>OW121856.1:94795026-96045026 GCA_933228895.1 Platycnemis pennipes | reverse complement strand
ACTATCCACACCTAGGCAGCCATTACAACCAGGAGACCTCTTGATCTACCATCAGCCACTAGTTCCATGCAAGTCTTAAAAAAACATCATGGCCATAATGTAGTTTTCGGGATTATTCTGAAATAAATATCCGGATAAGTGGTTGAGAGAATTAGTCCTTGCTCCAAAACATCCGTCAATCATTATTTTATTGTTATATAGGTTAAGAGTACAAGAAGTCTATGGGGTGGATAGCATATTTGCCTTCGCAATGTTTTAGATAATTTTAGAGCAGCATTGTTCAGTTTTGAAAGTTGTGAAGTGTTCGCAGTTCCTCTCATTCAAAATAAAAAAATAACTAGGGCATTTCTTTTAAACGCAGTTGCTAAACTGTCATATTATAACATAATCACAACATGGGCAAAGAAGTTAAAATAAAAGAATATATCAGCTTTTCATTTGCTAATCACACGTTTTAAATTATTAACTCGACTACGTACCGTAAAAACGAGGATACAAGACATCGAAACTTTTATTAATCGTAAATGTATGCATTTATAGGGTCGAGTAGTAATACAAGTACAAAATACGAATCGAAGTACATTTAAGTAAAGTGAAAAAAAAACTTAAAACCAGCAAAGTAATGTTACATACGAGCCTAATGGTGGAAATCCTACTGAACAAAATAAATCTGGCAACTATGACATTGAACGAAACGTTTGGCATCAGTGTATAGCTTCTTTCGAAGTTATTAATTCAAATAGGTGCTTGGCTTTGAGGTTTCACGTACCCTAATATTATTTCAAGTCTGATCCCAAACCTAAAATTTTTTCGACCTCAACATTTCAGAAACAAATTTGAAGTTTTCGATGATATTTTAAGGACATTATTCTAATAAGAGCAGATTAAGTAACATTCTAACTATGCTAATCTGAACACTGGATCTAAGTAATGCAGAAAATATGTTTAGTTCGTCGCAGATCGGGAGTGACCAGTCGCCGTTATCGGCGTGAATTTACCTACCTACCTTGATTACCTTGACTTTGGGCTATCCTCCCCGAAGAAAAAGAGTCGGTGCACTCACAGGTAAATTATGGAACAGGTGGATGAATATTTCCCGTTCCCCAGCTTCCTAGTCCAATCATTAATAAACCATGGGGGAAAAAATCTTTACCTTAGGAAACTAATTTTATAATACCTGCGCTATTTTTATTCCGCGTAGGGGCAGCGCTGCTGCATAAACCATTTCGAGGGAGAGAAGGGATGGATAAGAAGACACGTCCCTTCTCCATAAAACATGGCTGGCCCGGGAGAACAATTTTTCACGACGCGCTAATACTGCCTTTTGTTAATTTTTACCCACCCGCCCGGCGGCCCGCACATAAAAAGTCTCGCTCCCCACCCCACCCTTCCTCAACGCTCCCCCCCCCCCCTCCATCCCCTTTCCATGATCCCCCTTGCTGAAATTTTCATACTTTCATTCCCCAAAACAGTTATCCCACCTACACTCCATTTACAACGCCTTACCCCTCGCACATAGCTCACCCACCTACGGACCAACCAAACCCTGCCCAGCTCACTCTAAGGCGAGACCCCTCTTTTCCCCTGGACCCTCCCTTCCCCCAAGACCCGGGTAAACTCTCATTGAACCCACTTCCCCACGTATCTCGAATGGTATCCGCTACACTCACCTCCCACACTCCTTCCTCGGCCTGACCTCAAATGTGGCCCTAACATCCGTAAAATCACACAGGAATGGTCCGCGGGGTGTGACGACGTATCGAGTCAATAATACTTGATGCTTATTGGCAGATTCAGCAGGGGATATCGGAGGGAAACGACGTATGGCACATCAATCTGGACCAAAACGACATATTGAACATTTCATCGAAGAGATATTGTCGTAGATTATTGGTTGAAACTCTGGGCCGGAGATCTGGAGTTCGAATTTGGCAGAGGTCACTTGGAGATATCTAGTTAAAGTACGCTGAGTGATGTTCTAGACGCTAGGTGAGTTTTACTAGCCGCTGAGCTTAGTACTTGGTAAACTACACGCTTATCAACTTGAATTACCCTCGCGTTGAACACCGTGATCCATATCTGCACGCTCTGAACATGCGCACATTTCTATACGAAGAATCTCAATATGTATCGACAATAATAATCTTCGTTAAACATTATGGCATACAATGCATTATCATCATCGATAAGAAAATGGCAAAATCTTTCCGACAAAGGTGCAAAGGAAATTTGCAACGGCATGACCAAGTTAAATAATGACACGATGATATTGTCAATATCTATTGCGGTATTCAAGGACTGGACGTCAATACGTGTTACGGTGGTTTTTCGTGGCACAACATTGATGAGAGAGAAATTACTAATAATATTCGATAAAATATATTCTGATGAAGGATTTAAAAGAGAAGAAATAAGTAAATATGAAGAGATTAGCCGATGTAGAGATGCGTCAAACCAATCAAAGGATTGATGACCAACGATGACGATGAAAATATATTCTTACCACAGTGCGAATATTTAACGATAAGTGAATATTGCAATCCATCCGAGACTTACAATTCTAGGAGACCTTCTAGAAGGACTCAGTGGAGAGCTGCGTCAAACCAATCAGAGGATTGATGACCAACGATGACGATGAAAATATATTCTTACCACAATGCGAATATTTAACGATAGTGAATATTGTAATCCACCCGAGACTTGCAATTCTATCCAGGCCCTTTAAGTACGTAAGGTCCTTCCCGCCTCTGCAATGCTAACCTTCCCAGCCTTTTCTAACTTCCGCCATCTTCGCCCGCTTTGTCCCTCCTTCCGTATAATGAGGGAGGCCTTCGAGGAGAGAGGGAGTCGACCTTTCCGGGTCATCCCTCCCTCCCACTCCCGCCCTCATCTCGCTTCCTCCGCGCGAAATGGTGGGAAAGAGGAGAGGGAGAGGAGTATGGAAGAGATCGGTCGCTCGGAAACCGATCAAGAAGACAAACTCGGGTCAGCACCTGATTTTTTTTGCTCCTCAACGAGGCGGGAGTGGCAGGGAGGGAAGCCGGGATGAGGGAAGAGGAAGGGGATGGGTTCACCAAAGTGGAATGGGGAGACGAAGTCCGACCAGGAATAGTTGGATACGGAGAAAGAAGCACCGACTCACCAACCTCTTCCCGCCTCTCCTAGCTCCGACCCAACCTCCGGACTTGGTGCATTATTCAGCAACAGTCCCTCATTTCCCTTCAACGGATTCAATTGCTTTTTTGCGAGCCAGTCGGAGTCAGGAAGGGGGAAAGGAGGATTCACCTCCTCCCCTACGGAGGTTCGCGTCGATGTGTTCGAGCCGGGGAGAAGGAAGCGGGATTGCTTCGTCTTTATCTTCTCCCAAGTCTCATTCTCTTCGTCCGCCTCCTCCCATGCCAAGGCATCGCCATCCCCTCTCCCTTTCCCACCCCCGGTCCCACGTTGCCTCACCCCATCAACCATTTTCCCCTCCCCCTATTCCCCCCACTCAATCTCTTAATTCCTCTGTTTCATCCCGGTCTTGCCCTCCAACCTCCCCCGCCCCTCTCCTTTCCACGCCTCCAAGTTCCGCAAAGCTTGCGGACCGACCGTCCGGAATCCTCTCGCACATGATTCCATCTCCTTTCGTTGTCGAAATGCCCTTGCCACGGGGTCAATAACGCAGGCAGGCAACAGAGTCGTTCAATCTGTACGGGAGGAACATTTATTTCACAAAGGGATCACTATCCCTGGACGTGAACAGAGTAGTATGCCAAACACCCTCTCAGTGGCTCGTAGGGTATGTTGTAGACGTCATAGATGAAAGCTACGATTTATTTAAAGGGTACTAGGGAAAAGTGACGACAGGACAAAAGAACAATGATACTTTTCATTAGTAAGGCCTCAACAAGAATATGTAGCCATTGTATGGGATCCGAAAAAATTAGGCTTGATCAGAGAACTAGAAAGAGTGTAACGCAGAGCAGCTAGCTTTGCTAGGTTAAGCAATCTATCGAAAACTATAGAATATTTTTAAATGAATATGTTTACTGAAGATGCTAGCATTATGGCATATTAATATCACCTGCGTATTAATCTAGACGACCAGGTACGTAAGATTATAGATATATTGTCTCACCAATAGATTTCAAATGTAATTATTCCTACGTACCATTAAAGAGCATAATAGGCAGCATAGAAAAAGGATAAGTAGGTGAAATATTGCTAGAATAGTCGCTAGTAATTCCTCATATTTGGTAACTCTTAGTTGCATAGTTAATATAGCATATTAAGTCTAAGTGCATAGTTGCATGAATACATGGCAGTTGCATGCAAGTAGATCTTAGTTGCATGTAAATCGTGCATGCTTGGTGACCTTCACCCGCTGCCACACAGGGGGTCGCCGGATATTATGTTGATGTAGATAAGTATTACAATATAAAATCAAGGTGATTAGCAAAATTGATTTACTCAGAGAGTTTACCTAATATCCTCACAAACTATAAGTATAGTACATAAATTTGTTTGGCTATCCACCAAGCAATAACTAGGAAATAAATATTACCCTTGTATTCATGAAATACTGCACTCTTATAAATTCTGTTTCCAAAGCTATATTTTTCATCTCATTTCTCAAAAACCTGCCTTTCAAATAATCGTCGCTCTACACTGCCTATAACTTAATTACGCTGTAAAGACACTGTAACCTTTGATTCATTATATATGTGTTTTTGCTTCTAGTTATTATTATTATTTGCCATGTTCTCACTAATTTCAGGGACCTATTTGTCTTGTTGATTATTTAAACGTTCTGTTTAGCTGGTAGGTTTTTCGGATGTCGACGAGAATTTTACGGTGCAAAGTGAAGAGTGCGTAAAAGGAAAAATGTTAGTCTATAGTCAGCTGTGATTGTTCCCCTTGATATTAAAATTTAGAAAAAGTGGCCCGAGGCCAAAGCAAACTAAGCCACACGCAAATCGTGACAGAAGAGTAGGAAACGTATTATCAAATAAATAGAGGTCACAAAGCTTCAATGATATCCTCAATACTATTGTCCCATTCTGTGTTCCTTTAAAATTGACTGAATTAATCCAATCAGCCTAGAGAGGAGAAGCTACTTTCCACGTTCGGTGACCCACGAGTATCCTTGGCTCAACTCTCTCTGCCCAAATCGGCCTTTGCAGATGGTATGTGAGCTGAGATGGAGGTGTGGGCTAAGGTTTTTCAATCTAGTGGACGTATGGCACGGTAAATTGGGCGCAAGGGCCAATGTTGTGGACCGGGCGGAATAAGGGCCGGGCGAAAAAAGGGATGGGTGATTGAAATATCGAAGGTTGGAAGGGGCAAATGCCCGCGAAGGAGACGGATCGGTTCGACTCTGGCCCAATCAAGAACGGGCGGTTGCGAAATTAATTAAGGGCGTTGCGAAGGGTGGGGAAAAGGAATAGAGGAAAGCGTTTGGGATTGCGACCCTGCAGAAGACCGAGTGCCGGAGTTATCGAGTGAAGACGGTTCGAAATCTTTTTTTTTCCTTCCTTTCTTAGGGTGGAGATCGAAGAAATTCTCGGCTCTGATTGAGAGATGAGGGTACCCATTGCGAGTCATCTGAGATGCAATTTCGGCTGATCAACACTCGATTTATAATATCGGCATTTGGCTCAAAAATTTTTCAGCGGTGAAAATAACCGAGACTGCGCTAAGTCAAAGGTATTCACGAACCTCTATGGCAATTGAACTTACCTCCCAACAAGATGACCAGTTTGAATCCTAGCAATTTTATCCCGATTCCTAGTTAAACAACGTGTAAATATTACCTCAAGGTCAGTACTCCGCCCGTAAGATGAGACTTAAAAGTGAGGAAACATGGAGCCTATGGTCATAAGCGTTTGCCAACGCTGATTAGTTTCTCTGCATTCTTCCCCCACTTCCATTCTCAATGAGCATCTGCCTAGGCATTTCAATTTGCACTTTGGTGTCGGTTGTCTCTCCAGAACCATAATGTAAAAACTACAATAATGGACTACACAAAAACTGTTATAAATGACTATAATACACCATAAATCCAAATACAGCGTAATCAAGTTTTACGATCCATTAGACTTCACCATATATGTTGCCGATTCAACAATTATTTTCATCATTATAACGGTAACTTTCTAATCACTCTTGCTATTGAGAAGGCTTTAATATCTCCGCTAGCCATAAACTTCACTGACATCGGAATATTATCTCGAAAAATCGTCCGCATTGCACGAGACACTTTAATCGACATTCTTAATATTGACGTGATCCACGTGCAATGAAATAATTTAGCACCATCTTCGACACATCGTTATAACACTGGACTGCAGTTACGGGAGGGATTGCAAGGCCTAAGGGTTAAAAAAGGGAGAGACAAGGCAGAGAGGGGATGTGGGTAACTTGGAGGAGAGAGGGACTCGGTAGAGATTAACGCAGGACGGAAACGCTGCTTCGAGAGTGGAAAAGTAGAGATTGCCGTGAGATAACGTGGAGAGAACTACGAGGTAAGGGCGAGAGGGGGTGTCAGAGGTTTCAGGAGGGAGAGGGAGGGGCGAGGAAAAGGGGCAAGCATTGAGCGGACGGGGTGTGGGGCGATCGGATGGATGAAGGGCCTGGATGGAGTGATTGTTATGCCATCGGTCAGGGGAGTGTGGAGGCTTTTCAAGTTTAGAGAGTATACAGGCTGGTAGGTCGCGTGGGAAATGGCGAAGGGAAGGAGGGAGAGAGAGAGATAGTGGGAAGAGGAAATCCCAGAAAGGGAGGGGTTTACGTAAGGGCACGAGGGAGGTTACGGGGGTAGAATATATATGGGGAGGGAGCCGAGATTGCGAAGGAGGAAAAGGGGAATTAAGAGATCGAGTGAAAGGAGAGATATCGAAGGAAGTGGGAGGAGGTAAGTGGAGGAGGCGGAGGTGGGAGTAAATGAAGATAAATCACAAACGGAAGGGAGGGAAAATAATTAAAGGCTTTGGTCCAGAGGGAGAGAGGGACTGAGATTGGAGGAAGAGGAACCAACGTTACTGTGGAGAGGTAACAACAGGAATTCTTGCGCGTAGCTCGGCGCGAATAGGTGCCGTTGACTGGCCGAAAAAAATCGCAAACCAATAGTTTTTTTGTTCATTGTCATACAATACAGTCGGCTGTACTGGAATAGATGTTAAAACGATAAATAAAATCATTTAACGCCCACTAGATCAAAAAATTATCTAGAATGAAAACAATTGGAGGAAAAAAATAACTGTTACAATTTTCTGACCGAAAGTGTAATATGCTACTGAATGAAACTGTAGGAAATAAGAGCGTTGCATAAAACTTTCTGTACAAAAACTTAATTTCAACTACTTCCTCTTTTCTAACGGCCATGTTGTACAGTTAACGTTACTTGATTCTATAAATACATTCCGCAGACATGTCGGATGCTACAAATGTTACAAGTTCAGGACCTACCACCGAAACGCGAGCCTAAATGCCAAAAATATATATAAAATCATTAAAGCTTCACATTCGATAGGCGTTGTCTTAATTTCAAGCAGATGGGGTACTTTATAACCTTACTCTACACCGTTTTAGAATTTGCTTCGGTAGGAAAAAAGCAAACTATTTTACTATGAAGCTCATTTCCAAATGTTAGTAATACGAATATTATCACATACATTTCTTATTAGACATATAGATTCATTTCCCCATTTTAAGACCTGATGCCAATTAAAAAATGAAAATATTTGGAAATGGATTAGGAATAAAAAAATAGCCTTTTATTTAAAGTGAAAAGTTCAACTTGGTCATCATTACACGTTACTCCATTTACCGTCATGATATAAAAAATGACTTTTCAGACACTATGAAAATTAAGTTAAAAGACACATTTCACCGTTTCTAAGCCAGTGTGGTCTGTTGGAAAAAAACATGGAATAATCTTTTACACTTTGGTCAGCTGATGCCATTATTTGTAGAACGCGAGTAAAAACAAAAATTCCGGGATAAATGAGTCTTTCACACGTTCCCCATATACGTTGGGGACACGTACCAATTCGCCCGAAATGCGGGCTTTAGCATCGTTGAATCAAATATCCTCAAGAGCTATTTTGCTCTCCACGAAGGAGGATAGAATTAAAAAAAAGAAACGGTACACGCCCGCTCTCCTGCACAAAAGCGAAGCCTTTTGTGTACGCAAGCGTTTGACATTAAAACGAACGCTCTCCCATTAGATTCGACGCGAGAGACAAACGATTTCGCAACACAAAAGAGCAGAGTGGAGGGGGGTGTGAGAGAACGAGAAAAAGAAATGGAGGACAGAAGGCAAAAAAGTGGCAACCCCCTCACGCTTGGACTAAAAATGGCGCCCGGAACAGGCCATACACTGCCACGCGGATTCAATGAGCAACACGGACGGAGAACCGGTAGGAGTTCGAGTCGAAACATGCCGTGTCAACCGACGTTTTATTTCTCCCCGGAGAGAAGTTGACGCGCAGGTCACCCATGGAGCATGAGGAGAAAGATACAAGCGAGGCGCGAGAATAGGCATCTTCGAGGATCGACATGGCAGAAGAGACATTTTTCCAACTACACCCGCTCTCGAAACGTGTCACCGAACGCGGGGCCAATCGGGTCACCGTCGCAGGTAAACCTATCGATCAGGGACAACCTATCGCAGACGTCTTCGCACACTTCCCGACGCCGACTTTGGGGTTAATTGTCGGTTCCCTTTCGGCCCATCAATTAGGGGTAAACTTTTCACCAAACCTCTCTCTTTCCATCCACCCCCCCCTATTTCCGGACGACCCGTTCCCATCCACCCCCCCTACACACCCGATCCCGTCTACTACCCCCTGACCCCCTCCTTTCTCTCTCTCTCTCTCCCGATTCCGCAGTGTAGAAGGGGTTTTTGGGGAGTTGGGGGGGAAAAAGTGGTACCGCCGAATAAGTTAAAAGGGTAGGCTAATTGCTTAGTTGATCATTCAGAGGTGTTCGTTTCGGGAGAGAGGGAAAATCGGGTTTGGGGGAAAGGGCACAAATTGATTGTCTGAGAGAAGCAAGCCAGCGGCGGTGTTGGAGGGTGGACCAGGGGAATAGGGGCAGTGGAGGAGGAGAGTAACGGAGACGGATCGATTGGCAGCTAAGTGCGCGCCAGGAATACCCTAAAGTACCAGCGAGGACTCGAGGGGGGAATGAGAATCCAAAATCGGGAGTGGTATCCTGAATAGAACTAAAGGTATCGCTGAAACCGTGCCATTAACGGCGATTCGTTTTGTTTCGTCCATATCATTGGCACCACTAATAGGCATCGCGATGGGAAATTTCAACTGCATGGCTTGTGCTTTTTCACTATTTCTTTTATTTTGACGCGATGTTTGCTGTAGGGATTTGAATAAAAGATGAGAGTTCATTACGCAAAAGGTGTAAATGTAAGCAACCGCCAGCGCTTATCCAGGAATTCATGTCACTGTTAGCTTAGTTAATGATTTGACACATTCGTTCTACTAGACTAACAATCTGCTATTATTTCCAGGTCAACCCAATAAACTTTCTCGTAAAGTGCACGACTAAGTTTTCGTTTTGGTTTTGGACCCCTTAAATTTACGCATATACTAGAGTTATATCTTTCTCATTGTTTTCTAATTTCAAACATGAGGTAATTTTATGCTCCTAAATATTTATCCCTTCTTTGAAGCTAATAAAACATAACTAGTTACTCAAATCAAAAATGTCTTGTATTTAGAATCAATATATGAAAGCTTTGGTAACGTATTTGATGGTAAATTCAAAACAGACTTTTACATTCGAGTACCTAAAATACAATGAGTTCATTGGGTACCTAAAGTTACCCATTGAACTCATTTATTCTTGTTGTACTCGATATGGGTTTAAATAAAATCTTAATCTTAAACCAATCTTAGAATGGAGAGGTGGAAGATAACTGGCAGTATATAAGAAATGATTCAAAATTATTTTGCGAAAGGCTTACACTGAATTTCAAGTTTACTGTTATTAGGAAAAATAATAAATTTCAATTCAAAGACTGTTCAAATCTCGCGAGCTAGCCGCGAAAACTTTAGTGGAGTTACCCGCCAAAAAGGTGAAATAGGATTGAAGGAAAGTGCAATTGATACTACGCTTTATGCGAATGGAAGGAATCAGTCCAGGACATGTCAATAGATAAAGAAATGGAGAGACGAGCCTCGTCATACTGATCTCACAATCGATAGAGTACCTAACGATCACCCAGCAGCAATCACATTATTGTCAAATGAACTATAAGGCTATAGCATCAAATAAGAAATGGCAACCTATGTAAGCTCTAGATAGTAAAATACAAGGATGAATTCAATCCCTTTTCCACTTCAAATCGCTGGCATGTTTATAAAGTGCTTATCAACGCCAACATCAAATGATGTATTATGTGTAACAAATTTCCAACGTCTACACATTTTTTATGGCATAGGTGCAAAAATGTGGCTTTAAAACTTCCCCCTGAGAGAACGTCTATGTTTGCAAAGTAGTAAATAGCACATAAATTATTTGATGTTGTATTACATGACTGTTTTCATAGACGATAAAATTAATTGTCCACAAAGTTGAGTTGCAAAAAATAGATCTGATCTCTGGATGGGTGAAAATCGAAAGAAAAGGTTTAGAACAACGCACTAGTTACGATATAAAAGAGTCAAGAATGTACTGCATATATGCGCGACCAAACTATAATAAGACACATGATTTCAGATAAAAAGAAAATTCTCTTCACCACCATGCATTTACGGAATCTCAAAAAGGATTTCCACTGGGGCACGTAAAAGGCTCAGAGTAATGCTCTGAATTTGCATAAACTGCAGTAATCCGCGCTTACAAGCAGTAGGGGAGCACTGAACGAATCCACTGAGCAACTGCAACTCACTGAGCGGGGCATATGCATTTCCGGTTTCCCCAAAAGAGGAGAGCGACTGGCCTCAATCGCATTTCCCGTGCTATCCATCAAAACTCTAAAACAGAATACAACGTGACCCCAAATTCAAATGCCTTTCCAGTGGTGCCCACATTATGGCGATCAAAATACCACTAGACCGTAGCCTTTTCAACGGAGAAATAGTAAAAAAAACTTACTTAACACAAACCCCGAACACTTCACATGATGGAAAAAGTGCAGATGCGCTACTACCTTTTCTTTCCAACTGTTACCCTTACTTGCCTTCCCCTCCAGGAAAGAAAAATGCGAATGGAAAAAACGCTCAATCTAACCTTGGGAGGGATAATCATCCGTGATTTCTTTTTTCCGGCCATTCCTCTCGGAATTATTCACCGGACCATGCATAAACCCGTAACAGTTAAAGAATCCTTTTCTCTCTCCCACTCCCTTAGCTTCTCTATTTACCACCCAATATTTGCAGTCATTCCAAATATATAACGATGACCTCGCTTTTTTCACCCTTATCATATGAACCGCTACTGTGATATTGTCGTCAATACGTTAACACAGTAGCTTGATAATTTCTAACGGTTCGCTCACTAAGTGATTCAACCCGAAGGTTGGTCTTTAATAGGTGAAAGTAGAGCTCACCCCGTACTAAGCCAACGGCGTGTGCAATTCACACGCCGGGTAGGGGGGCCAGTTCCTTTCCCTGGGCTACCTGCGATTTCCTGCGAAGTACTGACACGCAGAAAATCGAAGCGCGAGGATTTTAGATGGGGGTGTCCAGAAAGGCTCTTGCCCGGGATTTGAACCCGGGACCCTCTGGTCAGTAGCTCAGTGCTCTATCCTCTAGGCAACCACGACCTCTATTTAACGTTTATGGTAGGTTATATGGATTGACACGGCTCAACATTGTATTTCATTCTTATATCAGCCTCATCCATTAGTTATTTCTCTCTTGAAATCGTAATATTTTTTACAACACTATTTATCATCCATAATAACTTCTAGGTATCCAAAACTTTTTTCTAGAAAAATACCTTCAATGACAATCTTCAGATATGCCTTTTCCTTAAATGCTTACTTATTTCACCGATCATATCTTTTCCAATTTCTAAAAATAATTTTCTCTCCTCACTCTCCACTTCATTCGTCCTCTTCTGATCCCCTTTCACTTCCTACAATATTCTACACTCACACAAGTGTCTCCACTTCCAATATTCTCATGCCGTCCAATATTTTCTCTTAGTGCTTCCAAAACAAAATATCCCGAAGGAAAAAGCAAATAGCAAGGGAGGTGAGGACAGAATCATTGTTGTACGAGTGTATCAAACACGACCATAAATTTTCACTCCATCAAATGCAATAGCGCATCAGGCTTAACCTGCATTCACATTTCATGTTCTCTATCAATTCCATAGAAGCGAATATAGACCGATTATATTCTTAAAATGAATCCCATAAGAAGGTTGGTGATTCTCAGGTATTTTGTGACGGCCTTACGATAAGCGTTGATTTAATTCCATTGAATTCTAATTTTAACTACATTAACACACAATTTTTACACAATCAAATTGTTTTGTGACATTTGATGTTTGAAAAAATAAAAGCCCATTCACGTGACTTTCCTCTGCCCGCCAATAGACCTTCCACTGCTCACCTCCCTTCTCCCTCCTATCCTGTCCCACTCCTCACATCTCTGCATATTACATATATATGCGCACCATTGATGTCATTCGTCACCTGACGATGTGGTAGTGCCAACGAAACTCGGGTTGGAATAAAGGTTTTTTATCCGTGGTAAATTGCAAATTTTTGTCCTCTTTTTGATAAAATAAACTCATTTGATACCATAAGCAGAAGTACACAATAAGCATTCTAATACTCATTATCTAAACTCATACTTAATGGTTTTATATTATAACACATAAGTACTTATTTGCACCGTTTCGGACATTGTTAATGTAGAATTTAAAGATATGATCATGCTTTATTAAGTCATTTATCATTAACGTAAATCAAGTATTCTATCATAATCGAAAATCAATGTAATATGAAATAAAAATATTTTCTTTTTTAACACTCACTATCACAAAACGTAGTAGATAATCGACCATGTCTTCATAGATCAAATTACCCTGAAGAGAATCAGAAACTATGGTAGGAGCCAAAATTTATGTAATGAAGAATCAAAAAAATTGATTATTGATCATTACCATTAACTGAATGTTAACAATATTTGATGATAATTTGACCTTAGCTTACCCTGCCCTGAAAAAAATCCCTCCCCTAATGAATAATTTTCCTACTGAGAATGTAGTCATGTTCATGGTGAAAGTTGTCCATTCCAGTCTATGTTGTACCTATCCTGAAATAAGGGCCGAGCGAGTAATTCACAGTTGCATTGCCATAGTAATTCGATAATCATTTGAATCCGAAAAGGCGCATTTAGCTCTCGTTGACTGGGCGACAGTGAAAAAACTGCAAGACTCTGGGGGTGACTGGAAATTCCCATTATGACTCCTTTTTCTTGGTCAATTCCCCATCAAGGCTATAGAATGAGACTTTGGTGGCCCAGGAAATGAGGCCTCCACGCCTCCTCATTATTTTCCCTCCCCTCTCCCACTCCCTCACCCTTTTTTCAATCCTTTTTTTTCTCATTCCTTCCTCTCGCTATCTCCTTAACCCCCACCAGACGCCACTTTTGTTCTGCCTTCTCCCACTCCCCACTTTAGCTTCTTGCTGCCTGCCATCCACTAAAACCCAATCCGTTAAATGCTCCGCTCTCTACCATCCCCCATTACGTCGAAAAGTTTCGAACCAGACACTTAAGCCTCCCTGACATCCCTCTCCTCCCTCATCCCTCCCCTATCTTCTCTATAACATTTCTCCCACCCTTCCTGGATTCAACAGAAACGAGATGAAGCCTTTGAAGTGCAGGAAATAATGGTAAAATGCACTAAGGGCTGCTATTAACAAGACGTATAGCAAGAGAGAGAGAGGGAAAAACTCAAACGCTTTGGACGAATATAAACGTGACTGCATCAATCCATTCCCACCACAGGGATCCAGAGGCCATTTATTCTCGTGGGGCGCTGAGGTTATGATTGGGGCAGGCGACAAAAGGTTGAAGCGCGTATCACCCCATTTACCGTCGCAGCTTTGACCGATTATCGTACCTCTTTCCGTAGAGGTCATCTCCGTCACAATCGTAACAATCCACAGAGATAAAAATAATGGTTCCCTGCTGCATTCCGAAGGAAAGTGACGAAAATAAACCCAACCGTCGAGTCCTTCTTTTTGTGGCACGATTTAAACTGCTCCTGCTTTTCATGTCCCTCGCACACACCATGACTAATTTTAAACCCCTCCCCCTATATCTTTGAAGTTGGGAATGTTGGTGGGGTTCTTCTCCTCTTTTTAACGGCCCCGATAGGGAAATTCCGATAGGTGACGAGGAATTCCAAGCGTTTCCTGACTCACACGCTTCCCAAGAATGTGAAGATTTTCGGGGGGTGTCTCCACAATACAATGCAGAGAATAGTAATAGATTACCGTCTCTAAATGATATCCATGAAAGACTAAAAAATCGTCCAAATATTGGGCCGGTTTTCATTCCATAGTTTTCATACATTTCTTGTGCGGAAAATGGAGTCATCCCAAGCAATGGTTCAAATTTCGCTAGATTTCAATGATGATTTATAAAATGTTTACACAATTGAGCTTTCAAGTTGTGAATCATTGTGAAAAACCGAATGTTCTTTACCATAAGCAATTTCACAGGAATCACCACACAAGCAAGTGTAACTACACTTCTTCGATATGTTCTTCATTATTCTCCTTGATATCTTCATGAGATAATGACACATAACGCATAAATGGATACATTCAGAGAATGACAATACCGCAAAGTTTGGTACTTACTGTACTTCCTTACTGTCATAAGGCGAAGAAAAAAAATTATATGGAAAAAAACCTTACAAATGGAGCAGTATTTAAAAGAAAGCGACATGCTCCAAGTTCTTCCACGCTACTGCTTGAAAATCGCCTACAACATAATCATTAAAGTCATTTTACATCCAATAACAAAACTCAGTAATTCATAAAATAACGATTATTCAGAAACTCAAAAAATAATAATTCTCACATGCTCACAAAATACTGCATGTATGGTGATAAATTACCCCTTGAAATGGGTTGCAGATTAGTCAGTAAATGTAGATACTGCAAATAAATTATTACACGCACGTCAAAAGTTTTTCGCGGTGTATAAACTAAAGAATGAGTTCGCAGTTTAATCGAACGATAACGAAGCTAAATGAACAGTAATACATATAGATATGTAGATTATACGATTTCATACACGTGCAAAAAGTGATGCGACTGGATGTAATAGGCTGTATTTCACCTATTTCCCTAGACTAACGGAACACTGCTAAATAACGGAATACTAAGGCACTTTCTCCACCTCCAAAATTTACCAGCAAATATACACCTCAATGTTACCCATGTAGAAGACCATTCCAATGAAATCTGTTTCTTCCTTATTTGCGAATAAACATTGGATTATCGCTGTTATTTGCTAATGTATGAAGAATGTATTCATTCCCACGGGGACTTAAAACGTGTAGGGGATCCCCAAGGAATGATAAAATATTTGAAATAGAAAATTAAGAGGCTTAAATGAAAGACATTGTAATAACAGCCAAAAAGATGGAAGTCATGTCCTACCTAATAACATAGTATTCATAGTAATGGGAATTAATTGCGTTTTCATTCCCCCGCATGATTTCATGCTCTGCTGATTACTCTTCATACTCAAGTTGACGAAAGGGATATCCTCGGATTAAAAAATGTCAGCAGGGCCTGATGATAATGATTTCCTCGAACGAGGAAAAACCCCCTCATCATAAGGCGGGGGAAAATGAATCCCTTGCCCTCTTCATGCATAATTATAATCACAAGTCAGGCAAAGGGATCAATTTAAATCATGGAGGCCCTTTCCCTCCAGCCACTCAATGCATTCCGTTCCATAAATTCACTCACCTCACGAATCCAAAGGCTCCTACATACTCAGCCGTGAAACCTTGAGCAACCATTCAGCTTCTGTCTTCCTCAACGTTGCCTCTTCCCTTCCGTCTCCAACCCCTCCCGCAATCCTTCACCTGTCTCTTCTCCCACGACCTCTTCGAGCTGTAAACATCCAACCCTCCCAACTCCCACCGCCGGCATAGGCCCAATCTCCAACCAACCTCCCTTAATACCCCCCTTCGGCTCACCCTTTCAACCCACCGCCCTGACTACAGCGCTACTCTACCATTCTCTAACCCTCCCTCCCCATGCTTCCTTTCGTTCCTAAACCCACCCCCACCTCCCACGCACATCTTCTTTCTTACGCACCCTTTTCGCCTCAATCCTCCACCCCTTTTAGTCCGCTTACATCTCTTTAAGAAGCAACATCCGGGCGCAACTATGGTGGAGAACCTTTTCCGAACTTAAAGGAGCATGGGAGTTTGGATTCAAATCCATACTTCTCCCTCCAACAGCCTCGAGAGACTTCAACCTCTTCCCCCACTCCACTTTCCTCTTTCACCACCCTTTCATTCCCACCCCCCTAGCTGCTCACTTCCACAACTCCCCGGCTTCAGCCGTTTCTTGTGATATTCCGAGGTTTCTCTAGATTTCACGGAATATTTCATGTTGAATGCTTGCTTCCTCCCTTCTCCGTTTCCTCCTCAAAAACTCCACGCCTCGACTTCCACAGAGGATGCTGTCAGACGCGCCTTCGTTTGCAAACGCGTCGTTGCCAAGTGGATCCCTCGGGCTATGTGGAGAGCAAACCTGTCCATGGACTTGCGGGACAGTCTCGTGTCTACGTCGGACGCTGAACGAATCACAAAGGATCCCTCTCCTCTTCAGCGGAATAGACCATAGGGGCAAAGTACGAGAAATGGACATCAGCGGGATTTAAATCGCCCGTTCGCTCCGCACACAACTTGAATTTACGGCTCTAATTCAAAACGCAGCAAAAGCTCTTCTGAATGAATTGTTATCATGCTCGCCGACTCCATAAAACGCTACCAAAACCTCCCTCGATTACGAGCATAACTGCTAGTACCTAAAACTACTCCCGCTTACATCATTATGTGATGACTCCTTGGTCACAATGATGGTCTGAATAACTACCCCGCAAGTAATGAGGAGTAACGGTAAAACGTAATATATGGACTAATCTTGCATTGGGAATGAGCCAACGTATATACAGGTTAGTGAAAATTTAATTTTAATTTGGCTTCACCTTAGTTTTAATATAATGATAAGGCTTTACTCTCAATCGTTATTGAATAATGGCCTCTATCAACAGATTAAAAATCAAAATAAAGTAATCCATAGAATGGTATAGTGCTTGAAGTATCTATGAAAGTGTCCCTTTGTTAGTATCAACAGAGTCCACTGGTATTAGAGTATATGATAGCACATATTCAACTTAATTCGCCGATTGGACTGACTAAAAGGGCAATCGGACGGCATAAGCTGATGAATCAGAAAGAGTTATCCAAGTGCTAATTTATACTCGATTGACAACATGCTTACTAATTCGTAGAGTCGCAAAACAATTCGTAATATTGCACGTACTATACAACAAATCAAATCAACTCATACACTTGTGATCATTAATAATAAGGCACAATACCTAATACTCTTTGAGTAAAAAGTGTGACTAACTTAACACAAAAAGTAATTTACTCTAATGCCAAGCAATATACTATACAGTTGACTAGCATTTGGAACAGAAAAAAAGCTGCATTTGTAACGTTGTCACTAGTAACTCCCATCTTATATCAGTAAGCTAGTATTACCAAAGGCAAACAAACCCTTTTGCACCTATATTCTTTGTTATCTATCTTACATTTCCTAACTGAATTTCTGCTTGAATTTCATCACCAGGTACTGCTGGTAAATAACAAGGCAGTTTATTGCAATGACTGAGCGGCCCTAAATATTAAGAAAACTTTATACCGAAACCAGTTTTATTCACTCTCCGTTATTCTACTCAGCTGGACCTACATCGTGTTCATGCACAGAATATTTTAAAATAGAAATAAAGAAAAAATATGCCCAAATATAATTTTGAGCAAAAAATGATATTTCAAAAAATTTGCGATGATTGCAAATTTGTGGACGAGAAACAGTCGTTATGGTCTATCTTTTCTCTTTCTAATCCCCGCTTTACTTTCTTCAGCATTACGCTTTTAACTTCACATATAGGTACATCCAAGTGTTCTCACCAAGATTGATGGATAAAACCCTGATAAGTTTTTACATTCTCTCTGAGCACCCGTACACAGTACTGAGGCCACTTGACGGCGTTTGTCATTCGGTTCGTTGACACTCAACTCATCTTGATTTCAAGACGAAACACCCAACGCTAAGTAGAAGGCAGGCAGTAAAGCTCGCGAGGGGTAAACATTACCATGCAAATCTAATTTCCCTACTCTCCTTTTCGGTCCCAGGAATTAAAAGTAGCATTCTATTGAGAAAGGCATCCGGGCCAAATTCCCAAATCATCCAGAGTCGCAGCATACCCATGCATTTACCAGTTTACCCGTTTCGAACCGAAGCACAACACTGCGTATCCCCTTTACTTATTCCTTAATTTCGAGGAGTAACTTCTTTTGCTTCCACTCCCCCGTCCCGTAACGTTCTAAACGTCCCGTCCCACCGACAGTCTTCACGCCAGACCCTCCCGGCTTTCCTATCCAGTGATACATTACCAGACCTTCCAAAAGACCCTTTCCTCCACCCTCCTCTCCCCCCGTCTTTTCCTTAACTAATTGTGTTGTCTCTAGCGGAATTAAGTGAGGCACATGCTTTCTCCTCCAGCCGCCTCCTCTGTCCTTCCTTCTTCCTCCCTTCTCTTCCTACGTTCCTCCACTTCCTCCTCTTCTTTTCCTCCGTAAAGGAAGGGAAAGGAGAGTATTTGAACGCATGGGCTCTTTTTCCACGATTCTGCTTCGCGTAACACTTCCCCGCCCCGAGTGTTCGCAATGTTGGTGGTTGCCTAAGAGTAAATATTATAAACTCTGCGCAATGAGAGTTGGACATGGGAATGCGCTTCAAAATGCAGCCTCCTTTATCATGGGCTTTTCGCAAAACTACGAAGAGCATATCGAATCTACTTGAAAATGATGTGCTATTAAAGACTAAAATATAAATTGTTGGATTTTCTAAATTACTTCAGTTATTCCTTACAGGTAAATATTATAACTGTTCCCTGCAGATACATTTAGCACAAGTAAAGGTTTTATATATTAACTTTAGAACCATCAGAACGTTACTTGAGAAGGAAGATTTTTCTCTCGGGAGTTTCAAATATTACGTCTCCCTTTAGTTACCGCCGCACTAATCAGATTCCTCCGCTTTATCTTATTTCGGTGTTTTCAAGTAGGATAAAAAAACCATCAACTCAAAAGGACTGTCAAGGATATATAACAGAACATACATTCGGCATGAATTCTAAACCACAGTACTGGAGACAAAATATGAAAAGTGCACTTACGTTAGCAATATTCTGCAGCAAAGAAATTCAACTATGGAAATAATGATGCAATTTTAGCCAATATAACTCTGACTCAAAATTCATTTGTGTTCGTAGCATTTGAAAGTAATCAAAATACAGAATGAAGTAGAACAGAATCATACATTTCCTTAACTGTCTAATTCCTGGAGTAGGTATACAACAACTTTTATAACATTCGAGTAAAAATACTTGTATTAGCGTAATATTTTCACACGGTATAGAGATCCCCTCGTGTTGAAGCTATTCATGAATATCTACGCCTACGAAGCAGTTCGCAAAATGAAATGAGATAGGCTTCGCTCGATATGTGAGTAGCAATTTTGAAATACGTTGTCCCTTTAATTTGGACTATAAAGGCAAGATTTGGTTACACCGAGTTTATGAGTACAAATTTAAGCGCATAATAATTTCATATCAGAGCGGTTTCAAACACAATGATGCACATAGTGAAAGGGGAATGGAAAGGCAGACCCTCTAAACCCAACTGTTTGCCTTCGTCCGCCCATACTCACCCCTCCCCGAGCCCCGCGACGGGGAAAGCGGGGATGGAGAATGGCATAAAATGGAGATTTCTTTTCGCGAAGACGTAGCGCAGAGGGGGTGGAAGCAAGGAAGGGGTGATGGAGCTCCGCCGGCAAAAAGAGGATTAGGCAAGGGGGTTGGTGGAGGAGAGGCGTTGTGGATGGGATAAGGGGCATAAAGAAATCCAAGATGTTCTTGGCGTGCAGGAAGGCAAAACAGGGCGAGGATAAAGGTTTAGGCGACGGGACATGCGGTTGCATTAGGGTAACCTAAGTGAGGGGGTTGGATTTAAAGGGAGGGTTACCAGGGAGAGGTGAGGAAAGTGTTTTGGTGTGCTGGTGTAGCCACGGACGGGAAACTAAAGGAAAGATCGACACAGGCAGCAGCTAATGTAGCATAAGCGTACCTTGCTCTTCTTTTAGGTTTCCGGGAGAATAAACATTCTGCTTTAGCAAGCGGCGGAACCCCATGACGCCGGATCAATAAAATATTCAAAAAACCTTTGCGTAAACATAATGAAAATTACAAACATCCTCAGGGAAAAGTAATAATGTTTCCGTCCCGTAGCTGAGAGATCCTAGGAATCGTCATACACTACAAAATGGCTAATATCCCTGACGGACGAGTTTCCTCCTTTAGACTCTCTCTCTATTCCCTTAACAAATAGTCGCTCTACTTCAGCCTTGAGCGCCAGCGTATTTGGGTCATACCATGTTTTTATGTTTAATATCTCTATGGGTAAGATGAAAAAAAATTTTGATTATAAAAATAGTGCAAATATATCATGAAATAACAAATGAATTCATGATAGATAGAAAGAATTCAAAGCTACGGTTATTCATTCTGAATGTTGGTCAAATTTAGGTTATCTGTCCTGAAGAAAATGTTCAGATGCTAGATAAAATGATGAGTAGAGCTCTTCGGCCTCAAAAGAATTTACGTTTTATATGCTCAAATGAGAATATAAATATTCCTTCTTTCCTCACGTCTACTAAAGTCTCCCTCCAAGCACGGTTATAACGATGAAACCATAATACTGGTTATACAGATGATGCGACATGGATGTGAAGTAATTTTCGCAATTAAAGATGAGCAGTCAACAGTATCAGTAAAATCCAATACCGACATTAACCTTCTTTGACATCCTATTCGAAGGAGAGAGAATTGATTTTGAAGGATTCTCCATAGAGTACTCAAATAGGAACCGATATACCACCGAAATATCAATACTGCTGCAGGAATTACAATTTTAGGGATTTAGTAATGGAAAGATTACTCTGGTAGTCGAACCAACCGGAGTGCCATGAGGAAGCCCTTGAAATCCAAAAGGGGATCATAGAAATATATCCGAAGTTATTCGCTGATAAAACCAAAAACTAGGAAAATACCGAGATGTCGTCCACGTAAGAGCAAAGCGTGCGAATCCACGGACAATAAGGACCAGAGAGAGAAATGAAGGGAGAAAAAATCTGATAGGAGTTATGGAATAAAAAAAGATAATCGGATGATTAATAAAAGGCCGGGCTGGAAGCTCAGTGGATTGCGTGGAGGCGTTGACAATGGACCACTCTTCGCAGGCGCCACGGGATTACGGGGGAAGCGGATGAAAGGGCCCGCGCCTCGCGAGGGATGAGTAGAGGGCTAAAGGATTGAAGGCCGTACGGAATCGGAACGAAGGAATGCGATGAGACAGATATGAAATGGAAAGGGGGGAGTGAGGGGATATTACGCCCGAAATAAGTAGGGAATTGGAAAGGACGTGAAAACGGATTTGGATAGGAATTTCGTCTGAAAAAGGGAAGCCTATGCGACCCTCAGCTTACAGCATCGAATATCGATGTGAGAAGAATACGAGTAAAGACGATATACCAAAGAGATGATGATAACATAATGTGTCAAAGAACGTTATGGAACATGCAAGTCTCACTGATAGGGCAAACTAAATGAACGAAGAACTTCGAGAACAAAGAAAACATGGTTTTATTCTAGTGCAGTACCAAAGAGAAAATTAGTTGCTGACATGATGTTCAGGCAATAAAATTGTGGGAGAAAGTGTTAGCTGACTGATTTTTATTCCATGGAATTGAAATACTAATGCAATTAACAACACAGCAAATCAAGGTACGGATCAGTACTGATGCGAAACTTATTTTCATTAATTAGAATTCAATTCGTTTTACCTAGGCCATTTTGGACAAACTTGCTAAAGTAGATAGACAAACGATAAGTATTGATATGATCATCCAATATTGTTTCCGCACATTCATGTGGATTTATGGATGACAATTTGGTTAGACAGAGCGTTATACATCCTGGTGTATATATATTTGCGATTTTCCAACTCCGAGCATTCTGAGCTCTAATAATGTGTGAATGAGGACATATTATGTACAAATGAACTGGGTATTGACAAGCTCACCTCAATGAGAATTTAATAGAGTCCAAATATGAGAGTAAAACAAATAGGCATGACACATTGATTAGAGTATTTGGAGGAAGAAATGAAGAGTGTAAAATAAAGGGTTTATTTAGTTACGAAGAGGCATACCGATTGGAAAATGGATAGAAAACCTGTTCAGACATATCTTAGGATAGATGACGTGATGAAAATGGAGAAATGTTACCGATATTTAAAAGTATTGCAGTGATAAGTGAAGAAATATTAAATAATATGCCCATTTTAATCAGCAGAATATAGCCAATAAGAAAAAATCCAAATACAGGCATAGAGCAAGTATAACATAGGCATGAACTAGACAAAACTCTTATACCTTTTGGACATGTTACTGTAATATTTCCACAGATCGCGAAGGAATAGATTTTGGCGTTACGTCACAAAATATATATATCGCTTACGTCGTTTTTTTATAATTGAAATAAGCAGCCCATAACATATTCTATTGTGGTAGTCTTGTTATTTAATTATAACAGTGCGATATGACTTAAACTAACGTCAACAATCGAATGATAAGTTAACGTTTCTCTCACTATTAAAGCAAGCATATCCTGTCACAGGAGGAATTCCTTGTTGTTTCATTAAAAACACATAATAAACCGCTGCATGGAGCAGACTACAAGGCACTTCTCAATCGTTCCGATAAGACGATTAGGAAAACGAAAGCGATGAAAGCAATATATATCGTTTGTGACGTAACGCGAAAACTTCTTCCCTCGCCATCTATAGAAACAATCCAGTACTACATCATAACCGTACAAGAGTTTAACCCTATGTGTTGAGCCCTCTATATTATACTTACTCTATGCTACAGGTAATTTATTTTGTTTATGTTGGTACCATTTTGTCATATAATAGCCATAAGCATCAGATCCCAAAAGGATGAATACAGTGCGGAAAGAGAGAACGTGAATCCTTTCCCGAGGAAAAGTCGCATCAATTTCTCCGCCCACGTAAATGGATGGTGAGGATGGAAATCTTTGCGGAAGAAAATGGCGTGCACTCATTAGCACCGCCGCGGATACTAAAGAGCATCTCCCGCGAGGGAGAAGAGAACGCTGGAGTTCTCGCAAGGTATATAGGCACGCAGCCAACATTCCCGCCGCTCGTCATTGCGAAGAGGTGGGCCGCTAATGTGTGGGGCGTGTTGTTAAGGGGACGGGTCGAAGCTGGAGGCCTGGTCTGAAACTCCCTCGTCGCGAAGCTCACTGCTGCAGAGGCGGGCGATGCATGGAGATCAGAAATTAACGACCGAGCAATCTAAAGACACGTAAATAACTGTTTGCCTTGTGGGAGGTAAGGATGCCTGAATTGTGAGGGCAAACCATAGATGACAGAACTCCGTTTCTATCCTCCGTTTATCACTAACACTACGTACTTATTGATCTTTCCTTGTTTATCAAAGTACCTATAAAAAATTCAAAACCATTTAACATTTTTATAAATTCATTAATAAGTGATATTTTTCAGATACATTATCATGATATATTTCTAATGGCGATGTTTACTATACTTTTATTGCCGAATCTGATAGAGTTTGTAAAATTTTGAAACCCATATATTTCCGTTCTTCGATCCATTAATTAGTTCTCGAGTCAGCGGAGAAAAACTGGTGTTTTTAAACCTTTCGGAAAAGTTGGCGTGCAAAGGACTCGTGTGTCATCCACTTCGTTCAATCACAAATCAGACCGCGAAGCTCTTCATCTTATCACACTGGGGGACACACAGACGACTCTGCCCATGAAAGTGGTTGCGACAGGATCTCTGAGAGCAAACTCTCCGCCCCCCTCACTCCCTTCTCTTTCTCTAAAGACAGTCAAGGCGTACGACGTAGTTATCTTCAACGCAGCTCGTTCGGTGGGCGCATTGACCTCAATGGGTGGGCGTCACCTTTTATGTATTTTGATTTTTGTTTTGTGAGTGAATGGCTCTGGTTAGAACATTATTTTTTTCACTAAAATTCATTTTTCGTTTCCATATAACGAATTCAGCTCCAAGGAAACGCCACCCTATTGTTTCTTTCTGCAGCGATTATTTTATTTTTAGGTATTTAATACACTTGCATTACTTTAAAAAGTCAATACAGCAGGAATTTAAAATCAGCAACAGGCGATATTTTACTCTCAATTGCCATGTTTTTCCTCTTCCTCCCTGTAGTGTTGTTATTTGAATGATGTAAATTTGGGCATAGAAAATATTTTTTTTATTCCATAATATTTTTAAAAACGTGAAAATACAATCATATGGTAATAAATATAAAAAGCTTGTTTTAAATTATTTTTGAGGATTTAATTTAATGACTCGGTGTCACATTGACGAATGGTACTTTATTCTCAACTTTACCGTTTATCTTTGAAGACCGTAAAATAATATCCACAATCATTTGGTATTCCTTGTGTTTCATCATAAAAGATATAAATGGCTTATGTTAAATTATTTTTGACGATATAATTGAATTACTCATCGTCATATTGACGAATGCTACTCTACTCGCAACCTTACTGCTTATGTTTGACGATTGTTAAATAATATCCGCATGCATTTGGTAATCCCTGTGTTTCGGCAAGCGAGGGATATTTCTGTATTTTTTACATGAATATTATGCACTGATTCTATGTTTTGAGAAGTGATTAATGCGTGGGATAATGTTTGAATAGACGTATTCGGTGGGCGAGAGCGGATTAGGTGGACGCTCTGGTTGAACCTTAGGCGTGCGGGGTCGTAAATACTCGGGGCATGACGCGCGCAACGGAGCAGGCTCAGCCCGGCTGAGAGTTGATGGCGCCGAGGTTTTAGAGTGGGACACCCCTTAAAATAGTCGGATGAGCCCGACGTCATCTTAGGCGAAAAAGATTCGGCAATTCTCCCTCGGGGAAAAGTTGCGAGGAAATGTGGAGGTAAAAGTGAAGTGGTTTGAACATGCCGCCGCGCGCGGCTCATATAAGGGATAAGAAGCGGATTCTGGGTGAAGTTCCTGAGGCGGAAGGAACACAAAAGAGGGGTTTTGCTGAAGGGAATGAGAAGGGATAAGGAGTGGAAAGGAGAGAGAACGAAGACGAACGAAGGGTGTTCGGGGGAGGCAGTCATTTCATGGAGAGCTAAAAGAGAAAAGGGTTGAAATTGGGGCGGATTCAAAGCTCCACCACAAAACCCGCGGCCAAGATAACGAGAAAGAGCAGCCTCCATTCCGAGCCAAGTAGAAGGCGTTCAGTGGACAAAGCATGACGTTAGGTAGGTGCTAGGGTTATAGAATCCTAACGCATAAGATGATAGGAAAATATTTCAACTGTTGCAGGCTCTACTTTGTGGAATGACTTTTCTTAGTTTGATGGGAGAAATAATTCACTTTTTACTTATTCCACGAATTTATTTTAACCCAACCGTTTTCGACGTTAGCACGTCATCATCAGGGGTACAATCTGTAGGATTGTAAAAATTGGTTTAAAATAAATTCGTGGAATAAGTAAAAAGTGAATTATTTCTCCCATCAAACTAGGAAAATGTGTTTTGTTAGATTCAACACAGTCAAATATTATGGATGCGAAATTAAGGAATAAGAAATTAACCATTTCGGAATCAATTTACCCAATAGCATAGTCCAAAGGACTAAGAGTGAATTCCCAAGCGTGGGAAAGCCTACATCGCTTTCAAAACCATTGGAGGACGTATATCGTTAGGTACATCAAAACCAACTCCGTGGGACTAGGGTGGGAAACAAAATACTCCAAACCCTATATTTCTGGGAAATTATAGTAAAAAAGTTACATGTATGCTAATCTACGAATTATATTAAATATACGTAAAGTAAAAAATGAAATTATCTCTGTGCAGGAGAATTGATGCGCCTGAGATTGAGATGTGGGACATTTGTTTCAACCTCTGGTGATGATAACCTTAATTAGGTATACCCATAGGGTGTGAAGATGTATTACACGGCAGTGGAACTTAGGATGTGACAAGGAATTCAGTCACCAATTTTTACTAAGTCATTATTGTAAGTGACCATTTTGGTATGGCCAATGAAACATATGCTTTCACTGTATTGGAGCTCCATTCACAAGTTACTGTATTTAATCAGCGTACATTTATTTCATTTAGAAAAGGAACAATTCAAGGAATTGGACAATCATGTAGGTAACAATCATGTTTTCATACATATCCCCCTGAAATTATGGTAGGCTGCAACTCCATAAGGATGCAGATATTTCTATGTTGCTTATCCCTTGCTCAAGACCATAGTTCGCCAACGATAAAATCAATTATATTACATAGACTACGCTATGGCCTGTATGCCTGTAAAGTATGAAAAGCCACAACTTTCATAACTATAGTGAATGCTTCAGTCCCAGAGATTTTTATTCCCTAATTACTTCTATGAAACAAATGATTCTTTTACTTAGTTGTAACACTTAACAGAACATTAGTTAACAAACACGCCAGCGTAGCATTTTCCTCGAAAGAACTGAAGAACTATTCAACGCAACGATCGCTATGCTGTTCTGTGCCCACTGCAATGTAGGTTGAATTCTTAATTGTCACCGGAAAAGAGTATTTCAATCTTAGTTCGCTCTCAATCAGGAAATATACCATTAAAGCAAGATAGGAATGTTTTGATTCAATACAATAAAATTTGGGTTATTTATGTAACTCTTTATTTATTTTTACAAAAAACACAAACGCCTCAAGATCAAATCAGCTTTCTGGTATCCTTATCCTATAAGTTACAGTCTGACCCTTTTGTGCCAATTATTACGATTGAAAATTTTAATATGCGAAGATTAAGCATTTTTTATTAGCCACTGAGGTATCAAAATCAGCTGGGGTAGATCGACGCAATTCCACGAGCAAGTCTGCGGGACATGGGAAATAATGACATTAATTTAACCATGCATATTCACCGAAAGGGAGAAGGTGTGAGTGGAAACAAGGGACTTAAAATTCATGAGAAGGAGCAATTACGAGCCAACGGCTCACAAACCCTCAGGGACACAGGAAAACCACATGCCAGAGGGGTCGACCTAGAGAAGAACTCATTCAGACTCACCCCATCCACCCGCTTACCCTGCCCCTCACGCTAAAAACACATGATGTAGTACGGGAGTGGGTGGGGGGGGGAGGGAAAGAGGTAGGGACTCCTTCAATCCTATCCTATTCCAACGCCCTTCCCATTAACCCTTGGCCCCCCTACCACCCAGCATCGTTTGTGCGACCCGCCCCCAAAATGCCCCGCCGCTTATATCACTCATTTCCCCGCCACACCCACCCACGCCCGCCCGTCTATCTACTGCCAACCGCTCCCTGAACGTCCCGGAGCAATGCCAATGTCACTCTTACCCCCAAAATAGCCACCAACACCCCCGCGCCAGTTTACGCACCGGGCGTACCATCACCGCACTCCCTCCAGGGATGTGAAGTTGACATCGCTGTATCGTGCGGGTCCTAGCGGCGATTGCACCCGAGCACGCTCTTTTGGCTAGCAAAAAGTCGATCCAGGAAAGGAATGCCTCATGGTTTAAGCAGCCCGTTAATATTGCATAAGATATTGCACGATATAAGAGCGTTCGACGAGAGAATCCTATATGATCTCGTTCAGAGTAATCCGTGACTCAGATTTAGAGTCGGTACCGGCCTTTTACTCCATTCTAAAGTCAAATAATGGCATGCTATGTCAAGCTCTGTCTTACTAATATCATTTCTGATGTAAGAGCAATTGTTTTTCGTTCATATTGACATCTTTCCTCCCCATCCTGCTGCAGAAAATTACTTTTATTCGGCTCTTATTGTCTCTACTACCTCCTAAGCAACTACTATTTCTAGTTAAAAATTTTAAGTACTAATTAAGAGAATAGATATTACGGTACAAGCATTAGGCACGGAAATATTTTTTTCTTCTCTCATCGATCACGCAGGTGCCTTTGCTAGAAAGGGAGGTGGCCGAAAACTATGTTCGATTGCGCCACAGAGAACACGAAGGCATTTGGGATAGGGATGGTTTCTTTTTAGATAAAGAGGAAGGTTTGACGGAAACCCAGTATGCCCACTTTCAAAGATAGCTACCGAGTTGTCTAAAATTTAGCATTCATCCGATTGAAAGGGTCCCGAACTGGAAATGCTTACCTCACTCCACCAAAGTAGTGACACACATTTCACTAAAGACCTATGCCACCACCAGTAGGAATCTAACGTTGGCCTACAGGATGGGAATCTACGGCTTTAGTTATCACATCATTTCCATTCCGTAAATAACTTATTGTTCACGACATTCTGAGAAATTCGATACGAAATCTGTACATTTAGGATACCTAGTGGCGTAAACGGAATGCAGACAGGAAGAAATATAAACAGAAACATTTTTCAAAGTAAGGAAAAAACATGGGATTATACATAGCTTTTAGGAGAGATTTATACACAATTAGTAAAATTGTAAATAATAAACTTCCGAATGATAAAACTTGAAAATAACCAGAGTGGTGAAATTCTATCCTCTGAAATAAAAGGGATACTAGATTTCATTAAAAGTTTACTTCCTTCGAAGTTACTGAGAGTTATTAATTAGATTGTTTTAACAAAAATCACCTGCTAGATTTCCCCAATGCTTGTGACATTGTTTTTCTACCTCGATCCATCCGGTTGAATCAATTGCCATGATATTCTCCGATGCGAGAGCAATATTCGATGCATTTTGTGGGTGTTATTAGACACGGCACTCTTCCCTCGCAAGCCCCACCCTAATAAATGCCCAAAACCCTCTCCCCCGACCCACAAGGCCACCCACCCCCGCGAACCACTCCCAAGGGACACCGTGTCCTTCCCGATACCCGCTCCCGTAAACCCTGGGCACTTTTCCGCCACCCCGCCCCCCCTCCCCCACGCAGCGAGTCCTACCTACGTCTCCCTCCTCACCCCACCCCCCGTTCCACGCGAACCTTTCCCTGCACCCCATCCTCCCCGCCTCACCTCACGCCCGATGGAAACCGCTTCGCCAATTAAGTATACACGGCAAAATTACGTCCCCATAATCAACCTAAGTGCTTGCAAATGGGGGCGAGGCTGGTTGAATACCATGGGAGCGCTCGGCATTGCATACGCAATACACACGCCTTCTCTCATGCGCGACCTTACGGGGGTCCCTACCCCCCCTTTACCCCCCCCCCCCCATCTACCCCCGTCGCCCTCCCCCCATGATCCACCCTCGGCCAACTTCAACCCCCGCCACCACCCTTCACGATGACTCTATCCTCGCCACCCGCCGGCGACGAACTTACAAACCGTCCTGTGGACCCTATATCAGCGAGGCGGTGTGAAACTAAAAGTAATAACGATGATACGGTCACTGTGTTCCATCGTTAAAGCTTATTTGTGACATTACTATTTCACTCTCGCTTTTCACTCTCAAATTCTAACTTCCCATTACCATCATCATTATCACCTTCTGTAAATCCTTAAATAGGTTTGACGTAGCTCTTCAGTCGGTTTCGAGTAGCAACTTTACATTTACTTTTTATTTCATACACTGTAAAAAGTAGATCTGATTTTAAGGTACAAAAGCGATCTGAATTTCAGATGCAACAATTTTAAGACAGGGTATGTTGAATTTCAGCAGTAATATCTTGTCTAAAAATAAGGCAGGTGAACGACTGAAAATCAGACCATCCAGAGTCCTGCTTCCTCTGCTTCCTGCTTAACTGCTCCTGTACCAACCATCCATGTTCCTGCCTCTTCCGCACCTTGAATCCGTGTTCCTACCTTACAACCAGACAGCGCTTAAATTCAGATCGCACTGAAAATCAGATCAACTTTTTACAGTGTATCATTGCCACTATTACCTACAACTATTATTTTCTCGGTATTTTTGGCATCCGAGGTGAAAGTACTCGAGAGCTTTTTATTCCATTTCTAGGTCTTCCTTTACTATTATTAGTATTCGTCCTTTCCCTCATCGTCCCTTTTAACGTAATCATGTTTCTAGTTTTGTTCAATTGGGCTGCTCAGTCACTTTTTAAAAAGTTTTGAAGTTATTCATTATTTCATGCTCCTTATGACTACTTTCATAGTAACTCAGAGAATCCGTTTCTATTTTTATAACCGTTTAGCTCGTAGCAACGTATTTAAATGGTTCAAGTTCTTACTCCATGTTGCATTTTAACACAATGTTGATTACAATACCGTGATATGTAAAGGCTCAAATTTTATTACCATGGAAAGAAACGGAACAAATTATGATGCTCTACCACAGTAGGTACGTCCTTTCCCTCACACCCTCTTCCCGTTCGAAATAAAAGCTGATAATTTTAGTGAGTCTTTTCCCATCGTAGGTATTTGACGGACTTCTGTAACTCCAAGTCGGAGGAAAGTGACATCAGTTTCTGTCTGGCAAACGAAGTATAGATTTTAGCACTCGTCAACCTATGATAGTTTTCCCTAGCGTGAAAGTCACTTAGGAAGAAAATGGATATATCACTGTGCATTGGACACGTTCAATGACACTTCAATTCATGGTTTGGAAGAAGTATGATGAGTATTTTTTTCTCGTCTTGAACATTAGCATTCAAGGCAGAAGCCTTTCTGGACATCCCCACCTAAAATCCTCGCGATACATTTTCTGTTGGCCAGAACTTCGCAGCAAATAGCAGGCTACCCAGGAAAAGGAACTGCCCTCCCCCCCCCACCCCCCCCCGCCCTGAATGATTGAATTCCACACACCAATTGCTTAGTACGGGGTGAGGTCTATCCTCAAATGTCAAAAACCAACCTTTGTGTTGTACACAAATGTTTTTTTAATGCAAAAGAGTCACGGAAATGTTCGGCAAAATCTCATTCAGTATTTTCCCAGTGGCACAATACGCCCGGATCATTACAATCGGGATATTGCTTGCTTTCCGGAAGAGAGAATTTAGGATATAAATAATGCCATACAGAACCAAGTTCATTATTATATAATACCATGCGCGTACTTGTGGTCATCCTGAAATAAAGTTTCACATGAATACATTATTCCTGATTGCCTAGCTATATTTATCGGCATATTTCTGCTCCGTTTTAAAGTAATAGGAGATAAGAGGTGTCTTATCCACGACTCTAAAAGATTTGCACAAAACTGGGTAAATAAATCCAACTAATAAGAGGGAGAGCAATTACAAAAAGTTTTTAAACATAAACGCATCTGATAAACAAAGAAACGCCATCCGCTGGAGCGCTGGCGGGACCCTATCGCTTCTTCATAAAGGACGCCCCGGATGCTAAGGTCGCAACATCTCTAGATCTCCTCGCCTATCCTTTCATTTCACTGGGTAACACTCCGCCCTCCAAACTGGAGCTCAAATCCACTTCATTCCCTTATCCTTTCACAAGCGCAGTACCGTTTCCCGCAATGCAATCTACTCCCACATTGCTTTCTACGACCATTCCTATTCCTACGACTAAAGCCTTTATTTCCCTGGTTTCGTGAGCTAAGCGATGCTGTGAAACATACAAGATCTCTTGTAAGTAGTTAGCCGTTCAATGTAGACGTGACGTCTTGCGGTGCAAATACTCGGCACCAATACCTATGTTTGACCATACCTATTCCGTTTTCCTTCCTTTTTTCTCTATGTGAAAATTAACTCTGAGGCTACTGATCTTACATACTGAGGAAATTCATAAACACGGGTCGTATAGGTGTAAAAAAATAAACGTGCACCTTACTGTGTTTTAAAAATAGTACGTAGAAAATAGAGCATCATACTTAGGGTATATTACGCATAAGAGGGAACTAGTGCAAGTCATTTGTCGAAAATGGAAGGAAATGTCATCACATAAAACAATTGTTATGGTTCTACCGCACGCAAAATGCGAGAGTGATTCTGTCACTGGTTAGGAAATAATCATCGTTGTCAATAATTCCTTGATCCTAGCCTTTGATTCGTTGATAATGGACTTCAGAGTTCTTGACCAGTAACAGAGAGTATTTCGCATTTTTTCTTAACTTATACCAAACTCCCACCACTTAAAACTTGTTTCTTTAAACTGCATATCGCACAGATGAAATGCCTTCCTTGAGTATTGTTTTACGGAAATTTAATAATTCATTTTGCGGATTCAATTACAAAAACAGTCAGAAAAATCACCTGCATGTTACCCTGATAGCAGGCACGAAGTAATTTGAGGGATAAGTAAATACACCAGTGTTAAGAGTGCAGTGTAATGACTTTAACCTTCCACCACAATCATGATAAAGGTTAAGGATTGTTTTCACGTACTCAAGCTGTAAATTGAATGAATGTTCCAAGCCATTCGGGCAGGTTCGGACCCTGATCCCAATACTGATTTCGACCCATCGTCTTCATCACAGTGACTGCATGACTCCCATCTCTTCTTCACGTGATAATCATTCCAACTCCTCTCCTATTATCACCCGATTGCCTTGCTAAGCCCCACAGTTGGCCGGAATTTGGCTCCAGCGACCAACACTCCAGCTCGAAAATCTCGCTTCCCACTACACAACCCCTCTCCACCAACTCCATCTCCCGGTTAAACCATTTACCCCCGCGGCGAAATTCCCGTGAGATTGCTGGACGCGGCTTTTTGGCACTTTGCGTTCTCATTTTCCAGCAAAAACCACCCTTTCCCTTCTCCTCTCCTTCCCTCTCCCTACATAAAGATGCTCAGTGGAACTTCCCACACTCTAAATTCTCCCTTTCTCTCCCTTTCTTTTCTTCACTCGTCCTCTTTCTTCCTCATTCTCCACCTCTTCTCTTCCATATTTCCATTTGACTCCTCTCTCAAAACCGCGACCAACCTTCTGCTAGCCTACCCTTAGCTGGGAGAAATGGAAAATAGCACCGAACCGCAAAATTCTGCGGGAATTTTAATAACGGAGGCAATCATAGATCACATTAGCAGCGCCGCAAATATTTCAACGCTGCTCGCTTATAATGAGTATCAATTCGGTTTTCAGTGGAGTATTCCGACATTTGGGTACGCCTTAGGATTGTGAAAACCGAGTTACTGATCAGGGTTCTAATACGCAAGCCTTCCGGTAGACATTTGATGAAAAACTGACGCAAAGACACTTTCTGCTAACTGTACCATGCACGACTTATTATCCATATTCCATATATGTCATTTAAAGCTTAAGCTTGCCATGAATACTGTTGAATCAAATTACAATCAAATCAATAAACCATCCTGTTACTTACATCTTATACATATAACCCTCTTAATACGGGAAATCTCATTGCATCTAGTAATAGGTTTCCACGGATTATCTTTCATCTACACAACCGGAACTAGTATATTCACTTGTAGAATGATATGCCATTCCTTCGTAAAATGACGCTACTGTAGGTACTCAATCGTCCACTATTTCTACCAAGCAATTTAACTTTCTCCTAACTTGATTCTTACACTGTAATTCTTCACATGTATCTATTGCCATTTTTTTCCATCATCATAGCCATCATAGACTTCCTTAACCGATTGATTCCTTGAATAAATGGAAGGCTTTCCCTTATTAAATACAGAGAGTCAATGATCGATCGACTTTGCTGAAGTAGCTCAGGTGGTGAATAATAGAATCACTTAAAGCAGCAAAATACTCCATTATAATTAGGTACCTCCCTTCCTATGGTTATTTTCTAATTACTCTCTGACAAATTAGCAAATTATTTACAATTGTGGGCATGAAAAATTTGATATCGTTACCCTAATTAGTCTTTGGTTAACAGTTTCTAAAAAGTTCAACACTTTACTTTAGCAGTCAGTTTCGCGTGCTGAGTACAATACGAAGATTAGTATTAATGCAAGAAATGTAAGCAAAACAAATTTGGAACCTCTGGAATGACGTATAAATATCTCATCATTCGTTTTTCAAAGCTAAGACTTAGTCACAAGAGAAGAGGGTATTAGGTGCGGGCTGAAAATCATCATATCCCTCGCACCAATATTTTCACATTTTGCTTTCCATCGCATTCCCGCTCGACCTCGCTGGCTTCCCTTCCCTCGGGGTCACTCCACGTGTCCCCATGACCAAATTTCGCACGCTTCCCCTCCCCCATACACACCCTACTCTCTTCCACCCCCGCGACAATGGCCCCCCATGCGCAATTTCCTAATTTTCCCTCTTCCCTTGACTCTCGTCCATTACGCACTTCTTTCGCCTCCGCTCGCCACCACACAGGATTGCCCGGAAGCACCCTTCATGTTTCTGGTTTAATTTTCACAATCCATCCCACACTGAAGGCTTTACTTTGAGCCACCGGCCCTCGTAGCACGACGGAAGCTACACTATCACGGCGGCATATGAAGGACGCGGAAGCAATGCGGACAGAGAGGAAAAGGTCCGCAGCTGTGGAGCCGGAGGTATAAGCCCCTTTAAATGAGTACTGACCAGGAAAAGCGGGGGAAAGGAGCGACTAATTATATTTTCTAGGGATAACGACGATTTGCGCATTTCCCTGAAGCTTCCTGCCTGTCCGTGTATGTATCGTTAGACACATAACGTCTCATTATTGCCAAAGCCTCCCGACAGAGACGTCGTTAGAGACAGATTGTGAATGCCATAGGGAATAAAATATTTTGTTCCCCTATGCCCATGTGACGCTAATTATGAATGCTTTACAATGGAGCCCGTTGTATTATAGCAGGTTTTAAAAACAAGAGAATGTTATCCTTGTAGCTTCAAAACAATATTTTATACCATATAACTGTTATCACCCTCGCTAACAACCGCAGAAAAGCAAGTAATATTGCAAAAACCGCTCGATTTCAGTGGACGTACGAGCAAGGAAACTTGGGTATTACGAAATATTGAGAACTATAACGTGTACATTGCTCTCATTTCTACCTTTATCCATTCTCATATCCACCGTGAGGTTCATCACAAACGAGATTACCATTAATCAAAATAAATGAATGGTCTGTATAATTTCTTGAGAATCTCTGAAAACGAAAGGTTCGTAGTGTTCTGCGAAGCTTCATTTCGCTCGGATCTTTTAAACTCTCTGCTATTACAGCCAAACGTCTGCGCATTCTAGTGGCCACATGATCCTATTCCTTTTCATCTGGTCACATGTAGTGACCGAATAGAATTACCCCGAATAGAGTCTGCAGCATAAGGGTTTTGATGCATGGGGAGAATTTCACTAATTCTTGATTTTATTGGTGAGATTTATGGAGTTATAAACGGCAGAAAAATATCATATAGATAATAAAATACCACAAATGAACTTTTCAATCTTTTCCACTAATTTTTGACTACAGTCTTATGATTTCTGACGTTTCCGTTCCAAGTCCATTCACTGTTCTCGAAGGTTATTTGATATATTTTCCTCACCATTGCAGAGAAGGTCCCTTTCATGATGAATTGATAAGTATTAATTTTAAATCCTTAATTTTTACCAGATACATACAGTCATTGGAGTAAATGGATTTAAAATTTCCGATGAAAAGTGAAGGGAGTTAGTAATAGGAGAAACATTTTGGAACAAGTCGTATTATTTATCCACTGAACAGCTCTGGCTACCTTTATCAACTAGTCTAGCTCGCTTATTCAACTTTTCAACATACTTTAAGTCATATTAATCACAGATTTCAGCACGGGTTTGAAATATTTTCCCATCGGCAAGGAGAGTTGGTTCATGGCCAACGAGGGGAGATTAACCACAGTTTTATCATTCTCCCTTGGTGCTTGCTCCCTCCCCCCGGCCACTAATAACCCATTTACCCCTCTCGCCCTACCCTTTCTCTCGCAATTACCGCTCTTACCTACACGCCTTTGTCATCCCTCCTAAACACGGATCCCACTCCCCGCCCCAATTCACTAATTGCGTCGCTTAAACATTCTCCTTTCTCCTCCTCCGTGTCCTAACCCTCCGTTCGTCATCCCCGACTCAACCTTTCTTCAGTTATTCTAGGCCTTCAAAATCCCTCCCCCTCTCTCTCTCTCTCTTCATCTCTATATTTCCCCTCTATTAATTTCCATAATTCCGCAAGCCTCATGTTTTGTACACCAGAACATTCCCTCTGCTCCCTTCGTCAACGAAGCGTCCAACTCGTCTCCTTCATCCGAGCCTTCCCTTTTCTTTGTCCGTGCTTTTCTCATCTTCTTTCCCTCCCCATCCATCCTTTCCTCTCGGCGTATCCCTTACCAGCCACCCGAAAGCCCGAGCCGCGACCGCTCACTCTTACATTTAGCCACCCCCAAGCAGAATTCACCCTCCGCAATCCCCCTCCCGTTACATCCCTCCTCTCTCCCTCCCACCAACCTTATCCACCGACCCCTTAATGAGTGCGTCCTGAGAAAAAGCGGGTGAGTTGGGTGGGTGTCGGTTGACACGGGGCCTGACGGGAAGAGTCAGTGGAGTGGGATCAGAAAAGGGGATGCTGGAGGGATAGTTTTGAGGAAGAGCGTCTGGACCACACGAGGCTGGGTCTCTGCCTTGGTAAAGGACGACTCATAAGGTCTCCATCCACTCTTCAACGTTTCTTCGCTACTCACTCACCGCCTCTGCAGCCTTTTTTTCTTTCCCGTTCATCCCATGACGACGACACCGCCTACCCATTTGGGTCTCCCATGCAACCCACCCCTACTCCGAGCGTAACCACCACCCATCAGGCAACCCCTGCCATCAACCCTTCTCATTGCCACCCCCCGCCCCCCTCTCTCTTCACGCGCCACGAAAACCTTTCCGAAACAGACGCGGTGATTCGTCACGTGGCGAAAATGGCAGCTTGTCAAATGCGGTCGACGCATCTCATTTTGAAGAACGCCTCGAAAAGCCTCTGGAATATGTCGGGCGTGGGAACATTTTTGTCGAATATCTTTTATTTTTTTCGAGAACTTTTGGTGGAATGGGGGATCGCTAGGGACATGTAAAATTGTGTGCGGAGGGATAGTTGTCAGTTCGACATTTTTGGGGATTTTTATCAGTAATGTCAGATTTCATGAACGCTTATCTCATCCGTAGAGAAGGTGGATTCTAATTCACCGTCATTATGTCCATGGGGTTGAAGGACGAGTCATGAAAATACGCGTCGGATGAATCACTCGATGAACCAAGAGGAATCCTCCCATCTACAGCTGATAGTTCCGATCGTGCACGAAATCCCCTTCTGCTGAACAATCCAATTAGACAATATGCCAATAAATTATTTTCTGGAACTATTTTTGCAAAACGAAACTGCCTACATTTTTCCTGTCTTCGGAAAACACGTTTTACTGCGAACACGATGAGTGAGAATTGAATTTGTAGCGGAAACACAATAGTGACATCCCTAAATACACATTCACTTATATATTTGTCTCCTTAATTATGCATCTTTTGTAGTAATCTCAAATAGATCAATGCACAAATTTGATATTTAGTTGATGCATATGAAAATTTAAAACTAATCATCAGCTCCACCATTAACAGAAAAAGACATTGAAAGCCTTGTACGGACTTCCACTGCCCACGTACTTAATATACTGATGCATCTCTCTGTATATAAGTTCATATTTTCTAAGAAAGATGAACTTTCCATGACATTTTTCAATAGCATAAGGGTCAAAACCTGGATCCCAAACCATCTTGTCCGGTATAACCAGCAGGACATTTTGATTTTAATATTTTGACATGTATTTTAATCGTTCGCCACCATGACCTGTCGCAATCCTATCGTATTTTATGCTAAAGAACATCTCATAAAAAGCAAAATTCCTAAGTGATTCACGGAATTATGAATTTGAAATTTAAATGTGTATGCTGCATACTAATAATAATTTTCATTTCCATACCGATCGGCTCTGTGCCTTCAGAAGAGGAGCACGAACGCAGAACTTAGAATAAAGCAAGATAAAAACTGTTAATAAATTAGAAGATATGTTATGAGACATCATTTTCAATTTAAACTAGTCTAATGACAATTGTAGGATGATGCCATTATCCTAGGTCCGGTTGCTGTAACTGGAATCCAAGCAAGGAAGAAAGGCCCCAATTAATAGAAGAAAAAAGATATGGCCTTCCACTAATTGACGGGAAAGACTATTTCACCGATATAATTCATTCAACAGCAGAAGTCAACTGAACTTTTTGTTCCGGCAGCATCTGCCGGATTATTAAAAATCGTCACTCAAATAATGAAATACGGCGACGCTGTGCTGCATCTGTCTCTAGGGTTCTCTTGTACCCCCGACGCTTCCGAAGAACATAATAGATATTCCAGCATGGCCCTGGAAGGAGTTTGCGGAAGCGTGATGTCGGCTTTGCACCGCATCCCCGCGTGTTGTTAATCAAGCATTCACGTCACGCCCCGTGACGACGCACCTCTCGAATTCACACACGCGGTAGTCATCCCCCTCCCTATTAGAACACCCCTTGGTCTTTCTACCCGACACGCCTACGCTTTTTCCCCCACAAGCTTCGAATAATTTTATTCCCCCTTCCTCCATGTCGCCGCCTCCTCTCCAGTGCGTAAGAGACTGGTTGAAAGCGCGCGTGATCACGCACACGCGACTAAGTACTTTCCCCTCCCCTCTCTACGTGACGGCTTGCCATCTCCCTATCTCCCGGGCGTCCGGTCGCGTCCCCCCCCCCCACCCCCCCCTACCACCCTTCCGAGCAAACACCCCAACCCCTCCGTTCTCCCCTTCATAATCCGCTTGATTATGCAGCGATAGAAATGCACCCGTGAGGGTTGGCAGGGGTTTTGCCAAGGGTTGTGAGGTAGGAGCGGATCTCAGGGGAGTTTTTGAAATCCTGAAAGGGGCGCGAATGAACATGGTACGGAAACCCGGCGCCTTTGTTAAAACAATACCTCAGAATACTCAGATGAAATCATTTGCGCATGCATTACAACTAAGGACGTTTTTTCGCAGCTGGGAAACCATAACGTGTGCCTTGGAATTCAGTGGCAAGTTCCTAACAGGACACCAGAATGCATCAATAACTTATAAATTCTAGTGCTTATATCTTTTCCTTGATCAGAGTTCAATATTTTCGATAAAACGTGGGAGGGGTACAAGTTGGAGCAGTGGATACAGTACTGGTTCCCATCCTAAAGGCCCGTATTCGACTCCCGTCGTCGATGGCTCTGCGATATTCCAGTTCTTACAATGGATATGCATGATACTCATCTCAAGTTCAGTAATCCGTTCGCAGGATGCGTAGTAAAATTATACAGCCCTAGCCGCCTTGGTGTAGAGCGGGTCAATGTAGACAACGGGGTTCAAACCACCCTTCCTCCGATTCCCTGGAAAATTTCCTACTCTACTCAATTACCGACTATTTTTTATGCTACTAATATGACAATTGCACTCGTTATTTGAAGTAACTGGAGTTGTGCGAGCGTATATTAAAGTAACTTTCACACATAGTTTAATCTAGCAGGACAACGAAAGGGTGGTGAGGTACAGAGAGACAATTGAAACTTCGAACGTAAGAGAAACAATTGAAACTTCTAACAGTCTATATTTAATACATATTAAACAGTCTATATTGATATACATCTACCTATGCAGTAACATCCCAAGCGTAACCATACACCCACCGAATAGAATACTAGATATTATTTAGCCCTCTGGCAACTCAAGAAACTTGTTCAGCCATGCGAAAAACGCGAAAACCATATTCCTCTGTAATGCTATCAGCTTTTTAGGTGCTCTCATACCATAAGATACTTGAGAAGCAAAAAGTACAAATTCTACACTTCTGAGTTGACTCTAAATCCCTCTCCCATCACAAAAGTACCATCAGCAGTAGCCCATTACCTCTTACAATCTCCTGAGTTTCACTTTTTTCTATCTCACCATCAAATTTCTCTCTCTGCCCAGCTCACCTAACGTCCCTCATTTGTCTTCCATTTTTTTCATCCAACGCGGAACATTTCTCTCGTGAAAAACCTTTGAGAACATACTACAAGCCTTTTGCGATCCTCAGAGATTGTTGTTAAACTCCCCCCATGCTCCAGCGACACCTTACTTCCCCATTATTATGACAACGGCGATTCTGTTCCTATTTCCTATTTCTTTTTACCCCTCTTCCCCTCTTTACCTAGAATTATTCCATCCTCCAATGAGAACAGAATGGTAGACATTTTGCGTCATACCTCCAGTTTTTGCCACCACCTTCGCCATTGTTTCGTCCGTTAGCACTTTTCCACGTTAGAAACCAGACGGATTCCGTTATCACAGGGGAAAAACATACACATTTGAAGGTTTAAAAACGTAAAAAAAAAGCTTTGCCAATACTTTACTCAACAGGTATAAAAACGCCAAGGACATTATTTTGACGACCCATTTGTCTACTCATTTTGGTAAGGTAAACGGAATGGTTTTTATCCTACCTTTATGCTTTTTAGAGTAGCAAACACGGACCACTAATCCATGCCCTAGTTGCTCTTTGCACTTTTTACTAAAGTTTCTTACAAGATCATGTAACACATAATATTGTAAAGAATCGTTATACTTGCAGTGTATTCGGTCATGGCATTGGCGATATATTTATCATTTCTCATTATAAAATTCCGTGGTAAAAAGAAATTACCTGGGTCATTTCCCAGCATATTTAAAGTTCATGAGTTTTATTCAGTGCTATGAATTCTGATTTCAGCTTTTAATTGATTACTGCACAGATCTAAACAATAATTCAGGCGTCCATAAAAAATATGTTCCAGTCGACACTTAGATAAAGGATAAATTCGGCTTTAGTGAAATTGCTTCAACAAATGTAACAATAAACATGGATTTATATCGGTTTTTACACCCCTCTTCTTATGCAAATAAATTACTTCTACCTTTCACTTAAGACAGTAAAATTTCCTTTGGAGACGTGAAGATCGGCCATGGTACTAAAAAGTTCACTTCATCTAATGTGAAACAACAATTCAGTACAGCATTTCAGACGTAGAGTACTGTATGGTTTGCCATTATCCATTCAAATTTAATAGCGAGTAATTAAAACTTCAAAGCTTGAAAAATAGTACCATAAAAAGAGATGAAAAAACATTACTCCTTCCTCAACGTAACATCATTTTTCATGTAAAATTGAGGAAAGTACTTAAAAAAAGAGGTTCTAACATGAAACAACTCCATCTAGACCTCCACCATGGGAAACCGTTAATTAGATTCAAATCAAAACACGAGAATATGGATTAGTCATGGGCCATTTCCCCATTCCTTGATTCACTGCGCGCATATACGAATAACAACAAGGGATAAATACTAGACAAGGTCATCGCATAGTTAATAAACACTACCCGGAATATGTATCGTTAGAGAAGCGACAGCTATCATCGCAACGGATGTATCATCGAACAGAGGTCGACCCCAACCTTCCACAGGATTGCATTCACAATTTTTTTCCCCAAAAAGCAGAGCACCGTTGCGTGTCAGTGCAGCGTGCCGCGGACCGAAGAACAAGCATTAAAATTGCTCACGCCACCCATGATCCTACTTGGCAGGTGTTCCCTGATCCAGTTCCCACAGATGGCTACTCTCCCAATAGGGTTAGGTCCGAGAGAGTGCACAAATCCCCACCCTTGGGGCGCCTGTTACACTAAACTGCATAAATCACCATGGTATTAAAAGTCGGACGCTATTCACGCAACGAGGCCGGCCGCACGTGAAACGGAAAATCCTATGCGATGAAATCCATCGCAAGTTACGCTGGATTTCCCATGACCCCACACGCTCGTGGAACGGACAAGTGACCCTTTCCTCTCTATCTCTCTCTTTGCGACAGTACGAGGATCAATTTTGCGCATGGGAAGCAATTTTATTGAGCGTGGAAAGCATCAGAAACATCTCCTCCGTGAGTATGAAGGAGAGGAGCCACTCACGCTGCGTACCCGTCTCCCTCCGTGGCCTTCCCTCGCGAGGAGGACGAGAGAAGGGTTGAGTTACACGTTACGCTGACGTTTTACGACACGTTGAGAGAGCCAGCCAATCGATGCCACTCGTTCCCTCATTCCCCTCATTCCTCACTTCCCATCCTTCCTTTAACTTCACCATGTTCCCTCACGCAAACACCCAGGCTCCAACACTGCCAGGAAGGGAGTATTCCCTTCAAGAAGCTTCTTAGGATGAACAAGACTTCCTTCAATGAGTCACTGCATTTGCATGAAAAAGCGCCTACACCCTCAAATCTCACGCTGCTGAGGTAAATTGAGCCTTTTACCCCCCTACTAAAGTAATAAAATACATCGCCTTTTGAGAACTCCTCATCACATAATCTACATAATACCCATCAAGCCACCATAAAGGTGTGTGGCATAGGCTGATTTACGCATCTATGTTTTCTCTATCAAACATGAAGAGGATTAGCAGCTACGCGTAGATAATACCCTGCAAGGTATTCGTATACTGCTAACAACCTACCATACATTAGCAGATTTTGACGCGGTTCCTGCTATTTTTATTTACTCCTATATGATTCCTTATGTTACCTATATTAGGAAGTCAAGTAAGCCGAGTAACCGACGATGGCCAAAGCAAGAAAGAAATAGTTAGTAGAATAGCCCAGGCAAAGAGAGAATTCTACCAAAAGAAGAATCTACTTGCAGCTGAAAATACAAGCTTAGAATTAAGGAAACAATTCATCATAACGTATATCTGGAGCATGTTTCTTTACGGCAGTGAGGCATGGACGATGACAGCAGCGAGGAAGAAAAGGGTGGAAGTATTAGTAATGTTGTGCTACAGAACGAGGAAGTCCTTTGAAGAGTGGGAGAAAAAAGAAGTTACCCTAAGAAGAAGACGGGACAACTTAATCGGCCATATCTTTAGACAGGATGGCCTGATGAAGACAATCGTCGAGGGAAAAGTGAACGGGAAGATTGGAAATGGCAGGTGTCGTATGAGTAACATGGAGCGATTTGTGGAGGATGTAAAAGAGAAGAATTAAGTCAATATGAAGAGGTTCGTCCGATAGAAGAATCGAGTGGTGGGCTGCATCAAACCAGTCCTAGGATTGTTGACTGATGATGATGATGATATATTACCTAAGGTAGGATGTAATCACATCATTGTTTATCGTGGGAATGCCACAATCAACGTGAGCGCACTTACAACAACATTTGCCAAATTCTTGGAAAGTACCTACCTACTCACATGCTCTATATTCTTTCTAATTCCCTTTCATGCTTCTTGCATAATACTAAAGCCCAATGTTATATTCCCTTCAAAGTCTTCATAGCAGCTTACCTCAAAATACCACATAATTATAGTAGTGAAATTAGGTTTAGCTGCTCCGATTCCTACGCCTACATCGATTCTAACGACTATGATTCAACACTCCGTCTTTCACATGAGGTTTGGATCATTTGGCGCATTTCGTTGAGAGCAGCTAATATTGGTGATAGGTGTGTCTTCTCCATTCCTCAGATCCTTAAAATCTGCCTACATTTCACCCAATTCCTTACCAATGCTCAAATGAAATTGTCTTCCGGTCTCTTCCCCACATTGCAAGTTAAGCTAGGCCCATTTTCCTCCACACCCCAATGGGGTCGTTTACCATATTTTTTAATTGCCGAATCTGATAGAGTTTATAAAATGAAAAGACTCGCAATGGTGGAGACACAGCTGACTCTGCCAATCGAAGCTATTGCGACAGCTTCTGTGCGAGCAAACATTCCGAGAACCCCCATGCACTCCCTTTCCTTCACATAAAAGCAGTCAAGATCGGGAGGAAAATGGTGGGCGTCACCTATTGCTTATTTTAATTCTTGATTTATGAGTGAAGGTGGGGTATTAATTCCCATTAATTTTAAGCGTTTAGTTTTATCACGAATGGGTTAGAAGATTAATTTTTTTCACTAAAATTCATTTTTTGTTTCCATCTAACGATTTCGTGTCCAAAATTGCGATTTCGGTTCTGAGTAAACGCTTCCATTAACAATGCTAGGAAATTACAATCGACATTGATTGTTATTCGGGGGAGGTTACCGAAAACTTACGTAAGATGGAGTTAGGACATTTTCAAGAAACGAAAGAATGATGGATTGTAACCCGGCGCCGGAAACTTGGCCAACTCTTGGCCTCGGGCAATGGGCCCAAGGTTTAACTACCTATCCGACGCGGCGAAGAGAGTACTGCTCTCGAAGTTCTCCCCATACGGCTTTGAAGAAGGGAGCGGTTTACCAATGCAAAATATACCACTACCATGTTTCGAACCCGGAGCCCTGGGCGGGAGGTAAGTGCTCTAACCAATATTTTTCAATCACGAACGTACTCGTGACTAAAACTGTTTTGGGTGTCCTTTGTTCCATCTCCCTAATAGTCTCGTTCCACTCCCACGGCACGGCGCACCTTTGCCCACAAACATTCTCCGAGCTCACTCGACCCTATCACCCCATACCCTGCGATCCCATGATGCCCCATTCCCATCTCACGTTTCCACCCCCTCACCACTCTCCCGGGTGTTTTTTTTTCGTAAGGTGGGAATTAATACCCCCTTCCATCCCGTCCCTCCGGAAGGGAAACAAGCCGGAACAAGAAAATGTATGCTAAACAATACCGCGACTACGCTTTCAAAGAATCCGATAGGAGGAAACGAAAGCCGTGCATATTTTAGTTTAACCACCATTAGGTAATCGCTGCATTTCTAGAAAGGGAACCTGAAAATATTAAAAGACAATGCATGCTTGGCGTGTATGATGTTACGGTATTTTGTAACACTCAGAAAATAGCGAATGTAAAGCACTGATCTGGGAGGTGCTTCCATTTAATTAATGAAAAAGTCAATATCATAGTTTGCATATTACTACAGAATTTTAACTCCTACACCTGAAAACCACTTCACTTTGCATCTTAGGTTACTTTCTTTGTGGCAGTGGTACATTGATTTTCGGGATGGAGGGAATTTAAGACTGGAATCATTCGCTACAGAAGAAAGATGAAATTAAGTGAATCGACCGAGTGACTTTTCTCCCACTCTTAATACAAGTGGGAGAAAAAAGGAGCCCGCTGACTAATATTAAATTTAGACGTGACAACTTAGTCAGCCATATCTTGAGACTCACTGGCCTGATGAAGAATATCGTCGAGAGACAAGTGAATTTCAATATTTGAAAAGAAGTGCCTCTCAGGAGATGTATGGAAAAAGTTGTGAAGGATGAAAATGAGAAGAATCATATTGATGTGAAGAGGTTAGCCGATAGAGAACTCGAGTGGAGAGCTGCCTTAAACTAATCTTAGGATTTATACTGACTTATAATGATGACGAGTAACCTTGAAAATGTCATGGCCTAGCTGAAATCAAGGTCGAAGAAAAAACTTAAAATATCAATTCGCTGACTTTTCAAATTACCTAGTAGTAACTATGGGCATGAATAAAAATCTCAAATAGCTACTCCAATATTTCCAGTGGAGCTACAGTTGTGCTCTACTTAATCATTGACAAAAAAGACAAATACTATCTAAATTTTTGTTTCCTGTTTTCTGGCAAATTCAACCGAGTATGGATGTTTGTAACATTGTGAGATTTATGGGATGTATGGTACCATTCACATGCGCATTTCACACTACATAAAATGCATATGGACATTAGCAGAAATTACTTTCTGCGGTCCTTCAATTTGTTAATGTGTATGGAACTTTGAATACAAGTTTGGCAACATTATGCACCTACTTAGATATGGACAATAGTGTATTATTATGAGTATTATTAATGATCATTTACTTGAGCACATTTTAAAAATGTACATCGACACGATATATGGGCGGTGATTACTTAATCGCACAGAAAACTTTGGGGAGCAGTCAATATCTTCTAAACCACCCCTGCTCCACAATTATCCTCATAACATGAAGGTAAGTGCCATAATATTCCGAAATCCGGTTTAACCCGACGATAATCAAGTCCAAAACTCCTTATAACTTCCAAGTTTTATAGGCAAATAGGCAGGGCAATGCAAGATTGCCATGCCGTTCGCTCCAAGACCCGACTTCACAATAGCCATTAGTGCTGATATCGAGCGAGAGCATCGCATATTTATCCACCAGCAAAACGAGCCAGGATGCTCTCAGCTAGGCCATCACGGAGGGCATAATGCGAGCCGCGATACGAGCCAACGACCCCCATTCCCTGCGACACAGGATACTCCCCGCAGCATCCGGCGAATTACGATCTATCCATCTCTCCCCTTCTCCCCTTCTCACCCCATCCACCCTCTCCCACTCCACATTATCTCCTTGCCTCAACTCCAGCCACTCCTCAACACCTCTTCATTTCCTCCACGACATCACCTTTCTCCTCCCCTCGGCGCCCACTTCAACCGGCTACTCAGGCGCCGCTCATTAATTCCGTGAGCCGAAATACTTTCATCCCCCCCCCCCTCCATCCACGACATACCCCTCTTCTAAGGAGTCCCCGCACTCCTTCTCGGAAGGATTTCCCTTCCCTAACACCAGAGTCTTCCAACACATGAGACAAAGCGTTACCCGTCTCGGGGACTTTTTTTTCATGCCACTTCCCGTCTGGAGAGTATTGCCCATAACCAATGAGACTTCAGCGAGGCGTGATGTTTGACGAGACCATCCCGAAGGACCGAAACCGGCGGGCGACCCCGTTGCCCTCCCGAAGATTCCGAGTTTACGGTCACGAGCGCGGTACTCAAGGAATGGACAAAAAATACGGTCGAGCCCCGCTGATCCGTACCCCCGCGAATGCAATCTTGAATCGCAGGCCGCAAAAATTACGAGGTTTCGTTATAGGGGGTGTGAATTTCCTTCCCGTCTCAATAACAAGATTTCACGCCAGAGTAGAGGGAGTTATTCCGTGGTTAAATGGATTTTACTGCGCATAATGGCGTCTTTCCGAGTACATTATAGTAAGGAGGTTTTGAATGGATATTTCATATAAATTGAAGATTGATGAAACGTGACATACCCTTAGCAAGGGATATGAGCATTAATTATATTACATGAATGTATAAGTTTTGGAGGACTCAACGCCATGTTTTAAAAGCTAATACTGAAGTCGTGACGAGCAAATAAACCGGAAAACTACTAAAATGATATATGTTCTATAACTGGTAACCGTGTTATTATTCCACGAATGCTTAACATTTTGAGAATAAAATTTTTCACAACCACAGAATGAGCTTATTTGGGTTGCTCCTTAACCATGTTAAGCGTAACTATACGTTAACACTCCAATATCGCATATTGGCTAGTGCCAAACCTTAGTTATACCATTATGATATTAATTAATCAATCAATTATGAGAGGAAATGAAAATACCGTATCAATTGTACTACGGCTAATACTGTGACGGATAAATAAAGCAATCAAATAATTATTATAGAATAATTCAGAATGTAATAATGTAATGTAATGTAATTTTCCTCTTTTGAGAGACTTTCTTGACTGCTTACCACAACCCAATCGCAGTAAGTTATTAATCCCAAAAATTTCACTTCAAATCAGTCTCAGGCTTCGTAATGGTATGGACGTTTAACTGCCAGGGAATTATAGCCTCATGCAGTTTTTCTCGTCCAAACGCAGCATTTACGGGAATAGATTATGCATGTGCATGCAAAATCCCATTTTTTCTAAATTTTCTTAGGATAAAGATAACTAAACATGAAAACAAGAAATTCAAGCATGATACCGAAAGATTTGCTGTGTATTTTATCTGTAAATGGATATGCACATGAAATACATAAAATAACCAACTCGTCATGACGTTAAGCACATAGTAAATATCTTAGAGAATTTAATTGCCTTGCGTGCAGTATATGTGTATTTCCCATTTCACTCACTACGATGAAAGATATTCAAGCCACTCAATATTTTTAATTTCCTCTCATATATCTTTCCCCAGTGATTGAGCTTAATCTGAAGCCCTTTGTCGCATGATGCTGAAAAGAGGTCATGCTGGAACACAAACCTTTAAATGGGGGAACATATCTTATAATCGGCATGTTAAAACATAAGCTTCACTGTTGTAGGCTTTTAATAAAATGTAACTGGTTTGCGTATGACTGAATTGGTACACTGACAATTCGAGGTGCTTCAAGTCTGCATCTGCACTTCTAAGCGCTTCTGAGCGGGAGGAAAGTTATGTCGCAGGGTATTCTGTAGATGTAGATGAAAGTTACAGTGATAGGAATGGAAGGGTATGGAGGAAGCATGGAGAAAAACCCGGAATTGAAATTAGACTGCTCTCAATGAAAACCGAGCAAAGGGGACCACGATACATTTCTCACTCACTGATTCAACCCGAAGGTTGGTTTTGATAGGTGAAGGTAGAGCTCACCCCATACTAAGCGTGTGAAATTCACACATTCAGGGTAGGGGGGCCAATTCATTTCCCTGGGCCACATGTGATTTCCTAAGAAGTTCGAATGTGCAAGAAATCGAAACCACGATACATACTAAACTCCAATTCCACTCATTATTGCTGAGCTTGAGAGCACACCTAGATTTCCACTGGATGAACATCCAGATCATCTCGTTCCCATTAACTTGGGTGCTTAGCTTTCCCCTGACCAGTACTCCATTGTCTTATTCACCGCTTCTCCATCCCCACTCACTCAACACTCCAGCATAACCGTCCTTCAGCGGCCAAACATCAACACCACTCAAGTGCCTTCTATTCTAGGGAATTGCCAATCTGAGTCGCGCTGAACGAATTTTGACATAGTAACGAAGCAGAGTGGAACGTATTTCGAAGCGAAATTCAAGATGACTTTGCGATGAAAACCCAATATCAACAGGAGGCAAGAATCTTCCGGAAGGCTTCCTAAACAGTCAATTACTTGTAATGATTTACAAATTATAATGTTCACACTGCAATGTGAATTCGCAGAATACAAAATGAATTACTTTGATGTATCTGGATCGAAATATTTCCATTTCATTAGAAATTGCATGTAATAGAAATCCTGTATGGCATCTTGCCATGATAGATACCTCTTCAGGGACTCTTTATCATATCGAAAACACCTCATATTTCAATCGTACATCTCAAGCGTTAACTCATGTTAACATCTATTTTTTACTGTTCATTCTCGGTTAACATAGAAGAAACACACTGATCATGAATATCAAAACCTTGATAATACAATGAGTACACAATAATGACCTCCAATGATGTGTAAACTTGGCTTAGTTCAAATTTTAATAATTTGAACGTAATTCGTCCCACATTCCTAGGATTCCTAAGGAATCACACCAATTGTTTTCTATCAATTAATTTTAAGTGTTAGATTTACAGATTATCAACCATAAAACTTATTGATTACCTAGTCGTAATGCTAAGTAAAAATGAATTTCTCTTACTCAACCTTGTAATTAGTATAACTTCTCCTTCGCTACCCTAGTTCTCTCTTCTGATCTCTGTATCTCCTAGTGCTGTTTACGTCATCCATAAACCTTTTCTTTCCATAACGGCCTTCAGCACTCCATTACCACTAAATAAACTTCAAAAAAACTTACGAGCTCTGTTCATTCACTCTTGAATTAAGAATTTCCGATACAATCCTTTCTTCTCCACGATTCTCAATACTTAATTTTGTCCTCCTTTCCACCCAAAGCAATTTTTCCGTTCACCTTCACATGCGAAAACACACGCGAATTAAATTCCCATCAAATACCCCAATAAAAATATATCATCGAGCGCCACCCCCAATTACATCTCTGCGCTCTGCTTAAATTTCAAACGAGGCGGATGACGGGAATTAGTAGAGCATATATCTGACACCGGCCAACACATTTCCCCAGCCGCAACACCACCCTCGCCGTATCCAAAATCCCGCGACCAACCTGCCCCACGCCTCCAGCTCATGGACCCCTATCCCCCGATCCTAAATACGCCCCCAGTCGGAGGGGGCATCCGCAGATCTCCCAACCTCACCCACCCCCCGACCCAGCCTCCCGTGTCCCACCTCCACTCATCCCCTGCGATGTGATAAATTATGCAACCCCCGAGCCTCGTTGAGAGGGGGATGGGGGCGGAGTTGATGGAGATGGAAAGGTGCTGTGGGGGGAGGGAAGGGTTGAGTTTCGGTTCTGAGCGGGGGTTGGGGGAAAGTGAGAGGAGGGGAGAAGGGAAGAGAAGCCCCGCGAAATGACACTGAAGAAATGCCCCCATTCGTGGGGCGATATTAGATGCAAAGTGTTTCTGAAGCTCGGATCACCAGGAGGGGGAGGGGGTGGGTTTGCGAGGAGGCAGAAACACCCCCGCTAAGTGAGGGCGGATGAAAGAGGTTGAATGAGAAACGAGGTGGGACGGAAGAGGGTAGGTGCCGAGGAAAATGGAGGGAAGTGTGTGAGGGTGCTACGAGATGCTCTCTCAACGCTTAGACGGCTCATGCTGGCACGATTGTAGGGTTTGCTAGAGGGACAGCCCAATAGGGATTGGGGGATGGAACCAATGCATTAGACATGCCCCCTCAGAAGGTCTAAAACCGCGGTCATTACTCATCCGGCGTCCTTCTCTTGATTCCGTGTCTCGGAGCGCTCATAAGGCTCGAAATCCCCGTGCTACAGACGGAAAGACGGTCTTAGCGAGACGGTATGCACCTGCCGATTCGCGGTACGGTCATTCATCCACGCCTCACGTCATATTTTACTCGGATGGGCGCGTGATAATTGCCGCGGCTCGGGAGAGCACGCCTGCACGGCGAAAAATCGGCGCGGATTACACATTCGAGGCCGCCCCTGCATGCATTTCGTCCCAGGGGGGGTATTGTGACGAAGCCGGCCCTCGTGGCGTCAATTAAGGCATCTCTCCCAGGGAGCGGATGGCTAAAATTGATCATCCCCCGAGCCGGGAGATCGGGTACGAAATCCTGAACCGTGCCGGCAGGATATCCGAATCATTCGTCTTCGACGTCGAGCGGAATTTTTATACATTAGCTTCACCCACACTCCAACCAACTGCCTGCTACGCGAGCACTCGCACTATATGTTAACATGGAAACCCATTTATTCTACTATCGGTTTTCGATTTCGGGACATGGTCGGAGCACTAGGCAATGTAACGCACGATAGCGCCCACAGAAGCGCGTTCCAAAGAGGAAAAGAAGTAAGGTGAAGGAAGAAAGAATGAGGAATGTAGAGAATGAAGTGGGTAGAAAAAAACAGAAGATAAGGATCGAGACAGTGAACTTAAAGGTGACCTCAATATTGAAGCCTAAAACACTTGCTCAATGCTACTACAATATTGCTCAATGAAGTCACGGAGTCATTGTGAGGTGGCAATGGGTTGGCACGCATTAATGCATTTTTAGATGGAATAACCTAGAAAGTGTCGCACTCGAATTGCATTTATTATTGGTAAAGTTTGGAGATCGTAGACTACTGTAACATGATCGATGCAGTAAGCAACCTTGGAAATAAAAATCAACAGCTATTTTTTTCCAAGCGTTAAATTCAGTGACATAAGAACAAAAGAAACGACCTCTAGAATCAATTTTTGAGGAAACAAATATTTCTGGACGAGTGTCGCATCAATTATTCTTTTAGGTTAGTATATAATAACGATAACACTTTTTACTGAAATTAAGGATAGCGATGAATTTTAATTCATACACTCGGGAATCTGAAGCTATCGCTGTGCGCAAACAACCATTAGTCCCAATTACTACTGCAACTCGAGCCGATACATAAACTGTGTATGACCCAAGAGTCAAGGTCACAGGGTAATTCCAGAGTTGACTCAAGCGGTTGGATATGCATCATTCCATAACACCTAGTCTTCGGATTAGATTTAGCCACATAATTTTCTATGTCAATGACACGAAATAAATAGTAACATGAATTTGTGTACATTTCGGCACACCTCAAACTTCAGACGACAAAGTATGGGAAACAGGCTAATCGAAGGGAGAACATTTAGAAATGTTCTAAAAATATGCGGTTAAAGATCAGGAAATACTGTGACAATTTAAAGTAAGATCTTCCTTTTATGACAAGAAAACATAACGATAACAAAAACGGAATCTGTATTTCAATCAAATCATAAGAACAACGAATCAGGGATTAATACGGGAATGCTTATTATATTTAACTTATTCGCCTGAGATATCCAACGGGATAAATGGCAGGCAAATGATAAAAAATAACTACACATAAAAAGGAGTAATTTCAGAAAGGAGGCAATTAAAGGAAAATGCCTCGCACAACTACTTAATATCCAGCATTAAACATTGACAATTACGGCATCTTAATTACTTAAGAAGTGTAAGATATTGTTTTCAAAATTTAATAGCGCAATCAAACTTAGGCCTCTATATGATGGGCAAATGATGAAAGAAAAAAAAATATATTTCACTGTACTTACTTACTAGAAATTATCTAGCGTAATAACGTAGGTAATATTTTTTAAATATTGCGCGTACACGTTCATTTATAAACAAAATTATTAAATATCCGGAAAATAGTTTCTACTCCCAAGGGTATTAGAGCATTAAAGAGGTAGTTAGGAAACGAGGAACACTTTGTTCGCTTTAATGGACATAATGTCAGTTTCTGTTTCGGGGATGGCGGGCTCACTGAGGCAGCCGAACGCAAAAACCACGGCAAAAAAATATATCAGCAATGGAATATAGATTCCGTCGCTGCGGAGATAGGACCCGCCTCCCCTGCCAAATCCTCCGCCGTTCCACCTAAGCCCTCCGACACCTTCCGCTTCGCCTATCGACCGAACAGAGAGCGACGCAAAAAAAATGCAGGAGATTTGAGGGAGGAGCCAGTTACGAGGTGGACGTCGGAGAAGGTGGTGGTGGGAAGAGGCGTTCCATCCGGGGCAGATGGAAGAAGATGAAGCTCTTCGTTAAGACCGGTTCCTGCGGATGCAACTTGATTCCGAGCTTCTTGCAAGGACCGTGAATCACTCCAGCACACGTCACTTCGTTAATTCTCTTACTGGAATGTTCTCCGGCGGAGCGCCCGAGTCGTTTGCAATTACGCGGAAAAAAATGATGCTTAATTTTCCATTTTAGAATCTCCGGCGGGGGTGGGGGAGAAAGCGATCTTTTCACCATCCCCGTCCGTTTGAACTAAGGTTATAAATTGCGACTGTCAGAGATTTGAATTCAGTTTTCAAAGAAATGCGCACAGAAACATCAGAGGCGATGGCACAAAAATCCGAGACGATATCGCTCCTCAGCTTTAATAGAGGTAAAAATTGTCAGTGTAACTCCCTTTGTGAGTTTTTATAGCAATATAGGTATCTATTAAATGTACTAGTAATATCTTATTAAATTAGAATATAATATTGTGAGCAAATACGAGATACTATGCGGAAAAATTTCACTATTTTCTCTGTCACATACTTCATTCTTAGGTTATAAGGTCAGTCATCACACTCGGTCAAATAGGATGACAGTCTCATTAGGAGCAGAGTAGGATTTTACATTCCCATACTTTTCGAGACAACTTCCTGGTGCGTTACTGACTTGTCTAACAAAGCTGACGCAAGCATTCTACCGAAATCTAACGTTAAACTTGATGTTCAAAATCCAAAACATCGTCGTGCATTATTTCTAAGGGTCGAGAAGGTTAGGAAAGATGGTTACCAGGCGGAACTAAAACTTCTTGATCATGAAATTAGAACTTGTACTTACAGCTGATGTCCAAGGTCTCCGACTCCTCGCTTTTGCCCACCGCGTTGTGAACTTCGCACTTCACTATGGCGTCGTGGTAACCCCTGCTCACGTTCGCTATCACCAGCATCGTCGGGTCAACCGCCACGGCTCCCACACCACCTTCTGGAATGAGGTCACCGGACCCAGCACCCTCTGGGGGCAGACCCGAGCCCGACAGAACCCCGCCCGTCACCGGCTCGTCGTTGATAAACCACCGGTAGACCAGGTCCGTGTCGGGATTGGCGTCTGCCATGCATGTCAGTCGTACCTCGTCGAACTCTCGGATCAGAGCCCCGGAGTTGACTGTCGTCACGGTCTGGGAGTGCGTGCCAGAAGATGATGAGGCCATCGCCGTGGAGGAGCTTAGGACCACACTCGCCGAAGGTCCTCCGGCCAATGCTGAGGCCCCGCCGCCCTCTTCATCGTCCTCCGTGGCAGGAGCCGGCCTCCGGATTGCCGCTACGGCCACCGTTACCTTTGGTGCGTACTTGACCAGGAGCCTGACCTTGGCGGAGCGGTAGGTTCGGTCGGCGGCGTTCTGCGCCTGGCACGTGAAGATCTGCCGGTGGTGTTCACGGCGGGGCGTCAGCCTCAAGATGGACTTGGCCGTCACTCTCTTCTTGTCCGGCATGAGCTCAGTCATGTACTCCACACCGTCCTTGAGCACGTTACCCATTCCGTCGATCCAAGTGATCTGCGAAATGGGGAAAGAAAGAAAAATTATAGTTTTAACACAGTTTTACCAAGTATTATCAAGTTTTTACTCCAATATACCTACGATTGGCATAGCAGGAGGGGAGAGTAAGTACGTCAGTTATTTTTAATTCGAGATTTTTGACAGGATACGCAATGCTGAGGGAAAATATAGTGGGAATAGGAAACGAAAGGTTTAAAAACAGCATTTTAAATAGGAAACTTTCCAGTTTCCGGTTTCATGTTGCGGCATTTTATCGATAGGAAACAAAGTAGACACACTCACTGTAACTAAAGTTATTGAATATTTATTTGAACGACTTTGGTTTTGTGAGCAGCATCGTCAGGTGAATAGTATAACAAAGAATTTCCATATGTACACAATTACAGATGTATTTTAGATGATTTTTTTTCCTTTCGGTTGTACCAGCGTAAGCGTCCCCCAGCTGGTACGTTACTGACTTGTCTATCAAAGGCGCAAACATTCTACCATTCGGTTTCTCCTCAGCCTGGAATAGCAATGATAAGGTCTCAAAGGATTTTGATCGATGATTTAATTTAAACAGTTTCACGTGGATTGCACCAAATCCAAGTACGTTTAAGCAATTTCATAATGATGCTATATCCGGGACGGGTCGTACGATTAAAATTAAGTATTGGAATTAAATAAGTTTATCATTCTCCCCATAACGGATACATTCCTCAAAGTCGAGGCTGAAACCGTTAGTTATTTTCTGGAAATATAACCCACTAGTATTCTCGGCTATTCGGTTATTAAGCATTTGGTTTTCTAATCAGCTTAAAATACATAGAGTGTCATTTCTAATGCTCAATCTATTTTATTATTTTATTTATAATATGAAACTACTTCTAAATTCAGCGGAAACGAATGCTACATTTAAAATGTTGCTATTCATTCTATAATAAGTAATTCTTTGAGTTAAGCAATGCATTCATGTCGAGGAAGGAATTTCATTTTCTTATAATAGAGTGAAAGGCTAATGATGAAATATTTTGAGATAACACTTCCCAGAGTAAGTATTCTGACTGACTCATTTCAATCTTCTGTGGGTCACAAGTAGGACTGAAGAGTAAAAGTTATGCAATGAAATATGACTTCACTGAGTAAGTACGGAACTGAGCAAACGACAACATTAACTCTTGTTGGAATATTTTTCCCGGTTACATACCACTGTATCGACAAAACTTGTGCGGCCCAGGCATTTTTTACGCGCGACGTAACTTTTTATTCCTCAATAAACGACAAAATAAGCTCACGTTACGACTCGCTCGAATTTCTCGAAATGACTCTCACGTACGCTGGAAGCCAGAACATCAAACGAGGCAAGAAAACAACGGTAATTCGACCCGTTTGGGTATATGTGAGGAAAAAGTGCCCACGCAAAATTATAGTTAAATGAAACGGAATCCCGGAGCAAGTAATGTCATTTTAGGCCCCAGCCTCTTTTATTTATAGCTAGATAGAACTCCAGTAGAGAAGCAAATAGTGCTGTAAATCAATAACCGAGTTATGGATTTCGTCCAGTTAAACTACACCCCGTACGTCTTTTTTTCGGAAATTTCGCACTGAAATCGCAAAATATCCGTAATTTAATGCCCTTTGTGCGCAATATTACTTTCTAACCCGCACTGAAAGAGGAGTCCGTCTAACCTCACTCGTCGCTGGAATATTTTTTATTCTTGCAGCGGTTCCTTCGTGGCTCACGAGAATACGGAGCATTAAGGGCGGTAAGAAGCATAATCCCAGCGCATGAGCACGAAAGCGAAAAAATCTAGGCGGAGGAGGGCGAAAACAAGAACACGAGGAGTAAAAAATTGCTTCGAAATGGAAAAAAGGGTAGTTGAGAAGCAATTTCAAGGGATATTAGGGGAGGCGGAGGCAATGATACGTGAGGTGAACAGGAAGTTAGTGATCATGGTCGATGGGCACACGAAAAAGGGCTGCAGGTATAAAGGATAGGCAACGCCGGAGGAGCCAGAGGAGAGGCAACGGAAGAAGAGGAACTAACGTGCAGAGAGAAACAAAAGAACTCCAGAAGCGTACTCTAAAGGGAGTGGAATGTGTGACGAAGTGCCAATCTGATAAAATTAATGAACGGTATACGAAGTCCCTTTTACGATAGCGAAAGGACAGATTTCGTATACGCAACAGGGGTCAGATACTTATGTATCAAGTAGACAAAGCACACGCTCTAACTCATCAAGGGGAAGATTATTGGTGGCAAGCGCCTACACTCAATGCGTGTCGACACCGGACTGTGTATGAATTACAGCATAGTTATACGGAAGTTGAATAAGAATTTCATTTTACTGAAACATTTTTACTAAACATCGATTCAGGCAGAATAAGGTGTAAAGGCTCCATAAACATAACTAATTTGCGATTTTCCCTACTCTAATGGATATTTACTTGACTACGTCCCCTGTACTGTAACAATTTAACTATTGTTTACACTGCTGTCTTACAATTTATGTGTTAAGATGCTCATGTATTGGGTTTATATATCGCTGTCAAATTCTCTTCCATTGCTTCACTGAGACGGCATTACGAGAGGAATAAAATATGAGTAGTACAATAAATGAGTACAGAAAATTTCCCATTCTACTATAAAAGGGTGTTCCCTAATTGCACCGGAAAAATGAGAAAATATTTTCATGACCCACCGATTTAAAAATTATTTTTTAAATTTAATTTCATCCACTAGTAAGCCTACATTCGTCAGTCCCTCTCCGTATTTATAAATGGAATATGTTACCTTATAGTAACCCGAAACTTTTACCTCAGGTGATTGGAATATTTGTCGAGCAAATTAAAGTTAACATGGTATTTCCCATTCAATTTGCTGTAGAAGACTTCTAACGAATCCATAAAGAATGCTTATCTATTATTCATTCATAACAGCAACTCTTTCTTTCCAATTAGTGCCGGTTTCATTGGCTATTTCTCCTGTGCCTATACATCTGCCGAAATATATTTCCTCAAAATATTCAATGTTCAGTTATTTATTTTTCGTAAAAATATAAATGTTGTGAAAATTCCTGCACCCTCTTCCCTCTCAAAAGTTTCATAGTGCTAATACGAGAACAGTATTACCGCCATATTTTCCTTATTTTGAGTCATGGAATAATACTTTGTGGTGTTCTAATAGCTACGATTATATCGCACCCTCAAATCTAGCTCATCTTAAAACTTTACTACTACATTGGTAAGATGAATTCCAGACCTATTTTTATTAAATATATGGATAATTTTTCGGGAGTTTAGATCCGTTTTTAATGAAAAATATTTAACTTTTAGCCGACGTTTCGGAAAATGTATTTTTTCCTTCTTCAGGGCTAAAAATGGCATGAACCACCAATAACATAACAATAATAAGAGGATGTTTACGGTGCCAAATGCTTAACAATATAATTTTTTACAAACTTTAACAAATTTTACATGCCTTCTAAGTTCTATAAGGTGAATTTGCATACAAATCAGTTGCTAAGGTCTATAAGTTATAATTTTTTAATTTGATGTATTTAATTGTTATATATTTTACTTAAATTAAAAATTTCAGTTCTTTTATTAGATGAATTTTGATCTTTACTAATATGATACCTACATTTACTGAAAAAACCTTTTTGATAAATTTTCTTCTGTCTAAAATTTTTGTTTGGTCGAAATTAAAAAAATGGTTGTTTTCGATTGCATGATTTGTCAATGCACAGAATTGTATTTTGCTGTTATAGATGTTCAGTGTTGCGAAAGTCTGTTTTTTAAATATAGTGATGTTTGGCCTATATAGTTATTATTACAATTGTTACATGGCATTGAATAAACGAGATTACTTTTTAGCAGATCAGGGGTTTCAGATTTTAGTTTTGAATATAGAAGATTATGTTGAGTTTTGTGATTTTTATGTGCTATTTTGTAATCTGTTTTTTCTAAGACTCTGCTTAGTTGTTCCGATAATTCATTTATATAAATAATTCCCCTGCATTGGTTTTTTGTGGTATTTGACGAGTTACTTTAATTTTTGGGTGTATTTTGTGGGTGAAAATGACTTTCTTTTCGTGTGTATTATTGAATGGATTAGTTGTAAAATTTGTAAAAAATTATATTGTAAAGCATTTGGCACTGTAAACATCCTGTAAATCATGTCACTTATTATTGATATGTTACTGGTGGTTCATCTCATTTTTAGCCCTGAAGAAGGAAAAAATACATTTTCCGAATCGTCGGCCAAAAGTTAAAAATTTTTCATTTTCAAAATAAAGAACCTAAACTCCCGAAAAATTCGAAAATATTTATTACTACACTAAACTCCCGAATATCCGTGCGCGTATTATCCGGGCTGCAAATTATCCGTGCATTGCCTGCCTACTTAGTGTATCTAGTGGTATCAAAGGAAAGTAATCTTTTGTTAATTTCCTCCAATAGTAAATTTTACTATGGCCCTGCCGAATGGTAGATGTCTTATGCCAGGCTTCGTACTGCCACCCGAGGCTTGTGAACTTTTAATTGCGGCCGAGACAGCTCTACTGGATTCGTTTTTTGTAATAAAACGCTATTATGTACAGCGAGGCATATTGTGTTATTTTCTTACGTAGTTTATTTACTTTGGAAGCGCACCGTAAAAAATGGATCCGGAAAGAACCAAACATCATATTATCAGTGTTTTCCGATTGTCCATGCACCCTTTACCAGTCATTAGCACGGAAAATCGGGATTTTACTGCAATAAACTACGGAAAACGTAACTCTCAAGCCCGTAGCCGGAGATTTAAAGCCTAGAGTTTTGGGTTTCCATAAGGCGCAACCGCGGCAACTTCCTTCAATTCGAACATTATCTCCCATCCGTGAATTTTGATGTTGAATCGGCCCGAACAGATTGGCTTGAAGACCGCTCTCTGAGTCCATTCCCTCCGCTAGTCCAGAATTTCGGATAATAACCCATTTCGCCAAGAAAACGACCCTTTGTTCGGCCAGCTTGGCCCGGCAAGCTGAGCCATTTTGATTCCGAAACAGGAACAACTTCACCCTGCGGTCCGCATCAATCCAGTCCATCGTGGATGCTAAGATTCTCGAGGCCGTGCCATATTCTGAGGAATGGGAGGATGTTTTTGAACTTTCCAAGTCATTATCCATACGCCCTTGCCCTTTGCGTCACCCTCGGGCCGTGAAACGTGGAGCAGAGGGGCAATCATGCGACCAAAGCCCGGCGATAGACGGCGTGGGAGCCGGCAAGAGTATCAGAAGAAGGGGTTGGGATTTGCGGTAACCACCGATGAAAAAGCAACCAAAGTGTGCGGATGGAAATGTAAAGGGGAGAAGAAGGAAGACATCTACGTAGAGGATAGGATGGGAGGGCGGGTAGGTTGAAATGAGGAAGAGAGGGCTTTAAGGGAGTGGGGGGAGGAGGAGGTTGTGGAGGGGAAAGGTCTTTGATGGCTGTTTGCTTTCCGCCGGCTTCCATTACGAGAAAGGTCCTTAGTAACGCGAGAAGTGGCTAGAGGAGGGAGGATGGGAGGGGGAGGGTGGGAGATTTGGGGGGGGGGGGCGAAATATGGAGAACCGCTAGGGCGTTGGCGCAAGTGAACGTGTGGGAGAGGCGCCATGGTTTGGGGGAGAGAGGGAGGTCGGGTCGCGGGGGTGGAAATGAGGGGTGGGAAACGAGGGATGCGAGCGTTTGATGAAGTTGTCGGAGGAAGCGGGCGCCGAAACGCTGCTTACTGTGTGCAGGATGCCTCTAACCTCCATTTAGGGCAAAACAGTACAGATTGAACTTAATATCTTATTCATCTTGGGGCTGTGCGATTCGGTACTTGGGTTCAACCAGAACTAAATCAATGTTTTACGCATGACTTATACGAGAAAACTATATTTGCATCTCCGAGTGCCTACCCACAGGAATATGAGAAGGCACACATACCGAGGTGTTTCATACCTGAAATGGTAGAAATACGTACTTTTAACCTCCATCAGTTAACACGCCAACAGGGGCCAAATTTGTGCTGTGGTAGACTGGCCTACTGTATCAAAGTGCCTTGGTTTTAGTCCAACTCGTAGAGTACTGTATGGAGGGCAGTTAAAGTTCAGTACTGCGTCCATCGCAATGGACGTTAAATGATGAATCCAGTTTCAGTGATACAGTTTCATGCAGAGCAAGCTAAGCCGACGCCAGACAGATAACCTTCTTTCACAATTAACTGAAAAATTCTTACAATTCTAACCAATATCCTATGAAACCTAAATACGGCTAAAGATCTTACCGGTTGCTCACCTACCTGGATTTACTATCTAGGGTGGTAAGGCGATACTACATGTCCGAACTTCAAATCCGTAAACGAACGCCATATTCAGACCCACTAGGAGATTAATGCGCACAAAAACTTCTTCCAAAATACTCATCTGCTTTCTTCCCTCTACCAGATAAGTTACTAGCAAGTAATAAATTACCAGTGCTCTTCCAATATTACAAAAAGGCCGCCTACTTTCCACGGGAAAGCGATGAAATTAATGCTAAAAATCGTCGCACAATAAATCATAAAAACCAACGAAGTTATACGTTAAAAGCTTATCGATTTCCCGTGTACAGATATCGATACGGTAAAAACGTCTCTTGACTAGACAAATTTGACAGAGGCTCTCAATGAGTTGTGGATTCGTAAAAGAAACTCATTTGTTTAGGGGAAGAAATTGATAAATAATGATAAAAAAATCCCTTATATTATACAAATAAGTAATTTGCCTATTCTTATTGCGTTGTGCTTACTACTTAAAAAGTAAATTAAAATCATATAAAACACGAGTTTTTGGTCCCTTTATTCGCTTTTCTCCCATGGTAGTAAGTTTGATCTAAATTCTTTTGACTGCAGAAGCTCATTAATAAAGAATATCATAACAGAATTGAAAATATAAAGAAGAAGCATGAATCGAGGTTCATTTGAATTCTACATCACCGTGTATGTATTCTCGACCGTGTCAGGGAATTGGGGAATAGAATGAGCAAGAATGATGACGAAACAGAAAAAAGAAACATGGAAAATGTGGGAGGTAGGCTGTACTCCCGAGGCGATAGCCAAGTTTCACGAGGGCCAAACGAAATTTCCAAGCGTCAAAAGCAAGAGCGTTTCGAGGAAATCTATTCTCAACGGTTGGCACGGAGGGATGAAAGTGCCTTTATCCACGAAATCGTGGGGTAAAACCCACCGAGTCCGCTTGAGACACCTTCTGTCGACCGTAGGGGGGAACTGCGGAGAATACGAGTAGTGGACAGGAAAGGTAAGGCTGGTATGGGGGCGTGGGGACCAGAGTTAAAAGGAAAAAAAGCCGAGAGAATAGATGAAGAGTTACACTTTGCATGGCAGAGTGGTTATGTCTGCGTGAGAGGAGCATTTCGGAGGTGATAGCACGGCCTGCTTGTCAACAAAAGAATTCCTTCAAGACTCTCCGATACATGGCTGGACAGAACACACTACTGCAGATAATATGTCAAGTTCTCAAGGGAATGAAAGGCCATTGGTCGAGGACGTGAAAGTGGAAAAGCATCTCGCAGCTAGTGAACATATTAGCATCCCAAATATTTAGTCCCAACGGAGAGGAAAACATTTATGAATTTCTAAGAAGCCCTTTATAAACCTTAATATCCCGGAGAGGGATTTTTAAATATTTGCCAATGAAACATCTATATTCCGTACCTGAAGTTTGCTGCCACATAATCAACGGCTCCGTCAATACGCGAAGATAAAGCGTTTACTACCTATGATTAGTAATAAATTGTGTGAGATACGAAAGCCATTTGCACACTGCATACTCATATACGTAACAATAGTGTTAGCTGGGATATAAACCTTATTTTCCGCTCTGATGGAAAGAATCCCAATCATTTTCTTTATTTACCTCTCTTGGGATTATGTATACGTTCCACCATTATACGAAAACTCGCTATACTACGACAGTATATATGTTTTATTCAAAATATATAAAATATACATATTTTGAAAGTCCCAGGGTACGTACGTATGTACAATGGCATTTCCGTGGTGCAAGCTTAAATTAGAGAGACAGATAGCTGGTGAGAAAGATGAAAAACGTCATTCTTCCCGCATATAATAGGGAGAGCTATGAATTAAATTTTAGTCACCGGGGAGAAAATAGGGATAGATGCAGAGCTAGAATAAAGCTAACCTCTTGATGTTACTCACATATATTTTCGCATGCGGTGTAAAAAATAATCCAACAGAGTATTAGGTAACCCACGTGATCCTGTTGAGTAACCAAATCGTATGTGTACTTGTGAAGTCCTCCAAGTTTTGATGAACATAAAGGGGCAGGTTTTCCGGAAGCTTCTCAGTGTTTGTATCTATGTCCGTAATGTGTGACGTTTCGTCAGCGACTCAGTCGGTGTGTTTACGTCAAAGAATGTATAATATCAAAAATGAAAATTTTTTAATACATCTCTGGTCTAAACGTGGTAGGGTATAGCAAGTTTTTCTAGGCCCTGGAAAGCAGGTAACCATACTATCTAATGAAATTGTCCGGACATTTTATTATTTCAATGAATTCCCTAATTAGTCGCAGAAGTAATTTTTAACTTTCAGCATTATATTTGAGTCAAAAGTTTACGCTACTTCGAAGTTAATGTTGACATAATGGTTCCGATACCAATCTTCTTAACTTCGCTAGCCTGAAGATCCCATCTAAAATGCCACAGATTCTGTCGTCTTACGGAATATACAATCGTGGAAAAGCCCACAGAAGACCTGGATATACATCGAAAAGATTTGTGTGTCTATATATGCATATTTGATGCTTCATGACACCATGCCATGTCCTCTCAAGGTTGTTGCAGACTTCGTAGCTCTAGGCAAATACATTGTCTTCATTAAATAGAAAGGAGTGATCATCCCAGGTTTCTATCCTCGTATCCAAGGATGACGAATGAAGCAGCCGTCATTTTTTAAGCATCCACATACATATCATGATATGGTTGAAGGTTCATTCGAATCTACCATTAGCCAAAGCCTTAAAATGACTCGACGGAGTAATTGCCTACTCCCGCAGAACAATATGGTGTATGAGGGAAGACGTTACGAACCCTATCGGCTCGCTCGAAGGGTGAACTCGATCCTGGATTAGCGAAAAAAAATTGGATTTAGCCGAATATATCCTGCCAGTTAATGGATGTTTGGCGATGACATTGGTTACCGAATTTGTGTACCTTTCGTTTGCGGCGAGGGGAGAATAAGGCTTTCGAGAATGAGTGCCTGCTATTAAGGGGAGTGGAGCAATGTAATCTGGAAGCGTTCATTATCAGGAGATACAATCCATTTGGTTACGAGGGGGAGGGCAAGAGATTCCCAGGCCGAGGGTTTTTCCCTGACAGAATGGTCCTGAACGCTCTGGACCGATGTTTTTGGGAGCAAGAGAAGGGTTGCGAAGAGGAAATCGAGGAAGGCATACAACTACCCAAATAGGGGGAGGATTTTAAGGACGGCCATTAAAATTAGCCACGTTCGGGAATTCCATGCCCAGTTAATATATTCGGGAAGTAATTAGATGACTCTCAGCCTACACAACTTCAACTCCCTCCTCCCTCTTATCCAGGATACCAAGAGCTGTAAAACAGTTAATCCAACAGATAATGCTGTGATTGGGGAACAACTTCGGATACATTCACTCAGACTTCAAGATGAATCGCGTTTATGGCTATTTGTGTTGGCGATATCTGCAAACAAATTAAGCAAATTTTACTACGCACTATATAGAGGGATTTAATTGACTACTGTGTTATCATGTGCTTAAAGCTTCTTGTTTAACACGCTTACAAATCTTCAATATGACGGGATTTAACTCTTCAGTTAGAAGATTGATAGCCAGCTATTTTTGCATACGACCAATCTAATATCATCATAAATTCATTACAAAAAAAAGAAGATTTACTCAAAGGAGGGTATTGAAGCCATAACAACCTGAATTATACGGGATGTGCCTAATGGAATTCTGGGCAATGTGTACAGTTCATGATAAATCATAAATGGCACCATATTTCTTACCTTGTTACGTAAATACTGAAAATTTCCACAAAACATTAACAATGGTTTAACATTTCCCCCTTTCTATCCAGTAGTAAAAAAATAATAATACTTCACCTTGTCTGACGATCAAAAAATGTGGCACACGTAAAGTTAATTATTTTACAAAGCATATTTTTAAGTGAAACCTTAGAACTACAAATATACGTACTTCCCGTTTTTATTTTAATTATTCATCAAAAATTTTCCTGATCTTCCTCAATTTCCCATAGTTCTGCCAATAGCCATGGCTATATAGTAGAACAGACGGTATTTTTTTAGAAAAGATTTGAAAATCACCCCTGTTTTATACTCTAACCATAGACAAATCCATTTTATAGTGAATATTCGAAATATAGACTTAGTGTTTTGAGTTACAAGGCAATGCGAGATCGGTTACTCTCCCAAAAATCTAATCCCGAAAATAATCCAAAAACATCCCAACGATACCGTTCGATTTCAATTTGAGAGAGAAAAAAGAACCAAGTCCCAGTTTCCTGAAAACGTACGTAACTCAAGAAACCGGGACGCGGGAGTGCGATGAAATTCTTCCCTCCCACACTCGGGCGTAAAATCCGGCCCGAGAAAATTAAACCAGCCGCGAGGAGGAAGCTGGTGCGGGAGACTTCATCAATCAATCCTCGCTGCATTCAATCCCAGAGCGATCAACGCCACACAAAACATTCCGCGTCGGAACCCCCCTCCTCACTCCCGTGCACACAGCACCACACCCCCCTCTCTCGAAGCCCAGATATATACCACCCCACCGGCCCCCATTGTTCCCACGTACAAGGATTAACTCGCGTGCATATTCCTCGGATGAAGCCCAAAGGCCACACGGAATCGATAAGGGAGCGAACTCGCCGACGAACTGCTGCGTGATACGACTTCGTGAGCGGTAGACATCTCCGCTGCTGGGCAATGTGGCCTTCCTTGCGACAAGATAAGGCACCTGCCCCTATCCAGCTGCTCATATCTCTACTCCTCCCCCCGTTTACTAAGCTCCACCTAGTCTCACTCCTCTCATAAGAAGTGGCGGATCTGACGGGTTGGAAGGTAGCGAAGACCCCAATCCCGTCAGTACGGGTCCTTGGAGACCTGACCCGGCATTTCCCCTCTTCGTGAGGAACACGACTTCTTCCGAGTCTCGCAATCAGCCATCCTTCGAATAGCTCAAGAGCCTCGTGGGTTCCTCACAGCTCCCAGAGCGGGAAAGACCGGTAACACGTGCAGGGGAGTCCGTCCCGCTAAGCGGGGGACAAACAAAAGAACGCGATACCGCGCTTTTGAAAAAAATGAAAATCGGGCGGCGAGGCTTTCCTTCATCTCCCGCCTTACTTTTTTCAACTCGGTCCCGTCTGGTCCTTCCTCGGGAATATCTTACCACGCGCACCCTTCCTCATTTCATCATGCCGGGCCTCATCATCGCAAGGGCGCAAGGGAAAAAATCTTTGCTCTCTCATCTCCATCCGAGGTCTTGGAGGGAAAAAGTTTTCCCTCCTCACCTCTCACTTTGCTCCGGCTTCCATTTTCACGACCCCACTCTAAGCTGGCGACATGGCTGCCTTCACTCTCCCCATGGAATACCCAACTTGCCCTTCCCAATTATAACCACTACCCTCCACGTATTCATATTTTCCACCTAGCTCCAACCTTACAAGCTTCTAAACGACTACCACGCCTTGGGCTAAAACAAATCTCGACTTAAAAACCGTTCTTTTACGTGAACACATATATTTCGGTACTATTCCAGTCAGCCAAGGTACTAAAATCATTATTGAACACTTAATCAGATCTGAGCTACAACACATGACGATATTAAGCATATAAAAAACAAAATTTTTGTACTTGAATGTCAGAGCACGGACTAGCGTCAGATATCTCACGACATCCTACCGGCTAGTTATCTCCTTTTTAATTCACTTCGATAATATTTCAAAATAACTTACTAATGCCCAAAAATTAATTTGAAATTTCGCAATAGTGCACAGATGCATTCATATACATCCCATTATGGAACAACATAACCTTCAAGAAAATGCAACCAAAAATTATTCATAATTCCATTAAATATGAACGCAAATTGGAAACAAATATGCCTTCTCTACTTTAATTCTCTGCATGATGAAACTGTATACATAATATATTCATGTAATAAAAGTTAAAAATAAATACAATACACCCATATAAAATTTCCCCTATTGCACGGAAGTTTTCTGGAGGCTATGGGAAATTCCCATGCGCTCCAAAGAAGCAGGAGAAGTGTTAAGGCCTTCCAATGTCACTACTCAAAATCTCTCATGAAACGATGTCTTAGTGATCCGTCTCTTGGGATAATGTGAGACAAGAAAGGGTAACGGAAGGTGGAGATAAGGAAGGAAAGAGAACGATGGAGGTGTGAGAACCTATTCACTGCATTCTTATTCATTTCCCATCTTAATTACGTTCACGCCACCTCGATACCATTTTAGGCACGCTCGGAAATCCGTTCCGGCTGGGAATATATTTAGGAAAGCCTGATTGCATTGACGAAAACTAAATCACGTCCACGGGTTTATACTATGCTTTTGTCATTATTGTCACCATCACTTCCTTCATTCGAGTTTTGCAACCCAACCCCGTGCCGTGAGTCAAGATGTAAAAAAGGAGCAAGCTCATTTTTTGGCTTACTTTTTTTTACTTTTTTCTTCTATCATTCCCATATTGTCACATGATACACGTATGTAAGTATACATGCATCTTTTAGTATCACAATTTTTTGTACCATGGAAGGGAAGAATCCCTGAGTTTAATTTGCACGCTCCGCCCTCGGGGAGAACCATTTCATCTTGTCAAGATATACCCGTGGCGTCGTAAAAAGAGGCGGAAAAATCCTCCATCGATTAAAATACAATCGGTTTACTTCCAGAGCCGGAGAGGATTTTCGCTCTTCAGCTAAGGCATCCTCCCGGATTTATGCGAAAATTCCGCCTCACGTCAAAAATAGTGCCTTGTTCCGTATTGAAAAAAAGAGTGGAGAGGAAAGTCATTTTGACTGAATGGGGAACGTAGCAAATTCAAACTCTGAGCAGTCTGAGAGTTGGGACCTCGGTCCTGAATTAGCGAAAAAAATAACAGAATAATCGCTCGAGTTCAATTGCCACGGACGAGAAGAGCGATGGCAGGAGGAACTGACGTTGCCATTAAAATAATGAAACTTGGACTGCTGCGTGAAACAAATAAAACCTTGCCGATAATTCAAAAAAATATTTCCCTCCTCCAATTTCGCGCAAATGAATTAGAGGCGCGGGTGTGTACATGGGTGTTTTTTTTTCGCAGTCATTTTCGGGAAAAAAAGATTTTTGGAGGCGACAAATTCGAGCCTGTGACGAGGTGACAACATTGGAGGAAACAATTGAAGCTCGCAGCGCAATAAAAAGTGTACTTCATCAACTTGTTTCGACTGGCACTACACAAGATGGACAATGTCGAATTCTATGCCTATATAATAAAAGTAAACATTTGATGACAACATTATTTGCGGTTAAAAACTATAGACACAACGAAGCATTCTCATTTGATAAATTGTAATTTAGGGCCCGGTCGCATTAAATGTAAGGACTTGAAATATAAGGACTTATTTCACTGACATTCAAAACGTCACGCATAGACTAAAGCCAAGCCACAGGAAAACTACTTTCGTATCTTAAGTTCGTTAATGAGAAATTTCCTTATGTACTTCGTCACATCATATTAAACAGAGGAATAAAACTATGAATGACTTCCCTGAAGGTGAAATAGCACTGCTTAAATTCAAAATGAAATCTTAATTAATAGTTCCCTATTGGTGTTGCAGCTGTGGAGTCTGACAACTTTCAGGAGACGAACACGACGGTGGTGGGTAGGAACATTTAACGGAAGAACATTTGACATAGGAGACCACGGAACCAGTTTCGCCTCATGTGCAGGCTTATTGTAATGTCTAAAAACATTTTTCCTAATGACATATGTTCTTCATTCACACTTAAATATTTTGTCTTTGCATTCTAAATTTGTTATTGACGAGAGTGATACCAGAGCAGAGTAAACAACTGCTAATGATGGACAGCCTCTGAATTCTAACCTCTTTCTGATGAGTAACTTAACGTCATAAGGTGAACGATCATGACGAGGCCATTTAATGCGTTACTTTATGCCGCTATGGCATATATTAGCCGCTTTTTTTACGATGTAAAACCCTTAACTTCGAATTACTCCAGATTCATTCTATCAAAGTGAACCGAGATTGAAGGCGTGATCATTGAAAGTAGCATTCAAAAGAATGTTTTTTTCTTTAGAGCCAAGAATTGAAGCTACGATTACTTAGCGTAATACATAATGAGCGAGACGATCAGCGCATACTAAAGCCATAAGACATTAAGGTAAAAGAATTTTCAACATCTCTCTCATTTCTTTTCCCAATTTTTAACCGCAGTGTTCACAAAAAAGCTAACCGAAAACTCAGTGAAGTTGAACAAATATCATGGTCTGGTGGACCCGTAGGTGGACTCGAATGAAATCCTCACTGTTTCACTCATGCCCATATTACTGAGCGATATTGACTGATCAAGAAGAGCTCGCACAAAGGAAAGATCGTGTTTTGCATGCACTTCCTCGCTATACACCGATAACGTGTATCCCTCTGCATTTTTAATTAGTGTAAATAAGTTGTCCTGAGAGATGAAGAAGAATTGAGAGTGCCCGTATGACAAGCTAATGGTAAGACATAGGTGTAGCTGAAATTAAGGTGGAGCATATGAAGGGCAAGGAAGTCACTAGGCTGCAGAGAAAATGTAATTCGCAATTGATTGCAAGTAATGCAAAGAAGGAAAATGTTTACTCGTGGGAAAACATGGATGAATCATTAGTTACTAATTCTATGGGAAAGTAGTGAGAACCAACTCACGCTTACGAGAATTACAAGAATATAATGCAGTAAGAGGATAGTGAGTCTTGAAGTTAAACAACATTGAAAACACACGATTCAATCCCAATTATAACTGCTCATTAGTTTGTTTATATATTACTCAAATATTTATATATTTTGGTTATGCTTCCAGAAACATAATGGTTATGCAAGGATAAATGCTTTCAGCTACGGATAAAAGTTCACTGACTAGTATTTACCTAAGGTTTTCCGTCAGTTTCTCAATGCACTTGAAAGTATTCAGTAAAACAAACATTTCAATAGGGAAATTTTTAGGCCGTATGAATATACATCCTGCCTGATTCCTGTATGCATCGGTCAACAATTAGAGGAAGCAGACCATAAGTTAATTTCTTCCAGACGGGGACCAGCAACAAATCTGGAGGCTAGCCCATCAACTATCATCGACCAACCGAAAGACCACGTCTTGACTTGTTAAACTAGATAAAGCTGTAACTTGTGACATTCTAAAAACGTCACACATGTAAGCTGTACTTTATAGCATCCAAGCCATGATAAATTGCGAAATGAATCATTTTTATTGTGACGAACAGAGCTTGCACGTACCTCAGCCGCTGGCTTGCCACCTTTCGAAACACATTCCAGTTGAATTTCTCGATCCTCCGTGGTCATCAGGGACATGGGATTGCTCGGGGAGAAGGAGCCACCGGTGCTTCCGTGACCGGAGCCGGAGGAAGTGCCGCTGGCCGGGGACACCGTGTCCCCAGGCTGAGGCAGAATTCGAGGCGGCTCGGGGGGGACTAGGACGGTGAGGGTGGCGAACCGGGATCGAATCCCGGGCTCGCCGGGCCCTGCTGCAACCTGACACTGGTACCTGGCGTCGTCATCCAGCGTCACTGGGTGAATCTCTAACGAGTAGTCGCCTGAAAGATATTTTTGGGGAAAGAAACATATGAGACATGGCCAATCTGAGCCTTTCAATGGCGGACACTTTATCAAAGCCAATCATTTTTCACTCATTGAAACAATACTTTTTAAAATTTGGATTCACTCCGATTGCTAGTGACAGACGAACAACCTGAATCGATTATGATAAATTTCATTGGAGATGATTAATCTAATCCAAACATCCGAAATGAATTATGACATAGTAAAAAAAGAGAAGCAACAATTATTTCCTGTCATTCACAAACACTTAGGAACGTTTAAATAAAGAATAGACCAAGAACGTGTGGATACACTTGTGACACTGACAGCCATCGATGGCCGAAAATTTTGATAAATTCAACTGTTGCTAATTACAACTAAAGAAAAATTCCAAAATAAATAAGGGAACAGAAAAATATATTAATTTCATTTATATACGAGTGTTCAGTGGCTGGCAATTTTACGAAATGATTTAACATAAAAGGCCATTGGCGTACTCAAATGGATAATACTGGCGCGAGGTGGTATGCAAAAGGACGTTTGTGGAATTTACTGACTACGATCCGGAATACTCATTAAATTTAAGCAATAATAATGGCGATATCAAACTTTAACGTGTTACACCAAACCTAAATTTATTGCATACGCACACTTATGATTGATTCTTGCCACTTGCAGATACATATAGGATGTAGTTATGGACGCCAAATATTGGGTAGTAAATGGATGCTTGAAATGAAGATTATATGAATCAGTTTTAAAGCTACAATGAACGAGATTATATCGGCCATGTCTTGTAACAGTGGCGTTGTGGTTTATTTATTAAATGTAAATAGCTAATTGTAGAAAATATTCGACATGCTCTGGTACAAGTAAGATCTCCGTAACTCCAGCCAATTTCTGGGTAATTAATATAAATACTAGATACAACTGATGTTAAACATGTGGGGAAACGTTAATCTGAATCATTAATCTTATCACAAGAAAATAAATCAATCTTGGCCATGCTAACGTAATGCAAGTCTATATCACTAAGAAAACGCTCAAGTGAGATACTGACCTTCTTCGTCACTGCCGATCATCGCATATCTCTCAAATCCAGATAGGTTCCGGTCAGTCCCGAGAGCAAAGTCATCTTTCGTCCATTGCGGCGCCCCGACCCGGCCGATCACCCGGCAGGGCAAGGTCACCCGACTGTTGACCACCGCCGTCTGGTCCATGGGCTGCATCGCGAACTTCTGCTCCGCGGATGCGGAGGGCGACAGCATGAGGACGAAGGCCAGAAGGACGACGACGAGTGGGAGGTGGGCGAGGGGGCAGGACGGTAGGCGGTCGGTGGTGGTACGGGGCCCTCGGGGGACCTTACGGTGTCGACCCCGGCTGTCCGCGGCCGATCTCCGGACGCGCTCCGAATCCTTTCTGATGCCGTGCCGCGCCTCCTGGTGCAGGAGGTTCCTGGAGCACGTGGTGAGGAGCAGGAGAAGGGAGCGGGGGGTGAAGCGGCAGCCGAGGGCTGGTGGGGGCGCGGCAGGCCCTGGGACAGAGGGGCGGCGTCGACGTGGGGCAGCACCGGGGGCGGAGGAACTTGGGGGCGGGTCGCACAGGCGGGGGACTAGGTGCAGGGTAGTGTTAGCGGGTGTGGTGCTCATCTCCTCTCGTCCCGTACCGAGGTCATCCATCCTGCAGCACGTCCGTGGACCCTGGGGGGAGAGAAGAAGGTCAGGGGTCAATCATCACGATGCAAGATGGAGGGGAGCTACAATTTGTAACGACAATAGTTTTAGTGCGGAAGCTAGGAATAGATCATAGCAGGCACACATTATGAAAATATACAAAACTTTAAATATTCAACATTCATTAAATAAATGACGATCAATTTGATTACAAAAGGTCCTTTTCAGATCGCAATAGGATTAAAACAATTATAATATTCTATCGCTCATCTAAAAATTGCAAAAGAGGCCGTTAAAGCACTTTGGATCCTAAAGAAAATATTTGGAGATAATTATATGGTTCTTTTGAAAAAGCTACTTAATAAAGTAGGGAGTCCACTGAATTGAGTTCATACGTTCTCATTCAAAAAGACATTAAACACGAGTTCCACGCAACTCAGGCTTGCTCATATACGAGATTGTTATGAATTTACAGGAAAATTTTTAAATCTTTTGGAAATTACAAAATGGTCCATGCTAAACGATATTAATCTTGGAAGATCATGTACTTTCCTATTGTATCACTCACTCACTCAGTGATTTAACCCGAAGGTGGATTTTGATAGGTGAGAGTAGAGCTCACCCCGTGCAAAGCCAATTCCGTGTGAAATTCAAACATTCGGGGTAGGCCTTTCCCTGAGCCACCTGCGATTTCCTACGAAGTTCTGAAACTCAGAAAATCGAATGGAGAGGATTTTAGATCTTAGATGGGGGTGTCCAGAAAGGCTCTTGCCCGGGATTCGAACCCGGAACCCACCGAACAGTACCTCAGTGCTCTACCCACTACGCCACCACGACCCCCCTTCCTATTGTATGAGATACGTGAAATTTTAGTCCGGTTTCCCATCAGGATAGGTTACACTGCCAATGTATCGGCATAAGTTTAAGAAGACAATGTATCAGCCACCGACCACGTTGGTACCAACACGTGGGCTTACCAGGTGGGAAACCCGAGAAAATTGTACTTATTTAGGTAAAAGTTCATAGAGTCCATGCATAAAATTCATAGTTCTTAAATTGTTTTAAATGAGCGGCTTTGTTTTTGCTAAATACACAGCCGCTGGCAATGACAGCGGATAACCAGATGTCTACGCCAGAGATACAGGCCCAACGAAGTCCTGAGTTGATAATTACGGCACATCATGAGAGAAAATAATTTCGCTTCCCTGCTTACGGCTTTTACATTTTATTTCAATCATTAATGATAGTAAAAACGGTTTGTGAATATCATAAGCGTTATGAAACATTCAGACGTACAGGACCTGATAAATCTCCAGTACGCTGACACTAACATATATCACACCTCATTTTAGGCGCACGCAAAAATTTGAACTCTAATTCACTTTCTGTTAACGACAATGTGATCATACTTCATAAATACGGACTACGATGAACATTACGCTTAACTTCATGGTAGTGAAATTTACCTTTGGGCTCACAATATGAAGCGTGAAATTAGTGTTTTTTTGCGAGATATCAATTTTTTTTAAAGACGTGTGTGTCACTGCAAGTATAGCTCACCAAATAATATAATGTCATCTAATTATTGAGGTCCTTTAAGGCTCTTTACAACTTCAAATACCCGTTAATCTCATGAATTTACTCTAAACATCACATAAAATCCATACTTACTATTAATAACCTCGACTTTGGAATCAAAATATGATGCTTAACAAATTATGACGCGATTCAATATGAAGAGAGAGGAAGGTATCAATGTGCTAAGTGTTCAACAGATGCATTTGGAAACATAGATGTAGGATATTTATTCCCACTGCACATTTAAACTTTCATGGAGGTATAAAAATGAGGGTCGGTTCACATTTTTTCACAATATTTTTCATGCCCAATGCCCTTACCGCTTCATACACGCTGAGCACGTCCATGCCACATTAAATCACTGCAACTCCGGAGCACTTAAGCGCAGCACAAAGGGAACAATAATACCTCGGTGTCAATATTAATGATTCCCAAACGATGGAGGAATAAAAGGGCTTTGATTTGTAACCATGACACCTGCCACGTTTTTATTATTCCGAGAGAGGAATCCTCATCCCATCAATGTACACAGAGAACAAAGTGGAGAAGTCTTGAGAAGTCCGGAGAAGCGAAATAAAAAGCAAAAACCAGATCCAGTATAAAAAAATGAAGAAGAGAACTGCGCCATACTCCTTTCCTGACCCCTGAGCACGTATATCGAAGACAGAAATACTGTGTGGTAAAAAATAAGACGAAAAAAAAGCCGCAAAGAATTATTTCCAGGCCATCGAAGGATTTCTTTCCTATCCCAGCACTCCCAGCCGCGTAGAGCTACTTCGATTTTGTCCCCCATTCGTATTTCCCAGTGAAAAAATAAGACATGGTGGAGCGTAGAGGAAAAAGAACACAAGATGGGAAAACAGAAAAAAAAATAAGTTTATTCCTCATCCCATTATGGGGATGAGAATGAGATGAGGGCGGAAAGAGAGGGGGGTGGGGTGTAAGGACGCCAAAGGGTGTTGGGATAGGCGGGAGGACGTGGAGGGGGGTGAGGAAGGAAAATACGACATCAGGTCGTCGTGAAACCCTATTGTTTATCTAAATGGGTGACAAAGTCAATTCCGATAGGCTTAAGGGCAACACCCTTCTCTTCCCTCACCTTCCCCCACACACAAGCCGTCTCATTTCCTCCCCTTTCCTCGGGCGCCCGAATGAATTCCTTTGCATACACCACGAAGGGGCGAGAGAAAAAAGAAATAATAAAACGGAAGGGGGAGGCTGCGAAGGGGTGGAATGGTTTTTCGGGTGGAACGGAGGAGAGAATACATAAAAAAAGGAGTGAAGGGGTAGGAAGGGTGAGGGCCAGGTTCCGCAAGGCTATACGAGAGAAGGGAACGGCGTGAGAAAGAGGAACGGAGTGTCACAATAAATGCATTCGGGGGTGGAAATTAGTGCGTGCTTGGGTCGAGAGAGAATAGGAGAGAAAGGGGAAGAGGGAGCCTATGCCAAGGACAACAGTGCAAAATACAGAGGAGGCCGCTATGGGGAGAGCGTTCGTAAACGTAAAGTCGAGCGCTCTGAATCAACACTATGAATAAAAACACAATTTTTAGAGGCGCAAAAACTTTAGGAATTTAGTTAAATTTGCAACTTGAACCCAATTATTTTACACTCCACCCTTAACGTCCTAAGCAAGTAAAAAATAGAAACATGCCCCAATTAAATGTTAACATCATCAAGGTGACAATCGAGATTTAGGTGCGTCTCAAACGATTTAAAACAAAATCAAGGGAGACAGCGTTTTGAACAGTATTACAGAATATATTGTCCGTTACGTTCGTGACGCAATTGGAAGTAAATAAAAAAAGAGGAGTTTATTATAAACAGGTATCATAAAATCGAATTCACACATATCCTGTCGATCAGGTACACACAGACAATGCACAGTATGAACAAGGGATCGTTAGTACAATTTAAGCCTTACGGATGTAAAGGCGTGCTTCAAAATGATGTAATAGTAAATTTTCAATATAGGTACAAGTAATTTGTGCAGTGCTGATATTTACTCAAGCAAAACCATTCCCCATTCTTAGTGTTTCATTGATTTGTTTTGTCTGGGGATTCACCCGACCATTTAAGAAATGTGTGGGTGTGGAGCACATCCACACTCAAAGATTACTCGTCAACACACCTCCAAAAAGAAAAAAAACTGAAGATCTCTGTACAAGCCATTCGCTCACAATTCCAACAACAGAATTTGCGTACATTATCCCGTCACGATGATGGTATTATCCGTGAGGAGTACCTAATGAAGGGAGTATTGCAACTGCGGAAGAAGAAAACGATATAAATATAAAGAGTGTGGCTCCTTTCTTCCACCAAGGCTCGAAATTGCCACGCTGACGGACGTAGAAGAGAGAGTATTATCCACTCGTAATAAACGGAGACACTCCGGTTCGTAATCTCCAACAAAACAAGAAGGTTTACGGTAAGTATGCACAGCACACGAGAGCGGATGTGAGGGAGGCAGACGTTAGCAGGAGCGGTTTACAAGTAGAATGCATGGAAGAGTGGGATGGTGAACTGAGGGAAGGAACTGACGGCTGAAGTAAGCGGGTTAAAGGACTGGAATGAGGAAGAGTTATCCGCGGCAGGAAAGGAGTGTAAGCAAAATCCATTGCGGCGCCTGGTGCTGAGGTTTCGTGAAAAAAACTAGACAGTGGCAATAAGTATCAAACCAGAAGAGAGGTGAACTGCTTCTCTCTGTTTATTCTCCAGTTCTACTCGGCACGATGGACTGCGGTTGAGCAGTGTTCTTCAACTTGCCATATAGTATTAAAAAAAAGGTTCTGAGAAGCAAGTTGTCCTACCCCGTGCCACGAAGAACATTGACTAGGAGATCAAAAGATGAAAGAAAAATACATCTATAAGATCAATTGTTAAGAATTCACGAAAGTTAAAATAGCTACGAAGTAAGTTATCTAATAGAACTTCATTATATCAGCTAATTTAACAAATCCATCCTGTTTGAATATGACTTAATAAATGACGGTGAATTTCAGCAATTAAAAATGTTCAAAATTAATTCTCATATTAATACCTCAATGGAAAATTGACCTTCTGTTCTCCATTTTATGAAATTTAATGCTCTACCAATATGACAGTTTCTCAAAATTTTAAGACAAAATTAAACCACATAATTTGATGTCATTGACGCTTAACATTCCAAAACCAATTAAGAAATATATTTACCATACTTTTGCAGCTATCAGCTGAACATTAAAAAACGTAATAATTATTTTGTTTCATAATCTGGATTTGAAATATCGCAAAATTGGCTTACTCGATGGAAATAATTTATGCGAGCCTCAGCGATATAATTTTTCGCTCCAAAAAAGTTCGGACAAGACATTGCAATTTCCATAAATATTCTCGTTTCAAGACAAAGGTCGCGTTTACCAAACTCAAGAGTTAGGGAACCTTTTTTTGTAGATGGTCCTCCTGCTGCGTCGAACTTCCCAATTCAAATGACCCGAAAGTATTCCGAATAATAATTCGTCATTTTCACGAATAGGTGATTAGTGGAAGTGTACAGAAGTAGGAGAAAGACATTTGATAAGTTAACTTCCTCATATAGCTTGACTAAAAATAGAACATTACGGAGGATAAATGGTCTGCGTAAACAAGATTGACATTTCTTTCCGCGGAACTGAAGTAAGTCAGGTAAATTAAGAGCAAAGTCCAATGCATGGAAAGTTCGCAAAGTTTCTCTGGGAGGCTACAATAAAAGGGAGAGGAGCCAAACACTTGAGTTTTAGGGGCGGAAATAATCTCGAAGAGGCTGGATGGGAAAGGGAAGGGGAACAGGGGAGGAGGGAGGGGGAGGACGGGCGACAGGAGAAAAGGAGAATGCCGACAGAAAAAAAAGACAACCGTTTCACATCCTCCACTGTTCCGAACCCTTTGGGGGTACGAATTTGATCGCGAAAAGAAAATAGTAGTCGATGGATGCGGAAAGGAAACGATTTCAATAAAAATAGAATGAATGAGAGGGAACAAGTGTTGAAAAGGATGAGAAATACAACTTTATTTCGATGCTATTTGATTTCAATGGAATCGATTATAACGATTCAGGAAAAGACGAGTCACCGAATGACTCTAGAATATTTTTCCACAGCATGACAACATTGCCAATAATTGTCGTTGACGAGCACTGACTGTATTAACTGTTCGGATCATTATTAGATCGGCCGAAGATTAACTTGATACTCCTCCTATAACAGTAAAAGCGATTATCCATTGGATATGGTCAATATAACCATATCGTTGGTAACCGTCTTATGAATATACACGTTATGGATATTACATGAACTACGGCTTGAGGGGTCCTTTTCAATTAGTAGATTTTTTCAACCTTATCAGCAATTTAATAAACGAAACATTCTTATTAAAGTCGAAATTCGCTTGTTTATTCGATACACATAGCATGGCTTGCGTTATTTTCTTTACTTGTTGTATGCAAAAATTAAGTCAGTTTGTGAATATTTGACACGTGCTTGTTTTGTTTTTATGGAATGAGCGTTATCTACTGCAAGAAAATTTTCGCAGATGTGGTTCGCACAGTTAGTTGTCTGCGATAACAGGTTGATAATTACGTGCAGAAATTGATGTAGAGTCCACGGAGTGGTCGCAAGAAAATACAAGTAACGAAAATAAGGCTATGGAGAAAACCCGAAATATTTAAAAGCCGCGGGAGCAGAAAGAAAGCGAGCAAAGAATACCTCCAGACGAAGAAATTCCACCAAAGTCAGCCCATTCTTACCGGAGCCGACTCCCACTCGACTCAACTGAACTCCCCCATCCCCACTTTCTCGATTCAAAAGGAAGGATTTCTTCTCCGCCTATTATTTTTTTCTCCCCTTCGTCTTTTAATGTTCAAATTCCGCCCATCCCCCTCTCACTCTCCGGCTTTATATATCTTTTCATTGGCTGCTCAGATAGGGTAGAAGGGGTTGCCCTCCATGGCGAAAATAAAAGGTTTCGTTAAGATTGTGGAGTTTAATGGCCCAATAAATAAGGGAACGGGCGTACGTCTTCCCTCGACCCCTCTGTTTCCCATGCACCCTACCCTCTCCGATTTTTATTCCTTTCCTTCGCGAAAACACGACCGCCGCCATGTTTTGTCCAGCTTGCAGCTTTCCGTTCTCTTGTGTACACCGCTCCACTCCAAGGACTAGGAGATCCGGTAAAAGATGAAAATTCCGCAATATATTCGTTCATTACATTAAAACATTAATTTTCAAATGCTATGAAATAGTGGTCGTTCGCCAATATATTCGCTCCCGACATAAACACATTAGTTTTATCTAAGTTTCAGTACACTATGTGCCACGACAGTTCACCAAAAAAAGAAGGCTAATCATGTTTATGAAAATATTCAAATTGAAATTTCTTTAGGTGGACACGATATATACGTACTTACACTTATCGGAGTCATCATCAGATATGTTATCCCGAGCAATAAATCAATGAGAATTACAATGCCTTACATCTCAGTATCGTTTAATCCTCTTTCCAATTTCTGGCATAGTAAGATAGCTATTGTTTATAAATAAGTAAATATTAAAAAGTAAATTTGGAATGATATGCCATTCCAGGGAATCTTAAAATGACTAGAGTATGTTATTCAGCCATAGCAGCTAAATTCCATTGCCATTGAAAATCCTGAAGTATTAGGAAATCAAGGAAATCAGATCAGCCACATGTTGAAACAACACCATTATACACTAATGTATGACTTTACAAAGTAACACTACCACAAAAATGGTATTTTTGAGGGAACGTAATCAGCTGTGAATTCACCAACAGCAGAATATCTCGATAATTTAAGTTAAGCAGGAGTAGGGATAACCATCCATTTTCAGTTTATGGTTCAACATTAGATACGCTGCTAAGATACACGACTAATCAAGTTAAATAAATTTTCTAGAGGGTTATTTTACGAAGGTAATGTTAAAAAAAAATTTTTACACAGAAAGAAATAAAATATTTCCTATATTAAATCTCAGGTGCATATAATTTAATCCATGATTGTGCGTTCAAGAATGAGGAACTACTTCAGAGGACGCAGGGATGACTTGATCACGTGGGCCATTGCCCTTACCCCATTCACCCACCCAAGGCAGTGATGGTGGCAAGGAGACCTCCGGAGGAAGAGGGTGAAAGATGTATGGAGGCCGGAGGGAGGCGATATGGAGAGGGTGGAAGAAAGAAAGGGGGTAGCGACTGGAGTGGTCGGGGGGAAGTCCCAAGCGGCTCACCCCCGGAAGTGAACCCTCTCGGGGATGCAAATGCAGCGGAAGGATACGGTAAGGGTTCCAGGGTGGGGTGGAGGGAGGCTGCGGATTAGGTAGGATTGTGGGGGGAGGAGGAGGAGGGAGGGCGATTGAAGGGGAAGTGGAGTTCTCTGAGGGGAGGCGAGAAAGGTTGTGAAACCTCCATGGTTGCGAACGCGGCGCCGCGGGGCGGGAGTCCGGGGAATCACCACTGAAGCGCACTTTTGCTCGCACGATGGAAATTCGTTTCACGCCTTTTTCTCTCCATTGAGGCCGGACGGGAAATGGTGGCGAGGAATGAGGTATAGGCGAGGAGATAGAAGGGAGGAGGAGAGAGTCCGTGGAGAAATCCAGAGAACGACAAGAGGGACAGAGGGGAACGGTGGTCCCAAAAGACCGAAAAGCTCACGGCCTTGCCTTTATCGTACGTTCCCATCAATCCACTTCCCCCTTCCGTCTCCCTCTCTCTCCATCCTTTCCCTATTTACGCCCTACCCCATTCCCAACTCGACTCTCGACGTTTTAATACCCCTTCGGGCGCGGCAGCGGTGGAGGCTGGAAGCCCGGAACGAAGAATGGAAAATTTTTCGTCTGCCTCAAATAGGTTTCCTATCCTCACTTCTCCTAGAAGGGGTTGAAAACTGAGGTCCGGAAACTCCCCATTCGACCCCCGCGGCCACCTCATTCCGTCCCTCCCGACGGCCGCCGGGCAACGTCGCAAGGGCTCCTTTGCCGCATTCGGCGCTATAAAAGGCCTCCGCGTCCGAGTTTCCGAAAAAAATAAGTACAAGCGTCGTGACAAACCCAGATAGAAAGAGAGAGAGAGATTTTCAATATATATCTGACGGATAGGACTCGCGAGGAGAAATCAAAGAGATGGGAACACTTTATTGGAACTTACACATGAAAGATGGTCCTTCATAACAATGAGCCATGGATGAAAAAGGCTGTTGAAAAGTCAGGGCTGGAAGTAATCAAAATGTGGAGTTACAGGAGAATGATGAAGACAAAATGGATCGGCCATGCAATGAACCAAGAAGTGAGAGATAAGTGCCAGACGAGAAGTCTGGTGAAAATGTATTGTTACCTAGGTTCTTCATTGTAATATAGTTCTTCTCTTTCACATATTTAGTACCTTGCTACATATATCTCATGCGCGGCCTAACATTGCAATTCTTTCCAATCACATTTCCTCTACGATTCTCTTCATCAGACTATGATATCTCACTGTACGAATTATGACATTGTACCAAACATTTTCAGGGTTTCAGCATTTATACCTGATACACAGAGTGCAGAAATCCTGAGCAGATGGGAGAAAAGAGAGTTTTTGTGAAAATAATATAGTGAAGACGGGCCAACCTAGACTGCCAAAAGACAAAAGACTATACCGACATATTTCGAGGAGTGGTGTAGTAAAAAAAAAAGACTGTATTAGATACATACAGACAGTGCATGTATAAAAGAAAATACTTAAGCAATATATAATCACTATTAGAAGGTGACAGAGGGCAATGTTAAACCAATCCTAGAATAGAGGACTGGTGATGACGTGATGATGGTAGATGGGGATGTTGAATTTCTTTTAAATCCCTTTCATAACAAAAGAAATGGTGAGCAATTAAATAGAAATGAACAGGAACGTAGAATGAAAAAATATCACACCCGGCTATACTCAAAAAGGTTTTGCGTTTCCCTATGATGAGAGAGAGATATATTTAAACAATCAAAGAACCCATTTTTACACCGGAATTACTTTCTCTCAACAAGCAATCTGGAAATGATAAACTTCCTTCATTTTTTTCAGATGAAATTCGAAGCTACAGTTATTACCTTCCATGACAATTTACGTCAGTATTATTACTTATACCAGCAGTACTCATAAATTGAAGGTTGACCTTTGATCATAATTTACGTAATACGCGGGTCCAATTTGCTTCTCCTGCACAGGGAGAAATTAAACATCAGATGAACTCAGTTTAGTATTAAAGTAAGATAATGAGCACTGAGGCCGTGGGAGGGGTGTGAATGATAATAAAAAATGTTAGCTTCAGAATGTAACTATGTCTTCACTTGCATTACCCTGATTTTTTCCACCAAATTTCATTCATATAATTAATAATTTCATGAAGAAAAATATCAGTATCATAAAAAGAGGGGAAGGGAATTTTAGGAGACAAAGTGAGCTTCCCCTTTATCCTACAACGTAGGTATCGAAGGTATATGGTTGGTAACGTATTCAATAAATTTCATGACAATACACTTTTAAAACCAACAACTTCATCACATAGCGACGGGGAATATGAAGGTACTTTAAGGTGTTTCAGTATACATTCACCTAAGATATTATCGGCGATATTTTACTACGCTAGATTTGGATCCGTTTTGTTGCATTGCAGCATATTTAAGAATGCTTAAATGCTTTCAGGCATGAATATATCTACTCGAATACATCTTTAAGTGCTGGAGCTACCCTGCCAAGCTACTCTGACAGGCTACGAAGCTACCCTTATTCATTTATAGCTTTGTATAGTCTTTTTTCTATTCCTTGTACTTATGCCTCCTGGTGAATTCACTGTCGCGTAAAATTCCCCACCTCCGACTTTATCCCCGGGATACACCGTAAATGAATAGCGCGGATAAACGAGACGAGAATGACATCCGCGAGGCAATTTAACGCGAATTGGTTTTGCACAAAGGACAGAAATTACCTGTACCCGAAAAAGAAACATTTTCTCTCAGGCGAAAGGGAGAGAAATTCTTTTCCAATTCTGCCGCGGATGGAACTTGCCCTCGACACTCACTCTTTCCAATCTGCTTCAAAACGAAGTGGAATACACATCAGATACTTTGGAGGGCACTTTTATGTTCCACTTCTTCCCAATCTTCTCAATCTCGTCCTCTTTTGTGCCAGTCACACTCAAATTCCCTTTCCCTTCTTCCCGTTGCGATCCACTTCTCTGTCACCCACGAATATTCCTTGCCCTGTCGTCGGAATAATTCTTGGATAAGAGGCAAAAATGTTTACGAATTACTTCTCAGCCTCATCAACATTATTTATTATTGTAACGCTATCCAACAAACGATAGATTCCTATACGCATTATACAAACGTCTTCTTGATAAAATAATAGTGTTAATTTTTTAAATGCTCGATGTGCAAGACAAATAATATAATTATGAACACATGAATATCCTTTTCAGCTCTCTTTCATATTTAACCAATTTTTGTTTTGTTAAATCAGTGTAAAACACAACTTATTCATTTTGTTGATCATGAAATGCTTTTTAAAAATCAGGTAGCACCAGCTATTCCACTTTCAATATTCTACTTTACTTTTGAAGCACTTGAGGGCCAAGTTTTGTGACGTTCTTACGCATTCTAGTCTTGTTCAATGTTTTAAATAAATATTTCCATAACTTTAAAATGCACCTAGATAGGAGTAGATAGTGACAATACGGAATCATAATAGAAAAAATACGATAACAGACATTGATAAACTCATCAGGAAATACAGAAAACAATACCTGACACTACAATGAAATAAATCATTATTCTGAAATTTTCATTTCACGTGTGCAAAATATTTACACCATTATTTTATGGAATTGCAGCTTTAACAAACTTTTATAGCTGGCAAAAAATCAAAAGATATGAAGAACTCTATGAATAAGTCATTGTGGTCTCAATTGCATTGAAAATATTTAATCTACCCGTCACAGTATTCAGTTCCCTGAAGCAACGGCCTGGAAAACTGTAAGATCTTTGGTACGTATCCGTAACAGGGAATAGATGTTGCTTTGCCGCTCGGCTTAAGGATCTAGTCAGTATAAATAGAGTTATATAATATGTACTTGTAATTGGAGCACCACGGTGCATAATTCTACGCAGTACTACCTTTCAGAGTATCGTGACTGAATGAAGTGTTGAATGATCGTTTGATATTTCACTACAAACAGCGTTCTCCTTTAAATGTTTGGAATAAGATCTTTTACCACCATACCGAGAAAAAAATGGGGCTTCAATGTATAGTTTATCAAACCCTTCATTCAATTGCGAATTTTTCGAGCCTCTATATACCTTAGAGAGTTTCCTTGGATTGTGATATATACTTGGAAATTAGTTACCTTACCTCCATACCTTGCCCGCTAGCGAGAATCTCATCGTAAGTTTCATCACGCACCCTGGAATTGAATATCGTCTTTCGCAACAACTAGAACACTCTGCTCAAAAATTCAGCCTAGATAGGAGTAGACGGGTGAAGCGCTCTGGGAAAAGATATCTCATATCTCCTCTTTGCGCGGTCGATGAAATTAAGACAAAAAAAATATAGCCCACATAACGTGAATCAAGTGATTACAGCACGGAGCAATCCCGGGGAGATAATAAAAGGAAGACCAAAGCGAATTCCGGGATGGGAATGAAATGGGATAAGAATTCCTATTAACTCAGGTATGATCTTGAATTTCAAATCAACACGAAGAAGGACCAGGTGGAGGTGAACCTATGGGAGAGAGTGAAGGGAGCTAAATTGCGTAACTTGTTTCTGCTATGCTACAAAGCTGCTCCATCGCCGACATAGGTTTATTTTGGCTCATCTTCTGTTTTCCTACTCTGCACTAATTACTTGTATGCCCTAAAGCATCGAATGACCAATGATTCCACGCGAGAAGTAACAGAAACACAACAAGGCCAAGCAAAGAATAGTAATGATTGTAATTGTGTGTCTTGACTAACCGATTTATTAGCGCTTGAAAGGAATGTATTACCGTTACAATTACATGGAATTCACCTTCATGTTTCTCAGCCGTCTCGGTATTATTTCCTCAAGTAGGGTAAATTCAATTTCATGTATGAACTGGCTGCGCATGCAAATATACTAATTATTATCTAGTCCCATCGCATTAAAATACAGCTCTGACATGTCATAAAATTATCACTTAGTTCTCTCGATTCTCTGTCTCTCATTATTATATTTATGGGATATTATATGTATAAAATATAAAAGAAAATCAAAAGTAATCAGTATTAGTTAAAAAATGGGAAGATAATAATTTCTGCGGTGCAGAAAAAACAGCTGCTGTTCGACGTGAATAAAAATTCTCGAGAATTCTCTTCATAATAAAAATTTCTATCGTCTGTATAAGTGTAACACGATACGCATACACATTCCGAAAATAAGGCAATACACAGAACTTAATTAAACCTGATATTTTAACTGTTTTGGCATTCACTCACATGCATAAAAATGAGTCCCCTGGATAGTTGAGTGGTCATTGGATAAAAAAACCATAAAAAATTGAAGGTTTCCGGACATTACGATTAGATGAATTTAAAACATAGATCCAACTAAAAATGTGAGAAAATATTCCTTAATCAATTAGCTTGGTCTATCAGGAGTTGCAAACCCTGATCAAAACCTGAGTAAAGACTTGCTATTCAAAGATCAGAGTGAGGAGGAATGCGTTTAGTCACAAATATGAGGTAAGAATTGTTCTGTGAATTAATGTAACACTTTTTAAGATGTAAAAAGCATTAATTTTAGTTTTCCCGTCTTATGTTGAGTATGGCATTCCGAAATAAATGTATGGCATTCCAAAATAAATCATAATTCATGCGAAGGCAAAAAGTAAAATACAAGGATAGCGTGTTGATAGCTTTCTACCTTTATTTCTTTCTGGATTCAACATTAATTTACTTCTCGCTAGCTTGCCTGAAAAAAAACACCCATTTTGACGCATTTATCATAAACGCCAAGAATCAGTACGAGTTCAAGCTACTGGGGAATATATTAATACACACCTTAGCATGTGGATTTTCGCGATGCCTTCGTTTTTTAAGATTGTAAACCACTCCGAGAGTTCCTTTGAGAATCATTGCAAGGGTTCATTTTATCCCCTACCTTGGCAACACCTGTATGTAATACATTCCCCCGGATCCTCACTCCCACATCATATCCATTAACTTCCGCATCGCGGTCGACCACCCCTTAGCTCCCTCTCACCATTGACCTCAACCCATACAGGTTCGTACAAGTGAACCCTGCTAGGGGTCTTCCGCTCCACCGCCAACGAAACCCTTATCTCCGTCCGCCCAAACCCTTAGCCGACTTGCAGCGTCTCGGGTTGCAGAGCGGGCAGACTCTTCGTGGCTCCCCCACCGGAGGCATGCGGCCCAAAACTCAGCCCAGACACACACAACTGAACCCCACCCCCACGGATCACACAGGAAGTCTCGGAGTAGGGAGAAGACTTTGGTGTTCTTGAGGCGGGGAGAGGGGATGCTATGGAAAAGGGTGTAGACAGACGAAATGGCGGTCTAGCTGACGCTGGGATTTATTAAGGGGTGGTTCTACGATTCTTTGACTACAATTTCGGTCTCCAATGCAAAATATATCAACGACGAACAGAATACATCACACTAACAGGTATAGAGCTCATAATGGGAGATATATAATACTTAATGCTACGATTAATTATTTGTTTGCATTAGTGGAAATGGAATAGAGGACTATCAAAACAATGCCGTGGAATAAAATAAGTTTCTTGCTCTATGTCGAGGAATATCGCAGAACCCGATGATTGAGAAAGAAATAAGCTAACGCACATGTCCACAGCTTTATTTTGATATGAAATTAACAAAGTATTTCCCCTCTTTGCCATTTTCAAGTGTATGTACATGACAATTGACTATTACAAAGTACGGGAACCCGTCGTGAATTTTATATTAAAGATAAAACTGCGGAGAAATATGACAGCTCGTTTCATTCTACATTCTGACGTCGTGGGTTCGGATCTTATTCGGATGAATGTGAGGTTGCATGGAGCTGTAACGAGTGCATTTCTCTTGATTTTAAACACTACTTAACAGAAAACAAAGGCTGTAATGGCTGTTCCTGAGTTGATGAGAACAACAAAGCTTACATTAGCAGTTTATATGTTACATAAAATGAGGGTAAAGCGACATCAATACAGTCAATTAGTAATTGGTGATGATTAGCTTAATGTGGTTATGCTTTATCTGTAATGAGAAGGAAAATGAACAACAACTCCCATAAAATTATTTACCTAATCTCCCGTAAGGGCTTGTTAAAAATGACTACCAAAATTGTACGGGTCTCGCACCCCGACATGGTGATAAGGCTATTTCCGGCATCAAATATCATCTATAGCATCATGAAGGGTTATAAACACAATCATTACAACAGCTATAGTTAGTAAGATTCGCTGTATCGTCTCCACCTGATCGATTATGAAGAAATTGAATAGCCGACGATATATCGCCACATCGCATTCGCCAATAAGGGTGTGAATTGTAGTTGCTGGGGTGAGAGAAACTGTGTCTGTTGTTGGTTGCGGGTGCGAGAGGTTGGGGGGCGGTAGCGGGATAAATGGAGCAAACAGCCAGGCAGTGCGGAGGATGCGTCATTAGTTTATCGTATCTAAATTAATTGGAGGTAGTTCCCTGTGAGCAAACTGTTGAGGTCGCAGTGCTCGGCCTTCGTGAAAGGAGGAGCTCCGGGCGCGAGGGGGCCGACGGGAAGGCGGGTGGGTCTAGGGGAGGCAGAGAGAGAATCCTCCCTCCCTACCACTCCTTCCAAGGCTTAGATTTGCATGCATAACGCTCTCATGTTAACATTGATGTTCCGATTCAATGTGTACCCTGTGCCCTATCGAAGAGGGAAACAGTAGCGAGGAGAATGGTGGGTGGAGGAGGGTGTAGGGGGGCAAAAATGTGGCGGAATTGCCCAATTCATCTCCTGCTCACTCCTCCGGTTTACCCAACAGCTTCCACCCCTTCCACTTCACCACTCCACCCCCTCCCTCCCTCTCCTTTTGAAGGAGATGTTGTGTGGTCGGTGCACGCTGGGAACGGTGGTGGCGGCCATTAAAAATGCATCCCTTGCCTCAGTCAATGAAGCCGACCTCCGAACTGAGCCCGGTTAAATGAACGATTCCTTTGAATCCTTCGTTTCGCTCGCGGGCATCCTGAGTTTTTGGATCGCCACCGAGTCACGTGATAATCAAATTTCACGATCGCGTAGTAGAAAAAAAAATATATCGAGCGGTTTCAGTTGACGCTTTGTTCTCGGAACTTCCTCAACACACCAATGCTGCCATCCAAGGTGAACCTTTTACCTCTCACGTGCAGAATTTTCAACGTAAAGGGGAGGGTACTGAAGAAAAGTGAGGTATTTAGGTTAGAAATAAACTTCATATGAAAGAAATTTTACGAATACATCTCAAAACTGCGATGCTAGGAATCTGTTGCAAGTCTGGATATGTTACATGGTGTTACCTTGTTATGAATCCTAAACGTAAAGGATCAGTAATAAAATTTTATGATAAAGGTCTCTAACTTCTCAGGTTATATGGTAGCCTCTACCATAACGTATTGATTTCAATGACCAAAATCCATACAGACATTTGGGATTCGATCCCAAGACATTTGGTATCGAATCTCACCTTGGTTATTGTTGGTTATTGGGACAGAATATCCCAGCTGCCTCGTATAGGAAAGAGGATCAGGAAATGCTGAGATTTTTTTAAAACTCGGTCATAGAAAATGGTGAAAAAACTAGAGCTATTGAACGAGCGGACTCAAGTGGTACTTGGTGTAGTAAAATTAGAAAATAAAGCTGCTGTAGGAAAACGGAAGGCATTGCAAGCGTTAGGCTTAAGTGATGAGTAGCAATAAAATACTGAAAGATGTTAAACAGAAAAAAGGTAAGAGAAGGCAGGGGGAAAAGTAAGTCGTATCGGGTGGGATTAAGACAAGCTAGATGGATGCCGTATTGTGTTAATTGTTAAGCCAACCAATTTAGGAAAACCAGCAATTGATAGTTATGCCATTAAATAGAGAGAGATATATACCTGACTCTAAAGCCTGAAGGACCATTACGATGTTATCATTGGATATCTGAACTTCAAAGACATAAAAGCATGCAAAGGTCAGGATAAAATGAATGTTTATTCACAAATTTTCTCTTAGCACTATTAATTCAATTTTTAATGATAGATCCGTGGCATTCTATCTGTGTTGAAGAGACGAATACCCATTACGTGTGGAGTGAAGGAAAGACGTAAGCCTTATAGTAGGATTATAATATGTTGTATCCAAGGGTCAAGCTTGATAGTGGGATACAATTAAAGAAAGCCATTTGTGGCATCACCAAATAAGACTATAACTGTAAGGAATCATAATCCGGTTTTTCGGTGATTTTCAAAGATTCGAAATAGACTGTCACTCATCATTGTGGTATGAAATAACTTTATTCCCAAAACATCTGTTACGTTAAAGCTGAGTGACAAATATCGTTATTCGCATAAAGATATGACTGCATTATAAATAAGTTTCGACTCATGGTCGGATACATTTGGTCGGTTTTTACGAAAAATACTTTTCAATGGGTAGCAATATGTTACTTTTCTTCTAAAATGTGTTGTAATGAGATTATTATGATAGGTACAGGAAGTTATTATGACAGGAGAGACACATTAAAATACGCTCTGATAAAAATATTCTGTTTTTATGGTAACTGTAATTGATATTCGATATATATTCACAAGGCAACGGCTGGTACCTACTATTGTGTCTGATAATCATAAAAAAACATATAGTAACTTAATTATGGGAGTGTAAAAGAACCCACTGTTTCACAGCTAAATATATGACGAATAATTTTCGCAATGTGCTGGATTTAACAAATTTTTGTTGGAGTGATAGATGTTTTACAATCTTCTACCCATTGCAGGAGGATTCCTTGGTTGGCACTAATAAGAAGCATCACATAAACTTCGATTGAGAAGTGTTTGAATTAAATTCTGGCCATATTATTCTGATTCAGAGCTTGGCCGCGGACTCGAAACGTTTTTATTTATCAATTTATGGTTACTTTGCAATTCCTTTTGGAGAAGATATCAGTGACTTAGAAATAATCGCAATAGGTTTGATATTCCGGTATGTTCCGTTCTATTATTTCTATAGCCTTCCCCCACGAAAAGCGTGTGACATCAACGTATTTCCTCCGTTTCCGTAACCTAGGAATCAACAATAGAGATTGGAATAAGAGAGACATTACCTCGTAGCCCATTTCGCCGTCACTCACTGAAAAGAAAATTTCCATGACAAGAATAACACGTCCCAGGAATGTTTATCTTCCATGGCCCAGCTCCTTTCTCACTACTTCCTCATCTTCTGATGTTATGACCCCAGCTGAACTTCCTTTCACCAGAAGCTTAAATAAATTTTCACTGTCTCCCAGAGCTCAAGTATATTTTGCCATCTCATCTCTTTTCCCCCGCAAAAGGACTTTGCCTTTCCGATATATCGTTTGCGATAAGAGATTCACGCACTATCGCGGGGGCCACATGCTAATATCACTAAGGCCGTATGTAATTCCACAAATGCCACTTGACATTCAATGCGACACAAATGTAGCACGCAACCTGCGAAAACGCAAAGGGCAATAATTAATAGTAACAAGATGCGAATAAATACAATTTTCGGTAGGAACCATACTTTGATTTTGAACAGAAACAATGGATCATGCTATTGTATCCTGCATGAGACTGAGATACAGCAGCTGATTCAGGTTTTATGGTGTTCTATCAGCTAGCACACTATCTAACGTAACTTATTCATTAACCCAGACTGAAGATAATCATAAGGTGGGATTCACTAGAATCGTGTTTCGCATCTACGGCATTTATATTAACATGTTCCTATGATGCTTGAGTTTCACGGCAGATCCATGATATTAGTGGATTTTATTTTCGAAAGCATTTACATTGAATCTAAAGTAAGTACCCGAGCCTGGGACCTTATTTCGGCTACGTGCGAGGGCTGTCAAAATACATTTCCCAGGAATGGGATATTACACAAAGGGGAATATTGATACAATGGGGTCGTTTACCATATTGTTTGAATGCTGAATCTGATAGTTTTAAAAATAGGAAGACACTTATTTTTCAATTCTTCGAACCGTCAATTAGTTCTCGAGTAAGAAGCGGCTAAAAGCTGGTGTTTAAATCCTTTTGGAAAATGGGCGTGCGAAGGACTCGTACGTCATCCGTTTCGTCCAATCACATCTGAGACTGCGACGCTTCTTCGCCTTATCGCAATGGGGGGCATACAGCTGACTCTGCGAATGGAAGTGGTTGCGATGAGACCTGTGTCCCGTTACCGTCCCCACCTATACACCCCTCCCTTTCTCTCAATACAGTCAGGGATGGGAGGTAGTTGTCGTACATAACCATGACAGAACCAACGGTCTGAAATCGACTTTTCAGGCGTGGTATACAGGCCCCTTAAAGCAGCTCGTTCGGTGGGCGTCAACTTTTACTTATTTTTATTTTTGATTAATGAGTGAATGACTCTGGTTAGAAGATTAATTATCGACTAAAATGCAATTTTCGATCCCATACAAATATTTGCAGTACAAAATAGCGATTTCGGTTCCGAGTAAGCTCTCCCATAACTTCAAGAATGATGCTCTTTGAGGATTACAGAAGGAATATCATGCTATTCCCCGAAATAAAACGTGATACGGAATATTGATATGCCATGGTAGGCATTTCGGCATCGATTTGATATAAATGCTATTAAAAACTTCGATTCTCGATTCCCAGCATCAAACACATCGCCTTCCACGAGGTTCCCAACCTATTACGCCACCTTTGCTGAAGCGACCGATTCCAACTCCCCGCGGAGAGAAATAACGGCAGGCAGTTTCGTCGGAGCCCACATATTTCTTATCGTCCTCGCCAAAGGACTGGAACAACTCCTTTAACTCGCCAGGGAGAAACACCCAGCTCACCCCCCCCCCCCCCCTCCCCCCCATCCTCATCCCTGTTACCACCTTCTTTCCCGCCCCACAAGACAGACACTTCTACGAACTTAAACCGCCCGTCGTCGGTTCACACACACAGTCGGAAGGGAAACTCTTCGCCTTGCATGCATTTGACCCGCGCTTCCTCTGGAAACCCGCGCATCGCCCCATCGGAGAATAAAATGTCTCCCTCACCGACCGAGATACGCCCCATTTTAAAAAAGGCCACTTTGACTCTTTGGCGATATATTTTCTCCGGGAGCTATCTTTACGCCCGCGACGAGATGGATTTCCGCCACATTCCCGTGCCACGAGGGCAGCCCTCCCTTCTTTCCCCTCCTCAAGGGAAGCAAGGGGCTCACAAAAACTTTCCGGGCGAGGAATCCGTGCCCTCGCGAGGGAGACAGTTTTTTTTCCTCAAACCACATTAAAAATTCCCTCCGAGACGCTACGCCTGTGTCTTCAATTTTTTTTTCTCCGGGTCGCCTCTTGTAATTTATTCCCGTCTAAAGAAAATGTTTGTGCATCTCTTCCAAATGGGCTATTTATGGTAGTCTTCGAGGCACTCGCTGCGGAGGAAGGTATTAAGTCTTTCGTGAAAATTGCGTGGTGAAGGCATCCATTGCGGAAGCGATCTAATTTACGATAACGAGAGGTGAACTCAACGTTCCTTAGAAAAGCAATCACGAATATAATATCCGAAGCTCTATGCCCAACCAGCTACATGCAAAGCGTTCATGGTGTGTGCATGAGTATATATTGTCCGAGAAAATCCAGTATCATAGTTTTGATTAACTTGCAATTGAAATTTATTTTTGGGACAACTGCTAAGCAACTTTAATGAAAAAATATTCTTAAAAATTTCGAAATACATATCCCATAAATAACTGACTAAAACGTTCATTACGATAAAATGATGGAGTTCATATCGATACCGACAGGAAAAAAGCTATTTTAAATCCAGTTCATATTTCAGCGAGTTTTACCTATCACGTTCCCGCGAAATTTAAATCACGGCATAGCAGCATTTCCAATAGTTTTCTAACGACACCATATTGATCAATGAATGAATTTGCTCAGCTTCAAAGGTCAAGTGGTGAGACGAGCAGGTGATTGTAAGTTTGATCAAAAATTGTGTGTAAAAATAATCTCTTAGGGGCACATCACGTGCAGAAGATGCGTGTATTCGAAAAGCAAAATGCGCTCACGCTAGCCTCTTTCCGTCACTTCCATTTCTGAGAGACGCGAGTGAAAACCTGGTGAGGATTCATGATACTCCTATCCCGCCTTTAGGTATAGCGTGCGATAAATCAGCTACGAGTGCCGGGAGAAAAAAACTGCCGACAGGATAATCCAAAACTTCAAAGCTACACTCATCGAACAATCTCTCCTCCTTCTACTACACCCACAACACACGTATAAAGAGGGAAAACTATTCAGGAATGAAGGAAGGAAGAGGAGGGATCGTACAACTTGAGTACTTTCTGATTTGTTGTCTCCCATCTCAGAAGAGACCCTTTTCCCCTCAAGCTCCCCTTCCCCAACCACCCCCTCCTTTCCTTTCGCCATATTTCCTCTATCCCTTAAAAACCTACCAAACACCCCTTCGTCCAACCTCCCCGTTTCCCGCTTTCCCTTATACGACCCCTCCTGCCTCGGACGCGAAGGAACCCGACTGATTCCTATAAGATTTTCCAATATCGCCTCTGAATTTTTTTCCTCCACTCGCTTTTCGTTTCCTTTATGCTGCTTCTTTCCAGCAACGGACATTTTCCTTTTCCCACCATTCCTTACAAGAGTTGAAAGATACTCCAGTTCGAATGACTAACCTCGGCACCGAGAATTATCGAGGTAACACAGATGCAAGGGGTGCTATGATTATCACATTATTGAGTGATATTGGATGACACCTTTATAAAGAGAATGAAGGGCAATAAGGCAAAATTAAAGTATACAGTTCTGCGTGGTCTCGGATAAATATTGATGATACATTACGATCGACACAGGCGATATCAGTCAACCCGTCTCAATACATTCACGATAAGAAAAAATGTATTTAAAATTGTATTATAACTAAAACTATGCCATAAATTTTAGGCTAACTGCCTTGTTGACTATAATAGGCAAAATTATTCGAAAGTTAAAAGCATTCAACGCGCAGTCAACTCATCCATTTATACATTCCCGGCGTTTTAAATATTTTACAACTTGGCAGTAATGGAAAGGTAGAAATAATATAAATCTAGGTTCAAATTGAACATGAAAAACTGGCACATTGCCAGCTGGTAATTAGAAACGCTATCAGTACCACGTAGGGCTTGTAAAAATTCGATTGGACATCTATTGACACTCAATTGGCCACGGGATAGAACAAAATATAAAATATATGCTACCTTAATAGCCTTGGGCATTGCCGTGGTAGCATGAATGCCGTCCACGCCCCATGTTCATGGTAGAAACATTATTTATGATGTTTTAATATTGACGATGTTAACATTAGCTTATTTATATATTATCATCATCATCATCCGTCAACAATCCTAGTATTGGTTTGACGTAGCCCTTCACTCGATTCTTCTATCGGCCAACCTCTTCATTTTGACGTAGCTCCTCTCTTTTACATGCTTCACAACTTGCTCCATATACCGCATGCGAGGCCTGCCTTTTCCATTCTTCTCGTACACTTTTCCTTCGACGATTGTCTTCATCAGGCCATCCTGTCTGAAGATGTGGCCTATTAAGTTGACCCGTCTTCTTTTTAACGTTTTCAGTAGACATCTCTTCTCTACCACTCTTCTTAAGACTCATTCGTTTGTCATTCGATCGATCTATTTTATCTTCAGAATCCTTCGGTAGCACCATATTTCAAATGCTTCCAGCCTGGACTTCTCTGCTGCTGTTATTGTATGTACATGCTTCGCTGCCATATAGTAGAATTCTCCAGATATATGTTCTAATGAAATGTTTCCTCACTTCTACGCTTGTATTTGCAGCTGTAAGCAGAATCTTCTTCTGGTAAAATACCCTTGGGTATTTTACCAGAAGCTTTTTTTTGCTTGGGCAATTCTACTGGCAATTTCTCTTTTACTTCGTCCATCGCTGGTTACTCGGCTTCCTAGGTAACAAAACTTTCATCTCCCTTATTTTTTGTTTCCATAGTTGAACACTGGTCCTGGCTTCCTTGCTCCTACTGAATACTATTACCTTAGTTTTTATATACTAATTCGATACAATATTACACCCTATATTAACTAAATCCACACATCTAATTCCTAGATCGTATCATGCCACAGACACGGCCGCAGTCCTAACACCAGCCCTTCCAACCTGAAACTCGGTTCAATCCATCATTTTACACTCATAGCCCGGTGCCATATATATGTACAAACACCCAATGTTCCAGCGTTCCTTTTCGCACGGACAACCCACCCCCGTTCCTTCCAACGAATTCAAGAGGAAAAATAAATCCCGGCGCCCCTCCATTCGGATGAAGAGGGTGCTCCTGCTACCGAACACCCCTCGACATTAGATCGATCGCACTTCCACAACACCCCAATGCCCTCCCTTCCCTCAGCCCCGCTTCTCGCCAAACATCTTCAACGCCCGAATATTCCCCACCACCATTTCATTCCTTCCTGGGAACTCGAAAAAACTAGAGGAGACTAAGTCCGCCACCGCCACCCTTCGCTTTCCAAGCCAGTCACGTTTGACTACCTCGTTCGACTAGTGTTCGCGCTATAGACCACCCGCATTCTCTCCCTTAGGTTCAGGCCTTGAAACCCGACCGTTGCCAGCGAGATGCTCTAATCGCCAATACCCGATCAAGCAGCACTACAATCAACCGGATACAGCTCATATATGGTGACTTCTAATATCTGACCTCGGGTCCGCAATGGTATCACTTTGAAATGACGATTAGATAACAAATCCTTTTTTCTCAAATGGAAGTTGTGATAGAAGAAGAATAGTTCTAGTGGTGTTAGGATACTGCACCATCTACCATTAGTTCCATTCTCAACACAAGATAGCTCCGCATTTGGTGGCATTCGAACCAGCGATCTTATGTTTACTAAAGCGGCACGCTACCATCATGTACTTATACTGTGTCCGGATCTGATTCACAACTTAGTGTACAGTTACCAATTTAGAGAAAATTTCCTTCATGCACCGATGTTACTTTTATAGGACTACAAGCAATGGGTAGGTGTGAACTAGTGTAAACGGAGATATTCCCTTAAATGTATGTACATACAAAGATATAAGTATATTAGGACGTAAAATTTATTCTTCACTAAAAATTCATGCTTAATTTTGTAAAACTACATTCTTAGAAGTGTGGAAATTGGTGTTACAGAATAATGTAGAATATACACGTCTATGTGTATTTATTAATGTTTTATATCGCTTCAACATTTTATTGAAGTAAAACCCAAATGATTAGGAAATATCCACTTCAACTATGTAGGATATGGCTACACATATCCTGATTGTATACAATATAAGGAAAAAATATGTCAACGATCGTCGAAAAATTAGATTCTCATGCCCTAGATTGGATGACAACCGTATCCCGTCAGAATATTTGCGGTACACTCATTGAAACTTATGAAAAGGGTTAATGATTTCAGAGACCCAGGAAAAAGAAATAAAAGTAAGAAGAGAATGCAGTCCATTGGGGCATTTCCTGTTTCCGGGCAGAGCAGTCAAAGAATTCCCAGACGCTTAAGTGAAGCAAGTGCTCAGCAACGAATTCTCAATCTAAGAACGTTAACAACTGCCAAAGGAACAGTGAAACGTTGCAGGCCTGCACTGCCGTTTCATTCCATTTTCAAATCCGGTTTCGCAATCATCCTCGAACACCAGCAACAAAGCAACTCACGTTTGTTTAGTCCAATGCAAAACTCTTTGATGCTATATTCCGCATATCTTACACTTAAATACAATACAATCAAAACGGGATGACGAATTAGCACTTATGCTATGCTATTAGTCTTATGCTAAATTACAAAGTAATTTACTTACATAAAAATTTTTGTCCAATGCCCACCATGTCAAATACGTCCCCTATTAAATTTAAGTTTTAGTCTCAGTTAAACTATTTTCGTACCACAACAGATATGTACTATTTGAAATAGAAATTTCGGAATCTAGAGAGGTCACCGAGCGTATAAGCTTAAGATTAAAGTGACGCAGAAAATGCGGACAAAATCATTCACTAAAACGCAGCTGGAATTGTTCGCAAAATTTTAATTATTGTTTTATTAATTCCTTATTAGTTACATGTTAATTCAGACGCATTTCATTAATCTGATTCTTAAAAGAATCAGTATCCGTAATACACAAGATATAGTGGGTACATACCTGCATATTTGCGTAATCTTCTGAAACATTGATTAGAAATATGTATTAGCAAAGATAAGCAGATTCGATCTTATATGCGTTGGAACTATCAAGAAAGAAATTAGCAGTGGCAATGGATAAATTTGTGGAATTATATACTTAAAACTAACTACACTGTAAAAGAAAACGGAACGAGAGCTTCTTTGAATTTTGAAAAAAATAATAATTTTCATAATAACTATTGCCTATGATTTACTGATATTAAAATACTGAAATAGCTAAAAAAAATACTTCTGCAAATTTTCAGTACGCATTAACGTCATTAGAATCATAGACACATAAAAAATGACCAGCTCATTTTAATGCAAGCCACATTTCATAAATTTCCAATGCCTATATAAAACCACTGCCATTATCCAAAACCATGGCGTGCAGCTACGGAAGGTTTCTATCCTTTAGTGAAGGAGTCGGAGTGTTGGCACGCAACTGATCGTCTTCAGATCGAATCTCCTCAGTCAACACCTGGGCAACTCATCGGTCAATAAAAATAACACCGCGGCCATACTCCCGCAATCACGCGATAATGTTTTCTCTACCTTATTGCTTTACGGAGTCACTCTATCCTGAACCCATTCCCTTACTTCTATCTTTCACACGACGGCTACAATTTTGACCCCGATTTCTCACACCTTCATCAATTTTCAAGACATTCCTCACTTTTTAAACGTCCGGTACACCCTGTACCATATCATTTTTATCTTTCCGATCGTTTATCTCCCGGAATTCCCTTTCAGCCATACCCTTTTTCCTCTCATACGGAATATCCATCTTCCCTGAGCAGGCTCAAACCATTCCCTCGCCTTGGGGAAAACCATACTTTCCCACCAGCCGACACATTTCCTCTCTCTGAGTACAGAGGCTCCATTTACCACATTCTAACTCCTGCCTTTCGGTCCAAAGTCCCTCGAGCAATACTTCGCCACTGTCCCGATGGATTTAAGACGCTAGTTTCCCGTTCCCCAGCCAGAGTCTACCGATTCGGATGTAGAATGCAAAACTCGATTCACGAAAAGTCACCGTGAAACGGAAAAATTGGCTCCGTAAAAGCAAGGCAGTATATCTTTATTGTCTCGGTAGCCGAGCCAATCAAAAGCAACACTTGAATTTGTAGGTGGAAGAAACGAGCGCTACAGAATGATTTTTCATTCACCAAAGGAAGTATTGTTCCTTTAAGGTGAATGACGAGATCAAACATTCCTGAGCTGTATAGAGGATTTTTCCTATAAATATACATTATAATGTTGGTGGAAGTAAAGGAAGAATAACAAATTATTCCATTACGGTAATACTGGTGTGTACTCTATAGACAACAATTATGATTTAGCGATAAGGTCAGCCTGTTGAGAGGAAAATTAGATAGTTGCCATTCACATCACTACTCTTTTAAAAAAAACTAGTAGTGATTGGTCTGCTTCAAAACATTTTTCCTCACCACAAATCTCACAGAAACAACAAAAATATGATTTCATAGGAACTCAACAAAACTTTGGCTATGTAAAAATGTATAATTATCAATAAAAAGAGTCGTTTCAGGCGTTATGTGGTGGAATAACATAATTACATAAGATTGGCAATCTTCCACATTTTTTGTAGTATAAATAGTATATCTTAGTATAATTATCACTTGTCAATTCCCGTTTCCCATCTGACATAGCGACTAAAATATGATTGCCATTACGAACTGTAATTCTATTTCTCTCTACTATACTAAAATCTACAAGCAAAGTAAGTGGAAACAAACTCAGGCACCAAATTTAGAATTTCTTATCTTCATGGTATTTAAACCAACGCTTGATAAGAAAAGAAAGGCTTCTCTGCAGGCCTTATCAATTATAGAAAAAATATGTAAGAATAATTACTTTATTTATATTACTGTCACTATCGAAAACTGCACTTGCGTTGACGCAGTTCATAATACATATTTTATATACAAATTGTACCGTTGCAATGTTTATAAAGTCTGCAATTGTTATACATGGATGCTACTGTAAACAAATTACTGGAGAAATGAGTACGTAGATTTATTCTGTAAGCTCTCCCCATTGGTTTTGGAAAGAGATTTACTACAATAAGTACACAAATCAATTAATGTAAGTGAACACATAGGAGGAGATAAATGGAGATCAAACCCCTTCTCTTTAGTTCCAGTAAACATTTCTCCAAGGGTAATACACACTGGATTTCTTTCGCCCCGGATATTCTACATTTTCTCCCTGCTTTGCAACAAATTTTCAAACTTTTTCCCCTCCGATATATCCCAGCATCCTTTCTAAACTCAGCGGCTCTCATGCCTTTCTCTGTTGCTGACACGAACTCTTCGGGACCGGAAACGGGTGATGACGTAAAGGGAAAAGGCCGATGCGTTTTTGTTATCCTGCTCGCCAGTCCCGACACAGGGAGTTGGGGAGCAGGCGAGTCAAGATGCGACTGTTTCGCTTCCATGACGTCCATCCGGTTTACAAAGGAGCAACCCTCTCCCTCGTCCTCACCCCGTTTATGCCCTGGCGTTTGTTCAGTTGTCTGCGTCGTAAAAATTTTGCATCGCCCCCGGGTCGCAGACGGCAATCCAACGGTCGCCGTCAATGAGAGCCTCCCCCTCACAAGACGGTTCGACATCGACACTAGAACGCATTCGCCTGCAAGATAAGAAAGTGAACAGTCTTTGCAGACAACAACATTTCTGAGACCATTTTGGTGAACTCCGTTGTTGATTTCACGATACGAATACACATATTCTCCCACAAAAATGTGTACTCTCAAATAATATATTGAACTACCAATAAGTATTATATCCATGTCATATTGGCCTTAACATTACATATATTTCGACATTCGGAGTAATTGATGCGCTAATAAAATGATACTCGTAGACATGCTAGTAGAGATCTCTGAATGGTTACGTTCACACCAAATGAAAACATATGTAATATCAATAACGAATGACATCATCATCATCGGTCAATAAATTCCAGGAATAGTTTCGATTTCTCCACTCGATTCTTCTATTGGCCTATCTCATCATATTGATGCAATTTTTCTTTTTTACATCCTTCACAACATTTTATACAAATGACCTATTCCCATCAAATTAGGAACATATGAATAATTGAAGGTAAATTAGTACGAAGTTATGGAGGTCAGAGGTTTCACGAAAGCTTTGACATTGCCATATTTACAATCACTACAGGAAGGATATAACAAAAAAAATAGGTTTTGACTCTGAAATACGCATCTTGGTGTCATGGATGGCGTACAATACGAGAAAAACTAAATGATTTTATGGAAGCCCATTACTATCTGCTTATGGTAATAGCACCATCACCAACATGGAATATATTTCTGAATGTATATCGCTCTATATCACGCTCAGCCTCCTGAAGAAGACGCCCACTACCAGCATATCCTTGCTAGAAAAAAAACAAAGAGAAAGAATCACACCCTTCCTGTTGTGGGTGGCGGAAGTTATACTCCCGACACCCTAGCTGCATTGCCACCCGGAAAAGCTCTCTCACACCTTCCTGCATTTGATATCCTTGGTCACGTTTCGAAAATGGAAGTTGATGCTTCCGTATAGAAGACACGTGTCAGGAATCAGCACCCCATCTTTCTTTGATTACTGCGTACGTTACAGTAAACGAACATCCGACTTTCTTGTCGGCGTACCGTGAAATCAACAAACTGAATCCTGGCATGCCATGAAAGCTAAATCTTCCAGTCCACACCATGCAATGGTTTATTTTGGCATGATGTAAGCGATTGACACAAATGGGAACCAATCTGAAGATCGACGGAAAGCAGTAAAGAGGAATTAAAATTACTCCATCAGATACCATTGCTGAAAATTGCAAAGGGATTTTACGCATGAATTCAAAAAGCACAAATATTTCGCTGTCACGAGAGTTTGCACTAACTCAACTCCTAGCGTTAGCTAACACTTGAAGTGATACGGACGACCTCATTATTGATATCATCTCACTTATACTTCCACCATTTATTAAAGTTATCAATAAATGATAATAAAGTTAAGCACTCTCCAAACGACATAGAGCCATTAAATCATTTATGTCTCTCAATAAAACTTTCTCTAAAAGGAACTCACTGTGGGTGGCAATTATGAATTTTAATAACTACATTTAAAAGCTTTCCTCGGAAAGAATCGAGCAGTTTTTAATTAACCAATAGAGCAAGGCATCACATAAACGAGGCAACACATTTATTAACACGCCGGGTAGAGTTAAAAAAAAAAACAATTAAGTCGCCGCCCACCCACCTCATATCCTCGTCTAAAATTGGTTAACTTGGAGCAGTAAATGTAATTGTGTAATAATTAATGACTTAAGGGGGGAACTAGAGCCCATGCGTTAATTCAGGTCTTTATATATCCTTCCGCCGAGCTGTTCTCCTGGCGAAGCTGGTGGTTAGCATCGAAAATAAAAAAAGCGAAGAGAAGAGCGGAAAAACTATAAAATAAAATTGAAAGCATTACCGAATCCACTTCGCGAAACTATAACCAGAATCGCGCTTTTGGTCGGGGGAGCAAGAGGTATATTAAGAGGGCCAGCGAATGAAAATGGTCCCGTAATGGAAAGCCTGTACGAAGGAATAAAGACGCGGGAGGAATTAGGCCTGAGGGTTAAGGAAAAGGAAGCGAATGAGGAGACAAGACTTGAGGGGTCGAAGTGGGAGGCTGTGGCGGAAAAGGGGGCGGACGGACCTAAAGGGTGTGAGGCCCTAAAGGGCTGCTGGCGTTGCGACGGCCCTGTTTTTCGACATGAGGGGCGGGGGGGGATGCAGGAAAGGGGAGGACAGAGAACGCCAGAAAGGATGTGCAAGGGAGGAGAATATCCGGGAACAAAATAATCTGGCGAGCCTGGAGATGTGAGGAGGGAGGGCTATGGGGTGTGGGGAGGAACGTGGGAGTATGGCAGAGGGGTGGAGTGGAATGAAGGCGGTAGCCAGAAACGAGCGTGAACCAAAAAATAACACCAGAGCCCCCTCGGGGTGAGCTGAACGGCCGGAGACGCAGGGAAGGGAGGATGAGGTTGGGAAACCGTCGAGAACAAATGTACAAATGGGAGAGCGAGGATTCTGCCTACTTCACTGGTGTGTGCGTGGAGACGAAAGGGGTGAGGTTGCTCTGGGGGCGGGCATGGCGTTTATAAAAAGAAGAATGACATGTGGGAATGGTGAGGGAACTGCCACCGGGTTGTGGAGGCAGCAAAATGATATTAAGAGGGTTGGAGGCATGGTCACAGGCTTGGAAGGCGGGATAGCTCCACGGGAGAAGAATAAGAGCATAGGAGTGAGAAAAGAGAGACTGGGGGGAGAACTAAGGTCACATTGTAAGGGAAAAGGGTAAAAGGGCGAGGTTCTTCGAGGATGGAAGGGCTCCCATCCCCAGAGAACACAGCGGGGGGAGGACAAAGCACATCAAATCACTTCGGTTAAGAGCGGGGACGGATTTCCTTTGTGATCGAGACGTTCCCCACCCGGGATTGGTCGCGGGAGCGAAAACAAACGCCGCACGCAGGAGGAAGAGGGCGGGAGAAGATGCATTCTTGCAGTCGGCATTCGTGAAGAGAGAGCGCAATGCATCTTTTGATCCCTCCGTCATCTCCAGCGGTTACCTTTCCACGGGGCGAAAAATATACACGCCACTCGCCTTGTGGTGAGGAAGACTGTTTCTCGTACGACCGACCGAGTGAGAGGGAAAGAAGAGAATTACTCCCGGTTGGAGAGGCTCGACTCGCGCGCGGAAGAAAACCCTCGCGTCTGAGGGCGGAGAATACACCATTCCGGGCAAGGAGACAGGATGTTGAGGAGGCACACTTGTGTTCCGAGGGTCGGTTACATCAAAAGGTTCATTTTCCTGGTTCAGCGCCCTCGATGACAGGGTCTACACGTGTGCTCAGGATGAGGAAAGCCTCCAAGAATCGTTTCCCTCGAGAAAAATGCCTTCTTCATCAAAATATCTATCTCCTGATGGCTCTAAGTGAGTAGTGTGTTTTGTCACTTGTGTGCGAGAATCAAAATCATTATGATTGCTATAATACACACAGCACTGGAAGAATAATGAGTATTTTCGTTGGTTAGTTTTGTTGATTTGTGCCAAATCAATCTGGGGATTGATGACCAATGATGATGAGCTACAAGTAGACGTGAAATCGAGATAAGGGAAAAAAGTTTTCCAGGTGGCAAGCAAATATAATCGTCCAAGGATTATCGAGATTTAACGAACTAAAGAACCAAAGTATGACGATTACTAATGCAAAGTTTGGATTGCTAGAAGGTAGAGTTGTGTATCAAATCTGATCCCCGCATTTGAACAATTAGTCTATGTATCTTTACTTTTTCCACTTGATGTGATGCCTTGATATGAGCATTTATTCCTACACAACCTTACTCGTATGAATAGCTTAGTATATTCCTTCAAAGTATGCAACTAAATGTGAATTATCATGCCCACTTCACGAAACAATCTCAGCTGCTACAATACGGCCATAAAAACATTTGGTAAACGACCCAATGCCTTTATTACCTACGGCAAGAATACCGCTTATGCCCCGTTTCCACTACTAGCGTATGTACGCGCGTACCAACCAGCGATGCGTTCTCACGACACTCGTGTAACTCAGTGCTGTCCTCCCTTGGCATCTGACTGAACAAGTTGCTGCTATAAGAAGTTTACAAATACATTCAGAACTCCAGCACATTCTTCATGTTTTTGCCGTTTTAAAAATTATGAGACATTCATTCTCACTTGTTCATCAATGTACAGCCGACAAATATCCATTTTGTCCAACTTCATAGAATATCGTGATTCATTTTTCCTAGTATCCGTCCCGCCGCCAGCGCCTAACCAGTGAAAAATGGCATGGTTCGGAACTACGAATTACGATGTACCGGTGAGTATTTCCTACAGAATATAAGAGTGTCTCGTAGCGTAACAAAAACTCGAAGAATAGTTGGCTCTAGCTGGCATGAAGGCATTTGAGAAACTTAAAGACTTGAAGACAGGTTTATTGCAGGGAACGTGGGTTGTAAGGAATGTTATTCTGTAAGAAAGGGCAGAAAATATCCATAAACCAGCCATTAAGCGCCTGTAAATGAGCTATCATGAATCAAATAGAGACAACAGTGAAAGCATATGGTGTGGACCAACGAGAAAGAACAATTTCTAAATAGAGCGGCAATATAATTTATTTATATATTTGAAAATGCCCTCAAAAACGGCCCTAAGGCTAATTACAATAACGAATCAACATGGCTCAGCTTAGATCAACTCAGGATTTAAGTGGAAAATAATCAATCGCTACTGCATAACACTTCGGGTTTGATACTTGATAAATGAAGGATCAGTGTAGCATTTTCCTGATGGAACGACGGTTGGCAAACGAATATCGAAGCAAACTCTTTCCTCTCCGCTTTCACTCAAGTTTTCCATCCGCGTAACACGAATACCTCAACGCCTTTGTCACCCCTTCGGCAGCATGCAATCATCTCGTGGCCCGCAACCTCCACGAACACGAGGAGTACGTTCGCTTGCTCCGAGCTAAGGAGAGGCGTCGCATTGCCATCTCAAGAGACCACAGAGGAGAGGATTCCTCACCAGCCGCATTCTTAGCCACTCGCGGCCCTTGCGTGTCTTCTAGCTACCGCCACCAGAGGGACGGGCGCAAGGCGGACCGCAGGATGAAAAAGAACTGTCACGAAGAGAATAAAAGAACAAACCCCGTCATCTCTTGAGCATTGAAAAGATTCTTCTCGCATCATCCGGTTCTTAACCCGCCCCGTTTGGCATCCAGAGAAGAATATACATGCCCATCACTCAAAGCAAGTTAACGTTGCTAAGAACCCATTGAATGGGCTTTGATTATGGACGCATGAGATAAAAAACCACACCAAGAATGGACGAACAGTTTCCCAATCATTTCAGCCAAGACTTCTTTCAAAGAGGCATATGGCATGAAACTTTCTACATTGAGTAAGCAATTTAAACTTCCCCATGCTTCTTTGTTGCCGATGACCTTTTTCTAGATCAGATGATCATAACTACCCCTCAACTTAGAAATAACAATAGCTATAAGTGTATTTCGTATTGTCTTGTAGGGGAAGATTTAACTTGATCCCAACATTATAAATGTTGTACACACGGCAGTAAAGATTAATCGTAACCATCTTGTAATTAAATTAAGTCTCTAGTGGTATAAATAATTGGTCGATAAGTTTTATGTAACAACAGATTTAAAAATCAACAGTTCATGAGTAGTGGAAGAGAGAGTAATGTTTATAATATTTAACTGAAACACTAATAATAGATAACAAAATCACTGAAAAATCGATAGATTGGTATGGATACATGATCATTATATTTGGAAGGATAATGTGAATTCACGATACTGTTTCACTTTAAGTCAGATTAAGAGAATGATTCATAGAATTTCGCCAAGACAGACGTTATATTAGACTAATTATAAACTTTGCATGGCGGGCATATTATTAGTGAGAGATTGGAATTAAGATTAACGTTATCGAATTGTTTTCTTTGAGTTCTTTATAAGTTATAACAATAGCTTTCACACAAATTTTCGTAAATTTAGCGAACTTAATCACACAGCTAGGATAAGTCAAGGAAATGAGTGCTTCAAAAATAAAATCATTGCATACTTCTATTTGAGATCGTATTAGGCAATGAATCTGGAGAAACATAAACTGTTGGAAAAGTTGGCAACATTATTTGGATCGGATTATCGCATTAATTTCCATCTTTTAATGTATTTTCTCTGAATATCGAGAAATTCTGTGGCTAGCAACATGTATAGGACGGGAGAAAAAAATACCTCGTCCTGCAACGGCTGGTGGCGGAGGAGAATGAGTTGTGAAAAAGAATAAGTATCCCTTTTCCCCTCTGAAGTGAAATGTTGAGATTTCCTTCGGATGGTTTGAAAGGGGACGTGATTGAGAAAAGGGAAGAGTAAAAAATCTACACGATCTTGCTTGACTCCCCACTACGGGTTCTCTTGTTTCCAATGAACAATTTTTGCGATCTTTCTTTTATTACGAAGTAGAGGGCGTGCGGTTGGAGCTGGGCTATTCATGAAGAACCAACGTATCGAATTCCGACGAACCAAATGATACTCGCTACTACGAGGCGAGACATCGACTTGCCTCGCTGTCGGATAAGAAATTCTACACTGGCCGACTAACCACCCCGAGGAAAAAACCGCAGAAATATTTAGTTGACGTCTTGCACAACTTACCAATATTGAAACGTCAAGGAAAAAGACATTTGTTTTTTAAGTTTATTTATGTTTAACGTTAATATGAAGCTGATCTGTGTACCAAGAACATATATACTTACTGATAACACTCGCGAATTACCGTGGATTCTATGAGCAGAGCATGATTAGAAGAAGCGTCTATAGTACTGTTCAATTTAGCATACACCATTTTTTTGCGAAAAATAGACGAACACAATATTAAACTTTACAACCAGAGTAGGGGGTATATCGATAGAGTAGTCTTCAGTACACCTAAAAATGCTTTAAAAAGTGCCAGCACATTTTAAGCTACGTCTTTACATGCGAGAGGGGAATTTTAAATTAACTCAGTTTTAAACACTCCAAACACATTCATAAACGTCTCATTCTGTCGTATTTGTAGGCCATCTTTTCATGCACCTGATGCATGCTTCACTTACATTTTTCTCGTAGAGTACAGTTTTTAGTGCTTTTGGTAATTAGTATTGAGCCTCATGGTGCACCTCAGGTAACTGTTAATCTTCCACCACATGCCGTTGAGGTGGTTTGAATCTATATGGAGATTCTTGTGGGTGCAGGGTCGATCTAAGCGTAGATCTATTTTTTTAAGACGAACGAAGAAATATCTTTATTCAAGTAGAATGATAGCGTTGAATTTTTAGTAAGCAAATAGTTATTAAGGTACTCCAATAACTAAAGCGATATCGTTCCGTCTAACCTCTAGATAATTATTAAAAGCTTTACCATATTGCAACCACGGCATTCATACTAAAGGTGGAATTCAAACTCATGATCTTTAGGGCAGTGCGTTGCAAGCCTGGCCACTGCGGCAGGCGTCAGTTGTAAAAGCTAGCGCCAAGAGAACGTACTCTTTTAAAATGCACAGTAAACATTACAATTTATGAAAAAGAGAATGGAATTATATGTTTTCATGAATTATAAATTACGGAACAAGCCATATGCAAAAGATAACATAAGTCCATTTAAAATGCCTAATTTCCTGCTTATCTTTCACTACAGTGGCTTTACATCTAATGAATGTTTAACGCAACTAAAAAAACTAAACGTAATTGTAGAGTATGTTGTGCTTGAAATTAGCAAACTTCATCCTTTGACATGATTAGATATTGCCATCGCATACACATTAAAATTATCATACTGTTCCTTTTACATGCCTGGAGTCAGCCATCACATCACTAGCTTTGCTCCCAGAGAAAAAAAATATACCATTCTTCGTCTCTCCATCAATACTGTATCCCAAAAACTGAGTTCCCGGTAAATGGCTTCCCGATCGGCTAATCTATCAACGCCAAATGCCTGACATTCACTCAGACCTGTTACCCATCCATTGGACCTTTTCTCTCTCGTCGACTCCATTATAATGCTATTACTCCGTCATTAGTCGGAGAGCTCCCTCCCTACCCCCCCCCTTTACTGGTCCTTCCTCCGTGTTTCCATCAGCCACCAGCAGCCCATGGGACTGATACAATCCAACTGTCTCCTAATAGTAGGCAATTAACTTTTCGTCCCCAGGTTCACCGAACAAGGCACCATCTTAAACGTTCGGCGACTCTGCCACGTAATTGCTTTCAACAGCCATTCGACTTTGAGTTTGAAGTCTTGCGACCCCTCTACGAATTGTGTATCAGCTCCCAGGCGGTACCACCGGAAGATTAAAAAAAAAAATTGCCCTTCTCGCTTAAATGCTGCAGCTACTGTGTCAGTACTGCACGAAAATATAAAGGATGAAATTAATCTTAACAAAAATGCCGGTTCTTCATTAGCTTAATGCAAGTACTAAGTATCCCCCGAGCTAAGAAGAATATTCTGAATTCAAATCCCAAATGTACGACGAATACATCGCCGTACGAGGCAATCAATATTAGTCACCACGACAATGATTCGGTCTTACATTGAAAACATTTATTTATGCTCAAAAAATTACAACCGGTACCATGTGCTCTATGCACTCCATCTTAAACAAAATTACAATTCATTGGTCATACTGGCTACTTTCCTCGCTACCCATATTTTACACCCAGCACTAGTGATTTTAGTAAAACCAATGCACATAAAATAACAGGTTTATTGGTATAAAGTCTATGCATGAATGAATCATTCGGGGAATCTCGATAGAGTATTACAAGGCATCACAACATTGCACTGCATATTTTTAGAGAACCATATAGACCCCATCATAGGCTTCCATATCTTATAGAGCACTCAACCAAAGTTACTATTGCAGTAATAAGAGTGATTTTTTGTTTTAAACACATCAATATAACAGCATTCAACATGAAAACCCTATGATACTCATGCACGAAAAATTTGGATGTGAATAAAAATTTTTCACTGGGAACGTGCGGATTATGCGTCAAAAGTTATCGCCCACATTTCATTTTCCTTATCTGGACCTGGAAGTCTTCGCTCTTCGAATAACCATATTCCCTCACCCAACTCCCCTCCCCTCAATATAATCCTTGTATCCATTCCATTTTGAATCCGATACCCTTTCGAGATTCCCAAAATCCTTCCCATTCACCCCTTCCCCCGAAACGATTCAAAAACGCTCCGGACCGCAATTCTGGATGGCGAGGTATCTGTCTTCCAGGAGAAAAAATGGATGAGAAAAATCTCTAACTCACCCACGCACTCCCCTTTGCCCCTCGCACCCTTTCAGAAGACCCTCACTCGCGCCTGGAACCCGTAGCGCAAGATCACCCACCCCTTTGTAAGGGTCCCGTCTCACGAACGCAAGTTAGGAAGGGGTATTATTTATTATGTTCCTCGACATTTGACACGAGAACCGCTCCCTGGGTCTATGATTAAGAAGTGCGAGGGATGGTAGGGGAGGGAAAGGATGTGGTTCATAAGACAGACGATGGTGTCGGCACAAAGCGTCAAAATTTCCAGCCGATGTCGTTTTAAAGACTCCAAGCTTAAAGCTTTGGGTGGTTGAGGAGTCCGGAAAATCGAGTACCTCAATCTGGCACCTGCAAATTGACTCGGAGAAAAGGCATCATGTACGATTAGGGATTAATTGGAGTTACTGAACGAGTTGCGTGACTAAATGCGATTATGTTTCCTGGTAGTGGCAAATACTTATGCATAAATGTTTTCAAGAGCAGCTCAGCTACATCACGCAATTATCTTGCATCGATAATACTTCTGCCCAAGCTGGCAAATGTGTTGGAGGCCGACTGAAAAATTATAAAGTGGATGGTCATCATCTATTAATCCGAAAAAATATGACCACGGCGAATTTAGTCTTAATGTGAAAATGTTTTTTTGCGAATTTCTCATAGTGTTACCTATAAGACACCTATAATAATACATGGAAAATATAGTTAACCTTTAACCCTAGCTCTTCACTACCATTAAGAAATGCCACAATCTCTACTATTATTCATTAGAATCTCATTATAAGTTGCCGTGTCACGCAATTAATAGCCTATGAAGCATCCGATTCCTCACTTTCATCCACACAAAAACTATGTCCTAATTATATTCCCATCCACTCACGTTCGGTAATCATCAGTAAGCACCTAAGGAATTCCATTTTAATTACCAACATCATTTTTTCCCTATAAGTAGAAAAAAAATGTTTATTTCCTCCTAGGTACACAAAATCAAACTATTAGTAACTGATCTTCATTGAACTTATTACCTCGTTTCACTGAAAATTCCACCTTGCTGCACCGTCACTTTGAGAAGTAGGTGTTAGGGAATGATATCTGTAGCAATTTTGGCAGTTCACGTACCCAAAATATTTTAATGCACATCGTTATTTAAAAAATTCTATTCCTAAAAATTAATGTTTAAATTCTCTGATAAGCCACATGGCGATACAGCGGTGAAATTCTATTTTCATATCGTACGCCGGGACCTTACCTGATTGCAATCTATTTGAGAGAGAAATATAAGTGTGACTATCGGATCCGTGGTCCTCAATAAAGGTTTTGCTTATTTCAAAAAGCGTGGAGGGAAGTCACCTCAAAATAAAGTAATAGTGACCAAGAAAAACATAGGTACCTTATTACTTTTTTGCACATCGCTTGGGGCTATTAGAAACGACCGGATGGGCCACGTTTGACGGCAATGGCGTGTAACGGCATCAGGGAAATAAAATAAAGAAGTCCGCGAATGAGGGAAGGAAGGAAAGAATGGGAACAATGGAGGACAACGACGCACATGACGACGATAAGGGACTTAAAAAAAGGCAGGAGATTCGCCGAGTAGAATACGAAATAAGCTCAAACGCATGACATGAGAAAGTGGAAAGTAAAGAATTCCGTCAGGGATATGAGGCAAAAAACAAAAGCGTAAGGAAATGCCTTGTCCTCTTCCTATGATTAGGTACGCAGTTACGCAATCCTCTAATGAAATATGGAGAACCAAACATTTCCTCGAAATGGAGAACATTAATACTTACTTAACACAATTCTCACATCTTCAACATCTCATTTAAATTATATTTAACAATTCTACGATCAAGTCTTGACCTAAGTAAATGCAACTATAATAACACGAGTGCAATCTACTATGAACAACATAACACTTCCATCAGTAACAACTATGTATCCACAAAGAGGAACGAGCAGTGTAAGAGATAAGAGTATTGCCCGTGTGAAACGGCTACCTTGTAAACTACACCAAAGAAGGCAACAACATATTTCATTTATCCTGCTAGAAAGTGTATTAGCTCTATGTATGGAAGATGTAGGAGCTAATTAGCAATGGTTAAGGAAAAAATATGCTCATTGCTACGAAATTGCTATCGTGACTCAATAAAACAGAATTTCAGATGCACTTATAATCTGTTCAATAATGCATTTGCTAGAAGGATGCCACTTTTTGGCTTGCAGGAAAGGGCCTAAATAGAATTACAAAAATTGGAAAAAAAATAAAACCTTGGCTTAACTATGAAGGTGCTTTTACGAAATGAGAATAGATGAAAGTAGTATTGTATAGCAACGCGAGGAAACCCATGTGAGGTACTATACGAAAATCAGTAATGTGGTGGATTGGGGATTGAACGTTTCACTTGCGAATTTATTTATGCATAATATTAAAGGCTACGCATAATCATATATAAGATAAAAGTAATGAACTACGTGATACCATAGGACCATGATCACACATAATTAAAAAGTAGAAAGCTAAAAAATGCTCACCGCCCACATCCAACCACAGACAACCCCAATGTGTTCGGAGCTCTAGAAATTGCCATTTCAAAGAGTTGTCTCTGAGCGGCGAAATTCATAATAATAATACTGATGACAAGTACAAACATTGGCGAGCATTGCCTCTGCGTACGACACGCATTAACTCTGCCTGCGACACGATAAAAACCACCAAAATGTCTATCAGCTCTCAATCCGCGCGGATACTTGAACGAGCCTGATGCATGGATGGTTTCAGTCAGGGGAAAGAGCTGACTATGACAGAAATCGAGAGAAAAATAAGTCGCGGATGGAGACAGCCACGTGAAGGAAATTCAGCGAACGACAAGGCAGAGGGATGAGATTGAGCTTTGGGGAGAGGATGGATTTGGATACATTTGGGCATAAAGCGGCATTTCCTCCTCGCCCTCAACCTCCTGAAGCCCCAACCCCTGCTTAAAAAACACTCCCCCTTGCCCCTCAACGTAGAATGAGGCGTCACGTTAACGGGAACGCCGCTTGGCTGACGATATATCCTCCGGCTCGGAAGGGTAGGTACTTTCCTGAAAGGAGTCTTCGCTTCGCCGAATTTCATGCTAGAATATTTCACCCAGGCCTCCTTAAAAGCAGGCACTCTACGTCCATCCAGGAAGGAAATGGTGGCAAAGGTGGATATTACAGAAAAAAATCGAAATTGTTTTATTAACTCCTGGTGGTGTTATTAGTACCCGGTTCTGACGCGGGGGACTGGAAAAAAGGTGAAATTTTAAAATTCCTACTTCGATCCTGTGAGAATGTAAACGGCCCATTTCCCACAAGGGTCGTGGTCATGCACACAGTATTTGAACACCACGCCATAAACTCTAACACTTTGAACCAATCGTTTGATGGCTACTACGCTCGGTATGCCATTAACTGCACAATGAAGTGCTAGTAGCACTAAAGTTGGATTTGTTTTCAAGGAGGTTACGGCAAGGAAAGATAGAGCTCAGTAAATGTATAAAAGCTACAAATTTCACCGCCCTCAAGGCGGAGGTTGTTTCAACTGCAGCAAATACTTACGTGGTGTAAACGCGGAAGTATGAAAACCTTGTTGCTGAACCTCAATGTGATTTACATATTTATACGAGGAATGATGATTGGGTTTTATATTCACTGTTTTATCGTTAGAATATTCGATTTTCCTACATCTAATGGTGATCATTTGTGAATGAAGAAAATAGATACTTTACTGCAATAACTACGAGAAAATTGCACTTTACTGGACTTAAAAACTTCTTTTCCACTAACATGCATTGAAATTTATTTCTCACTTGCATTAAATTCATAAATTCATCAGCTTAGCATTCCTTTTTTTTTTTTAACACTACTTTTGCAGAAATGAGATATGTTAATTTCGCTTCTCATTTTTACACCCGCTCCCCATTATCGGCAGTAGTTTATCAACAAAAAAAACGGCAAAAAAGAGTTCACTCCAGATTCAGGAAAAATATCTATCACGGAAGACTGAATGTGACTAGACACACCTGCAACGATTACAATATTCAAATTTTGCCTGCACCGCATGCGCTATTTTTTTGCGTCAGAGCTCACCGCAATCTATACTCCAAGAGAGGCAACGACATGCTGTAAAAAGAGCACACTTGATCAGAGCCATTTGGCGGAATATGCACTCATTTTTAAACTTCATGCATAGACGATGCGAAAAATATGTGCCGCCATTAAGGGACACATGTAAAAAAAACTGATGGATAACTCGACCTCTGAAAATGCAACAGAGCGGAATCGTTCCTCGAACTTTATTACGGTGGAATAAACGGTAAAAAGCAGAGAGCTGGGCACATCTCTGCTTCTGCTTCAATGAATAAATCGAGGTAATATAAAAGTTTATTATTTTTTGCAAAACCTTTAAAGTTACAAGTTTTTTTGCAGCCCGCATTAAGGTAATTGTAATTGACTAGTTTTACCTATATTTATGTTAATGTGATCGATGTTCAAGCGATCCTACGATTGATCTTGCTATTAGAAGAGACGACCGACAGCTGAGGTCATTTTCCGAATGGCATTGGAAGTTTAGATTTTGGTAGCACTTACATAGCAACAAAGGATTATTTGCAGGATAAAGTCCAGTTGTCAGCATCAGCGTACTCTTAAATACAAAGGGCTCCAACGTTTGATTCAACGGACGGAAAACTTGACTTGAAATGCTCTCCAAACAGCATTCAAACTCGGATGGGAATGCTACTGAATAATCTCTAATACCACCGGGGCTTGTTCACTAGGTCTCCGGATCTAGCATGAATAAACTGTTTTAAAAGGTGACTTGGAGGATGAAAACTTTACGCCGCTATCATCAAGGTTTACTCAAGTAACATGCTAAAAAATTGGATTTTTCCGAGGATCATTTTTGAAACAAAAGTAGCAAAAAAACTACGTGATAATGTTTAACCCCTCTATCGGTGCCCCCAGATATATATACTTAAATTAGTGGTTGACATTGGTTAACTTCTCAAATATTGTCAACTGAGAGCTTTTTTTCAGTTAAAAGAAACCCGATCAAGAGAACGAAAAAAAAGAATAGTAATTTCCCTCCTTAAAAGGGTTGCTGATTGGCATTTAAACACTACTGCATGCAAATACTAGTGTCATTGCAGCATACAAGTGTCTTTTCCACGGTAAATAAAAAGTGGAAAGATACCTAATTACAATCAACATACATTTAATTTCTAGCTGCCAAATACGAATAGGTAGTCAGTTCCGTTTCATCATGGTTTCACACGTCATATTAAATTCACCTCAGGATGTAGCATCTGATCACCAACATTATCGTCTCTACCCAGAGAAAAATCGTTTATAGGAATCTTCGCATTGGTGACCAGATATCGAAAACATAATTCGACCCGAGAATCGTAGTTAATGTCATGTTCTGAATGGCGCTACTCTTGAATTTCCTTCTTCACGTTAACCGAAGAATTTACCGTGGTAGGACAAGCTATTGAGTACATCGAACTCCTCTTTCCCTTTGGAAGGAAACGCCATATGATGGGGTGCTTCTCGTCCCTTTTAAATGAAAAGAGGACCACTTTACGAGCTGCCCCGTGCGTAACCTGATCTCTTTTACTTAAAGGGAACCCCCTACATGGTGCTCGTGAAGGTAACGACCCACTCTCAAACATCCTCTCCCTTAGTCTAGCCAGGCAATTCCTTGAGGGAGACCTCAGGACCCGAATGGGACGCGAGCCACTGAGGGTGGTTCCTTGTGACATAGGTCATCTTTTATCGGGAATAAGTACGGAGGAAGATAAGAAAAAGGTCGCGAGAGCTTTCCGAAGGATAAGTGGGCGTTTGAGAGATAAATTCACGGACAAGAGGGATGGATTTTACAGCCAAGAGCTCGAACGATAATCAGCAATCACGGAAGAATGGTAATCAGATTATATTTATTTAACGAGGTAAGCTGCGATGAGAATCAAAAAGGGAGGACAAAATTTGTGAGGAAAATAAGCGGAATCGGGCTTGAAATCGGATACCAAATTTCAATTGGAGCTGTAATCTTTCAGCCATTTGTTATTTAACAGTCAATCACATATTTTTCAGTCTAATGGCGATTCTGAAACAAAATATTTTTCCACAAGGCCAACTTTATATTATTATATGCCAGAGAAATCCTATAAGTTTTTAAGGCCAAGTTGAGTTTTTCTTTATCTTGTCCACCAAAGCCAAAAAGAAAAATTTTTGTCTTTTAATCTGGAGTACACATTCCTTATCCCAAATAAACCCATCGTAACTTCTAATTTCGTTTATGCAGATTAAAACTCTTGCTTCATCCTTCATTATCTTGCTCTCTTACATGAAATTCCCTTTGGTCTAGTCTGTAACACTCCGGCAGTTTTCAATTATTTCGTTCACATATATTTGCGTTAAATTTATCTCCAAAGCTTAACGTTAGCTTCGTCTTCCTATCCCAAATATCTCAACTTTCCACCAAACAAACAAAAAAAATCTAACTTATACTACTTAAAAGATTAGTTATGACTAAATAAATACGCTTTAGTCTTAATTGATTTTCTTTGCTTACTTCACCTAATGTTCCATTCACAAAAGTTCCAGTATCTGAAGATTTCTCCGAATACCTCTCCTTGACCTTACGGCAATGAGGAAAGTGGACACTAAACAAATAATTTCCGATCTAGGCGCTTATTAATTAGAAAAACAAACTGACGAACTGAATAACAAACAATATTTCACATAAGAGAGGTTCATCATATAAAGGATAGTGAAAGTGGGATTAAATATATATATATTTTCCCTTGAACTAAGGAATTAATCAAAATTAAAAATCTTCTTGAACCGAAAAAAGTGTTTTGATTCAACATACAAAAAACTAACCTCTTAAGAGCATTTTCTTTATCCAAAATCACTTAATTTTCTTGGTGAGCGTAGAAAGAATAGACGTTTCAACGGGAGGATTCTCTTCGGAGACACTAACGTAGGCGATGGGAGGAAGTAAGGGAAAGTAACTGAGAAGACAGGCGAGAGAGCAAAAAGACACGGGCGATAAGCCCACTGAGTATTTGTAATATCCTGAGGATTAAAACGACTCAGGGATTCGCCATGGGATTAAGGCTAGGGGTAGGCGGCTGCATTCTCATTAGGAGCTGGAGATCGCGGAAGGAACAGAAAGCTGAGCCACCGCGAAGATCCGATCCGTGATCCTTGGACGACAAAAAGCCCCAGGGCCAAGCCGAGCAAGAAAGCCGAGTCGGCTGGTCGGCTCCGTCGCGGGGAATGGGATTGCGTGGGAGTTAACCAGGAATGCGGCTCTTCGAGGGTGGGAGAGAGAGTCGTTTGGTGGCCAAGGGTAATGCAAATAGGGCGGAGGGAATTTCGGCGGAACCCCAGGGTGAGTTAGATCAGAGGAAAAGAAATGAAAGGTCGAAAGAGAAAGAATAGTGTACTCCTTGGGCATTTTATCTATTGGGCGTGTAGAGTAAAATAATTAATTTAAAATAGATCGATATTAATATGTGGAAACAGAAGTACACGACCGAACACACTGAGTTCATGCATAGCTGATTGTGGGGAATATTTTACAAATACACAAATATGAAAATCTCGAAAATGTCACTTTCAATTGAAATAATTGAGTTGCAATTGTATTTTACCATACATCCAGGTTATCCACAATTATGCACAGTTTTATTCATATAACAAACGCACACACAATGTATCTTAGACATTACTCGAACCGGAAATCCTCGTAAAATCAACAGAACATATTATTTTGATATCAAACTTTCCACATTGATATACAACTTAAGACTCGTGGAACATTCCAATGCCCCTCCGACACCTACCGTTGATGAAAAATGCAGCTAAGAAAAGATTTGTCTTATTTCGCCATCGTATTTTGCAACAAATTAAAATTGGAATAACTTCCGAGTTGTTTCTGTAACGGAAATGGTGGTGAAAAGACATAGGTGATGAAAAATATCAAGATGTAATATAAGCTTTTGCTAAAAAGAAATTGACAACATTTTTGGCACCAGGAACACCATTCGTAATTTGACCATTAATTTACAATAATATTCCATCCTGCTGAACGGCAATATTGAAACACGTTCAAAGGACCCTGCCATGTACTGAACCCGATAATATAAGCGTAATTTATGTTTTTCCTGTTAAATTTAACTACAACACTCCAAATTACGAAGAGGATAGTGATAGATAATATTATTATATTTTTAACGATCATGTTCTTTCACGACTTGGCAACGAAAATCATCTGTTCAACCTTGATGATTGCTCGGCCATAATCAATCCAATTCGTTGACGTTTCGGTAGTATCTAAGAGTCCAATCACTACAGTGAGCTTGATAAATATGAAAGCATTTTTTGCAAGTGTGATCTTTAGTTTGACCGTTGCGAAGAGAAAAACTTCGGAAATACGCCAAAAATATATACCTCTAACATTTTAGTATCGTTTAAATAATGATCTTTTCACACTAAAAACGGGAGCCACAAAAAAATGTCGCATTTTCATTAAAATCCTATTTTCTTTGACTACGCTTGACGTTCCTTATCCCATCAAATAGCACACATAAAATGAAATGCCTATGCCCCAGGTGGGATTTGACCCGTCGACCTTTGAACCCGTTGGCTATGCTTTACCCACCGCTCTACTCGGCTAGTTAAACAGTTGAAAACGAAAAACTTAACAATTCCTAGAATACTTCCGGGAAAATCAAACTTTCCCGGTTTCTCTCGGAAAAAAACGAATTTCAAACATATTCCAGCCTCGCCGAGTAACGGTATCCCAGCCGGCGGCATTTCCAAAAGTCCCTTTCCGAGAGAAGTCGATTACGACGGCTCATTCACCTCGTGCGGGAAACCAAACCGAAGTTTCCCATTGGAGGAAAAAGGAAGATGCGAAAAAATTAAGGGAGTCAAGAATGCTATCGGCCGCTGCAGTTGAAAAGGGGGGAGAATAGGATTTGGAGATGGAAGGGATGAGTCCTGCAAGGAAAAAGTGAGCTTAAAGCAGGAAGTTATCCCTCCCGTCCCGACGCTCGAAGATGTTGAAGCGGAGGCCCCGTGAAATGATTGCCCGGAAGGGTTGTTAATGAGCAAAGACTAGGGGTGGGGAGGGGTTGGGGGAGGAGAGAAAATGAACCGGGATGATGAACGAGGGTGGTTTTTCGGAGCGTGAAGGGGCATGTCTTTCGGGCGACGTCTCAATGCGGTGAGATTGGTTTCAAAGCAGAGTTGGGTGAGCTAGGGGTGGAAAAAGAATACCGTCGATGGATGGAGAGTGATATAGTACCAGTCGGACGACCCCTTATCCACTGTTATATACATTGCCGCTTATTTCCATAGCGATGGGCGCCTCCCAAAGCACTCGTTTGGTGGAGCCGCGTAGGTTATAAATGGAATAATGCTCACCAGTTCTTTATGGCATTTCTCAATTCTCGCCATAACAGGATGATGACAACCACTGTAATGTTTTGCCTCCTAGAAAATGCACAATATATCTCATTTACGACCCGATATTTTACTTTAATACCCTGGTATACCAGGCGTAAGTTATTTGCAATATATATATACAATTCCTGTAAACATGGTTCTTAAAACGATCCACACTTATTTCAAAACTTGGTAACAAAATTATTTCCTCATATAAATAAATACCTCTAAATGGATGGCCATTAACATGAGAAGATATATACTCTCCTAATGCATGGCCAGATATATACCACTCCCAACTGATTTCTAACGACAAATTTACTATGACAAACACAACGTTCCGAGTTTCGAGGGACTGAGTTGAATCCCGTCCTGATAGGTACAGAATTTGAAGCCAAGTGAAAACGTTAATCAATGAATTACTTCTAAACTTAAATGCATGTTTTTTTAAATTGTACAATATCGTGAATTTATTCACAATATAATTACGCACCACTTCTTCCCAAGGTGCGTAATTTAAGCCATTCCGCTTCCTCTTCACTAAATAATACGTACTCGATTGCATTTTAAGTATTGTCACTAAATTGTATGGCACTTTCCGATATAATAGGTGACAGTTTTCAATTATGTATTTTACAAGGAAAAGCCATATTGTAGAAGCCTTTTCATGAGAAGAGATACACAACTTCTGATTTGGTTTGATAAAAATATATAAAATTTTTTGTCCTTCAGTGGGACGTTTGAAGTAATTGGATAACATAATGACCTGATTTTGTCGGGATCAGTGGTGAAGTTCAATCCGTATCCAGAGATTTCAGTTGGGCACACTTAACTTGGCCTAATCATAACCTGATAACGAAAGGAGAGAGTTATAACGGTACTACAGCGTCCCAAGTACCATCAGAGAACGAATATTGTGCCACAAGAACGATATAAATGAGGTTGATGGGCAGAAAATAGCTATTATTGGACAAATGAAGACCTCAAGTCCTGAGTATAAGGTGAGGTTCGATGAAATGATTCGAACGCCAAGCTTATTTTCCTTACTCTCCGTCTTCCTAGAAAAACTACTCTTGGACCACTGCCGAAATAACTCCGATCTCTACTATCACACACTATGAAATATAAGCAGTCATCTACCTATCTTAATCAGGAACGCCCCTTTGCACGCGATAAGAAGTATGTGCACTCAATTATACGCAAAAGAATAAATTACTCATCCATTGACTCAACCTATTTACAAAAAATAAAAGACGATTACGATATAATTGAAAAAGCAGATCAAAAATCAGATAGGTTTACCCGGTGAACTAGCTGTAGAAAATCTTCTCGGGTTTTCTACAATTAAAAATTGCATATCTCCCTTTATCGAATAGAACTATTCATTTATATACCAACAGTATCATAGCACGAGTGCACTATTTGCAATTTACATATGGGTACGACGTACGGAATAACTACTATTTCAAATAGGTAAATGATTAAATTTTAAATATTGGCTATCTTTCAAATGCTTAAAATCTAAATGTACAATGCATACATACATACATGTACTGTACCGTTAACACATAAATGGCGGTATGTGATGCAAGTTACACACATTTACGAGTGAAAAGTCCAATCTTTCACAAAATAATTATTTACCAACAACCTAAGTTTAAACGACTACATTGAAATCAAAGTGGCTAGTAAATACTTTATTTCTTGGGAAATGTACATTTTTTTGATCCGTCAATATCCTTAAACCCTTACTTGTTCGTAAAAAATTAGAATTAATATCTTGCAAGGCAACCGGTAGCACCCTTTCATACGCCAGATTATAGTATTCAAATCACGATTCCAAATTAAACCTCCGTTTATATTGAAACTTCTATCCTGCCAATATACGTGTGATGCATGCACATAAAAATACTGCACAATGTGAGATATATCACATCAAGTAAAGCTATCTGTATATTTGTAATACCTTTGACACCGTAAGCAGGAGGAATTAACCCGGTGAAAATATACGAGGGGAACGAACACTAATTCCCAATTTGTGTAGGTATATTTCGTCGGCCGGGTGAAATGTACCTTTTCCTAAGCGTTAAAACGCACCCAGCGATGTGAAATGAAATATCATGTCAGAGCTCATTTCTCTTACGTCGTGAATTATTTTTTACCACCAGTAATACTCTATAGACTGTTCCTTAAAGCACTAAATATTTCCGCAAATTATTTTTTCCCAGTGAATGAGAAGTATTAAGCCACATAAAGGAAGACCGGCTTTATCTCAGAAGCAGAGACTGATATATCGCTAACACCAGAAATACGAACGACCAATATTTTCCGTTGCCAAGATGAGTGGAAACTGGGAACGTCCCTTGATTTAGAATGTTTAATCTCGTCCAAACCACCATGCGAGTATTTGCTCTATAGGAAATGACCAAAGCCACTGCTAAACCTCATACCCCTCCGGGATAAACTGGTTCAGAAAGAAAACGCAGTGTGGAATGAAAGGATTGAGAGTACGCTGGAGAAAATGTATCTAGTCTGTCGGATATTTTTTTTGGATTCTAAGTTTGGAACGTGAACAGTACAGTTTCTTCCTCATCTTCTCTCTAGTAGGAAGGAATTTTGATTTTTTAAAAAATTTCAGGGGATTACTGGTAAAAAAATCCCTTTCTCTCAGCCTCTCTGCAGGACACTGGAATTGGGACACCAGAGGATAGGAGAGTGGAGAGTTTGATTGATGACCAATGGGTAAAACGCAATCGAAAATGGGATTTTTGGGACAGGGTTAGTTACAGCACGGCAACAGAGGCGGGAGAATGAATATTTGAAACACTGCAGACTCAAATATGTAACGAGTGGGAGGGATATTTTTCTTCAAAATTGCTTGAAAATTCAAGCATGAAAAATCAAGTTATAGGTTAATCAAAACTTAATCAACATTTATCGAAAATGATGTTTCTGATCGATGAAATGTACAATGTAATTTAGCAATAAAATTGGGTTATATTGGCATTATAAAAAATCACTAGTTCTTTGCCTGCTGTTGCTAGATCTATGACCACGGTGTTAAAGTAATGTAGATAAGGTGTTCATTTTCTAGTAATCTTTGACAATTTATGCTTAAACTATGAATAGGAAATAAATAAGTGAGGGACAAAAGCTAAATGTATGAAATTCGTTATTTTGCAACGGCCTAGTTTCACGAGATTGACGTCAATCCTACTCATCATCATCTACATTGGTCAACAATCCTAGGATTTGTTTGACTCAGCATTCCACTCCATTCCTCTATCGGCCAACCTTTTCATAGTGACGTAATTCTTCTCTTTTAAATCCCTCACAACCTGTTCCATATAATTCATAAGAGGCCTGACTTTTCCAACCTTCCCTTCCACTTGTCCCTCGACGATTGTCTTCATCAGACCATCATGTCTCATGATGTGGCCGATAAAGTTGTCCAGTCTTCTTCTTAGGGCATTGAGAAGACTTCTCTTTTCTCCCACACTTCTTCGACTTCACTCCTTATTTACTCGGTCCATTTAATCTTCATCATTCATCAGTAGCACCACATTTCGATTGCTTCCACCCTTTTCTTCTCCACTGCTGTCATCGTCCATGCCTCACTGCCGTAAAGAAACATGCTCCAGATGTATGTTCTGATCATAAGAAAAGCAAAATATCATTCGTCTAAAATCAGATCACCTAGTGCAGAGTGAAAAATCTAAATTTTGGTCTATTCTAAAAGAACATCACTGACTCCGCCTTGAGGTTTTAAAACTGAAATGATACATATTTTTATTGATATTAAGCTAAAAATGCATCACTCATGACCACATGACGTTTTCTCCTTAATTGAAAGCTAAGTAAATGAGATAAATATTGTCCAGTAATTTACTTTCACCGCATACGGAATGAAAATCAGGTGTAAAGGCTTTACATTGACCACGAATTTTAATAATGTATACTCACTGGATTAGGTCCTAATTTCCAATACTCTGACAATTGATCCCGGAGTTGGTTGAACAAACACTTCTCATACTAACTTTCCTGCGATAATTCGACAATCAGTCGTTCATCAGTAGATTACTTCAAACTTCATGAAGTAAAACTGAATCACACAGTTTAATCTCTGACCATACGTATTATGTTCATTGTATGTAGGTATCAATTAAAATTAATATATGCTTATGCTTATCGTTATCGTAGTATTGATAATACTGTGCATAGTATAAGGACTATACCAATATTTTTATTCGTGAAGAATTGGGGGAAAATGCCCCTAACGAATAAAATGTTGAAAATATGTGATTACTTTCAGAGCTCGGGCAATCAAGTTGCTTGACATTAAACATAGCAGGTTAATTTACTAAGTAAGGTGGACAAATACTTCTATATTTTCCCTCGTGAATAATGATATATTATTCAAATGAGGAAATATTAGTGCATTTTAATATGCTAGAATCTCTTTAAAAATACATTACCCTTTTATTAGCAGATGTAAATTAACTTCATGAAAAACAAAACGATAGCTAGAGTAAAGATTTATTTCACAATGCGACTATATGGCCCAATATTGCATTACCACAATGAATGTATTCACTCGATCGATGACTGGATTTCACCTCATGATTTCCTGCTCGCCGCGATATTACCGACGTCTCCTCGTAAAACGCGGTATATTTCAGAGAGAGAGATACTCAGAAAAGTCCATGGCAGGAAAGCAAACGCAGTAAATGCAACTGCGACTCGGTAAACCCGTCTGCGACACCTTTTCTTTTCTAATACTCCTTACGCCTTGACAGCGAGTTTCCACGAACTTGAGACGCGACCCGCCAAGAATTTACGAGAGCGTTAAAGCCGCATAAACCCTGAGCAAAATCTCCACTGCCACGCACGTGCTCCTTAATGTATTCCGGGGCATGCACATAAGAGCGAGAGAGGAAATTAACACGAGCGATAGTGAGAGTGAGGGGGCAAATGCTGGGTGTTTTCACTGAGGCGAAGGCTACACCCGGTCGAACTTATGCACGAGTGACAATGTCCGTCGACTGAGGATAAATTCAGGTGTAACCCTCGCTTCATTAATCCTTCCGATCTCTAAATAAGTCAATCGATCGATAGAGCCAATCGCCACCCGAAGATCGGTTGGATCGGTAGCAGCGATACCCCAACTTCGGGAGCGTGTTAAATTCATATATTTGGCAAATTTTGGAATGAGTTTTTTCCACTTCCTTCGGCCTCATCTGTTCGGGGAAGACGAATGGTCCAGGAAAGAACGGGACATTTTCTGACCTGTGATGCAACTTGAAATCTTCTGATTCGGAGACCAGAAAAGTTTATCCACCTGACATTCCACCAGCAAAAAGTGTATACCTTATTGCCTCCGTGTGACAATGTAGGTGTTCAGATCATCACGCTGGAAAATACGTGTCCTCATTGCTTTTACAATCGCAACCTACTTGGAAACCCACTATATCTTTCAGAATTTACACGGTAATACAACTTATCACGGCTTACTGGCAAACACGGTAATACATCTCATCCGTTCAAATAATTCACATTTGGCTAACGACTCTCTCACAAATTTAAAATTTAGAACTCTTGAAAATTTACGTTTCATCACACGTCTTAGTAACAGAATCCTTGAATACATACTATATATATGCCAATTTAGGAACCATTATGGATAAAATTGACAAATCTTCGATGAAGTAAAATTTTATTAGATGTAGCATAGATGAAGTGGCACCATTTTTTTAATTAACACTCAGTCAAATATTAATAATACTCAAAAATTTGAAAAAAAACTGTATATTTCCTAGCCAAACAAGTCTTCCAAAACGTTTTACGCTACATCTTAAGTATTGGTCTCAAACTGGGCAATAAGCGTCTCAGGACATGAAATATTGCACGGTAGGTGCATCTTCATCTATGCTACATCTGATAAACTTTCACTTCATCGCAGATTTGTCAATTTTATCCATAATGGTTTCTAAATTGGCATTTAATTTTGTGGACAGCATCTACATCATGGACACTCAGCCTACGCAGCGATACGTGGAAACATTTTTCACAAACACTAAATCCTCGTAAGGGTTTGGAGAAATGCATGGGTGAAGAGGTGGGAACAAAGAGACGGTTCTTTCTCAGGAGAGAGAGACAAGGCCTGCCCGAGTCGTCTGCAGTGACTTGGCCAAGTCTCTGCCCATCTCCTCCCACCCAGGGGGGCTGGGAAGAAACTTCCTCCTTCTTGCCTCAACGCGATAGAGACGTCTCGTGAGTCGAGTAGCCTCGTCTCTCGCTTGACCAAGCCTCGGGCTACGCGGCCGTCCGAGATGAATGAAGCTCACCCTGGTTCCTTTTACTACCCACATACGGCAGCATCCCATACGTGGCTTACCCCAGTATATTCCGTTTACGCTTAAGGAACCTCGCTCCGCTTTTGCAGTGAAATTGCCCGACGTCTGGCAGGGACGTCCTGTTCGCTTGCCAGGAAAGCACTTCATAGCCGCGATGCCATATCTCTGCCGATTAAGAGCTCTCTAAACTCTTGGCATACTCCTTAATTTAACCCTCTAGCGGACGATAAAAGGCTGAAAGGACTTAGTTTTCACACCTGACGTCGCAAATGCCTATGGTAAACTCGATTTATTTACCTTTAAATATCTAGAGGGATTATTAATTCAATCACAGGGTGATCATTACTATAAGTAATTGAAGCCACTTTAAACGTACTATAAAAAGGCACATTTTACCTTGTTTATTATTATTTATCTTATTCATTGTACTTTACAATTGTTTAACTTTAAATCTAAATTTAAGGATGCATACACATGGTGACAGGTGTAAAAAAACAACAAAAAATTATTCCCAGCTACAATATGAAGTTAGTTCTAACTTCTTGCTGTGGTTACGAAAGGTGGCCGACAACTGATGTAATTTGCGAAACTGAGAATATGGGGAAATTTGGAAAAGTAGGAAATTACGGCGCGGCAGAATATCATAGAGATAGCATCCGTAGACGTGAATCTTACATAAATGAGCCAGAAGGGCTACTTTACAAACTCCCAACTGACGGACGGAATACTGACTAAAAGTGCGACCACAACGCACTCAGGCAGAAAATGGTATCGCAATGAAAAAATCCAGTGCTTCCGGCAATTGAACCCAAGCCTACGGAACGGGAGGCCAGTGTTAGTCCACCAGACTAACAAGAGTAAGAATCGAAGCATAAATTATTTAAATTGATGGCAATTTTCTTGATAATAAGTCAGTAGGCTTTCTCCCCTTTAAAAACGTGTCAAATCACGGGGTCGTTAATCTTATTTAAAAATAAACGACTAGAATATTAAACCAATCGAAAGGGGCATAAAGCAAGGATAAAACTTCCTTTTTATGAAAAACAAATTTCAAAAGATAGAAATTATTTAGATAATAGGTTAGTAGAATTTCTCCTATCGCAAATTCTGCAGGAGGAATGCATATGAGATCAGCTGAATCAGATGCAAATCATAAAACTGCTACATATTCTATGTATTCTGAATATTTCAAGAGGGAGAGGCTAATGATACACAATGTATAAAAAAGTTATTTTGCCTAAATCAAAGTTGAACCCTCTTGATCCAACAGTGGATGAGTGGCAAGGGGTATATGCTCATGGTGAGGATAAAATGAATATTAATATTCCAGAAATCCATGAGCATAATTTCAGGTTTTACCGCGAATTGGCTTTAACACGTTAAGCCATCCCCAACTTTTCAAGCAACTCCCACCCGTATTCTGATTCAGGTTACGCTCATCCGTAAAAGGAATTGAGACAGAGAAGGCAGATTCTTTAATGATCTTGAACTTCCCTCTCTCCTCTGAGCGTTAATTTTCCTTCGGATCGTGGTTAGAATTCGAAGTCATTCGAACAGAACGGCAGAACGGCATAAAAGAAAAGAATGTACCGCTTCTCCATCTTAGCTCTCAGTCGAAGGCAGTAAAGTCAGAGGGCTTTTAGAAGTAGCTGTGAAACTCAAGAGGAACCATTGCGCTAAATTAATTAAGTATCATATTGCGAATGCGAACAATCGAACTTGGAATAATTAATCACGAAGTTACGCCTTACCAACACGCGTCGCAAAATTAATCTTTATTACAGGCACTTTGGGTTCCATTGCAGTTTATTCCCTCATTCCAGAACTTTCGGCTCCGCGACTACGTTTCGGAAGCTCAACATGGCCTTAATGATAATCTTAGTACTCATAGAATTGTAATTGCTCCCATTCCTCATAACTACCAACGATATTCACCAGAATTTCAATACGAATACGTTTTTTATATTCTTAAAATATGTAATCTATATATATAAAAATGAATGTATGTGTGTGTGTGTGTGTGTGTGTGTGTTTGTGTGTATGTCCTTTATGCATTACTACACCATTCATCGGATCGCCATGAAACTTTGGGAAGTTGTTGAGTACATTCCCGAAAAGAGGACTACGAAATCGATATTTCAATATCGATACTTTATCGATATAATATCGCTAAAGTATCGATAAATTGATACATTATTGATACAAAATTGAGGTGAAATTATTTAGTTTTTTAAAAGGAATGTATCGTTGCAATATCGATACTGTATCGAATGTATATAATGTGTTTGTCCTTTATGCATTACTACACCATTCATCGGATCGCCATGAAACTTTGGAAAGTTATTGAGTACGCCCCGCGAAGGTTTCTACAAAATCGATAATTCAATGTCGATACTGTATCGATATAATATCGATAAAATATGGATACATCGATACATTGTTGATACAAAATTGAGGTGAAATTATTTAGGTGTTTTTTATCAAAGTTTTATAAAGTTTCATTACAATATCGATACTGTATCGATACAATATTGATAGCTTCATGCATTACCACAACATTCATCCAATTTCCATGAAGCTTTGGTTAGTTGTTTTGTTCACTCCATGGAGGTTTGTATGTACAATATCGAGAATACAATATCGACACTGGAGACGGGATGTGCATCCCATTGAACTTGCAATTCATTGAAACACGTGCAACATATTCAAATCATCCGGCATGGGACAAATATTTCAGAAATGCCAACTTATTGCTTGGGATGAATGCACAATGGTGCACAAAGCATCGCTCGAGGTTCTGGATCGATCATTGCAAGATTTCCGTTGAATCCTGAGACCATTTGAGAACGCATTAATATTGCTTGCACGATATTTCAGGCAAACATTACCTGTAATTCCTCGATTGACACTAGCGGATGAAATAAATGCTTGCCTGAAATATTCTGCTTTGTGACGACATGTAAAGACGTTAAAATTATATACAAATATGCGTGTCCAGCTGCAAAACAATCGATCAGCTGAGATATATTGTGTACCCATAAGAATTGTGAAATTAAACATACTATAAACGTGCCCTTTCCATTTAACCAGATTGAGCCACAGCAACGCGTGGCCGGGTCAGCTAGTATACATTATAAATTTGAAGTTACGATACAATTATTTTTTAATTTCATGCTTTATACTATTAATTTTAAATAATTTTATTTCACTCATTATATTTTTAAACAAAATTTTATCTTGATTTTCCATTTTGGTTTCGTTTTTGATGTTGATTTTGTTACTAGGAGGAAGAGTTTGTTATTGTGTTACCATTGTCGTAGTAAGAAAGTTAATACTTGAGGTACTAAATTTATATTTGAAAACTATTTTATCTTTGTAATATTATAATTATTACCAACTGTATTCCTTGCATTGTACTGTAGTCCTGAAGAAGCCATAATAAAAAGGCGAAACGTTGGCAAAAAAGGAAGTTGAATTTCTTAAAAAAGACGACCAAACCTCCATAAATTAACCCATATATGAAATATTGTAACGATACTAATTATATTATGATGTCAATACGGAGAAATATGTGCAGATACCCTCGCATAAAATACAAGGCTAGAAGGTAGGTATGCGTTTAAATTACGAGGTGATTCTTTACTCATCTTGTATTGACATTGTACTGTAAAAAACTTGAGTTTATAATAGCCTTTATGCCATAATTGATTCATACCAACCTTCATCAAATACTAACTTACAATCATCATAATTTAAATATCAGTTTACATCATACGGCAGTTACCTTCACTGCTCTCTACCTCATAAGAATATTAGATCACAATTCTTTATTTTAAGTTAACGACAATGCCTGAATCTGAGGAGAACTATTACTTAATTATTAATTACTTATAATAATAATGAATATCAAAATCCTGTTCTTGGATATGTTTCCTAAATCGGATTAAATGACAAAAAACATAAACATATATTTATTCTACACGCTAAAACTTTATAGCTACCTATTTGAAGATTAAAAATAAGTATTTCCCCAATCTAAAAGCTCATTCCCGCAACGATCTTGTTACTAAAGCGTTAGGAAAGGCAGTATAACCACACTTCTAAATTCCTGAATTAGACGGCAAAATAGCCAAATTGATTAAGGCTCTCGATTGCTGTAAGAATTTTCATGCAAACGTAAAAGCCGGTTTGATTGCGCACATTTTTCTGACATTTAAGGGAAACAATATGTTTAAAAGGTACTATTAAGTATCAATATTTTTAATTCCACCTTTTGAAACGAAACATTGTGCAAAAAATAATGACAGATTTATTCCGTTTTTAATTCAAAAATATGAATCGCTTTTGGCGCGTACAAACGTGAAATAATCTGACCCATCTTAGTCGATGTAGGTATTCTAGCGAGCGCCAATGCTAACCCACTATAACTGTTCATAGAAAAAATAATTCCACTCTAAATTTTGCTTGCACAATTTTTTTTTAGGCCTCTTCTCCTACGCAAGGGTACTTTTGGGTTAATGTTAATTGTTTTTTTTTTAATAGTTTTGTATTTAATCTTTTAATCCTTCCGATAAAGTCAAAAGCAAATTCATGACAAAAAATAATATCTTTCCGAAATAAAATATGGTGGCATCTCGTGAAAAATAAAATGATATGTCGACAGCGTTTGTTTTTAAATTAATGCGTGTAATGCATATAATGTCATATCATATAAAAAAGAAGAATTTCCGAAGTGTAAAGTTAACTTAAGCAGAAAGCTATGTTTCAAAATGAAACTATTCATGAGGCAAATTGGCATTAATTATCATAAAATAAAAGCTAAAACAAGCTCATGTTCATTAACTATTACTTGTAATTTCTCACAAAATACTAGAAAACGCAAAATGCGACCGATTTATTTCATTGTGGCATCAAAATATTTTAGCTAAACGTCAACCTACACAAGTTCAAGTCAGTAATTTCTTATAGCTTCAACGAAAGATTTGGCTAAATGGATCAAGAGGATCATGGATTATTAGCAAAAGGATATTTTCTGGGGTATATTTACAATCCCTAAAGAGTATCAAATAAGTGAATCATCTATGGACGAAGCAATGCGCAATTACACCCAAAACCGGGGGTTCAATTTTGAAGGCACAGCTTTCAGCACTAATACGCATATTTTTGGTAAAAATAGGGAAAAAACCATTTTTACTCAAAATTTGTTACAATTTACGTTCGTGAAACAATCACTAACTAAACGTGATCTAAAAAGTCTCAGTAATAGTACACCTGACTGGTATTAATTATAACCAATTTTGCGCAAAGTGTTAAGAATTCTTAATCAGGTTATCTCATGCATGTTACAGACACGTGAACTCCATTTTAAAACATTTACAGTGACGTAACTTGTGAACTAATGTCTACTCAGTACAAAATGACACGAGAATAATTAATAAACATTTAAAAATGATTTCTTTAAATGAAAACTCCGGATGGGATCCCTGCCGCTGCGGCAGTGACCGCTTCAGGGAGATCCCAACACACACCATCACAGGTAAATCCAACCCCTAAAATGATTCCGCAGACATTCTGAATCACTTAGGATACGGGGCGTATGATGCGGAGTAATTCACCCCCAGGGCCCGCATTATACGGTCCGAAAACGACGACACGGGAAGCGAAGGCGCAAGAGCCGGAAGGCGATGGGGAGAAGGAAGGGGAAAGTGGCAAGGGCACTAGAATTTCCCCCAACCCTTCCTCGTACTCCTCATTTCTCCCTTTAAATGTCCCTCTCACCCGCTTAGTCCATGTCTCCGGGCTATTCTGCCTTTAACGTCCAGCCACCGCAGGATAAACCCTCTCCCTCCCCAAGCCTGACAACCGTAACTTCCTTCCACCCCCTTTTCCCTTCCCGTGGGAGGAGTCCACCCCCGCGAAACCACCCACACCCTTATACCGAATTCTTTGCGGTCACCCTTTTCTCCACCATGCCCCGGCTTCCCTCACATCACCCCCCACCCACTCTCCTTGCAGAAGGGAGTAAAAAAAATACCCTGGCTCCCTCCAACCCCCTCAACGCGGAGGCAATACTTTCCACCATCTTCCCTTCTACATCCCGCAGCCCGGACACAATCTAACAGCAACCCGCTTTCATTACTGCAAGCGACATATGTGGGGCGGGCGCTGGACGGGCATGCGTTAAGGAGAGGGACGGGGTTTAAGAGGGAGGGAAGAGAGGGAGAAGGACGAGGGAATGAAGGAGGGGATGAAAGGGCAGGGAAAAAATAAAACAAAAGTGTGGGGTCGTGCGTGGGTTGAGGGGAAAAATGCCAACCTGGCTCATTTCGGCACCTCTTCTCGGATCCATTCTCTCTCTCTCTCCCTGCTTCGGAGAGAGCCCTCTCTTTCTCTCGCCCTGACCCCTCCGAAAAGCCTGCAGAGACTCAAACCTTTCACCCTCATTTTATCTTCCGCAGACCTCACCCGTTCTCCACCCCAGTGTCAGTTTCCCGGGGACGTCAGAGGCTAACACACTCCCCTGGACCTATTATTACCCCTCTCCTTTGCACCCATTTTTCCCGCCTAGCCCCGATCTGCTCTATTCAACCCTCAGGATATTTCTCCCCTCCCTTTTCAACCCCATTTCTTTCTCTCTCGTCCGCAAATCTTCCAGTTTTTGCATTAGCTGTTTCCTTTCCTAATGAATTAATTTGTTCCCTTTTCATTTTTTTGACTGATATTACGTATTCAAAGCCGTCTGAATTTCACTAAACTATTTGTTGCGTGATTAACGAATAAATTTAATCTAATTACTCTTTAGTTATCGCGAAATTATTTATTGTTAAAATTTCCCACTTTAACCCCTTCTTATTTGTAGCACTCTGCCTCCATATGTGTGCCGGCGCGAAAAGTTTTTCAATCTTCACACCAACTCCAGGTTAGATACATTAAAAAAAAGAAAGCGAAAGGCTACTTAAGCCATGACACAGTATAACCCGAAAAATATGAAGCACTCAACAGCTGACTTAAAAAATAAATGACTCAAATGCTCATAACTTTTCAATCTATGATGTTTAGTATGCTTTCACAGGAATTAAAAATTGCAGCCAATGTGGTGAATTACAGCACTCTTAGAAAATACATTCTATGAGTTAGTCAACGTCATCATTTTATTCTTGGGCAATTTGAGGGTAGTTTTCAGAGGAGAGTGGATTTAGCTAAAAGAATTTAGTTATTTACAGACTTAATTATTGGGAAATTTCAGTAATGGGGCAGCTGCATGACTTGGCAAAACTACAAGCAAAATTTGATTTGAAAAAAATTCGATGCAGCGGACGAAATCAATTTTCCAATCATTCAGCACACCGACGCGTCGCGACGTACTAAATCGGACATTGGGCCTGGCTCTGAGAATGCAATCGAATTTTCTATAAGATTGGTTCGAACAAAATACTTTTCTAATTTAACCCTGAAACAATATAAGTAGCCTTTTACGTGAAACTACTGGTCATTGTGGTCCACGGTTACTTTTTAATTAAATATGGCTCTCGATTTTCTTAAATTACGCAGATCAAATGATAAATGCATACATAAATGATAAAGCAGGCATGATATTTTTGAGAAAGAATAGATTCATGCTCAGAAACTGTAAGAGAATTGATTAATTCATTCCATTAGGAAGAAAGGAGTGTTTACTTTGAATGAGTCCCATATAAATAAAACAACCAAATCGTAAAACCATCTGACCTTTTATTTTCAGCAGTATAGAGCAGCACTAGAAAACACTAAGGACATAAGGAATAAAAGCGATAGGTATATACTAATCACATCCTCATAGCCCTGTTGTACAGACAACTTCGTTTCATTGTCATTTTCCATTAACTTCAGCTTACGTGTTGCCAAAGAAGCATACAATAAAGCTGCTTGGCTGGGAGGTAATTATACAAAATATTAAACTTCCGAAGAAACGGCCTCGCCCACCTTGTTTCCATCCCTTGGACCCCATTATTGCATCAACTCTCAAAAGCGCTAGTTTGATGAAAATCTACACCGGAAACAAGGTGAGCGATTATATTATGAGAGGCTTGCGCTCATGCCAAAGCGTACGAAACATTCGCGCAGTGATAATAATGCGAGGGGAGAGAGCACCAATATTACCTCTTATGTAAGGTCTCTTAAGCTTTTCCTCCATTGTCCCTCTCTTGTATCCATCCCTTCATCCTTTTCATTTGCCTCTCCCCACTCAAAACTCTTCTTTTCATCTCTCCCCTTCCTTACCCTCTTCATCGCCGTTCCTTAAAACTCATCCACCTCCTTTCCCGACTTTTCTTCTCTCCCACACTATCGCTCTACATCCCCTCCTTTGCCCTTTCCTTATTTCTCATCATGCGCGACTTTATAGCTCACCCTCCCACCCCCTTAACCCTTTCTCTTCGACCCAGGCCCGTGGATCTCTTTTCCAGCTCCATTGCCAGCTCGCAGCTCTGAAAATAGCCCGACTTTATCTGTATAACAGAAATTTCCTCCACGGCCGCGACCCCATCCCTTTTGCGCTCTTTCTCACACCAGGCAGGAGGGGGTGAGAACCTAAGCGGGAGGATGAAAGGGAGAAAATCGCTTGTTTTTTCCCCTTCCTCATCTTCCACCGAAGATTCCAAGGTTGGAATAGTATGGGAGGGGAGGGGGGGGGGGGGGGGTGAGAAAGGTTGTGGATGGAGAGTTGGTTGGGCTGAAAACGGCCTCGAAAAATTCCCACCCCCCTTTTTAAGGAAATTAGCATCGTAAAAACACATAAGGTGATTGCCACTCTGTTTTAATAGCTTAAGGGTAATAATTGTGTTGAAAGGAAGAAATTCCGATAAACTCTGTGGAGTGTGCAAAAAAAAGAATGGTGCTAGCGTAGCTTCTCCATTACTGGGCGATACAAGTCGGCAAATGAGGTATTCATGAATCTAGTAGTAATATTTCTCGGTCCAGCGGCGTAGTATTATTGCGCATGCGCAGAAATTCTTCCCATTACGAGTGAAAGCGTGGGTGATACTTGTAGTAAAACACCAAAGCTTCGGCAATTGCAACCGTCCATTAACTTTAATTCAAGGCCGAACCTACGAAATAAATATCTTTTAGAGGTTTCTTTACAATACTCTCAAAACAGGAAACGCCTAACATTGGAAATGTCATTCTCTTCGGATATTAACGACATTACACCTAACCGAAGTATCCTTCATTTACCAATTCACTCTAATGGTACATACCGTCGCAAAAGAGATGTAAAGTATATTTTTAATGTAATGGATATAACGCGGCATGTTTTTAAAATATTTTCAGTACAAAGTAAATGCAGAAATTTACCAACTCAATTATGGCTAAATTTCTAACGTATGATCCTGGCGAGTTGATGAAGCTTGTACACACTTCATTGCCTGAAAACGAGAACTATTAGGAAAAAAGTAAGTCATAGTGGCGTACAAGAAAAATATATTATTTCTTTGCAATAGAACTAATAGTCCAAGACACAGCCAGATTCTGCATGTGTTTAAATAGCAAATACGGGAACAATTTTTTCATGAGAAAAATTATGCGAGTCTTCATTAAACTGGAAGTTTAAATCGGATAATTCCGCATGCAGCCAAAGTCTAAACTAAAAAAAATCTGAAGACGTAGGAAACTTGATGAATGGAGTGACGCGCATTGAAATATTCCCTCGCAAAGTCGTCAGCAGGAGGAATACCTCCGGGGATGAATTCGTCGCAGCGACTCTACAACTCCAAAGTCGGGCACAACGCTCTAGAAGTTGGAAGTCATCTGCCTAATTGCAACGCCTAGGCGTGCGTAACGCGTCCTTTCTCGACGATGCGTTAGGGTGGATGGAAAGCGTAATAATTCGAGGATTTACTCTCTTGCAAAAATTCCCCATCCCTCACTCATAATTTCAGAGAAAACTTCCATCGCCATTAAACTCCCGCTACGCACTTCGCCCTGACATAATCACCTCATTACATCGCACGATTCACACCCCCCTCCACCGCCGCTGTCTACCAACCTCCTCCGCTAAAACGCCTCACAGCCACCCCAACCGAAGCACCAGACCCCTACATCCTCAAACACTCCCCTTTTGCTTTACAGCCGACCCAACGAGCAATCTACCCCCTTCGCCCCTTAACCGAGAACGCCACCCCGAACTCTTACCCGGGACATCCACTACGCCGGCCCACGCATGCGTTTGTTACCCCCAAGTGTAAACTCCGACCCGCAATCGGGAAGGGGGGTGAGGGAGGGGCGGGAGTGGGGTTCCAGAGGGAGTTGAAGGGGTGGATAGTGGAATCAAACTAGCCAGGGGTGAGGGTGGAGTTAAGGAGCGAAAGGGGTTGACTGAAATTTTCATGACTCCGACTGGGGTATCTCAACCGACCCACCATCGCTTTTGCACCCCCCTCCACACGCCTATTTGGTCCCTCTCTTCCGCATCCACGAAAGTCGTTCCCTCCCGCCTCCCTTATTCGCCTTCATTTCCATCCTCTTCCACCAACCCGCTCTCTCTTAATCCCGCAATAACACTTTTTTCCCGTGTCGCCATCTCCTCCCGTGGGTCTTCAAAGCATCCTTCCTTAATGCTTCCACCCGCTTCATTCCGCGCTCATTCCGCTAATCGCTGCGCATTTTTCCGACTCAATTTCTGCCCTCTTCCCATCTCAGTCACCATTTATTCCGATAAACTCCACTCGCTTTTCCGAATACGTACGTGTGATGGTATACGCGGGCTGGTGGCCCCAGAAACTTTCCTACGTAGAAAGCCTGGAATAGGACGCTGGTGACGTCATTACGAATTGGGGACAAGCTTGCCCACATATTCGATTACGGGCCTAAAGTGTCCTCGAACGGTTCCGAAATAGTTTCTCTCCGTATTATTGGAGTACTTAGGTGAAAATATCCATTTCGTCAAGGCGTGAGCATTAGTGTGTGATTCGTAGAATCAGGATGATGACAAACTTATCAAGGGTACCATCACGGAAATTTCCAGCCTGTTATCTTCACTTAGGATTCGAACTTCCCTTGTGAAGCACCGTTTGCAATTACTGCTTTTACTACTCCACTCTAAAAGGTGAAAATGGGGACTGTGATTGCGATTACCTTTCGTCTAACATTCGTCACATAAATACACCCTTTACGCGCGAATTGTTGAGATAAACGTCGATTAATTTGACCTTGGTCCGTGAGGATAATGATGAAGTTGTATAGATAGGTACGTACGATAAGATGTACCAGAAATCCACGCAACATTGAGCTAGTACTGAGTTTCGAAAAGCATTATTTATGCCCATATCGATACGCCAAACTAAATTTTACCACGCTCTGCGCTTTGCTCAAATTATTACTGAAGTAGCTGATTGAAAATGAAATTGTTAATGGTGTCAATTCCTTGATATTCACCAGAGCCGGAGAGGAATGAAATTTCATGCATTTATACCGGAAAGCCTTTATGCAAAACTATAGAATTTAGGTCCAAGAATTTGCAAAAAAGGAAATATATTAAGTAAATCTCAAAATGAACTATATGTTAAAAGTTACATATATATTATATACATAACATGTATACATAACGTAGATGCCCATGCTTCACGAATAGAATAACAGCATTGGTAACCACATAAAAAATAAAAAAATAGAAGATTTGATCTCTGCCAAATGCGCAGTTTCAGGCTCCAGTCAGCATAGTTGCTGACTTCAATTTCATTTGGTAAAGGCAATTGAACATTATTGACTATCCATATGGCTAGCCATAACAGCCCAAAATCTTAATAATATTACACCAAAAACTGAGCATCTAAGGAGACTAAGGTCACTTATTCTGGCTGATAAAATGACATTTTTATCATACTAATCATAAACGCTTTGTTCGCATTAGGACGAAACTTGGTAAACATGGGACAATATGGATGGCATGGCAGGCTACTTTAAATTCGCGAATTCGTTCGATACAACTTCATTCCTGCCACACTGGTCAAAAGACATCTCTGCCAGATTGAGGCGAAGGTTCTGACTGCCACCCAAATAGGGTGACGTCATGCTTCAGAGTAACGCAGCAAAGCAAACAGTAGGTCGTTCAGCCATGTGGTATACATGATTGTAGAATGAGACTGGAGCGATAAGCCTTACCAAAGGCCTTTATTGACGAAATATAAAGCCTAAACTAATTTACTCTGCATTTAGGCTAATTGCGAAGTCCTGAGGCCTAATTATCAACTGAGTTCTAGGGTTTCAACCCAATCAACGATCAATAACCGCATACAAACCTCTCCAATTTGCGGATCTAGCATTATTTTGTTGCAATTCCGAGAGTAAAAAACTAGCATGACCTTGCTTGATCATGATTGGCTGAGAGGTAGATCTGAAGAATTAATCATCCAGTACTCCGAATGGAACGGTTTATTTCCTGCCTAGCAGATGCGGCTCCAGATTTCCGATGCCATTAATCACTTGGGTATTTACCTAAAGTTCCGCAAACAATTGAGTGGGCATCATCAAATGCAGAATTGCTAACTGGACCCAGAGTGAAACATAACATTTCGAATAGCGAGTTAATTAAGCTCTTGATGATCTCCAATGAAATAAGAAACAATAAAAGGAAATCTGTGAAGTTCATGTAGAAACCAGTAATTGATATAATTCTTATAAATCTTGATCATACAGAACTCCACCTCAGCTACCTCCAGTTAATTACCCAAACCAAATTTGTTTAATTTGTGCGCATTGTTCTCATGACTTAAAAAATGTTACCAATGGTAATCACAGTTTTTTTGTGATAATTCATTCTTCTCTCAAGGGAACATTTCCTAATCTACCATTTAGTTTTTGAATTCGATTTAGTCCAAACAACAAATTTGCTATTGTCTTTGCTGTCGATATATCCCTTAAAACAAGCATTTAATTTTAAAATTCTTTCTATAAATTTAAAGGCTCCTCTAATAGGAATTCTATATTTTCAAGACTCGTTTGTTAAGCTTTGTTCTCTAAATGTGAAATTCTTTCAGGCTCAATACAAAAGTTAATGATCAAAATTAAAGCAATTCATTCATTATTATTGGACATTCCATTCCATAACCGGACGTCAATCCACTCATCCACCAAGTTATTGCGTCATTTCCATCAAAACGAGACCATATGATTAGATGTTGATTTGTGGGTAACTGATGTTCGGACTTGAAAATATGAATCTCTTATGATTTACATACAGTTCCCACTCTACTATCTGCTTGTAAGTAGTTACATTTGGAAAATTATAAACGCTATAATTTATATCAGTGGTGCTCTACTGGTCGGATAACTGGATCTATTATGCTATTTATTGACAATACTGAACATATATTTCACGAATATAATTCCTTATTTACTCAGCAATTTACTTAGATTTCCATCCATTTTAAACGCCTACTGTCTTTTCCATTCTCTCTTCCAATATTTCGCGATTCGTAACCATACAGCGACGGTACATATGAAACCACTTACTTTTTAACCATTATTTTTCGTCATATTATACACGGATTCCTGACAGAAGTGATTTCTTCTAAGTAAAATGCTCTTCCGGCAACACAGCTATAATACATGTTTTTCTTTGATCAAGTACTGCCAATATAACTGTTATGGTTATTCCCTTTCCCTCCTTTTCTATGCCCATATCCCACATGTCTCCTAAGGTTAACAATAATCTCGAAAATCAGGTGATAAATTGTTCTTAAGCCCCAATGAATAAGTACATAAAGTCCCTAAAAAATAAAGTGGATTCATTCTACTCACGATTTCATCATTAGTTTGGACTTGTAACAAGCCCATCCGAAACGGTGCAATTACCTGAAATGGAAAGAATATGGCATAAGTAGATATCGCAAGCAAAAAGCAAACTAACAAATGAAATAGCATTCACTAATAATCAATTCAAAAATCTTATATCTTAATGCTTACAGATACATATTCATAAACTTTTTTTTTATTTTCATCGGAATGATATTCTCTTGGGCCCCCTTGTTCACATAAGTGGGTAACCGGTTATTCGTTCCTCAGAGGGTAGCCTTTTCCAGTAGAATATTGTGCTGATGTACCCAAATGTAAACGTACCTTAATCTGAATTTTCTGAGTCAACAGTGCAAGTTTCACACACTAGACTCTCTTTTCAGCTTTCCTTTTTCTGCAACTAATATGGCGGCCACAAATAAAGTGAACTATATTTTATCTTATCAAAGGAATGATATTGAAATTTTCAACAAGTAAAAATTTATTCAGTTGGAATAAATTTTTATCTGTGGGAAATTGCAATATCTTTCCTTTAATATGGAACGTTTACACCACATCACACCTGAATCTGGTTTGTTTATATTTAATCTATTTATCCCTTGTCCATGTTGATTTTTTTTTCTGTCCATGTACAGAATGTTGAACATAAGGTGGTTCTTCATCATTTTTCCTGCGATAATCAAATTGTTTTCCATTTCTCAAATAAGAGCTATACACATGCATGTGCACTATAAAAGTTTACATTCAAACAGAAGGTGGAAGAAAGAGAATATCTTAAAAATAATAGTAATAACATTTTATCCAACATATTATTTCATTAGTCCTATATGTGAGGATGAGAAAAGGTGTTTTCATTGCCCAGGTATTTTTAAAAACCAAAGAGGACCTTACCTTAACCATTGATAGACCCAAAACCCAAGTCTACTCCGCATGCTTAGCGGATTAAAATAAATCTCAAATTTTTATGCGAAGATTGTTGCAATAAAATTCATACCAAAATATCAGGGGGAGTTAAATTACTTGACTATACTTAAAGAAATTATAAATGATTGAAACGATGGCCGCAGATTAAGTTTTGCGTTGATGCCCATACAGTTTCGTGTTTATTAACAACCATAAAACATCCTGCGAATAATTTTTTATTTTCCAAAAGCAATTTTTTACTTCAAGATTTATCCAGTGAATTCCCCTCTTCTCTAAAAACTGAATGCACGACTTCAGTTGCCGTTACTCTAAAAACAGAATACATATCTTCAGTTGCCATTGTTAGTACTATTTTACTTAAACACTTGATGAATAATTGTACTAATAATTAGTACTATTGTATCAGTGGGCATGTTGAAAGGGATGACTGCGTGATATAGCAAGACTATCATCACGCATACAAAAGGTTGAAGGGCCTTAGGATTTTTCAATGAATGATGCGAATAACATCTTCAAGCAAAGGATTCTAACCCAATTTAACCCTAAAATATTTCATTTCCTGCAACCTAACACATAGCAGGTTATCATGCAATATTTCTTTCTGTCTGTCTTAATAATAGTTTTCCCTTATATTTCATATGAAGGCCATTAATTAATTTCCATTTCCTATATTTTTAATGAAACGTTTACATCAAGTGTTTAGTTTTGATAATAGTTTTTCCATTCAACACGAGCAGTGAAATTCTTCATGCGAAGTTATCGTTAATTGTTCATAACATTATCATTTGGAACTTCGGACATGAAGTTTTTTTTTATTTCGGAACGAATATTTTCTCAGAGCAAATTTCCTTATAATATCGTAAATTATCTACGTGAAATGCATCAAATATTACAAAAAAACAACGCATTACCTAATATATATCTTTCCAAGCAGTATCTCCGGCATAAATTATTCTCCTAAAATCGTACTTTCCTAAGAAAACGTTTAGTACAATGTATTTCAAAATAATGAATTATGAAATTAAACCTCTCATAGTTAACATCACTGACAAGTGTAGGTTGATGTGAGCGGAAGATAGATGTAAAAGTCGGGCTGAAAGAATGTGGAACTTGTAGAACATTATTGCATTGGTTGAAGGGAAGAGGAGGAGGAAGATAATTAATTTAGGGGACACAAAGAGGGGTGAATGGGGAAAGGAGTTGATGACGGAACTGGATGAGTATAAAGGTGCTAAAAGTGGCACTGATATGATTCAGAAGCGATGCACAACAACACGTCATAATTTGCAAGCAACACCGGAAAAATCCTACCCCCAACTCTTGGACTGCGCATGATATAAGCATATTTCCTATAAACCACCCCCATTCACACCATCTCTTTCCCTCCAATCCCCAATTACCTTTCCCTGTCTCCCCTAACCCGAACCTCTGTCTCCATTCCTCTGCTTTCTCCACCCCCCTCCCAGGCACAACCGAGTTATATCCTCATCTGTTCCGTCGCTCCTACCTCTTCATCATATTCCCATTTTCCCGCTCGCACCTTTATCACGCCATATCGCCCCCGCCCGCCGTCCCCCGTGCTCTAACCTCAAATAAACTTCCAGCCACACACGTGCACGGTCACATGAGCGAACACAACCGCTCCACTCCCTGCTTCGGAAACCCTTTTCCCCACGAATTTCACCCGCGACCCTCGCCATCCATCGCGTTGATATCCCTCCGCCCCTCTCCGAGCCTTCCCCTTCCCAGCCAGCAGACAACCATGAACTTCACCCACCTCCTCTTCCCCGCACCCTAGATCAATGCTACGCGGAACCTACCAACGTGTAAGGGTTCCGCGTAAACGCTCGTAAATAAGGGTTTCGCGACGTGAGCAACAGGGCCGTGGTTATCGGCGGAGAGCGTCCGTCGGCCAGGGGCGGGCTTAGAAGGTAGAGAGTAGTGAACGGAAATGAAAAAGGTATCCCTAAAACTACAATAACCAAATCACACCATTGGTAGTAGGAGGCGGCGTGGAAGTTAACAGAAAAAAGCGTTATTCTCTAGCCTTTGTAAATGAATGTTGTCGAGGAAACGACACAATGCTACAGTGACGGCAATAACTAGCATAAAAGCATATACCTACTAGGAGTACATCACTTTCTGGGGATATGATCATTTTTTTCCTTTAAAAATTAAGTTTTTTTCAAAGAACTACGATACAACATATGCTCCGTTGTTGACAAAACTCCAGGAAAAACTAGGTCAGAAATACAACTATTCGAGATGAAGTTAAATTACAAACTGAAGCAACTACTGAAAATTAAGGCAGGTGTATATTCTCAAGCTAAAGTGCCTGCATAAACAGTATAATCCTATTATCCTTATAGTTAGATAGCAATGATATGAGATGAGATATACTTCTTATAGAAGTGGACATATTTCCACAATAACAAAGTAACGTCATCAATCAAATCTAAGTAATGGAAAATATAATTGTGATTGATAATGCTAACTGTGGCTATTTCATTTTTAGGGCATTCCATTCATGAACCTTTAACCATGTCCCCAGTCACTCTGGATGAGAGTATAGGGAACAATGAGGTATCTTCATTAATAACTATAAGAGTCATTGGCCATAGCCCGGAATGGATATAAAATTAAGCGTGTCTAAAGAAGAGGAACATAAAAAAATTAGAGGACTTAATTAGAGCAGAAATAAATTTCTCGAACTAATCATAGAAGGATATTTTTATTTCGTGGGTGTTTTCTAGGCTTGAATAAATAATCAAATGGCTATAATTAACACCTTTCACCTGTTTCAATACTTTGAAAGGGATTAAGAAAAACTCTTATAATTACCTAAATCCTAATTAATACGAAGCAATATAATTGAAAATACTTCCCCTTCAAGCATTTCAGCATCTAGCAAATTAAAGTGTGGAATTTAATGGACATATAAGAGACCATCTTTAGCCAGACACCTTCATCTTAGCCTGGAGGAACACTTTCTCAATCCCCAGCAAATTACCAACTCACGCAGCAATAACCAACAGCTACCTCCATCCAACGTACTGCAGAGGCTTCTCTGCTTCTCACAGTTCCTTTCCATAATTTCCAAATTATTTTCGCGGAGAGCTTGGCGCACACATTTCCAAATCCTTTGACATCCGGAGGCAAAATTGCACGCGTCTCCAATACCCCTAACACTCATCACGCAAACCAGTTCTGAGCGGCGATGTTCCTAGCACGCGCCGGTTACGTTCTATTTTCTGTTCCGCACTGGCGTTAACCGCGCACGGCATCGCGACTCGAGGATGAAAAAGATAAGGAGAGGATGGGAGAATACGCCCTCTTCGACATGGATGGGACAAGGAGGAAGCACGTCGCAGAATCGCTGAAGGACGTGATTCGGAACGGCGTCGAAGAACAGGGACAGGGCGGCGTTTATACCTTGGTGGCGATAAGACGCACCCGTCTGAGGTCAAATTGCACATCGAATGGAGGAATGAGGACGTAAATCTAATTTTTTTCACCCCCGGAGTTTCCACGGCGCACGTCACACGTAGGCACGTCGGGTGGCGTCGGAATGAAGTCCCCGAGTCGATATTTTGCGTGTCAAAACTCTGAAATCAGTCAACGGGAAAGGGGCGAGCAAAAAAAGGCACTGTATGGGATTAGAATTTGAATTTTCCTCAGATTGAATGGGACTTCACGGAGTTCCGGGTTTGTCCATGGCTTGAACCTTTAGTACCTATCCACCGAAATCCTTTCAGTGATGAGCTGCCCCAGGGCAAACCATTGAAATAATGATATAAAATTTAAATGAAATTATATAAATTATTGCATTTATTCTCATATCAAGTTTATTTTAATCAAATTCAAGATGCATTTTATGGCTTTGAAAGTCGTGATAATAGGCTCCTTGTTAGAACTGCCATAAATTTGTAATTTTTCGTGTCGAGAAATCCAAAAAATACTACTCCACATCTCGTGAAACCAGATGGGAACATAATACACGTTTCAGAGGGTTTTGGTGTCTTCCAAATCATAACAAGATATGTAAGTAACATACATAATACTCCCATTAACCTAGATAAGTTATCGGCAAATATATGAAACAAATTCCTTTGAGGTATGGTTTACAATATAGATTGTTACCATTTAACAATGTTAATTATAATAATGATTTGGCATAAATATATTAGTTACACAATACAAACATAGTCCATGCTCAAAGAAAGTGGCGTGAGAGAAATGATTGCCTTTATAACACAGGCATAAACCAATATATCTATGACGTCATGACGTTAAAATGATACAAATTGACTGATGGATCGGAAATAGAAATGTGGTAGAAATATTAGACTTTATTGTAGGCATTTTCGTATATGAAAATTCCCCTGCGCTTTGCGCTGGTGCTATAGCAAACACCACGACAAGAAAAGCAAAACAATTTGGATGTAAGCAGCAAACGTGGAGTGGTAATAAAGTGACCTTAATTCAGTTTGGGACACCAGGAATGGTCCAAGAACCAAAGCAATTTCCACCGTCTTATTAAAGCTTCATTTTCGCCAACTTTCGTAACAGGTAACTGAGATTCATCAGAAAGATTACGTGGTTTTAAATGCCTCCAGATTGCCTTTAATAATGGATGACCTGGGTAAATACTCATGTTATAAGCACGACACTACACGGCCTATATATAAATGGCTAGAACAAATGTGGAAATTGCGCAATCAGGGTTCAAATCAAGCATAAAAATGAATTTTAATCTTAACCACATTGTTAAATATTTATACTTATATTTGTTAAATACGTCCTGGTGGCCAAGTGGGTAGAGCTCTGAGCTACCGACTGGAGTGTCCCAGACCCAAATCCTGGGTAGAAGCCTTTCTAGACACTCCACCTAAAATCCTCGCGAATAGCTTTTCGGCGTGTGAAAACTTCGTAGGAAATCGCAGGTGGCCTAGGGAAAGGAGCTACACCCCCCACCCTGAATATGTGAATTTCAACCGCCTATGACTTCCGTGTGAGCTCGACCCCACTCAGACAAAAGCCAACCTTTGGGTTGAACAATAATAAGTTTTACATTTGGTAATGATGCTACTGGAATTAGCATTACAATGTAGGTAATACCTCTAAAAACTTCGATTCATACTTTTCCCCTGATTAGGATAGATGGACCGTCCCTGCTCTTATCTTTTCAAAACAATTGTAAATCAATAAAAACCTTAAGGTCTTGACCTTTGATACTTCTAGGAACATCTTAAAATCAATGCATCAATCTCCCGTCAGGAAGCTTTCTCCAAATTGGTGGTACGGATTAGGCCTCTACAACAAAATAATTTCCAAATATAAATATTTCACCCTTGATTCCAGAATTCGCTGATGGTAGATTTAGCCAGAAAAATACAACTAACATGAAATATTTTCGTGTGGACCCGATTGATAAACTGTGTGGGAGGCTCAGGGACCTGTCATATTTCAATTTTGGTATCACCAAAACCGGCCATTCGTCGCATGTGTTGAAATAATAGGACTCTCTGAGGACATATGGCTTTTGGAACATGAACGCAGAAGGCCCAACAGGGCAGATCATTCCTGATAGCAGATAAGAGTTTTTGGGTGTCTGGACTACGCATCTGGTCCCGAAAAAATCGCATAAATATTTATATTTTATTAAGATGCTTCAGTGGGAATTATATGTGTAATTGTACATGCCATGTAATGTAGCGTCACTTATATATACGTAGTTAAATATTAACATCATATATACCTTATAACGGTGACGAATATCATATGCGTTAATGGCCAATCGTTTTGTATTCGTAACGAAGTAGAAATCTACAGTATCTAGAAATCTAGTAGTAGATGCTACAAGTGTATATGTTATACTGCAATATCTACCCTAACCTCCTGTATTAGACAACATATACGTCCCGGGTGTTATACTAACGAAACCTTGTCTTCTACTTTAATAATGAACGTCTAGCTTAAAACGCATTTCCAATTCTATTTAAAAATGAAATTTTTAATCTCCTTTAATCAACCATAATAATGTATGATTACCTTAAAATAATATATTTTTTTATTTGACATTCATGGTGAGTAAATTTCGCCCGAGCGATGTGTTATTAATTTTAAATATACCTAACATTTAAAATGGCATTAAGTATGGTGATATAACTACCATAGGATTAGGTACGACAAAAAGGTTTTTTAAGCAACCAAAATATATCCGATGAGTGCCCGTTAGACAATACTGTACCGCAACTAACATTAATGTGAAATAAACAAATAGGGGATACACTATTGATGCATTAATAAAGAATTTAGCCAACAAAGCACATGGACCTAACCCTAAGAGGCTCGAAACAGCCACACGTTCCATAGATCAACGATGAATAAAATAGCACCTGAATTTATGAAGGGCGTAAATTGGTACAAGCAACCAGGGTGAGAAGAGGTATCAAAACAGGTTCCATTACTCCCTTCCAGAATCCCTTCAAGGTTCATAATGACACCTACAAACGTACGTAATTAAGACAGCCGCCGGGGCACACGTAAATTCGCGTTACGAGCCAGGCAAAATCGGTTCGAAGCGCTGGTCGGATAGCGAGGCATCGCTCAATTACACCCTCGAAAAGACACGTGACGCCCCCCACGGCGGCGCACATATACGACAGTGATGGGGTGGGGGGGAATGGGATGAGGAGACGAAGTCAAGTGACACACCCTCCTTAAATCACTTTTAATCAACCGAATCCAGAATCCGAAAACCCAGACTGGGGGTTAATAAGATATAAAGGACTCATTCCCTCTCGCCCTGCGAAGCCATTCGACGTTCGAGGAGCTTTTATCACCGAGCAGAGAGTACTGGATATCTCCGTGAGGAGCGCCCGCATCGCGACAGGGATTAGGGGAGGAGAGGTTAGAGGAGGTTGTCACCTTCGGAGCGGTCCATTCCGGGAAATTTGTAATTGATCTGTTAAAAATTCCGGGAGAAGAAGGGTTGACATATCTGACCCCATGGAAACTAAAGGAATGACGTGTCATTTACCTGCAATCTATGTACAAAGAGAATTTTCTAGAGTAAAAAATTAAACACAATTGAAGTTTAACTATTCATGTAATATACCACTTAAGGCCACGTGGGTAATTAATGTAATTTAAAATATTGTCCGCAATTGCAGAATCAAATACAGAATATTTTGAACGCCCTAATTTTTCTTTTTAATCTCATGTTAATTTTTGACATAATATTAAAGTATTTTTAAAATGAACATTATTTGAACGACCATGGTTTTCCACTATGTATGTTCAACAAACCATGGTCGTTCTATAAAATATTCTTATGTGAAATGATAGAGTTTACTTTCTCTACTCATTTATATATAAATACCACCAAGTGACGCCCGAGACTTCCTTAAAAATAAAATAATTTCGAAATTCCTCGCGTACCATCCAGATGTTTTCATAGTGAAGAGGCAAATAATTCCTAAAAATAATAATAACAACAGATTTAGAACGTGAAAAGACGCAGAATGAGTTTATAAATGTATAAGTTTTTACACGGCAGTGCATTCACAGTTTTGAACACTCGTTTGGATACAGCACTAGATAATTGGTTCTAATTACAAGCACTAATTAAGTCATTTATTACCCTACGTTATTTAATTCCTTCCGCTGATTCAGTATTTTGGGTTCAACAAATAAGTTTCAAATTTCAGCTACGTTAATGGAGTACCGGATCAGAAGATTCCTGCCTTCCGTCGGGAGAGACGATTCTACAGCCGCCACATTCCAATAGAGGTGGCAACCCTTGGAGGAGGCGGTTATAGAGGAGGGCATCACATCGATGCATATGAAAGTACGGGAATACGTAGCACGACCTCGTTTCACCATCAAAATGCGCCCTTTCCACAGCTCGCTAACCTTCCACGCCAGCTCTCCCAAAACACCCACAATTTCACCTTTCACCCCTGCTGGAATCGGCCCATTAAAGCCGAAAGCACCATGATCAACAGTGACAAATGCTCCAATGTAGACACAGGAGGTGGAGGGTGCTGCGACCGTTTGGGAGGGAGATTGGTGAGGGTTAAATGGATGGAGGATGGGAGAGGGCGACGAAGCACCGAACGACTCGCCGTATCCCAGCACCTCCTTATAAAACATATTCTGCTCGACGGGATTTTCGGGAAACGATTGAAATTCGCGGGCGCCGAGCGTTGCCAAGGGGATTGGTCGGAGGCGATGTAATGGATGGGTTAAGGGGGAAATGAAGGAGGAAACGTCAGGGTTTGAGGGTATGTGGAGAGGCGGGGGATGAAGCGGATTGGGTAAGCGCTGCAGGACTTTGGTGGGTGTAATGAAGCTCAGGCAGAAGGGACATTAAAGGTAGTGTCGAGGAGAGAGAGAGAGAGAGAGAGGGGTCGATCCTCTCGAAAATTACTCCGGAAGGTGGTACACTCGCGGAAAAGGGGAGGGACGGCAGCACCTCCGCATGGGGCGCGGGCGAAATGGGAAGCTCCGATGACAAATGAGGTCGAGAAGGCGGAGAGCGGGGGGGAAAAGGGAGGTGGGGGTGGAGAGGTGTGGTAAGAGCACAGCGGGTGGGGTGGCTGACTCATAAAAGCCCCTCCCCGTAAGAAGTTGGGACTGTAAGGATTATAAAAAATAGTAGACGAGAGAGGTGGAAAAAATGAACACAGCGAGTAGGTTTGGAGGTTAAGAGGAAGGCCCAAGGACAGCTTTTTGACGACGAAGTGGAGAATATAATTCAGTGGATTCGCAGGGAATGTGAGTGAGATGGGAAATGTCCGAGTCTAAATTGACAAGAGGTTCAAGATGCAGCGAATAAATGAGGCCACAGCTGACATATTAAGCGGGAGAGGTGCTCTGAAATAATTCAAGATTCCTAGAGTTTTTTGCACATCCCGTATGCACCACAAGATACATTTACTCTGATTAGGTTTCACTACGATATAGTTGAAATCGCTAAAAGAAATGACAAGTCTTTCACCCGAAATTCCGGAATGCTAGTCACGGATAAAACTCTAACGTTTAAATAGCCGGGATTCTTCTGTTGGGTAACGAAAATGTAGTAATTGGTAAGGACTGCATCCAGGCACAGGATCGAAAATCAAGCGTCAAAAACAAAACAGGGGTCATTCACTCATTCACTAATGAATCCATTTTTCCATCAAAACTCAAGTATGCCTACGATTTATTCGAAAAAATCAGTTTGGTTCTTTTTATTGTTTATCTTACACTACTTTGGATAATTACAGAGCACCCCATATAATTAAATTTGCTCGCGTGACATCCCACAGCCAGACACTAATTCGTATGAGACGGGCCCGGGATGACTAACTCTCGTTAGCAGAATATAAGTCTCAACCCCTGCGCTCGGTAGTATGGACCTTGTTAAACCTCTGCCAGTGATTTGAACAAGCACGTGCCAACCGAAGTACATGCCTGGGCATTCTCCAAAGAGAATGAATGGATTAGGAGACGTAACAAGATAAAAACAGCTTGCGTAATGGAACTCCAGCATTCGGACCTCTGCCTCCTCTCTGGGTTATGTCACCGCAAGCCAGAAGCGCGCTCTTAATGAGATGTCATTTGATACTATATATTAAGCAGCTGGAACAATTTAACGAATGCATATTCTGGAGAATGCTCTTATCACTGGGTTACAAGAGGATGTCACGCGAGGACCCCGAAGAACGTTGTGGGTGGAAATCGATATTTTGAAGTGCGCACCTCGTACGGGGAGAGAATTTAAACACTCAGGATGGAAAAAACTGGCACGCTTTTACTCTGAACCAGTGCATTTACTAAGGACGTCTCCAATGCAAGGATAGTGGGATGAGGGCGACGCCGAGCGAATAGTAATGGGAGGAGATTTTTGAAATCGAACACGTACGAAAGTGGGTCAGAAATATGACATGTCATCTTTCATTATATTCTTATGTTAGCACCCACGAGATTACCCATCAACCATGGAAACAAGATTCGAATGAGAGGACGAGATTACATTTGGGGGCACCCTTAAAGCATTACCTATCGTGGAATACATTATACCATGGAACCAGTGAGACGTTATATGACGGGATATGGGGAGAAAAATACAAACGGAAAAGTAAACGCAAAAAAAGACAATGATAAATATTAACATGAGTATAAAAGGGAAAAACGAAGAGCTACATTCCATGATAGCAGGCGGAGAACTAAAAATACGATTAACAGAGAAAGAAAGTGAAAATATGTACTTAATTATACTATCGTAAGAATACACCCTTGAATTGATTCATTTTCATCATCACTTCCTTAATAGATACTGCCTACCTTACCAAGACGTAACAACGAAAATCAATGTAACACAGAGTACCTTATTGCACGGACTTAGAATAGTCAGGACTGGACACTTCTCGCTATCCTAGTCGCCGCTATTGTCGCCGAGAAGAAGCTGTCCGAGTAGATGGCAGCACTGTAGCTCGCCCTAAAATACTTTGTCGTTGCATGGTGAGGACACATATGCTTTCTGTGTTTTTTATAATATTGTCAGAATCAGCTTTGTAGTACTCATTTTATTTAAAGTACTCACGGAATTATTTCACGAAGATTGTATATAAGGGCCATCGTTGTATTGAACCAGGACCTTCGGTTTAAGATAGTAACCCGGAGATGGTCCAATTTTTTTGTGCCCAAGCAACTGGTAATTTTTGTCTTATTGTAACACAAGAGAAACCAAAGAAGACTGAATGATATGATTTTAATGTACAGTGTTTGACGATTAACGCTCGATGATATTATCTATTACCTATTATAATTATGATACTTGATTAGATGAAAGGAAAACTAATCATATAATGATACTGATGTCGATGCAATGATACTGGCTGCTATTTCCTAACTACAGGTGGAGATAAAAGTCAGCCATAAACTAGCCTTAGAAAACACGAACTACATGAGTTTAAGTTCCTATGTCTCCCAAAATAACTTGGTACCCATAAAATTATGCTGCATAAGGTTAAATTTCCTTATCACTAATTATTTCAGGATTTCTCCAGTAAGTGGAACTTGCGCTCTCCATGGGCCAACAATGTCTTCTATTAAATAATTATCACGTTTAAAAGTTTAATTTAGTGTTGTAATTAAATCCTTAATGATGACATATGAACTTGTCGAGACATCCTAAATATATATACGCCTTCCAAGGTTATTCAGTAGCAGTTGTAGTTTAGTGCTAATCATACGGCCGTAAAACGGGAGAATACAAATCAACGTGCATATATATCAGCTTGCAAACAAGTAGCTTTTGGTTGGGAAATGGATATTTTTATAGACTTCCCTAATTTAATCTTAATGGCTACTGCTTTGAAAGGAACAATGCAAGTTACGAAATTGATTAATGTCTTCGACTGGGTGGGAATTAAAGACGGCGAAGAGAGCGGAGGTCGAGATTAAGGTGTACAGGAACAAGAGGTAATTATGAGGCAGTTTCAGCACGAATACGAGTGGAGGATAATTACCGAGAAAGGACAAAAGCACTAACTGAGCAGACAGGGTCACGTGACACGTCAGGGCGAGAAAGTCGACGAGTGAAGGAGGGAAGAGGGTGTGAAGAGGAATGAGTGGAGAGGAAAAGAGGAAAGTTGATGTGAAGGTGGGGAAAGAGAGACGGAGATATAGTACGCGGAAAGAGCTTTAAAGCGAATTTTCCAAAATACTTCACCAGGGGATTATACATGAGGAGCAGACATATGACCCTATTTGACCCAAAACAAAGGATTCATAGTCCAAAGATTAATTTAAACATCACTAATCCACGCACTCTAAGGAAATACTGATAAATATAATTCGATAAATACTTCCGCAACCAGTAATTCCTTCATTACTATGTACACATGAAAGGAAAAATAATCATATCACAATATGATATATGATAATGATGATAACTAAATATATGATGATACCTATCCGTCACGTGAACCTCATATTCAACCTTTTTCCATATAGTAGCTGAATGAGTTGTATGGAACTAGTGCATACTTTACCCACTAGTGATCTTTACCCCCTGCCGCACACCATCACGGTGGCTTGCAGGTTATTGTGTAGATGTAGATGTAACGCTTGGCACAAAAAAAATATTCTTTATTTATATTACAACAATAAAAAAAATCTCAGGCTCACATTCAGATAGATTCGATGGTAGATGCGAGGTGAAGTCTTTTTTCTCATGAACTCAAGTGATAATTATAAGTGATATTTACTTCATTAAAATCCTATTCGTATTATAAAAGCCGTCAAGTATCATCATACTTCCCGTTTCAGCAATGCTACATCCAAAAGTGACCTTAACTAAAAAGATGGAAGAGTATTATTGTTACTTTTAACTACAAATTAAAGTTTACCTCCGCTTAATAATGCAATTGAGACATGTTCTCTGGAAGGCCATGATAAAAACGGAAAACAATATAACAAGAGGCAGAGAAGCTACGTTTTCTGTAGGAGCAACTTGATCAGAAAAATCTAGAGAACGCAAACCATTACGAATAAGAATATTGAAATGACAAAAATACTTACCTATTTCCAAAAATCATGACAGTGGCATTTTTGGGATAATACATTTTCACTGAGAAGAGACGACAAAAAACCCTCGCTTGACTCATTAATAGATTCTAAAAAAACTTAATTTATTACACCTACGACGCATCACGGGCTTGGCTCAAATCATGAGTCATGTTCCTTCCCAGCATGAGCACAAAATCGAGGCGGGACATTACTTCAACTGCTTGGGAATTATTAGGAATATATATTAATATGGATATTATAGATTAAGAACAGTAGGAAGTGAATGTTGCAGTAGTACCCGAGGCATTTCAGAATTTATAATGTAATTTCACATCATTACTTTATTGCTAAATTAAATCTAATATTTCGTGCAGACAATGGATATCCTTCTGGTTGAACATAGTGATTTACTGGTCGTTAATAGATAAATTGTACATGAACATGTGCAGCTATAGCTGTGAGCGCATTCTCAAACCTTCACTCAGAGAGTACCAAAATATAATCCGCTATAACAATGTAGATCAAGCACCGATAGCGTCTATAAACTATTCTACGGCAACGAGTAACAGATGAAACAATTCAAGTGCTGCGATAACCATGACGGTATTGAGCTTTGTGTTTAAACTTAGGGCCAATTTGAAAATTTATTATAAGAATGGTTGCCTTTGATGAGCTGTAAGATGATGAATCGTTTTCCCGTGACGTTAATTTCCTTATACTTACCGTTTGGGGAGGCTATTCACATGCTCTTTCTAATGCACAAAATACTCTCATTCCATTGGCTTATGGTTCATTTTTTCTTAGAACAGTAATAGTTCCGTTTCTCTTAAAAAGACAGTGAAAAAAAAATAAATTGAATGATACCTACTTGTACGATGAATAATAATAATCAATTCTTCAACACGATAAATATTCTAAATTGGATGGTAATAAGGTTCTTGAAGGCTTCCAACCTTGTCATATCTGCTGCAATTATCGTCCACGCTTCTCTACCAGGAAAAAGCGTACTGCGGATTTCTGCCACTATAAATTGTTTCCTTACTTCCACGCTTTCATTTCCAGATGTACAGAAACAGCAACGAGAAATGTTTTTATGCAGTCCGTAGGAACATATTTATTTATTTTTTCATTTATTTTCCACTGCCTCCGAAAACAGCATATGTGGCCTTTAAATCGGGGTATTAACAATGTAACAACAGACGAGCACACACAGCCATGTCCTGAGTGGTGAAAAAACCCACTCAGGCGAGACTCGAACCCGCGACCCTAAGGTTAGCAGGCGAGGATTTAACCACGCCGCCTCCGGGGCCGACAGAATATATTTTAGTGTTGGAAAAATCCAATGAAAGATTCGAGTAACAGAAATTAAAATCGCAATGTCGCGGGGTGGCAACAACTTCTTGCCTGTATAATAGTTTCAAGATTTCAATTTAATTTCTATCCTGGTATATTTGCGTGTAGTACATTGAAGGAAACAGTTGATTGAGGGGTCGTTATTTTCTCGTTCACCTCAATATTTTCCGTTTCCAGGCCTCGTTATTACAAGCGAGAATGCCATCTGGGCTGCGAGTTTCAAGCCGAGGGATTTGGGATTAGTTTCCCGGGCCGGGGAAAAAGACGGGCCGAGGAGATCTCGAACTGTACTCTGCTAGGAGTTCCCAAGTAAGGGAGAATGAGAGGAAGACATGCGGGAAGACCGTGAGGGGCCCGACGCCAAGGCACTGCGTTGAAGAGGCGAGGGAGGTTGCGGAGCGGGCAGTACACTCGGAGAGGGTGGTGAAGGGTTAAAACAAGAGACTTGGCTCTGGCGGGCGGAGAAGGGGGAGATTAGAAACTGCACACGCGAGGGTGTGGCTTCAGAGGGTGAGAGGCGAGAAAAGAGGATGAATGCAGGGAAGCGTAATTAGAAGAAGGAGGGTGGAGCGCCAGTCTCGGCTATGTGTCCCTACTCCTCAGGCCACACCATCACCTTTCTCCCCAAAAACTTGCGCCACCGTGGTTCCACCGTGACTCCGCGATTCAAAATCCCGTAAAAGAGCTATGTTATTTAATGAATAAATACCGATCCAGACAAACACCTATATGGAAAATATGGTGATAACGCATACGTAATAGTTGTATGAGTATGCTATTATTTAGCGCGTTGTAGTTGCATTGTCTTTTTTACAAGCTCTTTTAACTCATTTTGAGTTCGAAACATGACTGACATGTTGATGCCACGTTTAATTTCCAAAGTGAGAATACATGCTCAATCCCGCTAATACGTATTCCAAAAAAAGGTTAAATATTTTCTTACTTAGTTTTAAACTATTCCCTTGCAAATACAACTCTTTATTTTCAATTTTATTAATAGCGATAATTTTAAAAATTGTTTGGCAACAATGAAGCGGCTACCATTTTGAAGCATTGGTATTAATTATACTATGTCAATAGCCAATGAAATATTTAAATTAAATAAAAATATAAGAAGGACCTTGGTAAGGTATTTTTCTAAATTAAGTTAGTAAATAGGCTCGTAAGCACGTTCCGTCACAAGTACCGTTGCCAATGATAGCAATATACTGTAGTGCCTCTTTCTTGCAACGAGGGATTTTGGGCTTTTTTCAAGCAAACATTTATTAATATCAATTTCACAGGTGTGGTAAGGCGAGCACTTTTTTGCAATGCTAAATTCTGCATAAAATTGAGCATCTTATATTAGTTTTTCATCAAAACGACATTTCACTTTACATTATTAATCTTAAAATTTTACTGCAAGAGCCACGCTCAGCCGAAAACCACGCATAAAATAGATGATTTTTAACGTGTTTTTTCTTCAAATATATGATGGAAAACTTCAACTGTTGCAGGCTCTACTTTGTGGAATATTATTGATCACTAAGCTGCATACACTCGTACTTAAATTAATAAGATTCCTTAGACAACTTGACTCAAGCAGTCTCGAGCCAACCTCCTTAAGATTATATTCACCACACTAGTCCCCAGAAACATAATCTCTTCGTGCACACTGAATAACCCAAACAAACATAACCAGTTTCACGACGTGAACAAGCAGTTTTGTATTTATCTTTACACTGAAGGCAAAAAGTTCGATGAAAATAAGATAAAAATTATGGTAGATATGCTTTGATCAGAGACTGTGAAATACGGGAAAATTGGAAATCAAAAGCTTAAATATTTGTTTTATAAACTAAAAAACTGCTAAATACACCACAAATCCCTTTGTTGTAAATTCTTTTTTGAGTAATTTTATTTTTTTTGTTTGAAAGAAAATGATACACATAGAGCAATGTTGCCAATTTAAAGTGCACTAATAACAGTCACAATGAAGAGAAAGTAAACAGCAAAGATAAATCAATAATATCAATCAAAAATTCAATAAACAATAATTACTTGTTACTTCGGAATTCCATCGAATGATAAAAGATAATTTTAATTCATCAAACGTTCGATGACGTTGAGGAATATCTGGTTTTGGAAGCGAATTATCTAGCTACAGAGAATGAAATATGGAGTAGGTGGGTAGTACAGATGAAGCTGAAGGGTTTGTTACTGATCGGGAGAAGAATATATTTGGTGAACCTGCAGGTATAAGCTCAGAAGTAAGGACACAATTAATAAGAGCTTGCATCAACAACAAAGACACTTTGTGACAGTGAGGGATGAACTTTAACTATTGCAATTAGGTTTTGACTGAAAGCATTTGAAATGTGACGTTACAGATGAATGAAAGGATGAAACAGAATGGGCGAGTAACAAATAAATAATCCAATGACTAGTCAGAGGAAATATCAGTGTGAAGAAACCTCAAATTAGAAGATGGGTGACCCAATCAGAAAAGTCGAGTGACTCGTCCAGATATAAGGTAATGAGACGATTGGCAATTGTTCGTATAAGAAGTCTGAAACAGGTGGTGAAGGAAGTGAAAGAGAAGAATGACCTAAGCCAATAAGAAAAGGTTAGCCCTGAGAGAAATAGAATGCAGGATTGTCCAAAGTAATTTGCTGCTAAGTTTGGTAAGAGGTGAAATTAGAATACTCGTAAAGAGTTTGACTGGATGACTTCAAGCTTCATAAGTTAATTTGGTAAAATGGAGTGGAGAAATTTGAACGCATAAGAGTCGTGAGGGAAGGGACGAAATAAAATAGGAGGCAGAACAAGTGACAGGAGAGGGGATGACATCTCTCTGAGGCGACGTGGTTCTCAAAGCCGTCATAAAGTGTATGTCGTAAAGTAATCGGAGGAAGGAGAGAGTTAAAATGAGGCTTTAGCTAGAGACGAAATGAAAAATAGTGATGTAGAAATGTGTAAGGCTTTTAAGAGAGCATTAGCAAGATATTCATGAATCTAGCATTTAAATACTCTACTTAAACAACGCATAACCACCAGTAATTGAGGAATACTAATTTGTTAAAATAAATATCGTATTATGATCCTTTATATAATAATCATTAAGTTAATATAAATGAAACCCGTTCAAGTTCAAAGTCAATAGGTCAGAAACCCCAAGTACCAATGAAGAATATCGTATTACTGGATAACTGCTTTAAAAATCGTTTCTAAATAATCTTAGGATTAAAGGAACATACTCCGTCTGCCAGCAACGATAGCCTTCGTTGATCCAAGCAACGTTTTCCTTGCTGACAGTACATCCTAGAGATACGTTATTCTAATGACCTTGAGATATATATGTATTTCTCCTCTCCTGTCTTCATCGTTACAAGGCCAAGAGCACTAAATATTTTCCAACCCTTACTCACATTTTCACCATAATTGTTTCTCATTATACTGAAAGCAAACCCTTCACATTGATCAAGAACAGAATGTTTTTTTCATATCTTTCCCGAATACCTTTTTGTAGTCACGGGAATTGTCCTGGGAGGACAAGGAGAAGACTTTGAAAAGCAAAAGGGGGAAACTGAATGGGGAAAAGAAAAGGCACCGAGCATGCAAAAGGGAATGAGAGGTTTTAGCGAGAGCAAAGGTAAGTCAAATGGAGAATTACCAGGGCATCAGAGGAAGTGAAGATTAAAGACAATTGCAACAGTCTTCCACTTAGATGAGGTCTGTTTATAAGCCATGGCAGTGTGTAATTTAACTACAAACCCTCACGTGACAATTCATGGTAAATGTTCTTTGAGCAGGTGACACAAACGATGATTCTCGAGGACGCAACGAAACATTTAAATGCAGAGAAAGGCCATTGAGCTCCTAATGGTAGTTTATTTCATGATAGTAGTGAACTCTGCACGAATGGCTGGGATTTGCATAGGTACTAGTTCTAAATCCCACCCGAATTATAATACATCCCACGTTACCAGCATCCCAAGTTGAATGTATAAAATTATTTTACTTAATAATACCGTTTATCAATTCAGTACCATGCGTCGTCTCACCCGACAAAGAATAAAGTGGACAAGGGTGTGATACATTGGCAATAATTACGCTAAAAATCTTCGCATGTGCATTGAAGTATTATTGGGGATCCCTGTGTAAAGAGATATGACCACGGAACCACCAGAGATCGTTTGCCAAATTAGTTTATTGGTACTGGGGCACCGCACCACGATTTGATGGTTTCAGTGATATTGAGAATGGAATTTATAGAACCAAGAGCGAGCAAGAGATATTTAATAGCTAATAATTTACACAACTCATTAATTGTCCTTCCGTTACAGTGACAACATTTGCATCGCCAGCGCAAGTATCCCTTTAAAGCACGACCGCATACCACCTCTCAACGCCTCGACTAAACTCCAAAACTCTCATATTCCATATATTTCCCAGCAGCACCCGCGCCGGCCCAGAAATCACTAAGCCATCGGTCTTGGCAAGAAAAAGACAAACGGCCGTTCCAATTATTTTTCAATCTCAATCAGTACGGACGCGCTGATGGAATTCATTATTTTTTCATCCCCATCTCCCTCCCTCGCGTCACTTTTCAAGTGTGATGAATATCATTACTGCTACTCCAATCTGCATAGCTATTATATCGGACGATTCCCAAAGCCAGGCATTACTCATGTCTCTGACAAGGAGATCGAGGAAGCGCGTCTCGAAAAAGGGACCGTACCTCTGGGAGATAGCAGGCTTTTTTTTTCACTGCTCTCCACTTATACTCATTTTTGGAATACTTCACTGCGCTCCTTGGCAAATGGTACACGAAGTTTTACGGCATTCAAAGTACTTGCCTGCAGAAAGAGAAATAGTATAACGTGTCTAAAAGATTTTCTCCAAAATAATAAAGATGAAATTATACAAAATTTATTTATTTGCAATCAGACTTAGCATCATAAGACGTATTGATTGAAATATGTATGCAAATGATTTAGTTAATTGGTTTCAGTGGCCTTTGATATGCAAAAATATAGAACAAAGAAGGTAAATATATGGTCTCCAAAATGTAATCCTAAAATTTACAATGGTCCGTTCACTCGTTCATTAGCAAATTGTTTTATTCTGAAATATATGTCAACCGTTTGATCTTTGTCAACCGTCTTTTCCTTTCGCTCTAAGCTATTTCAACTGTTATAATACCTCCACCTAGCACTTCAAATACTTTTTTGCAAATGGTAAAACACTCACAGGACGTAAGTAACTAATACCCTTTTTTTGATGGGAAATCATGATAACCAAGACTTTTATGCTAAAGAAACTGTCTGTAAAAATGTTATAACGTGTCATCAACAGTTTTTATCATGAAAATTGCATGGTAACGTAACTTATCATAACGTTTCGATGATTCTGCACGTAGAAATGTTGTTCACCCGGCACCGTAATATTTAGAAAACGGTTGACAAGGATACAATACCCTTTATGTAGCTATTGTAAAACGTATATATGAGCCCCCATCGTCAATTGCCTAAGAGGAGTGTACCTAATGTATGCATAACAGAAATCCGCCTTCAATTGTGAAACATACTTATTTATAATCCTGGTTAAAAGGCTCGTTTTACTTTTGTATGAGCCGCTTACGATTTTAATGGCATTGAAAAGCTGACGGAAGAATTATGAAAAGCTGTTCATCTGGTGACAGAAAACAGAGTTTACCCTCCTCCGACAGGCCACTGACGCTGCAAACTGCGCATGCCCTAATGATCAAACGGCCAAGGGTTAGCCGATGATGAGGCTACGTAACCGAAGTCAAGCGCTTCGATCGCTTTCACCCCGACGTCATCAGTCGGGAATGCGCTCAAATGGGTGCATGTAACGCCAGCCGCCTGAGACCAAACATTTGAAGCGCTCTCTCAACATGTTCTTTTTTTGTTCGCACGCGCAAATATTATTGGTGGGGATCCCTGGGACAGCCGTGCACAGCTGCGCTCCGCGATGTACTGAACTGAATTTCACGAAATTAGAAAAGGGGATAAGCCATTCCATGGGGGAGTAAACGAGGGTTTTTTTTCCCCAACGACGGACAAAAGGGGGAGAGAAAAATAAAGCAAAAAAAAAGATATAATATTTCTCGGTGGAAGGGGACGTATACCTAACGAACACCATCCCCTAAACTACCCCCTCTCCTGACTCAACCCCTACGTGGCAGCACACACGAGTTTGTCGACGGGGTGTGAGTGGGGCAGACAGTAAAAAGATGCGGCCGTGTATAAAAAAAATAAAACCACCCCTCTGCGGAGAGTATAGAGGATGGGAATGGAGTCGGGATGACAAAGTTTTGAATAAAAATCGGTCGGGGGAGTTTTGGTTTAATGCGGAGCGGAGGGCCGGACATGAATTAACGCCATGGGGAGGTGGTTTGGGCCGAGCTCATGGGAGGGGAGAGACCAACTGCTGTTTGTCAGAAAACCTTCGAACTCGTTAACGCAAAGGGTTCTCTCGTGGAAGGGGCGGCAGGGCCGTTCGAGAGGGCTTACGGAGTGGGGAGACGAGACGGAGCAATTTCACAAGCGCCCCCAAGGGTATCGTAAGGCATACCCTGTCCCCCCTCCCTGTCTCCATCACGAGTGGTGTGCTATATGAACGCAATGAATGGGGGTGGATGTGAAGTGAGATTGGTGCTTGTAGGGTGTGTTTTGGTGTTCCCAACCGTGGGGAAGTCGCTGGTGGGAGTTAACGAAGAGCAGACAGAGAGAGAGAGGGGGAGGGAGGTTGGATAGAAAGGGTGGACAACGGTCTCCTCTGTTCTCAGAAGGCACTTCCAGCCTCGTGCACGCCTTTGTGTCACTTACGTGCTCTACGTCACACCCATTTCGTGTCTACAAGGCGTGCGTGAATACAGACGTGGTTGGTTGTCGGACCAGAAGGATGAGGAGGATGGAGAATGGGGCAGCGTTCAAATCAAATGCGTCATCACCCAGCGCAAGCATGGAGCGATCGAGAATGATTCGACCCAAAGACAAACAAGAAATATGAAAGGTGGATACGACATTGAAGGCTATTCGATCAAATATCTAAGACAATGTTAATTTTTTGCAATGGCCGTCACAAGTCAATGGCTTATTGCCGCTGAGTGGCGAGCCTTATAAGCTCAGAGTATTGTTCTTAGCCGGAATTTGAAGATAGAGGGATCAAAACAAGGACAAAAGGTTGTTCCTTTCCTCTAATCCTACCCTCATTGGGATTTTACACCTTTTGCGGAGAAACTGCTCCCACAAATGGCAAATCAAGCTCATTCCGACACCGTGTTTTTCCCTCATTTGTCCTTTTCCTCGCAAGCATCGAGAATGGTTCAACCCAAAGACAAACAACAAATGTGAAAGGTTGATACGACATTGAAGGCTATCCAATTAAATATCTAAATCAATATTAATTATGTGCAATTAAAGATTTTCAATGGCCGTCAAAGTCAATGACACATTGTCGCTGAGTGGCGAGCATAATTAGTTCAGAATATTGTCGTAAGCCGGAATTTTAAGATAGAGAGATTAAAAACAAGGACAAAAGGTTTTTCCTTTCACCTACCCTCATTGGGATTTTTCCACCTTTTGCGGGGCTTGAATGTCCGGGTAATAAGGTTATGGACGGCTTCCGTTAAAAGTAAGCGCGATCGGGTTTGTTTGGTGGCTAGAGTACTGGCAACCCATTCCGGGTTCGGATCTTTGCCAAGGCATATTTTTCATAGGAATAAATGTCCCCTATTCGAATGTCTTGTAGAGAGCACAAGTACGTCCGTTCGTCATATGTTTCGTAAGGGACGTTATACCCTGGTCTCCTTGGCGCATTTCGTTAGGACCTGGCTGACGCCACGTTTCTCTTCATTATTCCCTGAAAACTCCTACCTTTACCCATTTACCCACCTTAGATGTCAGACCAGAGGGATAAGGTGGATAGTGAATGGGACCGCGTTCAACTCAAATCCGTTACCACACACTACACGCATGAATCTCAAATTGCCTAAGTTCTCGGTCGTCTCCCACAAATGGCACAAATTAAAATCAAGCTAATTCCAACACCGTGTTTTTCCGTCTTTTATCCTTTTCCTCGAATCCCCAACACCTTCCTCCAGGGTCTGAGGAGCATTCGGAGGAGAAGCAAACTCGAAACTACTGACCCTCCAAAAACCTACCCCTATACCAGATTTGGCACTGGTCCACCGTGGTCGAGAGGGCGGGAGACCGTAAGTGGACGCGGGTTGCGAAACGCCGGGAAATGACACCACTCGGACGAGAGCAAGGGGGTGAGATCTCAGGCGCCGGCGCCAGCAAGGCAGTTGAGGATTTTCCTCCGGAGGGGGTTGGAAGAGGATGGCGAGATAAGAAAAGAGCCCAGTCGGGTCGGATGCGGAGATAAGGGGTGGGAATGATACGTGGTGCTGGCCGGGGGAGCGTAGGGGCCGCACTGGTGCGGCCCAGGGCAGACAGCCACCAGGGAAGGTGCCTCAGATAAGAGATGGCTGGGATTTTGGTGCCCAAATGGGTGTGAAGATAGTTTGGATTGCGTCGCTTAATTCGGGAAGGTAGTTAAAGGGGACGAGGGCGGTGTTGAAATGAGCACGGGGGAAGTTGTACAATGGCGATGTTGTTTCGGGGGTGAGGGGAGAGAGAGAAAGGGAAGCGGGGGGAGAGGGAGGGATAGTGGGGAGGGAGAATGGAGAGACAAAGAGAGAGGGAGAGTAGACCGGTGATGATACAGAGTTTGCCATAGTAACAATTTCCGCGGGACGGTCCCAAGTGGCTAACCCCACACCAGCACTCAATCCCCGCAGGAAAACATTGCAACGGCCTTAATTTATCATGGGGATTCAGCGTCATCCATACACTTACCCTCCTGGTTATGGTTAGCGTGGTGTGAGTGGGTACGCTTGCCTGATGTATCGACGCCAATTCGATATTTTCTCACATCGACCGAAGGGGTGCGGCAATTTAGACGATATATTTGAAGTGGATATGAGGGGGTTATAAATACGACGCATCGATATTGACAAAATATCAATAAATACCATGGCTATACCAAAACTGAGCGATTTTGCCGGAATTTAGGAGTAATCAGTATGAGTCGCTTGGGAACAGTAAAGGCCTGAGATTATACATATGACATCCGATGCTAAGAGAGTTGTTAAAATTATTTTCCCTTCATTTTATCACACTCTTCGCGTTTTTCTTTCACGTTAGAATACGTTAATGCCAAGCTTCCAAGTAAATTATCCTCTTGAAGGTAATTTAGTCAATAGTAAGGTCGAAAATAGAAGCTAAACTTTTTCAAAAATGATTTTTACATCATCCAACTAAACCCAATCTTATAAACGCTACATCTGTGACAGACTGGAGTTTCGAACACGGCGATTTTTTTTGGATGAGTGATGCGTTACTCATATAGTTCAAGCAGTCAATATTTCCTGCAGACAAATATTTTTATGTTTACTGTTTCTTTGATTTAAACGGTAAATGCAGTGACTTTGATCCACCGTCACTTGGGTGATAATTTACGGCATCGATTTCCGATAACGTGGATTGAGTTTCGCGTTTCCAGTAGATGAGAAAAGAGAAAGGGGAAAATATTACGGTAGCATTGGTGTCCGAGAGGAAGGCACATTTTCCAATCCCAGGGAATTTAAAATCGACAGCACCCGAGATATGGACCCGCGCTAGTCTCGACGGATTGCGAAACCGTATTCTGCGAATTCATCGGCGTCGAGACCGAACGGGCGCAACGGGGATTAGATTAGACAAGATTAGGATTCCCGAGGAGATTATCAGGCGGGAAAATTGCAAGCCTCGTCATCGATCAAAATTCCTTTGAGACAGATGGGGAAATTAAGGCCGTGAGCGAGCATACCTACACGATGTTTCACTAATTCCCAGCAGGTGGCAGAAACATGGATGTTCATTATAGGTCAGCGGTCACCAAACTCGATTCGCTTCACGCACAAAATTTAGTGATAGGCAAAAGAAGCATAACATTCCAATCCTTCCTGCACCAAGAAAACGATTGCAAGCTACTGAAACGTGAGAGCCCTTTTTAGCACAAAGTACCTACTCATGAATGGCAAAGAATCCAATTGGAATATTTTTGCAAATGATCTCGAGGATACTGTTTCGGATCTCAGTCGTAATAAAAGAGTTTAGTTTAAATACCGATCTCTATAAAAATATTGTAATTAAAATCCTCGAGCACAATAAGCACAAATCTATGTGCTTAAAAATACAGACTGCACTCATATATTTTATTTTCGTACACTTTCGTACTTTTACTTTAAGGCATTATCACGAATGACCATCTACCACAAACTGAAACCAATATTTTTGGTGGACATGAAATCATGTGAAGACTTAGATACCTTGGTGTCTTACTAAAATATCAACATAATTCCAATGCAGGGTTATCTCCACACTTTCTCCACTCCGATCAATACAAGGTGGAAAACAAGAGTGCTGGCCTCTCAACCTGATAACTCTGGTTCAACACCTGGAAAACATTGCAATTGGTTTTGATCTCTAATCAGATGCCGTGTTGAGATCAATCCAAGTGCAGTGGTCCGTCCGACTGATGGGAAAAAGCTTTGGGACACCATAGCGCCTTAAATTAACATTAGGCTGATGCAGAGATCGTGTTTCACTGCATCATTCCTCCGCAAACGGATTAACTACTCCACATCGAACCAATAACCTACCTATCCCAAGGAACGAAAATCACTTTCGTTGTATCTCAGCTCCCCCGAGTGAATAACCATTGTCATAATCAAATCGTTGGTACTGATTAATCTCCTACAGAAATTTACAACACATAGGTTTACCGATGACATTAGATGTATAGTTAAATATTGAAAACCCTTGCGCATTATGCTAGATTTGAGCAGATTAATAAGATTAGAGAGATATATTGTCGTAGCATTAGATTAAAAATGTCATTTTTCCCTGTGTTATAAGAGAAGCAGCATAGGATAGGTAGGTAAATTATTCTAAGAGTAATCTGTAGTGCATGATACATGTGTAAACATTACTAACACATGCATGAGTCGCAAACAGCTATAGATACATATATTTATACCAATACCATTATAACCAATAATATTTTTATTACTACGTAGACACTAACCATCTATCTGCACGTTCTCTATTATCAAACTAGTTTCCGCGTAGTAGACTAGTTGCATGTCAACAGTGCACATTTGGTGGTCTTAACCCCCTGCCACATACACTCGCGGGGGCTTGCAGAGTGTTTTGAAGAAGTTAGGTGTACGTACATGAATGTCTACTGCACAGTTCCTACGTAATTCCCCAGGCTGGGGCTTCATTAAGCACCATATAAGTTCAAATCTTATATTACTGTACTTACACCGCAACTGGATGCGATGAATTACGCCAAAATGCACCTGCGATAGAAAATACACCTAAATATGAAGCAAGAAAAAATATCACAATTACACATTAACATAGAAGCTATGTAAGTTAGTTTTATTTGGGAATTTAATCATCGAACACATTTTAAGTGATGCACATTTTTTTGGCCTTACGCCGTCACCGAAAAATGTATTCGGAGTTGAATTTTTCCCCACATTTCGGCGCAGCCTTTCGGAAGTAGAACATGATTTCAGTGAAACTGAAAGCGTACATCAAACGCAGCAATGGGAAAAAATGACCCGCGAACGTCATTCACTTCAGTGCTGGAGGATATATTTTTGGCCCATTCCGCACTTTTTTTCGTTCGCCCCACCACGACTCTGACAAAATCACTCAGGCCGAGGGACGGTTTGAGTTATCTGGAATGACGTCCCTCCGTTCATTTTCGCCGGGATTAGCGAAAAATGAATTTTGAAACGGCAGACCTGGAATTCAAGAGATTGGCGCCGGCGCTGAATTAGGCAACAGCTACCCAACGGTTCCCTGCCGCGCACTCTCTTAGAACCAAGCGCAGACATGGGAATTAAATAATTCCTCCATTTCACCCTCCAAAACACTGGTGCATGAGAAATAAATAAATCACTTCTCGTTGTGTGTTCGAAATTTCAGTTTTAATCCTACTTTCGTTATTAAATCTGTCAAATCGGGTAACCCAATAAACCCGTTTTGCAATTTCTGGAGCACGTCAATATTTATGCTGGTGTTATCCGAAGTGAATCAATAATTTAATCTAATCCAGCAAATGGAATGAGGCACGATACCTCCATACTGAGATCCTTGAAAGGGTAAGTTGAAATTAAAATGCTGAACTTTAATCACTAATTCTTTAATGTATCACATCTTACGGAAAATCTATGGTTAAGAATAGTTTTAGCGCCGCATTATTCATGTTTTTATCCTGGAAATTTTCTGGTCAATAAGATAATGAATGCTTTCATGTAATACCATGCTTTAAACAAGCAATATGAAAAATAACATTTCAAAAAAGCAACACAAACAAAAGTACGCAGCCTTACTATATGATTGGTTGAAACCTATTTCACTAAATTGCAAAAAGGTTTTAAATATTTTAAAATAGCAGAGAATCTAATTTTTGAGATTTTCCCAAGCTGTTATTACATAATTAAGTACGCAGCAACGACAGCCAATGGAGTTTAATAGAGAAATTAAAGAAAACAGAAACAGATTTGGAAATGAGACGCAAGTAAAAAAAAATATTCTCTATTATCTGAAATTAATTTTGCTGCATTTTTCCAATCACTATCCTAAGACGGTGCAAGAACTTAAATGTAGTACCTACTATTATTGCCATACCGCTGCGAGTGTCGTTGAAAACTGCGTTGAGAGAACTCCACTTTAGTCCTTCAGTTGTCAAACAACTACAGGCTTAAAATGGCAACGAAGGGTCCCAGTGGCTCGGTAGGCATTCTTGAAATATCAATGCAAAACTGGAGAAGTCATTCAAGTTAGCATGTCTCCCTAGTTGGCACATGAAACGAGGCACCTAAAAGATATATATTTCCCTTGAAATCCCCTTTTCCCACTTGACACATTGCAGCTAATCGTTTCCTTTCGTCTCCTCCCTTTAAGGCTCCCAAACCCTCCTTGGATGACCTTAAAATCACCCCCCTTCCCTTCGCAAAACCCCGCCCCCAGGACCCCATTCCTCACTTGCATCCACCTCGTTGACCCCTGAAGACCCTTAAACGAAACCACCGAACCCCTACCCCATAGATACCCCAGCGACTTCCCCATTCTGGCTGTCTTTTCTCCTTCATCAACGGCTTCCCCTTCGTCAACCAACCCTTCGTCACACTCACGCAGGACCGAGAAACTTCTTCAACCTCCCTTACGCACGCCGTGGGCACGGAGAGAGGGGAAGTGGGATGAACACCCGGCACGGACCCTCCCCCAACCACCTCCCTAGACGGAAAACCATCCACTTCTGCCCCTAAACTTGGACGGAGCGTGTGGTTTCCAAGCGAGGACGGAGTTTTAGTAGTCTCAAGCCCTGGAGGAAAGAGCAGGGGAGGTGGGGAGTGTTGAGAGACTTTGGAGGGGTGGAGTTTCGGGGTGGGCTTGGACGGGGCGTGGGAAGGGAATGGGAAGAACTCGAGAGGAAACACCAGGGAAGAAGAGAGAAGGAGAGGGAGGGTGGAAGTTGACTCAAGTTGGTCAGAGACGCAGAGATGCGCATAGGAACGTGGAGGTCGTGGGAGAGAGCGAGAGAAACCCTCTGGGCAAGGGTTATGACCACTGATATCAGGTCATGGCAAGCCCCTCCCTGACCCACGTCTCACCCCCTCTACCCTCACATTACCAAAACGAGAAAAAAATCTTTCGGCTGACTTTCACTCTGCTCCTTATCTTGGTTCTCAGCGAGCCTCCCTCGGGTCACCGAAGTAGTCGATTTCAACGATGTTTTCTTCGTCATTATTGTGCACTTCTGCGCTTTTATTATGCATTGTCAGGTGCATACGTATACCCTCGCTACCTGGAAGGAGGGGAAGCGATGAATCCAACGGCCCTGACCGTTTTTTCGAGCGAGGTATGGCTCGGAAGTCTCGAGAGGGGAAAATGGTTGAAATATTAGTACATTTATTTACGACCAGGTTCTCGTAAAAGTTTTCTGATTGGGGCATAAACGTGTTACGGCCAAATCAACCCAAGAAAGGTATTACTCAAAAATATTAGCAATCGCATTGCATTCACAACGCTGAGGAAGCGGCGTAGCTGCTCCACTGCTTTTTCTTCCAATGGAAAAAAAACAGTGGCCATACCAGAACTGCTCTTGACGTATTTCCTTAGCGAATTCCTTTTCTACCAAACCAGCGCGGAGACCTCTCTAATTCATGGAGATAGAAGGTATTCAAAAGCAAAAATGACCGAAAGCAACAGTGATACCGCTTAAATCCTTCAGAGCATTGTAAAAATATAACTCAATAACTGTATCCAGAATCTGAATAAATATTCAGTATGAACTAACAGTAAAAGATAAGCAATCAACAATGAATCAACTACGAAATACAAGTACACGTATAATAGGATAAGTAAATTTTCAAAAAAACTTTTCCGAAAAACCTGCTGTTATTTAGGTAGTGACTATGATAGTAAAAATATTATAAATATTCACCATACGATCACTTATCCTCAGAAAAGGAAGGAATATTTGTAAAAGTTTTCTTGAAATTTCGGTGGACCAGTTTTCACCTTTTTCTCCCGAAAAAGCTCTCACTTTGACATTTGCTCGTTGGATGAGACTGGTGAGGACTGTAACCTCGGTGGAATGTTTTCGCGACGTATTTCCTCGCAAGAGAAAAATATGTCAACAGAAAAAACTTTTTTCGTGAGAAGGAATGATACCGGAAATTTTTCCTTCGCGAGGCTCTTTCAAAGGAAAGGTTAAACCTTATGAGAATTTGATGAAACTCGAGAGGATAAACATGGAAGGTGCAGCCGTACGACAATGAAAACCTGGCAGATATTGAAATAAGGGCAGAACGGGGATAATGATAACGGGGAAATGAGGATGAAGTTGAGTCTTTGCAGTTTTGATACCTTGTGTGATACGGCGAAAATAGTCACGAATGCCTTCCTGCATGCATCTCTTGTACTTTTGGGATTGTATTTAATCGAGTTTGAGACAAACGTCTTCCATAGCCTGACTAACTTTTACTAACGTTCTTGTACTTTTATTTCAGATGATCATCAACTACATAAATTAAGCGTACACGGTCCTGCTGTTGAATCCAATTGTCTTTAACGTCTGCCCACGCTGTACTGTTGAAACTCGTAGGATCAGCAGAACATTACGTCATTGAACTGAGGTTCAAACACTCGGTCAAGAGTCTAAGCCCCCATCAAGAAGTTTCAGCCCTTGAAAATGGTTCGTTACTCAACGGCTTATCGCTGCACTTGTTACGAATCAATAAGGCAAGGCAAAAGGGATTCTAGGTCGAACAGCCAATGCTCCAGTGAGCATACCATAATAAGATTCCACGGCACATCTTCCCTCAGCTAGTACCAAACGAAATATATCCAGTGACTTACGTTCCCAAAACGCGGTAGGTTCGGCCGAGGAGAGAATTGCCTTTGATAGCCGTTTATCAAACCGTGAAAACATGAGAGGAAATTAGCAACTAGGCATTAATGAGTGATTGAAAACATCTTAGAGGAAATCATCAAGAATGAGAAATAAAAAAAAAGAACGCTAGCCGTTGTGGATCGAGGAAAATATTTCCATGGCTCTCAAGGGAAAATTTTCAGAGCCAGCATGCCGCCCAACAAAGGAATCTCGCTTGCCTGAAACATTCTCAAAATAAAAATCGCGTACATCACCGAAATAATTAAAAAACTTCCCCTGAGCCCTCCGAGGAATATTATCCGCACATCCAAAACCCCCACCTACCCGACCTCCTCCACACGAAAAATCTCCCTTTCTCTTTTTAAGCTCCCATCACCAGATACAAAATGAAACAGAAAGAATTATTACCGAGTTTTATCCAAGAAAATTAATAAGAGAATGGGCAAAAAAATAACCAAAAAGGTTTTCATACTTTCGGGACGAAATAAAGGGAGGGAATTGGAAGGGAACGGAAAGGAATAAAAAATATTGCCAGGCAAGGCGGAAAAAAATAAACCCGGCGGGTCCTTGAGGAAGAAATTAAGGGTTAATTGAGACCGAGGAATTAAGAGAACGTAATTCTTGAGATGGTCTAAAGGGGGGTGTGAGGGAGGGCGGGGGTTTGGAGGCGTCAGCATCGGGGCAAAGAGGGGAATCCGATCGAAGGGAGGGGGATGAAGGGACGAAGGGAGTGTGTTGGAGGGATATGGGGGCGGAAACCCTGAGGCTGAGACAGCGGCGAAGGAACTAAGACGGGAGGGGTGGCGGAAGGTGAATGCATTGGAAGGGTGAGGAGATCCCTGTCGGGTAAGTGGAGTGGAGAAGCCGAGACGGGTGCGGGATCAGGCGAGAGAATTGCTCCGAGTCGGTGAGGGAGAGAATCGGGAGTTAAGTGGGGAGGTTAACGAGGAATCTGTGGGGAGGCACGTTCCCAGCGTGTTCTCTGCCGCCCGACTTATTTCCCGCGCGCACGTAAGCTCGATCCTTCCCATCCCCGGGCCGACAACCGAAAAAGAGGAAAGGAACGCCCAATCTCAACCTCGAATTGCACGAATTTGCTTACGTCCTCTCCGGCCGCGGAATTACCTGTGAGAAAAGGTGCCAGCAGGAATAAAATTACGTTATCCAAAATTACACCATGAAATTGAGTGTTTGCAACCAGTGCTCTAACTCTAAAGGTATCTAAAATATAAAATAATGCAAATCCCTGAATATAAATAAAACTTTATTCATTTACTGGGTATCTAAGAAGATATATCACCTTGAAGAATTTTAATAAATCTTTTTTTAGCATGTTCCAGCTAATTTCGATAGCAAACATTTGATCCCGCGTGGAAAAACATACTTTTATACTAAAATAACGTTATAACTATCGTCGGTATCAGCTGAATATGTTGGATAAAGCAGTATTGTATGGAAATCAAACCCTTTACGCACTTTTTATCTTTCAAGTTCTTAATTATTCTCGCATCTCTCATCTCACTGATTTTTTTCTCTCCCTCGGTCTTTCTCAAGTAACCTTCTCCCCACTATCACTTCCTACACAACACCCTCACCCTTTATTGCCGGCTCTAACACCACCCTGACTAAATAGCAATGTCTTTCATTGTTTTTTTCTGAAATTCCTCTCCTCCTTAAACAAGTACAGCCCCAGTACAGAGATAGATAACCGTACGTACATTTTTGGAGGAGCGGCATTCGAAAAAATATCTCACTGTACCGAGAGTGGTACTAAGTGCAAGGTGACGATTTTGTAGGGAAAACGTCAGAATGCTGGCTCCGCGGCTTAAACTATTGAAGATAAATGCGTCAAACATTACACCTGACCACGAAGCACAACACGATATAGCGCAATTCCACGCTAAGTCATTTATAGCTTGATTCCGCGTTTACCTGAGTTCATCCCCAAAAATCGAATAGGCAAATCCTTACATCAAGTCTACACTGTTATCCGGTAAAAATGCCTCAAATGGAATGTACATACCCTTTAAAGGGCGCTCGGAGAGAATTTCTTGAAAGGAGTTAGCCTTTTATCTGTCGAGCAATCGAAGCATGCATAATCTTTCCGACGCAATATTGATCGGCTAATTTATCTTTTGAAAAAATACAGACTCTATCCTCCTAGCACCTATTATCGGAGTGTATACCGTTCGATCAAAGGGCATGACGCCAGTAATCGCATCATATTTAATGTTTTCTCCCAAGATTCGACTCTGATTCAATTGTTAAAACTGCTTGGTATAGGTAAGCAATCGCCCGATATATCGCATAACATTGCAAATCGAAGTATGTTACTTTTCGATACGACGCATACGCTACCGTCCACATATTGAAAGGTAATATGATACTGCAACCACACTAGGCGAAAATGTAAATTAAATTAAAAATTTAATATGACTACTGGACCACATATTGCAAGGAAATAAATGATAGGTAGTGTACTCATCCTTTTGTACCTGAGTGCGAGTATCTATTTATAGTAGGTACGAGCGCCACGCATTAGTGCCATAAATAATTTTGTCCAGCGAATGATATACAGCAGAGACTAAAAACTTTCGATGGAGCTCTTTCTTGGCCTACTAAGTATTTTCCAATACAGATCGATCCTCTTATGAATATTGCCCACGCTCTTCTATGGATTAACTCGCGAATCCTTACGCCTTTGTGAGCGGTTACATTTATTCAGAGTAAAACTGTCAAAGTACACTTCTCTATTAACCCTGGCTTTTTTAACTCCAAGAATCCAAACAAATTTCAGCGGAACATAATATATATTTCCAATGGGACTTGCATGAATTCTATCTTAATCAATCAGGGCATTAAATACGAGCTACTGTATCATCTATACGAACCTCTGGTAACGCAGTGTAAAATAAAAGACAATGGCAAGCATAACTGGAACGATTAAGCTATCATTGAGGAACATATTTTATTTCAAAATACTATTCAGATAAACGTTAATCCGTACATGTGTACAAAAATGATAACCGTAATTTAAAGCCTAGTTTCACTTCAAGGAGAGATTATTTAGGGGTTAAGGGAGGTTAATAATGTTACAATGCAGATATTCTTAAAGGGGTTTTAATTTTGCTACTCACAAGTTTAATATTTTTTAGAGTAGGTTGGTACTAATACTGGTATCCCATTTTCTCAAGTAGTGATTGGAAAGTCATATTTTCTACGACATATTAGAATATTTTATGCTATTAGAAAATAATACATTTTTGCTACATTAATTGATAAAACACAAGCATAAAAAAACCCTGATAACCATCTCCGGCCTCAGTAATTAAAATTGGTCTGGGATATTGGAGAAATGACCTTGTTGATGGAGATTGCTCACCAATTTCACATTTACTTTCAGATTTTTACAATTCACCGAGTACCACCTTTCTCAATTTTGCCAACCCAATCCCCGAACCTTAAAGTAACCTTCACTTACCAAGTAACCAATTTAATTTGTTCCGTCATCACCAGCCATTTCTCTTCTCAAATTTCGTGGAATGTAAAAAAAGGAACGATCCAAGCCGTCATAAAAACACGGACCGCCAGACGTGAGATTCCGTCCGCGGGAAGGGAAAAAAACGATAGAATTTTCAATCCAATCATGAGCCATAGCTTCCTTATCCCACCCTCACCCTTATCTCAACGGTGAGGATATCCAGGCAGTGCGAGGCCTCACCCAACCAACTCTCGTTTCTCCTTCTGCCTCGCGGGGTCGATCCTGAGGAGATTTTCCTCCACCACCCTTTTATTCGACCCTCCTCCGGCATTCCCTATTCTCAAGACGTCCCCTCCCCTTCCATTTCCCGAATGAAATCCAACCCCTCCTTATTCCGGGGGGATCATGGCGATACTAACCGCGGGGTGGGAAGAAATATATCCTCACCCTCTCTTCACTCCTCCCAAACGCAACCTAGCGAGCCCACTACCACTTTTCACCCCTCCCGCTTATTTTATTTTCTCTACACCCACCTCCAATCCCCTGGGATTGAGCCAGAGGACTCATTCAATGGTCTCAATTTCGCCCGAGCGAGAGGCATCGTCTCCATTGTTTAAATTCGCCAGTGAGGGTATTATTCTGCTCCATCTCACGGCGTACCCTTGCCTTATTTCCTTTGCTACCGGCTTTCACCGCTTAACCCTTCGTCCGGGCGAAGAAACGCCGAACATAGCAAACTAACAAAAGATCATGGTGTTCAGATTAACATTTCCACCCTAATCAATCGAATTATTACCCGCGAACGCCTCCAAACACTGCGTCATACTGGAAGGATCGTGGAAAAATGCCTTCATCAAAGTGGTTTTTTGTCAAATCATTTGATAAATTCGAGACTCAAATTACCACAGGCGGCGCTGGTGTCGGTGACGTAATTTTCCAATATGGCCGACGAAAGCAGGATAAACTGGGAAATTGTACATGGTTAGGTATAGGTTCGAAGTGTTGTTTGGTGAGTTTAGAGGAAGAAAAAGGTGTAGTAGAATGTCTGGTAGAGTGAACCTAAAGTTTGAGGAGATGGTGAGATTTTTGGGAGAGAATGTAGGCTCACGATGTGTAATAGAAGAGGAATGTGTGTGCAATGCTTATCTAGTAATGGTAGAAATAAAATCTAAAAAAAACAGCACAACGCAACTGAATCTCAACGTTCTCCTGCTGACTTCTATTATTAGTACCTCTACTTCCTAATTCGACCACTAGATAGCGTCTCGCTTGTCTGTATTCTCGAATTGCCTCCATTTTACGTGATATCGACGAGTCCAACTGAAAAAGTGCAACAATAATGTCCAATCCATGGACAGAACGGCTAGAAAATGAGCTTGTGAATTAATTCTAAAAAAATACGTTTGTTAGCACGCCTATACATTTAAGCATGAACTCAATTTTATAGACGTCTGCAAGTTCCAATCTCACATATACCAACTATTTTCTCTACAAAACTTTGAATTACCTTTGGCCATATTCTCACCACTTCAGGAGTGAAACATTGGCCAAATGACAGGAGAGAGTTGATGAGAAGGGAGGTGGATAAAATAAAGAGGATTTATAGATAAAACTAAAATGGAACACAAAATGAGAAAGGAAGGAGGGAAACCTGAGGCCGGCAGTTGCCTGATATTAACGAAAGGCACCAAGGAAACCACGGTTAAGTCCCATCTGACGGGCAGAGTTGAATTTGGATTTGCGGTACACATCATGCACGTGGATAAGCAGCAAGCATTCTTACTGAAGAAACTTCATAACCCCTATCTTGAACAGTGTCTTAACCACCACACATGCAAATAAAAGTTCAAATAGGCTGTGCTCCTGAGAATGATAAGTATGGAAAAAACAAGCTGAACGGTAAAAGCAAGCGGAATGAAAAACTAAGAAAATAAATTGTTCTTTCTTATGCTCAAAATGCTGGATTCTTAATATGAAAAGAGTGAACACTGAATACTTTTGGGAGGATAGCGTACGCAAGCGTAATGACCCGCCATATTAAATTTCAATATATGTTTTAAAAACAGTGATATGCTTCATTTCCTTCTGTGCAACCGACGCCATACCCACTCGCCTTACGCAGTCATCTGACTCCAGCACGCGTGAAGCATCATTATATAAGTTAATAATCTCATTTTATCCGAAAGCTTCGGTTACGAATTCCTTCGTTGCTTCCGAAGCGAGACTCTGAAGCCACGAGCCGTCGCTCCAACCACCGCCAAACCCTCTCCCCTTCCTCAAGAAGACCTTCCCGCCCTGAATTCCTTGGAAACCGCATCGCCTTGGAAGGTTACCTCAAGACCCTTCCCTCCACACCACCCCCGTGCCTACTCCGCCCGTGAGCTCGCATCACTCGCCCTGTGGTATCCTGAACATTCAATACGACGTATATATTCACTCATTTTCTCCTGAGGCCCAGATACGCCCATCGCCTGCCTGCTTCGAGTCTACATTTCCCCGGGTTCTCCGAACTCGAGAAAAAAGTATTTTTTTTCCTACGAACCACGCTCTCACACGTGTAGACCGCGGCCGGGAGGAGGAAAAAAAGTAATTATTACGAAAAGAAAAAGAAATGCGGAAAAGGTATGAGAGCGCGTGTCCCGGCAACGGGGTAACTTTACGTAACGCGGTTGAAAACCTAGTCGGGAGCGCAGGTCGGGGAATCTGACTGGTGACAGGTTGTCGAGAGGCACGCATCGGAAGCAATGCCTCGCGATCGTGTCCCTTTTTCGGTCACGAAGGGCCGGACGGATCGCGTTTCGAGTTGCTAGTTGTCAGAGTGCATCAATTAAATCCGGGAAGAAATTAATTACTCCACTAGATCCAAAGGTAACGCGAAAATTCAAAATGAAAGACCTGGTGTGGAATCACGGATCTATCTTTCGCGTTATTGCAATCTTTATCGTTAACGCTTACCCCTAGAGTAGCGCAGGATTAACAATAAGCGTCTATAAAATTCGCCACTCGATTGTAATAAGTGATTTGAAGTGCTGTGCGAAAAATGAAGAATGGAGACCACGTTCTCTCTGACATAAGTTAAATCAAAAAATAACGATAATGCTAACGCACGGGTTATGAAGATACATGATCGAGGGCCTGGCCTTTCATCAGAGAATGATCATGGTATGCGGGGAATATTAGGTTTGACGCAAAATTTTTGTGGCTTCAGCTCCCAAAAATGTTTCACGGGTTGAAGCAGAATGCAGAAATTGGGTTCGTATTAAGGTCTGCGAGGCATTAGACCAAATACATTTCCTTTGCACCTATTAAAAACTCTCCAGGCCATTTGGAGGCGTTTTTCAGTGCGGCATTTATGATTGTCTGTAGGGTACTTGCTACTGAAATTCGAAGTGAGAATAAAGTTAATGCGGTCGTTAAAAAACGATTTTTGTGTAGCGTATGAGACGTTCGGCTTGTTAATATGGATGTCATTGCCAAAATACGCTAAAAAGGGGATCCTTACCTTAAAAAATTGAGCAAGGTGAGCAAGGCAATAGGTCCTCTTTTAAATAAAATAGAGATATGTGAATAATCGAATTCTTAACTAAACGAAATAGAATTAATTTAAGCCCATACAGAATGGTATGATACTTGAAAACTCTGGCAGTAGAGATACCGTTCTAAAATGCCATGATGAGCAATGTTTTCAAGAAGTTAGCACTACTTCAAATAAATCGAATCAAACTTACGTCTTCGATAACACGAAATGGTGAATTGTCCTTATGGAACCGCATACTGACCTGAAATAGAGGGATGATGGAATCAATTAATAACACAAATACATGACAAAATAATGGAACCCAAACACCATTCATAATTTTTCCGGATCTCCCAAAGCTTATTTCTAAGAGTAGCATTCAATAATCCAAGAGTGACCGAAAAAGAGCTCGTTTATGGCAAAAACGGAATCTATTACGCTTCCAACAGGAAGGGAACAGAAAAGGCATTACAAAGATATCAGAAAAGCATGATTTATTTGACCGAAAAGATAATTTATAGCTCAATAGAAATGGAGGAGGAAGAGGGGTAAAGATTGATCTTTTAGCATGATCTACTGCTTATCGTGACCAAGACACGGAAAGTGGCCTTCTCCGGAAGACATGATGAGGCTTCGATCGCTCAAACGTGGGAACATCCACGTCTTGATACAAGTCCAGCCAAAGCAAACAAATTTTGTCTTCTGCGAACGAGAAATGGGGAAAATAATATTAATGGATGTTTTTGACCATGCACGGCAAGTCTCATGACTATGGATGTATTTCTAGAAAAGAATATCCCTTCACGTGCATTGCAAAAGCTCAGGTAGATCCGAGCACAGGCATAAGAATGAGTACGAAGAAATGGCAGTAAATTTTAAGTAACCATCCACATGCCAACCCCAGTTTTCAGATAATGCAACTTTTTTCCTGCCTCTAACGGATGCATTTTGAACTCGCTTTTCACAAAATGCACATTTTCCCCGCTACATTTTAGCCAGCAGTTCCCACATGATAGCTAACCTACTTACTCAACGGAGCATTCTAAATATAAATCAACCGTCCCTGGAGTAAAATATATTTTTATTCCTCATATTATTAATACTGGAATTCGTTAAAAAATATAAAAATTTCGATAATATCATACAAATTTTAAAGCTAAAATTAATGTTACTCGTATTTGTGCATCATTTCCGTCGATTGGTAAGCAAGTCATTCATAATCAGAGGTAGAAAAAGTTCATACGATGGAATTTTTCTTGGAGATTATCATTCAATCTTCTGTCTGTTAATTTGTGATTAGTTGAAACATTGCATACTTTTTGCTGCATTTTTACATCAAATCAGCACATTTCCCATCCCTATTAATCTCTTTAAAATGCACTTTCTTTCTCATTTGCATGCTTAGCATTATAACATTTATGGAGGCTTTCAGAATTGACAACATTAATATACCAATACCAAAATAAGTTGTCCAGTCTACCTATTCCACCTTCTTATATACTGTCCTCCAGCAACTTCTTTTAATTCCAAGTAAGCCCTCACCAGAGTAACTTTTTCACCCATCAGCGTTTCTCAAATTTTCCTTTAAATGCCTCAAATATAATCTCATCCTACTTTCCCGTAATTCATTAAAGAAAGCATTCAACTCTCAGCAAACTCAAACTTCTCACTACCAATTCCGAGTATCTTTACCTTGGAATTCTGTAACAAATATTCTGAAAGTAGTAAAAACCATAACGGAAAAAAATCACCTTCAAATACGTAACGCTCATATCAAGCCTGCCTAAAAGTTCTAAAGCAATTGTCATATTTACTTTTTCCCCTGTTCCGTTTTCACCATTTTAACATGTGGTTATGTTTATCCCGTGATTCCCTAAACTTCAATTTCTATGTGACTGAATAATATTTGTTTTCATCGAAGGACGTTTTACAGGTTTTGCACAGGAGACTAGTGCTCACTGATAATGATGTATTGTAAATTATTGAATTTATTCAAATGCGTTTTCTGGTAGTACCTAATCTCACTTATTTTGCTATTCATACTGAATGTAGATAAAACAGGTGCTCCTAAAGCATTTCTCACGTCATTGGCAAACAAATCATCCTCCCAATTGAAATAATACAACGACAGAAGAAGAAGATTTCCTCCTCAACGATCATGTGTTCAACACCAGTTCTCCGCTTCTCTCCATAAGTTTCCAACAGTGACCCCCCTACGTCCCTGCCCCCCCCCCCCTCTACCACTGTTTTGTATACTACGCTTCACGCTTCAGGACCATATCGGCCTCCGTCACCCCAGCCACCTTCCACCGTCTTCAAGGAATTAGATGACCCGTGCCCACTCCGGAATCCGCCCACACGGAGACCATATGCGGCAACAGATCGACCATGGTCAGTGACGAGTTCCCTTCCAGCCTCGGGATCTCGACCTTCGTTTCCCCATTGACAACAAGTGCACCACGTGTCACCTTGGTCGAAGCCGTGACAATGATCCCAGAATCCGAAGTGTGAAAACCCTTTCCACTATGAGACTTTTTCAAAATTATGGGCTTCCGCCAGTTGATGTGTTTATGACCCCCCTCCCCTCCCTCAGCTTCCTACTTATACCCTACCCCCTGAACTCTGGTCCTCCCATTCACGTGTCTTTCCTCTGCCCGCCAATAGGCTTTCCACCGCTCGCCCCCCCCCCCCCCTTCTCCCGCCTACCCCTTCCCCACTTCTCTCATCCCCGCATATTACATATATAAGCGCACCATTGATGTTATTTGTCACCTGACGATGTTGCAGTGCCAACGAAACCCGGGTCGGAATAAAGTTTTTTTAATGTGCTAAATTGCAAATTTTTGTCCTCTTTCTGATCAAATCATCCTCAATTGTACTAAGAGATTCAGTATAAATTATAACAGCCTCATACTGATTCTTATTTTGTGGAGAATATAGATGTAGTTTAAGAACGATAAGCATATATTTTAGGTTCTATCAGCACGAAATAATCTCGAATTCAGGCAAGTGCCGGGGCAGAAATAAATATGAGAAATCCATACGGAATATTTTAAACTTTGTTGAGCATATTTGGAGGCATTTTAACTGGTGAACACTAGCCGGGCCTGAAACTCAAAGTAGAGCCACACGATGGAAGAATGTTTTTGATCCCACCTATCAAATAAAATCGTATTGAAGGCTCTTTTTTGAGAGCAAAAAATTTCATGTGTGGAATTAACCCGTGAACAGAAATAAGCACCGGATATCACATTCTTGAGTGTTCATAAACGCCACCATAGGGCAGAGTGTAATTTTTTTGAGCCCGCCCGCAAAGAGAATCGGGAATTCGAAACTGCTTGTTCCCAGTATAACCCAAGCATCTTCGCGTTCCGGTTCAAATGCAGATCATCACTTGGAGTTAGACCATAATCCGGCAGTAAAGAGACTTCAAGCGGGAATAACCAAGATGGCGCATTCCACAGATCCTCAACATTGCTTCTCACTGAGGTTTGAGAGCTTCTGTCCCTGTCAGTTGGTGAGGAAGAAATAGGCTGAATCGGCTGAGAAGATACGCCTCAGCTACGGAGGAAACTTGCGGGGAAGACGGAAGCTGAGATTGCTGGAAGGTAAGAGGGGGAGAAATAGTTTCTAGCGGGAGCGAGCATCATGGTAGGAAGAATCTCTCAATAGTTTTAGAGTCTACATTAATAGCGGTGATTCACATCCCCAAAACTTTGAGCCATGAAAACGATGAGTAAAGTGGGTGGGACCTATTGTATAGGGGATTGAAATTTGCTTTGAGTCCTGTAAAAGCAGACCGTGTGGATAAGATTACGGATTCCGCCGAATGAGGAAAGCGGGTAAGATGGAACGTGGAAGGAGTTTCTTGGATGAATGAGTAGAACCTACGCAGTTCGTCTTAATGATTTTTACGTGTCTTCGAGCGCGAACGATTTTAAGCACCTTTGGGGTGGGAAATGTCTGCATACCTTTTTCCTCACCCCATTTATACTTTCATTCCTATTTAATGGGATTTAAACCTCGAATGGGGAACATGAAATGCACACATCTCGGCTCGTCTTTGAGAATTTCAGCCAAGCTTGAGATTAAAGTAATTTGAACACGGTTTACAATTCTCAAAAAGCTGTCAGGAACGAAAAATCTTAGGGGTAATATGAACGAATGATCTGTAGAGGAGCCGGTGCCTACCAAATAAATGCAATTTATCCATCCGCAAAATCGGATTCTGCTCACGGCGAGGATGTGCTCCGTGGAATTGTAATCAAGAATTATCCAGATTAATATTTATCCTCCTGGAGCATAATGCGATTTCCGAAAGGCATTTTCATTACGGCAATTAAAATACTGATCCAAAATATTACAAGTAAATAACTTATTCCGAAATCTCTAAATCGGTATAACTGCATGGATAAAGTACCAGTCTTCCAAAGGTTACAGTGCACTGCTGAAGCTTGTAAGTTACTAGCGTTACTACTAAATATCTAGTAATTTATCACATTTTCATAATTCAGCAAAATATTTTAAACTACATTATCAACATTATAAGTAGATCCCCATTCCCAACTTTTTTCAGCCATATCCTTCATGCAACTGAAATCATTCTGCTCAATATATTTTACTACTTTCTCCATGCATTTCATATGAGTCCATTATAACATCTTCACATAGGTATCTTGTACTTTGAGTTATGGAAAGGGAGATATCTCATGCATGAATTTTGGCGAGAATAAAATGAGAAATATTAGGAATGATGATGATATGACAAATAAAGATGTTTTTAGCAATGGTATATTCGAAGAAGGAAGTGCTGGCGTTTCTCTATGGCTGTGACATAAATAAGAACTTCTAGCACACTTTTGGCACATTTCATATTTAATTTTCTCTGGTTAACAGCCTTTGTGAGACTTCATGCCTAAGATTAGGCTCTCTACCATTCCTTCAACATTGGCATATCACTTCTTTTTCCTCCTTCTCTAGAAACTCTCTACTAAATCACCCCATCAACATGATCTTCATAACTCCTAGAGAAAGAAATAGGCATGAGTCAAAATATTTAATCTTACCCTGCTTCCGAAAGCTGATGATTTTACTTTCATGACTTCACTCTTTTCCTGACACCTTAAAGGATTCCATGAATAACTAAACGTCTCCAGAACGTGAAACGGGTAACTCGTTACCTTTCGATGAAGGCCGGGAAAACTCAGGTCCGATTCTTTTTCCCCGAACGAGGATTTGTATAAAATGAGGGACTCGGATCAGGGGAGACAGTTCGTCCATTCACTCAAGAAGCTGTCGATAGTCGAGATGGGAAGAAAGGCCAAATGAAGGTGTTCCGGAAGATGAGGTGAGAGAGAAGTGTTCCCGCTGAAGAAAACTCGAGAAAAGGACTCGACAGGGTGGTGAAAGGCATGAAGGTTGAGGACATAATTAGGAAGGAGCTTTGGTAGGGGATGGACTAGTTAGAAGAGGACGAATGAAAGCTGCAAGGAGACAGAGTTGCCTGAGTGACGTTGAGACTTGGACCCCTCGCTACCAACCACCCACGCTCTCCCCATCCAAAGATTTCGTACGTTGGGAGGGTGTGATGGGGTGTCTTTTCAAAAGCAAGCTGTCGCCGAGTAGAGGGGGTGGTGAGGCAAAGAGGGCGGGGGATAATATTTTAGGTGGGTGGGGCGGGTGAAGAGGCGTGCTAAGTGTGCATCAAAGGAAAACGGTTGCCAAGGAAGTGACGGCGAAGCTGAAGATGGATTTCGGAGAAGCGGAGCAATAACTGCGTCAGGAGACAAGTTGGTATCTTCAGCGTAGCATAGGAGTGGGGCTGGCGGTGAGAAAATTTAACAATGACTCCCGAGTTGGCAGTGATGCGCGATTCAGTTCCGTTCCCAAAAAGCCCTTCCCCCACTTGTGAAAGAGAAAAAGGCCAAGCCTCACTAAAGACGCGCGACAATTTAGGAACACACCAGAGAGGGCTCACTACGCCAAATCCTTACTAAATATCCTGCGTCCACCTTCCACACGAGGTGAGAAATGGGCCTCATCAAATCCTCTGGAGGGAGCTTATGAATATGGCACCCCACTACAGAGATCTGCTTCTTCTAATATGTTAAAACAATTTTGAAGGTTCCATCGCATTAACATCAGTTAGATAATCAAATCAATGTGGATATTCAAACTTCAAAAATTTGAGTGCATAATATTTTCCTCTTGCGATTGGATCCGATAGAGAAAATAGTGAAAATGGCAGGAAGGCTGCAAGACCAGGATACTTTCAAACATTTTTATACATCTCTTAAAGAACTGCGCACATTTTAGATATTGACCGAATTGTTTGGCATTCAATTTAAAATAAAGTAAGAAGAACGCCCTATCGAAATAAAGAACGAGAGTAAACAAGAAACTATTAGCATTACAACAGGCAGAAAAGCAAGTAGGGTATCTCCATGCAGGTAAAAGATAGTCAGTTAACTCATGAGAAGTTGCTTACATTCCAGTTGAATTTAATTTGACGTAGCAGCTCAACCAGAAAACGTGGTCTCCAACCGTATAAATGAGCGATAAGCATAAGTGCATTTCTAATATGGAGACGCTATCGAAGAGATTTCCGCGCAATATCTTGCATGGCAACATGCAAATTAAGATTATGTTACAGCAATTTTTTACACCTAATTTCGGAATAAGGTCATTTCAAACCTTTAATTTCGTCCTTTTTAAACTTTATCTCATATCAACAGATGAAATGTTGGTTCGTTAAACCAAAAAGGAAAACGCATATTTCCCAATTATCTGCAATTTCTTTTTTCTACTGCCCTATTTCATTTTTCGATCCACGTTAGCTTGCAAACGTGACCTCAGCCCATTATCCAGGTATTCCACTCTATCCGATATTTTGTTATTTTTTATTTCTGTAAACCGCTTACCTATCATATCCGATTCAAACTTTTTAATAAACGCCAATTACCTTTCGTTCAGATTGGATAACCGTTTTCGAATCATTTTGAGCTCCATTTTATGTGTGCGCATGTAGAATCCAGACAAGTTTGAAATGTCTTTCTCATAAAGTAGTGACTTCATATTCGACTGTCATTTTTTTATTTAGTTAGGGTACCATCTTCTTAGGTCACTTGGCCTGTTGAGAATAGGCTGGAAGTTGAAAGTGTATATGATTTGTAGGAAGCGGGGAAAGGTTTGCGAGAAACACGGCGTCGACATTAGTCGGCTGACTGCTAGTCTGACAAAGAGCGCCACAGGAACCACAGCTTAACCTCTCATTCGACGGACGGAATACTAAACTAATTCCACAATTCCAGTAATTCCACACAGCCTCGGAGTCGGAGTACTCTAACCATTACAACAACCCAACGCTGCAATCCAGCTTTCAACTTAATTTCGGTAAGCATTTATTCATCCTCATTTATTAATATCATTCACCGAGAAAGAAAAAAATCATAAATCATTTATTATGCTTTGCGTCCATTGCAAAAATTACTCCGTTGGCTAAAATGTGGAATAATATTTCAAAATTACTATTCTGGATCTTTCCCTGCGGCAAGTACACATCTACATCATCACCATTGGACAACAATCCTAGGATTAGTTTTAAGCAGCTTTCCACTCAATTCTTCTAAAAGCCAACCTTTTAATTTTTACGTAATTCTTCTCTTTTACATAAATACACATACATACGTTACAAACCATCGAAATTACGGTACACATAACGTAACAATTTCTGGCGGTAGGAATTATGAAACGAACGTCGCCCCACGTGAAGCACAAACGCGACGTTTAATGGGGTCGCGGATGCCCTGAAGGAAACGCAACTGCCTGAGGGAGAGGGGAGAGGAGGCAGAAGAGGAACTAAGGGGAGCAGAACAGCCGAGAAATTAGTTAAAATAGCGAGATTTACAGGAAAGCGAGAGGGAGAGAAGAGGTGGCTCCGGAGAGTAGTGTAGGGTGACAGGGAAGAGGGAGAAATAGGGGAGATGGCTGTTAAGGGGAAGACAGAGGCTTGGAACAAAAGACGGGCGTGGGGCGAAGAAGAACGATGGGGAGGGCGGCAAGGAACGCGGGGGGTAGCTGGGGAAAGGGGGAGCAAGGGTAGGGAACCGGTGAAGGAGACAAATCGTGGCCCAAGACGACGGTAGCGAAGGGAAAAGAAGGGTTTCACTCGGGGGATGGGACTTGGGAAGGGACTGTGGCGACGTTCTCCCACACACAAGCATATATATGTGCATGGCGCGAGGGGGTAATGCTTGGTGCAGTCAACCGCACAATATTACGTCGACGCCAGTGAGGAGGGAATTTTGGTTGGCTGAGGATACGCAGGAATGAGTATGGGCGTGGGTGGGGGGTAAAGGGAGGGGAATAGAATGGTCGGGAAGGGTTTTAGTGGGTAGTCGGGAAGAGAAATGGATTTGGAGCTTGGGCTATGGGCTTCCCGATGCTCCATTTTGGGTGCCTCCCCTGGATACTAAACGTACATAGACAAACTACACTGAGACATCGATATATCCAGCCCAATCCATCAAGAGGGCGAACCCCATAGCATCTTTACTATTATCTCTATTCACACACCATCGCTAGAACCAACTTCAGTATCCAACCAAGCTCCTAATATTAAAAATATTCTGCTAAGATGCTATTCTTGGCGTAGAATACCATGGGCAATATTCTCGGCGACGATTGTAAATTTTAACATTCGTGCATTCACCGAACATGTATTTTATACAGAATTCACATACTATGCACTCTGTATTTAAAACACTAATAAAGGAATGTTTAAGGATGATTTAATGCTTGCTCTTGATCTAGTTTAGCGTGACAGAGCGAAACATCCATGTGCTGTAACGTCACTACGACGAGCATGCTTGCTTTCCTATTTTTATCTGTTTTAAAAATTGAAGTTTAGACTAGTATATTATGCTAAACCATTTTTATGCATGATATATAATGCATGTTTGGTGTGATTTCAACCCCTGCCACACACCTTTATGGTGCCTGCCAAGGTATTATGTAGATCTAGTTGTACAACAACGACTACCACTTCTATTCCAATTAAACTTTTTGACAGAGCGTATGAATCACAAGAACCCTTTCATGGCTAGCGTAACGAAATCTGTGAGTCCTTCGAGAGCAATTTAAAAAAGTATATATTATAGAAGTAAGGCACAAATAAGTTCCTTAACCCCGTGGAATTGAAGCACACTTTGAGCCCCAAAGCTATGCGAACGTTCTAAATTTAACCAAGATGTTAAGAGATCAGAGGCAGGGATTTAAATGTATTGGGAATCTATGAAACAAGCAGAATTAATAGTGCTATGGAAAAAAGAGATAGCATAATGGTGAGGGATACAGTAAGATGAGAAAGGATGGAAGGCACGTTATTTCTCAGAAAAATTTTGTCTCTTTCAAGTCAGGAGGCCAATGTGGCACACATGCTCGCTTTGAACTCTGGAAAAATAAATTTTTCCGCATAGATTGAGTGAAGAGAGGCGTTTAGGCACATCACAAAAGAGTAAAAAAACTAAATGCGGGGGCGTGTAGCAGAAGCTGGACAAAAACGCATAGGCTTGTCATTTACCGAGCTCCCACTGTCGCTTTAAAGGTCCTTAGGAAATTAGAAGGAAGACATCTTTCTTTCCTTCCCGGAAAACCTTCAGTTCCTGTGAAAAGGCACTGCTGGGAACCGAAAGTTCACCTCAAAAGTTCCAATGGCCCTCACAATTGGCATTTTTATTGCTTCCAGCTATGGTTTCGTTGGACAAGAGGAAAGGTCACACTGATTAACGACTCGCCTCCCAGGGCTGGCTTAGAAACATAATTAACTTCAGCCACAAATACGAAAGAACGACGTGTAGAAAATTTAAGAGAACGTAATTCAGAAGAATGTGGTTATAAATATACGTAGCAATTTCCTCGTAATGCATAATATATCAATAAAGAATACGGATGCAAAATTTTAGTGTACACAGGCAATATTCTCTATCATGTTTACGAACAGTAAATAGTTTCAACAATCTGTATTAAATGCTGCATTCAACAAACCTAAAGAAAAATAGCTGGATATCGGTATTAGTCAGGTTATATATTACATATAATATATACTACATAATATATAGGCATCAAAAAACCAGACTGAAATTATTTTAAACTTTCGCCCTAGTGTTCTTCTATGTCTCCCTATCGTCATCCCCGTCGACATTTACATCGAAGTATGCAAACGAGAAGAATTACGTTTATATGAAGACGTTGGTGAATAGAAGAATAAAGTGGAGGATTGCGTCAAACCAACCCTAGGATTGCTGAGCAATGATGATGATGATGCCTCCCTATTCTTTTTTAGGTAATTTATCTGCGGCTATCCGGTGTAAACCAGAAAATAACCTTAAAAACAGTGCTATTACTAGACGGTTTAAGGTGTGGAAGAAGATTCTAAGTCGATTGACTTCGTAGAAATGCCATGTCCGTCGCATTTCAGCCAAAAACTTCTGGTAAAATTTGCGCACGAGAACGCAACAGCTATGCAGTGGCCAAATTATAGCGAGTTGATTAATCACGGATACAGTTAAACTAACTGAAAGTGCCGCATGCAAAAATGAAAAGTTGATGAAATAAAAGAACGTATTTATTTGTGAATGAGGGTAAGGAAATATCCCTTTTTTATTTTTTTTAGCTCAGACACGATGAATGATATACTAATTGGGATTGTGGCCACCCTGGTATTTGCTGTAACTATATTAAGAGATTCCACCGAAAATATTTAGCAAAAGACGGAGTGAATTTAATAACTACTCTTTTATATACTCCGAAAAAATTTGACTGCAATCGTACGATCTTCCCCACAACCTGAAAGGATAGATCTATGAACCAACAAGCGAAAAACCCCGCAAAAAACCTTGTTAGAAAATATGTTGGAGAAAAAAAAGTTCTTTTTATACTCCACGGTGCACCTCACCTCATACGCCACTGAAGAGGCATTGCGAGGCAGTCGACAGAGCTTTCCTTAGAGGGCAAAGGGCATGGGAAATAGTCGGGTGCCTCCCCATGCTTGGGAGCCAAGCCGACTTCCGCGAATTCGAAAGAGGAGCAGAATTTAGGCAAATCGTTTGAAGAGCACTTAAAGAGGGCGGAGGAGGATCGGTTGAAGTTGCGAGGTGGAGAGGGAAAATAGGCAGTTGATGGTCGGGGGATGACCTCGTTAGGTCAGAGTTGAATCCCCCACACGACTCCAAGGGCTCTCGAGCCAGAGCGAACGGATTCTGGGGGAAGGGGTAGAGGAAGCCGAGGAGGCCAAGGAAGCAGAGGAGGCTGGGGGCTGTGGGGACAGAAATATCGCAGACACCTAGAGATCGACTTAGATAGAGATGATCGCGTTATAATAGCTACGGCTACAAACTACATTCACCACCGCAGTTTACTTACTAAAGAGGAGAGATCATTTCCAAAATACAATACAGAAATCATATTTGTACACATGGCATACGTGGAAACAGCGAGCATAAAAAGTACATGCATTAGACTTTACACCAATTAATGTTAAATAGGTATTTTATCACGATGTAATATGATGCACAATTATATGTTACGGTCACATTACCTCAGGACAGGTGTTATTGAAAACCAATGTGCGAATATTTACATTTATATAATTATCTGAATCATTTTTTTTAATAATCACATAAACGCCTTTTATAAGTAACTAATGTGAAATGTGTTGTGTTGAACCAAATCTCACTTACAGATTACCGCACGCAAATCAGGTTACATTTTTCCGCATCCTTTGATCGTTGGCCTTATGAACTTTGTAGCTTATTCGTTAAGAAGTGTATGGCGTGCCGCAAGGGACACCATTAACACCGAATTAGCTTCTGAAAGACGAGTGGGGGCATGGGAGGTCACTCGTTGTAGCGTTGATGACGAAAGCGGTTGACTGGTGGCTTGACACAAGGTTTGAAGCCAAACTCTCCCCCCCTCCCCTCCTCTAAATAAAACCACCCCCACTCCAGAGCAAAAAAATCCTATTCGGATGAGTGGTTGGAATGCGCCCGTGGACCACAAGCACGCCGAAAAATACACACGCGCAACCTGGTTGGGTCCGGTGAACACGATTCCCTGCATCCCTCCCATCCAGTTCTTACGGTTATGAGAGTCGTGAGGAGTTGTTATACGACCACGCGGTTTTCAGGTAACTGGGAGGGGGGAGGTGGATTTGGCGGCACGTGTACGGTGAGGAGGGTGTCTGATTTCGGAGAATGTGGCTGAGATAGAAAAATTCCTCGGAGACAGTGATTGAAGGAACGTGGATGAATTGATTTGTTGCCAAAAAGATACAGAAAAAGAAAAATATTATCCGGGGACATTGATTATCAGATCAGCAGCTTTCAATTCTTGATTTCGATTCCGAAGTATCCCAAAGACTATATAACATAATCTTTTTCGCTATGAACTTTTAAATGAACTGTTTTAGCGCGTTTTCTCTCTTGTTCTAGGGAAGTAGCATTGTAGCCTGCAAGTTGGCACAGTATTTCCCATCCAGCAGTATTTACATAAAGTGGATTTGAATGAACTGAGCATTATTACATTGTTATGTTTGTAAATTAGAGCATGATTATAAACAAGATTATATTTGACTCGGAGTGAGAAGAAATAAAAACTATTAAATCTCCGCAACAATGATACTGTTTTATAGCCACGGTAAATATTTCTCACGGTGTAACAAAGTAAACTAGGATGCAATGATGTAATATTTCTACTTTCCTCAATCTAGTTACGAGTATCATGGAACAAAAAGCTGCGTGAGCATCATGTGATGTGTCAAACGTCATTTTCAAGAAATACGCCCAACATGAAATATGAGTGAAGTTAGCATCACTTTTCTGGTTCAAAAAAATCTTAAATATGTACTTAAACAGGAAAAATGGGACACATATACATCCGACCTGGCAAAACAGCAGAGGAAACATTATCAGGAAAATCAATGAAGGAGCTGGAAATACGTTCAGAGATATTTCCAGGATTTTGTCGATGAGAAAATTGACGGGAAGCGAGGAAGAGGAAGGAAGTGAATCTGTTTCGGACGGCGAGATTTCGGATGGAGACTTCGATGAGTAAAAGAAGAGGAATGGTTCAGCATAAAAGGTGCCTGGGAGGCCCGACAACGGGCCTCTGAAGCTTACATGGAAGGCCCAAAAGGGCCCCAAAACCCAAGAGAAGGCCAAGAATGAGGATGGCAGGGACAAAAAGGGAAACATGGGTACGTCTCCATGCGGGCGTGTGGGTGGGTAAGGAATTGGACCACATTTTGGCCGGTAGACGGGAGACGAGCACATATGAAATCAACTTATTCTCCCTCTCATCAACGAGATGGAGTATTTTAATCGCGGGATGGATGAGCGGATTCTTCCGCTCTTCCGACCACCGCACACGCGAGAAAATCTTAACGCTCATGCTTCCCGAAGTTTTTCGAAAGCGCATCAAGATGATCTTGTCGCGAGCAATCCTTTCAAATTTCGAGGCAACGACAGTTATTTTTTTTTCTACACGGCCACACCACAATGACAAGACGGGCAGCAATTCCGTAAGTGTTCTCCGGTAAGAATTTACGCGAAAGAGAAACGAAATTAAGATTCCATGCCATTTTGTCCCAATATATTACAGTCCAGGTGGCTTCAGAATATTTAAACAGTAGGAAGAGTTTATTTCCAAGTACATACCCAAATAATTCAGTGAAAAAGGAATCCTCCGTGGGGAAATGACGTAATCTAAAATGATTTATTGAAATGAAACATTTTCGAGCCTTAGAAAACATTACTTGACTTCCTAAGTGGATTGAATAAGAAAATGTCTCGATTTTAGAATAACTGTGTTAATCCAACGGAAAAATTAATTTATTTCAAGCAATTCCTCTCTAATGCTCCTCAACTAGAAAACGAGGTACCTACTTGGCCATGCCGAATGAAATATTTTACAATGCAATAGAGACGGCTTCTCTGCAATCATTCCAAGATTGTTACTATACATGAATACTTTATTATTATAACTGTTAGCGTTCTATCTAGTCACCTTCAGCGTGGCTATAAATTATAAAACAATGAGTATTTTACCGTGAATAATTTATCTCCAAATCTCATTACCAATTAGTGTTCAACCTACATAGCCAAATATTTATGTTTTGTACTTGGAAGGGACTTCGTCATCAAATACTCACAAGAAGCTCTTTAACATTAGCATACATATTCCATATAGGTATTTACGTACACCGTTTTAAAAGACGGACCATATATTTTTTTCTCGCCCAGTTCTCTACAAACAGAACGATAAATTACGCGTCTGCGATCAATACGGCAAAGACTCCCAAGCCCGAAAAGAAATCACAGAAGATATATCAAACCCTGGAAGATAGCGCCGGTGGTTGAGTGAGAGGAAAAGGAAATGATTTGAGTTCCTTGGGAACAAATAACTTTCTATTTAGGGATGAAAAGGGCGTCTGGAGTGTTCGTCACTTCCGGCGAGAATCCGAAAGCGTACGCTCGAAGCACTCGAGTGCTCAAGGAGCTGAGCGATATCCAATACGCAATGTCCCTCAAACTATAGAAAACGATATCGAACCGGAACTAATTCATTGGTGTGGTGATAACTATCTGATAAATCGATCAATTTCGAGGCGAGATCACGTATCGCGCGAAAGAATCTACAATGTCTGTCTTGCTTACCGCAAAGAAGCCCTAGAACAACAAATCTTCAGTACACATAGATCATACATACATAATGACAAAATTCGATTATTTCGTATCATAAATGCAATTTTTATATAGATTCTATTCTTAAACCCTTACGTTCGTTTTGTTTTATCCTGACGCCTTCGTAGTATGTATATAATATAATGAAGAACACATACATGAATATGATTAAAAACTTGTATTCAGCACATGCAGAAAAGGATTTTGAATAAAACACATTGCAGCGAAGGCATACTGCATCAAAACTTGCTATTGCATAAAAAAATTGCATTAAACTACGAATGTTTAGCCTAAAACGCCAGAGGCATTTACGCCAGGCCATCGGCGTGATTATTCGTTTGACCGTATTACATTAAATGCAACATCCTTGGTACTCCACGCATTATTACTGTACAAAATGGTCGGTAACGTGGACTCATAGACAGTAAAAAAATATGCATTCGTTCTTATTGATAACCACTTCAATTTAACATTCATCACTATTTCAGCTGTGAACAAACACAGCCCGTATTATAAGTGTCGAGACGATAAGCACAATGTATTCCGAAAAATTTCAAAATATCATGGATATGATTATTTTTAGATGAAAATAATGAGATTGTTTACAATGTATTTTTATTGCCAATCTGATCTGATGAAGTTTGTAAAATGAAAAGACCCATATTCTCCGTTCTTCGATCTGTTAATTAGTTCTAAGCGTTATAAGCGGCGAAAAACTGGTGTTTCTAACCCTTTCGGAAAAGTGGGCGTGTGACGGACTCGTACGTCATCCACTTCGTCCAATCACAACAGAGACCACGAAGCTCCTTTGCCTTATCGCGATAGGGGACACAGCTGACTCTGGCAATGGAAGTGGTTGCGACTGAATCTCTTCAAGCAGCCCTCCCCTACTCACCTCCGCTCCCTTCCCGTTCTTACTCAACATATTCGAGGACAGGAAGTTGATGACATAGATATCTTCGGCGGGAGTCACCTCTTGCTTACTTTCAATTTTGAATTATGAGTGAATGGCTGTGGTTAGAAGATTAATTTTTTCACTAAAATTCATTTTTCGTTTCCATCACCAATTTTGTTTACCAAAATTCGATTTCTATTCCGAGTAAACGCCCCCATTGTGAATATATCCGTATCTTCGATTAAAATCGACATGAAATATATCGAAATGGCATTCTGAAATCGCTAGAATCTCTATCGTTCGGGCGATACAATTTATACTGATGGGTGGAAGCTGGAAGAAGCGACGGACTCCCTGTAGGATTGTCTCCCCGGTGATAAAAGAGCAAAGTGCTGTGGGGTAGTAGCGGCATGTCGAGAGAGATTGACCGAGATGGGGAAGATGCCGGAACCTTGGATTCTCCCCCAGAAAAGAGGGGGAAGGGAGCGGGAAAGATCTGGAGAGGTATAAGGACGATTTTTCGCTGACTAAGACTGGAATTTTTTCCCCCTCCACCTCGTCGTTCAGATAAGGAGTTGCTTCAAAACAGCGAGAGGGGAAATATTCAATCCCAGGGTGGGTACGAGAGGACCAGAGTTGCGTAAGAGGCGAGAAGTGATGCTGAGGAGGAGAGTTAAGAGGTGCTAAGAGCTCAGGGCGGTGATACCGTGCAGTGAGGAACTTAAGCGGAGGTGAGCCCAGCGAAATTTACAATTTAGTCCTCATATGCAAAAAAGGAATACAAGTGGATATCGGTATCGAGGCGCTTATATCTAAAGAATGTATCGAGAAATATGGGTGATAATGGCTTCTCTGGGTATTAAAATAACTCCTTTCTTAACGTTCCATCAACAATTGTTACTTTTATTGTATTTTAAAAACCGAATGAATATTAGGTTTTCACGTGTCGATGTCAAACATTGAAACTATCGGTCCGATAACAACCAGTGAAGGAAAAGCAAGCACAAAAGTGTTGTTTCAACCCGGGGTTCCTGGTAAAAGTAGTAGACATTAACTTCAGCGGTATCATTTAACGAACATATCGATATAACTTCAGTATCGATATAATTAAATATCGAAAATATCGAATCTTCATGTACAAAAAAATGCTTATGATTAAGGTGTAGGATAAGTTGTGGCGAAATTTAAGCATATTAATACCTGAAATACAAATGCAATTTTTCAAAAAAGAAAAACTTTACCACCAATAAGTTTCGATATGCTATGACATTTACATGTTTCCAAAGCCTTTATTTTGTGAAACATTTCCTATTTTACCCACCAGCAGTATAGTATATATGTTATATGCCGACCAAATGGACAAAATAGTCTTCCACTGCACGGAAAATGCCGCTCATACGGACAATATTACCAAACCATTACAAAGACAAGCACCCATGAAATGTATGTACAGTCACTTCCAAAAAAAAGGTTACACTTCAAAGTCCTGAGTTGACGGTGATTTGACAACGCTGCGTCACGGCTGCGTCAGGACGGGAGGGGATGGGAAGGGGGTTTGTTTTCGGTTAGAACTTCGCGAGGCTCTGCCAGAGGGAAGCCGTGATGCAGCGTTGTCAAATCACCGTCAACTCGGGACTTAGAAAAATTTCGGCTCTGAAGTGTTAACTTTTTTTGGAAGTGACTGTACATACCATATTATGATGCAAAATAACGTTTCTACTAACATAAAGGCCACCTAGGAAATCTAATCATCCATCAAGATACGGTAGGATCTGAGATCCTACTTCGTCCTGGATGTTTAAGATGCATATTGATACAATTTGCATGTGGAGTTGGCTGACACGGTCATATATCACCAGTGGCGCATCACGAATTTTATTTATAGGGGGGGCCGCCACCCGCGCGATCTTATTTAACCAAAATTTTATTTTAATCACTATATTTTGAATATTAGTAGGCCATATTAGTTATGACATGTAAACATCCTATAAATAGCCATAGCGGATTTAGAGACAAAATTAGTCTTAATCTTTTAGGCCTACGCTAAATTAGTTATGTGTCACAGCTAGAGATGGGCAACTCGGAAAATTTACCGCGGTAATTTTCGTAAATTACCGTGGTATTTTTCGTAAATTACCAACACCCCTGAAAATTACCGTAATACATGGTAATTTTAGCAAAGTTCTTTTTCAGAAAATTTCTTCCTCATGAAGAAACCATTGGAATTGGTAATATTATAAATTAAGAAGCTATAGCGACTTTTTTACATTGTGTCCATGATTAATTCCAATTAATTCAGAGTAAAATAACAAATGCACATTGCGCAGAGGTATGTCTTTGGAAAGAAAATGTCTCATAGTATGACAAAAGAGAAGCAAATTGCGTGTTGCTGCCAACTATGTTTTAATTTTTTAATGAGTTATTATTGATAAACGTCGTGATATGTTTGATATAAACGTCGGAATTTATATCTCTACGCTATTTGATTTCGTTTGGAGTCCTCTGATAAGGATTTGCAGCTCAAAACTTAAAATTACCGGAAAATTACGGTAATTTTCGAAAATTACCGTAAATTATCACGGTAATTTACCTCAAGTGAAAATAACGGTAATTTACCCATCTCTAGTCACAGCACAGATAAAAGAGCCTTTCTTTTATTTCTGGTGTAGTCAAACTCGAGTAAAATGATGTAACAAGTTTTTCCCATTTTTCCAATTGCTGCTACCACGTGACGTTGACTTGTCGATTAAAGATTAATTTGGGTTTTGAAGAGAGCTAATGGGGTTGGGGGGGAGGGAGGCAGGGTCCAGGGTCCTAGGAGGTTGAGCGATTTCTCTCTAACCTTGCCAACGGGACAGTGACATCTGACCATGGGCCCGACAGCCATTGGGAGTTATGGGCTCTGTGTACTAGGGTGGCGTAGTTGGGGAAAGACTTCTCAGCCAGCTGTGGGGGGATTGCGTTGACGTAGGGGAGTCGAGGAGACTTGAAGGAGTGTCACTCTTTGTGTTGAGGGGGAAAGAAGGGCAGGAGATGACGGAAAGGTTATAAAAACTGGGTCGGGCTCCTTCGTCGAGTTTAAGGACGGGGGGAGGGACGAGGGGCTAGGAAAGCGGTGTGTGGTCGGAAATAAGTCAGAAGGCGGCATACACCCGGGCATTGAAATGCATGAAGTCGGAGGTAAATTCCGGAGAAGTCGGCTACCAGCCTTTCTACGTGGCAGCCAACGAACATTTGAATTAACACCAAAGCTATTTGAAATGTTGTGTCGTGGTGTAAAAATAGACGAACGTGACCACAGAAACCTCGCGCTTTTAGATTTTCAGAGCCAGGCATGTCATCTCGCTAAATAGAAAACGGGTTTTTATCAACTCCCAAATCAACTGAGTTCATCCTATATACTTGACGCGTAAAATTTCCCTGTGTATAAAAAATAGATAATAGCGCATCAGCGAAAATGTATCTTTCCAGGGGAAACACTTTCCATAATTGACTGGCAAAACTTTTTCCATGTTTTTTCAAGTCACAAATGCATTAAAAAATATGTAGGTCCCACGACCATAGATAAAATTAGAATTTTAGCATATGGCGGATGGATTTTAAATCATTTATTGTTTATTTTAAATTTAAACATTTTAGCACTATATTTTGTATGGGAAATTATCTAAGCCTCTCTGAGAAAAGTAATACCGGTGACAATAATTCGCATGCTGGACCCATACAAGAGCGGTATATTAATGTTCCTCGTACTAACGTAAATAACAATAATACAATTTTTTTCTCCAGTGCAACGAGACAGATGGAGATGTTTTCTATTTCAGTGGAATGATACTAACTTAAAATTAAATATCATGAATACCCGGCAGGGAATCGTCCACTATTCACAATACCAAAATCGTGTTCCGAGCAAATAAATCCCTAAAGCTAACACGGAATTACATCTATAAACTTTTCAAAACGACTGATGGTCACGTATGCCAAGCATGGACCATTTGCAGTTCCATGAAAAACTATAAAGCCATTGAGACAAACGAAGAGCAACAAAGAAAAATCAAACCACTACGACTTCAATCATTCCGAGTGAAGTCTATAGCAGTAGAGAAAAAGAATTAAATATTCTACCTCTCAGTATTAATTATAAAATTGATCTACATTATTCACAGATCTATTAATTCCATTGTCATGCCGGAACCAATTGAATGAATGTCTAGCTTTAACTGTTTCGACACCAGAAAATACGCTGTGTTTGCTAGCTATATCGAATATATAAAATGCGACATTGCTAATAAATGCTCTCCTTTATGCTAAAAATTTAATTTACCATTTTTATTGTTTAAAAATTAACGTCTATACCAAAGTAAGAAATGTTTTCACATTTTTTACTGAACATAACAAATTCTTAAAAAATTCAAATATAAGTACCTACTAACTTGAAAATTTCAGCATTCTTCCCTGGTGTAGTTGAAGACTTAATGCTAAAATATCCACCCTGATTATTCATTATACTGAGGGTATTAACTAAAAGTTCTCTGTGTGAACTTTAATGAGCAAAATGACCTCTAAATCAAGAACTAAAATAGAAAAAACTGTAATGTTGGCAAGTAATTACAGGACGGAATACGTTTAAAAACGTTAATGTTGTGAGCCACAATGGAATATTCGCAGAAATGGAGCACAATTTTAGCTATTTCAGAAAAAGCTAGAATAGTAAGCATTATATAAAATTCGACAAAGGTAAAATATAATTCATAGAAAATTCTCCCCTTAGTGCATCAAAAACCAGGATATTAGCAAATATTGTCAGAGCTTGAAGTGGAACCAAGAGCACAGATAAGTTTACAATTTAAGACGGCTTTCTGCAAATACATTGGTATATTACGCAGAATACGAAAATTGAGCAGTGCCAGTCATTATTTTCACCACCGAATAAGTAAAAACAAAAGCCGTATTGTGTAAATCACAGCATTCTTCTGGAACCAATTTTACTGCTGTAAGTGAAGAGAGTATACATTCCTATATTCCTATCTCATACCTAACCGTATAGAATCAGATGAGGTCAAAAAAATGTTCAACATTTCGGCCCACGCCCTTCCATAAAGTGCTCTTAAAAGTAGGAAGTCATCTTTCAAAAATTTATTTTATAGCAATAAAAAGGGAATTTCACAGGAGACGACTGCCGAGGGGGCTGTCTTAATCGAGTTTTATATCCCAGTGAGGAAGGAATTTAAGCGGGTTATTATGACTAACGTTATTTTCTTATTCTACGTCTCGGAACATATAAGCTCGGAGCACATATCTGGAGATTCCTGGAATAAACCGACCCCTTTTGCAAAAATATCCCTGTGAGTTTGGAATGCATTTGGATAAAGGCAAGTACGTGTTCTTCCCTGCCAAGAAAACTGGATGCAAGGGAACAATTTTGAGGAATAAGCTTGGAAAAAAACAATAACGACATGCGAGGAGCACTGGGGAAATGATATTTTCAAATGGATAATGGGGGTAAATATTATCATAATGGATCCATAAAGAGACAGGAGGGGCCATCCTTGCATACTTACTGCATCGTTTAAACCTTTATAATTTTTAGAAGACAGCCATGCAGAATAACAAGGTTGCTCAACAATATCCTTACAAAAATATTTTAGTGATCCCCACTCCCAACCAAAAGAAATGAAACGCAATGCCTTGAAATGGAAGTCATCATAATTTATTCGGCCTTTTTTGAGATTTATGGGGAGACAAATAATGAATCCTGTATGAAATGGCGCATACCTTTCCCTGTGGAATGATTTCTACGTGATTTATAAAAAAGAGAACCACGAGATAAAAATATAAATACCTCATTTGTGACTTTTTGACCTCTAATGCTCGAGCGTCTAAGCATCGCAGAACGATTTTACTCCCAAACCATTTAATACGATTAACAAGAGAGAGCCAGTAAGCATAAGCTTCAGAATAATATCCATGCGTACGTTTATTTCTAAAATTAAAAATTGAATGAAAATTACGAATGTGAAACTTAACTGATTTATCGATTCACTCCATCACGTAGGTTATTTCCACAATTCGTTTATTTCAGCGCATCAAGCAATAACGAAAATCGATGACATTGAATTCCATCCATCACTATGTAAATTAACGCTAAAGTAAAGGATTCAATAACGCTGCTTGTAAAGTGGCTATAATACTGGTCTCCCTTCCGCAAGGACTCTGCGGTTTGAATCCTGGCAGAGGCGGATGTTTTTCAAGGGCAAACGGATCCCCTCTTGAGTGCTGCGTGGAAATTAATTTGAGTTTAGTACTCCGTCCCATGGACAGGACATTTGATTGCAGTCCACTTGCCACTTTTTGTTAAAAGTATGTTTATGCTTGCTTCCTGTTTTACCTAACGTTTCCTCTTTTCTTCTTTACCCAATCAGGTACTTTTTTCCCGATTTGAGGATCCATTTATTGCGGGATATGCTTATATAAACACACAAGGATCCAATAATTCGTGCTTTAAACAATTAATCACATTAACACAATTGGAGTACTTTAAACACTTGCCGAACCCTTAATCTTTTGAACAGTAACTAACTCCACAAGCAACGAAAATGAGATGGACGATTTTGGTGTAAGTAATGGAATGGAAACGACTAAACTGCGACGAAACTGCACCGGGGGAAGAACTACTACTTCGTGTTTCAGGACGTTTTACAAAATATTTAAACTCCACGATTTTATCTACTAAAACACAGATCATGAAACATCCCTCGCATTGTTTACAACGTCCTATCCGTTTGCGGCACAAATAAAACGATAAAAAGTATCAAGAGCCATAAAAAATATAGGGTAAACAGACTGCCCTAAACATTCCGGAATAGATTCCCAGCCTCTTAAACAAAAATCTACCAAAGTCTTGGAAACAGGTGGCCAAAACTGACGATGAATGGGACTGACACGCCACTGCTACACTGAGGGTAAAAAAAGAAGACCTTTTCGCTCCCCGGCTGTTGCTGCGTGAAGAAGTTAGAACCAGATTACGCCCATCTCCCCCTTCGCGTTCTTTGGAGAGTGGGACGGCAAACAGTTGGTCGCACATGTAGCCATTGAGGACCACGTTTTTTACAGCACTCGCAGGAACCAAATGGCTTCTGAGACACGCTCAGAGCTCTCTAGATGACGCTTGACAATCTCAACTACGTTTACTTCTCAACTTCGCGCTAAGACGTCCGAACGTTCCCTGACGTAACAATAAGCGTCAAAGGAAACCGGTGGAGCTAATCCTGTGGATGACGTTTGAGCGGATATTAAATGATCGCGTTGCGTTAGCATTATTATCATATTCACACAATCTGTTTCCAAATTGCATATGCGTACGCACAAACCTAGGAAATTTAAGTGAAAGCAAGCACAAATCTAGGAAATTTAAGTGAAAGCAAGTCTCTTACTACTCATGCAAATGGAGGATTCCTTAAAAATCCATGAGAACACGCAGAATAGTACATTTAAACTGAACTGTTTAAGGACAGTACATTCCACACTCATTAACTTGCAAGTGAATGTTATAGGGCTAGTAGTGTTCAAGTCGGAGTTAGTGTCCATATTTTTAGAGATTGGAAATCGCTTGAACTTCGATAAGCGAAGTAGGGATAACATTCGCTGTGCCCATATAAGGAGAAAAATCTTTTTATTAAAAGTTTTCTGCAAGATACGTCAAGTTCCAGTTGAAGATGCTATAAGTACTTAAACTTCCAGCACACTTCGGTCGGTTTATTAATGGAGATCAGAGGGGTTGATAATCAGAAATAGAGAGGCTAATATTTCATTCCTTCCGCATTCGATGAGGGACTATAACTGATTTAATGGCCATCACACACACACACACAAAGAATTGTCAATGTTTCCAATGTAAAAATGAAGGTGTTCCTTAAAACAGGAACAAATTATCTATATTACTCGAAACTGTGAAAAGAAAAGAGGGGTACCGCATGGGAAAGTTTGAAGAAGGTGCACTTCTTCAAAAAATACAACAGATTAAGGAAGACTACCCCATTTAAAGCAAGGAGCAAGAGGTGATCCAAGGAATAACATGGTAATTTTCAAGCCAGCATGAATATGTATACTAAAAAAGGAGTGGGATGAGAAAAAATCTCCAAAATCTATACATAGTCTGAAGTAGAAATGAGCACTTGAGTGAATGGAGAACTATAGTGAGAAAATTTCTTGATTATGAATCAGTTTGAACAATATTGGCATTCCAACATGAGCCGATATCATACCAATGGGATCTTAATTACCGTCGAGAGAGGCGAGCCGAAGAAAAAAAATAAAGAGATGAAAGTGACATTTGCAGTGATAGAGAGAATAGGAAGGTAAGCCTAACCGAAATCAGTATTTTACCAGTGTAAACAAAAATTCAACCCGAAGTATTGCGAACATTACAATATATATACCCTCGAGGTTACTTAGAAAGATTTCATTCCTCAATCGATAGTTATTCTTGCTCAAAGAGAGACGCAATCACAAACCCATTTCACCGTCTCTTATTTTCAAGCCGCTGTGTGAAGGAAGAGTTGTGAGAAAGAATTGGAACATCAATCGCCAGTATACGTGAGATCTACAAAGGATTGCCACAGGGGCATGGAAATATAGCGGAGATTCGGAAACCTTCAACCTTCTCTGTGAAGAAAAGCATGGAGCTTCTGCCAAAGAAAGTCGGAAACTCGTTAAGAATTTCTGTGAAATTCTCAAAGGCGCACAAAATCTTCTTTTGTGCCGTTCCGGGTACATACGTCGAAGGAACATTGCAGCTGACTATCGAAGTTCATGAAAACAATGGAGTTTGTCGCGGAGGTAGCAAAAAGGTAGACTACTTGATTTTGTTTCCAATCATCTAGTCACTAAAAAGTCGGCGAGAGGAGTAGGAATATACCCGAGAAAATAATGGAATCTCTGAACCCTTTTACTTCGAAATTGATTTCAAACTGAGAGGCACCCTAGGCCAACTCGACATACTCAGAGGAAAAAATTCCTGCCAGATATACTTCTCATTTTCCTACAAGGCAAAACAAATCTTGCCTGAGGGTGATACATACCTCAAAATGATTTCTATAACTATTCTACAGAAAAAATAGCCTAGTTTAATTAAATATATTGCCAGTTGATCATCCATTTTAAGTGAGTTAAAGATTCAAAAAATCCTGTCGGAAAAAAATCTGATGATAGGACTAAGAACCCATTAACAATAGTATTGTCTACACAAATGGGATTTGAGTACACGATAAATTAATATCATTTCAATAAATAGTTACAAAATGGTCAATAAGCATATTTTAAGGATAGATACCTACTAAGAACCAAAACAGTTTTCAAAAAACTTCACCGTAGCGCATTATCCATCAAGAAAATAATAGTAGAATCGTATTCTCCCGTGGTGTGAAGCTCAGCTTTCAACAGGATGATATCAATCCAATTCCAATTTTTAAATCGTTAACACAGATTTTGAATAACTCCTCGTAAGGGGGTAAAATAAATTTAACGACTACTGTTTTTGGCATAAATATTTTTGGGAGACATTGAAGATCAACAACGGAGCATGAGGATAATAGAACAAACAAAAAAGGTATTTGAAACCTGCCATTATTAGAAGAATGGGAGATGATGTATACTGAATTACTCTCAATGTGTATCTGCTAGCTTAACCGATATAACATGAAATAATTAAATGTGCAATACAAATAGAATACCCATGGTTAACGTTACCCTTGGCGTTAAAGAGGAAACAGTAATTTCACACTATTCTAACGCTTATATACATAATGTAGAAAGTATATTATAGAAATTGATTGGGTTATTGATTAAGTATCAAGATAGAGGTAATTAAGAAGCAACGACAACCGATTCCTACTTATCCAGGGAATGAGAGCATTAGACATGCCCCTAAAAATATTATTTAGTATCTACCGAGCTTTAGTTTATTATAGCAAAAAAAATAAAAGGGAGAAATTTAAACCAAGGAGTGGCTAGCGTGATAAACGAATAAAATAATTAAATTCTGGAACATTGGAATAAGAGATGCGGATTTAAGTGAAGAATTTTGACAACTAAGGCGGAAGAGAGTTGGTCGGGCAGATAAGACTGGATGTGGACGATAGATACTAGTTGCAACGGACGATTTCCGAAATCTTTGAGTAATCCTCTTAAATGCTTTCCTCCAACCTATACCTACCAAGGCCTCCAGCGCTACCCGTGGCCCGAAAAATAAAAGTGTCCTCCCGGAAAAGGAATGAATTAAAACGAACTCCCATCCCATAATACGACCTAGTTCACGGGGAGCTCCTGAATCCACTCACGGAAATCATGCACCAAAAATTACCCAACTGCTGATTTCGGGCATGTGAAAACTAATACCCTCCATCGTCAGTAGTGATGGATCTTCCTCTTCTATGGATAACGATAATCCTTCCGGGGCTAGTTTGCGATTTCCTCATTTATCAGTAAAGGAAGAAGTAGTATCCTAACGGCTTCGGAAAATACCATATTACTTTTCATGACTAAACGGAGAGGAATACCTACGTGAATCTGGAAGTAAAAGTCCAGAATATAATTACGCTAGCTCTAAAAATGAAATAAATCCCATGAGATAAGTCTGAGTTCAACCTCACGCTGATTTTAATCGTAAACGTGTAATTTTAATCGGAAGAGAAGTAAATTTTAAGACGTGATGGAATAATAGAAATGGTTATAGAAGAAAGAAAATTGAGTAAGTGGAGCAGAGGGAGGAAAATAGAGAAACGTTTGCATGTAAGCACCAAGGAGATATGAAGAATAAAAGAGAAATATAATGGGGAAAAAATGCTCACTGAGTAGTTGAGATTTGAATATTTTAGCAGAAAATTGTTGTTCATAAGTTAAACGATGAATAATATTAGCATATCCACGGTGATATTGCTCCTTCCAGGAATCTCATCTGAATTTTGTCTTGACAGAAATTGTTAATCAGTTCTTCTACGGAGACTGCTTGTATGACCGTATTGTCCCATGATTATTCCGAGAAGTTGTCTGATTTTGTGGATTTCATTTAGATAATATTTGTTAGGAATGATGGGTAATAGCCCGCCGTAGCTATTTATAAACAACCTTAAATATTGAGAGAATATTTAAGAAATGGAATTGTTGATGTTAACCCATGCGTCATGCCCAGAAGAAATTGCCAATATTTTGATGCATGCAACTGATGAACTAAAGGAAAATTAAAAAATTGTAAACTCTTTGTTAACACTACACGTTGCAAATAATAAAATGTGATAGACCTTGAAAAATACTCTTTCAAATGAGTCAAGAACTCGACAGGCTCTACAGACTTTCATTCCAATGCCATTAATATGTACACTGAGATCAATTTGCACGCTGTGATTTAAGAAATATTAAAATTATTAATTCAGGTTATGGTGGTGGTGGGGTAAAGCACTCGCATGGTATCCCGGGTTCGAGTCCCGCCTTGGTTGGTTTTTCTCCACCCAGGGTATGGCTATATGTGTCGCGCATCTGTTGTTTGTCATCAAGCTCGATGTAAAATGGCCATATGACCTGTATTCGAGTAAATAGAAGTTTAAAAAAATCACTATTTATTCTAATAACCTAAATTGACATTTTCAAATATTATTAAAAAATTCCTGATTTCAGTCCCAACATTCAAACTAATTCAAACAAAGTTATTTTTATCATTTACAATGAATAGCAAATTCCGCGAAGTCACGCCCGAGACCACGGAGTAACTGCATATCCACGAATAACTTTACCCATAACAACGGTGATGAGTAACATTCACAATATCAAATTAAGTAAGTCGTAAATACAACGAATTGACAAATCTAAACTAGGTGACGTCAGATACGAATAAAACAATGGAAATTTTCATTTTCTTCCAACGAGTCCGAACAACTAGTGAGATACCAACAAATTTTTTGTACGTAACATCAGACACATGGAAGTTAGTGTCTTCTTTGAAAGTCCCCGCCTTTGAAAGAAAGTTTTCTCGATCCGGGAAAGAAAACCGTGGTAGGTTAGAGAAGAGCGACGCAAACCCCTCCTCCCAATCGGATTCTCTCCCTCATTCGCGCTACAGCGGCCAACTTTTATCGCTCGAAACGGTCCCTCGGAAATAGAGGGCCGTTCCTATAAGGTAGTTTAATTCTTCCATCGCAGTGAGCGGGCAAAATAATCGGTTCCCATCAAGAGAACGCGGAAAAAAGGCAAACAACATTGGAGGAAGGCGAAAATAGCAATAAAAGAGCAAAGGGAACAGTCGATTGTCGGAGTTAAAAAAAAAAAGAAACAACTAAAAACACACGTGCACAAACAATCGTTCGTCTCCGCATACGCACCGAATGTAACACGTCCACTTGCCTGTTCCTACGTCCAAAGCACCACCCCCGGTCCCACGTTTGCCAATCATCCGTTCTCCCACAGTCTTCGTCCCTCCCTCCTCCATGTTCTGCTTCCATTACATCCCGAGTCGTAAGCCTCCCACATCACCCCCCTCCAACGCGTTCGGAAACTCAGGAGCCCCATCTCCATCCACCCCTCCCTTACCCCCTCAAGCAATGCCAACCCTTCCCATCTGCCCTCACTCCTCCACACTCACAAATGTTTTTTTTTCTTCGTCTTAAGCCATGAGTGTCTCTCCTGGGATTTCGATAGTCCTCTTCTCGTTCTGGTCACGTCTTGCCTGCCCTCACGTTGCTTTCGACCCAGAGGTTTCTTTCCTCCTTTTTTTTCTCCCCTCGCCACCCCACCCCTTTTGCAAACCCCGTCACCTCCACTCTCCTCTCCTCCCTACTTTTGTCCTCGCTGAGAAGTCCTCCCAACCCTTTTTTGCAGTCTCAGGTCATTCGAACTCGGAACCCGAAGTTCCCCGGCACATACACAGAGACGAGAACTCGCTGTCTCCCCCTCTCCTCGTCTTCTCCGACGAGGCCCAACTCGGGCAAACAGAGGACTCGCGCGAAGCCGTCCATTCCGGTCCGTTCGGTAATTCCTATATTCCTATATCACATGAGGCCGTCCTCATCCTACCTCCAACTCTCTCTCACAGACACGGCCACTCCTGTTACCCCAAAAATCAATCCTCTTCCCACAGGAACCCTAAAGGCTGACTCGCGCTGAATGCGAGAGCATTACTCGCGGGCGTGTCGTAAAATAAAAGACAAACTTGACATAAAAGCTGAAAAAAATGCACTGTGCGCATCTTAATTACAAGGTGCGCCTTCGCTTTTTCGACCATATCCCCAAGTTGCTTTATCAAGGGAGGATTCTGCAGGCGTATTCGTCAACCCGTGACACGATGCCAAAAGGAAAACTGCATTGCATTGGAAAGCATGCTTAGAAAAAACTATATAAAGTATTCCATCCATAAAAGGAATCATTTTCACATCCTCAGCTTGAAACACAAATCATAGAATTATCAAAGAGCAATTAAAAATTTTATTTTCATAACTCTTGAATAATTGGTGGTGAATGAAAACCACACGAAGGCCAGAAAAAATGCTGTACATGGAAAATCTGGCTAAATTTAATCCCTTAGGACTATAATATGGCTATTATGGCAAAATATGGCTAAATTTGATCCCAATAATATGGCCACTTTCATCTATAGTCCAAACAATAACACCCACAGTCCTAAGAGAGGTTTGTATAATCGCTTTATTCGATTCTTACATCTGCTGCACTCTTACTTTAATCAAATATAATACTTCTCATTTAAATGTCACAATAACGCCCATCCTACACAATCACGTATTCACCAAGTTTTCACGAAAGAACTCTTTCTTTTTCATTATTTGCGTCTAAAGAATAATAGCGGGCATGTCTATGAGGCCAAACAGGCATCTCCTCCACATACCAAAACCCAGTGTTGGGCTCAGGGATTCCGTCCCCACCAAACCTTGTCCCTCACAAATCCTTCGCCACTCCTACCCAGCAATCCAAAAGATAAACCCGGAATCCCACCCAAAACCCAACACACCCTATATCCGAGGCATTACTAGAAGTGCTGGGACATTTTTTTGCCTTCCCTTGTCCATCGCATTCCCTCCTACGTTAACATAACCGGCTCAACATTGCTCAATCCTTGTCCAGCTCTGCACGTGCTTCATTCTTCGGAACATGCACGTGAAAACATTTGACGAACGAATACCGTCAACGAAATCTCTCTCCCTTGAGGCGAGTAGTATGTACATCGTATTGTACCATCGTGGCTCGGCCAATTTTAGTGGGCATCAATGGGATTTCCTTCCCAGAGTCCCGGCGATCTACCATTGTGTCCGGACGATGCAGGTATATGAAATGTGAACGCGATAACGCGAGGACGTATATGCTACATAGACATGAGTCATTGCAAAGCGATCTTGTGTGATAAGCGAGTCTACGCGAAATGCTATATCGTAATATATGGGATAAAATGTGATATTGTCTTCATGAGATTGGGCGGCGGTATAATGCTTCGGTACGCAATTCAATAGAGAAAGCACTAAAATAAAAGTGCAATATTAAACGATAAGAGACATTATAAAAAAACTCTATTTTTACGCATGATATCATGTTTGGTGCTTTTCTCAAGTAAAAAGAAGAAAACAATTAAAAGATACTTTTAAACTCTGAAACTTTGATATCCAGAATGGCATACACAATATAAAATATGAAAAGAGATTACTGTCAACGATTTACTTACAGGAAGCCATCAATGAATTTTTACATCCTCTCTAACGAGGAGTCCCTATGCTTATGGAAAGAGATTAAAAAAAAATATACGTCATCGTGAGATGCAAGAGATCGTCGAGAGAAATGCATAGGCAGTTTTTTGGACGTTTTTAAAAAAAATTGATGATTTTAACACAAATCTGCAAAATAATGCATAGTAAAAATTTTCGAAAGATATATCTTTTCGTTTATGGGATACAATTTTGATTAAATGTGTTTTATTTTCCTTTAAATACCTAAAACTTTAAGATTTAAATGCCGTATAGCATTGGGTCTCGCGGTACTGCAGTATTTAACGATAAAGGATGTCAAGCAAAATACGATATCACGCAATATGCTATATTATGGGATACCCGATACCCAATGGCACGTGATATGCAATACTACGGAGGGACATCACGTGACCTCGTGCGAATTGTGTTGCTAGTTGCACCACTAAGCTGATGTGCCGATGAACAATTTTGCAGGATAGTGTTAATATCGCCGAGGATATTCAAAGCCAATCGTCGCACAGCCGAAGACAACGTGCCCAAGTTTGACGTTTTCCACTTGCGTACACAGCGTCTACGAATCTGAGGGATTTATCCTATTGCGTGGTAGGAAGTGATGAGTAGGCTACAAGGAAGTATTGACGCATCGGCTGTCGGAGAAAATGGGTCAAATGGCATGATGACCAGTGGTGAATAGCATGAACGCCTCCGTTATCGCCTCTCCGTGTGAAAATCTTGACTGAATCGGATAAAGCTGTATCAGCATTCGATTTGATATGTGCGGGTGATATATCGATTTCAGGCTTAGATATTGTAGTCATATTCGGCGATTTAGCTATACTATTATTCCAGAATGTGCGACCGTCAACTAAATGTTGGACATACTTTTCATAATTATAATAACAGAATAAAAAGATTAAAATGTATATCAGCACACAATAGTTACTAGTCGAACGATGCTTCCGGGAATCTCTTGATGCTCATCATTAAATTTTGGAACGAATTACTTTCAATCCGGAGCTTCTTGAGTTAGGTACAGTCGTATACAGTGTTTCTCATCGTAGAGTTATACGCTTATGCAGTAGAATGTGCTTGATGTTCACAGGGTATGTCTCATATTTTGGAAACATCAACTTCGTACATGATGAGTTTCACTTTTACAAAATTCCATCAAAAAATTTATTCAAAACTACGTACGTAATAGAATTTGACCACGATACATCAACCATTGATTGCGAAGAGATTTTTGAAGAGTCGAAAACAGTTTTCAACGTTTCTAGCTATATTTTAAAAATTCTTTAAATCCATTAAAATGTGCGAGACGTAAAATTGGTCTGAATTTGGATTGAGAAAATATTAAATTTATTTATGAGACTCAAAATGCATATAGTGGCAATATCTTAGAGGCTCGCTTCATTGACTGCCAGTTTACTCATGTATTTATTTTAACCCAACCGGTTTCAACGTTAAAACGTCATCATCAGGGGTACAATCTCCATCAGGGAGATCCTAGCATCTCCTGATGGAGATTGTACCCCTGATGATGACGTGGTAACGTTGACACCGGTCGGGTTAAAATAAATTCGTAGAATAAGTACTAAGTGAATTATTTCTAACATCATGCCGTCATTCTACAAAGTGGAGGCTGCAACAGTTGATATTTTACTCGTGTAATTCTAAATCCATAGATATCAAACCGTAAACCGTAGAGATCAACAATCTAGCTGCATTCGACCCTATTATCTAGCATGCCTCCGTTAAATATCCTACTAGTAGTCGCATGTCAATAGTGTAAGTTTGGTGATATTCACCCCCTGCCGCACACCCTCGTGGTGTCTTGAAGGGGTTACGTAGATGCAGATGAAATCATCGCAGAATTATGTGTTTATCATTTGTGTCATATTTGCATCATCATGTATGTTTAACAAAAACAATAAAATCAAGTAAAGCCATCAGCGCATTCCATCAAAATTTCCACTACATCCCATAAAAACATTCGAGTAACTTCGAGTCGAGTATCACAATTCCAACGGATCAGTCTGGTAACAATCGCTATTAGATGTAATAAATATATGGATCAATTTTTTATTACACTAAATGTATTCATATGCATATAAAGCCAAATGCTAGTGTGACTGGCTTCAGTTACGTTTCGACTCAATGTTTTGCCTAATAGCACTGAACGACGATCCACATCGACATCGACCCCCACACAACGTAGTAGGTACCCACTCTGAGAGCACGAAGTGTATCCCTCCCCAACCAATCTTAGTTCCCCTCCCATCGTTCGGAGTCTCCCATCAGGCTTCTTATCGTCGTAGAAAAAAATGCCCCGTCTCCTCTTTGGAAGAAAAGCAATTTAAAAATTTTCGGAGGATGTCCACCCTCGCCACCATTCATAAGAAATCCCTATCTCCCTCTACCCCTGCGATTGAATTGTTATTTATGACTTGAAAGATTACAAAACCTTCAGCCATGGCGTCGAAGATGTGTCGGCTCGGAGGACTTACGACATTTCTTTCTTTTCCTCAGCGGAAGTAATATATCTAAACGGCAGATCTGGGCTAGCTCTATATTCCAGCTTAAATAATTGAAGCAATGCATTGTCATTATCTCCCCCATTTCTTACACAAACCTCATACTTCTTCATCTCTCTTCCTCAGGAAATTATTTCCCACAGAAAAATGTATCCTAGGCGAAGGAAGAGTATATGGGAAGCGAATGAGAAAAAAAAATAATTTTTCTCAATATGATTGTTGCCAGGCGAATAAACCTACCTATTCTTCTCGTCTGTATCTTCAAATTTACTCTATTTTGGGATAAAGAAAGGGGAATACAGTGATAGACGTGAAAAATGAATGAGTCAGATAGAGGCAAAGACTAATGGGTTAGATTAAATGGTTTAGATTAATCAAAGTCTATAAAAAAATGTGGGAAGGTTGGTATGAATTGGATTCGGGAAAAAACAGACCATGATGCAAAACTGTTATGAAAGGAGGGACAGAGATGAATGTGGAATACTTAGAACTAGTACTAGAAAAATATACTGAAAACTGCTACTCACGAAATTGAGGAATGAAAGAGAAGTTCATGCTTAGTCATAAAACGTTGAAGAGGTTTTGCGGAAGCATGTGAATGGTAGGTATATAACAACATTGGTATGTTTTGCATGCCTGTCCATACACAGCTTGAACAGTAGAACGCTATCAATTGATATAATAAAGGGTAATGTTGATTAAGGAACTGTGAATTCTTGTTCACTAATACGTTCCACGTCCGGTAGGATAACAGTCCTTCACGCCTGCAGTTTTCCATCTCAATCGTTATATCCCTGCGTACACAGTATCTCACTTCCGTGAGAATATAAAAAGATACAATGACCACGCGTTGCTCCGAAGTGAATCCCCGAAGGCAAAGTGAACGTTGGTAACAGCCAAACTCGTTCCCTTTTGCAGCAGCCTAGAACTTCAACTAATTCTCCGCTAGGCGGGAAATCGGTAACGAGATCCCTAAGCAACAACGGTGGGCCGCAATTGGGTAATACCAAATGGAGACACGCCGAGCAGCTTGACCATGCGTTTACCTACTACGATACAAGTGATCCCGAAACCTTGAATTAGTAACATGATGGCTCAACGTCTAAGTGCTCCGAAAACTTAATATATCGTTCGTGAAACAACGGCCGCAGCATTTGCTTTTGATAGTTTCACAAAAACCGTGCCGGTAAAATTTCAGCTGGGACCGTAGGGTTTAACCTCATTGAAACCGTCATAAATGCAATTAAGCCCTCCGTACTTGCTATCACTACGCTATTCTCAGGGATAGACAAATGTAATGTTAGCCAGGTTGAGCCTTCATTAAAGTAAGGCGGAAGTCAGAAAGTTTGCTAACATTAAGAATGACGAAATATTTTATAATTATGATTTATACTTTGTGCTTTGCCTTAGACATTTGGTGAGTAATAGAAGTTATCCATGTAGACATTTAATCAAAATCTCAAAAGCGTGTCTACCAATGGAAATGGGTCAAATATGTAATATAAGGTTGAATCATAAGAATAAAATTAATCTTAATCATTTCATATGTATATTATCGAATACAGAAATAAACTTATGAAGTCCCTTCTTAAATAGCGAAAATATCTTCCAGGAATTATTTTTAAAAACACAAAAAATTTATGATACCCATTTTTAGTATTCTATCCTGAATTTTACCGAAAACAAAGGCATCAGGACTCGACCACTTGAGTAACTTCTTATCATTCACTTGATGGCTGAACAGTCGACGAAAATTATTCTGAGAAATAATTTGAGAGGTGTAACAATGGTTTCCAACTATCTCTTGTTAAAAAGTCATCCATAGATGTAAATGCAAGCCATGAGTCTTTTGCATTCGGTATTTTTTTCTGAAGGGTTTCCAAGAACTATTATCACCTCAACTACTCACATCGACAGCGTCATACAACTGGTCGGGGGTGAGATATGCAAACGCAGATGGCATTACGATGATTCTCCTCCCAAAATCTCCCCACCAACACGGATACGAAACCATTCCTTTTTTTCTAACCTCTCGTCGCGAACAACTGGCGTGGATATTCTACGTCACATCCGCTAGCACCATAAGCTTCCTTCTCTCATTCTCTCCGCGATGCATTACAGAACGAGTCCCGGGCATTACGACCACACACACCCTCCCACACGTCGTGGTTGCATATACAGCGGGGCTCCGCGGTCGGCGGCGAAAGACTCTTGCCGACTTAAAGTCGACAGACACCCCTACCCGCCGACAAAATTGTTTCATCTTTCCCGCCACGAACAGGCCGTACATTTCGGAGGCAGGGAAGGAGGGAAGGGAACGAGTCTCCCGGTGCCGGGCATTTTATTCCGGGTCGTTCCCCGAGCCGGATCCATCTTGTTCCGTCGATGGCAGTCACACGTGACCCGGGCGGAGAATCTCGCGGGAGTGTGTACGCGGAAGGAGGCTGGAAGGATGGTTTGAGGGAATCAACCCCTAGAGGGATCAGACGGGAAGGGAACGCATGCATTTGCCGCGGGCATGAATGCAAAGACGGCGAAACTCGCTGGGTGCTTCAGAAGCATCCAGCTTTTTGCACTTACGGTACCTATATTTCCTAGCTAAAGCATTGCGAACTGTTTCCTATATATATTTTGCCCAAAAAACGCATCAGGGAGGCTAGGATGTATAAAGTCTTTTAATTTCTGTAAACACCTACGTAATAAACACAACAAAAATATTTGCTTCAGGAATAACGCATCCATTAAATGATTACATTAGATTTAAGAGATTTACAAAATATATAAGCGAATTCCTATATGTTTAAGTAATAATGGAATCATTATGTATGGAATGGAATTATTAGTAAAGAGTTATTATTCCATTATGCTTCACGGATATCCATGATGTTCTACGAATAACGCAACGCATCCTTTTTTGCTAAATTATCATATAGCGCCGTGTAATCCATTAATTATTCTCTTGTGAGTAAGACAACTACGCAACTCTATCTTATAATTCTGCATTCACTTAATATTATACACTTTACATTTATTTGAGCAGATTCTTCAACAAACCCAGGATACTATCCGTTTCAAACACTACTAAGCAAGTAACGCATTTGTCATTAATGAGGAGTGTTTTTGACTGTTGCAAGAGTATAATAAAATCACAAATAAAATCAACTGATTCAGGCGAGATGTAGTGGAAGTTTGACATATTGGAATAAAATATAGGTGCACTTTTCCACAACTAATTTATTACTGCGTACGACGCGTTTCGGCTCACAGAGCCATCATCTGGTACAAGACACCAACATACATGTTCACATCATATTTATACATATTAGAAGGGGTGGGGGGGAGTAAGTGGGCATGGAGGGGGGGGGCAAAGGTACGGTCGGGGGAAACAATGAGAGACGGAAAAACCAAGGAAGTATGGAAAGGGGGGGGGGAGGGGTTGGTGAATGAAGGGACGCGTGTCAAAAGAAAGGGATACGAGGCGGCAGTTAGCGAGGCAAGGAGGAGGTGTGTGGGAGGTGTCCTTGCCTCGCTAACTGCCGCCTCGTATCCCTTTCTTTTGACACGCGTCCCTTCATTCACCAACCCCTCCCCCCCCCCTTTCCATACTTCCTTGGTTTTTCCGTCTCTCATTGTTTCCCCCGACCGTACCTTTGCCCCCCCCCTCCATGCCCACTTACTCCCCCCCACCCCTTCTAATATGTATAAATATGATGTGAACATGTATGTTGGTGTCTTGTACCAGATGATGGCTCTGTGAGCCGAAACGCGTCGTACGCAGTAATAAATTAGTTGTGGAAAAGTGCACCTATATTTTATTCCAAAAATCACAAATACCTACTGCCGCAGCATGATACTCTATTGTTTACTACTAGGATATTCGAAGGATGAAAGTTACATTCCTTAGCCCTTGAAATGATAAACCTCTTCGATTCTTTTAGGTCAAAATCAGATCCTTTTCCACATTTCCAAGAAGCAATACGCAGAATAAATTTATTTCTCGTGATTAAGTTTTCTGCTAGTCCTGCCTTACTTATAAATTTTCAGAAGGATGTTCGATAATAATTAAGTTGCCGTTGAAAACGTTATGTGAGAACATGCCTACCTCGGTTTAATATCTCACAGATTTACCAATGCTTAATCATGTAGGGAAAGGCTAACCAACTCAAAATATTTTATATATGCAAGTAGGTAACAAACAAGGAATTCAGAGGGGGTACCTGTGGACTTTTGGAGTTTATGACAGCAAGGTCTGCAGCATGGAATTAGTCTTCTCTGGCGAGTAACGAACTTCCACTCATCTCGGGAAACTACCACCGCCTCAACGGAGACTAGCGGATCATCGTCACACGCAACATCACTCAAGTGCTTTTGAAAAGGTTTCATTCTTCCTCTCGCTCACTGTTAACGTGCTCTAGTTTCAATAAATTAGATGACAAAAGATATTAAAAACCTAGCTCCAGAGGAGATATATCTAAAAGAGCAGAATAAATATATTTTAATACTCCTTTTTCCTATTTTATAAACTCTAGTACTAGGCATGATAATTCGCTTTTAATTTCCAATTCTTTTCATTCTTTAAATACAGGTATATGTGACAGTAACTTAAGAATAAATCATAAAAATCTCATCATTTTATCTTCATTTTCAATGTAAAGACGTTTACACCTGACAAATGCTTTTGGCACATCAGCAAGCACAATCTCACCCACAGTATAAGGAAAAATATATTAATCAGTGAACTAGCTGATGTATCTTTGACAAAATTCTCAATGTGAATAAAATATTTATAGGAAACGAATGAGAAAAGTAATTGCTTCCTGAATGTAGCATAATTATCCGTGCACGTAGTTTTCCTCAAACTCATCGGTTTATTTACATCAAATCGGATACCAGTATTAATATTGTGTTCATTCGAATACCTTAATTCCAAGAGTCTGCACATTGTTAAGCACGAAAACTGGTACATACAATCTAAGTAGCTGTTGGAAAAATGTGTTCCAAATATAGTTCATTCCTATTATCGTAACCGCCAGTTAGGTTTTTTATCTGGTATTAAATTTACGTCGTCTATAAATTTAAGGGAGTAAGTAGCTTCCACTATTTCCATTAGATGGTAGTCGATTGGAGGTATCTTGAAAATGCCGCGTCCTTTGGGACAGCTAAACTATCCCAGACATGGACCCCATTCTACCATCAAGTGCAAAGAAGTACCTACTCCGCATTTCCCCTGAGACTAACGCAGATCATGGAATGAGATCCGCCGGGAACTTCTGAAAAAAAAACCTTTTTTCACCAGTATACCACTCCTTTATGCATTAGGGATTACGCCACCGGCATCCGGGAACCATGTAACCAGGAAAGAGGCGATAAAATAGTTGAGTAGAATCTCGTTAACAGGCTCGCAGAAAATGTGAAATTCGCTCGTGAATGGATGGGAAATGTGTTTAAACCTCTTTGAAATATTAATAGAATAGCTTGGGAGTGGTGAAAACAGGCGGCAGGAAGTGCTGTCACAGATATATCGTCTCGCTAATTTTGATTCTAGTTCATATTTTGAGCGCCTCTTTCGAGAATATACCCGGGCCCATGCAGAGGTTAAACAGTAAAAAAATCGACATGCTAACCATGATTATAACGACGTAAAATTATAGCGATTTTTTCGTGTAGATACAAAGATTATCCCTTTTTTGCAGAAGGATGATTTATATAAAAGCAAACATACTACGGAATGTGATAAACGGTTAAATTTTTAAACGCATAGAAGGCGTGCCATTACAACACTTCCTGAATTCAAGTAGGAACTGTATTTTTCATTCTTTCTTCTTGTTAGTACGAGAGACATGAGCCAAATTTCTCGAGGCATGCGCGACACCATTTTCTCGCTATGAGCTTTTTTTTGCTTCACCAAAAACCTCACGAAATGAGTTTCTGTGATATGAAACAAGAAATACTTTTCACACGTATTCTATCAAAAGATACCCGGAAAGTAGGACTCAAATGTTTATTGTGGATGGCAAGAGAGAATTTCTCGAACTGAACCACTACCTAGCCTACCTACGATTTAAACGTTAAAAGATAAAGCTTTCGTGACTTATTGCTTTATCAGGTGATGTCTGACGTCGTGAAAGTTTGTACTTACTTCTTAGTTAGTAACAGTAACTTAGCACGCAAAGAAGTTTGCAAAATTAGAGAATTTTTCGATAACAGACTTGAGTGAAAACCAGAATCGAAGCAATCTTTGGATTTATGACCGAATGGTGTAGGTGATAATGCAGTAAAGGAGAAAGCATATAAAAATTGGTTTTTCACATTATTGAGGATAGGAGGGTAATGGTTGAGGCATTTATTTATTTATTTATCACAAAACCGAAAACAACACATCATAAATCGAGCACTTGAACTAATAATAACTACACACGTATTTGTGTTTCAAATTAAGAACGAAGAGTGTGGAAACCCAATACTTTTTAACCTACTAGAAACTAAGGGCATTAGGTGAAATTCTTTAAAGTCCCATCGAAATTAAAGGTCATCAAACATAACTCAAGCATGAATTACTTTGAAAACCTTCACCATTTCCGAGATGAGAGTCTGCACCCATGGGGAAAGAGTTCACAACCTCCTGGCATCCGAATCAACCTAGTCTCACCACTGCCAAAACGTGATAAAAAAACTGTTTCGCCGAGGGAGGAGGAGATTTCGGTCACGGGGGGAGGGTGAGGGGTGGTGTTGCGAGAGGCAAACGGAGAACGCCAGCCCGCAACATCGACACAATTGCACTGGCACAAAGGGCAAACGCGAGGCGGACGTAGCCATGGAACTGGAAGCTAGGAAGAGGGGGCGAGGCAGGAGAGAGAAGCGTGTTGTACAGTAGTCGGGAAACATCTTACGTTGGCTTGCCTGGGTAGGCGGGGGGGAGGGGGGGGCGGGAAGGAGGTAAAGGGGAACCTTTGGAACGCCCGGAAAAGTCTTCCCGAGTCTCTCTCCCTCTGGGAGATCATGTGTTATGGTTGGTAAGTCTGGACCACTGGGACGGCAGCGGAAATGGCTTTTTGTGCAGACCTCGGCGGCAGAACAGCTCGGCCTGAGGATACGCTCCCAACCGACATCCAATATCACTTTGATTCTCGACGTTTTACTTAACCGCGTGGGGAATCTGTGTATTTCTTCCGGAGAAGAATGGAAGGGGGGGGGGGGGGCGACCAGGCTCCCCAGCTATTCCCTGGTTGATTGGAGAGGAAAAAGATTTTCACCACGACGTTCGATTCAATGGCCGCCAAGTTTTCTTCGCGCAAACGTGATGCCGTCCCAAAAACCAGAAAAGGGGCACGTTGGGGAAATGTAATTTTATTCCCGCCCTTTCGGCACAGAACTCAAATGGAGGAAAACAATATATTCCACAGGGAGAGCATGCGCGGAAAAAATCAACTCGAAGCAGTAAATTTCAACTCCCCTTGACTCAGATTCTTGCGTCCATTACGTAAAAGTGATTACTCATCACAGTACGGAAAAATAGCACCTGAATCCATTGAAAAGAACCCTCAAAGGATCGCAGTTAAAATGTACTACTCCAAACTCCCCTAACAATATCTTTCGCACTGAGAAAGAAATATAATGATGATTTTTTACTTTTGCCTCAGGAAATAAGGCCATTAAATTCTTGCTTTCCTTAGTTCTAGGAATATGTTGTTCTTTTAAGTTCATAATAAATAATCCTATGAATTAGAAATTATTTTTTGAATATATCTAAGCTACATTTTCTCGTAATTTCATAACCTGCTTGATTAATATTTAGCTATTAATTAGGCCATTAGTCCCGTGAGGGATCGGTGATTTGGACGAAATGACAATGTACTCAAATCAGGACTATAACAATTAAATATCCTACAAGATTCATTGTTTGATTAAAAAAAACTCAATCCGTACGTCTTTTGGTACCCTAACTGGTAATCCTTACTAAGTTATTTGGAATGTAAACGTGCAATTTTTTCTGGAATGATATTTCCATTGTATAGGTAAAACAAGGTTAAATTCCCTAGCTCATGGAAAAAATTAAGATAAAAATAATGAACGAAACTTTAAATTCAACCCATGTTTCACGGTTCTAGCAAGGGAAGGAAACTGAGAAAACCATTCCGATTAAATTGATGTTCCAAACATTTAAAATGCCTTGAATTTCAAGTCACTACAATTCCGAGATTACAGATTTACTAATTTAGTTGATTTTAGATAAAAATGTAGGTATACTTATCAACTTTAAGCCAAACAAAAAAATTGCTGCTTTAGGTGAAACATTGAATAAATGGAAAACCGAGCACAAATTTCAATTCCCAATTGCTAGGAGAATAACTGTATGCAAAGGGATTTCCTTCGAACGAATTAAATGCTTTAAAATTCATTTTTATGCGACTTAAAATTTTCCCCCAGAGTTATAATAATATTGATGCGGTGAATCTTTCATTCAGGCAATTTTACGCTTTTTAATCAATATTTCAGGACGAATTTATCCTCAAGGACAGAAATACCATCGGGATCCGGTGAAAATCGTGACCATGAATACGGCGGTACGCACCCATGTAAAGATAGGTGAAAATTGGTTAATCAGCGATGGATCGGTCAAGGCAATTACCCCCAATTTCCCCTCAGCCGACGCCAAACTTGCCCCAGTCACGAAACGAGCGCCGCGACGGACAAAGGGTAAAGCCGTTTCGTGCCCCTTCCTTCCCTCCTCCCCACCCATCCCCCTAACTGTATCACGTGACGAAAATTTTCCGTGGGTACCTCCTTGAGAAAACATCGGATGGACGAAAACTTGAGTGTCCCGTGAGGGATCGGTGATTTGGACGAAATGACAAAGTTTTGGGGAGAGGTAAAGCGATATCCGTGCCCTCTCCCACGGCGGGTTTAGGCGCCGGAAGGTTGCTAGTTGCCCGACGCTGAATTTATAACGACCCGCGTTTCATTCCCTCGGCAAACTATTACCCAGGTTAACACCGGCGCACAACGTTTGCTAGGGCGTCACATTTTGGATTTCCCTGTGCCACCACTCCGGTTTCCGCGAGGCTAGGAGCGTTGTTGAATGCCTAGTCGGAGATCTTATTAGCGCAAAGTGCCGAGAGTTTGAAGGAACTTAGGGTATCCCGTGCTTATGCTACTAATTAGTGCCTGAACAAAGAGCGCTCGGGTTTGAGACGGAAAGCGTTAACTAGTACACAGGGTAGCTCACCTTTCTTCTTTCAGGATCCGTAGACTGCCTCCCGAATTGCGGATAACGGGAAAATTTGATTTGAAAGAGCGTGAAGGCAGCAATTATAGGTCTTTGCTTCAAAGATTGCTTCTTGCGTCCTGAATCAACACGTAACATTGCAATTTGGGATCAAGGTGTTTATGCTATTGATTTTATTTCAGCCTCTTCGAAACGAGGTCAATTTTAAATTATATTCCTAAGGAAAATATAGATTTGTGGACCCGTTAGGCCAGAAATTACGACAGCTAAACTAAATATAGATAAAGAAACCAATGTAAATATGTACCGCACTCACTTCATTACAACATTCAAAATGTACCACCAAAATGGCCTAGGCATGCATCAATGAACATCTTTCGTACGATGGTTTTATGTTGAGGAAAACAGGGAATGTCATCATACACCATCATTGTGTAAAATTAGGCACATATTTTGTAATTTTTTGCGATAGTATCCTTCAATTCTAACAGAAAGATGCTGACACATAATTTACAAATCAATGCTTGGATCACAGCTATTACAAGTGGGGAAACTTTAGCTTGCATTCAAGAAAAATATATCATTCCCCCGCAGGAACTTTACTTCCAAGAACATAAGTATATGTTGGTATATTCCGCAAATATCTCATACCTCGTCTAAGCAGTACTGGTGGTCCGGATAAGTATTCATTGAGGTGTTCCAACTAATAATATTAAAATTCACACAATCTAAACAAATCTTTTCTTGAGCTTATTTCTAAGACAATACAACACCCATGTCTGAGGAGTAAATCGATCTCGTGACTTTTGGATTGTAATGCTGGTGTGTTGCCGACCGTATATATCGCCCAAGAGATCGGAAATTGCTTCTTACCAACTACGTGACCCTTCCCAAATGAGTATTTTACGAGAGAGGAGCATTGTATCGCTCGTCATACATACATTAACCAAAACAGTAATCAACATTACATAGGAGGTTGTTTAAGTGGGAAGATAAACGGCAATATCACAATTCTCCCTCACGCGCCCGAAAATTTCTGGCCTTGTAGTCCCTTCGTACGGCGGCGTAATGACCTGAGCGTGTCTATCGGAATATCGCCCTCGAATAAGTCAAGACCCTTCCGTCGTACGTGATGCGGGATGTTTGGCCGTAATCCTAAGGCGAGCGGATGACGCCTCAAAGGGAATGCTCCCGGTAAGTTACCCTTCTTTTCTGCGTTGCATCCTCAAGGGGCCTGACGCCACAGCACGTAAATACCACGGGGGTATTTTCCATTTTTACCCCCAATTTCTCTACAATTTTCCAGCCTTTCTCCTATCCTCAAAGGAAAAATTGCACCAATATGTTTATTCATGAGTCCAGTGTAACTTGCCTAAAATAGAGGGGGGGATCGGGTTGGTGTGGTGGCTAGGGTACTGCCCTACAATCCCAAGGGCCCGGGTTCGATTCCCGGCAGTGGCGGATTTTTCAGTGGAAAACCGGTCCCCACTTGAGTGCCTAGTGGAGGGCATTTTAAGTTCAGTACTCCGTCCGTCGGATGGGATGTTAAGCCGTGGTCCCCTTGGCGCCTTTCGTTAAGAGTAGGCTAATGCCGACACCGGGTTTCTCTCCACCCTTCCTTCATTCCCTGAAAACTCCTACCATTACCCAATTTTCCACCTACCCTATAAGGGGCAAATGACAGCTGTCGGTCGCCTCCCGTAAATAACCAAACCGAAACTAAAATAGAGGAGAAAAGCATAGCATCAAATACTTTATAGGCGTACTCCAATTTCTTCATGCTGGAATTTTAACAATAGTGAAAATATATAGCTGAAATTTAAGGTCTTTTCTTGTGTTTACCAAGACTACCTGAGTAAAACGTTATATAGTAGCAGCATTGACTATGTTCATAAAATGACTTCACCTCCGTTTTTTTCAGTTTTTTACAGTTTTCTCCAGGTGAAAGTATTCTCTCTGTTCAAAGGAAATTATTCATTTTACTGCGAATGCAATATACCACGACGATGGGATGTTGGTAACTGTATCGATACAACGTTTTTATTTTATTATACGTACGTACATACTATTATATATATATACGTACTTAATACAGCTTCAGAAAGTCTCTTTATTACAAGATCTTACTACAATTCTTTGTGACAGACACTTTAGAGCAACATGAAAGAGAATGGTTTAAAAAAAAAACTCTTACTCCTTATGCTAGTTTATAGAAAAGGAATTTATGAACGTAAGTTAATGACATTTGGTTGGGATGAAAATTTCTATTCAGAAGCAAAGTACTGAAGTCAAAGATTACACGGGTACACGAAGGTAATTATTTTGGAGGAAGTAATACCTATTATTCCCTTATTTTTACATTTGGTGCACTGAAGTGCCCTTGAGGATCTGGGAGTTCAAAATCAAAGATTTATGGTCTGCCCGATTAATATTTCCCCACCTTTCGCAGGAATACGATCAGTAAAAAAATTTTTGGATAAAACATGACTTTGACCTCAATTTTCTATGCTCCAGAGAGTTCATAATAAATAATTTTAACCGAAAAAAACGAGTTTTCAATCACAAGAGGGAATAAAAAATGCAATAGATCGAGTAAGCACTCTTCAGGGTAGAAAGGCGTCCAGTTTTTTAAACGTGTTGATGCATTTTCGTTAACCAACACACTGAACACGAAGATTTCCACAACTTGGTGGTGCATCCAACGCTTGTCATTAAATGAAATTAGCATGCACTTTTCATTTGGAGAACTGCTAAAAAAAAAGATGATACTAATTTAATAAAGCACGGCAAGAGGTATTCACACGAATTCATTCTCAATTTGAGCAATTGATCCTTTTTTTACTCTGCGGAACGTTGAATCCGGAAAAATTTAGCCTGGCCCTGCCCCTTTAAATTCATTCCCCAAGCGTGAGATGGAAGCTAATGATACGGGCATCGATTTATGGTAACAAAACAGAGCATGGTCATTACTCGTGCTGAAGCAACCACAAAAGAGTCATGACGCATTCATATACCTAATTCTTGACCATTTTCATTCTTTTTCTTCAAGCATTTTCAATCAGTGGAAGAGGATGTTTTACGCAAGCTACGCTGCCTAACGTAGGATATATTGATGCCAGAAAATATGCCCGACACTTTAAATAACAGATCTTCATTTCCATTTGCATGCGCTTGCCATTTTAATTGCCTTCTGACAGAGCCGGTGGCACTTTCCTAATTGTGACGATGCCCCCCGATGATAGGGGATTTCCAAAGTAATTTATCGCTAATAAAAACCTTTCTGGCTTTCTTTCGATTTCAAATCACGACCTTCATTCGTGAAGGGTTCAAGTCACGCCAGGACCCAGTTCTCTTATTTTACGGCTTGAATTAACAAGAGTTTTCGACTCACAGCCAAAGGACAACTTCTCTCGCGTTCGCGACATTTTTTCCATACGCTCAATTTTACGATTCCTTAAATATTGATTTGGGGTGAAATGATTTGAAAAAAATGTATGTAAATCCCAATGCTCAGCTCATTTCAGGCTCACTCACGAAAAAACCCTCAAAATTTATCCGTATTATGACATTTGGATGAAAATATAATTTTTGCTATCTATTATTCAATGGAACCTCTCCTAGACCAAAATACATGAAAAACATGAATTTAATAATTAATGAAGTGGTAGACTTAGGCTGCCATGGGCTAATTTTGGTTTATTTGGTGTTTGGATAAAATATGGTCCATAAGGAATCCAACACCTTTACCTGAGTCGGGCTTTAAACTTGCGACATTGGGTTGTGACGCCGGCGCGCTACCAAATTGACTCCTGTACCCATGGTTTATTTGACAGCATGTACTTAGCTGAACGACTACAGAGTTGTCCTTCTAACGTCTTTTCACTCTTTCTAAAAACTATGAAGATTTGGTTTCCCTTTGGGCAACTCATTGACCCACTGGCCTAAAACTAGGAAATTGGAATAGGTCTCTTTGTACGCGCAAAGCAAATTCAGAAACTTAATAAATTCAAAAACTTAATGTTATCTGGTTACCTGATTAATATCGAAAAACACAGGTGGCAAGGAGAAATAAATTGGTTCCTCTATTCTGATGTGCAAATTGGCAAGCCGTTTGGCTTAGTACTTCCTTAGTTACCCTAAAATTTCAAAGAGCTTCACTTTGAATACAAACGGTTTCCCTCCAATTACTGACGACTTAAAAACTAAAATTCATCAATGCAAAAATATTCGTGAAAATCGGTACTACCTTCATTTTCTTTCAAATAATTCTAATCTCTATTGACTAATGACTTAAATTCACTCGCAGAAGTTAGGATAAAATTATTTGCTTCAAATCGATTTCTAACTCTACAAATCTGTAAACCCATAGGTTCTGCCGATTTCACCGGACACACAGTACCTGAATTCTACTACATCAGAAACACAAGCAAAAAATGGCATTCTTGTATGAAACTATATTATTATGCTAGAGAGATGAGCAATGCAATATTTCGTTTTTCCTTGTTTCGTAAAGTTAGAATGTAATGTTGGAGAGAGTGCAAACGAGAGACGCATGCTAAAAGTGCAACAGACTGAGATGATCTGACCGGAAAAAAGCGAAAAATTTTACACTTGAAACAAATATGCATATCCACTCACATTGAAAGATTTAACCAAATTATAGAGTCATTGCAACGAAAACAATTTTTGATTGATGATAACCCACCATTTAGGGTAACCCCTGATGGAAACCTACTTTCTTTTACATTTCATTTATCATTTGAAAATATAATAACGATTGAAAATATCATAACATCTTGGACATGCTAGGGCTAGAATTTTTATTATGTTTCTAGAAGGATAGGAAGTCTTCATTCAGCATGCAGAGGGAATAAAAACATTCATGGTCTCGAGTGAAAAAAACTTATGACGAAAAGGCAACGTTGCTTCGTTGGGGACGTAAAAAAAAACGGGCGAGCGGATGCCTTCCCAATTATTCAGAGAACCGCGGAAAAAACGGAGAACAGTACCGAGAGAATGCGGGGGGCGAATATAAAACGTGATCTGCCTTTAAAAAAAAGTAATGAAACAAAACATCCTCGCAACCATTTGGCCCGCTGACCATTCCCTATTCCACATTGGGGATAGGAAAAACAACAAAAATAAATTGCGCGAATGAACTGAAGAAACAAAGAAAGGGGGGGAACGCCCTATGGGACCCCTTCCCAACCAGGGATTTACTCGCTCCTAACCCCATCACCCCCTTCCAATTCGCGCTATGCCCCACGGGATATTTGACCAAAGGTCAACTCTTTCAGGTAAGTGTAGGATGGGTAAAAAGCCGAGGGAAGTGGTAGTTTTGGGGGCGTAGAGAGAGATCAGAGCTAGAAAGGGAAATAGGGTTCCCTGCACTGAAAACCATGCGAAAAATCTTCAGAAAAGAATGCATTGGGGAGAGAGTAAGACTTAAAACCTCACAGGGGCGAATAAAAGGGACCCTGCTAAAGGAACCGCGGATGGGAAAGCAGAAGAAACCAAGACGAGAGTGAGGGGGCTGTCATGATAGTTTTCCTCGCATAATTTTCATATATTTATGTTTTACTACACCCATATCCTCTTCCTCACCTCCATAATATTAACTTGAGAGGAAAATGGACGAAAAAATGGAAAAGGCAGGCCTCACATGAGATATATGGAGCAGGTTGTGAAGGATGAAAAAGAAAAAAACAATACGTTGACATGAAGAGGTTTGCCGATAGAAGAATCGAGTGGAGAGCTGCGTCAAACCAATCCTAGGATTGTCGACCAATGATGACGTCCTCATCCTATAGATGCTTGGATTTGCAAAGGCAAGGAAGTTATGCAGGCCTTCCGAAGCCCTCCGGATTTTTCCCTTTCTGGAACATGTAGAGAAAAAGGAAAAATTTCTCTGGAGAATTATATCTGGGTGCAGATGGGAGTGGTAGAATATAAGGGAAGGAGAGAGAAATTCTCAACGGGGGTTTCGGGTCCGGGAGGTAAGGGAAGGAAGCAGTAAAATCATAAAATGGAGATCCTTCCGCCTTCCCCTTCCCGTAAACTCTCGACGTACGTACTTCCCCGAAAACTATAAAATTCTTACCGACGGGGGAGTAAAGAGGGCTGAGTGCACGCACATGCCGAATCCTTACATGGAATACGTCCGAGATCTTCGGCCGGAAAAGTGCATTTTCATTCTTTCATTCAGGTCCACCTTCACTCTCTCCTAGAAACCTATATTAAGAAAAGGTTTACCTCTGGAAGGAGGTACCTTGTGAACCAGACTCGCGAACGTGCTTTAGTCCTTCACTTCACCATCCTAGCTTCTTCGCATAAGTTTACCTTCTGTTTTCTCATAGAGACATCCCTTCAGGTCAATGCACTTCAAAGAATGTCATTATCGGTTGAGTCGAGGGAAATGAATTAATATTTATCCAAAATCTGACTAGCAGTGTAAACTTTACACTAGCGTGACGACCGGAGTTCAATATGGATGAAAAAACAGCAAATTTCTCAGCAATAATTTTTATGACACGGGGTTTCATTTGACGTGCATTTTTTACACGTGCACAGTTTAGATAGTTATTTCCCAACGATGTTTCGTTAAGCAGCAGCCGAGTATTCAAAAATTAATACAATAAATTTGTAAATGAGTAGACTATATCAACATTAATTCTTCAGCCAAAAACGATTGAACTCCATGTAATTGAAAATAATCCAGCAGAAAATGAGTAATTATCCAAAAAACCATGACTATTCTCGAAAACAAGAGTTGCTGCTACACTACGTATGTTGAACCTTCTTTCCAAGACACTCAGTTTCCTATGTTGCCACATAATGCCACAGTAAAACCTTTTTTCAGCATACAATCTTAATAATAATACCTACCGCCATGGGTGTAAATGTGTATCCTTATCCTTAACGTGAAAAAAAGTTTTTTTCGCATTAAGGATATTTGCGGGTTCATTACATAGGGTAAAATGATATAAAAAAAGCATATTTAACTTTGGGAAAGTGTTAAAATAATTTCTAAAAGTAAAAATCTTTTCTTCCTGAGCGTCAATTATTTTTTAACTTATACTCAATAAAGTGAATAATTAGCATTATCAGCGGAAATTTCCACTCAGAGTCGAATGAGATATTTTCGATATTGCTAAAATCATAAGCAGCCAAAATGTTTAAAGTCATGAGAGTAACGTGCTGGTCATATCGTCATGACTAGCCATCACCTAAGCGTTGGAATACAAGCCTGTACGTCACAAGCCTGTACGTCACGGAAGCCACGGGAGTTCAGCTCCATCTCTGCCTGTATGGCAGAGAAGGAGCTGAATCAGACACTAATAACCATGGAAAGGACAATGGCCAGATATCATCTGAAGATCAATAAGAATTCCAATTCCAAAGAAGATTCAATCCATCCTCATGCATTGAATTTACCTCTGTCTGAGGATGACAGAATAAGATCCTTAAAACCATGGAAAGGACAATTACAAGACGTCAGCTGAAGATCTATAAGAATAAGACTAAGATATTTGTGTGCAGCAAGAAAGAAGAGGCCAAAACCAACGTTAAACTAGGAAAACAAAAACTGGAAGAGGTGAAAGAGTTCTGTTACCTTGGAAGCCAAGTAACCTACGACGGACGAAGCAAGAAAGAAATAGTTAGCAGAATACCATAAGCGAAGAGAGCAGTGGAAAAGAAAAGGGTGGAAGCATTCGAAATGTGGTGCTACAGAAGAATGATGAAGAATGAATGGATCGACCAAGTAAGTAACGAGGAAGTCCTTAGACGAGAGGGAGAAAAGAGAAGTCTTTTGAATACCCTGAAAAGAGGACGGAACAACTTAATTGGCCACATCATGAGACACGATGGCCTGATGATGAAATTTGTCGAGGGACACGTGGATGGGAAAAGAATGGCAAAGGAAGGCCTTGTGCGATGGATTAAGTGATGAAGGATGTGAAAGAGAAGAAATAGGTACGTAAATATGAAGAGATCATCCGATAGGACTCGGTAGAGAGCTGCGTCAAACCAATCTGAGGATTGATGACCAATGATGATGATGATGATGATGATCATGATGATGTCACGGGAATAGGTACGTACACACTGATTTATCGAACACGGTGGATATGCCTAGAAAAATGTAATGAGCAGAACTTCAGCTAATCCAACACCATTGAATTTATTTTACGTATGAACCTTACAACCACCTAATACTTAAACACTATCCGTGGGTTTATTCTGTTTATACTATCCTTTTTTCGTTGAAAATAGCATTTATCAGCATTTAAGACGAAAACTCAACGTTATAAGCCTCCAACAAGCATACCTACCTACATACTCCCAAGGCGGAGCATACACATAGCACTCTTTCCCGAACACGCTACTTTTTGATGGTGCCATAAATTTTAAGTGTTTTTCAACGAAACTCAAAAGATTTTATGGAGTTTACAACCCCAGGCCACAATGTATTGTACAAACCCTGTGGCCTTGGCTGCCTACCCCGAGTTACTAAACTCATGGTTGTAAATCAAACCTAAATTGTGATGGGCTTTCGAATTTGACCTCGCAGCGTAAAAGTGAAAACTTCGGTGCGGCCATAAATGGTTTACATGGCAAGGCAGTATTTTACAAGAAAACTCTTACGCCTAACCAAATGCGTAAATATTGTATAAAGTTTCTAAATCGGAAAAAAATATAATTACCGAAGTAAAACGTTATCACTGCGTGGAAATCAATACTTTGTTTCCATTCCACATTTAAGTATTAAATATTCGGATACATCGCAAAATTTTTATCACGAGAGAATTCATAAATATCATCCCATTCCTTATTAAAATAAATATTCATCGTAGAGAATATAGAAAATGAAAAATGATTTCAAATATTCTCTATACGGCAAACTGAAAATTACGTCCGACACAAGGCTCACTGTGCGTCTGGAAATTTTTTACCTGCTTTAAAAAATATTTTCCAAATTAGTCAACGGTCAAAATTCTCTTCCGCAGCGTGTATCACTGAAAAGAAGTTTCTATTCCGAGAAAGTGAGCTAATGCCCAAAAATGAAATGCATGCATACTTTGATAGTCCATCGTATGTTTCCGTTTCTAATGTGGTTCCTGAGGGTGTTGGAGATGGGAGATCACTAAAAGCTTATGCGATATGGGTGTGGTGAACAATGGACGCAGAAAGAATGATGGAAAATATGGCTACGGAAGCATGGAAGGATGCTTCAGAAAAGTGGTTATCTACAGATAAAGCTATGAAGGAATAAAGAGAGAATGATAGTTGAACAAACAATAGGCCGAATAGAATAAACATTCGCAGTGCTGGGAATCAGGCGGAAAAATAAGAATATTTTGATAGCATTTAGTGCAGAAATCCCAGTAAGATAAAATACGACATATATCCTTGGGCAATCGTAGGCAGTGATTGCCTACAAGCTGACAATTACTGGGAGAACTCCTATGATGATAGTTCCCTATGATGAAGGCTCCACTTCATGTTCACTCTTCTGCTCTTCTGAATATCTGGAGACAATGTTTTACACCAGGGTAGTTGATACAAACTATTCTCGGTGATCGGGTTGGTGTGGTGGCTAGAGTACTGGCCTCCCATCCCGAGGACCCGGGATTGATTCCCGGCAGTGGCAGATTTTTCAGTGGAAAACCGGTCCCCACTTGGGTGCCTAGTGGAGGGCATTTCAAGTACAGTACTCCGTCCGTCGGATGGGACGTTAAGCCGTGGTCCCCTTGGCGCCTTTCGTTAAGAGTAGGCTAATGCCGACGCCAGGTTTCTCTCCACCCTTTCCTCCTTTCCCTGAAAACTCCTACCATTACCCAATTACCCACCTATCCTATTAATGGCGCAAATGACCTCAGCTGTCGGGCGCCTCCCCTAAATAACCAACCAACGAACTATTCTCATTTTAAAACGTCTGTCAGTCCATATTAAATTAGAAAGAGGAAGGATCTGACGAAAAAACTTTAAATCTGAGATGCGCCGATTGAGAGAATCCTGGATCGTTAGCGGTGTCGTGCTCTCATTAATGATTTACCCGTGCATCCACGCACGAGTCTAGAGCCGCTTGACCGCCCGCAACAAGTAGAACTGCATTCATTCGCTCAAACGTCCAAACTGGCGTATCCACATCGACGGCCGGATCCAGCCGACGAGCTAATTGAGTCGCGAACAATATTCTGGGTTCCGCTGGCGAAACGCCTTTAGAGCCATTTTTTCCCTCCTGGGAGGCAGGTACCAGCGGCATCAACTTGACCTTTCTTTTATTTGCCCACACAATGGGAAATTTGCGATTCAGACTCGCAAATTTCACCCCCTTCCCCCAATTTTATTCCATTTGTAGAATAATTCGCGCGGAGGGGCTTTCGTGGGAGGGGGAGAAGGAGGTGGGGGAGAGGAGGAAACGAATAAAGAATCGCTTCAGAATGGTGTTCAAAAAGTGCTGCACCCGGACTCGGCATTTAGAAGCGTTTTGGGAAAAAAAATTTCCAAAGGTTCCCTGGAAACACAAAGAGGCACTCAGAAGGAGAATAACAGCTCTGGACCTAAAAGCTTTGAACTGTACCCGTGAGAGGGAGTGAGATGAAAAGAAGAGGAAGCCAGTAGGAGAGAATTGGAAGAGGTGGAAATGGCAGTAATGTCGGAGAGAAAGGGGAAGCCAAATCTGAAATTGAAAATAAAAAGGGTTTTTTTGCTGGAGGGGGGTGATAAAGAGAAGACACTGAGAAATATATCAAGCCATTTCGCGGTTTGGGAAAAGTTTTGACAGCGGAAGAGACGAAACGAAAGGGGATAAGATATAAAAGGCCTGGGTATAAAGGGATAATGTACCAACAGAAATAGAACGGGAAACCGCTATCGCATTAAATTTCTGGATTTATTGATCCCATGATAAATCTGAGGCAGATAGTGGAAGTTTGTTTCTGTTGAAGCAAGGGGAAGGTCAAGGCTCGTTAAGATAGGTGGCAAGTGTCCTGGGGGAAGAAAATCGCTTGAAAAATTCTTTAACGTGCTAAAAAAGTTAAAAAAAATTCTTTCCTCAAGTTAAATAATGAGGGTAATTCTTTACGTCAGCAGCTCCCAATATGATTTGACAGCTCATGCATCACCAAGATGTGTTAACAACAGCTATCCGGAATAAGATGTCCCAAAATACAATGCGAGGTGATCAAGGATGCCCATCGTACTTATGATGCGGCAATCAAATCGGAGACCGTAGAAATGTAGTGACTGAAAGATTAAATTACCTCAATACTGCCTGTGCCCCAAGGCAATCTTGCCCGGGAGGAGGAAGTGAGGATAAAAAAATGATTGATGCCACAAGATTCAAAAGACCATCAAGTGACATTGCATTGAGGAAAAAATGTGCCCTATTACTTGGCGGAAACATGCTGCCTGATTTCGGGAAATTCCAATTTTCTTGCCGGCGTGAAATCCGAAATGATAAATTCCACGCTCGGGCTCCCCAGGTCTCCCAAAGTTGTGCGAGAAAAAATTCCCACCTGACAAATGAAGATATTTACTCATGTTTGCTCTGATGCGCCCAGTCAAAATTTTTCTCATTAGATATCAAATGTGACAAATGTTTCCAGAGAACTAACTAATTGAGGTTAACTTATAGTAACTAAATAAACGAATCATGTAGGAGAATTTATAATTTATAGTAGTTATTTAAAATTTTATAGTTATTATATAGTAGGTATTATATATATATATTTTTTTTATAGTTATTATATACAGAGAAGTTATGTACAAGTATCATCGGACCATCTACATCGCTTTAGCCAACCAAGAGGTTAACATTTCTTAAATTTTTAAATTGGAAACAATTTAGACCAATTCCTCTACCACTAAAGCACGACTGAATACCATAAAGGATAAGTCAAAGCATCTTCTTTATTTTGTCTCCAATTACTCCATTCATGATAATCCTACCACAAGCTTACATAAATAAGAAGTGAAAATACCATTTACCAAGAAAACAATAAATTTTCCATCACGAACACGTGGTATTATACTTTAATTTTAAGACTGGATTCATCGCGAATATATTTTGACATTTCATGGGAGGTCCAATGAACTCTAAGAACTAAAAAAGCCCAGCATAAAATCGCGCCGGAATGATTAAAGGCTGGTGTGGTCACTTAAGTCCTGTCATCCCATGACGAAGGCCAAAGATTTAGTCTGATTCGCAGAAGTTTTATATCTACACCACAAAGCACTTGAGTGCCTAATGGAGAGCACTTAAAAGACTATACTTCGTCCATCGGATGGGATGCTATACTAGGCGTCGTTCCCTAAAAATAGAAAGAAAGAAATGATTTCCGCCCATCTTTACTCCGTTCCCAAAGAACCTACCGTAAACCCCACCTAAAACCTTACGTTAATACTGCAAATAACTTTAGCTATATGTCGACTCACCTTAGATCGACTGCATACCTATACGCCCTCACGTGAAATTTCCGCGGAAATTTATTCACCTTACGCAATCAAAGGGAGTAATATGATGCTAATTTAGGCTTTGTTTATACTCAGTCACGCGTTAATTTATCGGGAGGAATGCATGAGATTTGACAAGCCGGGTGGATCGTGCTCCTAAAGGAAAGGTCACAAATGATTAGGGAGCACATATCCTCATGCCTGTTTCCTCGTCCAAGGTAGACCAGAACTAAAATGGAAATGGTTCGTAGAACAAGTGCGGGCGAGGGGAAAGTGTCGAGAGGCCTGATGGGCAGGGAATGCAAAAGGGTGAGGAGATAGAGGGGTGGATACTTTTGACCCTTCAGGCCGGAGAAGGGTCGAGCCGTTCCGAGGGCTGCGACCTAGCTGGCAGGGAACACTCTTCCCGTTTTTGCTCTCCAGTCATCTCCCACATCCAACCCGACCAACCTCATTTCCCTTCCGTACATCAGTCAGGCGACGCGGCCCCAAGAATCCCTTCTTTTCAATAAAACCCCTACGCAGCCACCCAGAGCCTCCCTACGGACGCACGGCAGAGCGAGAGAAAGGGAGAAATGTATCCCGAGCAACCCTTCCCGACCGCGGATTCCCTTCACCCCTTCGCATCGCCCCTTTACCCAGAATTCCCCCCGACTCTCCCCTCACCCGAATCACTGGAACCACAACAGCACCAATCTCAAACGACAAGCGTTCCCTTTTCCTTGGGCCAATAAACATTTCATTCAATCAATCAGGCGACTCCTTACCCATTCCCCTACGCCATACCTCTGCCCCTCTTCTTGTGCCCACGCTATCCCAACTCCCTACCCTTCGCTTCCTCTGCCATTCCCGGGTCCGTTTAGGGAGAAATGTCTCTCACAAAGTAGTAGACATGGTGTGGAATTGTTGGCGCGTGGTGGTGTTTTACACCCCCCATTTGAGCAAACGTCAAACACCCAGCTGGACAGAAAAGATAAGGAATTACTTGGAACTAGCGAATGATACTGTCATATTATTTTAAAATCCTGATAGAAATCTGTTTGGTGATGTGCCTTCCTTCGTAGTGTATATGATTCTCCACTCAATTTTACGTACCAAAAAAGGAATTGGACCATCATAGCTAGATTAGATTTCACATGCCGTTGGGCTTAGAATTTATTACTACCCTAAAAACAATACCACCAACTAGGCAGATTTTTGATCTGAACGGTTTAAAATTAGAGTATTCCGTTCGTTGGGTGGGACGTAAAACCAAGTGTCCCTAAGTAGCTTTCCTTAGGCTAATGACGGCACCAGATTTGTATCAACCCTACGTTCCCAAGCACCACAAATTCATTCCACGTTCCAAGTGGCTATCGACCTTCTAGTGTTCTAAAAACCTTGGCTTTCATTTTATTTTCTCTATAGGAATACTTTTAATGTTATGACTTAACAGCTGGTTAACTTTGGGAAATATTTCAATATTAATTAGCAATTATTTACACCATAACACCTAATGGGCAATAACTTTCGTGCAAACAGTCACATAGTGGGACTAATAATGTGAGGTGGTGAAAGGGTGGGGGGCTAGTGAAAAGTCATGAAGAATCACCAAAAAAGTGGGGAAGTATTTACTGGATAAAGATTATTTTCCTCGATTTGGATTGAATGTAGCGGCAAAACATAAAACTTTAGCAGAAAATGATTCCTTGCACGATACGATTAACTACTTACGTTATCATGATTTCTTTCACACCCAGGCCAGACATTGACTGCTTACCTGAAACAAAAGAAGTGACAATTTAGTAAAACATCATTCATGAATAGCTATAATTGGAAATACAATAACTAAAACTGGTGAAAATGAAAGCATGAACGACAAATGATTTTCTCTAGAAATTTTTACCATAAGAAAACTTCCCTAATATTTTTCCTAATGGTGTTGAAATATTAAAGTTTTCACCACTTCAAGTCTCATGCTGGTCCAAGTTATTGATGGTTCTCGATTTGAAGCACGTTGAATAAAATACGGAACGGATAAAATATATTTAATTTTTAAGACTAAGTATTTGTTGAATGGAAATGGAGATTTAAAACGTGAGAGCAGAGTGATAATTCGACAGGTATGTGTAGGAAAATATAAAAATAATCCGTTGAAGAGAAACCTTTTCGCTTTATGACCGACATTTTAGCAAAAATGGTTATTTTTTAGTAACGAAAATCGATGAGATAATTTTTTCGAAGTTTGTACAGTATTGATCAAAGATAGCTTAAATGATCACCGACCAATCCATCACATATTTTCAAGAATTCAACACACATTTTGTAGACGGAAGAAAATTATGGAAGGTTTTCATAGATATTGCTGACGGATAATCCTGGACGCAGATTAAATATCCACGGCATTTTGTTCACCACTAGTATTTTCAAATGTGTGTTACGGTCTCCTTAAAGATTATTGGCAAATCATCTATTTAACACATGTAACCATTACGTAAAAGTGTTTAGCAACCAGGTTCGAGCGAAGCGAACGGTAGACTTCGGCACTAAATCACTGTTGTTGTAAATCCTTACCCTTGATAACCACATACGGATAGGGTCCTCCGCTACGGCACGCAGCACAATAATGCAAAGTCGTCATTTGCGAGGCCCAAGCCAACTTTTGGGAAGTAATTCCGCCCCCTAAATTGAGCAGGGACTTGGCTTTCGGGAAGAGCAAACACGTTCGCGACGGAAAGGGGGATCCCATGCTAAATTCTCCGGACTCGCGAAGATTTCCCCGAGTAATTCCCCACCATGTTCGGCACGGCTTACTCGCGAACGCTCCCTCTACTCAATTTCCCTTATTGTCTCTAGCCCTTTGGCGAAAATCGCCAAGCCCCAAATCCCATCCGGGAGGAAAGAAAGAGATTTAGCCTCCCTCAACCTCATTCACACCCAGCCCTCTCACCCAAGCAATCAGACGGGCTTTGCGACGCATCGACTGCAACGTATGTACTATTTATATGCGAAATTGCATCTTGACGACCGGTGTCCGACGATCGCGCTGCAGATATGGACGAACGAGAAGCTAGATTCTCATTCATATTCCCGGTATCAGAGTCCAATTTAAAGAGTTTTCTATGGGGCAAGGATGCAGGACGAGTTTATCGAAAATATTCCTGGTAAATAAATACCAAAAAATCGTGTCGGAAACTCTTACAGTAATAATTATGTCCTCCGTTGAGACCAAAATATTTTCTGAGCACTTTTAAAATCAGATAGATACCATGACACCAAGTGAATGCAAGGAAAACTAAGCTAGAGAAAAAATTGGCAAACCATTTAAAGTACTGTTATTGATGCTAATCATCAACAACGCAATACTCATGGGTCATAAATTTACTGAGTCCTTTATACTTCCGATTGGCCCCCATCAATCCTTAAGTGCTTTTATGCTATTGTCCTACATATCAAATAAAATATTTTGAAAATGAATTTTATCACGTGCAGGTACTGAATCCATTCCGTTTTTTATTATTTTGTTCTGGTACGCTGAGGGAACATGCGGGAAGTTTATATTTTATACAAGAAAGAAATTATATACAGTCACTAGAACCCTAGTATACTGCCAGACGCAGTAGCTTTAGGAGTATTGTGTCAGCCTGACTACCCCAAGGTCGCGAGTTCGATTTCCGCCAAAGTTTAGGTATTTCTTTTGAGATTAGGCTTTTAATTTAGTTGGGTCATACCTTGAGATACATAAGCAGTTGTAGCACCTTGAAAACTAAAATTAATGACTGATATTAAAGTAATATGCACATGTATATGGACGCAAACATGGTAAATTGTTTGAATAAAAGAGTAGCATGGCCTTTTGTTTCTCTTTTAATTAGGCTTAGATTACTTTAGCTTAGATTACTTTAGACGGCACAAAAGTTAAACCACATGCTAAATTACTTGCTGGAAAATACTTCGACTTTGATCTTTGGAGCAGAGTAATTCCACTTCTAAGGCTAAGGTTTTAGTCTTAGGGGTAGGCATGGCAAAAATTGAAAGATCAGAGGCAATATTTGTAGGCAACAAAACCATCACGCTTGATGTCGCCCAACCTACTTTCCAGACCCACAACTGACCCAACTAAAACAACGCACTTAAAGCAGGAGGATTTTCTTCAACCACTTCACCCGCCACGAACGTCTTCAGCCGATGACCGCTTTCACCGAAGAAGATTTCGCCGCACATTCAACTGCTCCTTCCCGCTCCCCCTTGCTCTCCCGCGCCGTAACACACCCACACACTCCTTCTCCCCCTCTTCTACCCCGGAAAGGAAAGCCGGGCCAAAACCTCCCCTTCGACGGCTGAGAGCGATTTTCCCGATAATGGCTCCTTCGGCCCGCCAGAGAGGGCTTCGACGGATACCGCCAAGGGAAAAAAATCTGTGTCCCGGTCATGGTTTTTGGGTCGAACCAGTTACGCGGAAATCACGGTACAGCAGGTCTTACAGAGAATTCCGATTTTTTAAAGGTTTCTTTCGCTCATAAAAATCTGCACCGATAAGGTAATGTACGGTACTCCGGTGCAAGCCTTCACGGAAGAAAGGAATATTAATCCACTCCTATCTCTCCATCCAATGTGGGCTGTGGCGAGTCATGAAGACGTACCTCACTGGTTTATTTCCGAGAAAAGGAAATTTCAGTTCAAGCAATACGAGGCGTAAGCTTTCTCATATATTCAAGATTTTCGAGGAACCTTAATATTGCCGCCCCCCCCTTCCCTCTCTTAGAAATACCGCATATCAAAGGCAAGTGGGCATATATTACAACCAGGAGAAGAGGTACTTTCATGGGAAAATAAAAGAAAGTATGTAGTGAGGATAGTGAAGAATGTGTATGAAAGGCAAGTAGGAGTTATCAAAAAAATGATATTCATTCCTTATTCTAGGTAACTGGGGTGGGGCAGAGAAATTTTGCGCAAATTTGTCCACACTCGTTGCGAGGAATAAGTGCTAATTTTGCGTTTTTCTACCATCATCTATGGAATATCTATATGCATGGACCTATGTATATCTGTACTAATTGAATAAAAGAAAGAAAGACGATAAGCAAGGTGAATAGAGACTCAAGAAAGCACTGAGTGTAAGAGTAAGAAAACCAAGTAGGTTGGAAAGGTTCTTTACGTTCAAAGATAAGGAAAGAGTGCAGAGCTAATCTGAAAGGTGAGACAAGAGACAGACGATAGTTTACACCAAAACAACGAATGTGAAAACATAGAATTTACATCTTACATATACACTATACCCTGCAAGCCACCGCGAGGGTGTGTGGCAGGGGGTTAAGATCACCAAGCAATACATTCAAACGCGAACAATACCTAGCTCTATGTCGAAATTTATGTGCTGTAAAAATTATATCAACTCAATCGGGCAACTAGTTTCGAACATCAAGAACAGAATCCGGGAGAACAAGCAACGCGTGATATCGGTAAATCGAAGGAAGCCTTATAAATGACAATTTAATCGATTTTCTCTCTGCCTCAAGTAATACGAATCGTGATTGAATAGTAGAAAGAATATGGAAATATCTCTTATATTGAAGTATTCTTATTGACAACTTTAATTATGTAGTAATATAAATGTGGTTATATGGAGTTGTTTGGTCGCTTTTGATAAAAACAAAAGGCCAACGTTTTGTCTCTTTATTTCGGTTTCTTCAGGGCTATTTAGTACACAATGTACCCAAGTTTTTAAATTTCAATTACAAGTGAGCAGGCTTATAATAGAGCAGAAAGAAAAAAAGTTTACAGAAAAGTATTAATATATTGTTCCATATCTTTGGTAACAATTTTTTTTGAATATGTAACAACAACAATGCTAAACTTCTTAGATACATAAATTCATCGACAAACTTTTTATATAAAAACAACAACAGCCGAAATATAACCACAACATAAATATTTCAATTTCACCATAACCATTAACTTGTAAATTAATATTCATTCAATATTCACTTTTGCTAAAACATTGTTTAAGTAATTTATGTACAAATTTTAAATTTTGGTTGTTTCGGTTTTTATAGGAAAAGTTGGTTGATTAATTTATGTATCTAAAACGTTTAACATGGTTGTTGTTGTTGTTTATAAAAAAGTGTCACCAAAGTTATATAACAAGATATTAATATTATTCTGTGAACTTTTTTTTTTCTGTTCTATTCTAACTCTGTTCAAAAGTAATTGAAATTTAAAAACTTATATTGTGCACTAAATAGCCCTAGAGAAGCCGAAATAAAGAGGCGAAATGCTGGCACAAATTGATGTTTGTCTAAAACGATTAAACAACTCCATATAAACACAATTATATTGCCACATGGAAATATCAAAATTTAAAATAGCAAACTTTGGCTACAAAATATTACTGTGGTAAAAACCACACTCTGGAGCAAGATCTGCGACATTATTTCCTAGAATTGTTGTAAACTTATTCCTGTTCTTCTAATTCCTAAAATGTACTCCACTGTTTTCATTCCACAAATTTACCTGCGTCAAATTCTGACGAACGGATTGAATAGAACTTACTTAACCAATTGCAACTGATTCCAAATTCAATCATTTGAATTAAATGCTAAGTAATATAATTTCCCTTTGGGATATTATGACATTAAGACGCAACAATATCATATCAAAACCAATTTATCAGTTATACCATAGATTAAGCTAATACTTTGTGGTTATACATAATGAATGGGAAATCAAATAAAAATGTCCATCAAATTTGGTGCCAAAATAAATTGGCAACGCAAGAACACGTACCATATTAAATCAAACGTCGGTTGTTTATACAACATTGCGGGTTGATGAGATATCCGTTGATGACATCAGATCATCCTAAGGAAAAGGAAATCTCCACAATTTTCCAGTCTAAATCACGGTTATTCTAAATTTAAGAATATGTCATCATGCCCCTAGCTACATTATTTTATCACAACGCACAATTTGAATGCAACTGAATACCGTTGAAAATTGCTCATTGACCAATACATTTGAATGCCAAAGTAAATTTCAGAAAGAAATTTAAGTATACCAACAAAACTTAATCATCAAAATTATATCTCCCAAAACAGAGCAGATTCGTAGAATTCCCATCAATGGAACTTGGCCTCATACGCATAAATGGACAATTCAGCATGGCAACTTTTGCGAGAATGAAATTGTCTGAATCCTGTTCATGGCGGTAGTCATTTGGGGAAGGAACTGATACTTTAAAACGTTTAAGCCAATATCGTGACAGAAAGTAATAGTATAGTGTTTGGAATTTTTTCACAAAATCAAGAGGAATGGTGGAGTATAACATTTCTTTGTTGTTACGCGCCAAGATACGTTACATTTAATCTAAAATATTTTTGAACTATGCGGTAACCATCTCACGTGGTGTTAGATAAGTACTGTTTGGAAGTAGTGTTGAACATGTAACCAGCATATAGCCATGTCAAAAATTTTAAACCTATTGTTTTATTACTAATTTTTGATTGTTCACCGGACGAAAATATCTGGAGTGGACTCATCCGCTCCAAATAACCTTGCGGTGGCCTGCAGTTACTAAGTAGATGTATCTATATAATACAAGGTGCCGGAATTAGCATAAAAAATAGCGAAGGGGTTCACGGGTCAACGTACTCTCCAGCGGAGTGAGTACTGCACTTGACGTTCTCTTCACATAGAACTCATCCAGGAACCGGTGTGCAATTGATTTTCCCTGCCTCTGCAAGATATTAAACCCATTCCTCGATACCAGAGGTCGGTACAGTAATCGTCAAAACAATCCGATCCACAATAAACACAATGGCTTATTTCTTCACCATCGTCGTGTCTTCGATTTTGCTAAGCCGTGATGCATGCATTATATGGCGGCAATACCACATATTCGTTAATGTGCACTCGAGAAGGCATTCAAACCTTCGTAAACGGCCACTTCCACTTCATTTCCTACGCTTTACCTCGTTCCGGGAACTCCCCGCACAATATACACCCACTGCTCTGCCTCAGCGCTTCCACTCAAAAATCCTCCTCGCTGCGAGGAAGGCGTTCCATATTCGGTCCTACCGCGAATAATACCTAAACTCTCTTTACCCTTTTCATACGTCCGGACACACACACAAACCCAGACGAATTTTTCCACATACTTCCACAAATCATTTTCTTCTGGTTCCCCCGGAAAAGAAACTAGGTCTTTATTGAGCCTAGGATGGGTCTGTCAAGGAAGCCCATTAAACTTAGGAAAAAAACCCAAGAAGAAAGCAAGCTATCGGTACCTGAATCTATATATTAACATAGTAAGAATTACTATCACCTGTGATCAATCGATTAGAATCCCTGGTTTTTTTATGGGCTTTTGATACTTCCAAAGCCGTTCGATTGCATGATACCATTCTTAATCTACCTGTACTTCCAGTTTAAATCTTTTCTTAAAGCTTGCCTATATGCTCTTGATTCTTGTAAAGGCATGCAATTTGCTAACGTTGATGGAAAACCTTAAGGTATTAGGTACTGTCGAGAGTGCCCCGCAGAAACACGCTATGCTTAGGCAAAATAGTGAATATAAACCGTTGTTCAACTCATGAAAGTACAAGTTATTACAGGATTATCATATTCTTCGCCAATTGCCGTGTTTAGTGTTCTGTGACAGTCATTGTCCGCATCCAATGGAGTCTCGTGTGTACCAATTCACGTGGATTCAATGAAGTCACGTGACTTAAGAACAGTTCAGTGCAATGGACGGGTAACTAGGCATAACGTTGACGCTGGCTCATGTATTCGTCAATAGGCAAGTATTTTTACTCCGTTACATTCTAAAACCCCAACCCGGAGGGACTTTCAAGTTAAGGGCGGATAAAATCCAGGGTGCCAGCAGTCCTCCCCTTCTTTTACTTTTATTTTTCCTTTCCGTCGTACACCTCACCCGTCTACTCACTCAACAACCCAAATACCTTCCCCTTCAACTTCCATTTCTTATCTTTCACCCACCCCAGAAGTCAAACTGAACGGAGAAACGTCTCCGCAGTTTCCTTCACGTCATTTACCAATCAGGAGCACCAATTTCCGCCCAATCTCTCTCTTGCTGCCTCCCCACCCCCCATATTCTTCCACATCCCTCCACCGACTTCCCCATTTCCTTCTTCCTTTATCTTTTCCACCCGTCCGCCACCCACCACTGAATACTTCCCTCAGCGCAACCCCTCCAATGAGGGCTGGAAATTCCAACTCAAATGATTCCTTCGAACGCCTACTCACTACTCTGCAAAGCAGAGGCTGACGTACTTCCCTACGATGGAATAAAAACGATGCATAATTTCCCCCATACAGGAGACAGGTTATGTTCCGCTCCACAAAATTTCATCTCAGCTTCCTGGACCTTTACTCAAGGCTTAGGGTAAGAGAAAATTGAATGTTGCTACACTTGAAAGAAATGCCCTCGGTTCGAAGCATGTAGGGCAGAGTTCACACATCTGGATGAATTGTGTAAAAAACTACCACCGATGTTTTATTTTCTTTCCTAGGACAGGAAATCTGGAAAGTTCAGAGAGCAGTCTCAAATGAGCCAATTTGCAAGTGAGCGTATTAGTTCCTCATCATTGAAGCTGTCGAGACCTGCCAAAATGAGTAAAATAAAACCTTCTGAGATTAGGTTGGAATGAATTTTTAAGAAAAAAATGATTGATCCGTGATATAAGGTCAAGTTGACGATTAACTCAAGGATAACAGTATCATTATTGACGATAACTTATTTATTACTTTCAGCTCAATTATATTCTTCCTAATAAGGTAGAGTATTATAAGTCTTTCTAATTATAAGTCTTCAATTATAAGTATTCCTAATAAGGTAGAGTATCTCAAAACGCCTACAACAATATATGTAAAATAAGGGTAAGTAATTAAAATTTCTAGTAAACACGCGAATTGCAAGATAGGTTCATCATTAACAAATGGGCGGGAAGGCAAAACTATTGTGCCGTTATGGATCAAAATATTAAAGAGGCATTGCAACATGGTCATTACGTAATTATTAATCAATGATTAACTACGTCAGAACAAGTACCGGAAGTGCTTTGGGAGATGTAACAGATCGAGGCATTTTCAGCACACAAGGATAGGTGATAATGAATGAAAGGAGGATAATTGTGTGTGATAGAGTAACCAGCTCCGGCATCAGTCTACTTTTAACTAAAAGTGCCAAGGAGTCCGAGTCATAACGTCTCATCCAATGGGCGGAGTAATGAACTCTAAGTGTTCTCCTCACAGCAGCAAAATTGCGACCAGTAAACCAGTGGAAAAACTCTGCCACCGCAAGGATTGAAGCCCTGACCTTCATAGCGGGAGGTCAGTACTTAAACCAACATGCCTACTAAATTCTCTCGTCAGTATCAATACACCTACATCAACTGCACTGCTTCCATGCAACACATTTTCTTGCTAGCAAAACCACCAAGCAGAAGGCGATGTGTATCCCATTCATAGCAACCAGATGGGCATTAGGACAACTTTTCCCCAATACCTTCCCACGTAGTAATCCTAACTTTGTTCCGACCGCAAGAATTTTCTTAACGCTCATATCGCGTGCTGGACTTCAACGTTCACCTTGGAGTGAGAGCAATTTGGACAAGAAAGCGTTCGTCTTTCCACTTGGATGCGTGGGTATACCTATTCAAGCGTCTACTCCGATCGACCTGAGGCTCATTCAAGCCCCTATTCATTTGCTCACCATGTTTCCAGTACGTTCTTCCATTCCAATACTTTGATGACTCTTTATGCTAAGCAGCTTGGAATATATAACCGGGACGTATCGTGGGAATATTAAAGTTACCCTCAAGCCTCATTCGTATACACTTCGTGAGGGTAAGGTAGTTTGTTGGGAAGAGGGGGAGAAATATTTTTTGTGCAGGAAAAGTGGAGTGAAATACGGTACCCTATACAAAGTCCCATGGGACGAAGGGAGTGTTGAAATTTGCAACACTGTCCCACAGGTAAAAGCGATTTAGACCAAGAGAAAATATGGTTAAAAATCATTTTTTAAATAGACTGGAATTTTTTTTGTTACAGTGGTCTACAAATGTTGTTTTCTCTAATGCGTTTCAAGATCTCCAAAAAATGAGTAATACATGTTCTGTTTTTCAATTTTTCATCAACTTTTCCATTTGATGCGATTGGTACGTAATATAAAATTTTTGATCAAAAGCGACACAGCGTATTAGCGTTTTGCAAAACTATACCACTGAGAGAAAAATTATTTTACCTAGGAAGCTATCTCCCATCCATCACTTATTGAATTTCCCTTTTACAATTCACGATTTTTCGGTTTTGTAAATGGGCAGTGATATCAGAATGAGAAAAAATCCATGCCTCCCACACTCTCTTACTTCCAGTGAAGAGCCGTTGGGGATTCGACGAACCTCTCTTAAAAAACCTTCCGGTCTATTGGATTGTAGCCCACTTTACCGCCCCGTTATCGGTGTTTTTCAGAGGAATCGCAGAATGCTCCTCTCTAGGGGTTACTTCCTGCCCGATTAGGACGTCACAAGTTAAAAAAAATGAGTCGAATTCTTTCCCTTGATATCGCTAAATTCGCAGGAGCACGTTTGAACTGAGAAAATTCTCAGCGGTGATGATGGCTCCATTTATCTTCAAGCGTCAATCCCTGAGCGACATAAGATCTTCAAATTAAGATGAGCGGGCGGAAGAAAATTTACATCCAGGCAGTGAACCACCTTGAGGCCCAGTCAAATGGGTAGTTTAAGAGAGGATTTTGATTTCCACCGTCTCGGACTCGCGGTTCTTGACAAAGGATCGCTTGAAAGTTCAGTTGTGATATCTTCTCCCACAAACTGTTTAGCCACGCCCAACATTAATTAGTAATGAGCCCACTAATTTTTAATTACTGGCATAAAGAAAAAGTGAAACTAATATTATTCCGGTTATAGGACATGGAGATCTATTTAAATAGCAATGAATCTGTCAATCGGGTTATCCATTAAAATTCAATCCTCTGTAAACTGCTTATTAATTATTCGTAGGGAAATTGATACAGAAATCACTACATGATCTTTACTTCTCGGACACTACTTCAGCTATTTTCTTCTTAACTACATCGAGTAGTGCTGGGAAAATTCTTAAAATGATTGGTGAGGGAAAGTAAACCAATTAGCATACTAATCACCATGGGGGGATCTATTTCACCGATGGTATAGAGAAATTATTTTTAAAAAAGTTAGACATCAAAAACAATTCACGGTACATAGTCTCCGCTTCAGAAAGGTAGCAGGACCACATCAAAGCGAGAAATATGGAGGAAGAGAATGAGTACTTAAAACGAAATGAACAAGCGTAGAAATAGAGAAAATCTGACGAGAAAAAAGGCGTAGAAAAATAAATAATTTTAGTGACGACAGAAGTAAGCGCCCTGTCAAATCTATCCTAGCGGTTGAATATTTAATATAATAATAATTCTCTCCGTCTCTCACTTTCAACTTCCATTTTATTCAGCTAATTTTGGTCACCTAAATAAAACGTTCATGAATATATACCTCCTCAATTAGAGTGGTACAATGATGTGCGTAAAGACTCTTTCGACATGTATTAAGAAGAAAATAGTTTCAGGATATTCTTAACTTTCCTGTAAGATTGAAAGTGAAGACTTAAGCTTTAAAGAAGTCGCTCTTTGTTAGAACGAGGTGGCGGAGCGTCAAACAACGAGACCAGGCGAATTATTCAACACCTCTCTGGCGTGACTCTTCCGCCCGTCGTTGCTACCTGTGAACACCCCTACGCCTCATACTATTTCCATCCTCCCCATTCCCACAATACCCCTCGATACCCCGATGGACCTCCGCGCATGCTGTCGCAGACTCAGAGACATCTGCTCCATTTTTTCTTTTCGTTTCTAATTCTGTATCTCCGTATTCCTCGTCCTCCACACCCTTCCTCTCAACTGTGTCCGAATTTAAAAAGCCATTCCGTCCGACCACACCATCTGTTCCTTGTTCTTTTTTTATTATTATTATTGCGCTGATCTCAAACGGCACGTGTGGCCGTGAAAGGTTAGGATGAGGGTGTTGGGAGAGTGAAATATATGTCCTTTAAAAAGTATCCTCGATAAATGGTAAGTGATCAATAATGGACAAGCATACCAAGGTTTAGCAGTGCGTATGTCCTGTTTAGCAGCAAGAAGCATATGCATGACAGTGCACGCCAGAGTTTATAAAATAGTAATAGTGAAGTATAACCAATGAAATTGACACCAGACAGACATACGGCAGTGTCCATTCGTGTCATGTGCCATACTATCATGTGCCATTATGTGCCATTTCAATGCTTTATATCATATATGGGCTGTAATACTGTGGTATATTTTCCAATGTTAATCTGTCAAATTGATAATCTTAATTAATTACTTGAAAATTATTGCATCAAAATATTTAATCCTTATTTCTCTGTGTGAACTTAATACTTATTTCATTACATACAATAATAATTTAATACTAATTTCTTTGTATGAACTTGCTTCATATCCTATATTTTATATTGTGTTATTTTTTTACGATGTTTATTGCATACATTTGGCATGTTGGTTTTTTGTAACTTGGCATGTTGTTTCTTTGTAATATCAAATTGTAATACTTTTTTCTTAAATAGGCGCTTTCCACACAAAATTTAATTGTATTTTGAGCTCAAATATGACTTAAGAAAATATGTTCATATCAGATGTAAATCCGTGAACAATAAATTATATTATTACTACTATCCTTGCACGCCAACGGTCACCAGTTCGAATTCCACCAAGTGCATGAAAGCCATGCAATACTAAGGGTTCAGTTTAGTTTTTTGTTACTAATAGCCACACTTTAAAGCCTAGCTTTATCATAGAAACAACTTTATTTTGAAGATATCAATCATTAGTTCTTCAATGAGGTTCAAGATGATCCAACTGAGTGGTCCTATAGAACCGCCTCAAGCCTTAGGGAAATGGGCTACATATCCTACATGTAAGTCTAAGTAATACCCTGCGAGCCACCACGAGGGTGTGTGGCAGAGGGTGATGAATACTATACATGCACTCATGACATGCAACTAGGATATTTAATGGAGGCAGGCTAGATAACAGGGTCACAAGCAGCTAGGCGAGATTCGAATCAAAGATCTCAACGTTTCAAATCAAAGCGATACCAGCGAAATTGCCATTATTTGAAGGAGGATAAGCCAATAATAGAGCACATTCTGCACCATGTTCAGCTAGGTTTGGGTTTCCTATCTCCTGTAGAAAACAAAAAATACTACATATTCTTGATGAGGGTTCCCTTGATGATTCCCTATGCGATCCTCATCAAACACGTTCACGATCGGAACTGGGGTCAGGATGTTCCACTGAGACCTTCTGGCACCCACACATCATTTCCTTAAATACTCACTGAAGCCCTTTGTTGCAAAACCTGAAAAAACTTTTCACCGCATTTGACCTCAACGAATCAGCATTGCAGTTCTCATGCTCCTCTTTCAATGGTATTTACATCCCATTAAATGAACAGAACTGTTCAATGACTGTTATTTTTAAATGTGACAAATTTATGAAAGATACCCGATATTGCCATTGAGGTTTATCGCTCCTTGCATAGGAGATCAGTGCTTTTATTCAAAGGATTTGAACTTGTTTTAATTTTTATTTACATTTCCACACTCAGTTTACCCTACATTGAAGATCTTTGCATGACGGGTCAATTTCTCATGGAAGGATTGATTACCAAATCAATTCGCTCTCATTGTGAAAATATATTCATATAATCGCATGCCTTGATATTACACCGGCATTGTTTCCAACATTTCCGTGAGAGACCTTTTCAGGAAATAGTTACTTCCTCAATCGGGAAACAGTTACGACAGACGCAATCAAATATGCCGATCACTTCAATGACAACTCTAGACCTTTAACCGCCTTTTAATATCCCCGCAAACCACCATTGCTTCATTGACATCAATATTTCCCTTACTCACCCCTCCCACAAATCTGTCGTTTGCATTCCTCACTCTCTCCCTGTCATTCCACAACCCCTATTCGTCCACCACAATCATGACTCGATTTCGAGAAAACGGCTCTATTGTGAACAACGTAACCTCCGTCCGCCTACAGCGGTTCCTCGAATTTCAATCAATGAGAGGACCACGGGTTTTCCGCATGGGATACAACGAGATGAAACTTTGCGTTTTTCCCGAGAAAAGCTAATCCTGCCCAGTTAATATTCATTCTTTGGTTTCTCAACAGAAACTAAGGGTAAAATGCTGAAAAAGCTGAGCGAAAACGTAATTGTTTTTCGTAACTCCACGTGTTGCTTAACAAGACACCTCAAGTATGCGACGACAAATTGAAGAATACATTATTCGGGTTCAAAGGGAGATATTTCCATTATCGAGCATGACGACAGACTCGTAAATATTAAACGTCATATTTGAATAAAATCCACAGCTTTTATTCAAACATTTTGTTAATTTTTTAAACTTTTGATAGCTTTGCTATATTCCAACTATCCTAATTTGAAGATCTTCGCAAGACAGTTCATCTTTTGTGAAAGAATTCATAGCAAATAATTCCCCCTGCTTATTAAAATATATCTATTTAATTATGTACGTAATATTTCCAGTGAAATATCTTCATGGTTAATTAAAGACCCAAAAATGCATCGGCATGTAATAGAATTTTTCGGAAATAAACCAAGTGGAATTAAATCTTTTTATGAGCCAGATTCTTGGTCAACCGATGCGCATTAAAAATCTGGACGAGTCTGTAGCTGCTGGTACGTTTTTCATCAGATTTTCATATCTCTTCCAACAAAAAAGAAGACAGCACCTAGGTCTTGATGGGGCTACCCTGTTGGTGATCTCTCCACCCCCGTACAATATTTTCTCGCCCATTGTCCACCGTCGTCACCCTCTCATTCATTCTCACCCTACGTGCACTGATTTCGTAGCCTTTCACCACTCCCTCGCCCACTGCCCGTCTTTCCGTAGCTTCCCAACAATCACATCCAGAATACTAAAAACGGATTCAAACCCCCCTTGCCCTAGCCAGGGCCATCCTTTGCTCCGACAACCCCTTCATTTCAAACACCCGACCATTTCTCCGAAACCCTTGTCCATTCAGCACGTAACGCTGGGCATCATTGGCTTTCGGATTGTCGGCTTGGCCTCACCTCACCACCCACACGAAAATTCCTCAGGAATCCTTTAGCATCACACTCTGATTGTATCCAAGAAGGATTATTTCTTTCGATCCAACTTGGGTCAAGGTTTCTGTGGTGGTAAGAGAGCTGGCTTCCAATCTTTAGGGCTAGGAGTTGAGTCTCGACGGTGGAAGATATTTTTCGGCAGGTATACTGTCGTAGGGTGTTCAGGGAAAAAAATAATTAGCCTAGACCGAGTCTCGAACCCGGTAATGTACGTTAACCACTCAAGTTACCGAGGCGTCCTTGCTCTCTGTGGTTTTATGAGGCGAGTTTTAGTGCAAAGCACTTCAAGTTCATTCTATCGTCCGTCGTATGGAACGTTAAACCATAAAACCTCTTGGTAGCTTTCGTTAAGAGTGAAATAGTGTTGAGATTAGTTCCCCTTCACCATTACTCCGTTCCTTAATAAGGTCTAACCCCACTGTTGGCAAGAATAACCTTAGCTGTCCGTCACTTACTAGAATAACTGTCTCCCTTCCTTAGCACCATCCAGGACCATAGCACGACCCAATCGTCATCCTCGTTTGCTTTCACCTGGTCTCCCTTCCTCCGCTAGTGTGCTCTGATCACATTCCAATCATCCCACTCATCCACGCAAATCCATTGTTACCCATCCCTTTTGAACTCCACGACATTCCTTCCTCCCACGGTGACTACGCTTTTGGCTCTGTCTAACTCCCCACCCTCACCGATGTACCGCCCTGGTATTGTCCCCATGTCATCCCCGATGCGCGTAAGGATTCCTCTCAGGGGGCCGGCGGGGAGGAATTGGCTCAAGGCTATTGCCAAGCTTTTCCGTCGTGGATCAAACAGTCTTCTGCTTCAGTGATTACTACTCTTGCCATGTGAGGGAGATGGAGGTAATTTCCTCATGAGGTTGCGTTCCGTACAGTCGCAGTCGAAGAATTTCAATTTGCTCGTTTAGTGAATGGAAAGCTTGCGCAAAGTCTAGCTCTTTTTACAAAAAAACATCTTTTTCAAGTGGCACTGATTGAAATATGAGACTTGTGGTTTGCGTGGCTACTGAGAAACTACAGCTAATTCACCAAAGTGTGGATGATGAGGTACTGTATCACTCTGCCCATTTGCTAATAATATCGTAGATTTGGAAAGTAAACACACTTAATAACCAGTCAATAGAAAGACGTGTAACTCTTGGGGTTCTAAGTGATTTCTCAACTGGAAATATGAATGCTTCAAACAGATGAACCACACATTAAATCAATCAGCCAGCTTAGTCCTCCAAAATATAATGAACATGTAACTGCTTTTATTACAATCGCAAATCAGTACTTCATAGCGACAAAAATCAATAAATTCCATTCAATTTTCTCACTGTAATTGTAACCTGCCAAACTTCAGGTTATAAACTGAAATAAATATGGGATAAGGCAGTAAATTCAATTCCGGTTGGCCACGATAATGACTTTTGAATGGGGAAAATGGGCAATTCTACTGGCAATTTCTCTTTTACTTCGTAGATCGCTGGTTACTCGGCTTCCCAGGTAACAGAACTCTTCCACCTCCTCGATTTTTTGTTTTCCTAGTTTGACATTGGTCCTGGCTTCCTTTCTTCTACTGAACACCAATACCTTATTTTTTCTTTTCATTCAACTTCAAATAGTTTCAGGTCGTTGTTCAAATAATATAAATACAAACGTTTTTGCCAAGTATTCATCAAACAACTTACCACCTTGTACAACAAATAAATAGATATTAATTGTAACACAACTTAATTCTTCAACAAATTTTTGCCAAGCACATTTTAGCTGACAAGCTTCACGTTCAAATAGTTATAGAAAATAGTGCATGGTCCCCATTCTTTCTATTTATGATGAGAGCTACTTAAATTATTCTCATTCCTAAGTTCAATTCATCAACTGTTCTCCAGTTCTATCTTCTTCCTTTCCGGCCAAGGTCTATTTTTGGTACCATTTGAAAACAAATCCCACAACTACCCTTCTACTTCTTTAGCTCCTGTATAGTTAGTGAACGGAGTTGACATAATCTATGCAGACTCTGTTGTCACTCAGAACATCAAAGGCGATGAAGGAGGTGAACAGCTGTGAATGGAAGAGGAATTTCTTCGTGGGATATACTCGAACGTCGTCTATTTGGATCCAGTCTTACGAAGCAAATTTAGTCCCTGTCTACGTGGTGGATAGACCAAACGACATGTGTTAACACCATTTGAGGTTACGTCAGACTGCTTGGTAGACAAGGAAGAAACATGAAACGTATTTTAGATAGTATGAAGAGGAAATATACCATTTAATTTAAGTTTAAAGTGAGAAGAACTTCGGAATCGAGGGATCAGGTTAATCTAATCCAAAGTAGATAGCAGATATTCCATCAAAACCTACCCCATTCAGTAGAAGACCATAAAAATTTAACCTTTCCGTGGCCTAAGACATGAAGAATTATATAATTTCCATTACAACCACCTGCTATGTGTTTTTACATCTACATCTACACGATACCCTTCAAGCTACCGCAAGGGTGTGCGGCAGGGGTTACTCACACGATGAACGGCAGATTGGAACATTAATCCGAAATAAATCAATTTAACTCCAAATTATGGGTTATTTTATAGCTATTTTCGTATGAAGCCAATATTTATGACGGGGTCTGATTTTGATATAAGATTTTAGTTAGAATAATTTCAATCCGTTTCAAAAAACTTAAAAACAGTACGAAATAGTACTCCTTCAATTGTGTCTAAAAAAATAATAGCAGATGCATTGAATGAACCTAAAATAATTTCCACTTTAGGAGAATAGTGCAGCTGGAAGAGTGCAGAGGCGAGTAGAAAATTTTGATTAAAATTATAATCGGAATGCATTAACGAATTGGAACGTCCAATGTTTTTATTAGGGTCTCACTCGAGCAAGATGGATTTATTCATCATCTCAAAGGCTAAGCTACTGATAAGGACAACAATAAGAACATTTGAAACAGACTATAACAAATGACAGAGAGGACACAAAAAAATATTTCATTTTTTTCGCGATACACATTTCTACTTTTTTACCAATTCTTGACGGATTCTGCTGGCCAGAGAAATGTGGGCGGAATTCATTACCGAAGGAGAAAGAAGCCACCGATAAAAGCAATCCAGACCAAGGGACACGGTGAAAAAGGAAAAATATCGGAAACAGAAAAAAGTATTGAGCAGAATGTAGTAATCCTTGAACTTGGGTCAAGGAGAGACGCTTCTATGGTTCGCCAGGAGGAAGCACCAGAAAAGCACGCTCACATACACACACGAAAGCCAAACAATATTCTCCAATTGCGGTCCGCACATCAGTAATTTTTTTCGTTCCTCTGGCAACTGCTGTATCGAAACCTATGGCCTCCTTGCAATATACAATCCAATTGGACTTTGCGAGGTTGTCCCTCATATCTCGAGATTGCTATCGGGAAACACGTCAGAAATGCCAATCGCTTACAATAAGGATGAGTTGGAGATCGCCCATTTTAGGGGAAAGTTTGACCATGATGTATAGGAAATATTATATACGTAGGTATACAGGTATACATATACCGTTATGAGCGAGTCATTTCCTTTAGACGGTTGCCTCTCTCCTTCCAGGAAGTTGCCACGCTGGATTGAGCGATAATGGAAAGAGTTTCGGAGAGCATTTCCAGGCCTCCCTTCTCATATAGCCATCGATCAATCAGAAATGAAACAAAGTACTTCTTTCAATACTCATTTCCCCCATCGTGCTCACTAACAGATCCGAGGCAACTTTGAAAAAAGTCCGACTCTCGTTACGCACGAGCCGATAATTGAATTAAGTTACACCGCACAGTAACCCTAACGTCATTTATGGAATTTCTGAAAGAAAGTTAGCAGAGAGTTTTAAAGCAATAAGAAGAGGACCAAATATAAGCCATTTTTCATAATATCTCGCCTAAGAATGAATGTAAGGAACTCACACGAACTGCTATGGATAACGAGAGGTTTCATAGCATCACAAGAACGTAGTGGATTTAAAAGTAAGTCACCATCCACATTTTTAGCTATCATCGGTATTTGAGCGGAATTACAGCAATCAAAATTATTTCCAAGATCCAAGTAATTGATGGGGAAAAACGAAGACTGCATTTACGTGCTAAAAAGAACTTCACTACTTGTAAAAATCGTTTATCTTGAATGAGAAAATACAACCTATGTAAATCTGTGAAAATTTACATAGGTTGTGTCTTCTCATCCAACATGAATTTTCACCAAGTTAAAGCTGAATCTATCGATTTCATCATTTGCATTATCTGTTAAGACGCCTTCTTGACCACTTGGCACCTATCGCAAAAATAGTAATTGGAAAGATGTATCAAGCTCTCAATTTCTCAACCTCGCTGTCTTCCACATATCCAAAATATGATAAAAAATGATGAATTTGTCATTAGGGAAAAAAATCATCTTCTGCGAAATTCATTTTCTTCAACACCCGTACAACCCAAGTTTCACCGAACAGAAATAATGGAAAGAGCGTGCGAGCAATAGTCATATGCAGAAAATAAATTCAGGCAATAGCTTGCAAGAAATAGAGATACAATAATCAGCCTTATATGTGCTTTTATGAAATAAGTGAAAAATTAGAATCCAAAAAGAGAGAAATGTAAAATAGTGAAGGCCTCAATTCAGTATTCTTCAAGGACTGATATATTTCAACCTGCCTTTCAACCTGGTGTTCCAATTTCACTTCTAAAAAGGCCCACTTCGTAATACAAACACGTTTCTACGCCATTATCAAAATTAAACGGTTCACGGCCAACACACTTTTTACGACTCCAATTTATTACGTATGTCCAATACCTATGATGGATTATAAAATTTGTGACCTCTTTAGTGCCTTTGAGAGAAAATATCCACAAAACTGATCGGAGTGCATGTTGATATTTATGTTGCAGCTATGATGCCTAGCTAGTTTTTATCTCCAAGTAAGAATTCAGAGGGAGTGCGAGATGTGAATGCGTTGATAAAAATCCAACAACATTGAAGCCCTGGAAATACACCGGTCGTTTGGAAGAACAAAAGGTGAATTAGAGAGAGTAGTGGCAAGCATCGGATTACACTTAAAGTTAGCGAATTTAGAAAGTCATGCAGTAACAAGGGTAGCTTATGAATGGAAGGTCTGGGACAACGGAGAGACTTTTTCCAAGTTAAGCGGATTGGATCAGAATTACAACCACCAGCTTTTGCGTGGCATTCAAAAGCTTTTTTCACGAATTGTCCATAATAAACTTGTAGAGCTTGTAGAGGAAAAAATATGTCATGAGCAGACGGATTACATGTATAGCGATGCCTTAATAGTGCGCTGATCATGTGCCTCAGTGGAAAATTCTGCGTGACATTCTACCAACAAAGTTAGTTACCATCATCACTGCCTCATGAAATTCGAGGAATTGGATGATTTTAGCGTGAATTGTAGGTATTATATGGGGATGAAAAATAAAAATATTTATTGGATTAGCATTCTGACGTGAAGTAAAATGAAACGAAGCCGAACGAAACTGTAAAAAAAACACGGAATCACTTGAAAACAAATATCATATTACGCACACGTACCTATATACTCCTAAAAAACTTCAACAAACAGACAATTGCATTTAAATTGGCAAATAATTTTAAATATCGTAGGAAATACTTTATCTAGGAGTGAGCGATATTATAATTTAATTTGATTTGAATTGATTTTTTTCGCCGCATAGTGACATTAACTCCATTCGCATCACTGAGGATGTGTGACTTTGTAAGATAAATTAGCAATTGCATGATATCGCATTTCATATGATTTCACATATTTAATGGTATAACATAATATCGCGTTCCAAAATATCACACAGAAAACCGTTTCCATATCGAAGCACCGCGCCACAAGGCCGTAGCGTGCGAGGGAGTCAGGGGGTTCAAACCCCCTCCGAAATTCGGAGACAGAAATGAAACATTAAACAGCTTTTTCAAACGATTTAAAAATGAAATTAGCGGTTATCCCGGCATTGAAAGAAACACCTGGCACAAAACATAAATAACTCAATGAAACATATTATATTAGAGTTATTTCTTTATCACATTGAATTCTCTTGGATTTATGTTTTTATTTTCGCTGACGTCTTTCGGCGGAGTCATGCGGGAACCCTACAACAGTCCTGATTCCAACGTATTCCCCCCCTCCCTCCCCCCCCCCCCCCCCGCTTCCTTCCCACTTTTTTTCTTGTCTTCGGAAAAGTTCAGCCGGGAGATGATTACGGGAAGTAGGGGGTGGTCACACTCTATATACACAAATATGTACATTTATGTATTTGTACATGCAAAAATAAATTCAAGTGTAGAATCAAGATTAAAATAATCCTTTTATATTTTATCAAGCTATTTATAATATTTGTAAGTTAGAGCACTACATTTAACAAAACCTAAAATCTAATAAATAGTGACCATAAAATAGGTTATAAATATCCCATTTAAAATAAATAAAAGAATTTTTTTACAAAAATATAGGTATGTTTCATATTTTGACCAATTAATCGATGGTGACCGTCTCAAGCTCCAAATCATTGAACACGCTCTAAAAAAAGGTATTTTTTGGGGCCTCATTCCATGCTCCAAACCAGTAACCTAAGGCCCTAGCCAGAAATATTTTTGGGGGGTAGAGTCATAATTGAACCCCCCACCCGAAAAACCTTTCTGGCTAGGGCCTCGCCGCACCAGGATATCAAGTAAATATTGCATACCGGTTGCTTACCGCATACGTAGTTTGCTATTTTTATCTTTTTAAATATTGCAGTTTAGACTAATATATTAATTTGGATCTGAGGTTTCCGCGGCGTTTCTCAACATTGGTAACGGCTTTCGGGTGTTCCTCGGCGTAGTGTTGTGTCAAGGCGACGACAGTTTCTCCAGCCATCCTGATGGTGTCTTCAGGTCAGAAGACGCAATAATATATTAATACTAATCCTTTTAAATGCATAATATGTAGTGCATTTTGTTGAAAATTCAACCCCTGCCACACACCTTTGAGGTGGCTTGCAGGGGATTATGTAGATGTATATGTACCGCAGTACATCTACATCTACATAGCCTCGTTTAACAGCCTCGTTGCAACCCAATAATGTATATACCAAATAGCCGGAGGTATAATTTTCGGTTTATTTTGGGTATGCAAGAGAATTTTTTTTTTATATTTTCAACTTAGATCATTCGTAATAAATGAACGTGAACGCTAGCTAAATGAGATTCAATATTATGAGATGTCATACACCAAAATCGCGAAAAGGGTGTGAATAACTGAGTGGAAAAATAGTTAGGGTTCAAGAGGGAAAAAAGTCCGCTCCAACAAAAACGTCCCCTCCGATTTCTTCCTAACGAGGACTCCGCTGGGAACTGTGTCCATAATTTTAATGCCAGCGCGTAAAGCAAACTGCTTGGCCAACGGTAGGTAAAATATCGCACCCAACCCATTTACCCGAGCTACTACGAAACAACCATGGTACACACTGCACATTTTTCATAGCGGCGTATCTCGGGGAAAAAAGAAGGGAAGGTTTAATACGGCCAATAATAATCCCGGAAGTATTCCGAAATGGAAAAATTCTCCAGAGCCTCGGTGGAAAAAGGGCGAGATTCCAGAAATTCTACAAGCGCCACTTGCTCTGAATGCAAGCACTAACCTGGTCCACCTCCCTCTCTACCCCTGCCCACCTACCAAACCCAGATTGGACCCTTTTTTCCCCTACACCAGTGAAACAACATGTAACACTACATCCCTCCATACGTCTGCTCCCTCATCTAACCAACATGACCCCTACACGCGTGGACAGTTCTGAATGGCTGAGTGGGGGAGAGGGGAGTTATTCGGATCCAGTGTCCATGGCTGCAGCGTCCGGCCGGGAAAAAAGTATGCAAGTGGGTGAACTCGGGAGGAAATATGAACGGAGAGATGACCGGGTCGAAGGTTACGAGTGCCGAGGACGGAATGGAATGAGTTGGAGTGTGCGCAGGCGCAGACGGAAGGGGCTGCACACATACGTATCTCGTCTCTCCCCAAAGCACAGCATGGTTTCCTAGTAGAATGTATGTGTACATACATACATTCCTACATTCTACTATAGAGAAGGTATACATATAATAATCACACGTGCCATAGAGTACGAATACGAGTAATCTACATAATACCCTGCAAGCCACCATAAAGGTGTGTGGCAGGGGGTGAACTCTCACCAAACATGCACTACATATCATGCATAAAATTTGTAATTAAAAATTAAAATAGCAAAGCATACATGCAAAAACATGCTGTTAGTTGGGTTAGCTTTAAGTCCTTATACCAACATGCAGCTACCAATGTTATCCATTGCTACACTCGTACTGGATACATTTACCGTTATTCATATCCCTAATAGTACGAGGAAAAAAGGACATTTTGAATCTGTCAGTTCGGCAATCAATTTGTCTAATTTTGTGATTATGGTCCAGTCTAACATAGTAAGTTGGGGTCCGCAAAATATTTTTAACATCATCACTGAAAATACTTTTTGAGAGTTTACTTGGTGGAATTTAGACACAGTAAAAAATAAAAGTACTTAGTTAATTCCAAAATTTATTGTTGAAACTGTCGAGTCATTCAAAATTAATTGTGGAATTAACTACGTACTTTTATTTCTTACTAGGTCATAATTAAATTAAAAATGTTGAATTAAAAACGTATACCTAAGCACTGTTCGATATACATATGAAAATCACTTTAAAATAAGATTATTTTACATAGTGGGGCAAACGAAAGTATTCGCCTAACGATTCCACGTTTACAAGTCATGGAAATCCATTCCATAAAAATATTATTTAAATTTATTTATTACAGAGGTTGGCAAATAAATAAAAACGTTCGAGAAAATGACGATATGGTAACATCGGCTTACTGAAGTGAATCAGAACTCGTGACTGGATAACATGAAAATGCACTCGCGCAAAATTGTTCTTCGTAAAAATAAACTGGTAGGTGAGCATCTACTAGGAAGAAAGCAAGCACGATGCAGCGATGCATCCCCCAGGTAACCCTTGTCTGGAGCCCTGGCTTGCGAACCAGAGCATTAATTAGTCGCTCGAGGGTAAAGAATCGAACGCGAGTCATCCAGCGAAGCGACATCAATCTCTTTCCATTCTTCTTTTTTTATCCCCATAGGTTTTAACCTCCACAAGAGGCGCCATTGACCTGCGCCACACCAACACGAGGTGGCATTCTGGAGTCACCGCTGCCTGAGTTCTCTACGTATCGGCCACTCTAATTTGTAGTTAGGTAGTCGAACTCTAATTTGTAGTTATGTAGAAGAACTGCTGCCGGTAGTTGGCACTATATTGTCGGGGCACGCCGGGACATTATATTACATAAATGGCACTGCCAGACGCTGCTATGTCGCCGAACGTCATAGGTTAAGGGAAGCGAAACGAATAGTACTGCGAATAGTGCTGCGAATAGTAGGTACAGCCTATTATACGTTCAGCGCCATCTCGCCACAAAACAAAGGATTTATTTGAACTTTTTTCCTCAGCCAACATGACTGTCATTCCGAAGCAGTTGTTTCACCGAGGATATTAGAGGCCCTGGAGTTATTGACCCCCTATCCAAAAGCTTTACTGACAGAAAAGAGATGATATCTAGTTTTTTTTCGGGGTAAACAACGAATCAATGCCAATATTTCTCTAATGACCTTAACAGGCAAAAAACGAACTAAAACGGAGCCCTAAAACATTGGAGTACAATATTTTGGACATGAGAGATAATTTTCTTACGATTTTACGGTGGATATTACCTTTTTTCTTCATTCTACGTCCAAAAGCAATAATCGAAAATGGAATGAACGTAAGATAGTTTATTTCTACGGCTAGGGTTGCTCAGATTAAGGTTAATATATTTCGAATACTTGTTACATGTACTTTATGATGAATAAGCACATAAAGGTAATCAATAGACCAAGAGTAACTTTCCAAGAGAAGCTTACCGATTAGAATGCAATGAGACTGGAAAAACAATCTTTAAATATGTGTAGCAACATAGAACTATCAGCAATGATATGTCAGATCTTATAAAAGAAAAGAGCACACGAAAAAAATCCAGTTTTCTTACAAGGAGAATCAAATCCGAGGATCAACTCCAGAATATGAGGGAAAGCTAATATTCTTTGTTTTAATGCCCTCCATTAATATGCCAATTAATCCACCCGTCTTTCATTTCCTATAGCTCATTGGTTTTCCGTTTCTCTGTTCATTACTTAAAGAACCCTCCTCCTCTCAGCCAAAAGCACTTCACACTAGAACTCTGCGAATTTAAAAAATGAAAAACTCCTAACGTACACGTCCACATTTCTCTTCTCCATTTCATGTCGATGAGTAGCGAGCATCCGTTCCACAACATCGTCATCAAATTTCGTATCCTTCGTCAAGTAGCCGTGAAAATCTTCCGAACATCGCCCATTCTGAGTTCTAATGCTTGAAGCAACTCGAGATTTTTGCCCAGCGAGGAAATCTCAAGGAGGACAGGTACTACTGCCCTTGGCCGCGAACTTAACGGAACGCGAGATACACCAGTGTGAGTGGCTCAGTTCCATGTTCCCGGGCTGCATCTAGGAACTCCAAGAATCCCGAGCGACGCGAGAAAATGCGTGAAAACGAAGAAGGCGGAGAGAAAAGGAGTGCAGTTCGAGAAATACGACGCATTTGAGACCCACTTGTGAGCGGAGGGAAAAAAATAAAGGTACCGGAGAGCAGGTGTAACCAGTGCGTACCCGGTGGATTTTTGCAAACAGAATTCCATACCGTCATAAATATCTTGGATTCCGCCCTTCAGGGGGGCCCTTGGTATTTGAATATTCCCTATGAACGGCAGAGGGAGTTGTTTTCACATGCGCAACTTCCGTTCTTAAGCCAGGGTTTCTTCCGTCACATTCCTTGGCCTAAATACTTTGCGCTCCATTTCCAACGAGTCAACCTTATTCCCAGGAAGAGATGCACATTCTGAAATTGGTGAAATTTAAGCATCATTTGTTTCAAAATTTCGGTGCAACAGGCAACGCTACGAGTCAAAAACTAATAATTACTAAAAGAGAAACTAATTCTTGATGCCTGAGAATTGAATAAGCGTGATATTACCAAGTAGCACACAGAAGTATCACATGGTACAATCATAAATAACCTCATCACATTTTTAAGACTCTGAAATTACTGTTTCGTTAAAGTCAAATACGTTCCTTGTTCTGTATGTTATCCAGATATTTCAACACAAAAGGTTATAAATTTGTGTGGACATAAAACTAATGATGTCCAGATTCTAAAATACATAATTTCATGAAATTAAAGCATGTTAATTGATACATAAATATATGATTTTGTGTACTATTTAATAATTTTTCAACAATTCGCCACGAGGTCAAACATAAACAGTAATTTAGGGCCTAGAATATTGAACGTTTTCCAGTAAATATAATAAATTACCTCAAGAATCCATCGGTTCAAACTTCAACTCTATTTTTGCCAAAATGCAAAGCTTTAATTGATTTTATTTCCGGTACAACAAAGATAACTATGGGTTTTTCCGTATTATACACTTCGAGTAATTGACAGCAACTCAGCCGGGATACTCATCACTTTTGAGCGAGTACGACGCAACAACTAGCGCATTCTTTTAAAGTCAAAAGGAGTGCAGGAATGGTAACTTCCCATGCCTATCACGTGCCCTCCTCATTTATTTAGGGATGCACCATAAAAACCCCCCCTGTTCGTCCTAAACACATATTATGCACCCAGCTTAGGGCGTGCACAGTGTTATTCAGTAGCTTTACGGTACCTTCTCCTGAGAAATAACTTCTCCCTAAATGTAAATCTCCCAGGGTTACTTTATTTCTTTGGTCAATACCCTCCTTTCGTTCCTTATCTGCTCTCTTAAGAACCTTCTCTTGTTTTTTTTCATCTTTCTGGATGCTCTTTTTGCTTCCCTTAACTTCCACCAGTCTCCGAAGACATATAAGTTGGAGATTTGTATTTGCCCCAAGGTTCTCGGAACTGGGTCATTTCCCTTTATAACTCTTGCTTTTATTTCCTTTTTCTTACGTCTCGGGGAAAAATCACAAATATTACGAAGCCCGCCGCGGGTACCCAAAGCAGGAATTGTGGATGGATGGTCACAAATGGAGGGGGAGGATGTGTCTTTGGGTGGCCTTATTCCCAAAAGGTAAGCGGTTTTTCTAGTGAGGTAGGCAAAATATCTGCCCTCTCCCATTGCTTTCAGGGGCTTAACTAAAAGGTAGTCTTTCCCCTGGAGTGAATCCTTCTCCATCCCATTGTTTAAGTACGTGTACAAAAACGGAGCATCGGCGTTACCCAAGAACGTGACGGAGTCCAAAAATATTGCACCTAATGCACGGAGTGGAGGAAAACATTCGAAATTTTAGAGATATTTTTCTCTGTTAGAATACACATGTCGTGACCATCGCGATCTCAATTTGGATTTCAAGTAACGAGCTAAGGATACAGATACTATGTATCCTCAGACCCATAAACATATAACCATATGGGGAAAGGCTAGAGAGATAATCGGCGTCAGCTACAGCCTACGCTAAACGAAATCAACTGAGAGTACCTTCAATTCAACACCCTATCCGAAGGATATAAATGTCCAAGCACCTAGTGTATATAAGTTTTTTTTCGAATTCCAAAAACAGTAGCGAATTTTTATCTTATAAAGAAAGATCTTTACTAATGCCTGGATATGTAACATAACCCTTACAATATGATTTTAAAAATAATGCCTCCAAATGGATCCGATCCGCTAAAATATCTTACACTATGAAGAGTTAGTCACGCGCAAATCCAAAATTTGAGGGCTCCACCACATTTACGAGAGTTCTCATGTTTGGCTTGTGCGTGAACAAAATCTTGAAGGATAAAATCTTGGAAAAATTGTGTATTAGTAAATTTGTACAATTCTTTTTTTTTAGAAACTCTTTTAGATATTGCGGAGCCATTACTTCAAAAGCTGTTCAAATGATTCCCTAAGCGTTACGTTAGAGATTTTATGATAAATATAGTTATTACATTAATTAAAATTTATTTTATATCTATCCAAATTCATAAGTTCTGTTAAAATTTAAAGTCCTAACGGCTCAATAAATAGAGTGCAAACACATAAATACAATTGGATGCTGCATTAAAAAACCAGAAAAACAAGGAAATGAAAGCAAGAAATTAAACAATCAATTTAAATAAAAAGCTGATAGCCACTGTGACAACACATAAATTTGGGTAAGATTCTCAATTAGAAAATCAAAAACATGGAAGTAAAGACTTTTCAGCTACAAACATAAGGAGAAACAGGTTGAGCAATCACATCCACATTATTACTAATATTTCGCAACCTGTTATTTACAAAGAAGCGCCGGAATTACAGCCTGCGACTGAAAATAATGAAGATAATTACTATGCCCATGTTGCATACGTTTCACGGAATAAAAGTACTGCTGAAATATTACATTTATAAAAAATCACAACGGAGTCTAATTTGAGCATCTCCAATTAAGGCGAGAGAACATTTGAGAACTCGCTATTTGAAAGGACCCGAACCTAAGCTGGGCGGAGAAAAACGCACAATTGAGTCACGCGAAGGTATCCTGTGGGGGTTCGCCCACGGAAAATCACGCAACGTGCGTTTTTATCACAGCATCAGATTTTTTATCGGTGTAATTTACCAGCTACCACATTAACACGTAATAAAAGTTATTATTTCCATGGATATTACGTGGCCCTTTCCAGTTTATACCAGTGCTAGAGATGGATCATTTCAGATTTTGAAACGTTTTTACGCGTTATGCCAATCCTAAGTTCTAATCGATAAAACATGCATAAAAAAGCCTCTTTTGAGGTTTCCCGGCGCCTGAGTGTCCCTTAAAACTAATTATTGTTAAGATCGAATTAAATCGTGGACTGAGACGGGTCACGTTAGAACATCAATGGCAAGAAACTTGTTTTAATAACTTTGCGTAAATATTTCAGCGCAAAGCTGAAATATTTACGCAAAGTTGTACTGAAATGTTTACGCAAATACTTGGGCATACCTCTCTACCGTATTTACAAGACATCGCAAATGTAAAAATTAATTATAGAGAACGTGTTAATAATTATTTTAACTCACATCATTTTCTATTGAAAGCGAAAAAACCCAACTGTCTTAGTCTAGGGAAATAAAAGGTAATTGCGTCCTGATACTTTATGAGGTATGTTATTAGATGAATGCGAATCTGGTAAGCTTGTCATTGCAAATAGTATTACCTTCATTGAATTTCCCATGGCTAACCAAAATCTTATTATTTTTGACGATTGATGATGATGATGAAAACTAAATATAGGAACCGTTGTTCGGTTAAGGGTATCTGAAGGAAACAGCATGAAAAATTTATTGGTGCGAAACTTCACATTTACCATGAAAATACTTTCAAACATTTTACGGCTAAATAGGATAACAATGCATGTGAGTACGAAGAGAATGCATATTCTATAAAATTCCCTAGTTAAAACAGCGAAAATGTTTTGGCATAATGAAAAACAGGATTGAATAGCATAACGCCCTTCCTCTTGGAGGTGATTTGTATTCAGCAGGGTTTAAGCCACACTAAAAGTCAAACGAATTGCTAGTTTGCATTTCCGGCAACTCCTAAGCCTTTTCACAGCACAGCGGAACAAAGAGGTTCTACGGGACGATTTATTTAACACCAAAATTTACGGTTACGAGATATTATACTTTAACAATATCCATAATAACGCGATGCCGTGACTTTAATGCCGCCATATAAGTGAGTGAACCCAGTTTCTATCACCCCGTTTTATACAAAGCTGAAAAAAAAGAATTACGCGTAAATTTTCTATGAAATGTTTGCACGAGAGAACGTCCGTAAATCTTCCAAAAATAGATTTTTGGACTCCTATGGACCACCGAAGAGGTATGTTATGGTCCCATTGCCGAGCTAGCTATAAATCTAATGCCATAACTCTAACTGGATGTTTTTATCGACGTAAAAATACCTGCGCCTGAAATTCAGGCAGTAAACTAGTAATTCCATGATAAAAATGAAACTTCGATTGCTCTGATTTTCACGTTAGAGGCTGAGACTTGTAATGAAAACCAGTATTGTGTTATATTAATTCGCACTTTACTACTACAGCCAACAACGTGCCGATTTCAAGGGGTATTAAAGTGAAATAAACGCTACAATTTAACTCTATCTCACCCTTACCATCGGAAGAATCAGCAAAATAATATTTATTAAATATCACCCAAAACCAAAGGTTAGCTCTTGATGTAAAACAATTGAGAGGGGGCATTATATCGTCCAATACCTCATCAGCCACGTTCAACCATAAAAACTATTTTTAGTCCAATAATTCCAGCCTAAGACGATACTACCCAGAATAAAAGGAGAAACCAAACATAGAACATTATCAAAACTTTAACTTCTGTGACTTCATTTTATAATCGAGAATATTGTTATTATTGAGATCCAAATTGAAAATGGGCAAATGAAAATTTTATGTATAAGATTAGAGAATACGCATTAATTCTCACTTGTTGGCCAAAAGGATTACTTTTAACTACCAAAATAACAAGCTTTAACTACCTTCCCCTTGCAGGAAAATGGCTTAGGTGACTTGATGTCAATATAAGTTATCTCATTTATTTAATCCGATTAAAAATTCAATATCGTTGGTTCCACTGCATTCGCGTTTACAACTTCGAGTTTCGCCTTGAAATCAATGACACGAATGTTACTGGTTTCATATGCAATTGAACATAATCATTATAATGTCTCATGACAAATGTGATCAAAATCGATCACCATTCAAAATTATTTAAGCGACATTTTATGAGGACAGATTTTATTTTAAAGTGCTAAAGCACTATTTTATATAGATGTTAACGAAGCGACTTCGGGTCATACATGCTGCAAAAATTACGATAGGGTGTCGGTTAGATGGTACTAATTACAAAACAGCAGAAGATCATATGCGCAACCTTTTTCGAGCATCAAAAATCTTGAACGGAGCATCACAAAGCTGGGACTCAATACCGGATCCAAAGCAATTCACAAATATCCAACAACATCCATTCTAACGCCATGAGCGAAGTAAATATGTGAGCCTTGCTTCGACAGGAAATGTTTGTCTTCCTAACAGCATTAAACGTACAAAATAAAATTTTCGCCCACGGAACCCGAGAACACACGTACCACGGAGAGGTAAATAAAATTTTCACCGCCTTTCACCGACGCGGTGGCTTCGACCACCTATATTTCCCCGAGGATGCCCGCATTAAGATTTCACTTAGGCCTTCCCAGATACGGTTCCCACTGCGTCCCAGTCACTTACAACGGACCCGTGGAACAGAAATAAATCGAAATATGCCCCGAATTAAAGGAGGAGGGGCAGAAGTGAGAGGGGGAAGATACAAAATCCAATCCCTCCGTCGAACCCGGCCACTGGCGGCAATCGCTGGTAAGTATATCCTTGGAATTGAAGCAGTCCCGATCCCAACAGAGCTTTATCCCTCACGCTAACCTCATATCCTTCCCCTTTTCCCTCTCTCTGTTTCCCACTCTTGTTTCCTTTCGCACCCCCCACCGATAAAACTCGCTTCTCCCGCCCCTTTCCAGTTCTTCCCATCACCCATCTCGACCCTTCCCTCCCTTCCCGCCCAAGAATCGCTCCTCCCCATCCCAGTACACACCACACACTTGGCACCGCCCGCCACAAACCCCTACCCAACCGCTTCCCCATCCCGTCCAACCTATCGACCGAAAGAATTGATTTGTAGAGAGTGTTGGGTTGTCCAATAAGGAAATGGGTCGCTTTTCTCTCGCCTACCGTTCCTTCCCCACCATTCCCATAACACTCTCCTTGCCGAAGCCCCAGCTTCTTCGTTTCCCACCCTTCTCCCAGATCCTCTACCCATTTCCAACAGTCCTTCTTCCTTCTCCCACCCACGTCCACAGCATCTCCGAAAACCTCCTTCCTTCTCTCTCCGAACCTCCTTCCTATTAAACCGATTCCCTCCGAGCTACACCACGAAGCCACTACCCCTTCGTCTTACGCACTCACCGAATTCAGGTTTTTTTCCAACCTATCTCTCTCTCTAACCTAATCTTACTCTCTTTCCCTTAGCAAAAGTTTTTTTCCCAATATTTCCATCATATCTGGCTTCCCGATGAAATTCGCTCGGATGAAATGTAATTGTTGAAGGCGATTCCTAATAAAAGGTGCCTATCTAGGGCTAATTTTGAATCAATGGCACTGCCATTTTCACAAAGTACAAGCGATTCACTATTTCATATCACTTTCCTCCTATGATTCCTCTATATCCTCATATTACTTGTTATATGTTTTGATTCCGTATAGCGTAAAATTGCACTAGTCGACATAATTGGCTTACGTCTAGAGCTATTGTTGTAGTATTAAAAGTATTCTATGATATATAGCTGTTTTTCTACACCAAAAATTAACATAAATGCTATAGAATGGAATTGCTGTAAGAAAATTTCATCATAGAAGTTCTTAGAACTCATGGGGCTTAAAATATACAAATATACTGGTAATAAAATAAACTTCCAATTATATTCATCGCTGAGAATGCGACTACATTCTATACCATATATCCAGGGTAGAAGATATTGTTTCATCGACACCGTCACAATATACTAAACCTATCAGAGGAAGATAAAGTTCATTCTGAAAAAATATAATACAAGAGGTGCTAACGGAATGTTTTTCTTCTAGACAATATGTAATTAACAACTGTATTTCTGATGTAAGAAGTCATTCATTGATGGATTAGAAATATCTTGGCTCGGGAAATTGAGTTTTTTTATCCTAAAGAAATTTAGATGGTCCGCACCCAACTAGGAAAAGGCAATTTTATTTTTCATGAGGCTGATGTAGACTTGGAGGTAATTTGGGTGGCTTCATTAGGCCACTATTAACGCGTCTCCTCTATTTGCAGTGCTCCAAAGCTACAATAAGGGAATGGAAAGTCGTCTCCCAAGAATAACGGACGTTCAAGACAGATCCACCCATTTCCTCCACCAACGATCAATATTTCGTAAATACCTTCTGCAATTTATTCTCAGACTGCGTTTTTTACTTTCATTTCCGCTCGGCTGGAAATAACTGTATAGTTTCAGTCAGCCATGAGTGCGCATTAAAATGTTCAATCGTCCAACTTCCTATAAGACAGTTCTTATGGAAACAGCCCCACGCTAATTTAAACCATTACATCGGCAAGAAGAAAAAGTTCAAAACATTCCATCAGGCATCAATCGATGCATAATGACAATAATTCTAGCACCGTTACACTGCATTGCTGAGCTGGGATACTCATCACCAGTTGATTACAGAAAAAGAAGTGATTTCCTGTATAGAGGAGCATAAAATTGGCCATTTCCGGGGTCATCCGAAAGCGATAATAAAATAAGAGTTCTTTAATGGATGCTAGGATTTTGGCAAGAAGCACTGTTCATTATAGGTGGAATTACCGAAATCAAGTTTTTTAACTTTGGCAAATAAGATGAGCATACACTCTATACAAAAAATATGACTAGAACACGACTTTAAAGGGGTATGTAATTTTTTAGGCTCTCAAGAGTCTACTACTTATCTAATAATAGTAAGTATGACACCATCGTAAAATCCCCCCATTTCCATTCAAGAGTGTACGGTTAAAAGTTTGACCTTCATTTTGTGGAACCACGAGATTGGAAAAGAAAATTCAAATTGTATATTCCACACTAAAGGTTTACTGACTTTGACTTTCGACACCTTTATGTCATTATCAAGGTGTAATACATTCTTTTACACCTTGATAATGACATAAAAGTGTCGAATCCATGGTCGAAGTCAATAAAACATTATTGTGGAATGTATGTATAAAGTGAATTTTCTTTCCCACTTCAAGTTTGTAGTTAATTTTACCGAATTGTTTCTTATAGATGATATTTTCTTTCTGCAAGGAATGAAAAACTTAGATAAAACATGAGCCGTTGCCCACGAGCAAAATTTTAACATGAATAAGTACATACGTTACCTCCCTTTTTGATGAGAAGTTTGAGATATCTAAACTAGCTAGTAAGTTGAAAGCTCACCAGTATTTCGGCAAGGAAAGCGGCATATTACTCCGTCCTGCGGAAAGGAATATGGTAATGTGGCCTCACCATGTTCATTCCTGCTCGTCCGCCAGAGATTCAAGCTGCGGCGAATTGTAATCCTAGCAGTCAAAACTCTGAGCGGGCATTTCTGGAAATCTGCGATCCGTCTGGACTACCGTTGCCTCTAAAAAGCTCTCACAGAGGAGGTCGAGACAGCCTTACCGCAGCCAAGCAGCCCGGTTTGAGAATAGAGAGCCCCGGCTAAAACGCTTCGTTCACGCGTACGACTTCCTTCCGGCCCTTCTCCCTCATCTTACAGCCAGCCTCTTGGGTTTTTCTTCGCCACCCACCCTCAGGCCCGCGAGTGGTCCTTTTCCTTCCATTCAATTTCCTCACCCTTTTAATCCCGAGCTGCCTTCACCCGCGCCAGTCCCAGTAATGCCATTTAATTCCACTCTCCCCCTAGCTTTCAGCGAAGCATTCCAACCTACGCCCCTCAACTAAACCCCTCTCTGCCCCCCCCCACTTCACCATCCTTAATGTTCAACTCACTCCATTCTCCACAATCCTACCACGCCCTATCGCCCCCCAATCCTCCAGAGATATTCATCCACACCCAAGTCAATCACGTTTTCTAAGGACCCCGTTGCAACCTACTCCTTTTTCGTTTCCCACACACTGGTGACATCTACATCTATACGATATCCTGAAAGCCACCGCGAGGGTGTGTGGCAGGGGGTGAAGATCACCAAGCGTGCACTACTAACATGCATACAAGCAACTATAGGGTCTCATGCAACTAGATTGTTAGTACCAATCGTATTTAAGGGATTAATACATGCATCATGGACTACAGACCACTCTAAAATATTTCCCTACCTATCCCTTTGCTTTGCTGCCTATTCTGTTCTCTTAAAGTACGGGGGAAAAAAGCCATTTTGAATCTATCGGTATGGCAATCTATCTCTCTAATCTTATTTATCTGGTCGAATCTAGCATAATACGCTGTTTTTTTTAAATGTGTGCCTAATATATTCAGTAAATCGATCCGATTTCAATATCTCTAATAGAGTTAATCTGTACTTTAACCTACGCTCTAATAATGATCCCACCCTAATTCTTTTATTAATTCTGATACGCTACTCAACCTATCGTAGCACCTTTTAACAAACCTAGCTGCTCTACGCTGCCCACTTTCTAGTTCTCTGATCCCATACACTGGCTGCATACTCAAGGTGGGGCCTAACTAGTGAAAAGTAACATCGCTCTTTTGTCTTCTCATCACATTTCCCAAGTACTCTTTTTATAAATCCTATCTTTCTCTTCGGTTGGCATATTTCCCTTATGTGTCTTCCCCACGGTTTTCCCTAACGATCGCTACGCTGGTTTTGATTTTTTGGTAACTTAACGCTTTATCAACACGTTACCTGATCGTGCGTGAGATACATTTCGTTATCACTCGATAGCTTATGCACAGATTTTCTTCTTGATGTAAAATAATAAACAGTATATTATTATGGCTTCTTACAAATATAACGGAGTCACACCGACTTAAAGATGCAAAAAAGCATATTAAAAACGTAACTTTCACCTTAATTTTTAATACCGCGCCGAACCCTACCAATAGTAGCCATGTAATTCTTTGTCTTGCCAAGTCAAAACTAGTTTTATTTAAGGCAAAAATACAATAAGTAATTCTTGTATAGTGACCATTATGGGATGTACGGTACCGCATAATTAGATATACAGTATAACCCCGATATATGGTCCACCCGATATAACGTTTCCCCGCTTCTAAAATTGGTCAATAGTTTTCCCAAAAAAAATATTTTTTTCTTTGTTAAAAATCCCGCGTATTACATCCGCGCTTATAAAGTTTTCCCACTCAAACGGTCTGTTCTCCATAGTTTCAACGTTCGTTTATAATGTTTCAGCAAAAATATTGAAGATTTTTGGCAGATTCATAGCTGTTTCTGCCATATTCAGTCTTTTTTTTTGCTAAGATGAGGGTACCCACAAGGTAAGGGATAATCAGATTGAGGATACTGGATAGACAAGTACTAACCCTCGAAAGTACCTCTATCAGCAGGAGTTCCCTAACAAGGAGATTCCTATTCTGTGAATGAAACTTGACACTTTCATGTTGACAGGTATAAAAAAAGAAACAAACCATATTGATTCTTTGAAGGGAAAAGAAAGACTTAGAAGATATATCGCAAGGAAATTCGTGTATATTTATATTCATCCCAGGAAATTAATATTTGAGCTAAGCCTGTTTCTAGCACAAGATATGAATTATATTAGTGCCTTAATTTCGGATTGCAAGACTGTAGTCATTATGAGATAATAAAATAATGTAATTAAATAATGTATGCAATTAAAATTGATGGAAAACAGTAAATTGAATGACATTCTACATTAGGTAATTACATTAATCTATTTAAATCTTACGTTTCCTTACAGCTTATTTTGTTGGTTTTAAATCAATAGTTTACCGGAGGCAATATACCAACCCAGAACTACGGGACTGAGTCCACAAGTTAAATTAGCACACATTTTCATGAATAGGTAATAGACAGGCTTCGGTAATGATAATAATACGCATGCGATTTAAATTAGTGACCACTTTTATTAAGCTGAATAAGTTAAAGTTAAGATCAATTAAAGAAGGACCGTACTGCTTTGATTACCATAAGGGGCAATTCATATACCTCTTGCTTTAGTTGGAGACGCGAAGCCTGGAGTACAGAGTACTCATGAAATGATTCGCAGGTACTTCGTTACTACTGTTGGTTCCGCGAGTGCAGTCTCCCTGCGTCTTAATCCAATATCTAACTCGAAATTGCGGATTCCGACATTGTCGAGTGGTATTTGTCTGGGTCAAGTGGTCTGCAACCCAAAAGCAGTCATCGGCCACTAACCCTGAATTTTCCAGACGCATTACGAAGGATCTTCAAGCGAATTACTGTTGCCACTCAACCACGGATGCTCACACGGCTAAAATCAGAAGTCCATTTGCATCCACTCCCCAACGGATACAGACAACATCAAAAGTTTCCGAGTAGATGACGATGCCAATCATAGAAAATGGTATTTCAAAGTACTTTTTTAGAGATTATGGAAATTTATTTACAAATAGGTACTGACAATGACTAGATATATTTTGATTGCAAAAACATTACCTATAAAAATATTCTATGAGTGTGTTTCGGTCTAGATTAGGGATTTTACTTTGGTATTTTAGATAAACTCCGAGTTATTATACTTATACTCCGTCTTTCAGCGGAGTGAACAAATATATTTGCAATGAGCTTTAAGTTTGCGCAACGCAAAACCTTGAGTAAGAGAGAAATCAATGAGGACGCTTCAGCTATACATCATCGTTGGGTGCGCGCATGAACATTTATAATCAATGAATAATATATTAAACTAGCAAATCCATAAAAATGCGGAGAGAAATGTATTTAACGAATTAATATCGTGGATATTAAAACACAAGATGCTAATTCACGTGACTTGCAACGTGAATTGCTCAATGATAAACCATAAGGCCATAAAGATTTCACGTTTGTACATGAAGTACGTTGAAGAGATATACATTAGAAAATAACAAATATTTTTACCTGATTAAATTGCTCGTTTAGTAGGAGTCGATATGATTAGGAAATGAACAGTAAGGAATTAGTAGATTATACCAAGACACTATCTTTAGATCCACCATGCCTCTCAAGGAGTCCCAAGTAATGGTACTATTTCCTTCCCACTTCACCAGTAACCTTCGCTCTACTTGGCAAGTGTGCTATAAATATTACTGCAATCTACAGAAAGGGAAGTGCAATTAACACGGTGCCTTAATGCAGGCCCCTGCGAGGAAAGAGGTGGTACAGAGCAAGACAGCTTCCTAACGACACTCACCAGCGCATCTCAATCTGAGAAGTGAAAATTAAGCGTTGCTCTCATGACCTTCAGTGCACAAAACCGAGAATGTCAGCTGGAGCCTCAATGAGATTAATGAGATATTATTTCTAAAATCAGCTCGTGAAAAATATGACTCAAGAACATTTCTACTAATAGTTTATCAGCTTACGACATCAAGTCTATAATCAGTTAAAATAGAAAGCAGTCTTTGTGATGAAGTGAAGATTCTATCACGCAAAAATTAACTTTTTTTAGATTATAATTATCATCATTGATTTGGAAATTCAGGCTCCCAAATTGAGGACAAAATACTAAAAAAGACTAGATATTAGGGACATTTCTTATAAAACTGATAAATGAAGATAGTAGGCATATAAACTTGTTTTTACGAACAATTTAAGCAAAACTGTACCAATAGAACGATTAATTTATTCTCTTTCTAGGCGGGGATACTAGCAATTGAAACATCCTACATTTACGATATGAGAAAATTTTGATTTTAAATAGCCACTAACCGGGTGGAATTAAATGAAATTGAATTTTCTGAGACCACAACGCTGAGTTCAATTACTAACCAAATTTTACATCGATGCATAAATTACCTCATGCTTAGTTCATTAAACAACGTACGAGTTCATTATTTTTTACGCACTTTTGGGGACATTTTGCAATATCTACCGTTTATTGGAGTGAAAAATGTAATAACAAGTATTCTTCAAGTATATTTCCTACTTTATTCACAGCGGGATATGTTTTCATTGTTTTTCATGTTTGATGCACAGAAAAGAATGAAAATCATAATCTGCCTGTAAAATTACCGCTGCGCCTAAATGATTATGCCTCACGCGCCTCAACCGCGCAGCGAAGGAGAAAGAAACGTACGAAAAATCCACAGGCGTAACGAGGTTGGGTTCCCTAACTATTCAGGTAATCCAAAATCTCGGGTTTATTTACTATTAACTTCTCAGATTCCTTGAAGACAAACGGGTAATGAGGAAGGTAGTGCAATATTTACCGGGCAATCTTTCGCAATCAGTGCGTTGTGAATAAGGTGGAAATATGGACTATGAAGCTTACTTTTGTTTAATCGAATACGAGAGAAGCATTCTATGAATACAAAATGATGAAGAAACTCAAGTACAGATGTGATGCAGAAGAGAGAATAAAAGTAATAAATGTCCATGATACACACGATAAATAATTACGGAGCCATATAAATATAATACTTCCAAACACCGTTGGCTCCAGAAAACATCTCGGTTAATACTACAAAAGTTTTGGGGAGATACAAGCACAATTATTGCTGAAACGCTAATAATGATAAAGGATATTGCTAATAAAACATTACTGAACTACGAGGTAGTTTTGAAATTATATAATAATAAAAACAATACTTGTCCAGCAGCCTTGTCGTGTTGTTCTTGTCCTGTACTGCCTTGTCTCACAGTGACAAAATTAAGGTAAACGTTTTCCTCAAGAACACCGCGAGCGTGACATCATGAGAGATTATAAGATATTATATCTACTTTCAATACATTACAGATAGGGGAGTTTCGTTGCGTTCTTTGCTCAGAAGGCTCAGTCAAATGTCATGGCGGTTGACAAATGCACTCCAACAAATATTCCAAAGGAATAAACCAAATTTCAACCAGCTGACAAATGCGCAGGGACACAAAAAAGAACAATTTTCATCATCATCCAATTTTAATCGACGATGAATCACCACGATGACGCCATTTGAATCAAACTCCAGAAAAACAAGCAATAGAAGATGATTGGATAAAGAGGCCCCGGGATATGTTTCAAAGTTACATGCCCCGAGTGTACAAACGGAAAGCTATACAGACACGACATGAGTAAAGCCTCTTCAAAAGCCACGGCTCCCCAATTCCCCGACCTGGGCCACAACTGAGTAAAGCAAAACCGGCAAGTTTTCCCGGAGATGATCAAAGCGGGACGAGGGTTTCCGACCGTTGGTATCAGAGGGAAGTTAGAGAAGTAGGCAGTTAGGAGACGGAAAAAATTAAGGGTGCGCTCATGCCACAACTAGTTTGGGGTAGGCCCCGAAAAAAAAAATGAGCAAGGGATAGCTGGTAGTCGCGTTAGGTTTGAAAAAGCAAGAACGCGAAACGGAAATCGGCAGGAGAGGTACTTGCTCAAAGAGGTCAAACTTTTTTTGTCGAGGTCGAGAAACGAGTTGTATAGTAGCCTATTTACTTAAACCAGTAAAGCAGAGTGGACAGAGAGAATAGACACACAAATTCGGCGCCACGTAATCCTGCCCTTACGGTATCTCCTAAGATGGGTCCAAAGACCTAAAAATTCCCAAAAGTAAGGCCACTGCATCAGAATTAAAAATAAACACAAAAAGGATTATAATACTATTCATATATTACGTTATATATTTTTATAAGTTTGTCAGACAAATGACGTTCTATGGAGTTAATATTTCAGATATTAGTGTGACACTAAGTTTCAAAATTATATAGCCATATTCTATGGAGACATATTCAGACAAATGACATATTTTATGGAGTCAATATTTAAGATATTAGTGTGACACTAAGTTTCAAAAATACTATGCTTATATTTTCAAGCGAGGCATATAATCCAGATTTGGTTGTTAAACGGGGAAAACTCAATTACGTAGTTATCCGCTGTTAGGCACAAAAGTAATATTTTACCAAAGACAAAGTCATCTACCTGTCCCTGACCAATTGTGTGTAGTGGGATTTTACCCTTTATAATCTGGTATCGCTTCATGTGAAGTCCTTCGACTACCAACCATCTATATTGAAGTGTTGAAACCGTCGACACCCATTATCGCAAACAAACTATTGCGAGCACCATACTTTCATGTAAAATTGGAATATGAGTATTTAAAAGACTATATCCGATCACAGCATTTCCGAAGCTAACTTGGATTTGTTCACATCATGGTCATCGTTCTCCTAAAGAGAATGTAACGTACGAAAAGAAATCGAAACTTAGAAAACCGTTGATTCACAAAAATCATTTATGTAACATTTAAAAAAATAAATCTATCCTCAACCTTGTTGGGCATATTCAAACGTTGGTAGAATGAATATAAAAGAAGCCGACAGCTTAGTTCTCGTTTATTCCCCATGGTTCAGTGGCCACCAAAGGATTCCACATCGCATTTTCAAAACGCACGAGTCGACTTGATGTTCCACATTTCGAGAGCAAACAAGCAAACAGCTCACCTTAAAAACACCTTGGTTTCCACTAAGGTCAACTTTGCTGTTTGCGTCTATTCCTTTTGCAGAAAGTACAACCTATTCCTACACATCTCCACATCCAAAAAAATCACGCACCTTGGTATACTATCTCCCATTTTTTATTTCCCCGAAATTCAATCTTTTGACAGAGCGACAAGCATGAAAATAATGTTTGCTTACCGAGAATCAATTCCGAATTAGAAGAAAGCGAAGAGTAGGCGGGTATCACATCCTTGACCATATATCATACAAAAATGTGTGAGCAGAGGTACATGTACATGCCTGTTATTATATTGTTCCAAAGAAATTATTTTTTTTCTTTCAGCTCCTCAGGTCAGACCCCTCTCCTCACGGTTAATAAATCATACTGACTCTTGTGCTTCCTTCCATTTATCTCCGACCGTTTAAAAAAAAACATGTTATCAAATATACGCAATGTGAACACCTGAGATCATGCCACGTAGGTAGGGCTAATAAGGCGATTGAATACATGTGTATAGCACCTTCACGATAGCTTAAAAAATTCAAATTCCAGGAAAGGAGTGGTAAATAAAAGCCAAAACAGATGTTTTTCATCTGCCAAGAGCAATCATACGTCATATAATGGCACATAGATTGGAAAAAATCATCTCATTGAAACCACTGCTGATACGTACATACCTATGAACTTTACCTTTTGTATTCGATCTAATACCTCGATTCTGTGATAAACAATTCCGCGTACCCACACTTCAATACGTCAATATCTTTCCCTTTATTCGTGGATCCTTACCCCCATCAATGTATACGCCAAAAAATTAATTAGTCGGTCACGGATGCATCAAAAAGGGTTTTACCTTGACGTCCCGAGCTCCCATAATTAAAAAGCATGAACGGAAGCGCTGGTGTCGAAAAATGGATTCGCTTTTAAAGCCCTGGGTCCTTAGAAAAGCAATATCAGATGGCCTTTCTCCGAAGCACGTAGCGGCTCACCTCTCGCATACGCCCGGCGCTAAACTTCGTAGCGTACTGAGTCGGTCGATACGAAAAAAAAACAAAAAAAAATAGAATAAAAAAGTGATCTCACCACATGGGACAAAAAAATAACGGCGATACATCAAAACATTATCTCCGCTGACGTGCATGTTGGTGCACCAATCTGGCGAGCCATTCAGCACAAAGCGTTCATGTAGGAGGTCCACAGTTGAAGGCATAAGAGGGGTCCTCTCCCCCGTACAGGGACGTCCTCCCCCACCTCTCACCCGTCCCATCATCCCCCGTCGTTATCGCTACCTTATCGACCCGTATAAAATGGTGTCGCGTTAAGATGTGTCCAGTCGACAACCGCGTGCATTAATCAGCGAAAATCCCCATTGATAAGGCCTCGTTGTTTGCTGGGTGACTGGGGGTGAGGGAGTGTTAAAAGGATCAAAACTAGATTCGAAGCACTCGGAGAGAAACCCCGTACCGCTCCTAAAGATCGCCCGGCGACTATCTCTCACCCACGCTCGCCCAAAACCCCATCTCCGGTTAAGTGGTCAAAAGCCCCAGCACGGGGAAAATGAGCGACAGTTTTAGTCCGATAAACAATTGTAGTTCATTCTCTCCGCAAGGGGACTGCGGACGCAAGATTGACATCACTATTTGCCGGTACGCACTCAAATACTTTCCCTTTCGACGGGAAAATCCAAATCATACAGCGCAGAAATTGATGGCAATTTGCCTACTTGCATTTAAGCAAAAGAAAACGTCCCAGTCCTGAACATAATTAGAGAACGATGCTCCTGGTTCCGCTAGCAAAATCTAAATATACAGCTAAAACAGTCGAAAAATAATAGAAATAGAAAATTTATACAGCACTCAGGATAACAAGAGCATATTTTTAACAGAAATTTATACTTGCAAATAAGGAATTTCTAAAACAAAAACTAGAAAATGAGTGCCAAAGTGTTTAGGAATAATTTGCATGCAACTTGTGAAAATAATGGATGAAACAGGGGTTTTCAGTGATTGATTTAATAGCTTAACCAGCATTATAACATGAAGGAGATGATGGGAGTGATTATGTTTATCTTGTAGAAAAGAGTCGTAAAAATTTTACTATGGGGTATGCTTATGCCACAACACCTAGTTCCACAACATAAATATAATAGTGCTCTAATACAGAGGCTTGACGCGTACAAAGCTATTGGTAAGTGCAATTAAATAATTACCTTTTTTTAATTAGTTTTCCATAGAAAAATCTGAAGGCAGTCCTTCAAATTTGATATGAATTTGAATAAACAGTTCTCGTTTAGCTTTCACAGTACATGAGATTATAAAAGGGAAATGAACGGAAACCAAACGAAAATTCCGAAACAATTACGACAGAACATGACTCTAAATGCATTGTTTCCAACGCCATCGACACAGGTACATACATCTTGTTGTCCAACCCCTTCACCCCAAGGGCTATCAGGAATCACCTGCCTACCATCCTTTCTCAACTCTCCCTCACACTGCAAACGGGCCAGATTTCGTGACAACATCGCCGTACGCATGACATGGTTGCCAACATCTGCTAATTCAACACTTCCGTCCCCGTGCGACGCGGCAGGCGAAAATTAAAAAAAAAAAGAAAAGCGGAACCGCTTGTAAGTCCGCGTTAATTCATGTGCCACTTCACGCTTGCAAACGCAACACGGCAGCGTAATTGAACGGAATGGGCGACTGTTTGGGCTGTTCGCCGTTCCCCAAAATTGCTACGTACCAATTACGTCACCCGGAGATCGACGCTTTCTCTGCAAATTTATGAAACAATCAAACTTGTCGGACGCTGTCCCCTTAACCGGAGTGGTCAAATGTCCAGGCCTGGCATCAACGTCTACGTCGTCAAATCAAATATACTCGTGTCTGCTAGTTGATACGTCAAGGAATGATGGTTTTAAACATTTTTCTGTCAAAAGGTATTTATTTGTAAGCCATGACTAAGCTCCCAACAAATAAAATGATATGTTTCGTCAAAGTCTGCCAGGAAATAGTACAAGCAAGCAGTGTTATTTATATATTTTAGGCGTTAAACTCAATTTCACATTATGGGAAATAGACAGTGGACCAACTCTACGTACTGTAATCCATCATAGTAGCAGTGGATGTAGTTATTCATGGGAGGCAACAGGCTGCTAAGATCCTTAAAGTGAAGACAAGCAGGTTATTTAGTATGGTTAGAGTGTTCACGGGAACGGAGGAAGGGCGGAGAGAAACCGTGTTCGACAATAGTGAAGGTAACACTCTTAAAGAGAGGATCCAACGGTTTGACGTCCTATCCGACGGGTGGAGTACTGCGCTTTACGGTTAAAGCACTCTTCCCGTGACACTCAAACAGCCAGGCTCTCGGGAAGGGAGGCTAATGCTCTACTACCAAGCCAACTCGATCATCAGTAATTCATATGGGTTGGTTAAAAATAAATGGAGTATAAATTCAAAATAATATCCAATCGGGAATTCATACGAAACAATACTTTGATGACAAGAATAATAAGTCATTAAACAGGGGAAAAGGGAATCCTCCCCTATAAAGGTGCTGTGAATAATATTCTAGTGAACATTATAAAAAGATCAGCCAATATGAGTATATTAGAGGCAGGCACGTAGTCACCTATTTACTCTGGGGGGTAGCTAATTCCTTTGTACCGTAACTTGAAACAAATCAGTCATGCTAGTTTGATGCCGAAATGATACAAATCTTTTTCTTAATTTTCAACGCTGGGTATTTACTTTCACAGAGCCCATTCCTATCCCACACCGGTTAAGTTCACTACTTACCTTGTTATGAATCAGTTAATTTTACCGGCCCCATAACAAGAGCCCAACACATCATGTATATCAGATTGAAAAGAACAATTATTAACTGTACACATGAAATTTCAACGTGGGTTGAAGCTCCAGACGCCTCCCGCTCCTTCCCCCCTGGCTACTTGCCTGATTAGAGTAGAGAGCTGCGTAACGCTAACCTTAAAATTAATAGGAAGTTACGATAATAACCGTATTTTTTTAAATCTATTCTAATATAAATGATAACAATAGCATAAATTGTTCCTTCTTCATAAAAATATCCATAATCGCCAGAACAATATCGCAGAAGAAATTATGATCCGTTCCCTATGAAGCCAGCGTTCGTTCCATGCAAATATGAAATTAGTAACGCCTCTACTTACGCTAACATATTACGAAACGATTAAGTAAAGCGCACATTTACCTCTTCGTGCGTCACTTCAAGGTTTAGAATACCGGGATGCGAAGAGACATAAAACAATAGACGCGTGGTTGGTTAGTGGAATTTCGGCTGGCCCTTAAAGGCTCACTCAAGCAAGACGGTATGTTTTTGTCACCATTTCGCCTTTTTTTCCAAGCCTCCCTCTCCCTCCCTCTGCGCATTCCGTCGAAGAGCGTCATTTCCCTCGCCCCCACACCCTTCCCTTTTCCGAAGACTCACTCTTCCGTATCGTCGAATTACGAATTTGGAGCGATTTTTTTCCAGAGGAGGAGTCCACGGGATCGCTCACGCTAGAGTCTCCCACTCCAGCTCCTCCCCGCAATGAAGAATTAAAAAAAAAATACATCCCTTCACGCCTCAAACCCCACCAGACATTTGCACCCCTCCCCACCACCCATTGTACTCCATCCAGATTTTTTATTCAATTAAATTCTCAAAATTGTGAAAACGTTTCTTACTGTAGGCTTAGGACGCCTGCACGGCAATGAGCAGATGAATATATAAAAAATATATACACAAGAACGAATTCAGAGTGGAATGAAGAGGGAGAACGAGATGGTTGGAGAGTATGGGAAACTGTAGGGAAAAGGAGGACGGGTATCATCGCTCGATTTTCATTATATCTTACGAGGAAAAAAAGTTACACTCCTCGGCTGCGTTAAAAAAAAGGAAAAATCGCGTCAAGAAACGAGGGCCGATGTTGACGAGAGTCGGTTCGCATGGGAGGAAAGAGGAAGGAAACCAGTGGAGTAGAAGAAAGGGCCTCGTATAATAGAAGAAAATATGTAGCTGAAGGAGAAGAGGATACTTCCACGAGTTTGAATCCTCATTTCTTGTAAGGAGGGGGTTTGAAGCTGCACCGAGCCCTCAAGAACATTCGAACGGAGTGCTAAACTCACCATTAGGGAAATCTCTAGCGAGGAGTTATTTCACGGCGCGGCTCAGCAACTTCCTTGACATGATATATTTGCTAGCGTGTGCTCCAAAAATATTGACACGCGATTGAAATCGATAAAGAGAACGGGAATAGGATGCTAAAATATTAAAGGTGTTCATTTATAGCTTGGATGGCTTGCTAAGGCACCGTGAGGGAAGTGGAAGATAAGTCCCACGAATTCATAGAGGCAGGCACGTAGCCAGGGGGGGGGGGGGGGGGATTCTGATGCTTCAGCCTCCCTCGAAATTTTTTTCCAATAATATTGTTGTTCTGATTTTAACTGGGCATTATTATTCAGATTACAAGCATAGAATTCAAGTGATAAGTGTCTTGAAACGTGATCTCTAGTCAGATGCATGCGTGTGCTCAATAATTGTTCTTTTCAATCTGAGTTGTATGTATGGGTTGAACTTCTGTTCCGGGGTCGGTCAAATTAACGGCTTCATAACGAGATAGGCAGTGAACTTTACCAGTGAGAAGAGATAAGTATGGGCACGGTAACGTAAACACCAATCACTGAAAATTAAGGGAAGACATTTGTAACATGTCGGCACCGAATGGGCAAGGCTGACTCGTTTCAAGTTACGCAAGACTTAGCCTCTCCCACCCGAAGCAAATTTATGGCTACGTGCCTACATAGAGGGTTAGTGAATACTTGGAATAAAATAGGAGAGAAGAATATTAGAAGCCTACAACAATAATTTTAATACAGCGGCGAAGTTAAAATATCAATAGTAAATTATGCTATTGCATTCATCACTTGTTAAGGAGACTCGATAAAAACTTCCTCCTATTCTTGTTAAAAATTAAAATAATTTCCAACTTTGTTACGTGTACATACATGCTACGATTTCAATTTATTAATTCGACAAAAAAATTTGAAATAAAATGTTACAGAAGTGAGGGAGAAGTTAACATAACTTATTGATCCACTAAGCACAAAACTAAAATAAGGATGTTAGAGATTCCAACAACAAATATTTGCAGTAGTAATCCGCATTAAGTAACACTCATTAAAAAGCTTCAGAAACGGCGAGGGCAAAGTTCAACTGCACCTCACAAGAAAATTGCATATACGTCAGCGTTTGAATTATCTAGGGGAATATTTGGCAATTTGTGAATGCGGTAACGAAAACGGGCATCTCTCATGTAGCGCATCAGAGAAGTTACGTTAGCAGCAGAGATGTTCGAAAAAGGAGTAATAATGGCAGACTCTGCATACGATGCATGTTAATTAAGCCATGGAGAAATGATAGTCAAGACTAGCATAGATCGTAGCGTTGCACAGTTAATGAACATGCAAGAGAAATGGGGTTATATGAGATGGGAGGGTTTTAGGTCGACGAAAAACTAGGAAAACGTAAGCTACTGAGCATGCTGTCTGTGAAAAAGTAACGAATGCGATACATGAAAAGATTACTTTACTAGACAAAGAAGGAATGTGAGAGACAAATTCGATTTTTTGATCTATGGTATGATATTTTATGGTTTATTTCAAAATAAAATAATTGCAAAGGCAGAAGAATAAGTACCTACGTACTTTAGGTAAAGTAGGATTGTCGAAAATACTTTCAAAACAATTAGGGCAGAAATTCGGGGCTTAGTGTGTTTTCACTGCCATAGAAATTGATGAAATTCATTCACGTGGTCTAATTTCATGTATTCCTTAGAAAAAACAGCAAAGAAAAATAATAAATAGTTAACAACTCAGTACTCACCAGTGAAAGAAATAAATCTCACGAGGGTAAAAATCTCAACGATGAACGTTATCAAAACTCAGATACACATTCATTGACAAGATTCATCCTTTGCTGCTCAAAGTATCAATGTTTTGCGTAAAAACTTGCTATAGTACATGAAAAATACTATAATAAATTGCACATTCATCCCTCGTCTCTGTATTACGGAAATCAGCAACATGCATGTAACTTTACCTCATTCAGAATAATACTATTAGATAGATTAAAGCACTTTTCAAGTACGAAGAGACAAATCTGAGGGTAACAATGGCTAGAAAAATTAAGTATCTAGTCGAATTTGATGACCCTTTTTTCATACAGAATATTTTAATAGAGCGAAAAAGTAATGGAAAGAGAAATTTGTATTTTTAATTCGGCAATAAAAAAGAAATTCAGGAAATGAAATGAAGGTGCCTTTGTGCTGCCACCAGAGATTAGGTCAATGATACCGGGTGCAATGGACCAATTAATCTGAAACGAACACGGATTGGCAGGTGACAAGTGAAACCATTCAACAGATGATCGCCTCCGTTGGTATTACCCGGACAACTACGTTGCCTCCGGATACGGATGCGCAAGACTTGTCAACCGAAAAAAGAACACGTCGCGCACAGCAACTCCTACTCAAACCAAAGGCGATATCTGATCCACTAAACCTATCATAACTGGTAGAACAGCTATGATAGTAACAGCGTGCGACGACAAGTGAAAAATGATTTGAATATTCTAGTACCACGTATTGCGTAGAAGTTTTAGATTTTATGCACTGGCGCAGAAGTAACATTGAGATGAGTATTGAATTGCTATGAGTCAAGATGTGAGTAAGAGAGTTAGAGACAAGTAGGATGAAATATAATATTAAATTTTCGTGAAAATTAGTTATAAGAATGTCATTTGAGAAGTAAGGTGATGCGATCTGTCTCTAATTCCATCACAAAAACATATTTCCTGCTTCAACATTCAGGCCTAGTGAGGATTTCGCCTTTCCGGGTTTATTTGTATTCTAAGTATAAAACTCCCGTGGGCGTCAAAAGCCCTGACGCCACAGTAGCCGCAAGCAAGAAATCATTGCTATATTTAGAGGAAACAAAACATAGCTATCCACGTGCCACCCTAGTTTTCCTTCCAGGGATTTGTGAAATACGACAAAAATCAATAAAATAAACTTAAATGAGAGATTCCTCATAACAAAATAAAAGAGTAGCTTTTCATTTTACCAAGTTATACTAAAAATATGCATTCTATAGATTTTTGATATCGTGTAAAAAAATCTAAATTTGAAAATGTCTTCATGAACCCTGCAATAAAATTCAAATTTTAAGACGGTGTATTCAATGCAACGCTTGGTGAAACATTTAATAGTGAAATGTGATCGTGTTAAAAATATGATTTACAGGCAGATATTAGCAATGAGTCAGTGAGAGAAACCGGATTAAGTTGCATCTTAGTCATTATTATGTTAAAACCATTTGAGTAGCAGTAAAACTACCATCGACTGAGGATACATATCAATTGATGAAATTTCATCTGCTATAGTGAAAGATTCCATAAGGAAGATGGTTACAAGAGTTTCTCAAATAAATGGGGACACACTAATGGAATTTTATAAAATATTATATAGGTCTAACTAATTAATTAAAAGCAGTGACTACGCATAATAATAATTTTCTACCATTAATGGTATCGCATAACAAAGTTCTTAGTTCTAGTGCTGATCATCATCACCAGTCAACATGTAGGTATTGAGGAATGAATACACTCTCATGGAACCATTTTATCAATTAAAAGTGATGAAACTAACTCATATAGCACAATAAAAGTTTCGCCTACTGAATGAGTGCTGCCATTCGGATCCTGGCAGAAAAAATTGAAGATAATCACTTCTATTCAGGACGAACTCTATCCTCATCTCTCTCGAGTCCCACCACTGATCATGAGGTGACCTGACGATGACAGGCGACACAAAAACTGTGTTACGTTGGATGAAATGCGTTCGATTTATAACATATCTTTCGGGAACTAAATGCCTCCATCGAGAAAATGTAATGTCTTGGAACGACTGGCTTATTATTATCGGGGGCACATGCTGGAAAACTGGAGTCTGACGACGCAATTGCGTTTGGATTTCGGGAGAATTCATCGGACGAGGAGGTAAAAAGGATGGAAAAGATGTCGGGAAAAGGGTGTGGGGAGTTAGCGAGCGGATGAGTGTGTTGGACGGCTGTAATGGGCATTTAGCCCAATGCGAAAACGCGGAGGCCAGCAAGACTGAAAATCAAGCGATGGATTTGCCCGTGGGCGGAGATGTGAGGATCTGGGAAAGGGGTCGTGAAAATGAAAGCGTGGGACGGAGGAGATCGAGGAATGAAAAGGGAAAAGGGGGAGAAGAATTGAGAATGCGAGGGAAGAGCAGTGCGCTAAATTGGGCTGCAAAGAGTGAGGAAAACTAAAGAGCATAGAATAAGTAATAAGGTGCCCCAACTGCTTATAGGCATTCATCGCACCATTCAAATCTAAATGATGACGAATGGTTTCAGGCTTAACATGTGGAACCTCTCCATATCGGATATTAAAAAATAAAATACACTGTATTCCCCCCCCCCCCTCTCTCCCTCTGTAGCCCCCACTAAACTGTTTTTTTTTGTATGCATACGAATTAAAATTGGTCAGTGCTACCTGATGACGTTATTATGTAACGAAACCCGTGTCGTACTCAATACATTTTCTCTAGTGGGCCTTACAAAGTGTATTTTTTTTAAAGATTTCTTAAAATCTAAATGCTTAGCTAAATCCTAAGAAGAACAGGTAATCCTTATATGAGATTCAAACACATGACCTTTACGTTACAACTGACAAGAATGCCACGGGCAGCCGGAAAATAATGGACAATGATATAATTTGGAAAGGAAATAATGCATTAGACGAAGTAAGGCATAAGGTGGTTTTACTTGTATCTGATACAATTTGCGCTCCTACGTTAGACTCTGGTTAGCCTTGAGCAAAAACAGTCAACCCATGCTTAACATTAGGGTTGAATGTGCGAAACAACATTAGTTTTTGGAGTCTTAAAAAACATGATTTTGTATGACGAGTACGGAGAACCTATGTTTGATATTCTTAAGAATAACAGCATTCATTCCATAATAACCGCAAATATACGACTACTATGAAGTCAGTCTTATACAGCTTGTATTCTTGGAAAGCTTGTGCACCACAAACCAAACATATACGTACGCAAGGGATTAATAGGAAAAACCAGGACGAAATAATAGATGAATAATGATGAAAATAGAATGAAGATGGAAAGAGGTTTTCTTAAGATTTAGCACATTATGCCAATCACATCTTTTCAATTAGGTTCTTAATTCGTTGGTCACCAAAACGTAAGTGGGTAAATACATTCGCGGGGCAAGAATTAAGCTGGAGAGTGGGAAATAAACGAACAAATGCTGCTGATAGTAACTAGTAAAAACATTAGAGATTATGATTGATATTTAATTATAAATAGCAAATATCAAATGCTATACTGACGGTAAAAAGTGCCAACAGCTGGCAGTGGCAAGGAAGAAATGACATGACATTAAAATGGACAGTGAAATCACTGAGGCAGAATATTGAAAAATGAAAGAGCGGACAATGGAAAGCAAGCACTGGGATAGAGGAGGAAATTAATGCTGGAAAGTGATGAAAAGAATCCATTATAGCACGCGTGCCTCGTAGCAGTACACACATACCAAGCACGTGCAAGGAGAGCTCCTTCCCTAAGTCCGAATCGGAGAGGCTAGGGAGACGCGTGTCATCCAAAAAGGTTTCCCCTCCCTACTACGTGAGTGAAATAAATAGACGCCCTAGATTTCAGTTATGACGATAAACATTAATTTCATGGGGAACAAACCTTGGCGAAGTAAAAATGCAATAATTGGGGTTAACCGACAAATCATATTTTTTTAAAAATGTTCGTTTCCTTAATGGTTATCTCGGGTTAACGACCGACTACTAAGGCCATTTAACCATTTTTAAGATAGTGATTAGTCAGAGGATGTGATTTTTTTCTGTAATGGATGAAGGGTAGAGCGAAAACCGGAGTCGGTGTTGACCTCCTCTTAACAACAGGAGCCAAGGGGTCCACACTTAAACGTCCCATGCGGCGGACTGAGTATTGAGCTTGAAGGGCTATCCACTTAGCACTCATGTTAGGAAAGGTATATCCATAATAAAATGCTGCTATTCCAGGTATACCCTTAAACCAGGGCCTGCAGAATAGAAGGCTAACACTCTAGCTACGATACAAAGCTAACTTCCTTACCCTAAACTGGTTAGCCAAAAACTGCAGCAAGCAGCTAGAAGTTACAAAATATAACCAATACAGAAACTATTTAACATTTTTATTGAACCGGTAAACCTAACTGTTTTTGCAATAGAATGTTTATCACATTCTTGGATCTGAAACAAGCAGAGAAACTTAGAGACGAATGGAATGAGTCACGTTATTTCAGGAAAATTCATTGCAGCATCTAAAGAAATGACACCATTGTTCACCAGGATAAAAAGCAGTCTAAAATAATTTAAGACGATACATATAGCTCAATGACATTTTGATTGTTTGAAAATTACACGATATTTTTCGTTTTCTTAAATCAGAAAGTATTTACCATAATCTTAAACGGAATTGTATGTATATCTCTCTTGCAAGCAAATCCTATTCATTACGGATACGCATTTTTCAGCACAATGCAAGGAGAGTGGGATGTTAGGATTTTTTAAGGCAAATAGACGGAGTCGATTTCGTTCAACGAGCACCGAAAACACGAAAGAAGTAAAAAAAAAACGAAATAATTTAAATTTTCCGACTCACGCGTTTAAGAGCGATATGAGTGAAGGTAGGAACAGGAGAGGGATGGAAGGGAGAAGGGTACTGATTGAGGAGAGTGCCAAAGGAGATGGAAAAGTTTCGAGCCCTCGAAGCGAGCGGCATGGAACCAGGCGGAACACTCGCGCCGAGGGTGTTCCATGAAAAACTGGATGAAGACGACCGTGCACACCCCCACATGCTCACACATAGACACGCCTGCACAAGAGAGCTTTGAAGGCTTGCTCACCGGATCAGAAAATTTTACATAGCATGGAAATTCCGGCAGAGTCCACGCAAAAAGGATTTCATTTTTTTCCCCCTCAGCATTCGCGAGAGAAAATCAGGACCAGGAATTTTCCATCGCGGCGGCTCGCAAGGCCGAGACAAAGACGTAATGGTTTCCTCGTGGAAAGCCGTAACCCCCACGGGCCGTTGTAATGGAGCCAACTTATCATCCCAGGCGTGGGAGCCGTTGCTATCGGCTAAGCACGGGGTTTGCATGAAAAAACGCATTAAGACAATATCCAAACCTACTGTTCCTCGCCTAAAACTTAGTAATCGCCTGAGAAGACGAGTTAACTCTCCAGCTCCCTGACTTAAATTCCGTTTCCATACTTACAACGCTAAAAAAGAATGCGCGCATAAAATTTGTATGAGACGCCTCCTATTTTTTCACGAAAAAAAGAATTAGACAGAACATCAAAAAGAAGCAACATGAGCGAACCAATGTCATGATCTTAAGTTTGGTGGGTCAAAGCCTATGGAAATGGCAGCCCTAATCTGCATACCTGGCTGACAAAAGAACATGAACTCACGCCTCACTGTGGCCGTGTAATTCCTATTTTTCGGAAAGTCAAATTTAGTGTTAATTTCGTAACAATTGTAGCAGTTGAGGCTTCCTACACTTAATACTGCTTCCGATGAAGATACTATACGAAATAACCACTGCGCGTTCCCACTCAGTAATCAAATTGGAATGGAGGAAAGAGCACAGTTCCCCAATCTAAAAGGCAGGGGTTAATATCCCAGACTAATGAGAAAATTTTCGTTGGAATGACGAACTTTACTGCAGCGCTGACAGGAGAGTCAGGTGAATTCTGCCTGTTAGATGCGACACATCACACCATGGACATTTCGGTGGGTTATATTACCAGAAGGAGATTGCAGAATTTCACTCCAATCCATAATCAACCTCATGATTTTACTATCATGATATTACTTGCATGTATTTTACCTGTAAAAACCCTGTGGTAGCATATTTACCTCTCACAAATATTTTAACCTCTATACAAGAAGAACACGTCAAATAAGAGATAAATTCCTCCATCCCAGATCAATTAACAGGCGAGATGAGGGACATGTTTGGAGTACTCTTACGAATCAACAAATTTTGGCCAATTCAAACATTTATATGGAACCACTTAGAAAGACGAAAGAATGCAATCAATTCGCTAATTTGGATGGAACATCCTAAATCGTTGATTCATCGATATAAGTAACAGGAATTGGTAAAGTATTTTAAACTTCAGCATATCATATTACCATCAAGTCCATCCAGGGGGGAGGCTTCTGGGGCTTCAGCCCCCCCAACCCCCCGAAATATTTTCCCAATAATTTTGTTGTTCTGATTTTAACTAATGGTAAACCGGATTAACTTGGCATTATAATTCAGATTACATTACATAGAATTAAAGTGTTAAGTGTCTCGAAACGTGATCACTAGTTTGACGCATGCGCGTGGTTAATAATTGTTCTTTTCAATCTGATATGTTTGTATGCGTTGAACTTCTGTTCAGGGGGTTGCCAAATTAACTGCTTCCTAACAAGGCAAGCAGTGAACTTTAGCAGCGAGAAGAGATAAGAATGGGCACTGTGAAAGTAAATACCAAGCACTGAAAAATAAGGAAAGAGATTTGTCACTGATCGGCTCTGAATGGGCAGAGCTGATTTTTTTCAAGTTACGCTACACTATACTTAGCCCCCTCTCTTCCCCCCCCCCCCCCCCCCCCCCGAAAAATATGTCGGGGTTAGAGTTATGGCGAATCAAAACCTACCCTAAAAGTTAGATTAATGAGAAAAAACCTGTAAGGGTTGTCATCTACTCAAACCCTATTACAGCCCCATGTCGTTACTTGCAGGGAATAAATTACGATGGAGTTTCACAGCACAACATGAAACTACTAAACTAAGATACTAGACTTATCGAAGGGAGTATTTTTTACACCTTTCCTTCAACGCGCGTCTTCAAAACTTGACAGCATCCTACGTGGAATATTAATCGTGTTTTTCCGATATAATTTATGACAGCCACGACGGTTTTGTAGGGAGGGGGTGGGGCTTAAAATATCACCTAACTTTAACGCGGATTCAAAGCACCCATCCAATATCCGACGCGGTACTCGCCTCGCATACGCACTCAGCGACGGGAAAAAAATCCAATCAGGTGCACGCGTGGAGCGAAGAAAAATCCGATAGGGGGCGTCAAAGGGATTAATAAAGTAGAGGAAGACGGGGAGGGTAGGGAGGAGGGAGATTGAAAAGGGTGGGGGCACCCCGTTCATTACCACTAGGGTGTTGGGCGTACACCTTCAACCCCCTTGGATGAAGGGGATGAAAAAAATAAACGAAACGGCGCTCTGAAAGGGTGGAAAAATAAGCAAACTAGGCTGAGGAAAATAAGAAACGCGGGAGCGAAAAAATAAAGGATGGACGTGAAAATCTGATCATGTGCGAGGTCGGCCGTGGGACCACTCAGAAAGAGGGTGCAAGTATGGGTAATGGACTTGGCGCTCTAAAGTATGAGAGGGTGTTGAACTAAAGATCTGATGGGATACCCTGGACTAGGGAGAGGAACGGAGGGAGGGTAAATAGAGAAAGGAAAATATCTGAAAAACCATGGGGTAGAAGCTCTATTTATATCTATAAATGACTTTCTTATTAAAAACTATTACATAACTAATAATTATCTAATAATTTAGTACCATTTATAGCTAAAATTTGACGAGTATGGTGACTGAATGATTAACATTTTCCTCCAGGTGGTAGTCTTGTGACTATTGATTACATATAGGTACTGTTTACACTTTCTGCGTGCCTGCATGGTAGTAAGTGCCCCCTCTGAAAGAAAATAAATTCATAGTGACTCATAGTGAAAATAATTCATGGCTCACTCCCTACCAAAAACACTTGCGATAGCTTTTAGTGCTTCATGTTGATATGAGTACCGAGCTAAGCTTTGGCTAGCAATAAACTCCACCCACACAGTCCAATAGGGGAAAGGGAGTATTCGAGTAAGACCCTTGTGGAGTAAGCGGGACTTCACAGCTCGTGGGGGAGGCTTCAGGGTCTTATGTATGCACATGACACGTGAGCGAAATTCGGCAAGTGGTAGCGCGGACAGCTATACCCTCCTCTATGAGATTTGTCCGAATCCCGCGGCGAGAGTGTGGGAACGGGTCCGAATCGGTTGACGTCGAAATTTTTGTGAACGCTGAAAAAAAATCAGGAGGGGATAAAGCGAGAAATAAAGCGGACACCCCACGGGAATCGTAATTACTCTTACGAGAAGGATCACGCGCGGGGGAATTCGAGAATTTTTCGGGGATTACGTCGTCTGAATTTAACTATTTTCCCCAACCTAGGATAATGTTGGGGGGTGATGAAGTTGGGAGTAATTCGATGTTGGCGGAAAAATTGGACGTGGGGAACTTCGAGAGGTGTTGGCATATTAAAGACCTTCCGAGTGTAGGACGGACGTATCAAGCAAGCGGGAAGGAGTCACAAAAATAATATGCCATGAGAGCGGCTTCATGTGAGGAGATCGCACCAGGCCTCTAGATAACGAAGTTAATTTACGAGAATAGAATAAATGTCGTTCATGGAGATGAATCCGCCACATCTGCGTTTGAGAAATACTTTTTTGGACGAGGTCTCGTATATTACTTGGAATTTCCTCAAAGAATCACTACAAGACTAATAGAGTCAAAAATTCCAGTCAAAAAAAGCCAAAAATTTTACGCAGCCCAAACAAATTTTACCCCACGATTCTGACGACTGCTTTTGAGAATTCAGTTTTTATTTTCACTTTGAGTCTACTGAATTCACCTGTTACTCCACACTCAAATAGAACAAAATACAGTAACCAACATGATAGAATAATTTGCTCATATTGCAGACAATTTTGGAGACACATTAAGGAGTACTCATGTACGTTCTAGGGATTATACTCAACAGTTATTTATCTGTATTGAAAATATTAAGTAGCAATTACGAAAACTTGAAGGTATATAAAAATTGCAACCATTCGAACGAGTAAATATCTTCCGCATATCATATATGGCACGCATTTGCGTTGTAATATCTTGAGGTTTGTGAACTACAATTCTACAGTAGCTCCTAAATATTCCTACTCACGGTAAAATGAGGATTTCAACGATTTTGAGTAAGAATACCGTGCAATATCGAGAGCAGTTGCGCTGCAAGTACCTCTTCGAACCACCAAGCCTAATTCATGCCCAAGCGGTCGACGGCATACACAGCCTTCCAGTTTGGCGGGAGAAAGATCAATAAAGCATTTATAATGACAACAATTATGACTACTGATCCATATGCATTGGAAAATTCGCTTATTCACTGGGTTATCTGCCTTTAAACCACACTGTGATTGCAGCCATCCGTTTAATAATATTGTAAATTTTAATTTTAATTTCAAATTTGGATAAACATGACCAAGATTGTATTGCGGTAGGGAAGTTACCGCCAGTGTGACAAGAGAATGATACTGGTCACTCAAAATGTGTAATGTAACTTATCTGAACTTCTGCTAAATCCATACGTCAGAATATTTTACTTCAACAACTTAGACAGTTCTCCGCTTGCAAAGCAACTGACAGTAGGATCATTCCATGTGAACGAAACATATGCACCTTTTTAACTATCAACGGCTCGCCTAAGTCATATCAGTTAGGGATTGATATAGATGCGACAAACCCGTGATCAATGCTTATTATCGCGCTCTATTTAATGGAACGGCATTTTTCATTTCACCCCAAATTATATCCCCAAAAGTATTATTCTCAACATAACACATTCAATGGTAAATGGTAAACGCTAAACATAATAACGGAATAAGCGCGAGTCTCAAGTTCGCTAAATGACAGTCTCTCACGAAGATGCAAGTCCATTACTCCTTTTTTTCTCCATATAATTACAGAACAATCAAAATAACAACAATCCATTGAACAAAGCGGATATACTTCTCGCCACACGAGAGAGGAGTAAGAACTGCCGTACACAGCGCAAACGAATGGTCGCGGCATTCGAAATTTTACGTAGTCCTTCATTAGCCTTCTTTGGGCTTTGAATATGCTTTGAATTACAGAGGTCTTGAAAACACTCATTATAAAATAGAAATGGTTACAAATGCACACGCTCGATTAAGGCATGTCGCGGTTCTGACGAAGAATAAATAATGGTCAAAACATCAATTTTCATTTATGACTGAAAAAATTAATAGAGACCATACAGGTCATCATTATTGATTTATTTGGAAATTAACGGAAATACCCATAAGAATCATTAAATTGAGAGCCACAACAAAATTTCCCCTCGGAGGAAAGTCATGAACTCAACGTCCGCCATGCCATCTTTTAATTGACAAAATACAGGGAGGAAACTTCACTAGCAGTGACACTAAGTCCCATGACCACTAAACACAAATGGTACCAAAATAATTAATTCTGTCACCAAATTAGCTGATTTACAATTATTATGGTTCCTCGATAAGTTTACTATTCACGTAATATTAAGAATAAAGGGGACGTATTGGTAAAGCTAAAATATCAACGAAGCAATCATTATAACGAATTATTACTTGTATAATTTAAAATGTATTAGTTATGGTTTATATATCGATTCATTCTCACTCTTGCCAATAGAAAGATGTTGAATTTATATTACTAACCTAATCAATAAAATATTCCAAGACATCAAGATTATCCCACTATGAACTCTGGCTAGCCGAATGACTCGAAAAGTAGATTTAGAAAACAACGCATTTGTAACTAAAGTCTGATCTGCACAAGGATCAAGATTTCATATTGGAGAGGTTGTTATTGACGCTTTAGCATCCAGGCCAATCGCGCAGAATTAGCCCCGCGGGTGCAGGTTGGATGCAAAGCATCACCAGAGAGGATCAAAAGGAGGGGGGCGCCAATCTACTCAATACGCCGAGCATAAAAACGAGAAAGGGAAAAACAGGGATGAATTAAACTCGGTCCCGAAACGATCGGCCGAGGGCGAGGCGATCCGAAATCTTTGTCACGTCCCCTTCAATACCCTGAAAACCCTCGGGCAAAAACCCTGACTCTCCCCCTCTCACACTCCCCCCCATTACCTCCCTCGGGAGCATTCGCACTTTTGGAGAAATCCGTACTCTTTTACTGCTTCAACACTTCCAGAAAGGTGTAGGGAGTTGAGGATGAGAGAGAGAGAGAACCCTTCGGGAGGAAGGGCAGGAAGGACCCTATCCGGTCGAGAACTTCCCCCACTCCACCACTGTTCCACCACTACAATCTCATGGGGAGAAAGCAGGGACCCAGACCCCAAATAGGGAGCAGAAAATCACTTCCAACCCCTCTCCCGCCTCCATCCCTCCCGCGCCCTTCAAAACCGTCACCAAGACCTCATCCAATGGGAGTTCCCAGCAGCACACAAGAGTGGGAAGGGAGAGAGAACGGTAGTGAGAGGGAAATAGGTTAGGTTTGATGTCAAACCTAAGGCGCCAGGCCCTTCAACAGCCTCCGAGGACACTAAACCACCAACCCTTCCCACCCCCGCGACCTTCCCTGCACCCCTTTGTCCTTCCACCCTCCCCCAAGAACCCCAGTACCTCTCCCCCAACAACCCAGTCAGCCAACGGCTACTCCTTCATATCATTTGTATGGATTGTGTGACACACTCATTCCCTTTTCTTCCCACGCCTTCGGTGGAAAAAGGGGTGTGGGACCTTTCCATTTTCCCCTTTCCTCCCTTTTCTCATCACACCCGCTACCACCCTCTCCCCTTACACCTTAACGGCCCTAAAAACCCGTCCTTCAGCCCTTCTAAGGTTCCTGAGCGAAAACTATCCCTCTTCCCTCCCCGTACCCTAAAGAAACTCTGCCTACCAGTCCGAGGGCAACTTGCAGTTCAGCTTTCTGCTCCATTAGTGGTACTTTACGAGGATACTAATGCAGATCAAAGTTGAATAACGTAATTCAGTGACGTCAAGGATACGTCACTGCTGATAATTAGTTAAAAAATCTTACAAATGGGTGGATCTTTCCCTGAAAAATATATTATTTCGCAGCCATTAGCACTCCGTGACTAAATAATCGTCGAATGATAATTACAAAAGTTTTGACTCAATCGTGAGAAATCGGACATTATTAAGAAATATTGAAAATATTTTTATTCACAATAATTAGTTTCCGGCCAATAAAGAGCAACCTAAATGATCATTTTATTCTTCCCACGACCTCTATACGTTTTTCACGATGTCCATCTTCAGCTCCGCAAACTTCCTATTTCCCATTACTATATCCAAAGTACCCGTTGATTTCCTCTCCCTTCCCGCCTAACAAAGATTCTACACTTAGCATGTTGAATTTACATCTTACATGCACACGATACCCTGCAAGCCACCGCGAGGGTGTGTGGCAGGGGGTGAAGATCACCAAGCACAACATGCCAACGCAAACCATATCTAGCTGTACGTCGAAATTTATGTGCCATAAAAATTATATTAACTCAATCAGGCAACTAGTTTCGAACATCAAGTGCGAAATCCGGGAGAACAAGCAACCCGTGATATAAATCGAAGGAAGCCTTATCACTGACGATTTAATCGATTTTCTCTCTGCCTCAAGTAATATGAAACGTGATTGAAGTAGGTACTCTGTTCAAGTTGTAACACTGGTCGTTGGTTTTCGAAACTTTGACGGATTTATTATCTTTCAAATGTGTAATCTTAACATAATCAGAAGACAAGCACGAGAATCCTTACTTATCCGTGATGCGTGTCATCACATATTCTGTATTCCCATACAAGCGCGAGCCGTATTCTGCTGTTCTATAAACCCTATTTCGATCATCGGAAAAGACACAATGCACTCAAAAATAACTTAATTTTTGGGTTTCCTCGCCACATTCTCTTACGCGGACTGTCTCTACTGCTTTGCGCCACCAACTCGCTCACCTTTCCCCGCCCCCTATACCGAGCGACGTGAAGGTGGTAGTTCCATTTTACTCCCAGAGAGGTCGCCATCGTCTATTTCTCGTCGTCCTTCCCGCCTCTCGCTACTCAAGCCTCGCTTCCTTCTCTCCTCGCCCTCTCGACGTAATTTCTGCCCTTCTACCCTCTCTCATCCAGTCGGGCGAAGGAGAAGGAAGAGAAGAAGAAGAAGCCTTTTCGCTTTTCGGATCCGTGTGCGTGCAACTGTGGCGGGCACCTGACTGACAATCGGGCGTGGGAGGAGTCGCTTTAGGACGGACGGAAGGGTGGGAATAAGGGGTCAGCGGACCCCTCTTCGAATGGGTTTAAGGTTTTCGGGCAGGGTAGGGAATGGCGTCCGTGTGTGTGGGTGTGTGTGTGTTTGAAGGGGTCAGGAAGGCCGGGTCATGACTGAGGAAACGAAAAGGACGAGGGAAAGGGTTTATTCCCAAGATGACGCCGTGAATTTAGGATGGAATTTAGGCAGGGAGGAGTAGGGTATTCGAGGGTGAAAGCACAGCTCTCTCCGGCACGGGGGTTAAAAAGCGGAAATAAAAGATTTCTCGGATGCCAGCCCCGTAAGATTATGTGATTCGGGACTGTGATTGCCATTTCCCTTCCCACAATCCTCTTCTCTCCCTTCTCCCCCCCTACCAAGCGATCCCAGCACCGCCCCCACCCCCGCAAAAATAAATTACTACACGAATCTCTCTCCCCCCCCCCACCTCATCCTCCCTTCCTTATTCATCCTCGTCGAACGGAAAAATTGGGGCTTGATATCCGTCTCTCCCCCCTGAGCGTTCCCAACTTGGTTTTCGGGGATGTATAACGATTTCGTTAATATATTCCCCGATTCCAAAGTTCGAGGGTGGTTGGGGAAAAAAATAATCCCCCACGCAGTTCTCCGGCGATGGAATTACTCTCCCGACGAAATCGCCCGTTCCACCCAACTTATTTCGACAAAGGCAAACGTTTCCGCATCGAACATGGCAAATAATTCAACTCGAGCAGGAAGAACGAAGCATGCTGGCAAAAATAAGTTACCTTAGACTAATACTCTGAAGTTCTGGGGCTGCTAAACGACTCCTACGAATATGAAGCGAAGAATCTTGTGTGTGATAGTGTGTGGTAGAGCTAATAGAATCGGATTAAAATTACCTAAGGGCCGGAGTGACAGCCCAATTATTGCGGCATTAATCAGTACCCCAGGCCTAAAAATAAAACATTTAAACATCTGGGGAAAGTAGCTCACTTAATTTCCACATAAAGAAAAACAAAAATGTTTAGCGATAAATTATTTTTAGGCAACCTTTTCTTAGGTTGATTTTTCAGGGCGATGCTGAAGATAAATTTAATGGCGTAGTAGTACTAAGTATAACTTTTTATGAAGAATGTGACGAAATATGGGTAGAAAAAATTAATAAAATATGTGTATAATTTGAAATAAAAAATATCATTCAAATAAGTTGTCGATAGATGAGACTATAAATACAAGAGAACACATTAGCTTTCATCCGTTATGATCCTAGTGTTCCTCTCTTACAAAATACTCGCAAAAAAATAATAAGCCCCACTGCTTCTGAAAACTCCCCAAAAAGTTCACGACCATTTGACACGCAATGAATTCCAAGTACTAGGGCCATCACAGTTGATAGAACATGCAATGAAATAATTTCACGTCACTTTCAACAATGATACAAATATATATTTGAAATTAACAACGTGTGAACACAGCTGAGTAAATTCCTAGAAACGATGGCGCATACATATTAATCCAGTAGCGAAGGAAACACCGTTATCCTTCGGCCCGGTCACATATTTTCATAATTGATGAACTAGACTGAAGAGGCCACAATCCGCTACGATTCTCACGGGTTCGCCACGCAACCAAAACATTTCGGAATATCTCCAACGAAAAATCACCAGCCTAATTTGACGCAGGCCTTTTCCGTTTTCTTTCCTCCCGAGACAAAAAAAGAAGACAACGGAGAAAATTCCACGACAGTAACGGCATTTTCGGTGCATTCCTTTCACGGAGGGGATGGGGCTAGGCGTAAGTCAAATGAATCGGGGTGGACAAAACGCGAACTGTTATCCGCTCAAGGTTCGAGGACCAAGAAAACGGGAGTACACATCGCAAAGCGAAAGACTTGCGTCGAGCCCGATAGCGGGGGGGATCACGAGAGAGGTGGCGGGAAGGCCTTGGCCTTCCGCCGACTTCGAGTTCAGAGGGGCGCCGGACTAAATTGCCAAGTCTGTCAGGCAATGTACACGGGAGAAAACAAAACACAACTCAGCCCCCACGGAAACAAACACCTACGCACTCATGCACAACATTACCATACTCAAGATTTCACCCTTCATATCATTCTAGAGGGCACATGCGCTCTTCATTCCCAAGCAATCCTCACGAAATCCAACACAATTGCACTACATAAACAATAAAATAAACTCAAATCCAATCGTGCACTTTTTTCACGCAAAAAAACTTGCCGTAATTCTTCCAAATTACGGACTCCGCAGAACGAAGAACACAAATAAGGTAGAGAGATCCCGAAATATGGTAAGCACAAAACAGAGGGGAAATACAACACAAAACAACCAGAGGTAACATTCGCATCCATAAGAAAAATTACCTTTTCAACGACGGTATCCGACCTTCTCACAGTGCACTTGTCTGCATTCCGCATCACTTCACAATATACACCTCCCCCACCAGAAAAATCCACGCACACCCTCCTCTGTTTGCACATTTTTTTCCCCAATGCTAAATCATCACGCACACCGTACGTCAGCCATAATCCAGAAAGGACAGCACCACACTATGCCGTCGGGCAGACGGACAACACTCCGGGAAAAAACCGTTCCTTCCGTCCGCTGAGCGAAGCGGTCAGGAACCCGAAAAAAACACAATCCCTATTTATTTTTTCAACGATCCATCATACTCTCTGCATCGGCGTTGACTGGAGGAAAAGGTACAAGATACATGTATCACATCCACACGAGCACAAAAATATCACCGGGCCGGGAAAAAAATCCACATGAACTATAGCTCTCAGGGGGTGGGAAAATGAAATGGACCGTTCACAGAGTTGACACCGCCGACTGTCTCAGAATTTCCTGCGGGCAACGTCCCGACCGAAAGCCGGCATTGGATCGGTCTCCTCCGCGCCAAGTACGAGTCGGTGAATCGGACCTCTCGCTGCGGGAACTGCGTCCGGACTAGCGCGGTACGGGCGGCGAAACAGGACCGGTAGAAGAACAACACACTTGCGACACTTCCTTCATCCACAGCAATCGACGGCAAAGGTCACCCGCGTTCAGTACGCTGGTACACGCTAGTGTGGTCTTGACGACACGAGAACACGATCGACGTGACCCTCCTGTGAAGCCCCTCTCGTCACGCCGAGCTCAGTAACGCAGTCCTCCCACCAGCTCGAAGGAAGGGAGACTGTTGGCAGACGGCAGGGTGTAGAACAGCCGTGGATGAGGGGAAGGTGTAGTGCCGAGCCGTGAGAGGGGAGGCTGGATGCTCCGACGAGAAGGGGTGGGTGGAGAAGGGGAGTTCAACGGAGGGGTTGGAGGGATAGAGAGGACTTGTGCTGCTGGCGAGTAGCGTGGGGGGTGAGTGGAGGGTTTTGGGGGAGGGGATGTCGAAGTGGTTTCTGAAGCGCAGTGTGTCCGAGGCGTGCGTAAGTTGAAGGCACGTTGTCTCGGAGCGCGCTCTGGAGTGGGTGGCGGTCCTGCCGGGGAGTGGGGAGGAACAGGAGTGTGGCAGGGGATGGGGGAAGGCTGCCGACCGCCGAGATTCTGTGGCAAGGAGCACGCTACCCATCCCACTCACCTTAGGCGGTGTGGTATTTGAGCTGGCTCCGAGAGACTCCCTAAGAGGTGGGAGGAAAGAGAGGGCAGAGGAGGTGGGCCATTAATGGTCCGGAAGGGGGGGTTGGGTTTATTTCTTTTTGCCTCCGCGTCCCCCCTTCGACACCGGAGGGGGTGGCTGGTGGAGGGAAGATGGTCGAGTCCCGTGGTAGGTGTTGCGATGGATGGAGGTAGGGCGGGGATGAGGAGCGGGGTGGAGCGTCGGCGTTCTAATGGGTCCGCCTCGGACTCTGCGAAACAAATGATGGGGAAGAGGGGGTTGGGGGTGGGGTGGGAGTGGATTTAGCCGGAGGGAGAACAGGTTCCATCGGATAAGTAGCGATAGAAATACGCGATGAGGAAGAGAGGGGCGTGAAGTCGTCAAATGAAACAGCTCGGTCGGGTTGCCGCCTCAGCTTGGATGCACTCCCGGATCAGTTCGCCTGCAAATAGGGCGTTCGACTCGCGAGATTAAGTGGCGCGCGAGGGATTATCCACCCCCAGGGTCGAAGACGAGTACAGTTTCTCTCCAACAGAAATATGAGGCGGTAGCAAGTGTACTGACTACTTGCTGACCACGCACTCTTGGATACAAATTGAATAAAAACATTTAATTGAAGTAAGTTTTGAAGTTGCCGCTATGATCAACTAATGCTATTGACGACCGTAATTTTTGGCGTATGAAACAGTTCCTATAGGCCCTCCTAATAATTGCTTATGGAAGTGCTATGGAACTGAATCCTGGGTAGCGTGGTGGTCTACGCATTGGCTCGGCGAGACAAAAGTCCGTGGTTAGATTCCCGGTCCAGGAACCTTTGGCATTTTTCAAACCATTCTTCCCATGGATAAACCAAGAGCAATAGCTCAATATTCCTTTCCTAAAATGGGACATAAAACTGTTGTCTCCTTTTCGTGTTTCGTTCAACTTAGGCTAATGCGAGTGCCTGGTTTCTCTCCCTTAAATTGTCATCTTTTATCTCAAAATAATCGTTAGATAATAAAAGGACCCCTTTCTGCGGTTTATCTTCGCCAATTAGTTTCCATGCTTGCTGAGGTTGGTTGAAATCCAGGCTCCAACATTTGAATTATTTTATCCCTACTGATTAAGAAGTGTCAAATGCTCTCCCCTTGCATTGAATGCAGTGGACAATAAGTAGCAGTAGATAGTTGAGGAGGCTTACTGACAGCTTCTACATCTACATGATACCTTGCAAGTCACCATAAAGGTGTGTGGAAGGGTGTGAATTCTCACCAAACATGAACTACATACATGCATAAAAAAGGATTAGTAATAATATAGGTACTAGAGTAAATTTCAATTTTAAAAGGGGATAAAAATACCAAGGAAGCATGCAATATAATGCTTTTCGTTGTCTTAGTATAAATTTCTTATACCAACATGCAACCTCCTATGCTATCCATTGATACACACGTATTGGATATATTTACCGCTATTCATATCCCTCATTGTGCGAGAAAAAAAGTACATTTTGGATCCGGCAGTTCGGCAATCAATTTCTCTAATTTTATGATTATGGTCCAGTCTACCATAGAAAGTTACAGCTGAGTTCATTTGCGGTTTTGGGAATTCGTGGGAGATCGAATAATGGTAGGAATTTTTCAGGAAGCAAAGGAAGAGTAGATATAAGAAGTACGGACAAAGTTTATGATTGATTTGGTTACGGCTCTCTATAACATAGTAAGACCAGAATCAGTCTTTCATTGGCGAAACAGGCACCATTGATGACAAAAATTAGTCTCATAAGCAGAAGAATCACAGAGAGTTCCCCAGCTTAGGAGGGAAAATAATGATGGTGTACTAGCTGGTAGTACAACTACATTCACTGACATTCGATATGGGATAAGCAGAGGAAAAGGATATGCTGATGAAGCAACATTGCATTCAAACGCTGGGCGAAAACTGGTCGTGAAAAGGATTAATTAGGGAATCGGAGTCTCCTGTCGCGAACCATTAACTCCCACCATCGTAAACTGGCATTTCCTTTGAAAAAAATAACTAGAAACAGTAACATAGCAGTAGTTATAAACACAGCTTAGTGATTGTTTTGAGATGCATTACGTAAGAGTTTCTGCACCAAATGCTCAAAAGGAAAAAACCTAGAGAATACTTAAAATGGATACTTCAATGATTCTGATAACCGCTAACCGCAGAATACTATAAACTCCACCCTTGGCAAAAAGTTGTTAACGAAACAATTTTCTCTAATTTAATGTAAGGTGGAGAATATTTCAGGTGCAGCTCCTACGTTGTCCGTCGGCAAAAAGAGAATGCTGATAAATCTGGATTATCTCATTAAAATTCAAAGCTACCGCCTTAGACAGGCCATTTACATGCCAGAATGTCGAACCAAAGTTCGTGGCTTTGAACCCCGTCATGGTCATTTACCTATACTATGTTTAGTTTTAACTTGGATGAAGTTGGGTTTTGTGGTGTTGTGGAGCCTAAAAGACTAATTACAAAAATAAGGCTTCAAATCCGAAAAATAAAGGAACTAAAAATAAATCGTTGTACGATTGTGAAGGACAAATATCCCCTGCACCGATAACTGAACTATGGGTCATTGAGATGCCGGTCTAATATGCAATGTTTATGCTAACGAGAATTCCTTTTACTAAAGGCAATTTAAAGTAGTATCCATTGGATCTAGTTTTCATGCGTCATCAGTACCAATAGGGCAGATAGAGACTTTAAAGAAGACACTGTCTATAAGATCCTATAATATATTGTAAACCGCGATTCGTAACACTTTGCATGTTTCCCACTGCCATTACGAATGGCAATTGAAAGAGCAAATATTCCAGAGGAAAATATCTCCTAGAGCTTTTAAATTAATGAACCTACACAGAAAATACCTCATCACCAGAGTACTTGAGGAGAAAACTTACTATTCTACCGACGGCAACATGGAGCGAAAGTATATTAATTTACGCTCTGATAGGGAGATGAGGAAAATGTGATATTTGTCGTGTGCAAGAAGAATGTCAGATAAATTGACCTTTAGCTCGTTTTGGCTTGGGATTGCGAGATATTCCGCCCACGGTAGCTTTTTTCATACATTCAAATACCTAAGCTATCTCCCAGCTCCAAGCTATTGGACCCAGGACGGCAATACACAGATGGACCACGATGAATCTCAGCCTCTTAAGGAAAAATGAAGAAAAAAGTATGTGAAATTGAGAAATGGGAAATTAGATGAACTGATAGCAACGGACATTATTCAGAAGGTTGGCTTTTTTACTTAGGAGGCAGAAGAATAAGCGAAGAGAGTACATCAAGACTCTTTGTACCCCTGAGGCATGACCGTGACAGAACGCCCCGCTCGGAAAGATAGCTCGGGGAATACTACGTGTTTGACATTTATACTGGTTAATTAATGCGGTCTTCATTAACTGTTGGTAAAAGTCATTCCGAAAAGAGACTTAGGGCATTCTAAAAACAAGAACACAAATTTGTTATTTTGCTAATTTTTTGTCGAAAGCACGTCTGGATATTAATTATCCGGCAAGAGTAGTTGCCTTTAGCAGTCGGCCCTTTCAACAGTAGATTGTTTGTGAATTTATATTTTTGCGTGGAAGTGAATGTAATATTATCCACCAGGGTTTAGCTTTCCTAAAACAAACTCGAGATTGAGTTTAAAATGAGTTTCTCGTTATTATTAACACTGCTGCACTATACACGAAAAGGTAACAAGTAAGTCTCTAACAGGACAGAGTACTTGCTACTAGCATTAAAACAGCATTTATGTATGTCCGAAAAATGTCTTTTTCGACTAAATACCTTCCTTCTACATAAGTATCCGGGGGGAGGGGAGGGGTATCTAGGTTAGGGGATACTATGACGATGTAAAAAGTTGAGCGCAAATGAGTCAAATATAAACATGCTTTGGTGAAATTCTAGTTTTAATGCTAACGATATTTAATTAAATTCCACCAACCATATGACTTGTGATTCCCCGAATTGAATGTCCCGGGATGAATCACCGCACTCCTTTTATATGCAATCCTTGAATTTCTTTAAACTTCAATGCACAGGAAATTTATGATGCATTGTCTCATTTTATAATCTCATTATCCATGTCACCGTGATGTTCTTACCTAGAAAGACATCATAGAAAGAAAAATACATCAGTTATCGTTTTGCAAAAACAACAGAGGAAAATGGTAATGAAAACATTAATTATTGAAAGGCAAATCCAAAGCACTGGCACATACATACTCTTATAATTAAGGTCATATTAAGAAAACCGAAAATTGGATTCACTGGAAATCCGAATTCACGGAAGTGTATTGTGAAATTTGATTGGTGAGTTAAAGTGACGAAACAATTGATCGTCCATGAAGAGATACATATATTAACAGTAGTATAAGTGTGTAAAACCTAGAATAGAAAATCACACAAATATATATGGAGAAACTTAGACACGCTAAGTTAAAACGGCCTCCATAAGAGATTTTATATGTTATTGAGATCAAAATCATGTGCAATATTCAGGCTAGATTTAGTCGTATTTCTTAGGAAGCACTGTTATAAGAGATTAATCTACCCAGTAGTTAAATGACACCAGGATCGTAATGTCGGCGTTTCACTTTTAGAAAGAATCTAGTAAATTCACCACTATTAGAGACTAACTTAAATCATAAACTTTGCTTAAGCATTATCAGAATCGAATGGTTGTAACTCAGAAAAAATAAACTTATAATTTAAATTAAAAAACTGGTCACCTACAAATTATGTTCTCTTAACCCACTGAAAATAGACTTACTTGAAAAGAAGTGCGTCCAATAACAATGTCGTGGGAAATATTCTGGCTAATTTAGTTGACAATTAATTGATAAAATGCTTCAAAGGTTTGTTTCAAAGATAAGAACAAATTTACAATTTAGACACCGTAACCCTAGATACAATCATTAAGTAAGAACAAGGACTACCTCGACGTAATCTCGACCTCGAATGTAATCACTAAAGTAATTTCGATATTGAAATTCCTCATGAGAGAACAAAGGTAAAATTTTAAATATTCTAGAACAGTATGAGATAACAAAAGCCAGGAAAAATGTTGATGCTAACGTAGTAAATGATGTACTATTTGATTGTTATTCACCTCTTCTACATTTTTAACGGCTTGTACCATATATTTGACTCCTGTTTTCTTGCATTGACGTCATTGCTGTCCTTGTGTGTGAGTTCGCCTTCCTTTCCCACCCCCTTCCACTATTTATCACTCCACAACTGTTAAAACAGGGATTACTTACCTATCGAGGTTCTACCCCGCCCTCCATCCCACTCCCTCCCTTACTTGCTTACCCTCCCCCGCCCCTAATTTGAGAGTATTTAAGGAACGGACTGGTATTTTTTTACACCTTGATCATTACATAAAAGTGTCGAAACCATGGTCGAAGTCAATAAAACTTTAGTGAAGAATGTATGTAAAGAGTGAATTCTCTTTTCCAATCTCGTGGTTCCACAAAATGAAGCCTCAGACGCTGAACCGAGACGATAGTTCTTCCACGGATCGAAAGCATATTAACAAAGTGTAACACGATGCATAGCCGGGAGGTTCAATTTAACATGGTATCCAAATAACATGTCCTTGGCAAACCTAGCCCTTAAAAACAGCTTATTTTTCATTATAAAATACATAAAATCCCTTAAACTTTTATTTCTTGGATATGAAAAAATGGCATTCTCATCTATTTTTAAGGGAAAGCTACTTTTTTCTGCTTTTCTTTAAATAAAGAAACCCAAATAGAACTTTTGAAACGAATATTGTATCTATATAAGATATTTTTAGCAGTGGAAATTAGAATCACTATTGTTTTCACGTGAACAACGTACACATTAATGACGATATTCGAGTTACACTATATTTATTTCTTTTTGGGAGGTAAGCGTACGTAATGCTGGTCGTTAGCGAATATTAAGCTCCTTGGGTAGTAGCTTGAAAGCTGATCATCAACACAGTCGCTTGACGTGATGTGTAACCAGGGGAAAGGCATCGCCAAAACCCGCCCACCAATGAATCTGCTTCTGACAATATCTAATGAAGTCAGCCTTCGAATAACTTCTCCCTTGAATGGCTTCCCTTCCACCCCAGACGCCGATCAGGTGAATTCTCTATTTAACAAGCCCAGTGGACCACCTGCATCAGCCAGTCTCAAACTATGCATTGCGAAGATGACAGGGGTTCATAAATTGGGTGAATAGTATTGTAAGTATAAGGGTGAGAACATTGAGACGGCAGACGTTACGCATTTTATGAAAAGATCTGTAATTCATGAATGAAGTTCAATACGATGAATATGGATAAATCAAGGCTTTTTCTGGGTTTCCTTCCCTTTCTCTTGATTGCTTTTCACTATGTACCCTTCGTTTTGATTTATTTTTCATCTTTACATTTCATGCTTGTTACTGCGTCACTGTAAATCGGCAGAAATGCTGTAATTGAGCAATTAAACACATAAATAAAATATCATTACTTAAGACACGGATAGGGTTGGTATTTTTTGTTAACGTTTTGAGAGTTGACAGGGTTTACTCTCAAAACGTTAACAAAGGGTCAATCTGTGCATTATTTCTATGTAGGCAACTCTGGGATATTTTCAACGGTAATGAGGATAGATATGCAAAGCTGAATGTAAGTATTACAGTATCTATATCATGCCAGCCAAAATGGTCATTAACCATGGTTGTTATGAAAATACGTATTACCATTCTCCAGGCAGTGTAAACCCACAGGAGAGAAATTGCAACTTTATAATTAGCAGGACAGACTACATGTCACTACAGAGGTTGTCATCCTAATGGTAGAAATAGGCAATGTAAGGAGAGATGAGTGATGATGATAGAACGCATTAACAGTAGACAGGAAGCAAAATATAATGTTATAAAAGACTGAATAAGATAAAATGGATCAACTGAAGGATAAAAACGAAAAATTTCAAAGAGGATCGGAGATAAGAGAGGTCTGATGAAAGCAATCGTCGAGACAAAAGTGAATGGGAAGAATGGCCATGGAAGGCCTCTAAGGAGATTATGAATCAAATGGTGAAAGGCTTAAAAGAGAAGAATTTTACGAAGGTGAAGAGTTAAGTGGGCAGAAGAATCGAGGAAATATCTGCGTCAAACCAATATTTGGATAGATAACTAGAAAGTATGACGAAAAAATAGTTATTCCATAGATGCAACCCGTGTTGGAATGGGGTCGTTTACCATATTTTTTTTATTGCCGAATCTGATAGAGTTTGTAAAATAAAAGGACCCGTATTTTTCCGTTTTCTGATCCGACAATTATTTCCCGAGTTATAAGCGGCGAAAAACTGATGTTCTTAACCCTTTCGGAAAAGTGGGTGTGGTGCAACCTCTGACGTATATCGACTTCGTCCAATCACAACTGAGCCCGCGAAGCTACTTCGCCTTATCGCAAAGGGGGGGACACAGCTGGCTCTCCCAATGGGAGCGATTTCGACAGCATCTGTGCGAGCAGACCTTCCGAGAATTCCCCTCCTCTTCCTTCCCCCTCCCCTGAAAGCAGTCAAGGACAAGAGGAAAATGACGTCAATGGTATCACAGCAGCTCTTTAGGTGGGCGTCACCTTTTGCTTATTTTGATTTTTGATTTATTAGTGAATGGTTGTGGTTAGAAGATTAATTTTTTCACTAAAATTTTTTTTTCGTTTCCATCTAACAATTTCGTGCAAAAAATTGCGATTTCGGTTCCGAGTGAACGCCCCCATTATGTATTTGGAAATTTTCTTTTACCAAGTAAACGTTCTTATGATACGTTAAGGTTTACAAGGGAGGGAATCCTCTGTGATTGAACCCAATGTTTTCTTCACTTCGGATCGCGTGGTGCTTGGGAGATTTGGGCCCTCTCCGGGCGCCGAAATTCCCAGCGCCCCCATCCTGACATCACCTCACCTTCCCAACCGTCTCAAAAAAAACTCCACCCAATCGCCCCGCGAAAGGTTGGCCCTAGGGGAGTGGGGGAAGGGCGAGAGGATTGCTTCGGAGGCGGGGGTCGGCGGCCCTGTGTGGTCCCGAGGTCCGTGGGCAGGGGCGGGAACTCCACTGGGAGTCATGTGGGACAGGCCTTCCGGTCGGTGGGATGAGGCCCAGCAGCGTTGCCGCGTTTATTACCTTTTCGAAGAAGATTCCACCCCATCCCCCAGCCACACGCTACGCCCTTCTCACACTCCTGACCCGGCCACCGCCCTACTAACTTCCCCTTAAAACCCCCTCCATGATCCCCACACCAGCAGCCGTGACTCTGAGCGCCAGTACCACCCCCCCTCTGCCCTCCAAGTCCAACTCTCTGCACGCCAACCTGTTTTCCGCCTCTCTCCGACCTCATGCCCCTCCTCCAACGCCACCCTTAGGGCTTCCCCCTCCCTGAAGCCAGCAGCGTCCGTCATCACAAACACAAAACCATCCCCTCACCAAGCGGACAGGACAGAACTCCTCCCCCCGACTCCTATTCGATCGTGATTATCTTTCCATGAATAATCCCCGAGCCGAATTTCGACCACTTCCGACGCGGATCTCATCAGACGGTTAAATAAGGACGGCCGCAAAGGAAATGGAGTACGCGCGCCGATTGTCTTCCTTTTTTTCCCCTCCCCATTCCATTCTTCACCCGTTCGAGATGCCCAGCCCCGGGTCCCGCTATTCCTCCCACCCCCTCCAAGCTTTCGCTGACCATCCAAGGGTCGAGTCATTTGTATGAATGCCGACCTTCATTCCCTCCGAAGGGCAAAATGCTGAGCACATTCGGGAAAAGTGTTTGTTTGTGCAAGCGGAAGATAATCGATTTGGTATTAATCCGCAATTAACTCCCGTAGAGCTGGACTCGAGTTGTGTTTATACGGCAGCGTGCTTTCGTTGACTGTTTTTTCTTGCAGTAATACATCAAGCGGGTTAATGGTAAACTCGTGCGCCTTCCTAACTTGGTGTTTGGGGGAGCATGACTCAAATACTGAGCAGCGTAAGGAGGGCCTGACCACCGTACTGTGTATCCGCTATTCTACGCGCACTTCAGCCGTCATCGTTAATGAAATAGACGTACCAAACAACATCCGGACCAATTACAGAGGCCTTTTTCAGATGAATCCCACCAAGTTTAGCATATTTTTGCGGAAACGCAGGCATTTCCTTGCATAAGAGAGTAAGATGTGGCGAATGAAATGCGTTTCGATCGTGACTAAATGGGAAAATCGATAATTAATCTTTATTAACGTCTCAAGACCTGAAAGCGCCAATCAATAGAACTTAATTCCGTGTATTAATCAATATAGTTGCCTCTCGAGGAGAATATGTTGTTCGAGAAAATTGGGAAGAACAATAGTCAAATTGTTGCGATAATAGCATCAGCGGAGGGATAAAGAAACTAAAATATAAAAAAGTTGTAGTTTTTAGGGCAGACAACCATGATTATCTGAGCGATAAATGAAGAAATAGAATCGAGTAGTTGAGGAAGATAGGGAAATCATTTGATGAGCTTCAACCGTACTACACAGACCAGCTTACGATTCGAACAAAATATTACTATTATATTAAAAAGTTTACGAAAATTAGTTTCTTAAATTGCTGAAGTTAAGTCCAAAAGTATAACCTATATATAACTCTAAGAAGAACACGACATCTACACCGGATCAGGTATCAGAACCCATGACCCGCGGGTTGCGAGGCAAATCGTTATCGACCAGGGCGAGGATTAGTTTCTGTGGTCCTTATGATTGAATAGACGTTCACGAGTGAAATGTATCGTTTAAGACCAATAAACTTTTTACATTTGGTAGGCGGAACCTATGAATTTTGAGGTATGTACAAAAAAATCGGTCCGCTGTCATCTGGATAATTTTTCCTCTTATCAGCGCAAAACTCATTTAATGTTGCAGTTACCCGCAATGTGTATAGTGTTTTTCAAAATAAAAATAATGGATTCGAATATCAAATAGATAGGTTACGAAATATACTTGTGATGTCAGGCGCTGTTTGACGCAGAATAAATAACTTGTCGGGGAACCAGTCCAGTATGACCAGTCCAATATGACCAGTTTTTTCAGCTCATGTAGAGTGATTTTTATTTTTAATACATGCATACCATTCGAAGTATTATTATTCATGATTATAAACCTTAAACGCGGGAGTTAGGCAAACTATACGCATTCACCACAACTTTCACCCACCTCCCTGGCATTGGCAACATGCCATCCTCGGACGCTATCAAATGTCTCCTAACCAACAGGTCCTTCTTTCCTCGTACAATTAGGGAAATTAATAGCTGTGAATACATTCAATAGCACGAATACGAGTGTATCAATGGATAGCATAGGTAGTTGCAAGTTGTTTTATAGCATGTTGCTATAAGGACTTTAAGCTAACCCAACTAACAGCATGTTTAAGCATGCTTGCATTGCTATTGTCATCTTTTTTACATTGTGATGTTTAGACTAGTATATTATTACTAATTCACCCCCTGCTACCATTCCTTCATGATGGCTTGCGAGGTACTATGTAGACGTAGATGAGATCGTAGTTTCAATCACCGCCTGGAACTTCTTCCTCAACCCAGAGTATCCATGTGTCAGTCCATTCTTCAACGAGGAGAAGTCTTTGCTACTGACTCGCACCATTGCCAGAGCTGATATTGAATTAAAATACTTCATTTGGCAATCATAAAATTAAAAGCTTCATTTATAGGTTTAGGAAGCATAAGTTATTTCCAACTTTAACTCTATAAAATTTCATGGACTTTATAAATAAGAGAATTTTCCCTACTTCCCAAACATAATTATAGAAAATAGGACCAATAGCAATCCTGCTAATAATCAGGAAAAACTGCGACTCATTTAATAGTGAGTGACCTTTTAACCCTCGACAGACTACGGGTGCCATGGCAGTAGATGAAACGAGCGGGATATTACAGCGCTGATATGCATTTTTCGGAACTATCGGACACAAAAGAAGATCGAATGAAAGAATGACTTCCTAGGAGAATGAAGAGCACAGATTGCGCTTCATGCTAATTAAAGTACATTTAAAAAGATTCTCAAATTAATTCCGACATCTATGCATCACGTTTTTCCATGGTAATACTAACTAATTAAAATGAGGACTGGGGATAATAAGCTCAGAGGAGAAGTACCGAATGACGAATAATTCGAAGCAGTATTTTTTCGTGCATTTAATATCGTAATAAATAATTTAGTGGCACGTTTCCCACGGTTTCAAATTTCTGCCTTGAGTATTTAGGCAAAGACTAGTTTAAATGCAACGTAGCTTCTAGCAATTTTTCTATTGAAACTCTAAATCGGGAGCCTACAACTATATCTTTCCTAATCTGCGTTCATGGGTTGCTTGCATACGTTTCCAATGAACACTGCTCCTTTTGTTTAGATTTTTTTCCCTTCCGTTACAAGTTCATTTAAATTTTCCTCGAGAGACAGTATTTGCAGCACATAGTATGTACATTGTATTATATGCTTCATTTGAGGTGGAAATAGGAATGGGATTTAATTTAACCGCTTACGATACAACGTCTTTTATCTTCGTGGATTAGCCACTGCAGAGTAATCTTCTTCGCTATTATTTTAATTATCGTTCCGATTAGGACCACAGTCATGGGTTTTAAAGGGCCTTTTGTTCGTGACTTTAATCAAATCCTTGAGGGATAGACACACCGTCTGCTAGTCCTCCGCTCAGATAAGAAGAGACAATAACCCCCACGATAATCGCAGAAGCTATTCGACTATGCCAGTCTCATTCTGGAGTCCACTACACACAGATAGGACATATCAAGTGGGACCTGATAGTATTTGAAAACGAATACTCATCTAAAACCTAGCGATAGACTAAATGGAATGAATTCAATGTGACGATGACTGCGTTCTTCTGTGATATTTTTTCGCTGAAATGGACATAATTTGGACGCTGGTTATCGTGCTGCAACTATCTGCCTTGCTCTTTGACCTAGCAGGCTGTAACAGCTGAAGATGCATATTGACGATTTAAGGAGGTTCCACCGTGACGGTAACGCTGTGCGTTGGTGCTCACGGCGCATGCGCACGGGGGTCGCGGGTTCGGACTTATGACGAAGCGTCAAAGGCTGACCACCTCATGCCGTAGGTTAAATACCGATTATATTAAGGAGGTTCCACCGTGACTTCGCGATTCCAAAATCCGGAAAAAGAGCTATGTTATTTAATGAATAAATACCGATCCAGAAAACACCTACTATCGGCGCAAAAAAGGTAGAACGCTGAACTTTAAGCATTTGTATGTAATTATGCCGAAGCTCCATAGAGTCGCGTAAAATATCGTTCTACTCCTTGTTAATTTGACCATAACATTAAATCATTAAAAAGTGTTTAAACGTAAACCTTTAGCTTCTACGGTCGAAAGAGTGAAGAAGAACACGCGATAAACTAGGAGAACGGCGAAACGGTCTTCTTCTTCATCTCGTCACTGGCAAAATATTTGATTGGTGCACTTAAATGTTTTTTATAGAGAGAAAAACATCTCCGTATCACAAATATTTTTAAAAAAATTAAATCTTACCCATTCTTTGATTTTGAAAATGGCCTAAAGTTAGATTTCAATTTCCGAGGTGTAGAAAAGTACATGCTTATCGAGGTTACATATGCTATATGGAAAACATACTTCAAAACTTTTCATGTAAGGAAATGTTGATATTGCTCCTCTTACTTAAAATAAACCACAAAGACGAAAATCGCCCGGCGGCAATGCACAGTACCATTCTACGCTGTTGGCAATGGTGAACTCCTGGTCGCGCACGGCTCAAATCTCTGGTAATACGTCCGTGGAGTGCTATGTAAGAAAGGCAAGTATATTAACTATCTAAACACTCAATACAGGTAGTTAATGTTTAATTTCAAATCATTTATCCATTGAAATTTTCTTCATAAGTAACAAATGCATGATGAAACGAAAAAAAATAACACTGAATTAATATAAAAATATCTACTCCGTCTGCATTTTTTCAATATCACATAAACGAAAAATCGCAATGAATGACAAATAAATTGATTAGCATAGTTGTTAACATTCACATTATAATTGTTAACATTCCGTGATGAAAATGAGTGGTAGTAATTTTTACCAGGAATTTACAATTTAACTGCTCATGAAGGCTTTTAAATGGTGATAGGTTTACGTATTAGTCCACCATGAATTACTATTCATTGTCACGGGTTTGAAATTACAGTATATATGGAATAGGTTCTGTAAATATATAAAAGCAGAGAAAAAGCATTTGAGGTATTTACAACAAGCTATACTAACAGAATTAATAATGAAGAATCATTTTCTTAAGATATTAATTCTCATTCTGAGACGAAAGGCCGATGCTCTCTTCACTATATATTCACATATATGTTTAGAGTGGGATCGAAATTAACTGTGGTGGAGAAATATGCCAATTTTATTGAATAATGGGCTGGTATAAAGTGTAGCAAAATATTTGGACTATTCTAGCCAATTTTCCGAAGGCGACGATAAGTAATGTCTTGCTGAACCGCACTTCCTCCTTCGCCTGAAGCAACTTTTCATCACTGTAGAGGAGTCTTTGCGCAAAACTCACAGATTCACTTATCATGAGTCATTTGATGAAAAGCTTCGAGCCGGGTGGCATTTATGAATACACGTGTCAAGATTCAAGTGAGTCAGACGGCTTGGTTCCGGGGACGGCAAACCTCCCGGGCGGCCTTCCTGTCAGATCAGCTCGGAGTGCGAAGTCCGACATGCGTAGCTGACACAGGAGTCTCAAACAGATAAATCCCTTCTTTGAAATCGCCTTTATTTGCTGGCCCATGCACCGAAATCCTGGTTTTCCCCGGCACCCCACCTCGCTGCCAAAATTCTCTCCCACACCATCGCCCCTTGACCACCCGCTGCTCACGACAGAGGGACTAAATGCCCTAAATGATGGAAGACCCACCCTTTCGCATGGGTCCTTTCAAGGACATCAGAGGGTGGGAATAAGGACGAACAAGAGGATATTTGTGCGTACACACACTGCGACCTGACCGGAAAATCCCAGCCGAACACATGTTATGTCGCGCATATGCATTGAAAACTTGTCATCCCGTTAGTCCTGGCGCCTAGAATATAATCCTTGCTATTCTTCCTCAGCCCTTGTCGGGTTTTCCAAACGCGGGAAACACACCCTCCAATCTTTACCACGTGCATTTCACTTTTAGAGAGAAATTCCCCAAATAAGGGTGGCGAAACGACCCCGAAGAGTTTTGGGGAAGATGAGAAGCGCTCTTGAAAGCGTTGGGCGGGAGCTTTGTCTCCCACCACTCGAAGAAACTTGAGAACAATAAAGATGAGAGTCTCCGCGTTTTCCTTCTCCATCTGAAACATCTGTCAACGGGCATTAAAGAAGGGAGCAAATAGAAAGAAAAAGGAGAATACCCGCCTTGTGCTTTGTCACGGACCAATCGTCGAATTTTTACGAGCGTCAGAAAGTGTGAGTTTCCGGTTTTCCCACTCATTTCTACAACTTCACGGCGGAAGTCGCAGCCCAGCCTTCTGTTTGGTTGGCTATACGCAGAGCCCCGTAGAGTGCGTCAATGGTCTCAGGGGTGGTCGCTGGTGACAAATTGTTCACCCCGCCCCCGTATTTCCACTTCGAAAGTGTTCCCTTTCGCAGAGGTGTCGGCGGCAATGCAGATTTCGAAAGGATCTCGCGACGCGAAAAGTTTTCCCCAATAACACAGCCAGGAGGGCAGCTGACATTATTTGTAGGTGCGAAGGGCAGTTTGTTCGCCGTTGGTGCTTAAGTCGTTTTGCTCCATCATTGAAACGTGAGTGTGACGGCGTGCGCAGGATTTATTTTGGATTGGCAAAAGTGGTAAGGGAAACGTGACGTTATCGTTAGGCGCCTCGGGGTTGAGAGTAAAGCGGCCAATTCGAACGAGCAGTGGACGAAATTTGAAATTCTTTTCACACAGCTATTTTTCAATTAGCAAGCGACGTTTAATGAAAAAATACCTTACTGAACTCCGAAGCGAGAGCAAAGCGGAGCGGCAGTTCACTACAGAAACGTTTCCTCCGCCTTAGTCACCGTCACATTAATTTTTAATGATAAATACGCTGTGATAGAACTATCTCCATGCCCAAAAGAGAATAGATATTATGACTCACATCTCGCACCATCGTTCAAAAGGAGCTGGATTATATTGTTTTCAAAGTTAAGGAAACAAAATATTTGATTTGATGGATATGGTCGGAACTTAGACGGACTAATTAGTTTGTTATTGGTATTGGGGAAGATGCACTATTTTTTATAACTGTTTGAATGTGAAGTTTATCAGCTAAAATAAACTTGGCGAAAATTTTGCCGAAGAATTAAGTTGTGTTACAAAAATGTTACTCTTTAAAACATATACATTTTCGGCAGCATTTTTTAAACAAGACGTCACGGCACGGTATCACTATGGGCGTTGTTTATCTTTTGTATGAGGGGGTAATTTGTTTTCATCTACATCTACAAGATAACCTGAAAGCCACCACGAGTGTGTATCGCAGGGGGTGAATATCACCAAGAATGCACTATAAACATGCTCTATAGGGTCTCAGGCCACTATACTGTTAGTATCTACGTAGTAATAAGGGATTTGTTGTTAATACATGAATCATGCACTACAGACTACTCTTAAATATTTCCCCTACCTATTCCTTTGCTATGCTGCCTATTCTGTTATCTTATAGTACGGGGGAAAAATGACGTTTTGAATCCATCAGTACGACAATCTATCTCTCTAATCTTATTTATCTGGTCGAATCTAGCATTATACGCTGGTGTTTTCAATATATGCCTAACATCTTCAGTAAAGCTATCCAATTGAAATTTCTGTAAGAGATTTATTCTGTACTTTATCCTACGGTCTGATTATGAATCTCACCCTAATTCCTGTCTTGATTCTGATACACTGCTAAACCTATCGTAAAACCTTTTGACGAACCTAGCTCTACGTTGCACACTGTCTAGTTCTCTGATCAAACCTAATTCATTTGAATCCCATACTCTGGCTACATACGCAAGATGGGGCCTAACTAGTGAAAAGTAGCATCGTTCTTTTGTCTTCTCATCACATTTTCCAAGTTCTATTTTAATTCCTAGCTTTCTCTTCGCTCGGCCGCATATTTCCCGGATGTGGTTTCCCCACGATAAATCTTTAGTGATTGTCATCTACATCTACACGATACCCTGCAGTCCACCGCAAGCGTGTGTGGCAGGGGATGAAGATCACACCTAAATATCTCATGGTTTCAATGCTTTCGATATTCGTGTTTCTAATTTTATAGGATCGCTCTATCGAATTATTCCTCCTCCAAAAATTGATAGCTACACACTTTTTAAAGTTAAGTTCTAACTGCCATTTGTAGCACCACTCTTGAATTGCATCTAAATCCTTGCTAAGCGATTTCCTCTCATCTTCTTTTGATTTTCCCGTGTACACTACCGCATTGTCTGCAAAAAGTCTAAGCTTACTACTAACGACGGTACCCAAATCGTATATGATTTATGAATACTTGGCGAAAATGTATGCAATTATTTCATTTGTTCAATGTAATAAACGAATGTATTTCGATTATTTTTTTAACAAGTATGGATCGTAAAAAGTGGGTCGAAAGGAAGACGAACGATGAAGTACTAGAATTAGTAGGAGAGGAAAGAAATTTGATAGATGAAATTAGGAGAAGGCAGAAGGTGTGGATGGAAAAGGTAATAAAAGGAGATGGTGTATTGAAGGAGGTGATTGAGGGAAGAGCGTTGGGTAAGCGGGGAAGAGGGAGGAGAAGAACGAGTAGCTAGGATGGAATGATGGGTGGCAGGAGGTATCTGCATCTACATCTACATAATACCCTGCAAGCTAGCACAAAGGTGTGTAGCAGGGGGTGATTTCTCACCAAACATGCACTACATATCATGCATAAAAAAGGAATAGTATCAATTACTAGTCAGAACTTCACTATTTAAAAATGAAATTGCAAAGCAAACATGCAAAAACATTCTGTTAGTAGGGTTAGCTTTAAGTACTCATACCAACATGCAGCTACCAATGCTATCCATTGCTACTCTCCGATTGGACATATTTATCGTTATTCGTATCTCTAATTGTACGAGGGAAAAAGGAAATTTTGAATCTATCAGTTCGGCAATCAATTTCTCTAATTTTATGATTATGGTCCAGTCTGCGATAGTAAGTTGGGGTTCACAAAATATTTTTAACATCATCACTGAAAATACTGTCTGGAAATTTATTTATGAGATTAAGTGTAAATTTCAACCTGCGATATGAAAATGATTGACATTTTAATCCAGTTAATAGACTGGTTACGCTAACATAATTATCTTATCGTCCCTTTACAAATCTTGCCGATCTTCGCTGCACACGTTCAAGTTCATTATTTAGACCGATTTCATAGGGATCCCATGCACTGGCAGCATATTCCAAGGTATGTTGAGGTGAAGAGGGACATCGTGTGAAATTTAGGGGGTTGGAATAATTACATGTACATTCAAACCTTTCTTCACCGGTAGAATACTAATAATAATTATAATATGGATCGTAAAGATCAAATCGGCCATAAGTTACGCAACACCTGTATTATAAAATTGATGTTATTAAATATTAAATAAAAATTTAATATAAATATTAAATGATGTTTGCTTCCTTTCGGCGAATCTCTGCTACGAGAAAGCAATCGCTGTTTTTTTAAGAAAGATACCACCATTAGGCAGTACACCAAATGTAAATTGTCGGATTGTTCCTTTTTAAACATATTTTCAATCACAGTTTCGATCTAGTACCTGAAGTCTAAAATCTTGAAAAGAATATAGGTATTCACTTCATTTTCTTCTAAAATAAACGTGTTTCAGTAGCAATATTGAACCTATGTCGTGATGGTATGTCAGGCCATTCAGGTCACGTGACGTTTGCCTTTTATTTCCGGGAATATTTTATAAACACTTGATAATCGTTGGGGTTGTATTAGAAAATGTTGGCTTACATATTTAAATTTGTAAGAACATTTCGCATCAAATACATCATTAATGCACAAGAAAGAAATTTCATGCATTTACCGCATTGGATATTATTTCATAACCAATACATTTATGTTTGTTTACTAACCACCTAGTTGCACGTGCATTTTGTATCTAGCACCCCTCCATTGTGTGGTAGCATTAATGCTCTTCTATTCATGCAAGGAGTGCATGTTCGGTGATCTTCACCCCATGCCACACATTAAAAGATCTATGCTAAAAAATTTAAGCTCCAATACAGTAAGCAGAACACCAAAGTTAGTGATTTCCGTATATCGCTCAAGTGTTAACCAATATTCAAATCGAAGCACTAGGTATTAGGGTTCACAGCACTGAAGACACCAAATCCATCTAATGCCCCTAATGTAAATGTCCCATGGAAAGATTTCCATTATGTATGCATGTTTCTACAAAGGATATTATTGCTGCCACCCGTCTTAACGGTTGACGCTGATGAAAATATGTTCATAATTTTATAAATGGTAATGTAGCCTGTCAATCAATTGTCGAGAAGAAAGGCAGCAAATGAGTGCATTCTAGTAAATATAATAATACGACCACATAACTACAAACGGATACATCTACATCTACACGATACCCTGCAAGCCAACGCGAGGGTGTGTGGCAGGGTACAGGGGTTACGGTGAAAATAAAAAAAATCATGCATAGAAATACACTCGAAAAAGAATAACTTCACATGCAAAGCATCGCGATCATTAATTCGACAGATAATATACGAGGTGTTTATTTTGATGCTGCTGAAGTCCTCCCGCGTCAATTTAATATGTAACATTGGGAACGGAATATTAATATACCAACTAATTAGTATGCCTTTGCTGATTTATTTATTTCACGATAGAGAATGGACGAGTTAAAAACGAGTGGTTCCAGATTTAGACGTATAAATCAGGGACCTGAAGGCATATCGTATCGAAGTTTAATTGATGAGCATGACTTTGCATTAAAAACATGTTTCCCCGTGACAGTCCCTTTTGAATGTTGAAAGAACTCATTTAGTTGCTATCACCCCTCCTATTCTCTTGTTTGTGTTAGCCGCGTGGGACTCAGCGGGCAATCTCGACTCTTTATCAAGATTGAGTGACCAATAGAGAGCACCCAACTCAGTTCCGATGCATTAGTGGCGGCAGAGGAATAAATTAAAATGCTCGCTAAAGACTGGACTTGTAAAATCTCACGAGAGAAACAAAACGAGCGCTCGAATCCCTTTGATTAATCTCTTTCCAATAGGAACTGTGGAGCCACCGCTGAGAACTGAATTTCTCGCAGGAGACCCGACAAAGACGGCCAAGAATTATCTACATGCCTATCTATCAGACTGACCTCACACAAGTCTCCATTAAAAGGTTAAACAACCTTGATTATCCCAGAATTCGATCATATATCTTTGAGCTTCGTATAACATGGTTCCTATGGTCATATTTACGACATCAATATTCTCGTACAACTCTAAGTAGACCGTTAAAAGAAAATAAATAGAATTTCCTTCATTAGATATTGAACTACAGAGGTTTTTCCGCATGGTATAACCTAGTGTACCTACACATAATGTCTCTTGCGGGATTCGATTATTTGGTGGCTTCTGGGTTACCAAAGCTTACGAAAGGTTCGCTAACGCAGCTAACTTCCACCAACGTCAGTAGGTCTTCAAATAGTTGCTGCCTCCATAATTTACTTTCCATCTTGTAGGTGAAAATTATGCATCTGAATTATATGGTTTATCGCGTTGCTATGTTTCAGTTTTGAAAAGCAGCTTAACTGCAAAAATTGCGCCAGATTTTATACATTTTCTCAAATTTTTTGAAACAATTTTAAATGTGATAATCTGTGATGCACATTCCATTTTCTTGGCCTAGAATTTTCTGCACCAAGCGGATTTTGGTTCGTGGCCGTGTTGGCTCGCATGATTTAAAACAGTTCAACCAACTCTCATGTGAATATAACCAACATTGTGTGTCTCCGCCTGGTCCACAAAGCGTTAAAACCGCCAATCGGTCGGCAAGAGCGGCGTCGAACTGTATAATAGAGCCATTGTGTTCCGTCAGCGACGGTTTGCTTTGCTTTGTCCACGGTAATGAACGAAACGTCCGTTTTAAGAGGCTTTAGCCCATCGTCGCACTATGGAGCACGAGATCAATTCGGTTACGCCATCAGTGCAGCGGGGAGTTTTAAATATTTTTAAATCAAAATCCTGTTTACCTCTTTCCAGACTCCGAACACGCTCAGTATCATTGTTGAATTAAACCGATTACGAATTGAAAGTGAAAGGTTTTTGACGGTGGTTAAATCACAATCGAAAAAAGAATCATACTCATCTGGTAAAAAAATTGAAGTTATTGATTATTTATCTCCTATTGTCCTCTCTCACCCCTTCCACCCAGCTCGGGTGAAAGCACCTCTGATGAGGGATTACGACGTGTTTAATTAGCAGAGCGGGGTGCAAGGCCTGTGCCTTGGTGAACCGCGCACTGTCACGTACTTTGGCGGTCCCACGGATGCAATACGTATGAGCTCCCGTCTCCTACCTCGTCTAATCTTTCGTGCTGGTCTTCTCCGCACGTTGACTCTTACTTCTTTGTCGGTAGTGTGCTACGTGTATGCGAGGCATACGAGCCGAGTCGTCCTGTCTTGTCCACTCCAACCCCGACTCTTTACTTCCCGAAGATACACGCTTCGTGTGTCCGACGTCAGTCTGATCGTGAGTGGAATACTAGAAGTGGAGGGAGAGCGAACGGACTCTCGATGAGAATACTCCTCCCTCGCCTCCGACTCCAAGAAGGAGGGTGCAAAAAACGGACGCCGTGAGAAGGGGAATCATTCTCGCAAGTACTCGAGAGAGGGCGTAGTGACTGCAGGAAAGTTGGACGCGTGATACGGCCTCGCTGGCGGACGCCACTGTCAGCTGACATTTCCCGGAGGGGGAGAGTCTCTCTGATGGAGGGAAAAAATCCGAATCTTATCTCTATCGCATGCGTCTTGCAGCGTGGCGGTGAATAGGAATGGGATGTGACGAGAGGAGGATGGCTAACCACGGAGTCTCTTCAGTCGCGGTCCTCTCCCAGAGTGAATAAGCACGCTGCTCCTTCAAATTTCCCTTGCGTCCCACCCACCAGCTCTGCTAGACACAGTGCTAAATTGGACTGCATTGTTAACATTGCAGTTAAAACTGCATTGGAAAATGCAGTTCAAATATGCAAGAACAATGATAGCTAAATACGAACTAAATTATTGGAAGCCCATCACCACTAAATCGGTAAACTTATGCAAATTTTCATGACTGATTTAATTTCTAACGATGGTTTTCGCCACAATGAACTTGGGGCACACTTTTACATGCGACTTTCAAGGTATTGCGTAAACTTAGAAGTAGAGATGAACCTGATCATCAGCTGTGAATGTTTCGAGAAAAGATCAAACTTGGTTTGACTCAGTGATTTCAAATCTTTTTGGTTGTTCACCCCCAAGTAATAACATCGCTCAATAAATCTCAAAAAACTTCGCACTGAACAAAAACACCGTATGACAAGTATAGCCGGTAAAATAAAATTTCTTATTTTTTTTTAAAGAAAGAAAACCACATACAGCGATGATGCCAATTTATAGTGGCCAATAACAGTAAAGGTTATTTAGAGGGTATTGATGGACAATATGCACACATGTCAATTGATCGTCGTCCTCTTATTAGGGCTACAGTTTTAGGTAGAGAAAAAAACACGGGGTTTACTAGTTGACGTAAGAGTTACTCAACATCTTTCAATGAGATACAAAAGAACCCGTTATTGTCCGTTGAGGAAGAATTAAATTTTATCCTCATGAATCAATGCAATTAACGTTAGGAACTCCCATCTGTCCAGACGGCAAGTTGCCGAGGCTGCGTAGGTATATTTCATTTGAAATAATTTAACTACATGGTAATTAGTGTTTCACAAATGCTTCTTTAAAAAAACTGTTCTATTACTCTTCGAGGGATTGTTAAAACACCAATGTAAAATCTATTGGAAATTTATGCCTGTTAAAATAAAAATGAAAAAATATGAAGAATCAGGCTAACCATTGCAAGATTTATATATTCTGCAAAGTCATAGCAGTCCTCCACTCAATTTATTTTAGCTAGTTTCATTCCGATTTAGTTAACGACGTCAACGTACCATCAAAAATGATTACATTATAAATTATCTGACGAATTTTCATGAATTTGCATGAAAAGCTTGAAGATAGATAAACGAAGAGAGGTAAATAGGAAGATATGATTGCACTAGTAACGCTGGAAAAATGATCAGTCCTAATTACTCGGACACGATAATTTTCAGAGGAACAAAACGAAGAATATAGGCTAAATGCAAGTGATATTACTCTTCAAAAACAATCGATTTTTATTAATGAGGACTTTTGTGGGTACATAGAATTGAAAACAACCGGTGCTGAGTACACAAGTTAAATAGCCAACTAGGCCCTGGATTTACATATTACCATTCTAACAACTTATTTGAAATATAAATCTGGAGTATTATTGTAATAATAAAATAATGTTGCTAAATTATGCATAATTATAACCATTATCTTCCATGCTGGCTGGCATGATATTTTTTAAAGCACAAAACAGGATAGGCGTTGAATTTTCTCACTCATTATCTACTTATCCACTAAGGGATTTTTAATTAGAGTACAATACTTTAAAAAGAGGCAACTGATAGCAAAAATGCTCAAAACATGCTTTAGAGAATATGAACAAGATCACACACGCTTATGATTGTGTGTTTATTATCTGATTTCTCAAAATAACATAAAAATAACTTGGTTACATAGAGTTCAATTTATCTTTCTTCCATATAAAATAATAGATAACGACGCTATCATCATGTGTACCCTACTTAATATATCAAGATATTTCTTCGAATTTGGATAACTTGTAATTACGTCTTCATCGTATGAACCAATGGTCATGTTTCTACTGTCTAATAATAAAATATTTATCTTCCTTGTGGAAAATTAAGTATAGTTTATTTCATATCCTTATCTGCGTTTAATTTGCATCTTTATTTTCTTCAACTAAAAATCTAAATATTCCTCTGGATGCATAAAACAAGGATAATAACGCGATTATTTCAGTGTTATGTATAATAAAGTCACCGATTAAATGATATCCATCCAAACTTAGAGATAGATTAAACCCGTATAGGCATGTGTAATGTGGGTCGAAAGGAAGACGAACGATGTAGTGCTAGAATTGGTAGGAGAGGAACTAAATTTGATAGATTAAATTAAGAGAAGGCAGAAGGTGTGGAAGGAAAAGGTAATAAAAGCGGATGGTGTTTTGAAGGAGGTGATTGAGGGAAGAGCGTTGGGTAAGCGGGGAAGAGGGAGGAGAAGAACGGGTAGCTTGGATGGAATGATGGGTGGCAGGAGGTATGAGGGGCTGAAGAGGGACATCGTGTGAAATTTAGGGGATGGGAAGAATTAAATTTCCATTCAAACCCAGCTTCACCGGTAGAATACTTTTAATAATAATAATAGGCATGTGGCAAATGTTTCAACGATAAGAATATATATCCATGAGCTGCGAGGAATAGAGCATTGGTCAAGGAGGAAAAAAGCCCGCCAATGTCAAAGGTTTCTTCTGCCATCTAATAGCTCTTCAACTGGTCTCTTCCAGGCGCACTAGAAGACAGCTCGTCTCCTTTTTATTCCCTCCCTGGCCACCGGGGAAATATAATGCTTCGCTCAGCAGCTTGAAATTCTCCTCTCAAGCCAATTTCCCTAAGCTAAGTGTCCGAGGGAGCTTCGTTTCACATCTCTCCCTCTTCTGATTATTTATACTAGTCCACGTCGACTTTGATTTGCTTAGATTAGGGCAGGGAGCATTAAGAGCGGCCTTGTGCTTCGTGGGAGAGGTTTAATCTCGGACGGGACCGATGGAGGTCATTAGTTTTTGCGTCCCTTCTCAGGAATTGACTCTCTGAGGGCCCAAGGCCCTCGGGGTGAAGGCATGTACTCTTGGTCCACTAGGAGCTTCGGAATGCTATCGAGGCTAAGCATCGCTCGAATTCTGGCGATAACCATTCAGACGGGACCGGATATCTTTCGAAACTGAAGTTCGTCCAGCTATGTGCTTCTTTGGCCTCAGCACACTCACTTCGAGTACGTAAGCATGAAAAACAAAATAGCCTACTGAGTAGGAAACAGTGGCTATTCTATATCCCCAGAAGATTTCTAATGAGACTCAAACATTATTTTTGGATTATGAACATTTCTTGTTTTATAGTCATCGTTATTACCCATAGTAAGGCAATAATCGTTTTAATACACAATCTCCACGTAATAATCTGCTCAAACACACTGCAATTTTAATTAAATGCAGCCGTCATTCGTCCAGTCCATTAGAGCGTATAAGTCTTATCATTCCTTTTCCCATCAATACACATTCTGCTGGTGTACATTAAAAAGTTAACGAACAAGTAAATGCTATATCCACCTTCCGGCAAAAGTGTATCAGTTCCACCTCGCTTCTTTCATTTATATTCTTACCTCGCTCTCTGGGAATGATATTTGGTTCAACTCTAGGGCATGCGAATTAATGCAAAGCATGATATCAGTGTTATTGTCTACTAGCATTTGCGGCAGGTTTATGATATTGTCCCCCATCGTTCTTTGCATTTAATTCTTTTAACGGATCATTTCCTATGCTATTTCTCTCTTCATTTTGGTGTATTTCTGACTTCTCATCATAATTCATTTCTGTTTTCCTTGATTTTCAATACAACACTATGATTACCGTTTTTCCCTAACGTATGGTCTCATAAAGTTACAAAAGCATCTTACAATTAAATTCACAAATTGGGAGTGTCCTTTAGGAGAGTGTATTCAGTACGCTACACTTCAAGCCTTGCATTGAGACCGAACGCCATTTCTTATCGTACTCTTCGGAGTTTCATTTGACACAGGGAAATGTAAATGAGCAAGTTGCAGCGGCCGATATAACTGCCTGAGGCGTAGTAAGGAAGACGGTTCGCTCTCGGGTGACCACCCAGAAAATACACAATCACATTGATCGAAGCGGAGATCTGAATTCACAAAGCTCATGCTAATGAGTTAGTAATTCAGTTAAGTCAGTTAATATTCCTTCCCAGAAGGAAAGGGACACGTATACCACCCCCGAAGCGGTGAAGATATAATAAATACACGAAACCCTTTACGAAGCCATGGTAAAATAATTGACCTTTCTCTGATAAAGTCGACCCAAAAGGAAATAATGAAGGGACGAATTGGCAGGAAAGAATTCCGAGAATTGGAATAAAAGAGATTTCTCTGGCTGCTAAAAAGGAGCATACTTTGAAGGTTATCATAACATCGTCGTCTGAGTTTGTTTGTACTAAGTTTGTATCAAGGTTTTTGTATAATGTTCTGTCTCTGCTAAAGGACCCCAGGGTCAGACAGAAAATAGTAGATAAACTCACCTGTGGAGGTCAATGGCTTCGATGGCCCAAGTAACCCTCCTCGTTTAACATACATTGCTTCATTCAGTGTAATGTTATTGACCACTTATCCTGAGATCTGGAATTAGACTCTTTAATTATATCTAAACTTGGAGGCTATTTTAAATATCCTCTAAAGTCCAAGCACTATGAACGATTAATTCTCAAATGAGTACAAGGTATGCTCGCGCTCATCAGTGATTTCGTCTGTACTCGCACTTATAAGGGTAAGAGACTCAGAGGAGAGTTACAAGGATGGGAAGGGAATAGTAATGAGGAGAAAGGATAGTATCAACATTAGGCTGTTTATAACGTATGGCGCCAAGGGAACCATGGCTTTGTGTTCCATCCCAACGATGGAATGCTGAACTCGAATTTTTTCCTTAAAAGAACTCAAGTTGGGGTCAGTTTACCAGTGAATAATATAATCCACTGCCGGTATTCGTACCCTGGACCACTTGGTAGGAGACAAGCACTCTACCCATTGCACAAACTCGATACCCTGATTTCCTTCTTTCCAGAAACTTATCGAAACGATAAAATTTCACTCAAATTTGTAATTTTCTTCATAAAGTGCTGTAGTCATTTCATAAATTTAATAACACGAAGATAGACAGCGTTGAAACTCTGGTATTTAGGTGTAACTATCACTAAAGATTTATCGTGGGGAAGACACATCCGGGAAATATGCGGCCGAGCGAAGAGAAAGCTAGGGTTTATAAAAAGAGTACCAGGGAAATGTGACGAGAAGACAAAGGAACGATGCTACTTTTCACTACTTAGGCCATACCTTTAGTATGCAGCCAGTGTATGGGATCCGAATGAATTAGATTTGATCATAGAACTATACAGTGTGCAGCGTAGAGCAGCTAGGTTGGTTAAAAGGTATTACGATAGGTTGAGTAGTATTACAGAAATATTACTAGAATTAGGGCGGGCGTCATTATCAGGGAATAGGTTAAGATACATATTAAATCTATTAGAGAATATTCAATCGGATAGCTTTACTGAATATATTAGGTTCATATTAAAAACACCAGCGTATTATGCTAGATTCGACCAGATAAATAAGATTTGAGAGAGAGATTGTCGTACCCTTAAATACTATAGATACTAACAATTGCATGTTACTACTAGTTGACTAATAGTTGCATGAGACCCTATAGTTGTTTGTTTGAATGTCGGTAGTGCATGCTTGGTGAACCTTACCCCCTGCCACACACCCTCGCGGTGGCTTGCAGGGTATCGTGTAGATGCAGATGTAGATGTAGATGTATAAATCATGGATTCATCAAATCAGCGAAAAATTTCAGTAGCAACTATTTAACATGCGGTGTCCCAGGAATTACAATTAACCAACTTCGGCGAGTTACTTCGATGAATGATATAATAGTACTGGAACGAATGTGACCTCGATACTGGAGGAGCGGGAAGGGAAAGATTCGAGGCTTCGAAGTCACTGCGCTTAATAGGGACAGAAGCACGTAAACACCCCTAAGATGTGGCCGCAGAGTCGGAATAAGAATGGAGAGGAATATCTTCACGAGAGTAGAAATCGTGAATGGGAACTATGCGCGTGAAAGAACGCTTTGAGGAGAGAGAAGCCAAGAAGAAGCATCTGGTAAGAGAAAGATACTGCGTACTGTTTCCGGTGCACGTCCAAATAGGCGAAGGACCTCCGTTCGTGCTCACATAGATATGCCATCCAATCTCGCACGTTTCTACTGAACTCACTCCTACCACGAACGCATCCTGTAGCACATTTCTTCCTAGCTGACGTTTAGGCTCGACACGTACTTCTCAAAGACGTGTACCACGATATCGGACTGTGACGTATTAAAAAAGTGCTCATTCACGACACAGATGAATGCTGTCTTTTCTAAGGATTGTTGATTAAAGCAGTTTGTTAGTGTTCTGGTAATGCTTCTACTGTGATAAATTTTGAGAACGGAACAAGTACTGAGCATCACGTTGATATTTGAGTAGAATCAGGCCCTATGCGGTTCTAACTGAGCAGTTGCACTACGTTTATATCGTACCATAGGAGAACACAATAATCAGTGTAGCAAAGGGCTAATTGAGTGAAATATTGTTAGAGTAGTCTGTAGTGGATGATGCATAAAATAAGAACAATAATCCTTTCTTATTATGTTGATACTAACCATCTAGCAGAATGTGACCATAATATCTGGTATGTCTCCATGTAGTAGCCTATATGCATTTCAATAGTCCATTACATGTCAAAGGTGTATGTTTGGTGATCTTCACCCCCTGCCACACACCCTCGTGGTGAATCACAAAGTATTACGAAGATGTAGATGTACCCTCAAACCAACTTAAACCGAGAACTAATTTTACGACATCCACACAACCAATGCCTAAGGTAGCGAGCCCGCAACCCTTGGAATGACTGCCCTTTTGTCATCAAGCTGATTACAGCCGCCTTCATATTAATATTGAGGCTTCATATGTTTACTGCCACAGATGTGTAGGTGCCGAGATGAAGATAAAAGGAAAACAAATTAGCAATGCAGTGAGTTATGTTTCCCGCCATAGTAAGCTGTCTACCAAGTCAACTTTGGAGGATAGAAGAAAAGCATTCTCACTTTGGAGCACTACAAATTCATTAGTTCAGGACAATAGACTCTTATTGTAATGCCATAATTTCCTCTTACAGCTCCATACAAATTTCACCTCCAAAACTCTTTCAACCTTCATCTCTACCTTTTTATCTCAACACTTAATTAAACTCTTGGATCTCTTTTAGTTTTCGGCATCCATAATTTTCTCCGAATAGACCTATAAAGCATACTACGCACACTGCCATGTTTCAGTGATTAAGTCACTAAACTATGGAGCACTAGGTTTCACATCTAAGTCTTTACTGACCACTTCATTAACTCTCCTTAAAGGAGTCTCAGCCATTGATACTTGTCTCTTTGTGAAAAAAATTTCTGCTAAGGGAAAAAATTATCAGGTGTGTACCTTTCAAAGCTTACCCGTTTTTTAGGCCATAATACAGCCTATGCGCTTTAATTATTCCCTGTGAAATGTAAAGGTTCCTAATAAGATGCTTTACCTTGTCGTTTTCAATAAGAAGCATGCACTACTTCCATGTACCAATCAAAGCTATGATGACGAAATGATCAAATCTTCCACACCAGTAAACATGAAATTTAGAACGACAACTGATATCGTCGTCTTTAAGCGTCAGATCAGCTATGTTATTATTAAATCAGAAACGGTACCGTAGTAGTAATTTATTTCTTCATTAAACTGAAATTTATCTGCAACACCTACATTTTCCTAGATGCTTTAGTGAACTTAGAGCAAATTATTGCATCAGTGAGTGAACACAGCTTGATATTCTGGAAATGTGACTTATTTGATCATGCTTTACAATTTATAGATAGTTATCCTTAAACAATGTTGGCCGAAAATCATGTTCTGCAGGGTGTCAAATTTCGTCGGTTATTTGATAGCACACTTATTCTCATACTCTTATCTTAAGTACGGTCCATTTATTCAGCTGTAATAATAGGGGACATCTCAACTTAATTTAAAAAAAAGAACATGTCCATTAGGTTAATTCGTGCTCAAAATTTTTGTTGTGCACAAATTAACCTGATGTGTAGCTCACTGCCAAATATCTTTATTTGAAAAGGAGATAGCATTCAAAATTAAGTTACCAATCAAACTCTTTATTACATTGATTATGAGCCTTTCTTATAATGGCCTCACTTTAGGAGAGGGAAACAGTTTTCTTGCTTGTCAGAATTTAACAACAGACCGATGCTTACTTAGATGTAACTCAATTAATAAAAAGCGAACTTTTTTGGGAAAAACATAACTTTGCTCACCCGCGTGGTTACACAATGTCGCTCATCACATCCCGGGCCTTTGCATTTTATTTGAAGAAGCTTTATCCGCAAAAGTCCACATTTTCCCCCCGTTCCGATCCCAGGCACGCATGTTGAAGGCCCAACGCCGAAGGTTTTTGATGGTACATTTCCATGATTGCGAATCCGGGAGGCGTAGGAGGTTGGAGGCTGTGGTGTTGATCGAAAATTTTCGGACCGCGGACCTGGCGTTGTGCTCCTCCTCCCTGCGATCTCGCGATGCTCATTTAAAGGTCTATTTGTTCATCCATCCATCAGATTGCGTCACCCTCCCCCATGAAATTTTGCGCAGCGCTCTCCTTTTTTTTCCACCCCCTCCACCGTTTCACAAACCCCCACCCCTCTCTTACTCCCATCTCACCTCTCTCACTCGCCCCATTCGATTATCGATCACGCTCTGTTGCTCTTCGCGGCCATCGCGGAAAAGGACCGCGCGTACGTCCATTTCGATGTGTCGGACGAGAGGAAGGGAGTCACCGGACCCTAGGACCGACCCCTCCATTCCCCATCTATACCCCGCCGCTTGATGAAGAGTTAAGCCCGCGAAAATTCGCCATCGGGATTGGATTTCGACACGCACCCAGGGTGCGGGTGAACGAGGAGAGAGGCACCACGCACGAAACCCCTACCTTTCCCTTCCTCTCCCACTTCCCTCCAAAAAAAAAAACGTACTGGAAAATCCTGGAACGGCAGAGGATATTAAATTTTCGCCATACCACCGCGAGTAAACCGACCCCGTCTCCCGATCCCCCTCACCCTTTATTCCCAGAGCAGATACCAGATAAAAATTTCAGGGACGCGCCAATGGATACGCCACAAGTCTACCGACCCTGCCTGTATATTTCGATTATCGGAGCCACCGGTTACCGTTCACGGAGGGCTGAAGGTTTTAAAGTAATGACCGCGACGATTTTGCTTGCAGCCTACGTTTTCGAAATTAGTAATTCTCTCATCATCTGCAGCATAAGCTGATGTTCACAGACTTTAATTCGGGCTTGAAAAAATACAAACTGCATCTATGCTGTACCTGTAAGCCACCGCAAGTTTGTATTGCAGGGAAGGACTGCACATCAGGCACTCATTATCCACCAGAAAAAAAATGATATTGTCAGTAACAACATCGCAGATTACATCGATGACTGTCTCAGTATTAAAATATGGTAATTTTACACAAAACACAGTCTCTTCTCTCAGTCTAATGCCACAGCGGACAGAAAACTCACAAATGTTAAACAACTTTTAATGGTCCAATGCCAAACATCCAGGTGGTATCTAAAACAATTGAACTCCTGCATTGTAGATACAGACATTCATGCAGAGCTGAACATGGAGATTAGAATCTAAAATCTTATTGTATAAGAGATTTCCACTAACAGCAGTTTTCCTCACCTAACTCAACAAGTCAACCACACCAAATTCATTAGCCATGCAGATATGGGACTAAAATTCTACACCAAATCTGCGCTCTCCACCTGTATTTGTGCAATGTCCCTTTCGTATTTAATTCCCTTCGAATCCATGTCTTTCCTCACTCCATCCAGCCAAGGCTACTTCTTTGGTCTTTCTCTTCCTCATCCATCTGTTTATCATTTTAGATAGACCTTTGGAATACTCTAATCAGTCATACTTTGAGCATATCCAAACCTTCGTAGTCTTCTCTCGAAAAACGATTCTATTATATCCTTTTCATATCCATGCCATCTCTTATCACCATATTTCTATAGCCTACTCTAATTTCACATAGTCTTGATTTTGTAGCAGATCTACATCCATGTGGTAACTTTTATGTTCTAATTATCTCCCCATGACTCAATTGCATTTATTATTGTATATACGAGGCATGTCCGGAAAGTAAGTACCGTTTCGTTCTACCGCCACCACAGTGCTAGTGTAGCATTTCCGCGCATGTGTACTCGTCTTTATGGTTCATCGTCTTTCGAATGGTGCCATTACAGCCAGATTGTGTTGTTTTTACATTTGTTAGTGATCGTTTAAAATTTTTAAAACAGTATCTGATCCCGCCGACGGCGAAGTGAGTTCTGTAATACGGTTTTTCAATGCAAAGAATGTTAAGCCAGCTGAAATTCATCGTCAACTTGTAGAAATTTATGGTGAAAGTGTAATGACTGATGGGATGGTGAGGAAGTGGGTTAGAAAATTCAATGATGGACGAACCAGTGTTCACGACGAAGCAGGGAGTGGGCGGCCTTCTGTTGTCAACGATGGTTTGGTTGAAAAAGTGAATGAGAAAATTCTTGAAAACAGAAGGTTTACGATAAGAATGCTTTCTGAAGATTCCCACAAATTTCAAACACCTTTTTGCATGAGATTGTCACAAATTGCTTAAATTATCGCAAACTGTGCTCCCTTTGGGTTCCGAAAATGCTTACGGAAGACCACAAAACGAAGCGACTTGAAAGTGCATTGATATTTCTTACCCGATGCAGTTTTGAGGGAGGTGACTTCTCAAACAGTATTGTGACTATCACTTATTCTTGAATTTGAAGCGTGATTTTGGAGGAAGGCGCTTTGACAGCGATGACGACGCAAAGAACGGTGTTCAGCAATGGCTGTCTTCCCTGGCGGCATCTTTCTATGAAGAGGGCCTAGAAAAGTTGGTTTCCCGTTAAAAAAAATGTCCAAACAATGGTGGCAACTATGTAGAAAAATAGTGAAAGATATACTCTTTCATGTAAAAATAAATCTTGCCTTGAACAAAATGTTTTTAAGAGTTTTTTACCCAAACGGTACTTACTTTCCGGACAAGCCTCGTACCTTAGATCATGGCATGCTGCTGCAACCATTTTCCCACTCTACTCTAAATAACATTCTGTGATCTTAAGTACATTCTCTTATTTTCCTCCTGGTCACCCTTTTCCTTTTATCCCATACTTTTATAACTGGATTTTGCAGTAAATGATGAAATACATTTACTAAAGACGCTACTGTGTAATAACGAGAAGTTTTGTCTGGGAAAATCGAGATCCAAATTCACATTAAGGCTTTGTCTCTCCAATGATCAATACTATATACCAGTCACTGAAGGGGATAGTAAGACTTTACAGTTCGTATTTAAATATTTAATTACATTTATATTTTATTCATTTTTCTGATATTTACCATACCTTGTATTAACAAAATAATATTCTAGCTCACATGCCTTTTTATGCACTTTAAACACTTTCCGTTTGAAGTTGTACTCGAAATCCTAAGCTCTTGTCTTCCTTCTTCTCATATATTAAATAAAAAATAAAAATCAAGCGAAAAAAAAGATGTAAAAAATTAAGCTGGAATTTTTTGATAGCAGAAAATAACAGAAAATTTACGGGCGTTATTTTTTATATTAAAATTAATATTCGAAAAAGAAAATTATTCGTGAATGCATTCCGTGATAACAATGCTACATTTACTTTTTTCCCAAATCTTCAAAAAATCATCTATGCAAGAGACACCATCAACTCATTACCTAAAATGTCATGCAAGAAACCTTTAAAATATTTAGTGTCGAGAAAGATAGTCCAATCACTTACATATGAGGTGACACATTGAAGGGGATATGTTTCATTTGTGACGGACTGCAACTGGACAAATATGCAGGAATATTGAATATGTAACGTGGACAAGACAAATTGGTGAAGAGAATGACAAAGTCTAGTGAAAGGAAAGAAAATAAAGGTGGAGGAAACGAATAGGCATTTCGGACTGTACCAAAAAAATCATGAGATATGAAGACTTTAAGGGAGATTTAACTTGGAAAAATGGATTCGTTGGAAAGGACGATAACACATGACCCAAATCGATGGGAAAGTCCAGTCAGCAACTACCAACGAAGCTAGCAATGTCGGTTGAATAGTTAATGATGCAGCATTCATCATGCGATATTAATTATTAATCTAATAGGCCATAAATGAATCAGCTTGCACGTCACGCTTTGCAAGGCCAGCTGTTTTTCATGCTCTTATCTAAACTTCATCACGCCATGGGTGCTCTATTAGCGTTAGACTCGGTTTGCCTCACGTCGCACAAAACGAATCGTGACATCACAGGTCCTTTATCTACTCTTCTGCATCGGAAGACAATGACACAAATAGAATAATTACTCAGGTATAGGTTGGTGGTCAGCAGGCACACCTCGAATAGAGATCGAAGTCGGAATCGATTTTCGTTCATTTCATTCGCGAGTTCGTTGAGTTCAGCTAGATTATTATTGGTGACTGTTAAACTATTCTTACCAGCTAATCTAATTTAAAGGTTTAAACAATTTTTTTAGCCTTTACACCATATGAATGACTTAAAAGTTAGCTTGTGAGTGCCACCAATGAACGTATTAAAATTATTCTTCACTGAGCGCTCAACCCCAAGTACGGTATGATGAATGAATGAGGTATGAGCTCATTTTATACTTAGTTCAAAGGTATGTAAAAATACTTATGAGTGCAAAAAATAAAGTTATTTAGGAGGGAGTTGATTTATCATAGCAAGTATTCAAATATTGCGTATATTTTAGATTCGTCTTTATTAATAATTTGAATAAGTTATATAAACAGAAAAAAATTTTAAAAAGTGAGAAGAGAGTGAATAAATATGAGATAAATATGAAACATTAACCTTCAAAAATGCCATATTTCATAACTATCTGCTTGGACGAATAAGGGTAATAACACAACATTACGCATACTTTTTTTACAATCCGTATTCTTGCACTTGAACTTTTTCCAATTCCTAAATTAGCTAACTCATCTTATCAACACTTATTACTTCCACATACTATGGCTAAAGAAAATCTGTATTAAAACAACAAATATCAAAATCGCGCAAAAATCATCGGAGGAAGTAAATTCGACTCTGTTTGGCGTTAAGTGGTGGAACAGCATTTCATGAATTGAATTAAAACACAAGAGTTGTACTGCCCCTTAATGTATAATTATACTCTACACGTGTATAAAAGCCACGGGCGCCATCATCAGGCATATTCCATCAGGGAGGGGGTTGATGATTGTAAGGTTTAAGTTGAATAGCAATGGGTTTTTGTGATAGGTGACCTTCCAGAGTGAGTGAGGCAGGGGAAGGAGGGGGGAGGGGAATGGCAGTGGTTTTGGTTTTTAACTGGATAAGGATAGAATGAGGGAGTGAACTTCAAATTCCACATGGTTAAATTCATTGTCAGAGAAAGAGGAAGGAATTATGCCCAAATTTTCTCAAGGCCCGAGCATTCATTAGATATATGAGGTATGATACAATTATCTCATGCAACGTAATAACACATACCGTAACGTAGGCAATTCCAATCAATAGTCGTGGCAAAGTGAATGTCAGAATTTTATGGCCGTTAAGACCAGGGAATTCACGACGGGCAAAGAAGACTTTGAATCAATGGCTCTCAAACGCATATATGTGAAGAAAATGACCTTGCATGGATTTTGAATTGAATTGGGGATAACTAATACAACAGAGCATCGCTAATTTAAAGATTGAAGTACCACGCGTAGGTTTAACGACATTTCAGCGTGGCTAAGAATTTAACGATATGACGGAAGATATATAATGCAGGGTGAAAGATAAGGAAAGATGTACCGGGCAGTAAAATAAACCAAATAATACTTTAAAACAAAGGAAATTAAAAATTCTGACCAACAAATCTTCGTAGACAGTTATCGAGCAATTTAACATACATTGTTAACAAGTACGTGACAAATTAAGCGCAATAAACTAGGCATCACACAGCACACGATACCAGTATCTATGAATTTAAACGATTTAATCAACAATGATACTCCAACAGTGGCAGAGTGAAATAAAACTACTTTTCTATTTCACAAATCCAACTTTTTAGTATCGGTTGAAAATATTGTTCTCGCAGTATATTAGAAGAATAAAGGAAACTGTTCCCTTCGTAATAAGTAACATCAAAATATACCATTTTATTTTCTCACCAGTTAGAAAAAAATCCGAGTTACGGGACAAAATGAAATCCTACTTTAAATAGTTACCCAAAGGTATATTTAGTCGTATGAGTCCACGAGTTTTACGCCAGAAAATCGTTTTCAGCGTTTTGAAAAAAAATAATCCAATCCGGGACAAGCATTCATTCTGTATATCTTCGAACTGAAACATAAAGAGTATAAATTCGCGTTTCATGGAATTTATCTGCCAGTATTTTCCTGTCATTTCTATGCTTCGCGTAATTGAAACAAGCTATCTCTTCGAAATATCTCTTTCCCCACCAAACGAAAACGGGAACGAGGGAGAAAATAAGTATTTACGCACTCCCTATTCCGAATACCCTTTTATTTCGCTTCGAAAGAGAACAGAACGTCATCTTTTGAGGATCAGACATAATGTTAAAAAGTCTTCGTGGCACACGAATAAAACTCTCCGACTAATTTGAAACAGCTACGAAAAATGTCCGTCTACGGTGCATCGATCGCGGGAGAATGGGATAACCAGCCAAGCGGCGAGAGTGGAGAACGACGTGGAATAAATGAGAAATATATATACGTCGGATAAAATATTTAAAGCCTTACCGCTCCCTCATCATCTTTTTTTTTCTCTCTGAAAAATCCCGATTCTTTCCTCAGCCTGAGTGTTGGCAGCATTGGAGCTGTTTATCTGCGTCATTCCCGGGGAGAGCTCCGATGCCGCCATTTCATTGTTGGTGGTTGACAGTTGCGCCCGAGTTTTAACGGGAGGGGAATTTGACAAGTGAATGGGGTATGTGGCCGCGTAAAAAAGAGTATAAGCGGGAACATTTTGAAGGCCCGTGGCGCTTGGGCGGAATCGGGGAGGTATCTCCCCCGACGATGGCCAAAGCTGCCCTCTTTCGCTGAATCCAAAATTGCGATAAAAATCATTCCATCAATTCGAACAGCTTTCTGGGAAGGTAGGTGACCAAGGCAACGTACCGGGTCTGTCTTTTAATTTTTCTTTTAATCTTCAGAAATTTCTCCGCTGTCTTGATCATAGTTTCGTCAGGATCAGGAGCATGCTTAGAGCTAAATCAATTTTTTCCAAGGACGGGAATCGAAATCTTGTTAATTTTTATCCATCATCCTATATTCCTTTTTTCAGCGCCACTGAATCGTTAATACTTCTTAAAGCTCTACCCAATACAAATGAAAAAAACTACTTTTTCATGAATGCAGTTTCTTATGTAATCCTTCTTAACTGTGCCAACGGTTTCAAAAGAACAAGGTACTTGATTTGAAGAAGACCAAGATATCTTTATAAACTCTTTCAATCAACACCTAATTTTCTTAGTTATGTGCTTAATTCTTCCGAAGTCACCCTCAGATTCAAATGGATAATTAAAAAAAAATCCTCCACTATTATCCCACCTTTTTATGATATACAATAACTACTTATTTCTTATCTTGAGATTATAATGATGGTTTTAAACTTTGGATGATAGTGAAGATGTAGTCTTATCTGCAAATAGTGACCAACCATATAATATTAAGGGAAGTCAAGGCACTGTTGATGTATCCAATTATTTTTTAGTTTACTAATTACACAAAAACCAAATAACCGCAAATTATATTTTATTTTTAATTGATGAATTCACTCTTAAATTTCTTCTACTACATGGAGTGTAGTGAAAGAATAATCGCGAATTGCACACATGATAATTTTTAACGTCACTTTTCCCAAATATATGAATAAACTTCATAATTTATAACAACATTTAATTTATTGGTTATTTATTAATTTATTTAAATTAAAATATATGTGGTCACAATTGTCCAAGACCACTTTCGTGAGAAAGAAATAGTCCATCATGCAATAGAGTATTTGCGTGTGAGGTATTTTGTTGAAATTTATTGTAGCGAGTAATGTTTGGTTTCGAAATGCCACGTTCAAAATTCCAAGGTATAATTCCACCTAATTAATTTAAGAAATAACTTTTATTATGCATTTTTAGCATCGAAAATGCCTAGGTCTTAACGTCCAACCATTGGTTCGTCATTGTATGACGTCATTTTCCATACTAGCAGTAGCGAAATAGCCTAGCTTTGCATTGAGGGTGAAAATATTCTTAGCCTTTTTGAAGTTTTTCGTTATTTGACATAAAACTGAGTTTTTTTTCATGGAAGTTGGATTTTCAGACGCAAGTTCCAACAATCTTCCGGTCATGGACGCGATAATGAACGGGCATTTTCTGTGCAAAAACGCAAACTATGTTGAACGTGAGCAGAAAGACGTAAAATTATCACGGTCGCCATATTATTATTATTTTTCTTGCGTTATATTATGTAAAAATCATGAATTATGCCTTCCGTTATGTATTCGCCGTAATAAAGCCTTAAATTTTACCTAAAACTCTTATAAATCACTAATTAAGCTTTTCTGAACAGCGCACTATTAAACCGTGAGGTAGCTGTATTAGAGTAATACCGCATGACGTGAATGACATTCCTTTCAATTTCATTTATTAATTATGGGATGATTATTGCTTTTGTGACTTCCGATAAACGAAGTTATTATCCTTTATTTTAGCATTTTACAGGAAGTGGCCTGTGTTTTATTTAAGATACCCTTCGTTTTAGTAAAAATTTGTTTTTACAGAGTTGTGATCACTAAATATATAACTCATATTTCCCCGAAGGTTTAAGCTTCCCTTTTCCATAAGTATTAGGAAACTTCTACATTTAGAATCATTTCGCATTAAAGGAAAGGGAATCAAACTAAACAGAGGAACAACGAGAGCGCGTTTGAATACTATCAGCAATCGATAACGGTAGTGAGTTGTCACAGTTGAAATCCTGATGATGCCTAACTGAAGTGAATGCATCTTTATTTGGAGGAAAGTCCAAATATTCTATAGCTATCGTAGTTGATGTGCTGGCATTGGAAACAGTGCTAAGTAGTCCTATCACCTTCCTTTCTTTAGAACAGGCCTCTCAGTCAAAGGCACACTGAAGGCCTAGACTAGCACTCAAACACATGAGGCACAGCACTTTTTTGATTCAGAGTAGGCCACCCATTATTTTCCATCTCATGTAACTGAACTGAAAATGGAATAATATATATTTAACAAACGAAATGTAACTACTTTTTCCCAAGTCTTAGCCGTGTCACTAGTCTTAATATAAATTATATCAATAGGCAAATATCGCACATCTATATCAAATAAATACAGATATTTATGTTTGGAAACGGTTCGTTATCTTTAGAAAAACTTCGTTATGCCTAGAAAAACAAATGTACTACTTTAAATATAAGAATAATTTAGTAATAAAACATAATGATCCGTTTAAATATGACATAATAGCCATTGAATACGACATTAATACAATGATATAATAAGGGCAGTAATACGATATTTTGAACCACTTAAAAAGGAAAAGATATAATGCAAACCATTCAAAAATGACAAGTAAAATATATACGATCTAATTATCGTAACGCAACATAATAGGCCGTTTAAATACGGCATAGGAAACCAAAACAAAACCATCGGTCCAAACGATACTGATCAGTTTAATCAGCCGCAATAATATTATCATGAACGATTAAATTGCCTTAAATGTTCCGCAATTTCAATTAGAATAACATAAGTATAGCACAAAAAGTTTATAATTACAGTTTAAGATAAGTACCGCTTAACAACGAATTGTGTTATACAATTATGCCTGTAAAACTACTAACAACTTATTTCTTAAGTAAATTTGCTACACTTACGTTAAAGTGATCAGCACAACAGCGCAGATGAGATGATCTAGAAATGACATGGTTTTCAGGTCTATTTGAGCGGAAATTAACCAGTATCTTCTACTTACTGGAAATTTTACTAAAAACTTTCCGAGTGTTGTCACTCTCGACTCCTAACCCAGCGGCACAAAGCCTCATCGTCTCTCATCTTTCTAGCTGTAATTTCATTGCTAGAATAACTGCCTTCTTCCATTTAAATGTATTTCACACAGCAACAAAATCGTCCCAATAACGTTAGCAGGATTAATATCAAAACAGTCTCACGCCAAGGTTACACAATCACACTCCACATCTCCAAATCAACAAATGGTCAAGAATGGGAGATGACGTCAGAGCCCGATAAACATGGCGGACCAGTGTTTCGGCGCAATAATAATTTATAAGACTTTGTTTGCTGATAAAAAATTAACGATAAGCCTATCGAACGTCAGAATGAAAATTTAGTGCCTGAAGTATCGTTAGATTTTTTTGACGTCACTTCTCAAAAGTATGCAAATACTCTATTTTCCATGGATAATAGTCCATTATGAAGTAATGAGAACTCTAAACCTTCGCAATAGGCCCTGCGTAAGATTTAGCCAGACTATGCCGTAAAATTGAAGATAAAATGGATCGACCGAGTGACAAATGAAGAAGTCCTAAGAAGAGTGGGAGAAAAGAGAAGTCTGCTGAAAACTATAAAAAGAAGACTTAATCGGCCACACCTTAAGACACGATGGCCTGATGAAGATAATCGTCGAAGGAAAAGTGAACGCGAAGAATGGAAAAGGCAGGCCTCGTATGAGTTACATAGAACAGTTCGTAAAGGACGTAAAAGAGAGGAACTACGGCCGATAGAAAAATCGAGTGGAGAGCCGCGTCAAACCAATCCTAGGATTGTTGACCCGTGATGATGATGATGATGATGCCGTAAATTCAGGAAAATTCCAAGTTTATCATTTTTTTACAAGGAAAATGTTCGCCAAGGTAGCTAATCCTCATATTCATTGATACTTTCGCACTAAATACTAGGCATGGATCCTACATTTTCATATCACGCAAATGGTATCATGACTATTACCAAAAAGAGGCTCATTGACGAATATACATAAAGTTGGGTAATTTAGAATTTCGGTTAATATGATTACAGCTACATATGGTAATATTGGCAGAGTGAGAATTAATCATTAAAAGTCTACCCACGAGAAGCAATATTATGTTACTTAGCGGTTAGGTAAGATTTGATGGAGTATTACTATTTAGTATATGTATAATTTTCCGTCACAAATCTGAAATGGGATTAATCCTTTGACGTACAATGTTGAGGGTAGGTTAGCGCTAACGCCAAATCTCTACACGTCATTTATCCAGTGCGAACAAATACTTCTCTTGAATCCAATATTTGAGAGTAGCTTAATTCTTAAGGAAATTCTCCAACAGAAATTCCCCTGGGGTGAAAAATGAATATTTATCTCTAGAATTCACCTTTTCCAAATCGTTAAAATACTCTCATTAATCTGTCGTTACCTCTCGCATCTCTTCAAAAAATATGTTTAGAAATTTAAATCTCTCCACCTTTGATTTCGGGTTCAACTTGATCACACTTTGTGACCCAACATAAGATCGACTGCAGAGGGTTCAGAATGACTTCAAGCGGTAACTATCAATTTAATTAGGAAATCCACCTCACACAAAAAAAAGACAAAGCTATCCGTAGTGATTGTTTTGGTTCCGTCATGCTAATTTCATATATCTTCACCGATAAGGAGAAGGGAAGCGAAGAAACATACTACGTCCACTTTTATCATTCTACCGCATCAAAAGCTTTCTCTTATGAGGCAATCTAGCTGATAGCTTTCATATCCTTTGGGCGACAGATACAGCTAGAACGAGTGTGTGGAGCTTTGCCATATCGCGCCTCAACTCTCCACAGTCTTCTTGTAGGTTTCTTTGAGATACTGGCCGTGCAGCCACTTGAGCCTTTGCGACGGAAGCTACTGGAGGGTGGGAACGGGAGTGATGGAAATGAAAAAAAAATCAAAAGCCACCCCCATTTGCTATTCACACTTCCTCAATACGCGTCCAGATGTTGAACATCTTGCGAGTCAAGTCAGGCGTTCACTTCTTGTGGAAGCATATTCATATGCTCGCACTTGTTTATGTGAACGAACTTAATGCGGGACGCAACTGATATATTGAATGAGCTTCATGGCCTTAATGGAATGTAAAAAAAAGTGAATAGCAACGATCCCAGGGTCGTAGTTCCACATCCCATGATGTCGATGACCACAGAGAAAGTTATCAGTTTAATCAAACATTGTTTATATACTAAGTAGGCATATGTAAATTTGATTGGGTCAGTTGATAGTAAGTACCAAGAGAATTTATGGAATATATTTTGATGGTTTTTCATGGCCATTGTGGGTAACGTGCGCGTAATCAAAATGTAATCATAAAAAATAGGCATGTTAAAACAATAATTCTCGTAGCTATAATCGGAATATAACATAGAAAGAAAAATTTTAATGTTATTGGTAAATTTTCAAGTTCACAAATTTCTACGAGAGTTGCGATTTTTTTGGCAAGTAATTTGTTTCTGGGCATTTACTAATGGCACACTCGCTATAATCACACACCCATAAATTTCATTGTTCGACGTCATCAGCACTATAATATCTACATTACGTCCAGGAAACTTTCAGGATTCAAAGTTCTTAGTTTCTATTCAACGTAACTTTGAGCATGTACAGTAAAATTAAGCCTGTGCAGCTGTTTACTAAAGGAACTAGGTTCGTATTATCTAACTAGGATGGTTAGAGAGCTTTATTTATTGACAAACTTTAGAAAAGTACTTGATTATTAGGTGATAACCAGTAAACCTTGGTTTAAATATGGCGATAACCTAATCGTGAATACGTGATCTAAACGTGAATACTACTAGGCTGAATTGAATTGATTGTAATAAAAGTTACTTCCGCGACTTAAAATATGAAACCTTCTTTTCTTGTTCATAAAAGGAATAAGGCAGTTTCTAACAAATTTCTGCTACCTAAGAATAGATGTACTTGAATAATCAGGTGAATAATAAATTATTTGATACGGATGTGGTAAGAAATGTGGGTTATTAATGTATATGGGGGAGCTCATGCATGTTTTATTGCATGAACAGTTTCAGAAACTTAGCTGCTTCCAAAAATTTATTCATCTTCCCAATAATTTAATTTAAATTTCTCCACCAAAGAGAGCTCGACAGAAAATATTCGAAGGAACTAAAGAGATTTGAGGAGCACACAAAATATGCTAGCTACGGAGAATCTCTTTAAAGAATTCACCCAAAGTCCTATGTGGCGTAGCAAGCAACCTTAGGTGAAGGTGGAGATTCATGGTGCATACCAGAGCATACTTAAACGACTAGAAAAAAGCCTCATTTTACAGATTATAAGCGGTTTCGTGCTATAGCCAAGCGGATTTTTTACCGAAATCTGATTAGTCAAAGGCTGCAACTCGTTTTATTTAGACGCGAAGCATTTCATGGGACTTCTCTGGTGTGAGACATGTCCGCGGTGTCAATGTTTTAGCAGGCCATACAAATACACCTCTCCCTGGAAACATATTAATTAAATTGACGACGACCTTCTGCGCAGCGGTTTTTACGTTGGAAATCGCGTGGAAGCTGATTTTCGTCCTTGGGAATGAACGCTAAACGCTTTGACGTCAGGGCTCGCGATTTTCTCACCTCGTGATTTCCGCTCAGTACCGGCTGTTAAAAAAAGGTTTTCTCGGATTACTAGCTGTGGTTATCATTCATGGAGTGGAAGGAAAATTTTCTTTACGTTGAAATGTTAACTTGTGAGCAGTGCAAGAGCGTATGGCAGAGGGTGGTGAGTGAAAAAAACTGTAATTTATAAAGGAATTATGGTTCTTCATGTTTTTTGAAACTAATATACTTTGTTTTCGTCATATTAGTTCGTTTTTTTCAAAAGAACAAAGTCCTGTCCTTGTCCTGAAAAACTATAAATTATAAAGGAATTGTGGTTCTTAATGTTTTTTGAAAGAAATAAAGGTGCTGTGTTTTCGTCATATTAATGTGTTCTTTATCAAGAGAACAAAGTCCTGTCCTTGTCCTAAAAAAACTGTAAATAATTAAGGAATTTTGGTTCTTAACGCTTTTCGAAAGTAATATACTTTGTTTTTGTCATATTAATGTATTTTTTGTCAAACAAAGTCCTGTTTTCGGTCCTCCAGTTAATTTCTCAATTTTTTCACTTAACCTTACATGCATAACCTAGCACTGATTTTTAAAATAAAATCAACGATCACGGTTAATCTTTAAATGAAAAACTTCATTCTTTGCAACAAGAAACTCGGTCACTTTGTAAAATGTACTGTTTCCATTCAAATTCCAAATAGCGTCATCCAGCTGATTACGATAGGTTACGTTACGGAGAGTAATATTCTACGAACCGATAAAAATATATCTTACGTGTCCAATGACATTACCCATTGATGCGATCATCTTTTACCAGGAAATGGAACTCGAAGATGCTCAACCAATGCATCACAGAGGGAGGCATATTTCTGGGTAGTTTGTGTCCAAATTATGAAACAGCATTTAGTAGGAAAAGACTTAAAATGACCACAAAACATCGGTATTCAAGTTCTTCCCATTAAATATTGAATGATTTAAGCACTTAATATTTTATATTTAACAGCAATATTGTCCGTTTACATCCATCACAGCCGAAAGAGGTGAACTAATGTTAAATTATCACAATCAGTGGAAGTGACTGACCCTTTGTACATACTTTCCTATTCGTGAACGCTGTGGTAGTCACAGAGAGGAAACAGAAAAAATTCGAAAAAAAAGGGGGGGGGGGATGACGTAGTAATCCTTAACGCAGCTCGTTCAGTGGGCGTCACGTTTTTCTTATTTTAATATTTGATTAATGAGTAATTAGCTCTTGTTAGAAGATTAATTTTTTCAATGCATTTCATTTCTCGTTTCCATCTAACAATTCCGTGCTATAAATATCGATTTCAGTTCCGAGTAAACGCCCCCATTAGGACACGGAAATTATTTGTAACATTATGGCAATGTTATAATATAGAAGAATATTTGTCAGAAGAGCTGCGGTGGGATAAATGTTGAAGATGCGAAAAAACATCTAATCGTAACACACTGCCAGACTTAATATTACGGCACGATATTCAATTCTCAATTGCAAATCAAATAATGAGGAGGTTAGAAAAGGTGAATGCTCGGAAAGAAGGACATAGTAAAAATTAAAATTAATTAATTAATTAAAAATTAATTAATTAATATGGGGGTGGAAAGAAGTTTACTAGCGAAAGATACTAAGGAGAAGTCTAAGTTGTTGAACCAAGAACGTTAGCTCAAAGACTTTTGAATGCTGGAATCCGTTATCGAAAAGCAAAGAACTGTTAGTCATGTAGGCTGGTGTTGTATATCGTGAAGGTAGGTAGGAAACACGCTGATCTGAAGAGAGGAAGTGCTTTAAGGTAAAAACATTGCAAATATGAATAAGGACAACTATCAATATGTACCCCAACTGAGAGAAAAGTATTAATTCAATGCCGTGACCTTCCGTAACCCTTAAATATCACTTAACCACCGTTTTATCGCCTAAATACTCTTCGCAAATCATCTGCCTTCGCCTAATGCCCCTCTTCCCCCCGACCGCTGTCTTCAACCGCGTCCTCAGCGACATATCGCCTTGGTCGCTCTCGCCCATGTGTTTGTGTGTGGGTGTACGTGTGTCCTAGATGCTGTCACTGCATTACGTCCTCTGGCAAGTCGAGCTGGGGATCGGCCATTGTTCTCCGCACGGGATGGAGAGAGTGAAGGGTTTAGAGGGAGGAGGAGGAGTTAGGGGAGAGCGAGTGGGAGATTGAAGGATGAAAAATTAAAAGAAGAATCGCAAAAAAGAGATGATGTCGGAGAAGGGGAGAAGGAATAGAAGGAAGAAGGATGGGCAACTTCTGCTCCGGACACAGAAAAAAAAAGATTGCGTATCATGAGCAGGATGGGGGGAGGGGGAAGAGAGATTGATGTAGTAAAATTGAGGGAGCTGGATTGAGGAAGATAATAGAGGTCTATATAGTAGATGGTTTGTGGGAGATGAGAATGGGAATAGAAGGGAGGGGGGGAGGAAAACTGGGCCTAGAATAGAACCTTGTGGGACGCGACACAAGTGGGGTGTGGAGGCAGGGGTACAGGCTCAGGATCGAGGGTGAGAAGGGGTTTTACAGGGTATTACGCGAGTTTGTCGTTCCACTCATTTCTTTTGTTCCATCGCATGAGGCTCACTCAATTGTTTCGCGGTTGCGGACGGAATGAAAAAAAAAATACTTTCAACAAGAAGAGGCATTTTTCCAGAAATGCTACGACCAGGTGGATCGGAACAGGTAACACGCTTTCGCGATGAGGGAATAAAAAAAAGAAATATAATCTGGAGGTTGACACGCTGATGACAGCTCTTATACGCAAAGAGTATATACAGAATCGTGGCTTCATTGTTTGGCGCTCATTCCAGCCCTACTCAAAGCCGTAGATTGCCGTCCCTGTGTAACTAGGATGAGGATTTTTGAGAAGAAGTGCCCAGAGATGAATAGCTAATAAGCAAGAAATTGAAACTCCCAGCGCCGAGATTAGGTGTGACTATTTCGATGACGAGGAGCGCAGAAGGATATGAGAAAAATCTGCTTTTACTCTGCCATCAAGTGCTTCACGGCGAGTGTTTTTTTTTATATTGGGCACTTTCAAGAGCATTGAGCACACCTCAAATAAGCAAGGCTTTAGGTTTTCACGTCATCCTGCTAATCACACTAGGTTTCACAATTGTCTTCTTCATTATTTTGGAATAGGTACAGCTTAGGATTATTACATTAAAACCAACAATGATATTTGCATCCACATAATACCCTTGAAGCCACCATAAATGTGTGTAGTGTAACTAGCGGAACACAAAAAAGCTTTTAAGTGAACAGTTTAGGTTTGAATAATAGTGATAAACTTTTATTTCTCTCCAAAGAGGTACAAAAATATAAAATACATTTTATGCCGTAATATTGCAGAATATAATATTCATGGTTTTAAGACCGGATTCAACAAGTACTACCGTAACAAAAAAAATTGAAATATTTTTCGCCAGATTTCTCAAATTTTCCGAAGTTACAGATTATTTAATAAAGTTAACTGGCAATTAAATCTCCAAATGTCTATCACTCTCCATCTATCAACCAATCCATCATTTCAGCATGGCAAGTATTTGCATATAGTACATCGATGAGTGAAAAACGCTTTTCACTTTAGCTTATAAATACAACGCAGTACTTTAGTATCCAAAATAAAACCCTTTCGGCTTCAATCATAAGGATCCGATCAGTTTCCCTATTGCAATTATTCAAATAGCCTTATCAAGTTCATCAAGGCATATTCCCCTGAGAAAATTATATTAAGCATGTTGCTTACCCTATGAATTAATGCTTCCGTGTGTGGTATGGCATAGGAATGCACGAGTAATACTTTTTACGGCCACAAAATAATCTAAATAATAAAACGCGACGACGCCCACACGACACGCTTCGGGTGTAGTGTCAGCTGGAGGTCGTCCGTAATCGCCCGACCGTAATGACCTCCCAAGTGGAGCGATACGTACGAGCACAGAAAGTTGGCGACGCAGATATAATTACACATGAGGGCCGGGCGTAATGAGAAAGTCTAGGGACCGAGCGAGAAATGGATCGACGTGTGACGTCCCGGAGAACGCTGGGTGGGAACGGGATAGGCCGGAAGATGAGACCCAGCGGCGGGTCACTCGGATAAGGAGATCGCGTGGTGAAGGCTGGTCGGAGGGTGGAAGAGCCGAGGGCTAAGGACAGACAAGGCAGGAATAGCTAGCTTACGGAGGGTTGCAAGGGAGGGGGTTTGCTGTACGAAGGTTATGTGCTAGGACAAAGGTGCGGGGCGGGCATGCTGAATGACGTAGGACTCATCAGAGAGGGGCCTGTATTTTGACCCCACCATAACACAACCCGCTCCCTACTTTTTCACCCCCCTTCCCCTCGCCCCCCCCCCCTCACTCCCCGCAACGCACGCAGCGACGATAGAGGACCCGGAGATAAGGTCATTAATTACCGCCGGAAGGCGCGGTTAAGGAGAGGGCAGTGGATGCAGGGGACGGAGCGGTAAGAGGCAACGGAAAGCGAGGAGATGGGAAGCGTGGGAGGTGATGGGACTCAGTTAATTTTTACCCGGGCATCCCTCACATGAGAATACGATGCATATTATTTGTGAATTTGTTTTGTAATATGAGGCTGGAGAGTACATCACGCGGATAAAACAGAGATATGTCTTTATACATTGTTATGTAGTTAAAATGGAACTTAAAAGATTTGACGTTGTGAGAGGTGAGTATATTTCAGGCAATGAAATGTAAACATACTCCTAAGTACTTCAATTATTAGGCAGCTACTATATGTTGCTCCGCCAAGAACGGTTGGTTTTAAAAAAATATCCTAATCTAACACCATCTTTATCACATTCATATTCACCTCGACATTTCCATGACACACTATATTTTTTCAAGCAAATTCTTTCTTTCCTTTTCATCTCATCAAATATTTCCAGCATCTACCTCCTTCCCTCATGTTCACAGCGGTTGGTTTTTTGAGTTAATGTCTTCATGAAATAGGCTACTTATTATGTTTAAAATACAAATGTATTTACAATAAAAATGAGTAGTTACCCATCGTTTTTCCACCGCACTTCTTAAAGATATTGGTAATTTTACGATAAGGGATATTAAAGGCACATTTTATGGATTGAATGAAGAGAGGTGGAATATAAATACATAGATAAACGTCTTTTTCAGGAAGTGATTGTTATTGACAGTCTTTTCTTCCTTTTAATATGACACACGCCTACCGGAAGCAAGAAGTAGCATTGGAAAAGATTTGACATGCAAGCAAATTACAAAGTTGAGAAGAGACAATTAAAAACATGCATTATTGATAGAAGACTAGCAATAAATATTTAATATATTATTATTCCATGCTATACAAGCAAATAATTATGTGCATCGTAAAACGGCTGTCAAAAATTTGGCACAAATATGTCCATGACACTAAGTGTAGTTGATAGAAGAATTAAAATCTCAGATCAGGAGGAGCAAAATGGAGCATAAATGCAAGAGCACAGCTAGCTGGGGTGGGAGGATGAAATAGGGTCCGTAATGGACGGATTATACCGCACCAGTTGTTGAACCGGGACCTTTAATTTCCGTGACGAATGCTCAGCCCGCTTGACAGAGATCGTTCATCTACGGTCCAACCGACTACGAACAAACACGCACACGACCGCCTGGGGGATAAATAAATCTTGATAGAGAAACAAAATAAAAACTGAGGTTCTTTCCTTCACATTCTTCCAGTGGAGTGTTTGAAACAAAAGGGCAAGGGTGTGAAGTTGGAGAATCGCTCAATTTTTTTCCGTCCCACCGCGTGTATATATTTCGCGCTGAGAGGAAGAGGCTTGGTGCTTCGCGATGCTTAGGGAAGGGGTGCAGTGGTCATCTCCTCGGGAGGCACTGGGTGCTTTCCGTGGAGCTGCCGGCTTCTCACGGCACCCATTAATCTCGTGGAGGTCTGGGTATCGATATGAGGCTGACTATATGTAGCTTGGTACCTAGGACGGATCGGGGGTTGATGGTTTGGAGCCGAGTTTTAGGCATAAACCGGAGACTCCGTGAAGTCTGTGGGAGCGAGGGAGCTGAGTTTTTGGACCTCGGGCCGGAGCTGGAAACGTGTCGGGTGCCCCTGAATCGCTCGGGTGTCCACTACACGGACGAGGCATCGTCTAAGGTAGCGAGTAGGATACTGGAGCATACACGTAGGGTTTAGCTCAGGTGGTAGCCCAGAGTGCAGGTCAATCCGCGGGGGAAAAATCGTGCAAGAATTTGACAGAACATGCAGAGTAGTTTTAGAAGGTCAGAGAAAAACACATGGAGAGAACGAACATGATAATTCATCAAAGGTAAGAGGTAGACCAAATAGTTTGTCCGTCAAAAAATTATCGAGGAAAATTTTAGTTGGAAAGGAGCACCAAGAGAGAAACAGATTGGAAGAAAAAATTTCAGTGATAGTAGTGAATTGTCGTAGTATAAGAAATAAAGTAGCAGAATTTCACCACCTCATTAAGAGTACTAATGCAGATATAATCGTAGGTACAGAAAGCTGGCTTTCGAAGGACATATCAGATCATGAAGTATTTCCGAAGTGTTTTACAGTATACAGAAAGGATAGAGTAAGCAGAAACGGAGGAGGAGTTTTCATAGCTGTGAAGGACCCGTATGTCAGTAGAAGAGAACTTATTTCAGAGCGAAATGTAGAAAGTATTTGGTGTTCCGTTAAAAGTAAAAGTAGTAACGCAAAAAAGATATATGTAGGTGCATATTACAGGCCACCGGACGCAGACGTCAATTCTATAATAGAGCTAGAGTCAGAGATACGCACATTACTTTCTGGGAAGAATGATAGAGGAATAATAGTAGGCGGAGATTTCAATCTCCCCTCGATAGACTGGAATACGTGTAGTTTCATTGCAGGAGGTAAGGATAAGGAACATTGCGAATCACTGTTGAACACCTTTACGACACATTCTCTACAACAGCTAGTAACAGAGCCGACCAGGGGTAACAACATTCTAGACTTATTAGCAACAAATATACCCGAGAGAGTTCTAAATACAGTTACAGACACAGGAATTAGTGACCATAAAATAGTGCATGCGAAATTTATTGTAGGCGTTGAAAGACATTATAAACCAAGGAGGAGGGTGTACTTATTTGGCAAGGCAAATTACGACGGTATGAAAGAGGAATTAAGGGAAGCGTTTAATGTATTCAGCGAACAAAGCAAAGGATTAAATACAGAGGATTCGTGGAGAGAATTTCTTGAGGTCACCCGTAACGCAGTTCATAAATACATACCAAGTAAATATATTAGTGATAATACAGAGCCAAGGTGGTATAACGCGGAGGTTAGGAAATCACTAAAGCGACAAAGGGTATGCCACGCTAAGATGAAAAATGCCAGACGGGGTCTATCGGTAGAGGAAAAAAATGAGCTAGTTCAAAACTATAAAAAATCGAGAGCATTAGCAAGGAAATCATGTCGGCAAGCGTTATCACATTTCAAGAGCAAGATGTTAGGAGAATATTTAGATAGCAATCCTAAAGCGTTTTGGTCATATGTGAGAGAGCTTCAGGGAAATAAGTCCACAGTGCACACACTTAAAAATGATAAAGGAATCAGAGTCACCAGCAGTGTAGAAAAAGCCAACACTTTAAACACCTTCTTCCAAAGTGTATTCAACTCATCGTCACAAAACGCAGTGGAACCACCGCCGAACACTTTCAGTGAGCAAATGCCCGAAATAAAAATTTCATGTCGCGGAATAGAGCAGCAGTTAAAAAGCATAAGTAAAAACAAAGCACCAGGTCCCGATCAAATTCCTTCCAGAGTTTATAAAACATTAGCTTCTGAAATAGCCCCCTATCTAGAAATAATATTCAATAAAACACTAAAGAACCACACAGTACCCAAGGATTGGAAAGTAGCTAACATTACACCTATATTTAAAAGCGGTGATAGGGAAGAACCTAGTAACTACAGACCCATTTCACTCACGTCAATCTCTTGTAAGATATTTGAGCACATAGTAGTCAGTTCGATCATGGGGCATTTGGATAGTCAGGGATTACTCATAAACAGCCAGCATGGGTTCCGGAAAGGTAGATCTTGCGAGACACAATTAGCTTTATTCGTACACGATATTTTAGTCCACGGCGAAAGCAGTACTGAAGTTGATGCGATATTTTTAGATTTTAAAAAGGCTTTCGATAAAGTTCCTCATGACAAATTAATCTTGAAGTTAGAGAGTTTTGGTATAAATAAAGACGTTGTATGTTGGGTAAAAGAATTCTTAAGTGGGCGAGAGCAGAGGGTTGTCATAGATGGTATCATGTCGGACACAATCGAAGTCACATCGGGAGTTCCCCAGGGTAGCGTAGTAGGTCCGCTTCTATTTCTTTTATACATAAACGATTTGGGTACCGTAGTTAGTAGTAACCTTAGACTTTTTGCAGACGATGCGGTGGTGTACAGGGGTATATCAAACGAAGAGGACATGAAATCACTTAGCAAGGATTTAGATGCAATTGAAGAGTGGTGCGACAAATGGCAGTTAGAACTCAACCTTAAAAAGTGTGTAGCTATCAATTTTTGGAGGAGGAATAATTCGATAGAGCGATCCTATAGAATTAATAACACGAAGATCGAAAACGTTGAAACCGTAAGATATTTAGGTGTAACAATCACTAAAGATTTATCGTGGGGAAGACACATAAGGGAAATATGCGGCCGAGCGAAGAGAAAGCTAGGATTTATAAAAAGAGTACTTGGGAAATGTGATGAGAAGACAAAAGAGCGATGCTACTTTTCACTAGTTAGGCCCCACCTTGAGTATGCAGCCAGTGTATGGGATCCTAATGAATTAGGTTTGATGAGAGAACTAGACAGTGTGCAGCGTAGAGCAGCTAGGTTCGTCAAAAGGTGTTACGATAGGTTGAGTAGTGTATCAGAATTAATACAAGAATTAGGGTGGGAATCATTATCAGAGCGTAGATTAAAGTTCAGATTTAATCTATTGCAGAAATTTCAATCGGATAGCTTTACTGAAGATGTTAGGCACATATTGAAAACACCAGCGTATTATGCTAGATTCGACCAGATAAATAAGATTAGAGAGATAGATTGTCGTACAGATAGATTCAAAATGGCATTTTTCCCCCGTACTATAAGAGAACAGAATAGGCAGCATAGGAAAGGGATAGGTAGGGGAAATATTTTAGAGTATTCTGTAGTGCATGATGCATGTATTAACCCCTCAAATACTATAGATACTAACAATCTAGTTGCATGAGACCCTTTAGTTGCTTGCTTGCATGCTAGTAGTGAATGCTTGGTGACCTTCACCCCCTGCCACACACCCTCGCGGTGGCTTGCAGGGTATCGTGTAGATGTAGATGTAGATGTAGATTAATCCACACCGTCCGCGGCCGTATGTGAGATGTCAGCCGGAGCAAGCGGTGAGGGGTCGAGTGTTAGAGCCTGTGTGTGAGACCGTGTTTGCCCAGCCTTGCTGTCCTCTCGACTTGCTCCAATCCCTCCCTTCCCTTCCCCACCGAATCCGCGGTTTTATAAATTGGTGGCGAGGCTTTGGGCACATATTTTTATCTCATTTTGTACGTGGACCGATGTGGGTGCCCGGACGCAAGGCAACTCGGGATGACTCTCCTCACGGGTTTATTTTTTTGTTTCAAAGCGAGAAATACTCGTGTGCCATTTATTTATTTAAAAACTAAAAGAACCCCTCATAGCAATATTTCCCTCACTCGCCGCAGACAAGCCCAACGCCTCGTTTGACGCTTTTCAGCTCCTAAGGTTACGTTCGTGGAAGAGGACGCTCCATGGGTTTCTTATCGTATCTCCAGCCCTTTGTATACCAGTTTCATATTCGGAGCGGCGGGTGGGATGGCGAAAACAGGGTTACTGTGTAGGGGCACGGTTTGGACTACCGGCTCCCTCTATTTACTCGACGCTCCTGAAGAATGTCCGCCGGACACCTGAATAAAGCTCGGGAAGGTACGGAAAAAATTGCCCCCGCCTGCACAGTATAAGAGATTTGAAAAACGGTGGGCGTGTAATCTGGTAAGAAATCTCAACATAAATCTCAAAAATGACTTTTGTAAGTTTGTAGTTCTTGCATACTAGAAATCGAGAAAAAGAGGATAATAACAAAAATATTGAGACATAGTAGAGACCACACATAGAGCTATATTTACTCCAGCAACAGAGCAAATTGCGCTTCTCCGTTAGAAAAAAATACACTACAAAGGATGCATTTGATCATAAAATAGGTACTACTGTGTTCTGCGAGCCACCGCAAGTCATTATGGCAAGAGGTGGTAAGTAATCGACTGTGGAAATGGCGTTACGAACAATACTACTTAATTTAAATAATATTCTATATATAATTAATATCCTACGAGCCACCACGAGGGTATCTGGCAGGGGATTATGATAATATTAACGTAAGATAAGTATTAATTTTGAAAGTATTATAGAATTTGCAGCCACTTATTCATCATAATCAGTCAATGATCTTGGGATGGTTTGACGTAACCCTACAATCGATTCTTCATCTACGCGATACCTTGCAAGCCACCGCGAGGGTGTGTGGCAGGGGGATATTCTATCTATCGGATTCTTCTGTCGGCCAACCATTTCATATTAGCGTGATTCCTCTTTTTCACATCCTGTTCCATATATCTCATACAAGGCCTTCCTTTGCCATTCAACTTTGCTTTGCCGTTCACTTTTCCCTCGATGGCTGTTTTCATCAGGCCACCGCGTCTTAAGATATGGCCGATTAAGCTGCCCCGTCATTATCTATTTGGAAAATCCTCCAGAACAATGCAAGAAGGGAGATAGTAAATATACGCTTGTAATAATTCTTGTTGAGAGTTGGAGTCAACATAGGTTATGGAGATGCTGAAATGTCTGAGCATGTGGAGATAGAGCATAAATCTTGCCCAAGAGTTAAGTACCCAGTGTATGGAACTTCTGGTCATACTCTTAAGGCATATCATTAAACACAATGGTACAATACCTAGTCAAAACTGGGGAACTGGGAACATCAATATTAACATTTTGCGGGTATAGGATTTTCTTGTTAGAAAAATTAGGCGTTCAAGAAAAATTTTGTGAGAGAAAACCAATACCACCGACCAGAAGTGGGAATTACAACTGAATTTTACCAACAAGTTTTTTTTTTTACTATTTAACTGAATTTTGATGAATTGTCAACTCAACATTGAATTCATTTTAACCATTGCCCATTTCTCCTTTAGGATCGGTGTATTTCCAATACATTATCATACTATAATAACATTTCTTTTATTTTTGGCCACACTAAAGGTTTAATAGCGAGCTTTAGCATCTTTAGCAGCGAGCCTCCTTCTACGCACATGTCCCTTTCGCCTGTGTTTTAATTCTTTCAAGCAATATTCTTTCCACAGACACTTAAAGTTTAACACTTCTCTATTGATTCCCTATTCAGTCAGTTTTCCTCCCCCAATCTTTCCAAGGCCACCTTAATAAATCATCCAATCTTTTCTCTTCGACTCTCTCAGAAATCCAGGTAACAATTTGATAAGAAGCCACGCGTATGAACGAGCTTAACTGTGTTTTCCCTGAAAATGGATGCCTAATTATTATTTCAGGTAGTTTGAGACGACGTTTGGGAATAAATACTTTACAATAATTCTATAAATATCTGGTTAAAATATGTTTTTAAGGCACAGAATAATACGTATCTAAGTATTCAACGAATTCCAAAACATGCAAATATGCCTTTTTCAATGCATAAAGAAGGGCTGAAAAATAGTATTTATGACATGAAAATTACTTTCATGAGATAAATAGAGTTATTTTGTTAACTAATTTGAGCAGAAAAGTTTTCTGTATGGTTGGCAAAGTTGTGAACTGAAAATCTTGATGTGATGGCAAAGGTAATACCTCATTTGCACATGCGTGGGCCATCAGGCGTTATTCCCGACGCGTAATGTGAAATTAATTTTTTCCCATCGCATCGACGCATTTAACCCCGTTTAAAGTAATTGATATACCGAGCTGTTGTGTGACGGGGCGGGCAAATACGTTTTTGAACACGAGGAGCGTACTCACGTGCCAAAATCACCTCAAATTTGCAAAGCGTGACGGGCACGCCACACGGAGGGTAAATGGGAATCTTTAATGAAGAAAGCCTCGACATGCACAGCGATGAACTCCGTGGCCACCCGACCCTAATCAGCGGAGATCCCTTGCAAAAACTGGTGGACATAACCCTTTCCTGGACCATACCAGCACATACGAGGTTTTTATCAGTTCCTGTTTACTCAAGAGATCTCTTATCAGTCAAACATTCCTGTGCGCTGATGACAGCGAGAGTAGGGCATTAGACACGGACCAATTTAGTATGAGATCGAATTTCATGAATGCAGAGTATGAAAACATCAGCCCTTGCATATAAACTAAGCAATAATAGTTTATTTATCATGCTTCTGAGTGCTTAAGTTCACTATGTTTCCTTTTTATGTATTTCCTTTTTATGTATTTTCTTTTTGTGCATCCGAGAATTTGTTAGGTAGTGTATTTATTTTTTGGTTTCCTATTGTTTTCTTTTGCAAATCGCCATAGTGATCAAACATCGAAGATAAATAAGTGGATGTTACCTGGGAAGAAATATTGTGTAAAGCTTGATACCTATGGAGTAAATGAAGTGCTAAGTGGTATAGGAATTTGAGTTTATTAATCGCTCTGACACGTTATGCTTAGAGAAAACGAATGCCTATGGTATATTTTGTTAAGCTTCTTATCTAATCTCTTGGAATTACCTACTAAAACCAATTTTTCTAGCGGAAAAAACTTACCACCACGGTTTTTGACTTACCACTGCATCTTATCATTTAGTTATAATTTGCTAGGCTCCACTTAGATTTGCAAAAACTAAACAAAATCCCCTGCTCATGAGGATTTTTAATTATATCACCAAGCAAAAACATGTAAAAAATCTAAAACTTTACAAGTAGTTCTTTGACGCGCAAGATACTCGAGTACACGGTAACACGGAATTAAACACTTTAATGAAACTTGGATCCATATTTCAACAGAGTTCATTCCCTTTGATACGGGCGCTGTTTACTGTTAGCCATTACGAAATCCCCGCTGACAGAACCCCGGAAACGCTAGAGCAGTTTGAAGATTTGCTCAGACGAACCGCGTAGCTCTCACACTCGATGGTGTCCGCTTTTCATTTTTTTCACTCGCGGACGGCAAAAACCGTAAACTTAGACGCTTGCTCGCGTCGCGAAATTCCACACAATGAAGAGTTGAGGAAAATACCCAGCGCAGAGTGCAAGCGTTTGAAGCGGTCTCGAAGCGCTTCCGGGTCTCAGTTAAGATCTTGCCCGAAATAGCGAGGGCGGAATCCCGAGCGAATTAGACTATTCTAATTAAACCTCACCTGCGGTGCTGAAAACGTGCAGAGAGGTATCAAATATTTAGCCCGGTTGCGTGGAGACGAGCGAGGGATGCAACAAATTCAAAGCATGAATCCAGTCCGCAACAGAATAGGTCCATCCCTCGCGGAGACGAAAGAATACAATGGAATAACCGCGTGTGAAGTAAGCACGCAAGCGGAAGGACGAGTGTTGTGTGCCGAGTGGGAAAATTCTGCAAGCTCTCTCGTTCATTACTCGCAAACTTTTAAATAAAATTTATGACAGCGCTATAATAGAGTGACATAGAATATATCCATCTCGTGTAATATGGGCATAATGGGTGAGCTCGTCACACATTTTTCAAAGTTTTAATGTCTCAAGCCTTTTGTTCCATTTTCTCCAATTTTAGAAAGAGAGAAAGAATGTTAATGTGACCATACAATGAACGCCCACATCTTGATGGCTTGTTTCCTTGAACGTCACCTGCAATTAGGCGTCTCTATCAACGTCTCTTTAATTAGGAGATATAAAATGATCGCGCGCTTCACCAAAGTGTGAAATTCACGTTGTGCTACTTCTTCTAAAACTTCATTAGTACACTTATCAATTTATGCGCAGCTTCACTAAAAATTCTGGCCTTTGATAAATCATTGAATTGTTATTAAGATTGTGGACGAAAAAAATAAGAATATTCACAATTATAGAATAATGGCGCTACGGACAACATTTTGAGGTTATAATTTAATCATTTAAAGGGTAGAAGTCCCTAGAGCTTATTAATTTCTTTTTTAATTGATTCATGATATAGGAAATCTAGTTAATAGTTTTATGTAAATAATTTACAACAACAATATTCGCCTACTTCATGAATGGGTGGTCGCATAATCGACCACTGTGCATTGCACGCAACAGTTCTCAGATCTTAAGGACAATAGCCAGAATGGACAGAGGTTGTTTGAGCTACCACCTGAAGCCACAGCTTAGGTAATGAAAATAAACATTTTTTTATAAACGTAGTATATTTCTGGGTCCTTATTCTCTTTCTGAAACTCTAGTGGTATCCAAGGGATACCATAGGTTTTCGGGACTTGCGTTAACTTTTTGTAAACATTCTAATGAGGAAATCAATGAAACGCAACCTCGGTTTCGTTGCTGGGGAGATAACCGAGGTTGCGTTTCAAACGAGAATACGGGCCCAGGGCCTTTTTTCAGCCAGAAACCGTGTCGAAATATTTTACGTCTTCACCACGTGGAAGGACACAGCACATACACGCTCAGCGGTTGACTAAACGACAGCCAACGCGAGTAACACTTATAAAAAGCTAGACGTAATGAAATAATGCAAAACTTTTTTACATTGTGATTAAATAGGTACTAAAGAAGAAAATACTCACAGTATCTCATCCATATAAATCGCAATCCAGCTGAAAAACGCTATAACGTAATAATAGTCCACTTTCCGAGCGGATTCACTCGGGTCACTACACGCTCAGCGGTTGACTGAGCGACCACATGTCCGAGAACGAGTGTCTCGAATGACTAGAAGGTGTACCTGATGTCTATCGATCATCAAGGCAACACATTAAAACGCATGCTGAGGAATACTCATACAAAAATCATAGAGACCTCCAGGATCGAGGTAGTCGCTCAGGCGACCAGTAAGCTATTCGGTCTGGAGATTGTCAATCCAATTCCCATGAAAATATACTTATAAAACCACCCAAATCCCTAGAAATTCATTCCAAGAATTACATACTTTTTCTGTCTCATTCCCGATTAGTAGGCCTGCCCAAAATGCTTGAACGAATTCCTTTCCTGCGTAGTCTTGGGAAACTTCACTGATTCACAATAATTCCTTTACAAAACCCAAATTATTCAAAATGGCCGTGGAACTGATTCAATTTCCACTGGATAGATACCGAAGCAAAAATTAGGAGAAGTGAGCACAAGTGCAATCATTCACTTGTTGAAATATACCTACCTACTTAAATAACTGTCACTACTTATTACACCTATGTTTTACAAACAAGATATTGATATAATGGATCACGTTTTAGCCATAATTTAATTCATTAGTAGGCAATCTTTCAATTCTAAAATAAATGTCATTCGTTTTGAACTGAAGTAGAATGTAGAGGAAATTTTTAAGAGATGTTGGTGCTTACTCCGTTTCTTTCCTGAGTAAAACGATGCAATTGCCCGAGAATACTAGAACACTTCATCAGGCTTAAGTCTTGATGGTAATGATTACTACAGGAGCATATTTTAAAGAGACCCACAGAAATGAAACCGTTGTAAGAACTAATTGCTAATTAGCGTTGGAAATAAATTGGATATTCAGATTTTATCGATTTAGGGTTTGTAGACTGAATAATAAAAATCTTAACGTAAAAAAATAAGTACTTAAACTAATTTTGTTATTTAACACTTTTTTAGAATTGTTAAATAGAGGGATGGGAAGGTACATGATGAAAACTAATAATAAGATATGGTTGCCAAAGTCTTCAGTTCATGACGCTGGCAATGGAGCCAGCCAAAATATTTCATACCCTGTCAAAAATATATGACAATAATGTACAGCCAAAACCGTAGAGAGAGACGGATAACCTTTAGGAATGTTTCAGTTAGAAATAATTTAAATAGTTTGAATCCACTAGAAAAACACCAGACAGCATGTTGTTCATATACAAGAAATTGTATTCATAAGGAATTAAATACGTCCATTGGCTACAAAAAAAGTAATAATTGAAGTAGATAAGAGCCTTACATGAAACACATTGATGAGATTGCACCCTCTGATAGTGCTAGTTAAGAAAATGCTACAGTAAAAAAATAAAACCATATCACTTGGCCTTGTGTATTGCAAGAGCACATCTACTTTTGCGTGGACCAACCTATAGAAAATTACATATTTGATTGACGGAAAGAAGACCATTGATATAATTATCAGAGGAAGCATATGACAACTCTTTACATGAACGCCGGAGCTCCATTTCACCCTGACACACATAAAACCATTATTCGTGGCGTTAATAACCCTGTAGTAATCTTCTCAATTGCAAGACCTTGGTTCAGAGACTGACCTTGGCAGCACGAATTCAATATTCTTCTGGGTATTCTCACCTCGTGTACATAAAGGCAAACCTATGTTAGAGACCCTAGAATTTCGATCACCTTCGGGAGCAAACTTTGCCGTTGAGGCATTATTTTAGGCTTACAGACACAAAATGCGTCGCCCCTTCATTTTTTTTCGCCCAAAACCCTCTGGATTAAAAAAAAAACCTACGACCTCCATTGTCTGAGAAGCTGAGGTTTTCGATGCCATATGGTAACCTTATGCCTTCGGAAGCCTTACAGATACCCAGCCGTCCCGACCGCATGACAGCTAGCTCCTATACTCCTCACCAGCCGGCCAAACCTCTTTCAACAGCATCCACCCCTGTCCTCCCTTCCACCAGGGCCCTCTTCCTCCCCTTAGCCGCCTCCCCGCCCCGTAGGCCACCGAGGGCACCGCCTTCCGAGGCCCTCAACCACCCGCTTCATAAATCAGCTAATTATTCCCACCAGCTCCCCCTTTCTCCTTTCCCTCGGCAAGGCTGCTCTGCCGAAAATTCTCATTAGACGTGATTGAAGTTTCGGGATTCGGGGGCAGATGGCCCATCCACACACACAGGGCCGGAAACTGCTAATATTCAACTTCGATCCGGAACCCCTTTGATGAGATAAGATATGAGTCATTGGCAGGGGAGGTGAACCAAATCTCGGGGAAAAACTAGGCTACCTCGCGGGTGGCGAAATGGATATTACCTCTTGACAGGCAGCATGAAATCCATTTCTATTTACACGAAACCTGTACGGGGGATGAGAGCTTAAGGCAACCATGTTCTCCTCGTGGTGTTAGTTGTAATAATAGGTTTCCAGACTTGACAATGTCAAAGGTCATATTTATAGTTCATACTTATATTTCAACTTAAGAACTAACAACTAGTAGGGCATACTTATATTTCAACTTAACAAACTATCCACTGACTAATTATGGCCAAGAATTTTGAATGGATTAGTTTTATGGTAATAACGATTACATGACGGCTACGTTTTTGGCAATCATTTCAGAAATAAAGGAATAAAATCAGCTGCGATCACCTAGTTTAATGCTTCTTTGCAATTGAAAATATATATTATTTAAGAAATTTAAGCAGGGATGAAGTAATTAGGTCGGCCAAGGTAGCCAAGCCATTCGTGGGATCAAATTTTGCTTCAGAGATGGGCGTTGTGTTTTTCATAGCGTATTTAATCTACATCTACATAATGCCCTGCAAGCCACCATAAAGGTGTGTGGTAAGGGGTGAATTCTCACCAAACATAAGCACACAAGCAGAAAAAAGGATTAGTAAAATTGCAATAGCCTAACTTCAATATTTAAGAAAGATAAAAATAGCAAAGCAAGCATGCAAAAACGTGCCTTTAGTTGGGTAAGCTTAACGTCCTCATACCAACATGCAACTATCTGTGCTATCCATTGATACACTCGTATTGAATAAATTTACCTCTATTCATATCCCTATTTGTATGAGGAAAAAGGGACATTTTGAATCTGTCAGTTTGGCATAAAATATCTCTAATTTTGTGATTATGGTCCAGTCTACCATAGTAAGTTGGGGTTCGCAAACTATTTTTAACGTCATCACTGAAAATATTATCTTGGAATTTACTTAAGAGATTAAGTCTAAATTTTAGCCTGCGATCTGACAATTATTCCCATTTAATTCATTTAATAGACTGGCTACGCTAGTATAGTTATCGTAGGTAGGTATCCCATACACGGAAACGTAGTCGAAATGAGGTCTAAGAAAGTCTAAGTAAGTAATTTCTCGTACATGATCGTCACGTTTACGCAATACTCTTTTTGAAGAATCCCAGTTTACGATTAAGTTTACAAAGTTCGGGACGAAAGATTAGTTTTCGTCCAACAGCGTCTTAACCTAAGCTGTTGGAGCATCTAAAATGCCTAATCTTTTACTTTTATCAAGTGATTATATACCATACTTTGTCCCGTTAAAAGCAGAAACAATATTGCAACATATTATACTCAACAATGTGTTCCAGATATACATGCAGCATGTGTGGGAAACGTCACGTAATTCACTTGCTGCACATTGTAAATTGAACCTACTAGCTAGTAAGACCACCTCTCTCTGTCGATAAACATTCTCTATTATTTTAAACCAATGTAAAACACAATTCATAGCAAAACTAAGAGCAAATATTTCCCGCGTACGAACATTATCCGTTATTCTCGTGAAATAAAATTCGGAGTAATGATCTAAATATTCAAAAGTTCACACAATACATGCCCTGCCTAACCAACTTACCCTCTCACATAGCTCAAGTACACAGGGGTTCATGTCTTGATATCTATAGAGGCACACAATGGGTACTTATGCCATCCAACATACTATTAGGGATGCGGCCCATCTAGGCTGTCTCTGTTCCTACACTGGAATTAGGCTCTCAACAAGGATTGTATCTCCACATCTCAACATCCTTATACAAGGGGGTCTTTATACTTAGGGGTTCCTATATGTACTTAGACGCGGTAACCTCACCGTTCCGCCTAGCTCTCTAGGTACGTAATAATTCTCTACGACTTTGCATGCGTGTAAGCTCTTTAGTGACTACCCCTAGAGGCCCGTATTAGGCATTAGCGAAACCTCACTCTCAAATTCTAAACTTGAAACTCACTTTTGAAAACTTTTTCAGGAAAGGATAATTTTTATTTTTGGGAATTCTACATGCATGTGAGTACCTATAGGCTTCAATAAAATTTCAGCACTCACACATTACTTTCTCTCCAATTTTTCTTTAAATCTATACTACGATTTCACATTTGACCTTTAGGTCATGCATGATTAAAACTCCCATTCCATGTAAAGTACTCATAATTCTGCCCTATTCCTAACTATATCAGCATTCTCCCTTCCGTTAGGAATGGCAGAATCTCGTCATTCAAAGAAACGTTTTTTCATCACTACCTAATAAGCCTCTTACTATTTGCATTCTTTTTCCCAACCCTCCAAGTACCTCCTCAACATCCTTCCCTTAACATCCACAGAAAGCACGGTGGACAACGCAAAATGTTTCTTTAATGCCGTTGAACGGATGTTATTGCGTACGAATCACACAATTGATATCATTAAAGGACAGTATTATAAATCCTCTTACTCCATTATACCCACGACATACTTCGCGGCAAATTGCGTGGAGACGAGTTCATATAGATGAAGTTGAATTTCCTCATGGAAAAAATCCACCGGGAAATATAATAATAATAATATTTTATTTACTCCCACTAAAAAGGTACAAACTGGTAACAAATAAAGAGTGGGAGCTTTAGGTGGTCTCGAAGGTCAAGACCAGAGTTGAGCTACCAGCAAATTACAAAAAATGCATGACAAAACAAAAAAAGCAGTATCTGTTACATAAGTATAGTTCCAATAAACTTATCATCAAAATAGATGTTAAATACTTTCTTGAGAAAAAAGCCAGTATTTGGTAAGTTTTAACATGTATTTTGAGGTTTTTTTTCTTTTTTTTAGTTTCAGTGGGCAGTATACCTTTTGCCCCATATACAGAAAGGAATATTTGTATAATGTTAATCTGGGTCTGTTTGCTACAATGTTTGACTCATTACTTAATATTTGCATTTGTCAGATACACTCGGCATATTGCCACTTCTAGCGTAAAACCATTTCAAGACCTTGAATGCAACAAATAGGTACCTTAGTAATTGAAACACGAGCCCCTTGATTTCCGGCCAGGTACCACTCTGGAAATTCTGCTATTGCGCATTTCAGCGGTTGAAAGACAATCGACGATTGCGAAATATTTGAATAGCTATAGATGTTCATTGTAATGGAGTTTTAGATACGTGTTGGCCATTAGCAGGAACTGCAAGAAGTCAGCTCGAAATTGCACTTGAACACGTCCAGTTAATGGACATGCCCTCACCGCCGGGAATAATAAATCTGGCGAAAGAAAGCTTGCTCCTCAAAACCACACGTTGGTTATCTTTCGGCGTTAGGTTCGCGAGAAGGTCTCATCATCATATCGAGGGCGGAAAAGATTAACGCTCCGAATGTGCCCTTGTGTTGGTGACGCTATCCTTCAAAAGCAGACGAGGGACGTGGGCGAATACACTGAGTGGACCCACCAGGAAAAGTCACTCACTCTCCACGGAGGTTGTTTACGAAAACAGGAAGAGCTATGTTGTTTCTCTCTCTTTCTCTCTCCCTAGCCATTCAATAAACAAATCTTCATTATCATCATTCTGCTCCTCTCAACGAGTGACTTCAATAACCAGACTGTAGATATGAAAGGACGATTGCTCGTAATTGACTTCCACATTTGGCGATAACGATCGCTATCACTTCCATTACGGTCATTATTAGAGTCACCAAAAATCATAACAAGGATGTCATTAGCGGGGAACTCTCGGGTAATGTTTGGCTTTGAGATTGGCTTCCTTTGGGTGTGGGTCTCCGTTCATATGCATGCGAGCGATCTCACTTTCAAGTACTGTAGTTCTTTCATCAGTCGAAAGCAGTATGCGGCCGAAGATAATATTCCATTTGTGGTGAAAGAGAGCGCAGAGTTTCTGAACAGAGTTGGTTTTTCCTTTCAATAAGGAAAAGCCTAATTAAGCCATATTGCCATTGCACTGCCTAGTTATTACTACGTGGAAATAACGAATTATGACGGCCATATACTTTTGAGGAGGCAACCCCCTTAGCAAATAAATCAATTACTGATATTTACCTGTGATTAAATGGATATTTTGGTCAAAATTCGGGGTATAAATTCTAACATGAACAATTAAAGACATGTGGGAGAATAATGTAGATACAATGGATCCACTGAGAGGCTAAAAAAGCGGTCCTAAGACGACAAAGAGAAAAGAGTTTGTATTAAAACCTCAAAAGGAAGACAGGGGTACTTTATGGGCCATATTATGGACTCAATAGTCGAGAGACAAGTATAGAGGAGAAATGGAAAAGGATGGCCTCGTATCAGATGCATAGAAAAATTTGCCAAAGATGTGAAGAATTACGTACGAAGAGGTAGCCTGATGGAAGAATGGAGTGAATACCTGCAAATTTTTCTAACCAATCTAAGAATTGTTGACCAATGCTAATAATGCTGGAGAGAGACCATAGAAGGCTAGAACAGTGAAGTCTCACAGAATACTCAAAAGTAATGTAAATATTAAATTTGAAGAAAATCTATATATATCTACTGTTTATATGATTCCCCGACACATGACCTGTCTGAATAATGTAACTCTTCACATAAACATTATTATGTTGTAAATAACTGATACACATACCATTAGCTATACCTAACCTTAATTTAAAAAAAATTAAACATTAAAAATGATGTTGTAAATATAAATATTCATCATTATATAGCTCCTATTTATTACTCCATTACGAAAAATTCATCAATTAATAAATTAAAATAGATTTTTATCGTGCATATTTGCCAATGTTGGCAGAACTAATTAATATCTTGCGTTTATTTGAGTTTTATTAAAAGGGAGGCTACCGCTTTACAAAACAACTACGCTGGCTGTTGATCCTTCTGCCTTCATCTGAGGCTGGAACCCTATTACTTGCCGAGCTAACTGGGTCGTCTCCTTAGCTATCTATTGCTGGACTATATGCAGCGACTTGTTAACACAGTGATTATCATCCTTCTTTGATCTTAGCTAGCAGTATACCAAGGACTTCGATCTTACTCATTTATATTTAGACTCAATTTTCATGGTGCTCGTGTGCGCTCTTTGTGTAGCTTCATGCATGGTAAACGAATAACCCACATCTACTGCTACACTTATGGTTCATCAATTGTGCCACTATTGTTGAGCACACACGGTTTATTGGGACTAGTTAAATGATGAGACCAAAGTCATCAACGCAGGAGAAAAGCCTAACAGGGAAGAAGACTCACGAAGAGACAATAGCTGTTCATTCTATATATTTCTTTGTCATTGCTTATAGAATACACCATCATTTTAATGAAAAACGCTGCTTAAACGCCAAATGATTCACATTTTTTTCATTTTTACATTGAAAAATGTGGTTAATTTTGTGCATTAAAGAATGTGTACATATAATATTGCGCACTTCCATTGGAAATAAATATTAAAAAAATGGAGATATAACGAAAAGGATTGAGCAGACAAGGTAATGTTTTAACTAATAAAAGTATTAAATATAATTATCTACTAAAAGAAATAACTGAAATTATATTAAAACAATGAAATGAATAATAGGGAAATTCCATAAAATAACTACGCAAAACAGAAAATAACCATTAACACTAGCATGCCCGGCCTATCCTTACACCCTGTAATGCCCGAGGGGGTCAATTTGACCCAATGATACTAAGCTTATATATTTTACTCAAAAATTATAATTTCTTCCCAGTTTTGATACTAGTATCGTTTAGAAAACATTTGAGAAGGCATCATAAAATTTAGTATCAAGGAAAATAATAAAATTTTAATTGTTCAACAATTTTTACGGCATTATGGGAAAACTAATTGCAACGAATTTGTGAATATCTATCAATGTTGATTGGAAGGGTTTGGAAGGTACAATGAATTTCAATGGTATCAGGTTTATAAGACTAATTGACATTAACATTTATGGTGCAAAAGAAATAATGGTTAATTTTTTCAAGTACATGTTGGTTTGCCTTGAATGCAATTGTGAATTACATGCCTTGAATTACAATATTTTAAATTTATTCCAACTGAATGTTGGTGTAATTTCAATCTAAAATAATGCATATTATAGGAAAGATAATGCAATTTTCCACAAGTAAACAATTATTATTCTGACTAGTTTCGGTGTACTACACCATTTTCAAGTGAAGCTTTATGTTTACAAACAAGTGTATATATGAGCAGGATGGAGGGAGGAGTAGGGGGGGGGAGGGAAAGGGAGAGAAACGGAACAGGGAACAAGGAGTGATCTGGTTGGAGCGTGGGTGAGAGGGGCAGGTCAGTTTATTCAAATTTGTAAAACCCGGTGTCAGTTGGTGACGATGGGGGAAGATTGGAGATGGTGTGAAGTAGGACATAGGAGAGAAGAGATGTAAGAGAAGTGTAAAGAGAACAAGGGAGTTGATAGCAGGAAGATCTAGCATATAATAAAAAGAATGAACTGGCCAGTGTCAAGCCGAAGCCTTTACTGAATACTTTCTTGCCAGTTTGTCGACTATGTAAACACCATTCTTCGTCCCTTTGTAGAATGAAACGGTCACCGTAGTCTTTTTTTATCAATATTTGCAATATCAACTGAGGGGTGGAGAGCACTGATAAGTGCAATACTCTTGGATTTCTTGCCTTGATAAATTGTAAGCGTGATACCCTCATTTTTGAGAACTTAAGTAGAATAAAACTGCTCCTGTATGGTTTATAAAATTAATGGTATTTTCCTTCGCGCCTTGTTCACAGAACCAGTTTCCTAAGTAGAAAAATCCTTTCAAAATCTGTTTTGGTTGTATATCTACGGCAAACCAGTACTTCTGCCCATATTTGTCTGGTTTTGAAGGAAAAAATTAAATAAAAGGCCATCCAGCTTTACTCGGAAAGGGTTGTTCATCGACAGTAGGTGATATTCGGTTCAGGTTTATAGGCCACGATACACTTTTCGATGAACTTATTCCAAACAGCTGAGAAAAGAGCAAATTTATCTCTCGTCGGTCTAATGGAGCGGGTATTCCTCTCATCAAACCTCAAAAACCGCATTACTTCACAGAAACAGTTCTATGCATAGTTCCTTACAAAATGGAGAGCCCCATGCGTCTGATCACAAAGAATGGATGTAGAATTTTACTGACCCTCATACTCCCTGAGCATATAATATGGCAATAAATGCTTCTAACTCATTCAGTTGAAGCCATCAACTGTCATTTTCTGTTTGTCTGTAGGCCTCTGCTGCCGTGCACCGCTTCACGTATCGAAGCATAGATTAATCTATAGAAAGGTTCCACGCTCTGGCAACACTTTCTTTTGAGATATGCCTTTTTGCGTGAGGTGTAGGTCCAGGCGTTTCCCTTAGAATATTTTGCTGTGCCCGCCTGCCAAGGGAAATTGCACCCAAGTGAAATGGCACACTCTTTCCACTTAGTCCCATATGGCTTTGGACTCTCTTCCTAACGCATCTGAAGCTTCACCGCCACTCACCTCACAATGTGCAGAATTATCTCTGCAACTTTTCCTATTATGAGGTTTTCCATGTGCACAAACTTCCTGTGGAGACCCGTCCTCGCCATTCTACACAGAGGAATTCTTTATCACAAGTGGTTGAATGCTATTCATTTTCCCAGTAGAAGGATCTTGCCTTGATAAATTGTAAGCGTGATACCCTCATTTTTGAGAACTTAAGTAAAGAATAAAACGGCTCCTGTATGGTTTATAAAAGTTTGGTACTATCTTTTATGGTTTACTAAATTTTGGTAGAGCACCGTTTTCGGTCGCCTACAATGCCTGAAAGCCCACGTGTATGCATGTGACTGCATGCATTGACTTTGGTTTCTTTCATAAGGGAAATATTCAAATTAAATTTGAATTAAGTAAAAGTATTAATAAATATTACATTGAAAATAATATAGGTAGTTCTATTGACCTTATTTATTGCAAGACTGAATGATGTACCCAATGACTATTTCCAGCTATTCCGCATTCGTTCCTTCCAGACTATAACACACTCAGTTGAAGAGGAAGGTTCCGAATCCTCTACGAAGTTATCGTCACATGTCTTCCGTGAATGAGTCTCCTTCGCAGTCAGATTCATCATCGGGGATATTAGGTAGCTGATATATGATTTCTCTCGGAGTGAGAACTCCTTTTGAAGATATGCCTTCTAAAACACTTTAATTTCTTGAAAGGCACACGTATCACAGGTAACTTATTAAGCTGCTTATCCTGCAATCCACAACTGAGCAGTTTACAACGATAGTATTACGAGCTGAGAGTTAAGATAAGTGGAAACATTAGAATAGAAGAGGGGCAATGACCAAATGAGGGCAATTAGGGCAATAATGTCCAATTATGCAACCCCAGATTTAGAATTCAATTCAATGTATCAACACTTAATCACCCCTGAAATAATAATGCAATGTATGAAGATGAATAATGCATTCTAATAGCCAATGTTACATTGAATACAAAGGAGGAGGGGAGAGGTTTTAAATGAATTTAAGGCCTGGGTCAAAATGACCCATTCGGGCATGGCAGGTATAACGGATGAGAAAAACAGGAAGAAACAATTTTATCAGGCCTAACTTTTGCACAGTGGTAAATCACGATAAATGATTAAAAGTCAAGAAATATGAGGCCACAAACTCTCTCCATTTCAAAATAATCGACATGAATATTCTCTCTTGGGTCAATTTGACCCGTCCGGGCATTCTAGTGTTTGCTAATATCACGAGGTGCATGTAATTTTGTAGCGAATAAAGATAAAAATAAACACCGTCAAATTTCAAAATGCGATAAAAAGCCGAGAAACATCTTTAGAAAGTATTCTCATAGAGATATGCCTATATTCATGAAAAATCCATCGTCATACATAAGCAGGCATTCGATAAATATTTGATAAGATAAGCTAAGATCATGGTATTCACTATAGAGTTATATACATTTTGCTGTTAAATTTTGATAATAATCATTATAGCAACTTTGTAAAAAAATTAAATACAACAAGTGTTACTACGCTCATTAAGGTAATGCTATTCCTACGGGAACAATTAGAAAAGCTCAATCTTCATATCAAAAGGTTTTTTTAAAAGCTGATAAATTTGCTCAAAATACTTTTGGTTTACACATGAAAATATTATTTTCAATGTGAAATCTTCAAACATTCCAAATTTGGTGTATACATAAATACGAAATGTACAGTTCACTTTGCCTAAATAAATCGAGTAAATTAAAATAAAACGAGTGTGTTTTGTGATAAGAGAGGGCCATGATTATATACTCATGTAATATGCGTGTAGGTGAATGATGTTGGATCATAGTGTACCGGTATTTGCCTTTATCATGACCAGAGAAGGCGTATTTAACATTCTTATTTTCTCGAATAGAATCAACATGTACGCACAACAAAGATATAACTAAGAGAAATCGCACGATGTCAGCGTGGCCGTGAGTTTTCCCCAACTAATCTTTTTCGAATACTTTTTATCGGCTTATTTCCACGTGGTTTAACATGAATGGACAGCAATCCCGAGCCGAGAAATAATTTGGGAAATTTATTATTCCAATGCCAGTGGTAGAAATTTTTCGTTCTCTAATACTTTTTCCGTCTCTCTCTCGTAAACCGATTCCATTGTAATCAAAATGCGTGGGAAGAATACGTCGATTTGGGGATGTGTTAGGTCCCGACGCGTGGGAAAAGGGAGGTCTTAATAGTATATCACACGTGTTCCCACCTCCTCTCTCTCACTCTTCATCAAACGAAGGGCTGACACTCTTCCGTTCAACTCTGTTTCGCGGAGTAATCTAGAGGGCGCAAGTTTATTCCGAAAAAAAACACGTTGATGACATGCTCTCTTTGACACTGCGACCGTTTTCAATGCTGCTTTGTAATGTCCATCACTCCATCTTCCTCCATAGATATCATGATTTTGAAAATAATATTCCCATAATAATCCCTTATTGATGAAACTTTGTGCTGGGTAAAGACGAACAGATATTTCCATCAGATAAAAATTATTTTACCTCCGAAAAAGACTGGCGATTTTTGTATGACCGAAAATAATTCAGCGTCCTTTGGTTTCCAACTAAAAAAATTACCTCAGGTATAAACCTTGATATTTTGTCCTAAACATTGCTTCGCAATTATATTTACAAAAATTGTTGACTTTTCTCGCAAAGTATGGTTGGTATGTAATTTTCTGTCGAGAGGAAAAAATAGCTATGTCTACATTCCGCAGGATTCCTTAGCAAAATCTTAGCTATAATATGCTAAGTAAGCATTAATTATTCCCGTTAAAATTTACATTCATGATCATTTTTACGACAAAATAGGACATTTTCTATATTATGCTGTATATGCTATAAGCTGTATGGCCGAAAATGGAATGTTCTTCATTAATTTTTGAAATATATTAATATTTTGTTCACTTTTATAGCTGGAAAATTATGCCCAGCAACTTTCATGCCGGAAAGGAAGAAGAATAAAATGGTTTTAGCGTGGTGGCGGTGGAAAGAAGATTGCTGGTGAAGATTTGGGGAAGGTAAAAAAGTGGATTAAACATGCAGTTCGGGATGGGATGTTGAAGGAAATTATTAGAAAGTAGAGTTCAGGGTAAACAAAGCAGATGATGGAAACGTAATTAGATAGTATAAAAAGTTATAAGAAGTAAGCCAATCTCTTGAGGGAAATAATGTAGGAAATAATCTTTAAGGTTAATGAAATACTTAATCAAAATTCAATGATGAATAAATACCCTCTAGCAAAACGTACGTTGATCGGAGAAAGAATATTTTTTTCGTATGTAGATTGGCATTTTCAAAACCATAAATGCAGCAAAAAATTTGCTGAGATAAAAATCGGGGAATAATAAAAGTTTTGACAAAATACTTCATTATTGTTTTAACTGTGCTCTAGTTATTTTTAGAATCCGAATCAGTCCCTAATAAAATACTTCCATGCATATTTTCACATCATACATAAATAATTATAGTTTTTTTTCAATATCGATCAAAATTTTTCCGCCAAATAGCAATAACAAAGCAAGTACAAGAAGTAGGAAGAGAATGCTAATGAGAAGTCCGATTTTTCCTGGGAAGAGGATATAATTTTTAATCACACCACAGAGCAGCATGCGGGGAGTTGAAAAACTTTTAACCCTTTTGCGAATCAACATCTTCTCAGGAATAATTAAGTGCGGTTTGAACTGTTGAGGAGCCGTGGAAGGTACTACTTTGTCGACGCAAACCTCCCTCTCCTCGCGAGGTCTTTCATCGATCCCCTAAGAGAGGAGGCCGTAAAATGCCCCGCGGGTGTTCAAAACCGCGACGTCAGACGCGGGCCCTTGACACCGGTGAGTCTCCCTGCAAACACGGTCGTGCGATGTGCCGAGTGTTTGCCCTCTCCGTCAATTCCGGCAGCTGAGCTTCACTGCGGCCGTGCTGAGCAAATTGCGCCTACAAGCACTGGAAGCAGTACCAGGGAACTGAAGAAGGGCGAGGAAGATGCCGCGAGTATAATATGCCCTTGATGACTCCGCGAACGATCGAGTAATACTCCTTCAGTGGATGAGGTCTCGAGTCGGCACTTCATTGAATTGGACGTTTATTAAAATATTCAAGCGAGGACAAGCGGATGTGATCATCAAAACGAAATGAGTCTAATCGAGAAATGATATTGTTGTCATTTCTTTTCCGCACCTAATAGAAATAGGGCTTAACTCATATGGTAGCGAGAGTGATGATTTATTTCTCTGTGTAATGGAGCAGGAAGTAGGATTGAGGTTACATATCATCTGCATAAAGTATATCGCATATTTCCATCTTTTTACAGTATCATTATTTTTACTCATTGATCCAAAAATTGATTCGACCCAGTTCTCCACTCCATTCTTCATTGACTAGCCTTTCTCTGCTCTTTTCATCCTTTTTTATGTTCTCTACCTTCTATTCTTTGCTTCTATCTTAATAGTGGCAAAAGCTTTCGTTTGGCTTCGTTTGGTTTCGTTTGTTATTATTCGCATTTCTCGGCGATTGCCTTCGTCAGACTATCATATCACAAGATAAAACCTATTTAGATGGTTCAAATTTATTTTAACTCATTGACTTTAGCTTGTCATCGATACTCAGCCGGTTCGGGTTGATAGAGTATCCTCCTCTGATGTGATTTTCCAAAATTCTCTTCGTATGCACTGTTTGCCTATTAATTTAAACACCTTTACTTTCCCTTACTTACACAATAACTTTAATGACAACACTCACTATCGCATGTTTACTTTCCATAACCCGTTCCATTCATCTATTCCATTTCTTCCTAAATTACGAAAAAAATCTTCGGTTCTCCCTACCATACATAGTATTTTTAATTTGCACATACCTCCTATCACCTATCGCAACTCTTAAGTTCTCCACCAAACTCAAATTTCTATAGATTCCAATCTATCTTGTCATCTTTCTCTACTCTATCGTTTCCAATGCATACAATGCCACACTCCATACTCTTAACCAAACATTTATTTGCATCATTGCTCAAGGTTATCATCAGAATATCTATTCTCATCAAGCAATCCTTCACGTGGCATCATTATTTATATCACAAATAATAATTTATTCATCTCTACAGATACCCAAATAATGATTGTATTATACCTATTTTAGTCGAAATCTCCAAACTTTTGCTTTCAGTATTGGTATATTTTTTTACGAGAATCTTAAAATTTTAGGTTTTTTCATGGATTGCCCAATAAATGTAGAATAGAATTACAAATATATAACATACAAGCTGACCCGGCCACGCGTTGCTGTGGCTCAATCTGGTTAAATGGAAAGCGCACGTTTATAGTATGTTTAATTTCACAATTCTTATGGGTATACAATATATTTCAGCTGATCGATTGTTTTGTAGCTGGACACGCATATTTGTATATAATTTTAACGTCTTTACATGTCGTCACAAAGTAGAATATTTCAGGCAAGCATTTATTTCATCCGCTAGTGTCAATCGAGGAATTACAGGTAATGCTTGCCTGAAATGTCGTGCAAGCAATATTAATGCGTTCTCAAATGGTCTCAGGATTCAACGGAAATCTTGCAATGATCGATCCAGAGCCTCGAGCGATGCTTTGTGCACCATTGTGCATTCATCGCAAGCAATAAGTTGGTATTTCTGAAATATTTGTCCCATGCCGGATGATTTGAATATGTTGCACGTGACTGTTTCAATGAATTGCAAGTTCAATGGGATGCACATCCCGTCTCCAGTGTTGATATTGTATTCTCGATATTGTATAAACCTTCATGGAGTGAACAAAACAACTAACCAAAGCTTCATGGAAATTGGATGAATGTTGTGGTAATGCATGAAGTTATCAATATTGTATCGATACAGTATCGATATTGTAATGATACTTTATAAAACTTTGATAAAAAACACCAAAATAATTTCACCTCAATTTTGTAACAACAATGTATCGATGTATCCATATTTTATCGATATTATATCGATACAGTATCGCCATTGAATTATCGATTTTGTAGAAACCTTCGCGGAGCGTACTCAATAACTTTCCAAAGTTTCATGGCGATCCGATGAATGGTGTAGTAATGCATAAAGGACAAACACATTATATACATTCGATACAGTATCGATATTGCAACGATACATTCCTTTTAAAAAACTAAATAATTTCACCTCAATTTTGTATCAATAATGTATCAATTTATCGATACTTTAGCGATATTATATCGATAAAGTATCGATATTGAAATATCGATTCCGTAGTCCTCTTTTCGGGAATGTACTCAACAACTTCCCAAAGTTTCATGGAGATCCGATGAATGGTGTAGTAATGCATAAAGGACATACACACATACACACACACACACACACACACACACACACATACATTCATTTTTATATATATAGATATGGGAGGTATAATGCAGTATGGACGAGGGCATATTTTTATTAAAAATAATGCATGTAGGCAAAAATTAATAAAATCAAATATTTGGAAATGAGTCGGTCACAGTTAAGAACTGGAAAGAAATGTGCATTACTACTTTTATTAAAGTTCTAAATCAGTCCTTAGCAATGTTTAAGCTCTTAAATAAAAAAAAATCCCAGAGAGTTGGATTTATGGTGCTACTAAGATTTATCATTAATCCCAGTGTTGCCTGAGTTCTTAGTTCTAAGATGGAATATTCATGCCTGTGAAAGTTGTAATCGTGACATTCCGGTGTTAGGCCAGTGCATACGAAACTGTATACCGCAGTCATAAAAAACGACGTACATCCCTGAAGTAAGTACGATAAGTATGCCATTGCTCTGAATGTATGTGACCTATTTACAGCAGAAAATTGAAAGGCAATACAAATTATTGATAAATGGTGCATAAACCTTTTTTAATCGTAGTTTTATCGACATGATTCTCCAACAAAAACATTTATTCTTTACTCTATAATACACGAGGTCTAAAACATCAGTTCCACTGCTACGTAGAGTAGTTAGGATAGGTATATGACATGTGCATGAATATCCATTGCGCAAAAGAACTATTTAAAATAATCTCTCGGTAAAACTTTTAGGGAGATGTCAAAATGAAAACAAGTGTCAGACACATACGCATGGATGAACATTTCTAGACCAAGTTCGCGAGCACGTAAAGGGTCAGTGGAAATCATAGAGCAATCGTTTATTCACATCAACTCGGCAACGCCTGCGGAATTCCATCGCGACTTGGGCACCCTAACATTTGAATCCCGTCGCCAGAAAAAAAAAGAACAGCACTGCGCCACCGGATGATGTTTGTGGGGAATTTCTGAAAAAAAAGAAATAAAACGGAACTCCCGGAAAAAGTTGACATGAAGATGAAAGAGGTTCGCCCCCGCCATAGCGACGGAAAAATGGCTCCGGGAGCGAGGAATTTCCCCGGCCGCGAAGTCGTGACGTGCCAGACTTGGTATAAAGGAAAAGCCCTACGCTATCCGAGCAGTCGTAGGTGAACGGAATGGAAGGGGGAGGAGCTAATTTGGCCACGGAAAATTCTACGCGAGGCTCCCGTCATTTCTTTATCGAACCGTGAGGAATGGACAATATTCGAGACGTCCCTTTCCTTCAGAGAAAGAGAGGGGAAAAAAGTTATGCTCAGGTTTTCCTGGGATTCTCATCGAAAAAATGACGTGTGGGAAAATATAACATTTTTTGTTTCCCTCCCGACAGCATGCCTTTATCTCCGTCTCCCTCTCATTAATTGATTGATTCGGATCCCTCCTGGCGTTGCCATTTTTTTGCGAATTCACTACTGGGGAAATGAAAAAAAATTATCTAGCATTATTTTTTTAAGGGCATTGAGTACGTACGATCCCCTTCCACCACCACTCGCCTCCTCTGCCTACCCATCATAACCCTCGCGCGTCGGCAAATGAAAGCAAATTATCGCATCCCTTCATTTTTCTGTTTCTCGCGAATAGGAACATGCATCATGTTTCCATTATTTTCCGTTTGATGTGATACGCACGGGGAAAGAGTTGCGTCGGTCCCAATGAGGAAAAAAAGATAATTAATTAGGGAATAATTTATGGGGCAATAATTTTGCGATTCCGGGAAATGCCGCTCGGGCAAAACACGTTGCAATGGTTTGCTGATGTTTTTGCAATCACTCTGGCAGCAAGGCTTGATTTTTCACTGCCGAAATCTCAATGTTGTTCCTCATTAGATTAATTTATTTTTTTTAAGAAACATTCTCGTTTCAATGACATTTTTCAGTTACAAAATTTTGTTCACAACGACAATTGCAAATCGTTTTTATTACGTCAATAATAAATGCATCCACCTCGTTGACCTATGGAGTCAGGGGTTAATATCAGTATGTATGGGTATGGTCATTTTTCAAGGCCGTCCATAGTAGCCAGATTACTGGCCTGGCAGTTCAAAGGTTACCAGTTAATATTTCAGAAATACGTGTTCTTTTACGATTCCACTAAAGGTTGAGTTACGTTAGATAGTGTGACGTAACCATAGCAATCCAAGCACTTTCACCGTTGTTTTACAAGAATTCTTTACTATGGATAATTTGTCCAAACATTATTCATTTGAACTACTGAATGACCCTTTTACAAAATAGGCGATAAAATTATTTGATTTCAAGGGGTGCAAATAGCGCGGTTTATGTGCATACCATTACCAAAGTCCGATTTGTTTTAAGTTCAGCACATGTGAGTTACGTAAGCACGTTGGCCTGGCAAGAGGAAGATTGCGAATCAACATCTTCTCGGGTATAATTAAGTGCGGTTTGAACTCTTGAGGAGTCGTGGAGTCCACGAAGATTATAGATGTACTCTTTTACATCGCTCAATTGTAACTGCGCTGTTATACCAATATCATCAGAAGAAAAAACCATATTCTCCAACCATGTACGCAGATCGCAGTAGCTTGTTCGGTAACACGCCGGCCCCGAAGCTCAGCACATGTGTTCAAATCCCATCTATGGTATTGTTGTTGTTCGTTCAAGGATTAGGCTAATGATTAAGAGAAGTATATGTTAAAGTATGTAACTGTGAGAAAATTTGAAAGTTCATAAAAGTATAACAAAGAAAGGGGATGAGTGACAGGAATTCCACATAAAGAAGTGAAGAATAAATGTTGTGAGACTTTTAAATGGTCGGAAGGTATGGCAGTAAAACTTATCCTGTAAGGAAGGAGCTTAGGCTGATGGCAAGTGAAAGGTGAAGCAGAACGAAAATGAAGAGGGTAAGTTTAGAAAAGAGGGAGTTAGACGAGGAAGTCTGATACATGTCTGGTCTAGGAAAAGAAATATGTTGGGGGAATTCCAATGGATAAAAAAATGGTATCGAGCAAGTTTTGAAATTCAATGACCTCTTGTAAGTTTCGTTTGATGCGGGAATGATTTAGGGTGGTAAAATTGATTATTTGATTCGATGAGTAATTGATTACCATATTAAAATTACTCATAATAAATTGAAGTTGCGATGGAAAGAGGAAGGAAACGAATGAGGATTTGAAATAGTATAAGAGTAGAAAGGAACAAAATTTGTAGAATATTAGAGCATGCGACATTAGAATTTTAAGATCGCACGAAGGTTTGGGGGGTGAGGATAAATTAGATGACGTAGGAACAGATCATAGAGCCTATCCTTTTGGAACTGATGATGATTAATAAAAATATAAATGGGCACACGAACCTACTTGAATATCTATTCCATATCTCCCAAGAGCCAGCACCATATTTACCTTAGTTCTAAAGTCTCACATTGGGAGAAGATGTAAGTTTCCTCCTACTCTACTGGTCCTTTCTAATTACAGCATGGACAACTATACTTTATGGTCCACTCGACGAAATGTTTTGCTTAACTCTGTTTCCAAGCGAGCGGCAGCTGATAATTTCTGCGTAATATGAAACAGGCGAGTGATTTTCCCTAGGGATGGGTCGGTTCCACTTTTTTTCGGTTCCGGTTCCGGTTCGGTTCTTAACTTCGGTTCTCGGTTCCGATTCTCGGTTCCGGTTCTTAATTTACCACTTACTTTGCATTGCTCAATGGTAAGATAAGGTAATCAATAATCATTTTCAGAGACTGAATTAGAATAATTCGCGACTTTGAAGCATCTAAGTACACTATTTCACCAGGTTTTAATGTGAAGCCTCCACTTTCGGAGTGTGAGTAGGTTTCAAACTGGTTTTCGCGCCAATTATTTCGGTACCGATTATTTTTGGCCTCGGTTCCGGTTCCGGTTCTAAGCTCAAGAACCAGTGGAACCGAGAACCGAAGAACCGAACCGACCCATCCCTAATTTTCACGATTGACTACCTCCAATGGAGAAAGAAGTCAATATTTAGGTAGAACAGACCCGAAAATATGCTTATGAAGAAACATACCATTTCGTAAACAAGAATACTCCAAAGTATGAAATGCCTTTGAAGAATGAAACAATGCTCTGATATCCAAGACCACGGATATGAAGAAACTGTAAACATTTAAAGTACAATACCATAGCAAAATATTTAAAACGAAGTAATAAAAAGAGAGGAAGTAGTACAAAACTCAAGAGTGGCATATATGGATTTATTAATTTTTTTATAGAAGACGATAAAGTCACTATGAAAAGATGACAAATTCATATTGCTAAGGCATTTACATTACATTATTGTTATTATTAAAATCATGTAGATCTTTTCAAATTTGAGAAATAGTCCGTTATCCAATGGAAGGATTATCAATTTCTATCACTTATAGAGCGGGAGGAACGAACTCAAATATAGTGTTAAGAATGATTTTAAGGAAAAATAAGTTTCAAATTGCTGGAGACACAACGAAATACATTTTTTAGCTACAAACATGATGTAAAGGCCCCGTTTTGTTATTTTTGCGTAGTTTATACGTAGAATAACTCATGATTTCTTTAAATATATAATATCGTAAGCATTAATCATTAGAACCATTATACAAAATAAACTAATTAGAAGTTGCAGTTTAAGATAAACGAAAATAAAGTTAACAAACAATCATTTTATATTTTCGGAAATTGAGAGGGTAAAAGGAATCCACTACGTTCAAACGGTTGTAAATATACCTCGTTGAAAGATAAGCATTCAAGAAAAAAAGAAACGAGCATTCGCATGATGTCAATGAAGAATTTTGTACGTTTTCCCACAAAAATGAATTAAAAAATAATCAGACCAAAAAACCATGGGGAGGCAGCACATTTGGGAAATCATAGGACTGACCGATTAATTAAATAAAACAAAACGTAGATATGCGGTGAAAGGCGCATTGGTTAGTTTCTTTCATTTAGAAATTTCACTCAATTCTCTTTTCTATTCGAGCTTCAATTTTCGCGAAATCAACGAGAGGCGATCTGAAATGTGAAACCGTTTCCATTTTGCAATCATACCGTAGTTTTAAAAAAAATTACTCTTTTGTGGTTGTCTCAAAGAAGCACCACAGGGACTTCACTGTCGCGTTCTTTTGAGATAGGTCATTGCCTCCCCTTCATTTGCCTCCGATTTCAAACCATTTACCTCCGACAGGAAAACGACGACTACGATACAAAATGTCTATCTCTTAATTTGCAAGAGCACTAATAAGATAGGTAGGTACATACCTGAAGCCAAACGGAGTTTTTCGAATTAAATCATTTACTGGCTATCATAAAAAAGTAAATATAAAATTATATCAACGGCATACATTATTGAATACATATCATTTGCCATTAAAAAATTTAGCATGCATAAATGTTAGTGACACAATTCCATGTATCACTAACATTTATGATTAGTCGGAGATATAATGTAGATTAAATGCCTCGCTCTACCCTGCCAATCAGGGAAGCCCGATTGGCAGGATAGAGCGAGGGTTCCTGGCATTTTGGAGGGGTTCCCATCTTTGAAGACCGTAAAAGGTTAGGCAAGGCGTTTAATGGAAGACATTTAAAATGATTTTTTGTTAACTTTATTTTCGTATATCTTAAACTGCCACTTTAGTTAGTTTATTTTTTATAATAATGCTATTGATTAATAATTACGATATTATGTATAAAGAAAACATGAGTTATTCTACGTAAAAACTACGCAACAATATCAAAACGGGGTCTTTACATTATGTTTGTAGATGAAAAATAATTTTTTTGCGTCTCCAGCAATGTGATATTTATTTTTTCTTAAAACATACTGAATACTGCATTTGAGTTCGTTCCTTCTGCTCTATAAGTGGTAGAAATTGAAAATCCCTCGAATAGATACGTACGTTTCCATTAAAATTGTGATACTGTTGCAATGTACGTTTTACTCTGATTTTGACGTATCAGAGCCGGTTTTAGCTGGTTTGCACAATTATTTTTGCTGACAAAACCAGAGTAAAGTCTTGCTTCCACTTATCATTAACTTTTAGTTTTTTTCACATTTAAAATGAAGGGCGATAGAATAATTTTCATGCTACCCTTGGGATATTATGGACAAAATTAGCCTAGGAGTTTGACAATTCTATTTTAGAACCTGATGCTAGTTAGAGTGCATTATGGACTTTGACTACTCCACGACTTTAATAGAGGGTTATACTATAACTGGCATTGTCATGAAGATAATTAATACAACGACATTCTAAGAATGGTAGCCAAGGGATTTTAAGTTTAACTATGTTTCCTATTTTTTCTTCTCTAGTAGGTGTTTGCTATTGTTTCAGTATGTTGGTATCTAGTCTAAGCAACATTCAACATCTATTTTTCTTCGGAAAACAGAAATGAGAAATTCCTAAGACACATTCCGCATGCTCAATGTGGAATACGAATTTTCTAGAGAACTATGACGCAAATGCTTCCTACTTAATGTTCTCCTTTAGAGATTCCGTAATCTTTCTTATTACCTATAACGTAATTTTTTGGAACTTAAGGGCCGATCTGCTACAGAGTTTGTTAGCATTGATCTCACGAAAGGAAAAAGAATCATTTTCCTACCTCCAACCCGCATACTTAAGTACGTATATACGTAAACTGCATAAACATATGGGTGCGAAAACGGAGTTTACTACGGCACGTCGTAAGAGGCGCTCTTGTGTGCTCTGCTGTTTACCGTAGCCCCGCGTGATGTGCAGGTAGGTAACGCGTGCGTTTGTGTGTGTCTTGGGGAAGCCTGATTGGCAGGGCAGAGCGAGGGTTCCTGGCATTTTGGAGGGGTTCCCAGCTTCGGAGACTATAAAAGGTTCGGCGAGGCGTTTAATGGAAGCCTTCCACCCTCCACATTGCCGACTGGACCATGCCCAGGGCATTGTCCAAGCGTGGAGGGACAGGAAGGGAAAAAAAAACCAATTACGAATGGTGTACCGTGATAAACGACGGGCGTGTAGTGAAATGAGCGATTTACCTTCGGGAAGCGTCAATTAGTACACAGCACACGGTTCCTTGCGCATGAAATTGCACGAGGAAGGGGTGTTCGGAACTTAAAAATTTCGATCACCTAGAAAAGTAGTGCCGAAAATCAAATACTAGCCGCAGTCCCCATGTATGAGGATAGATTCGACGTCAGATTAACTGTGGTTTAACTTCTCGATATAAAATATGCGTAAACAAACAGTTTACCGTATAGCTAGTATTAATTTGAGATACTACAACCTTTGAAGGTTGTAGATGATGGACATACGTATAATGTTCCCTTCCTCTCTTATTTGATGTATGTACTTTAGACCCACATAATACTTACCTCTCAATATTCTTCCCTAACTTCCCGTTCTTCTCCTGAATGTTGGAACCCCACTTACCCAGCGTTCGTTCACCTATTACGTACTTAATTAAAAACACCCTCTCCTCTTCTTAACCATTCCACACCCTATTCAATAGCTTTCTTTCATCTCCTGCCATACACAGCACTCCAGGCAATTAGCCAGAAGGGAGGGGGGGGGGGGGGCTCTGGCATCAGCCCGCCCCTAAATTTTTTTCTCAATAATTTTGTTGTTCTGATCTTAATTGGGCATGATAATCCAGATGAAACTGCGTATAATGCAAGTGTTAAGTGTCTTGAAACGTGATCACTAGTTTTATGCATGTGTGTGGTTAATAATTGTTCTTTTCAATATGATATGTAGGTATGCGTTGAAATTCGGTTCTGGGGCCGGTAAAATTAACTAATTCAAAACAAGGTAAGCAGTGAACTTTACCGGTGAGAAGAGATAGGAATGGACACTGTGAAAGTAAATACGAAGCATTAAGAAAATTAGGAAGGGAATTGTAACATGTCGGCATCGAACAGATAAGGCTGATTTGTTTCAAGTTATGCTACGCTAGACTTAGCCCCCCCCTCCCCCCTCTCCCGCCCCCCGAAGCAATTTTCTGGCTACGTGCCTGCAGCTCTCCATTGCAGATATTCCTTTCCTCACCTCCTCAATCCTTCTCCATACCAACATTTCTATATCTGGCAGTCCAATTTCATTCTCCCCCATTAAAGTCTATAAACAGGAGTAGGAAGATTCAATGCATGTATTCATACATTGCGCATTAATTACTACCGTTTTTTTTAACTCTCTAGTTATGTCTTATAGTTACATGCCCCTTTGGAAATATTTGCGTTCTTTCTAGAGAAATCTTGCGTTGAGTAACATTCAGTCCCACCCTAACACTTTCGACCTGTAGGGTCATTTCTATATAGCTGTAGCGTGGTTGTCATACAAATGCCTTTATATGACAACCCAGTAGCAAAGTTGATAACGTGCTGGGCTTCAGACTGAAGGGACTGGGCTCGAATCCGGAGGAAGCCTATCAACGCATCCAACCACATCCCCGTTGCGTGATTTCCTACAAACTAGATCCACTTTGGAAACCATATTAAGCACAGAAAATTTTAAAGGTTACCAAACCTGTTTTGTGATTTACACTCGACGCTTGACCGAGAGGGTGACGAGGTCTTTCCATCCCAATGATGCCAAATTATAGGACGAAAAATGGAAAAGTGCCGTTTAATTTAAAGAGAAGGAAGTTCTTAAAATCACAGGAAAAATGAACGTAACCAAAAAAGCACATGAGTTTCGTTTCACGGTAAAGAGTATGACTATTTCGCGTTGACTTCTTTGATGACTTGAATGATATATATTTTGTATGATGATTGATTAAACATAACATAGTCACGTTATTGACTATATTACCTTAAATTGTTCAGTCTTTGAGATCGGGTTGGTAGGGTGGCACATTACAATGTATGTCGATGAATTGAATCCCACGGACGAGGCTGATTAATCAAACCATTTATATAGGAAGAAAGCTGGCAACTGCGGACTCATAAGTTTTATAAGCATGAAATGGGAAAAATACTACACTGAGGGCAGCTATGCTTTCAGAAACCCAAGTTACATTATAGGACTAATACCTATTACACATTTTTTAAAATTTTGGATGTAATTGTTGAACACTGGGTGGTAAACACTAACCATATTTCAGATGTAGGAAAACCTTACCTACCGTAACATTTAGAACATGATGACAGTCATGAATTTAGGTTCTCATACCTGCAAATAAAAGAGAGAGAGAGAGTAATTAGCGAGTGAAGGAAAAAAATTAGGGGGATGATAATCATACTAAACCCAAGTTTTGTATCATTTAAATTGCTGCCAAAAATTCTAGAAAAATAATAAAACCTAATGATGCTTAATCGTAGAATGAATAATGCTGAAAAAGACATAATTCAATACTTAATATGAAAATGAAATATATTTTGTACTACAAATGAACAAAGAAATTCACCATGCGTCAAAGATTGAAGTGTTGAGTTTAAGTACATATAGGTTATGTTTATATATATATATTATTTAGACAGGAAAATTGTGTATTCTCCTACTCTGTAAGGATTCATGACCAGATAAAAGTACTTTATTATTATATTATTTTAAGGCAACTTTGTTTGCGTGAAGACCACTTAACTGAAGTTCATTGAGGAGGTGAAATTGATAAAGGTTTGATCAATAAACAATGCTACACCCACATTTTTTAAGCATACATTAACATTATCGCATATGCATTAATTTTAATGCTAAATTCATGCATTTGAACTTGTTTGCGCACCATCCAGTGAAATTATATGGTAATATGTCGATTTAGCTACTTTGCCAAGAGTAGCAACAACTTAGCAATAATATCCACTGATCAAGAGTGCAGAGACCTTACATATCAATCCGTCAACACTCAATGATGAATCAATATACTGCAAATGAAGAAATTTCCCTACTTCATTATAACTGAGTGCATGGAAAATCGATATCACCAGGCTATTTTGCTAAAGGAAATGTAATTTGTAGCAATTTAGGTATTACGGAGATGTAAACGGAAATTAAATTTGTCTAGCTAAGAAGTTATACTAGTCAATTACGTAGGTTATTTAAGTCAGATGGATACGAAATAAAAAAGAAACTTCAAAAAGTACAGATGTGACTAAATAAAAAGTCCTCCGTTTTTTTACGCTAGGTGAATTAGGCTATTGAAATTAAAGGAGTTGGATGGAGAATTCTTACCCTTTTCAATTAATTGAACTCAAAGAAATGAATTCTTAAAGCAAATAAAGTGTGGAGAGAATAGGCAAGGAAGAGTACTGATCCAGATTTGATGACAGTAAGCGTAAATATTACTGATTTACCAGTTATGATAGATATAAAACTCTAACCTAGACCGCTATCCTTGATATGATGGTGTTTTTTAGTTTTGTATACTTCCTGCCTTACATTATTATTAGCGAACTGCCCGCTTCTCTCCTACATCAACTCTGCTAACCAAATATTCTATCTCAAATTACCTTCTTCAAAACACTTTATTACCTGATCCATCAAGGCCTTTTGCCTCCTAGTTTCCTTAACCAACCTTTTTCCTCACTTAGCTACTCCAGCACTTCCTCGTTCGTCTCCAATTTCACAGCTAACCTTCTTTATCTTTCTCCTTATCCTCATTTCAAAATCCCAAATATACATCCGTTCGTTTTTGTTACTGCCCTCGTTTACACGTCTCAACTCACGCTACATGTCGGACATTTACCAATCTTCCCTTAAGGTTCCTATTCAATGGCCATTTCATTTTTTATATTTTACAGGTACCTATATTTTTCTTTATATCATTGCGATTCATAATCGGACTTCAATACTCTCATGCCTCTTTTCCTCCAACATCCTACTCTCCACAACTCCTCGTCGTACAACTGCTCAACCTGATATGGCTTTCGACCTCATATTCATTTTTTTTCAATATATACTGCAATTTTTGATCTCGGAATATAAAAAACTGTCGGCAAAAAATGAATGTACTAGTATACGCTAATTTTTTTCATAACTGTGTAAAGCAGATAAGAATTATTCGGTTGATGACCATTTAGGAAAAACCACATGTTTCAAAGTCTACTCTATACAAATTTTCTTGACAAATCATATGTATAAATTGATATATATTCGGATTTCTGTAAAAACAACATGCAGTTTCATTAGTCACAACAATTTAAAAGGTACACGTCGAATACTGAATTGACGAAAATAATATAACAAAGAAATTATCGAACAAATTTGTCAGCATTTTTAATCAAATAGACCCTACCTTCAAAAATAGACTATAAAGGACATTTTGGCATATGAGTGATCAAGTATTCTTGAGCAGACAAACTCATGACACATTTTTCTTTTAAGTATAAGATTAAACAAGAATATTCAAATACGAAAAACACCTATAGAACAGTAAACAGTAACAGCTGCTTTCTCTCTTCAACTTTAGGATACCAACTCGATCCACCCGCACGCATTCACTACTCCACCTGCCTACTCCCAGGATATCTCTCACTCAGCGCTCACCGTTATTTCGCCTCTCCTCCCTTCTTAATTCACTCCCTCACACCGTCGATCCTTTTTATTTATCATGTGACCTTTTCACCACCCAAGCTATGTCCCACCTGTCAACAAATTAAATATTTCCCCTATCCAAGTTGGGCTCAGCGTTGTTGATCTTTATGTTGTTATTGTATTTTTGTCCTCTTTCATGTTCATTGTTAAATGTTTCACTGTAAATTGGCGCTACTGCTGTATGTGAATAATGCTTTAAATAAATAAATAAATAAAATACTTATGCATTAGCCTTTTTAGGGCCACATTGGAGTGACACATGAGACCGTATAAATTATAAAAGTATATTAATCCGTGCATGAGACCAAAATAAATTCAACACACAAAAACAGCAAAACAGCCAAAAAATATTTACTTTTCACGTAAACTCATCACCTGTATTGGATGATTAAATAAATTGAATAAATGAACTATCCCAAGTTTATTAGAGGAATAGGTTAACTGAGTTGATTCTAGCAACGAGAAAAACATGAAAACGCAATGGAGCTCATTTGATGTCACCTACTCTAGCCATTGAGAAGCATTGTTACATTCTAAATAACCAAGGTTTATGAGGCATAAACGTTCGGCTACACTTAGCGTGAGAACATTACAATGAATAATTAACGGTAGGATGAATGCTAAGCCGTAAAACCCTTCCTTGATGGATTTTTTAAAATGTAGCATGATTCTTTCGGTGGTGGCTCGGAGGAGACTGATAAGTGTTTAGGATGTATAAACATCGTGCGTCTTGTACTACCATATTCATTGCAGAAGTATGCACTTTTGTAGAGCATTTTAAAGTACTATGCTACGGAGAACCACATACGAAGCGACATTAAAATCTTCAGCGTGTTACATTCTCTCCAATGCACACTCAACGGTTTGTGAGTAAAATCTACCAGATTCAAGCATGAAAGCATTGCTGGTTTACGTACAGAGTATTATTACCAAAATAGTCTCATGAAATTTAAAATAAACACATTAAAAAAAGGAACAGCCCAGAAAGAGGAAAGACATTTTCATAATAGAAATGTATTATCTGCAGCAAAGTCACCTAAGATCAAAGATAGAAATAATGTAATTTACATATCATTTATCACAGTTGGAATTCAGATCTTTTGAATTTTTGGTCGTGCCATTTGTTCCATAAATCTGAAGCTTCTTTAAAACCTACTTCTGGAGCAGGCTTCATAAAGGTATTGAAATTCGGTAACAGGAACAGGGAAGTAATCAATGAATGCTGGAAGCATTCAATGCAGTCACAGAAGAATGACAAAAATAAAATCTACCCACTGAGTGCCAAACTAAATCCTAAAAAAGTTTGGGAGAGGAGAGATGTGGGATAATAATTTTGAAGAGAGGATGGGGATATATAACGGGTGATATTTTGGTGCATAATGCCTGGTGAAAACAGACGTTGAAGAAAAATTACGGGAAGAATAGCAAGGAAAATTATCCCCGCATGAGATATGGAGGAGTTCCAAATGCATGCTAGTCCTGGCTGGTGAGCAGTTGAATTTCTTAACCATGGCTACACGATGTAACTATAGGCAAACTTCGCGTTCCGATTGAACGAGCAACACATTCAATTTATTACGTCGTTTATATGACGACAAACACGAAATAAGGATCAAAGTACGTCCACGGCCGGAATACCTGAGACGGAATAGCTGAATCAGACGGGAGAAGTGGAAAGGAGTGAAGAGAGCAATCAAGTCATCTTTCAGGGACGGACAGTGCGAAGAAAGAAAGTGGGAAGACATGGGGAGTGGATTGGGAGGATGGGAAGTAAGGGCTAGCTGGATGACCCGATTGGCCATACGTAGGGGTCGAATAGGACCAATCAGGTTTACAGCCACTGGAGGCTACTGGCTTCTCGGGACTGAAATAAGAGCAAGAGGGAGGGAGAGAGTGGTGGTTGGTTGGGTGGACATTGGTAGTTGGGTTGGGGCGACTGCAGAATTTACGACCGGACAGTATACGAGACGAGGAGATGGGGAAACACTGTGAGAGGCCCTGGATTTATAAACTAAAGGAAAAAACATCGCTTTGGTGAGAGAAATTAAGATTCGTTCGGTGTGGGCACAGGAATGGGAAGTGCCCCTCTTTAAAACTGCATATATTTTTTCACGAGTTCTTCCTCAGGTGCCGTAAAAATGGGGAAAGGACTCGCTTCCCTTAAAGTCCCTTCGTTTATTTTTGCAGGGAGCGAGGAAGTGAAGCTGAGAAATTAGGCAGTGCGTCTATGCAGATGAATTTTCGGGCTAAGAATTTTTACAACGGGAGGAAAGGCGAGGATCGTAAAAACGCGGAAGAAATTATCCCCAAAGTATGGAAGTGAACAACAAAGTCTCTTAAAGGGCTGAAAATCACAAAAATCACAAAACGTTTTGCAAAAACAATAAGACAGGCGGGGTTTTTTGGATCAAAAATAAAACTCAGAATAATCAAACTATTAAGGCATATAAAATTCCCAAACTAATGTTTTGAATACACTTAGTTTTTATCCCGGTATTTTATTCCTGGTTCACGGTGAATGGAGACAATTCACCGATTTGAATTAGTAGATACTTACGTAGGTCGGATACTGGGGATTATTTTCGAAGGTAGACTGCTGGGTGAGTAAGGACGAGGAGAAAAAGAAAGGCATTATACTTATAATTCCGTAGATGGAAGGTATATCAACACAAGGGAGAAAAAACGGTGGCTTGTAGCCTATAGGTTAATGAGATGCCAAAAAGAGTTGAGGAGCGCCATTAAGATCTATCGTAGCCGGTTGAGAATGATCAAACAATGATTTTTCATCTGCTTGACAGACCTAGCAAAATTAATTCTCTACCACCATATTTGAAGAATAGAAATGTATCCAGAAAAAAACTAAAGTTTATGGATCCCAACAGCGGTAAACATTTGTTCTCTCACCAAAAAAAAGATTCAACGCGAAAGCGTAATTATCAAGCAGAAAACGACTTAAGAAATCTTTTCCACGAGAGAGACAGATTAGAGGGGAGAAGGCAACATGGTGATAACCAAAGAGATCGATTCTACTCAGGCCTTCTTTCCCACGGCCTTCCAACCTCCTTCGCTTGAATCCGGCCTTATCTCCAGAACGTACTTTCTTCCTCTTCTCCAGAGGAGGGGGGTGGGATGAAGGCGAATGAAGAGGGTGAGAAAATGGATCCTTTTAAGAATTCGGTGTGGTTCTTTTTTTACGAGGAATTTCAGATGAGAATGGGGAAGAGGGGGGAAAGTGAGGAAAGTTGGAGTATGTAAAGAGAAGGGGGACGAATATGAGGGAGAGGTGTTCGGCCGAATTTTGGAAATAATTCCGAGAATGGTCGCGATTATGAAAGGAGGTTGTGGTGGAGCATTTCTCCGGCGAAGTTAAAGGGTTATAACGGGAATTTTGAGGTCGGTTCGGTCATTAGTACCGGGTTTATTTTTGTTGAGATCTATTTACTATAAATTTGTTTGCGTAGTTTTTATATTATTACGATATCTACACATAGAAACCCAAGTTTTACTACATAAGAACTTGATTTTTTTGCCTAATAATGAATTAAAAGTTTATCTTGTTTCACCTTCATACGTGTATGAAAAGATATCCTTACTAATACTAAGCATTTTACTGAGAAAAAATTTTGATTGAAGCCATAAATATTATAAAATTCCTAAAATGCTACAAAAAATATTCTTCTAGAAGGAACATATAGGTATGTGTAAATTTTTTCTCTGAACTCGTCTTTTTAACATTCCATTCCTTTTTGACGCATCGTGTACTTCAATATGTGACAATTACAATTTTTAGTAATGCACGATAAAACAAAATCAGAGTCATTAAGGCTTTCCGGAAATCTCGTCAAAACCACGGTTTCAAAATAAAAGCCAACGGGCCATTTTTCGAAGAAAAATAATCCAAATAGTGTCTCGGTTTGACAGCATATTTTTAGATGTGTCTCAATACGGAATATACAGGGAAGGGTAGGTAAAGGGTTGACGAGAAGGGATGAGTCTATCTCACTGATATAGCTATGCAAAAATCAATTAAATAATAACACATCTGTAATGACATAATTGTAGTTTCACTATAAAGAATACCGGCTGTTACGTAACTAAATTACACCGTATAATCAAAACGTTATACTTAAGAAGGCTGATTTAGGTGAGATTTAAACCGCTGCGTGGACAAACAATAGATTAACTGTCTATCGCGGCTGTCTATATTTCGTCTGTGCTCTGGAATTTCATCGTCACAATTACGACACGTTTGGCAAACATCATTACTCATAATCATGGGTTACTTATGGACATTTCAACTCATTATTGAATGAAACAGCGAATAGACGATGAAATAATTACAACATTTAATATATTGATACCAAATTCTCACTATGCCGAAATAAAAAATGAATATCTATTAGATAAAATAATATCAACGCTAAGTACAGAAAGTGACTATAATCTTCAATACTGGCTGATGGCTTAGCTGATACAAAACTTTTAACTTCATGTCCATATATCGAATCATTAATAAATTCTCTTTAGGAAGGGAATTAGTTAGGGTGGTAACTGTGAACCTAAAAGGTTGAGAGAATCCGTGAAGGTCGTCATCAATAGAACGACAATGGAGATTGGTGGGTTTGCCCTTAGAAGAGAAGAGCCGTTGAGCTCGTTCAAGTATTTTGGTGGGAAGAGCACGAGAGTTTTTCGAGTTCGGGCATTTTTTTCCAGACTCAGGGATGTGGTGAGAGGGAAAGTGGGTTGGCTGGGGAAAGAGGAGATGGGATGGAAGAAGGGCAAATTAGAAACAGATGGAGAGAACGTGGTGGGAAGAGTAATGCGGAGATTGGCGAGGAATCAGAAAGAAGAGGAGGCGAGATGTGGGTGGGGTGGGCCGAGGATCTGGGAGAGAATGAGGAGAAATGGAGGCAGGGAAGGGGGGTGGGGTGAGTAAAACCTTGGGATACGACGAAGAGGGATAAGGCTGGAGTGAGATATCGCCAGCACAAGGCGAAGAAGAGTTGGTAAGGAGTTATGTGGGGAGGGGACAGGGAGGGAAATTAGACCAGCCGTTCGCCTGATCGATGACGAAGGGAATCGGGTCGTTGTGGAGGCTTGAGTGCTCGGATCCCAAGGACTCGGCTTCAATTCCCAGCGTTGACATATAGTTTTCACTATTCTACAAGTCACCAAGCACGTAGGCAAGGGGGGGGGGGGGCTGCTACTGGTGCTTCGGCCCCCCCCGAAATTCTTCCCAAAAATTTTGTTGTTCTGATTTTAGCAGTGAATTTTACCATTGAGAAGAGATAAGTATGGGCACTGTAAAAATAAATACCAAGCACTGAAAATCAAGGGAAGAGATTTGTAACATGTCGGCACCGAATGGGCAAGGCTGATTTGTTTCTAGTTACGCAAGACATAGCCCCCCCGAAGCAGATTTCTGGCTACGTGCCTGCCAGTCACTGCTTGAGTAAAGACACGTAGCCGGTTGGGGGCGGGGAGGGGAGGGAATGTCGAGGCTGAAGCCCCTCCGGAAATTTTTCCCCCATCGCCCATGATTTTGTTTTTCTGATTTGAACTGGGAATAATCCGGATTACACTGCGTACCATATAAGTGTTAAGTGTCTTGAAACGTGATCACCATTTTGATGAATGCATATGGTTAATATTTGTTCTTTTCAATCTGATATATATGCATGCGTTAGAATTCTGTTATGAGGCTGGTAAATTAACTGCGCCATAACGAGGGAAGTAGAGAACTTAACCAGTGAGGAAAGATAGGAATGGGCTCAGTGAAAGTAAATACCCAGCGCTGAAAATTAAGGAAGTATTTTGTATCATGATGAAACCGAAAGAGCAAGGCTAATTTGTTTCAAGTTACGGTACACTATACTTAGCCCCCCCCTCCCCCGAAGCAAATTTCTGCCTACGTTCATGCTTGAGCGTGGATAGTAATTCGAGGGTAGTACTCAGAAGTGACGTAAACCTCAGACCCTTTGGCGTCTATCGTTAAGAGCAAGCAAATGACCTCCCTGGGTCATTATCTATACTTCCTATGGATCCTATGTTTCTGCTTCTTTCCAATCGAAAAATTATATTGAGATAGAAAAATGAACATAGTTGGCGGTTGCCTTCTGTAATTAGGAGAATGACAAGTGCACAAGGATATATGGATAATGTGGTGGATAGACATTCAGCATCAAATTTAGAGGGATCGAGTTTGAATCTCGGGTTTGGGAGAGATATGGTGGTGGAATTCAGGCACGTAGTCAGAAATTTGCTTCTTGAGGGGGGTGGAGGGGCGTAAGCCTAGCGTAGCGTAAGTCGAAACAAAGCAGCCTTGCCCGTTTGGTGCCGAAACATTAGAATTCTCTTCCCTTAATTTTCAGTGCTTGGTATTTACTTTCAGTGCCCATTCATACCTCTTTTCACTCGTCAAGTTCACTGCTTACCTTGTTATGAAGCAGTTAATGTGACCGGCCTGAGAACAGAAGTTCAACGCACGCATACATATCAGATTGAAAAGAACAATTATTTACCACGCATATTCATCAAACTATAGTGATCAAGTTTGTAGACACTTAACACTTGAATTCTGTGCCGTGTAATCCAGATTATCATGCCCAGATAAAAATAGAACAAAAAAATTTTTGGGGAAAAAATTCAGGGGGGTGGGCTGAAGCCCCAGAAGCACCCCACCTGGCTACGTGCCTGGCGGTATTCAATCCCCTACTAGAGCATTGTGCAAAAAGCTCATCATATTCAGCGATACCTCCGTGAGTTAGGACGTAAAACTATGGACCTTTCGCGGTCAATTGTAATAAGTAGGCCTAAAACAAGATTAACACCACAACCACTCCTATCCAACACCAAATAACTTAAAAATCTATATTATAATTTTTAAGGCACATAAAATCCCATTTTTGGTTTCCTACACCACAGTTTTACGATTAACACTTAGGGTCCTGGCACGAGTGCATGTGTTTCTTCACTACTTTACATCAACAGAAGTAGCAAAATAAGAGATATATCGGTACTTTCAACAGAAATTTAAAGAATTTGTATCGATCTCTCATCATGCACAATAATTATTGCGATTGTAGTAGCATGAAATATACTAAGTCCAATCTTCCTTTTCAACAATTAATTTCAAGGACCCACTTTCTACTTTAACCCTATTTTTTCTGGAGGCTAACCAAATACCCTTCAAAATACCTCCTGATGGTGTCCAAACTTTTCGCAAATACTTACTTCCTATTGGTGTTGAAATTAGTTCAGCTGTAGATTGCCTCCTCTGACAACGTAAATAAGAAAATAAATGAAAATTAGATGTGTCTGAGGTAAAAATTAAAAATATAATTAAAATTAAATAAAAATTATTAGATGTGATTACGGTTTCCCACTTTAAAAGACGATATTTTATAAAATGGATAACAACCTAGGATAACGAATCAGAGGATATGATTAGTGAAAAGAAGATCTAATTTGGTGTAGGTATATAGCATCGCAATAACGTTGATTATTATTAGTATTTATTACCGGTAAATGCAGGTGCAAATGAACAATCAATTATTTCCACGACGCCTATATTTCAATGGATGACTCACTTCAGATTCTCATACTTCCCACTTCCCATTATTCTATCCAAACTACCCGTTCTTCTCCTCCCTCTACGTCGCTTAATCCTCTCTTCACTTAATGACATCTTTCAAAATACATTATCCCTTTATTACCCTCTCTATCCACACGCTCTATATTTTCTTCCTTTTCTCAGCTTCCTAGCCTCTCCTACTATCCCTAGCACTTCATCTTACGTTCTTCTTTCGAACTACTTTACCATCTCCATCCTTACCTATATCCAACTATCAAGAGCCCTTAATTTATTTAATACTCTTTCTTTAAAGCGCATGCTTCGGCTAAATATTCATCTACATCTACGCAATACCCTGCGAGCCACCACGAGGGTGTATGGCAGGGGTTGAGGATCACCAAACATGCACTATAGGCATGCAACTAGGATATTTAATGGAGACATGCTTGATAATAGGGTCACATTCAGCTAAATGGTTAGGGTTTACATGATGAGAAATGAATTATTGGTTTTTTTGCATGCTTCACGCACTTCAGACTACTCTGACTATGTATCACCTACCTATCTCTTTGCCACGCTGCCTATTGTTCTCTCTTATGGTACGCGGCAAAAATGACATTTTGAATCTATCAGTACGACAATCTATCTCTCTAATTTTAATCTGATAAAACCTAGCATAATACGCGGGGGTTCTTAATATATATCTAACATCATCTTTGAACAAATCGGTTTCGAATTTACCAAAAAGGTTTAACCTAAATTTTAACCTGCGTTCTGATAGTAATTCCCATCCTAGTTCTTCTATTAAGCTTATAACTCTTACACAATTATCATAACGTCCATTAACAAATCTAGCGGATCTTCTTTGCACACGCTCTAATTCTTTTATCATACCTTCCTCATACGGATCCCATATACTAACGGCATATTCTAAATGAGGCCTTGCAAGAGTAAAATAGTTGTTGTTCCACGCTCCAAAACAAAGTTTTCACAATGTGGTGAATAATTGTAAACACAAATATGTTTGGAGTAGTATCCGTTATCCCAAGTATGAAATAATATTATACCTAAGTATTAGGCATGCTTGAAAGCCAGTCACCCGGGGTTTTGCCAGCGTACGAGAACTACTATCAAAAATCTTGAGTAGATACGCTAGTAAATGGGTTGCGTTGTTCTTGTTATGGAGCATGCTTCGTTTTCATCGGAGGAACGATCACGAATATTCATATCCCGTCCACTCTCGCTCTTGTTATCATTCATGGCACTTAGAAGAGAAAAACGTGACTACGTGTCTTCAATTTCTGCCTGGCAATTCATTCACTAATCATCATTGATAGAGCGTATCGCAAGTGTGATAATCCCGGCGTGGTGCTGCTTCTAGAAGAGTCTGCCTAATTGATAACGATAAGAGCGGCCAGAAAAAAAAATCCGAAATACCACCTCCACTTCTAGTGGCATCTGGCGAGAACTGATAGGAGGTCTTTGAGATAAGGGCTCTAAAAAGAAAGACAGTGGAGAGGAAGGTGGATAAGCGATAAATCGTCGAGGATAGCTACCGAAGAAAATACGTTTGAGTGTAAATTAGGAGGCAAAGTAGGTAAGTAAAATAAGTAATATACTAAGATAAAACAGTGAAAAGATATTTTATGGATGGGAACGTGATGAGTAAGTACGAAGAGGATGAAGAAGACTGGATGCACTTAATATTGTGTCGAGAGGCGCGAAATATGATCATCTTAAATATTGAGTATTTTATGAAGGGAAAAGAGCTATTTAGGAAAAGTGAGAGAGAAGAAAGGAACTTCATGAAAAGGTAACCTAAATGTATTCCTAAGTGGTATGATAATAATGGCAATTGTATGAATCCATTGCATATCGTACGGTGTCCGAGAATTATATCAGATTGAATTGAGCTGTTCTAGAGTGAGACTGGCAAATCGAAAATACTATATAGATACTCATATACGCCTGAAATGATAAAATTAAACGATGATCTAATTCCAAAACGCAAAATACGTTGAAATTTAAGTAGAAGAGTTGGAGATAACACAGATTTATCATTGTAATTATTATATTATTATTATTGTTTTCAGCTTGGTTTTGTTGGTCTTGGTGGGAATCACTATTCCTCTTTGAAAGTCTCAGAACAATTGCGTTCTTTAAATTACAATGATTGCTATATCGCTTTCAGCTAATATCAGTGCCTTCTGTTTTCCTTCAAGTTCTACACACACCCAGGCATATAGGCAGATTTGTATTCTTAGTTGGCCATTTAAGTCCTGGGTATAATTTTGGGAAGAGAGTAGAACTGAAAAGGTATTCTTTAAGTGTACGAAGCTACGCCGCTAACGTATATGTATAAATTTCACCAGTCATATGCATGACTGATGGGAATGTTTCATCATTGCTTTCAACTATATTTAAATAAGTTCATTAGTGCTAATTCTAATACCGCTAAATATCATGAACATTATTCGAGATGGAGGAAAGCCTGGACAAGGGCGTCTTTTAGGTTGGCATAAAATCTCATTATTATAGTAACCCACATACTTGAGTCTTTTGCTCATTAGTGAATATTGAACAGCTGATGGAACGCCTTATCCCAAATTCTATACCTCTTTCATTCAAGCTACACAATAGCCGTCTTTGAACTGACTCAACCTTTAGTTCCATTTAGTTCCATGGTCGCCTCCTGGAAATTATTTCTTAGAATTACGACTCGTGTATGATTAGAAAGGTATCTAATTAATAAATATTGCCAATATATTTAAGATACCTAATCTATTCCTAATTCTAATCTAATCTATCTGCTCAAAATTATATGGCATGCTTTGTCAAGCAAAAATGATTTATTTATATATATATTCATTCTTGCAGCTAAAGGAGGCAGTAGGAGCATTAAAATATAAATCTGTGTGAGTGCAACCCTTTAACAGGGTTTGAATAATGCCATTGAATGTAATTATTTCACACTTTTTTCGGCAATATTTGTTTAGTGATTAAGACAGAGTATTATTTAAATATATTAATTACATTAACCAAGTGATGAATTTAATGTGCCTATTAATATTAATAGCTTGTTTCCCAGGCTAGTATTAGGACATTAGGCTAATGACAATAAAATATGCCTAAAAAGAGCTTTAAGTGCATTATTCTAACCGCAAGGAGCAACAAAAATTTTCATAATTTTAATGTGCATAATTTCTTCATTATTTAACCACAGTAGGAAATTAACACATTTGCGGAAGTTGCGAAAACAATACTGCTTTTTATTACCAAAACATGTGCATATAAAAGCTCATATTATCATACTTATTGTTATAAAAGGATATTCACATAAACACCCCTTCCAGTCCGGGAAAATTATATTAAATCGCTGTAATAATATTCTTACCATTATTATAGTATTTAGAGACATATTCTCATTTTTGGACATTTTTCAACATTATTTCCTTTTTGGCATTTTCTATCATTTTGTTTCCGCATATGCAAAATATCATTAAATGCCATCTAAATCCTAATTATATACCTCCCCCCTCTATCCAGATTCCTACAGAAACTATCGACTTTCAATAAATCATTGCCTTTGAAAAATCAGTCCAGTCATTTACTCAATTTCAGTCCAGGCTTATATTCTTCCACCTACATTACCAAGATTTCCATGGATTTTTTGATTTACTTCTTCTCCTCTGCAATCATGCCTTTTCAATTATACATTCTTCCTCAAGCGTATACTTAAAAATCTTTAAATTTACTCAATACTATTCCCATAGCTAAAATATTCAGCGCCGTGCTTCTGGTGGAACCCATACAAAACTTTTCTTAACATTTTCACCAATATCTCCTCCCCTAAATTCTACTAGAAGCATGAGAGGATGTGGTAAGGAGATAAAAGTCGGAATCATGATCTTAACGTTTTGAAAAACGTTAGGTAACTCCCACCAAAATACATACTTATTGGATAAAACAAAATTATATATCCAGCGTAACAACAGGCACGTAGCCAGGGGGGGGGGGGGCTTCTGGTTCTTCAGCCCCCCCGAAATTTTTTCCCAATAATTTTGTTGTTCTGATTTTAGCAGTGAACTTTACCATAGAGAAGAGATAAGTATGGGCACTGTAAAAGTGAATACCAAGCACTGAAAATTAAGGGAAAAGATTTGAAACATAGTCGGCACCGAATGGGCAAGGCTGATATGTTTCAAGTTACGCAAGACTTACCCCCCCCCCCGAAGGAAATTCCTGGCTACGTGCCTGCGTAGCAACTGTTGAACATTTGGGCCTGGCTATAGGAGAAGACAAATCACGTGTTAAATATAAAAGATAAATAGCAGCTGAATCAAACCATCGAGTCATGTAGATAAACCAGGGTCTAAATAGATACGGAGGAAGTGTGAGAGAAAATTGGAACTTTTCCCTTGTCAGGTCTCATTTAGGATATGATGCTAGCAAGTTTGGAATATAAAGGGGCGATTAAGAAACCATTACATGTGCAAAGGAAATTGCCGAGATTACTAAATTTATTCTAAAAGAGCTCGACTTGGAAGGGTCACTAGAATATTGGTAATGATGAAACTATATTTTTACGGTAAATTCGGAATATTCCTTGGTGAATTCAGAAAAATAGTAAAACACTCACATATATAAGATATGATTCCGTTAAGAAAAAAGGTTTTCATGGACATACTACAGTACTTACAGGTTTAGCAATTTTTACATCATATTAAAAATTTAAATTAAATGGATCAATAGGTTAAATAAAGGGAAACTACCAATTATTGCACCTAAAAATATTCTTAGCACCAATAACTCATACTACGGTATACTTGAATGTCTTTTGATGATTATTGGTCAATGCATTCATATAGATACCTAACGTATTTACAAAAGTTCATCGCTTATACCAATACACATCTTTAATGAGCACATGATAGGCGGTTAAATAATAATTAACAAACACACTTCTCTAATTATGAAGTACTATGAAACTGTGTGAAAATTTCGCATATTTAACCTTGCCCCATTCCAATATAAAAGCTTTTCATATTTTGTTGGGTTATTGGAGTGAACAAGCCAGGAAAGTGTGCAAGGAGGGTTTATTTATGTGGTCTTGATAAATAACATAGTATCCGGCGTAACTTGGCAGGATTCTTTCGTACTGAGAGAAAATAACTCCGTTATTTCAGTCAATGAAGATTAATTCACGACGCTTGCGTCATTATAGCTTAACATCATCAAGGTATAATATAGGTATAAAAGTGGAGTGCAAATATATACATATTTATAGGTCCTAGGTGCTTATATCCTCTTTTTGTGGAATTCTTTTTGTGGAATATTGAAGTCATTTTTCTCAGTCTCCTCTTATTAGTTATTCGTTTGCACGAACAAAACATGACAGTAAGTAACAAAACATAACAATCAGCATAGGTACATTTCTACAGACAACATAGTCCTTTTTTCCTCGTTGTTTGTATACAACATATCCATTAGGGTGTTTTCGTTTCGTTACGCTTTAGTCTAATCCACTTTTACTATAGATTTAATTATAAGCCAATAATGTATTTTAACGTCAAAAGGGATAAACAAGAATTCGGTATAAACATCCGATAGACCGATATCTTACTCATCAAAATAGACTTTATAATAGCTCAGAAAAAGTAAATAAGCTCAGAAAAAAATAATATGTAATGCCGGTATATAATTACGTTAATGAGGATGATTATACCTAATACTGAATAAATTCAGGACCTGTTTGGTAACCGATTAATTCCTAACTACAAACCCTAAAGGTAGCTGGTAGGGTTCTATGGAGATGCAGATAATTATAAGATTTTTGTCAACGTCATTCATTTCATAAACGTTTGTTGATGCGCGATATTTTCTTAATAATCACTATTTAAGTCACTACAGTCTTAAATCATCAAAATGGTATGAATAGCGTCATATCATGACAGTCTATCCAGCAGATGGTGAAATCACGGTTAGTTAATTGTATGGCGTCCGCTTACGATAGGTACGGAATCGGACTTAGGGGCTGTCTTTCATCGAAACTCGAAAGTAGGAGGAGATGGAGACGTCAGGACCGTAGAAAGGTGGGAAACGACATTAAGGAGTGAGGGAATGGGAGAGCTGCAACGGTCCAGGGGATAGTGGAAGGTGGAGAGGGAAAGAGTGGAAGAATTTTTGATGTCGGCAGCGGGGTGACTCCCGAAGGCGCTTCCCACTACCCCCACCAAGCTCCCCGCGATATATAAAGGCAGGCGAATGAGAGAAAACTTTCCCGTTTACTCGAAAAATTTCCGCCAGGAATTTACATTTATTTTTTTTATACTCCTCTCTCCCTCACATCCTTATCCCATTCCATTTGCCTCCCCCCCCCCCTCCGTCTCAACCCTCCCCAAGAAAAAAAACCCAACCTCATCCACAGAGCCACGACCATTTCAAGTCCCTAGGAAGATGAGAGACGGGTGGGATGTAAATTAAAAACTTTCGGGGAGATTATTTTTCCATCCCTTTAAAAATACTTTTGGGCTAATTATACCCGGGCATTTGAAATGTAAGGAGGGTTTTTCCCCCGCCGTGCCAGCCAAACATTATTCTGGCCGGAACGACGGCCGACGAATATTCAATTAACCCATTTAAAAATGCATAAATTATTGTTTGCGGGGCGTCAGGAATTTCCATTTCACTGTTTTATGGCTCAAAGTGCCGGGCCAATTAGCGTCAGTTGATTGATCCCGAAATGACAGTTATTCATTTACTTTCCCATAATGAAATGGGAGTAAAAGAAATTGGAGGGATTTAAATTGAACCAAATAAACTCATTTAAGAATCTAGCATGTGATTAACTGCGACCTCGTCTAAGTTTTACAATAGGTAATTTCTTCCAAAACTAAATGAGATTTTTTTCATAAAATCTAAATGTAAGAATACTTTTTTCCACTTGTAATTTGAGCTACTTTTAGAAAGAAAATTAATTTTAACAGATTAAAAAATATAACACAATATAAATTTTGAATCATTCGTCCTAATTTACATCACTAGAACTATTTACGATATACATATAAAAACTCATTAAAATCATCATCGAATGAAATGAATGCCTAAAAACGATTACATGTATGCCTACAACATACATATAATTGTTTCTAAGTGCTATAATCATACTGAAAACATATATTTTGCAGTAATAATAATTGGTTTACAGCAGCATCATGTTATACACATAACATAACTGTAATGAACATTTATTGTTTAATAATGATGATAACAAGAATAAAAAGGGTTTATATTTTCAGGAGAAGTAAGAAAATTATGAAAGAAAGAATTTAGTACATTGACACTTTAAGAAAGAATTTTAATACCATTTAAATATTGTTTTCAATTTAGAAGAAACCTTCAGATGTGATTACATCCTGTTCATATTAGAATACCATTCATGCATCAGATATTTCACGACTAAGCTTCCAATATTCAAGTCTACCTCGAACTTAGAGCCGCTTATGACCTGGAGCAATGATACAAGGCATGGAATGTATGGGTAATGGTGGAGAGATATATAGCGAGATATCTCCTATCGCTATATATATTTTCAATACAAGGATGGTGCATGCATATGCATGTTAAAGAAATTAAGTCAGAAAATAAGGCGAAATATTTAAAGAGCACTGCTACTGCTGATATTAATATAATTGCTCGGTACACCTCGATATTTACACAAATAATTAGGAACCTGTGGGGAAGATAAAATGCAAATATCCGTCGGTTTACGAGGCTAAACGAGTTAGCCTTTGAATTCTGCAACCAATGAATGTATACAATCTGTCCTAATTCCGCAAAAAAATATCAACAGGAAAAAAATATCAACAGCCGGTGAGTTCTCTTTACTAAGTGAAAATTATATAGGCAACTGTTACCTTGGCGAGAAAAATGGAACCCATGCAAATTAAAACATCAGGGAAAAAATTTAACGAGGAAGATCAGGTGGAGAAGGGAAAACCTTACAATGTCAACATTTCGGACCACCAAAATTTTCCAGGAATCCATGACGGGCCAACTCCTGAGGATAGGGTTACCAAACAGCCCCTTAAGAGAGACACTAAGGAAAAAATATAACGTAATATTGGTCAGAAATTGTGTGGGGGCCTTTAAAAACTAGTGCGAGCTGGGCGCAAAACACATGACGCACCCTATCTCGTGGCGTGCGTTGCCATACGATAAGGGCTTCTGCAGGCGTCGGGATAAGAAGGGATGAACTAGTCTGAAGCTCCCGAGCGAGTAGGTACTCCACATATGGCGAGATTGTGAGACGAGGACCTCAAGAGGAGCCAGAAGGCTCGTGAGTGAAGCGTCGACGTCCTCTCCCCTTCACGGCTGCCTACCACGCGGTCTAGATATCAATTTCCCGCCCAGAAAGGTGAGAAGGTTAAAAACTGAAAGGGAGGTCTTTTAACGAAGATTTCCGGGGGAAGGGGTGAGGTTACTGGAACGATGTTGGGGTAAAAAAAAAGATTTTTCTCGGAACGAAGGGAGGAGTTGGGTCATCCTCGTGTGTATGGAAGATCCCCGTTGAAAAAGAAGGGCTCACAACCTAGCCACCTTTCCTCCCTTCCTCCCAAAAAAATATAGCCCCTCGAGAGAAGTCCCAGGGCCTGAAACGGGGCCCATAAAAATGCCCCTATCTTGCCCCACTGGACACTGTTAGGGCGTTGCAAAAAGTTTCAGACATCAGAACTTTTGAGGTCACATTCCCGCTGACATTTTGAACGAGAGGATTGACCTTTTCTCCGCCCGAAACCGCCCACTACACCCCCAAAATGCACCGGTATGGGGAGGGGAGGAGTTGGAATAATGAAAAAAGCACAGTTTGGGGCGTAAGAGTGCGATATTTGTGAAAAAGAAAGAGGGTGGTTTCAGTGCGTCAAATACAGGATCACCTCCGTTATATCCATGGGGTAGAAAAAGAGCTGATAGGCAAACATATACATATGTAAATTCAAAGAGAGCAAAACATTTCATTCCATCTGACCATTTCCCTAAAGCATACTCTTCCCGTACCTTCCTAAGGGTAAAGGAAGACCAAGAGGTGTGGAAAGGACGGTGAAGTTGGCGAATATATGAAGGCAAAGGGAGGTAGGTGGAATAATTATTTATTTTCCTTTCCACATCTGAGTTCTTACGCACACACGTCAACTGACGTTAACCCAACGCTTTACCCCCAACCTTTGCCTAATTCCCCTCCTATCTGAGTCGGAATATTATAATTTTTTCCTCCGCAGCTCATCATATCCCTTCCTCCACCTTTCCCACCCTCTCTCTCCACACACACATATATATGTATATATATACTTTGCTCTCTTTTTCACTGTAAAGGGCTTGGGCCACCTCATACTACGGCCCCTGCCTGGACAAATCCTCCCTGCCCGCCCTACGTCCACGAAGAGGCCATCCCTTTCAGCTCCTACGAATGTGGACTAAATTTATCGGGCATAAATGCCACCTTTTTTTATTTTTATCCGTTTGGAGAGGCTCTTCTTCCCTCCTCCCCCCACTACGTCCAACCCTATCCTCCCCTCCACCCACACACCTCCCCTTCCCCTAATGCCCCCTCTCCCGCCACAGACCTCCTCACTTACGCTCTCCCCAACCTTCCCCTCTAGCCTACTCCAGCCTCCTCCACACTGAGAGCCGTCTATATCTGCGTCCGAATAATTTCCGCTTGTTCCATATTCATTCGCCTTCAGGTCATTGGCGGCTCTACGGAGTGGGTTCATTTTTTTTATTTTCTCCCGGGCGTGGGTGTATGTTAGGGTGATTCGAGAGGGTAGGGGGGAGGAGAGAGAGAGAGAGAGAGTAGAGGGGATGGGAGGAGGAAAAAAATTGTAAGTGTAGCGGAGGAATGGGACATACTAGGGGAGAGAGAGAGGAGACAGAACAAATGGTGACGAATGGAACGCCTGGGGCGCGCACGAAGTTTTTCTTCTGTTTCTCGTTTGGGCAACGTGTGGCGCTGGTGACGGGGGATGGGGGACAAGAGGGTGGATGAGGTGGGATTTCTAGCACTTTTGCCCGAATTTGGAAAAGCACGGTGAGCTACCTGCGTGTTCCTGTGTGTACGTTACCTGTTCACTTTCGGTGTGCGAGAATCGTTAGTGTTCAAAATTCGGGCCTCAAAACTTTATCCCTGGTGGAGGTGATTGTGAGTGGTAGTGCGGAATTGAAATGTATCGATGTTCACCCACGATATTTAGCCTAGGAAGGCGGACAATGGACATTTCTGGATTTCGCAATGTGAATACTCAGTTGAGTTGAACTCGATGAAAAAGATTGAGGAATGTGACCGTTTACTAGGAACGGAAATAGATATTTTGTTCAAGAAATTATTAGTTGGAAAAGAAAAATGAATTTTAGTAAAAAAAATCAATCTTCTAATCAGATCCATACACTAATAAGTTAAAAATGAAAATAAGCCAAAATCCCACCGAACGAGCTGCGTTAACAATATTTACGCCATCCAACTCCTGTCCTGGATTGCGTTGAGGAAGAACAGGAAGGGATGGAGGTTTTCCTGAAGAGATTCTGTCGCAAGCACTTCCACTGTGAGTCCCCAATTGTGATAAGGCGAAGGAACTACGCGGTCTCTGTTTTGATTGGACGAAGTGGATGACGTACAAGCTCTTTGCACGCCCACTTCTCCGAGTTAAAGTGTTAATAACATCCGTTTTTCGAAGCTTACAACTCGAGAACTACTTAACGGATCGAACGAAGAACGGATACATATGGGTTTTTTTATTTTACAAACTCAATAAGATTCGGCAATAAAAATATAGTAAAATACCCCATTCTCTATTTTGTGTTACACACCTACCATGAACTAGGTCTCTAATTTCTTCTCTATTGCCTAGATCTACAAAAATAAACGCAAAATTTCCTGAAATATGTTGTAGGATATCAAAAACTTTCTTAGCTAAACAACGAGAAATACCCTTCAATTGGGATTGAACTCAATCCCTACACCTGATGGGAATTGATGCATGGATTAAAAGGATTTAAGTATCCTTCGCCACACACAGAGAGACTTTAAGGTTTATCCTGTTGTTCAGTATTAGTTCTTTTTGGGAGTGAGGCATGGACCATAACAGATGTAGGGATGATAACACTGTAAGTCTTAGAAATGTGGTACTACAGAGGAATTGCGGATGGAAAATGGATCAGCTAAGTGACGAAAAAAGAGACTAACGAAGAAGTCTTAAGAAGAGTGAGAGAAAAGATGCCTTCTGAAAACCTGAAAAAGAAGACGGGACAACTTAATCTGGCATCTTGAGACATGATACCTGATAATGACAATTGTCAGTGTAATACTGAATGAAAAAAGGAAAAGTAAGACCTACAATGAGATATATGGAGTAGGTAGATAAATATTTGAAAAAGAAGAATTACGTTTTTAGAAGTAGGGTAGCTGACGAAAGAAATGAGTGTAGAGCTATGTCAAACCAATTTTAGGACTGCTAAATTATGATGATAATGATGATGCCCGTACTATTACTACGGGTCACTAAAATTACAACAAGACAATTGTTTCAGAACCATTTCTGTGATTTTTAGCACAATCAATTATTACTTACGCCATGTTTCAAGAGGGCTAGACTAGAAAGATTAATCATCTTTCTTTATCTTCATCGTAAATTCATGAATTTACTTTATATTTTGTGCCAAGTCAATTGAAACAATGCCCATTGTGAACAAACAAAACTGTGCCACCTTTATGACAGTAATATCAATAAAAAACTAGCACAAAATATGTGAATAAAGGAAGGAATATGTGTACTACTTCTTTTATTCACATTTTTCCTACATAAAATCAAATAGAGCCTAAAGAGGATTTTAGGGTACGCGAATGCGAAATTAAAAGATGCGGTCAATATTTAACCTTGCCTCCCGCTCCACTTTGGTATTCAGCTAGGTTTAATTGGGACCTCAACAAACAATATGAAGGGTAGGGATATAATATCAGACGAGGAAAACTTATGAGTGATGGTGATACTGAGGAGAAAAGGGATATTTTTGGGTCAAAGGTTTTTGATTAAGTTCCAAATTTGAGCACAAGAATTAGGAATGCGGAAAGGTTGCTAGATGCTGATGAAAGGTTTCCTTTAAATACTTAGGGAAGCATAACAGCATTTTGCGTGGCATCCAATGGGTGAAGAAAAAGCTCACCAGTGAGCTCTCAGCTAAAAGCATGTGTAATGTAGCTGGTCGGGGCTGGTACTTTTACCGTGACGCCTTAGGTATTCTTGTAGGATCTCGTCATCTGTGTTTAATTTTGCTGTTAAATCTCTAACAAATTAAATACTTGCAGAGCGTTTTGAGGTGAAGCCAAACTTTTCTCATCAACATCATTTTTCAGTTTGCAAATGGTGAATTTAACTGTTGATTGAAGCAAATATTTACTTGTTGGAGGCATGTATGCGTATCCAAAAAGGACCAGTCTAATCGCAAACATTCTTAATGTCGCTTCATAGCTGATGATCGTAGTTAAGTATTCCATGGTCCCTAGTTGCCTATTCCATACATCTAATCTGCCTCATCCAAATAATTGTTAACAGCGTGCTTTTCATCATACCATGCCCTAAACTACTTCATTTCTCCTTCTTTCCCTCCAACGTACTTTTCCCGATCTCGTTCACCCTACACCTCTGATGCGTTCTGTCATACCTAAACCTACCTAGAAATACTTTTTAGTTCAGGCCTACCTAGTTCACCTTAACCTAGTCAAGTTCTGGGGTCCAGATACTTGATGCTTCCAAATCTAAGGTCAGTATCCTACATTAATGATACAATATTCTTATTTTTAATTAAGTTACCAGCTTAAAGAAGCAATTAACCTTTATTAATAGTTTCCTTTCAAAGACACTTAGGACTGATTATTTCAATTTTTTCTTCAAGAAAACACTTATTTCACATGCATATCAAATCCGTTAGCAAGAAAATGTCCTGGCGACATAATAGAATAATACCTGGGGAAAATATCATAAAACGTTTCGTCATCATGTAATCATTAAACATAACACCGATTGTGATTTCAGTCACAATTCTCACAATAGTTATCTTTGGTTTAATACGACCACGTATAAAAGTAAGATTAATGTATTAATGGAACTAAATGTGGCTTCCAAACAAATTTTACGGCAATCTGCCATTTCCTTCGCAACATCTTCCTGCTAGCCTTCAGTCAAATAGAATAACTCCTTATTACATGTGGGTAACACTCAACCGTGAGTGGAAGACCATACGCAAAGTAGGCAATATATCAAAAGAAATATATACAGATTTATATATTTTTATTTAACCTTGAAACCTACACCTAAACCTAAATTGGTTTAGGTTTAGGTTTGATCGTAGTTAACAACTACGATCGCCATAATAATAACTGGTAAGTTGTATTCTAGACCTCTTTCTTATAAATAATATGGATGGTTTTTCAGGAGTTTAGGTCTTTCCTTAACAAAAAAACTTTAGTTTTCCTTTCCTTAACCTTAACAACCAATTTTGTAAACAAATTTCGATTGTTAAACTTAAGGTATGTAAAATTTTATTCCATGTAATATTTTGAAGTTAAAATTTGTTAAAAATTATATTGTAAAGCATTTTTGGCACTGTAAATATCTTTTTGGATCATGTTATATTATTATTGTTATGTTTTTGGTGGTTCATCCCATTTATAGCCTTGAAGAAGGAAAAATATATTTTCCGAAACGTCGGAAAAAGTTGAATAATTTTCATTTTTAACGAAAGACCTAAACTCCTGAAAAACCATCCACATAATAATAACATAATTTCTTTGCAAGTAGAATTAATTTCCAGTATATCTATTTAGAAGAAAACGCTGCCTAAAATCGTGGGGGACTAATTTCATGCCGATGATATCACAGATGTGTAATACGGGTAAAATGAATAGGTGTGTAACATATGAAAGACGCCTAAGAAAAGTGGAAGAAATTTTTTCTTAAATCCTTTATAATAAGATATGGCAATAAAATCAACACGCTTCATGATGACAATCGTCGAAAAAAAGTTTGATATGGGATTTGCCATGACAAACCTTAGCCCTCTAATACTAACGTTGGCAACTTCATCTTTCTTTTAGCGCGAAACCCGCTTTTTTCCGGGAAATTTTCGCGCGAGCCCGGCACTGTACGAACTCCCACGCCAAATCGTTCATTAATCTCCATAGCCTGTCCGCCAACGCAAAACGCTCAAAAATACCCATTTTCTCCCACACAGGATTCTCGTTCCGTGCGTCTGCTATGGTTTCCCATACAAAATGTGTTTCGTTTCACAACGTTGGCTAAACAATTCATTGTTAATAGCAAGCTTTGAGCGACGCACATTGAGATATTTCAAATCATTGTTTCTCGCATTTCACCAGAAAATTTTTTCCATCAACGTTATCAAACTGGCATATCCGCAAAGTAAATATTCCTAAAAAAACTAGTGATCGGCCGGTCGAAGTAAAGTTAAACATTTTCCCTTAGTCGAGCAGTAGGTATATGTACGGTACCGTCATCAAACACAAGAATATTCGCCTAATATCTATTACTCACGAGTTTTTCGGGGAGCATAAGCCCTTTAATTATCTTTAAATTCTTTTCGCCTCATCTTCCTCCGTCAATCTTTCAAAGTATGGAATTAACAAAGCTATTGGTTTAAACTTAAAGCAGCAAAAAAGAGAATTTTATTATTTATGATAGACATGGCCATTAAATATCAGGAAGGAAGAATTCAAGAGGAAATCCTTTACTTCGGAGTCAATATGCTGTGAGAAATATTTTAACATTCTAGACTTTCAGACAGTTGAAAGGACCACTATTAAAATTACACCCTGGATTTTTATTCCTAAAATATTTTTTGCGTATATTTTGCATTATTCTTACTTCAAATCGGAGCATTGATTCGATTCACAGGACAAACCATCTATTTCAAACAATTCAGCGGAAAAAATCTGAAGAAAAAGCCATGAGCCGAAGTCAAATGGGCATGGAGAATTGTATGCGTCCTTGATTTCTCAATTTTTTATTGATATATCAATATAGCGTCTGTCCATTGAAGAGGAAAAATTACGTTTTCCAGCTATGCATCTAGCTCATATTCTCAACTACCCCAATTTATTCTATAAGTGTCATTCCTAGCGTGAATCTAGGAAAATTACCTAAGAAACATCAGTTACTCCATATAGCCTTCTCTTTAGGCACGAAATTTGCCTGTAAAACATTAGAATCAGTATTTTGCACTGGCAATGATATTGTAAGTCCCATAATTGCCCACTTAATCTACTACCTAATACTAATATTGCAATCAGGATTTCAATTCTTCACATTATTATTTAATATTTCATATTTCAGTATGCATACATTATTTTCTGATTTTCCACATCAGTTTTGACATCATTGTTGTTTCAATCTCACAGTTACCATTTTGCATAAGTTTTTGATTATTTCTGCACAATTAATAATAACTCAATTTGTTTCATAGCATTAATTTATCTCCTTTCTTTTTTAAACTAAAAAATAGTTACATGTTGAAAGCTTTATGAATTCAGAACATTACAGGATTATACAGCAACGTAATTAAAGACATCTTGAATATAGCTAATGAGATAGAAAATATGATTTAGAAGTAAAGTTTATAACATACGCCAAACTTTGTCTATGATTTGAATAAATTAATCACTTCAAGCTACTATATCTGTAAACTTAAATGATATTTTAAATATCAAGTATCCAACTGAAAATATTTACAGTAACAAGAATTATTTAATTACTCACAAGTCGTAAAGTTGGAATGAATACATGAGAGTTTTGCATTATTAACACACCATCCCGCGTCTATTGAAAATAATTTTCACTATCAAAACATTTATATGCTTGAGCTTTCAAACTACACCCATTCTATTGAAATAAAAAATACATTTCCATATGAGCTAACTATCCATAGTTTTTGACAAAAATAAGCTATAACGACCTTTGTGAGGCCCGAAACAAACCACCACGAAATTCGCACCACTGGCAGGTAAAGCATTCTTTAAACGCCAAAGAGGGAATTTATAGAATTACTCTTTTAAGTCTTGCAATTTATGCGATTGAGATCTTCTATGGTTTTCTCAGCTTCAAAGCCTGAATGAAATGAATGAGATATCTTCAATCTCCAACATCCTTTTGCTTTCAGCAGGAGGAAGTATTTGATGAAAAAGGTTCTTACATACGGCATTGAAAAAAAGTCGAGTGGATATTGAGTGGAGATCAGTGGACGCATCATCAAGTATAAAAACTGGTTTTTCTCCCTTTCCTTACGCACTTTCGCATTTCTACATTAGGTTTTATTTCTTTGCCAGTAGAATTAATTTCCAGTATATCTATTTAAAAGAAAAAGCTGCCTAAACTCGCGGGGGACTAATTTCATGCACGTAAGAAATACATTGTGAAATCATAAATGTAAAAATATTTTGCAACTTTTGAATAAATGAAGGGCAAAGTAAACTTGAATGTTTACCAACGTACACAAGGCTAATATTTACCACGCCGTCGGAGAATGTTGAATTGATGAATTTTTAATGGAGTTTTTCAAATCGCAAACACTGGTGTTATATTAATGAGACTCGAAATGGGAATGACGCGCTTCTAAATTGCCGAGACCGTGTTAAACGACGATAGTGCGATTACATTATTAAGATATATACACATAAGAGAGAGACAACATTTATCGAAGATACCAAGGTTACTTCGGCTGCAAAATGTCATTTTTATTTTCGGCTGCGTGAATTCAAACGTTAATAATAGTCAATACAATAATCAATATCGTCTAATTTTATAATATTCATTCTCTAGGCTTCAAAAAATGCTTTATATATTATTACACATAAATCATAAACTATAGTTCAGTAGATCTACAGATCTTTTGCCACGAAAAGGAAAAAAAAACGAAAATAATTTTTGCACAGTCTATTTTAACCCTGCCATAAATAAACCCAATGCAGTAACCAATTTTTATGTATTACATTCATGTATAATAGTTGCATGCTAACGAAACAGGGATTTTAAATAAATAATGTGCTAAACTATTAGAAATTCATACTAATATCAGTTATACGAATCGCATGAGAAACATTTAACCCCCTCTATGACACTCAAATTCTTTAATTTATTCTACATATACAGTCCCCACTTTGAAGTTGAGTTGGCATGAAAGCTGACTTCTCTAACGTTGGTAATAAAAGCGAAAAACTACGGTGCATTAATTTCCCTAAAAGCTTCCTCATTTGCGTTATCAAGGGATTGGATACATCTCTTTCCGGGGTTAATGAAGGTTTTTTTTCGCATCGAGCTCTAACGAAAGCCCAAAAGAGGAAGGAGCGATTGATGTGGGTGACTGGGTGAACAGAAGAGTATCGAGTCTTCAGGGAGTGAACCCCATCACTTTTCCAATGTATTCGAAAATAAACCAATCAAACTAGTGGCTTCGACCAGTGTGACGACAGAATTTGTGTGGTATCCCAGAATGCAACAGGTCTTCAGTACTGTCACTTCAGACCCTCACCACAGAATCCGGCTTTTAATTGCGGATCACTTTGCCTTAAAACACCACATGAGTTCTCAAAATGTTGGGTTGTGTCTGAGAAAATTACACATGAGTTCTCAAAATTAGTTGTCGGCCCCGGTGGTGGCGTGGTTAAGTCCTCGTCTGCTAACTTTAGGGTCGCTGGTTCGAGTCCCATCCGAGTGGATTCTCCACCACTCAGGACATGGATGTGTGCACTTGCCCGTTGTTTGATACCCCGAATTAATAGTCCATACGAGCTATTTTCGGTGGTAATAGAAGTTGTGTTCAAAGCGAAGGTTGGTTTTTGATAGGTGAGGGCAGAGCTCAACCCGTACTAAGCCATTGGCGTGTGGAATTCACAAATTCAGGGTAGGGGGTCAATTCCTTTCACTGATATCAATTGTTTATTCACCGATAAACACAATAAGATTACATCCGCTGGTATAACTGACGGACGATAAATATAAATAGATACATAGTTCATTACATTCATTACATTCCAACACAGAAGCTTACTACATAACATCAAAGGTAAATCAAGGGAGTAACTTTAGGTAGTCATGAAGGTAAACCTGAATAATGGCTACCATCGTGAACAGAATAGGTTATGTTTTGTTATAATGGAAATACAGCATTCAAATTAACAGTACATATATGAATAATATTATAGTTACAAAAAAACATCCTCTAGACTTTCTTTAGTAAACAACCAAGATCGTAGAAATACCCTCAGGCGTAACTTTGTGGAATTGAAGCATCATGAAAATAAAAATGATTTGGTATATTCCAATCTTTCATTAACAAGACCGACCGCTGTTTTGACGGCTATAGCGTCATTATCAAGGCAATATATAGAGTGCAATGCCAAAGGAATGGCCTTAAATACAAAACAGGGGTTGGGGTAACATATTGAGGCATGATGTGGGAAGGGGGGGGGGATCACTTGCGGTTGACTTGGGCAAGGAGTTCGTATGGTAGGAAGATGGAGGGGGGAGGGTGCCTGGAGGTGGAAACGCTTTCCCTTGATTGAAGATTGGTGGAGAGGGGGGGGGGGGGGGGGCTACGGAGGGGTTGGTTGGACCGGTGTGGTATGGGACATATTACAAAGGGTGATGATTTAAACTCTGCCATGTCATTTAAAATAGTTACATTCTGAGATCTTATTTTCATGATTTACATGAACGAAGATCGCATATTTTTCATTGTTGAATTCAGGGTTTTTGGATTAAGACATGCAACAGGTAATAAATTATACACTTTAGGTCCTATGTACAAGAAACCTCGTTTGAATAATGTCAGGTTCGGTTTAGGTAAGGAAATACGTGTTTTACGTAGGGTATAAGGAGAAGGATTGTACAATAATAACCCAGTATTACCACTTCTTACGTAAAAACGACGTAATACTTTATAAATAAATACAGGGTGCGTTCCGAAAGTAATGCAATTATTATTTTTTAAAGTAATTTATTGAACAGATTTGCGCAAACACTTAAAATTCTTCGAAGTACTGTCCTTGGGCCTCTACACATTTTTTTCAGCGACTCTGCCATGAGCCGTGCGCGCTCTGGAAGGCATCTTCGGGGACCTCTCGCAAGGTGTTCGTCACGGCTAATTGGATTTCTTCTATGGACGAAAAATGGGTTCCTTTCAGGATTTCTTTAATCCAAGGGAACAAAAAGAAGTCTGCTTGGGCGACGTCAGGACTATAGGGGGGGTGGGGCAGCATTGGCACCTGATGTTTGGCCAGGAACTCGCGGACTCGTAGTGCGGCGTTGTGGCAAGGCGCGTTGTCGTGATGGAGTTGCCAGGTAGTGGAGATGTCTTTTCTCGTCCTGACGACCCTTTTTCGGAGCCTACCGACCTCATCCACGTAGTGGGCAGCGTTACATGTCTATCCTTGAGGAACAAACTCCTTATGGACCACTCCTTTGCTGTCGAAAAAGACAATGAGCATTGTTTTCACTTTTGATTTGCTCATTCTTGCCTTTTTGTGCTTGGGGGACTGGTTGGTGTGCCACTCAGAGTTGGTGTGCCACTTTAACCTCCCCAAAACTTGTGAGTAGGACAGAGTAGAGTCCTAGAGTCACCGTAAGCCTCACAAATCATTTTGTTAGTCTCCTCAAGAGATTTTTTTCAGTTTAGCACAAAACTTAATCGCGTAACATTGCTCGATCATCGATTCCATTTTTTCCGTGACACGGTCTGCGCGCAGAGGTTTACAATAACTGATGTCCTGCCGCTTCTACAGCTTGGAGAGGACTGAGATTGGTTTTGCGGCAAAGCTTAGTGTCCCTGCCACCTACTCCAAGTGGTCCGATCCCACTCCGACCAACAGGAGCTGCGCGGGAAATTCAATTGCATTACTTTCGGAATGCACCCTGTAGTTGCCTTAGGGGAAGCAACCCTAGACAGCAAAATAGGGGAAAGGAACTTTCGAAGCGACTCTTTTTTAAGATACAACTCTAACAATTATTTTTTGTAGTAAAGCAGTGGATCTTATTTGATAAGCTTCACCCCAACAGAATACACCGTAGCTTAGTCTTGAGTTAACAAGGGCGTTATATATTAATTTCAGAAAAATTCCCCTTGGCCATCTGCGATTTCCTACGAAGTACTGACAAATCATGAGGATTTTAGGTGGGGGCCTCGAGAACGGCTTTTGCCCGGGATTTGAGCCCGGGACCCTCTGGTAAGTAACTCAGCACTCTACACTCTAAGCCACCACGATCCCCTGGTAACGGAAAATCTATAATAAATAGCAAAAATAATATTAATATAAAACCTGGCAGAACTTAAAGCAAGAACGTAGCCAGGGGTGGCACCAGCTCCCGAATTTTTTTGCCAGTTATTTTGTCATTTTGATTTTGACCGGGCATGATATACCGGATTAGTGCACAAAATTCAAGTGTTAAGTAACTTGAAACGTGATTACTAATTGGATGCGTGTTTGTGGTCATTAATTGTTTATTTCAATCTGATATGCATGCCTGCTTTGAACGTCTGTTCCGGGGCAGGTCAAATTAACTGCTTCATAACATACCAGTGAGAAGAGATAGTAATGGGCACTGTGAAAGTTAATACCAAGCATTGAAAATCAAGGGAAGAGATTTGTAACAATTCGGCACCGGACGGGCAAGGCTGATTTGGCCATAATACTTTTTTATACTAATATTTTTAAAAGCAATTTAAATGCAAAAAATAAAAAAAATCGAAGTTACGTTGTAAAATGGTGGAAAAGAAACAAACTACAAATTTCTCTAAAAAGTTGATGCCACCTGAAATGATATAAACTGTTGAAACCCGGGTCTTGACAACAAAAATTTAGTGAAATTCGCAGTGTATTCCTTTTCCACCGTGGAGAAATTTCACCTAATTAATCCCGACACCGTACGCTTTGTTAATATTATAAAATGAATATTATTAATTATTTATCTATTAAAATATAACACAACCACCAAAATGCTATCATTGGTTTTGTATGAGCAGTGCTCTTTCATTACCTATGAACATTTATTAACGTCCGGCTTATAATATTTAGCAGTATTTTTTTATAACACAATTCTCAGTCGGAATCAGCCTTGTCGGGTTCATTTGAAAATTCAAAAATATAAGCAATTTAAATGATACTACGATAGTTCTATGGCTAGGTAGATATTTCCAGTTTTACTTCCGAGTCACAATGGGGCGTTTACTCGGAACCGAAATCGCAATTTTGCGCACGAAATCGTTAGATGGAAACGAAAAACGAATTTTAGTGAAAAAATTAATATTCTAACCACAACCATTCACAAATAAATCAATAATCAAAATAAGCAAAAATTGACGAACACCGAAGAATCTGCTTTTATATCGTTGACGTCATATTCCTTCCGTCCTTGCCTGCTTTTAGGGGAAGGGAAGGGAGTGGAGGGGGGTTCTCGGAAGGTCTGCTCGCATTGATTCTGTCGCAATCGCTCCTATTGGCAGAATCAGCTGTGTTCCCCCCTTTGCGATAAGGCGAAGTAGCTTCACGGGCTCAGTTGTGATTGGACGAAGTCGATTACGTCAGAGGTTGCACCGCGCCCACTTTTCCGAAAGGGTTAAAAACATCAGTTTTTCTCCTCTAATAACTCGAGAAATAATTGATGGATCAAAAAAATGAAAAATAAGGGTCTTTTTATTTTAAAAACTATCAGATTCGGCAATAAAAATTATGGTACACGACCCCATTACGTGCTGTTTACGACACCCGAGACATAATTCGTTATTCCATGGATTAGCTCTAGGGCAATAAATTTGGCAAATTTGATAGGATAAACGCGAACTACAATGCTGAGCCGTGCCAATAGCTTATTACAGCATTTGAACTCAATCTTGTCGCAGCAGAAATCTCTAAAATCTGGTCAAGGATTCGAAAATCACATGCACGTCTTATGAAAAACGTAAAACGTTAACGTGAAACGGGAAATTTTTCAGCAGTGGACACAATAAACGTACGCGTCTTGCAAGTACGGAACAATTCACTGACGAAATCTGACGCAAGGGAAATCCGTAGCGAATGTAAAAAGGAGCTAACGATTAATTTACAACACTGTAGAGATACTTACGTATTCCATATCGTTGATGAAGTTACCAGATCGCTTGAGTTTCTTACAATTCATTAAAATTAATGCGTGAAAACCACGTTTAATCCTTCCTAAAGAAATGTTCACTATCTCCAATGTCAACAAATGCAAACAAACTTTTTCATGTCATTATTTACCATGTAAAATCTCACTAAAACACAACAACTTCAAATAACTGTTCATTCATTGATTGCCTCATCAGAAAAGAAGTCAGGGAATTCTCCATGCTAAAATAAACAAGACATAAATAAGTTTTACAATATTTGAGACAAAAATTTGTTTCAGAAGAGGCATGCATTCACTTGTATCTTCAACTAGCGGACGCTACCCGTTGAATTTCAACGGGTGTGAAAAAAAATTGAACTTATTTTGTAAGAAAACTACTGTTTGAAGAATACTGTTAGCGTGGTCATTTGAGGAGTTGGTGACCTATGTTGTAAATATATTGTATATTAGCCAATAACACCCCACAGGTGGCTCTTTATCGCCAACTCCTTGGACAGTTTTCATTGGGTTTCCGTGTACGTGAAACGTGAGAGATGGGAGATGATCATCTCTCACGTAAACTTCTAACGTTCCGCGATGATTGTGTTTTGTTTCCGTTCTCCCACCCATGCGCCATCTCTTCACGTTTTACGGTACACCTTTCACGTCATCCGTTCACGCTGATTGTGTCCCGGCGGAGGTTGGCTCGCGACTGCTTGAGTCAGGTTGTCTACAGAATCTTATTAATTTAAAAACGAGTATATGCCTGCTAAGTGATCCTTACATCACAAAGAAAATTATCTAAGCTACTGAAAGTCTTAAGTATCACAAGAAATACGATGGTAAGTCGAAGGCTTTATTTTTTGTGATGATTTTAATCAGCTCAACGATGGAGTCAATTCAGCATTTACGTTACTGAAATAAATTCATGTACTCAATGAATGTATTAATATATATAACACCAGAGTATTACTATCAAACGTTATGTTATAATATTTCTTGAAATATTCTTTAATATCTCATTAGTAATGATATAATTCATACGCCAACTATTTTGGCAACAGCGTCCGCAGCGCCACTTGAAGCACACTAACTTATTTCGTCTGCTATAAGCGCAGAAATTGGTGGATTTAGCGAAAAATACGGTAGGTTGATGCTATTTTTTTCGTGTCATTTTGTCCCTTGTGAAATAACACATAAAATATCAGTTTTTGCAAAAATGACATGTCACTATGGTAATTTTAAACATTATATTTCCATGTGACGGTCATTCTCGCTGTTAATCGTATGTAATTTCAAATGCAATTTGTGCAAAAAGGAGTATAGGTTGGTATAATTATCTTTGCCTTAGTTAATAGAGGATGTTTAGTTCTATAAGTGCTGAAAATATAAAAAATATAACATGAATTTCACTTTCGTATCAACCTCCTTAACCCTTAGGTCTCGGTGTACGTCTCAGGATGTTCCTTCCGGGTATGGAAGCGTCAACTGGCTTTCGTGGTTGTTATAAGAGACGGCGGTTTCACCACCTTCTAGTTAAAATCTCTCCCGAACCAGAACGCGTACACGCTTAAGTCTGACCCGGCAAGGAAGCCATCTTCGCGTGAAGTGTTCATCTTACCCTTCGTTAGGGTCATCTCGCGGAACAGGTGGACGACGCCAAACTTGGGGCCTTAAGTACTAGACTCTCCTGGCTGATAAACCCAGTATTTTCACTCCTCCAGAAGCCTTAGTCACAGCGGAATTCCTTGTGAGACGCTCGTCGTTCTGGTCCCCGCCCTCCTCCCCAAAGGCCTCCCATTATGGAGTAACTTGCGCGCGAAACTTTGCCGACGTGCCAAAAAGAAAAATAACTCCCTCCGACCAGGGAGGAGAGTCAACCATTGGAATCTCCCGCTTCAGCCAACCGAGTTGGATTTCCGTTGCGGGTGCAAACGGCTAGCGATTGTAGGTAAGCGCTTCAAGTTCGAGTAAAATGGTTTAGAAATTGCTTTCGAAAGGAGTAGATGTCGTGCTAAAGCTGGTTAAGTGCATCTAAACCGTTTAGTGCGTGATGATGCTGTTCAATCACTGTGCTTTTGAAACAAATCCCGTTCACAAATATTAACCGCCCGTAAAGTGATTTCATGTTTCGAGTCTGGTTTGCGTCCGCAGATAATTTTTACATCAACACAAAATTGACTTTGCTGATAAATTAAATGAATGGGTGTATAAAAAAAGAAAAAGAAATCCTCGATAAATGCCATTATATAAAAGAGAGGAAAGTAGCAGTATATACTATTTGTATTTTGTCTACCATCATACATTTTTAATTAATAATATACACTTATTATGAGTTATTTTATATAAACAGAAACCGTGGCAATATGTATGGCGCTTGTATATGAAGGTAATGGCATTTGAACCGGAGTGTGATTTAGCCGTAAAAATTCATGGAAACATAAATCAATTTATGTTAGCTTCTTTTTAAAACCCATTATGGGGATACATAATTGAGACATCTAATCAGAACGTCCGATTTAAAAAAAAAGTTCTGAGAGCATTAATTTTTCATTTGATGCGAGGGACTTAAAGTTGAACTAAGTTACATTAAAACAGAATGGGTATGTATTCAAGGCATTAAAAATTTCGGCAATAGCAAAGAGTTATATTGCTTCACAGAAAGTGCATACATAATTTTATTCCAGAGCCTACAATCGGGAAGAAGAGTAAAATCCTAACATGAGGTTTTCTTTGACAAGGAATCGAAGACAGCTAAATAAAATCCCATTTGGAAAACGCAGATACTTACAGGTTTTTATAGGAAATTATGAATTTATGAAATAAAAAAGCTGCGATAAATACTGTATTATAGAAGGATAGATAAATGCTATATTGTATTGGGATATGATAGAACAATGTTTCACCGAGTAAAAAGCCTAACAAACACATGATCCAAGTCCTAGGGTTTAATATATATTAAGTTCAAACGGGTAGGCCTCGTAAATCAACGGCGACAGACGATAATGTTTTTATGCAGCTGACGACACGGATCTCCACTGATTTTTCTAAATGACTCACACTTATTGCCGACACATTCATTTGGGATTTTCGCAAAATTTCTCAAGGCTGTGCACACTGATTTAAGTAGACATTCACATTTTCAATTACCTAAGGAGAACATCTGTCCTGAATAATATTTACCCTTGATTTCCTAATACTCCTTGGCAATAGAGCACTTTACACTCATATATACCTTAGAATGATTCAAACGGACCATGTGACTACGCGGAAGAATACTTTCTCAGTCGTCATTTAATCGCCTTTCATGGTCCGCTATGCTTATTAAATCAAACAAATAAAACGTCGGTGGTGAAGGTGTACATAAGGATTAAAGTTCTGTTATATAGAAGCAAAAAAAACTTGACAAAGAGACAAAACTGCTGAATCCTATTGGTCGAGTTGCCCAGAAAAGGTATAATAATACCTCTCAGGTATGCACGAAGTCACTGCCAACCTTTTCGAGCAAAATTTACCTCTGCCTATACCTAGAATACATGCACCGAACGCTTGTACTACATGACTGCATCATAAATCATACCAATGGCGGTGAATTTCCTCTATTTACCCTCCTGGCAAGTAATTGCGCTGGCACTTATTCGCACGCAAACTGATGATTAAATGCACCAAAGTAATTAAATGCTAATTCACAGAGATGCTATTCTTAGTTTTATATAATCATAGGTTTACTAGTTCAGCAGAATCAATATTTCACTTAAGTGTAAAGGCCCAAAATATTTCCCTGAACTGTAGTGTTCAATTTTCTTTAATGGATTTCGCAGAGGTGAGATACGTCTTCTGCAATGGTTGACGTAATTGATAATCTGATCTCAGAATGCCTTTAGAGAGACAATTTTGGCTGTGACCACAACTGCAAGCGGAATTGCAAACCGGATGTTTTTTTAACCAGAGTATTTGTCTTAGTTAAAAGTCAAATGAAGACTATGCCTTGCGAAAGGTTTTACCACCCCAAATGGCTATCTTTGCAGATGAATTGGGAAATATAACACATTTACGGTGCTTTTCAGCTGGAATTCGATTAATATTATTTTTACCCAAGTATATTTGATGATTTTTTAACAGAGTGATGATTTTAAAAACAATAGAACCAAACATGTTTTCTCACAACTATACGAAGTTAAACGCTGAGCTTATTTAACCAGCCGTTTGCTTTAATTAATAATCGGTAGGTTGATTATATTGTGAAGTTGCAAACAATACTATAATATTTTACTAGAAGAAATCCTCAAGATACAGTATTATCTGAGTGATTGTTTGCTCAGGAAATGATTACTAAGTATTTCATTAAATATGAGCTGTAATGTACGAATTAATTTTAATTAGTAGGTTGAGACAACGTTCCACCACAGGGAGTAAAGTAAAACAAACTGACCAGTGTCATGCCCTGTATAATATTACCGGATTTAAGATGGATTGATAATGCAATTGATGAATGAAAATGAAGTTTCCATTGACTTAACCCACAAAAATCATCATTCTCATAATTATGCTCAAATACTGGGTAGATACCAGATTTTAGATATTTCTCCATCGCTTGAGCTCAAAAGGAAACTTACAAATAATTTTTATATTTTCAATTCTGCTTTCGAGATTACTAATTATTTTTTCATAGGGGTCCCTATTTTTTCATTGCGTTAATCACTACTTATGCGATCTATAAAATTCAGTAGGTTGAATTTTTTTAGCATGATTTTGTTCAAATTGTAGGTCCGGATGAAGGAAAGAGCGAGATAAATCAGAATGAACTCTGTGGGTTAAAAACATCATGGAAAGCACTAATGTGATAAACGAGACGCAGTTTAATTTTAAATCATGAATTATATATTAGATTGCGATTTCTAATACCATGTCGTGTTTTTGGAATTGCCAAAATCATGCAAATGCCCTGTACTAAATCACAGTCCTGCCTCAGACACACACTGCTACTCACATCACTATCAGTGCTACAAAATTGTGCACCATACCTACACGATGAGAATATTATTGTATGTAAATCACTATTTAATCAAGGAAATAAGAGTACAAGTCTACGAGTCTTCCATCATTCATTAAAAAAATTCTGTAATTTGTTTGGACAAGCTTTTATTCAGCGAGCGATAGGAAATTGATGATTTTGGGTAGATACAAAGTAAATACACAATGGGTAGTTTCAACAATAGGACGACAATTCTCTTTATCAACTGATAAGTTAAAATTAAGACCATGAATCTTGTTAGCAACGGCGTGATGTAACACAATTGATAAAAAAGCGATAAACACAGTAGGGATTAGAACAATCCTGCTGAGTGCGAGAGAAATAACGGGCTCATAAGTGGAAACGAGTAAGTTTCAGAAAACTTAACGTCTGTGGTAGCAAATAAAATAGAGCGTACCAACATGCATCAAATCAAGGGAATTTACATTTACAAATATCAACGCAGCGATAAAAACACCAATCAGAATTCATTATTGCAGCTCCAAGTAGTAAACTTCTCCTCTGTAATCTTGAACAATAACATATTACATCATATCTATTGGAATTACATTTTTTAAATATCAATTAGAGTCAATTTTCACTTACCTTCCCCACAAATAATGTCCAAAATACAATGTAAATTACATCTGTTGAAACGAATTTCACTTTTTTATTAGCAACAGATTACTAATTATTTTTTCTCAAGGAATTAAACTTAGTAATTAACTTACAATTAGTAAAATTAGTAAGCTGTTGCTAATAAATAAGTGGTATTCGTTTCAACAGGTGTAATTTACATGATATTTTGGACATTTTTTGTGGGGAAGGTATGTGAAAATTGACTCTTATTGATATTAAAAAATGTAATTCCAATAGATGTGATGTAATATGTTATTGTTCAAGATTGCAGAAGAGAAGTTTACTACTTAGAGCCGCAATAATAAAATCTGACTGGTGTTTTTATCGCTGCGTTGATATTTGTAAATGTAAATTCCTTAACTTTGTATCCAGCATAAGGGTTTTGCTACGATAAATTTATTTCTCAAACACTTAATGAAAAATATTGACACCGTAATTCATAGGATAACTTATTTCGCATATAATTTTAGAGCAAAGTAACGTATAAACCGCATTCATACTATTTTACGGCAAATACTGATGATAGTAAAAAATGTACTATTTTTGCTAATACACGACGCTTTATTTAAATTGCTAGTTTAATTATAAATATTGTTCACTGTTGTTGTGAGATATGAATAAAAGACTCAGGATCATAAAATTCCGTTCGGAAAGACGTTAAATGAGTGACTTGTTTGTCGCTACCCCAAATGAAACTTGCGCTTCGAGGGCCGTCCTGAAATCTGGGCACCGCTTTAATCTCCAAACGTTTCGCTGGGGTAGGAGTCAAGGGAGTGGGTGGTTAGGAGGTGGGAGAGACAGGCGCTCGATACCCTGACGTGGTTCAGTTGAGACGTTTTCCACGACCCTCGTCCCACTAAACAACGCTCTCCCTAAACTACCTCCATTTCCCCTTCCATCAGCCTCTCGTTTTCTCCTGCGTCCATTAAAGGTCCTTTTTTCCCTTCTCCCACACAATAGGCAGCCTCGTGCTCCATATCCTGAATGAATACACTCCGGCACAAACGATATCGGCAAACCTATTGAGCCAGTTGTCGTGAGACGAAAAAGATGGAAGAATTGGGACTTTTTCGCCGAGCTATTTCTCGTCCGCCTCGTATTTTCCTTCTTTTTTCTCAACCGGTATAATCGTCATGTTCTCGGCGCCCAAAGTAAACATCATTAAATAAAATGTGCGCGCTCAACTCATGAGTTTACCGTTCAACCCTGCCCACTGTTATGGCTACTTGAGTATCCTTGGCTCAATTATCTTCCACTTGATCCATAAACTGCGTCACCACCCGTGTTCGAACCAGCGTTTCATTCTTCTCTTTTTCTCTCAAAGGAATGCAATTAGGTAGGCGAATTAAACCTGTTCCATACCATACCATAACCCTAAAATACCAAATTAGCAATCATAGAATACCAAAAAGAGAAAAAATATTTAATTTCAACTCAAATTCTATATAAGTGAATATTGGTAAAGCTGAACCACTACTCCAAACGCGGTGGACAACATTAGTAAATGAATTAGCGTGAATCTAACCTCGGTAGGCAGATGGGTGATATGTTTTGCAAGCTTGCTTTGTTAATCTGTTTTTTTTTTCAATTGCAAAGTTTAGACTAGAATATAAGTACTAACCCTTTTTATGCATGACATGCCATGCACGTTTGGTATGAATTCACCCCCTGGCACACCTTTATGGTAGTTTTCAGGGCATAATGTAGATGAAAATGTAGATGTAGGCGTACAAATGCAAATGTCATATGGTGGCATATCAAACAAGGTATGAATTATTGTATTTATGCTGATGATGGATGATGGCTAACGGAGTTTCAACATGACGGAAGCAGAAGTAGAATCTAAAAATCAAGTTTTACCATAGCTGCTTAAGGACTTGTTCACCTGGAAATAAAATGTTTTGTGCTGTTACAATTGGTTCTTTCCAATTTATCCTAGATAACTACTAAATAAGTATTACTCTTTATCACATGCGTGAATAATGCAATAGCTTTCTATATCACACATTTTCAACCTATGGAACAAGTTATCCCGAAGGCCATTTGATTTGGAAAGCGATGGTGAAACAATGGAAAACAATGAATTCGATACCCCTTACACTTCTGATCCATGAACCCTTTAAATATAATTTTCAATATGCCTAATATTTAACCAAATTACAAAATTACTATTTTACGTAGGTCATACGTATTGTAATGTGCTACACATCCATGAAAAATGCATATAAACCAAGTTATTACAGCATATAGAAGTAAATGTAATATGTTTTATCTCCTCCCGACCCTCTTTGCTAATTTTTGAGTTTAAACTATTAATAGTATATTTATAGTGCAAAAATTAACTTCTCCTTCCTTCACAATACTAATCTCCTCTCAAAATATACCTCTCAAAAAAGCTGCAGTATATAAGGAAGCTTCTCCATTTTCTGCTTAATTTTTAATTTCGGGTTAAACTATTTATAGTATATTTATAGTGCAAAAATACACTTTTCCTTCCTTCACAATACTGAGATTCTGTCATTACTTTTATCGGATCGCTGAGGATCACATTTTTCCGACGCCCTTTTGATGCATTTTGGAATTTTCTTCAAGGCTTCAGGTTTTCTCCTCGCTTTGCCAGAAGATATCTCTTATTCCTTTTGATGTCTCTTACAATCGTATATTCCGTTGCCCGTGAATTTTTTTTCGAACTTCAATGAATACTCTTGCTCCAGAATATTCCCTTCTGCTCCAATTTTTCCTCTCATCTTGATCTATATTTCCCTCTTACCAATATCCATTGCTTTCAATTGCGCACCATGATCTTTTTATCATTTATCTTATTTCTTCCAGTTGTTTACACGTTAACATAAATAATGGAGATCCATGGTTTTAAATCTGTGTTGGTATCAATACGTTTTGAAAGTAAGACAATTGGGGTTATATATTCATATAGATTTAAAACAAAATAAACAGTACATGAACTCATTATCCTGTTTTAAATCATTGAGATTGCATAGAATGACATTTATAAAAACAAATTGGCCTACTTAGCCTATTTCTGAAAAAGCTGTTGTTGATGGAATAAAAACTCTCCAAAAGTATCATTGTTATTATAAAGATTATGTATATGGATTTAAATAGGGGTGAGAATAATACACTTTTCTACTATATCCCCACATTTATATATCAGAAGTAGCAGAGTGGTGTACCAGTCTCTACTTGAGTGATGCTTGGAGAAAAATTCGATTTCAATACCCCATCCACCAGATGGGACTCACATTAAATATGAAACATTGAATCATTGAATATAGAAACATTGAAATATCCTACACCAGATGGGACGTTAAAAAAAGTGACTACTTGGTGCCTTACGTCAAGTGGAGGCTCATACAAACTTGGTTTCTCACTTTCCACAGTCACACTTCATCTCAAATACCAGTTTATCCGTAACGGAGGAAGTGAGGTTAGTTTACGGTTACTTCCTGCACAACAAACAATAATATGGCACTCGTGGTTCATAAAATGTGCCCAGGATATTCGAGTTCATTAATTACGGTGCGAATGCTAAAAAAAATTGTGATGGAGGAGACAGTGGAGAAAAATGATAAGGGCTCACGATGAATACGTTCAGGATACGAAAGCGATCAATCACTCCTAAATGACCCGTAGAGGGTGTTACTTAACGCTAACGTTGAAGCGTCACGTTCAGCGATGAACCGAGAATGACATTTTACCGACACACTCCTCTAAATCGCGCTCCAAAAGCACCTGAACGTCTAACAGGATTTTCCGACCGTAATATTCCTCCGTCGAGCGTCCTCACTGCCTTCACCGACTCCGGAATAAAAACATTAAATAGTCCTTTCGCCTTTGCGGGCACACGAGCCGTACACAATGCTACCTTGGTGCCCATTATAACCTTTCGATAAAAATGTAACCTTTCTCGACGACCTTTTGTGCGTCGAGCAAGCTCTATCTCCTGCTCCTAGTTTTAAGAAAAAATCATCTCTCTCTCCCCCTCTCGCTTTGAGATACAAAGGCTTCTCCCTGATGCATTCACGCACCCTCGCCTTTCAAGATTTTTTGCCGTATCTTTTTACATCGTTATATCCGACATCACAACTCTTTTCGCCTATCCATCTGCAAGTGACACAAGTCCTCTTTTTAGAGCCCCAGTCGCTGGGTTCACATCTTCGGACTGTTAACAGCATCGAGGATCTCTGTTTCAAACAAATACATTCCATGGTGTATTCCTCCATTGTTCTTTTAGTTCGCTCTGTCTCTAATGGCTCTGCTTCACTCAAATCATCCTCTCATCGTGCGTTATGGATTCGTTCGAACTTAAATGGTGCCACATGAATAATTTACGATGGGAAAGTGCTATAACAAGTACGATCTTAGCTTTAGGACTTGAAAATACTGTGAACTCTAGCTACCATAGTACATCAGCTTTAACGGCGATATGCAGTGCAAAACCAGATTGAGGCTAGTTCTATTGATATAATACTGAAAAATCGTCTCTTACGTGATCTTACGATTTTCTACTGGGTTTAATCTAATATTCATTAATATAAAATTCCGGTAGAAATCTATCCGTGGCAAAAAATGGTCAAAAAAGTTTCAATTCCTAAATGTGATAAATTTTCCAGCACTGTGACAAGACGTCTTTGCTCAGAAGTTTTTATGCGCTACCGATGATTTTGAGCAAAACATTTCTTTTTTTAGAATTCATCTTCACTCTTCATTAAATGTTTTGAGGAACTCCATATTTTACGTACGCTAACTTCAGAGGCCCTAAGGATGAAAATACTAAATAAGACTGTCTAGTGTTCACTTATTGAGGGATGCAGGTTTTTTAAAAGTACTTATGGCTTTCTTGCTTCCGGACTGATGAATAATCTATCACCCATCTCTAAAAACCATTCATGATGCACGATGTGTCACTTAACTGAACACATGAAAATTAAACGCCAAGTAATATTCGTTGCGCATATCTTAGGCATACGATTTTAATACACTGAGGATACGTGTCTATACAGGTTCAGATATTATTAGGTTGAGAGTTTTTTCGCTTACCGATTGTGAGCAATATATTTTGGGAAATTGCCCTAAACTATATTTTACTGCTCAAATTTCCAAATATTTGAAGGATACTATAAAGTTTTGTCGAATGAGGTAAAAAATAGCAAAAAGCAGAATTTCCAAGAGAAAAAATCAGTCGCCTTGACCGAGACTTGAAACTCGGACGAAATATCTCCGGCCAAGTGCTCAATCAAGCTACCAAGACATCTCTTTTACTGTGGAAGTTTTACAGGCTTTAAAGGAACAAGATGTTGCCGAACTGCTGGAGACATTTTGTCAAAAAGCAGGACACAAGTCCCATGCATTCCAGCGTCGTTGATTTCATGCAGGTAGCAACTTCATCACTGGGAAAAAATACTTGGTACTTGAACTTTTTATTTCACTTGGAATGTAAATCTTAAGTGGGTATTATTGCTGGACATGTTTAGCAACAAGTTTCGAGTCCCGGTCAAGGCGAATACTCACTGAGAATTTCTGCTAGTTCATTTTCAGCGGCTAACGCCGTAAAGTTTCCCGTGGCTGATTCACGGTCTATGAAAAATCTCTAAGTTTTGATTAAATGTTTAGAGCATTCCCAAACAATGCAGTGCTTAACAGACTGTTAAATGTTACTCCATTCATTTCCATAGTCTCATTTTGCTATAGCCCTTATCTTGCCTTACTCTGCAACGAAAACTGATATCGTACTTATGTGAACATGCAATGGCACTCATAAGTGTTGGACCGTACAAATGAGTGGTTGATGAATTCATACTGGAGTTAGTCTCACGCGATTTCAGCCAGTCTTCTTCGGGTAGCGAATAAAATAATGTAACCTTCCAACTACCGCCGTATGTTGTCAATACCACTTCAAAGCGCCCAGTGCAATTAAAACTTCAGGTGGACAATTATGAATTAATATTTAACTATCTCCTTGGTTTTTTCCCATGGGTGACATGACAATTTATCAACAGTGAGTTTCACTCATCCCACGGGAGTCGCTGCGAGGAGTATGGGAGCTAGCGGACAGGAACCTTGACCGGATGAATGAAGGCTTGCGTGATATTTTGGCCTCTTTATGCCTGGGATAAGCTGACCTATAGAGTCGATGGTAGAAGAACTCCCGCGCATGGAATAGCCACGTAGGCCAGGTAGGTTGAGAGGTAAAAGTTCAGACGTTTACCTTTAGAAGTGCTACCGCGTAGGCTGTCAGCATCTGAAAAATAATGATTCATGAAGCTATCCCATTCAACTATACTGTTGATCATGACGTGCCTCACGTGAGCCTATGGCCACGTGACTACTTAAGCCAAAAACTCTTGAAAGAGGTCTTTGAACATTAACTTAATTAATATCAATTTCCTCAGCTATTCATTAAACGACAATTGAAAGTATTAACAATGAAGCCATTCATATCAATAGTTTGCAAATAAATAACGATCATTGAGTACTATGATCGCATATAATCGAGAGTCGTCAATTTTTTGTTCTTCTCTTTTTTCTTTTCTTCTTCTTGTCTCTTCACGTCACAATGAACAAAAATCTTAGGTTACGAAGCAAAACTATATTTTACCTTTTTATAATAAGCTCGGTATTAAGAAAGTATTTTATTACAGCTTTTGTCTGGAGACCTGGAGCAAGCTTTTGTGGCAGTGAGGGATGAATGATAACAGCCACAGAAACAACAAGACTGCAAGCACCCAAAATATGGTCCTGCTGAAGAGAGATGAATATAAAATGGTATGGAATAGTAAAGAGGAATAAAAATAGTAAAAAACGAAGAATTCCTATCATGAGTTGATAAAAAGTTGAGTCAACTGAAAACTTCAAAAATAAGATGGAGTTCCTTAAACGTCCACATCTAGAGGCATGACTACCTAATGAAGACGATCGTCGTGGAAATAGTGGATTGTGGGAGTGACAAAAACGAACTGGAATTAACCATATGGAGCAAGTAGTGAAGGGGTGAAAGAAAATAAAAATATGAACTTGAAGATATGGATAATGGATTTAGGATAACTACCTGGAACCTCTATCTCGGAAATATTAAGAGAATTACACTCCGTACTTTCTAATGTATAACTCGTTTTCTGGTGAGCAGTACAGTTATTTTTTAATGATAACATAGAAAGAAAAAACACGAGCCAAATCCAATGCGAGCAAAAAGTTTTGTGGATTTGGCTCGTGTTTTTTTCTTTTTATGTTATCATGTGTCGCTTCCACTCCATATCGCCTGAATCTTAAGAATGATTTTTTTTTAGATTTCCTGAATTTGAAAAGGTTAGCTGATAGCGGATTGGAGAGGAGAGACGTGTGAAACCAATTTTAGGATTGATGACTTACAAGATAATAAACAAAAAATATTTTATCCGAGGTCACTTTATAATATATATTGAATTTTAGCCGATTACTTTGAAAATACCCGTGGACCAATATTCAACAAGGAATATAATTATCGATAACTAAGACAACAAAAGCAGCACATTTTTTACTATGATAGGAGGTTGCATGCTGAAAAAATCTTTGCATAATTTGGATAAATTATTTTTTGGGTCGCTACGGGTAACTTATTTTATGAAACGTGATTGCACGTAACGTGGGGGACATTCTGAATGCTGCAAGTCAGGCTGCGTTGTAGGAAACGTAATTCTCCCTCCATGATAAGACATATTTCTTGGAGAAGATTGATGAATATGGAGAGTAGAGGTAGGGAATACGATATCATAGCCGTCTAAAACGTCCGGATGAATGGGAATACAATGACAGACAGGAAATTACGGTTGCTGTATCAGAGCAGGAATATCCTGAGCTGACAATACTTCTGAGCAGAAATTAACGAGAAGAAAAATGTTTTCAAGGTCTGGGAGACATTGACAGGTATCGAACCTGCGATTAACGGTCGGAAACATGGACGCTTAAAAGACTGGAAACACGTGCCTAAATCGCATTCGTTATTTTGGGACGGTAAGGGTTACCGTTCGGAAATATCGAAGTAGTTTGAACATTCTAAGTGCTTAAAAAGGTAATGGTCAGCCGGTCTTAAAATATGCTGCTAAATATATTTTACTGCTGTTACCGCTACAAGGGGGTCAGTTAAATATACAAACACATACAGAAGTTAAATACCACGTGCGCGAGATGTGTTGTATAAAATGTAAAGAAGGCAAAGAAAAGTACAAAAATTACCATTGATTCATAATTACAACCAATTAGGGTAGGTTTCAATATCGTGTCTTGTCTTTTTCTTGCTCTGCTTTTACCTAACCTTTCCAACTTATGCCATTTATACTTTTCAACATTCATTTAATACAACCCTCTCCAAACAAAATCTCATATTTGGCTTTTCAAGTCTGTAGCCGCACTCCAAGGCACTTCAGACCGAGATAGAAGGTATACAAGGATTGAAATGGATGGATAAGGAGGAGGGGTCGAGAGAAACTCGGAGTTGGCATCATCCTTCGTAACAATAGCGCCAAGAACACCACGGATTAACGTCCCATCCAACGGACGCGGCACTGTAGGTACTCGATTGCTCTCTGAAAAGCACTCATGCAGGATTCGGTTTAACAATAAAAAATATCTTCCACTCCCAGGATTCGATCCCGGGCCAGTTCTGTAACCACTACCATACCAAGAGATTCCATCCAAAATATTTGTTTAAGTTCTACCATTCCTCGATTACTCAAAATTTTACCCTTGATAATAACTTTGGGTATCCTGTTGCTACTAATTACTATGCGTTTCATCTTCACAGCCTACCTTCTCCTCATTACTGCTAACAACTACCTTGTCTCCACCAACATGCACAACACCACTTCAATCTTCCACATTTTTATCCGTTGCAATTTTTTTCCACTTACCTCCATGCCTACATCTATAAATTTTGTTAACCTCAGTTTAGAGATCAGGTTTTGGATCCATGTTTTTGATCCTAATACGTGCTCTTTATCGAGCACTTCAAAGATCTCTTCTCTGTATCACTACCAAAATTTCTCGTCAGAATTTCTCTTCCTCCAGTAAATGTTTACGCAAAGCAATCCTTCTCGTAGCATCATTATGGCAACATCCATTTAGCACCGCTTTTTTATTTTATAGAATGTTTTCACATGATGTAGTCAGGATTTTCAGAGTCTAGCAGAAAATTGCTGAACTTGAGAAAAATCTTCGTGTCTATGATTCTCTACCATCCTTCTTTCAGGAAGTTATTGAGGTAATAGGATCACGTTTCAATCTTTCTAAGACGTACCACGGGTCGGTGGAGCACCAAGTGAAACCTCATTATTATTGAAAGCTTTCCGCACTGCTCGATAGCAACGGAGGCCTTGAAGCAATCTCTTGGTTTAACGCTGTTGTTTGCTCGTATCCAGGAAGGTAGATGCGCAGTTTCCAATTTTCACGAGTGGAGAGGAAACTATAAGGAAAGAACTAGACTCCACCCTCCCCAAATGTAATCTATAAGGATCCAATAGCAGCCAGTTTAACCATGAGCGTAATGATAGAAGCAGCGTGGCTGCAGTGCTTTAGAGGAAATCGTAAGCGGCGAAGAAGCTTGTTCGTGCAAAACATAACGCGGAAGTTATGTAATGGTCAATATACGACCGGAGGGGAGTGGAAGGGCAAAGGAGCAGCGGAAGCTGTGCCAGTAAGGACGGCAGGCCTGCGAAAAGACATTATGGTCCATTTTTGAGACGTAATAGTACTCATCACGGTCGAGATCCGAAGATTTACAACACACTATGAGGGGGGTAGCGGGTGAGAGGGTTGGGAAGAGAAATGAACCCACTATGCGTCCGGAGTCTTTAAATGGTTCCGAGCAGCAAGAAGAAGGGTAAAAACCGAGAAAGTTCCCCAACGATTTCTTCGGACTTGCATCAAAATGGAATATGCTTTTTCCCATAAAGGATACGAATTATGACCTAAGACTTTTTTTTAAGGTTTCTTGGCCATTATACATCAAGCCTACGATATCACGGCCAAAATGTACCATCATTCTGATATATTAAAACCAAATAATATCCTCCGACATTCTAGATGCTTACTAGTGACCTGAAAGGCATTAAAAATATAGACTAAAATTACTTTTCAGAATTAATTAAGGGGATATTTTGTACTCCGTTTTGCAGTGCTATTGAGTTTGTGCTTCGGAAAAATATTGGACGTAGCTATCGGTTTTCCTTCTCAAGAGTATTTTTTTATCGTGACACTATTCCTTATTAAGAGGCTCCACTGAAAGACACTTTTCTTGCCTCGTCTTTTAGAAACAGGCGCTGTACCTCTATCACTGGTCTGGCTTCCCTTTGACCGAATTGACGTGGGTGACTTTACCTGGGTCTATTTTCATTGATCCCGCTAATTCAGATGCAATAGCAAAAGGAAAATAGGGAAGAATGTGTGGTAAGCGCGGAAGATGGGGAAATGAAAATTTGATGTATTTGGCATTAAAGCAGCAAGAAAATAGATTTGAAATAAATTTATGGTAGAATATATGCATAGGTTTTTAAGGGTATATTGTATGGGGAAAAGCAGGCACGGGCTACCCAGAAACCTGCCTAAGTTGGTAATACGTATCTATATGGTTGAATATTATAATTCCAACTTAAGGTGAGGAATATCTCATTTTCATGCTTTCAATGGTCACAATGTTTCACCATAATAATTTGGAAAGACTGCATCAATTACTTGATAGACTTTTTCTTCGGCATCTTTAGATGTACCAAAACCAATTGGGTGCAAATGGCGTACGCTTCAAAAACTAATTATATGAAATTGAAATTTAGCAGAAAATTCCAAGTGTTGGTGTTTCTGTGTTATAACAGCAGCAAATAACTGAATACTAATAATGATTGAATTGAATGTCTTCGAAAATGTGTTCGCCAGCATTGTTAATTTCATCTCTGGATAATTAAAAGAAAATGAACGACAGGGCTTATGGCAATTTATTTTGTATATGTCGAGAAATGAGCATTGTCAATTTTTAAATTGAAAAGCTTCCACATATGGATTGAAAATCATTTTATTTACCGTGACTCATATCCCACGTATGCAATACATCTTGGTTTAGTCAAGTTATATTTCAGCACTGTTACACGAATAATAGTACAGCAGAGAAGGTTGCAGCGACTCCAAGAACTGTACGATTCCCTTTGTATTAGCATACCAAATAGCTTCGCTGTCCTTTACAAGTCTACTTTCCCTTATTCAATTTTTAAAGTTAAACCTCACGATTTTCTAATGTTACCGTATCAACGCGCATTCGCATTTAATGAAGTAGCTCCTTGGAATTTACCAACGGACGTAACTGTCATGACAATGACTCAATTTCGCGACGACTCCAAAGGGCTGGGAGAATGAGAGCTATTACGCCTATCTGTGAGCAAGGCTAACAGAGAATGAAAAAAATAGCGTCGTACTACCCGTCGTATTCTTGGAAAAGAAAATTTTAAACTTCATACCTTCTTTACTATTCTGAACCAATACTTACAGCTGACTCGTTGTTTTACCAGATGTTACTTTCGTTAATACATTAATAATATTCCACGTACTGGAAACTATAGTGCCAACTTCAGTCTACTGAGATTTATATGAAATAAAAATATTTTTAGGAAATTATGAACACCAACGCCACTACATTTCGCGTCTTGCTTAATTGACAAAGCTTGCCAAGCAATATGCATACTGATAATTGGAAACAATTTATGGATAACCAAATATTGATTGGATGTTAAACTGTCTCCAAAACCTCCGTCAAACTATGACTAAATAATAATAGGGATGGATGTATCCATGGACGAGAAGGGTTTCAAACTTGCGAACAATAAGTTACCAATCTGTCCTCCTAGATCAAGAAGCACACAGATTCTGGACTCCTTTCCCGAGGGCTGTGGTTTCGGCTTTGGCATATTTTTCAGTTGAAAAGTTGCGGCTGGAGTGCGTTGGTTGAGAGCATTTTATTCTCATCATGCCGTGCGTAGAATGGAAGCTAAGTTGCAGGCACCTAGTGTTTAGAGCAGGTTAAATTGAACATTGCGTTTCTACCCATTCTTTTCCCACTCTCAACAATCACACATCTTCCAAAATACAGGTCTATCCTAAATGGCGCAAATGAACCAAACGTTTCCTTCCATATTAACACCATTATTAGTAAGGATATGATAAGCACTGAGCACATTCGTATTTCATGTTCAGTCTCTCGTACTAACTGCATGAATTCTACCGAAATTTTCACCGGGAAACCTACATTTTTTGGGTGAAGGGTCAAAATTGACGTAATCCGCCCCCATCCCTCAGTCATCATTCCTTTTCCGGATCAAAATAAACAGCGCCCGTTCCGGTTTTCGGAATTACTTCCCCATCAATTCCTACTCTTCCGGAAGGCGCCTCCGTTTACCCTGCCTGTCAACAAACGCCACGGTGTGAACTTGGTGAGGGGCAAAATCCGGTGGAGCTCCACTTTTTCCTCACGTTTGCTTGTTTAGTTCACAACGAGAGTGAAACGACCTATGTTGCCGGCGGACGAAGAGAAAAATATATATAGGAGGAGCGCACGAGTTTGCGCAAGAAATTGCAGATTCCCGAAAAATTAAACGAGGAATAATAAAACTGTCGGGAAAGGAAGGATCACGTTGACGAGAAAGAAAAAACGCTTCATGACTGCATGCATTGAATGAGAGTGCTCCAATGGTGTGGTATACTTTGATGGAGTGTATGTACTTGCTAGATAAGACTTTGCAAAACTCATTGGATATGTAAGTAAAATTCTTGATTTTACACTTTTTTAACGATTTACCATGACTAGTTTCACGGCACTTTAGCATCATCAGATGATAAAATTATTACGTAATCAGTGATCATGAAACTTATTGCAATAATTCCATGAACATAGTCGAAAGGTAAAATTTTACCCATTTCTCTTTGATGGAGTATCACTCGTATAACTCGTTGCAGCTATAGTGCACTGACAGTGAGTCACCTAACAGAGACTTGAGTCATCTACCAACTCCTTCCCTGCTCTATTTTCTTGCCCAAATTAGCATTTTTACCACTATTATAGCTATCAAACTATTTTACTTACTTATCTTTCCAACATTCTATCTTGGATATTGAACGTCAGCCTCCCATTACAGTTTAGTAGTACCAGTTCTACCCACCTACCATGAATTATACTAATTTCTGCTGACATTCATCTTTTCTCGATAATCATGTACAAAACGCATTAATTCCAAGTTTCATTATTCCCTTTAACAACCTAATCCTGCCTCTCGTATGGGCGCAAAAGGTCAGTACTTCATGATATCCAAAGTATTATTTCTCAGTAACATTGTTTCGTGATAGTATGTGCTTCAGAAATTTGTTAGGGAATGGGACGTTCTTAGATTTAACGAGGGAAAAATACATAGAAAATTTTGATATAATTCCAATGCAAAAAGAGTAGTTAATTTATGTAATGTACGATGTGTAAAACTGTCATTACACCTTTTGAGAAAGGGAAATAAAAATTATGCTTAAAAGAATGTGGAATACAAGCATCTATTAAAATAACATAATAATAAACTATAATTGAAAAATGAAAATTTTACAGTTAATATGAAGTTAAAATATGTCGGTCACCTTTAAGTCTTTATTTTCCTTACAAACTGCAAGAGAATATTTATCAATTTGACAAGCTCTGTAAAACCTTATGACATCAGCATTTACAATAAATTCACTAAATAGAATTATAACTTTAAAAACTCAAATCTCAATATTTGAATGTTTCATCATGCAAAACGCAAAACAACCTACGATTATATTAAAATATTAAGAAACACGACAATGAACGAATCCAGATTGTTGGCTTCAATGAACATAATATCCTTTTAGTATCCTTAGGTACACAAAAAGCTTATCTGCCTACAAGATGGGGAAATCATCAAAATATAGGCATGGTCAAAATTTAGTCAGGGAATTACATTTCTTTTTCTTCTTCATTTTCACATAATCTGTTTCTCTTTTTTGACATATAACATCGAGTTTCTTCTCGCACTGATGTAAAACGCACTCAACAGAATTTAATTTATTTCAATTTGGAAAATATTTTCCCATGGAAATTTTCTCATTCAAAAGTGATCAAATTCAGAAAATTATTATCCTCCAAGCATCACAAAATCGTGCACCTGAAATCTTTTATTTTCGCTAACAAATTAACTTTTATTGCTCGGCATATGAGGCATCGGAGTGTGCGCGCAGTCCCAAAAAATACTCAAAATTTAAACACACACTCTTGGCGTGAATTCATTCCTCGGCTCCGGAATACAAGGTGAGTAAATTTCACCGCCAAGAAATTTCCACATCTCATCACAAATGTCCAACGATCACCTCAATGCTTAGCGGAACGGAACCATTTCTCGAATTATTCGAGAGCTGTTAGCGCGTGAGTTATCGCCCTACATCTCTCTTTACCTCCTCTCCAGCCCCCGCCACCCAACCCAACGACGTTACCCTTTATTTTTACTCCAACTCGTATTTCGTGCCGTAATTCATGAACTGCAAACGCCGCGCAGAGCCTGGAAATATTTCCCCACCACGAGAGGTTCTCCGGAGGGAGAGAGAAAAAAAGAGAGATGAAGAAATCGCAGAAAGAAAGCCGAAAGAGAATGAAATAAGAACAACAAGAGCTGGTCGCAACGTTCCTGAATATCGTACGAGAAACCACAAGAGAATAATAAGATCGAGGCAGGGTGGAAAGGCATGGAGGGTTGGGAAAAATAATTTTTTTTTCGACAACACATTGGTGTGCAGGTGGGTTTGGTTCGAGCTCTGGCTGGTGGCAGAGGAGGGGGCAGGTAAAGATAAGATAAAAAGTAGAAAGGGGAAAAAAACGAATTCCATCCAGAATGAGATACGGTTCGGCCTATATTGCGGTAGGTCACGCTATGAACCTTCGGCGAAGGGGCTGGAATTGTGAGAACCACCCCTTCTATGGGGTAGAATGCAAGACGAGGGTTGAACGGAAGGGGGGAAAAGAGGGTAGCAGGGGTTTGGAGACGTGCGGGGTAGGGTGAGAATCAAGTGGCAGAGGAAAAATAAACAATGGGATGAGCGCGGAAGAATACAAACCTCTAGCTTGGATATCCACACTACTTCCAGCAGCGGAACACTACGTCACCCGTCAGATACGTTCAAGGCGAACTCACTAGCCGAGCGCGCGGATATGATGAATAGCTAATTCATTCCCACGAACCGATATGACAACGCCGGGGAAGTGGGATGGGAAAGAATCTTTCGAATTCTGCAGCGCCACTCTTCCGAGAACGGGATGGGCATGGAATTATTTATCACGGCAAGCCAGGAATTATGCCCTTAATCACCGGCGTCGCTTGAAATTAGGCAGTTTTGCAACGTGGATTTCGACGTGAAGAGGCTGGATATCCTCAGCTGCGGAACACACATTCATTCAAGTTGGAAAAGGCCTGGCAAGCAACATCCAATTCATCTTCTAACAATCATCAAGTCGTACATTAGATAATGGCAAGGTTGTTAGGAGAGCAGCCATTAATTATGACACAGTTTATTGAATCGGCCAATACGAGAACAGCTTAAAAAGGTTGTCCGTAACGTTTCTTTTTACGAGATTAGTTATATTAATCTATAAGTGCGTGAGAACATTGATGGGCTGCTGGCATGTTGCCGGGAGGGGGGGGGGGTCTTATTGTGCTTCAGCCTCTCCCCCCCCCCCCCCTCAACCCCCCTCCGAAATTTTTTCCAATAATTTTGTTGTTCTGATTTTAACTGGCCATAATAATCCGGATTACATAGCGCATAATTCAAATGTTAAGTGTCTTGAAACGTAATCACTAGTTTTATGCATGTGTGTGGTTAATAATTATTCTTTTCAATATGATATGTGTGTGTGCGTTGAACTTCTGTTCATTAGTCAACCACGAGTATTATTTCATGAAAAACATCAAAATTCTATTATAGTACGCAGATATTATTATTATCTATTCTCATTTTCATAGGCGATACATTCGTTGTATCACCTATTCACTTAATTTTATCCTTTATGTATTAGAAGTGATAATGTTAGAAATGAAGGTACAGGGAACCACGGATTCTATATGTGCTGTTCTGACCCTGTTAACATAAAATACCAATTGCACCACGTCTCATTTTCTCGTGTAAACTAAAATAAAATCAATTCTTTTCAGCAAGCAAACGCATTACTCCTCTAAATCTAATCCACTTTAAACACGAGACCAATGAGTTCTTTTTCCAACATTATGCTACCTGTGTTACTAAACTGCTCATCGGAGTTTAATCAATGATTCAGCTCCTATGCTTGCCCGGCATTATACATTGAAGTATTGAAACATTTTGACTATCAAACCACAGAGAAATTTAAAATTTTCCAACCTAACATACTCCCTGCCATATGTTTCACCATATATTCTTCACCATTTTTATTTTTACAGTGATTAAATACACGTTCTTATTTATAACCCACTGTCCTGGAACTTATTGTTGTATTGTTAAAACTCTACACTGCATAATGTACCTCAACGTTTTAGTTAAATAGAAAAAAATGAGAATGTAATCACCGGGATGCGAATTTTATAATAAAATTTTTCAAGCCGTTTGTTCAAGACATTGTCGAGCATATGAAAATTATTTCAGTCCTTTGAAGTCCCACAAATTGACTAGGTAAGAAACGGTACCTAATATGAACTTTACCTATGAAACTGAAAGGTACCTAATATGAACTTTTTGACGCTTATTAATTGAAGACAATATTGTATCTAACCTATATTTAGTGGAATTTCATAGAGATGAAATATTTTTCATAGTAAGTAGTTTGGTAACTGGGATTGGCATGGATATTTAGGTAGTTAAGTATTACTTCTTAATCCTTATTAATTGGGATTTTTCTTATGGAATTTTTCGTGATCAATCCTCGTTTCCTTCAAAAACTCCGCTTTAATGAATACAAGAGTAGTAGGCAAGAAGGTATGCTATTACAAACAAAAATACATAACTGTTTTTAAGTCTTTTACATTACTTATGAAAATACATTCATTTCATTACATGGCTTTCATTTAATTCCATCGGCATGAAGAATGAGCTCGCTTTTATCCTCCTTGCAAAGCGTTGTCATAATCAGATGTTAGAACGCAAGCCCGTATGGGCAAACAATATCGGAAAATCAGTCTGCTTCAGTGGTCAACGCGTTTTATCCCCGTGTAACCAAACGGAAATGCCGTACGAACGATTACCAAGCGGAGCATAGGAGCACACCAATAACATTATTATCCACCGAACTGATAAGCAAACAGATGATTTGGTCGAAGATGAGGAAAATTGGGGATGGATCGGAATTTACCCCCACTAATGGAGCACATGATACATTCCTAAACTTCACATAATTATGTTACCTGGATGAACCCGGAGGATCAAACCGCATATTTGAGAACACATTTCAAAGAATGGACTTGTATGATATTGAGCACACTTTTTTGGACTGAACACTGGAAAATTGGCAAATGCGAATTTACAATCAGGTACCATTGTAATTGCTGTCAACATTTATTGAAATTTTCTTTACAGCAAAAATATGAAGACCACCGGCGTAAGTGTATTTTTTAAGGCATATCGATTCCTCAGTTAATGAAAATAATAAGTTCTGAAATTACATTTATCATTCTAAACGTGATTTTCAGTGCATTCAAATGGAATAAATTTAGTCTTTTCTGGATGCTGCCCAATAGTTTGAGATGCGTATTCTAGGATTTCGAACTAATCACGATAAACCTTGACGGACCACTGACATGGACAATAGCAGGGAAATTATCACTCCTCTTTTGTGGAGTTTGACGTCGTGACAGACCACCGTAGAAGAGAAATGATATTTTTTCTTCGTGGCATTTTTGCTATAGTGCACATTAGGAGATAACTCCGTAATGCGTTTTTCCGATTACTTTACCATCTTTGCATTTCTGATAAGTAAGCATGTAATTAATTGTTTAAAGGTGGTTAACCTCCGGGACAATGGTACAGTGGGTACGATTACGACCACTACGTGACTTTAAATGCTCGGCAATCCGATAGAATATCTAGGTACGTTAAAGCCTATAAACTTTTAACTCTTAAATGATTAAAGCATATGACATGATCTCAAAGGAAACAGTTTCTTATCTCGGTAAAGATGTATATTGTTTCTGCAGAAACATATGAATCACCTCCTATGTGATATTTCTGCGAAATTTGTGTTCTCTAAAATTGTTTAAAATAGCACAGTAAATAGGCTAAAAACTCACTAAAGCTGGGAACACAATTTGATAATAATAAATACCAGAGTACATAATTAAAAATCTCTATATATCAGTATACAGTACAACTCTGTTGAACAGCTTCATATTTTAAATAAAACGAAACTTAATTTCAAGGTGGAAAACCTATGTTTTGTTTCAAAATAACACCTTACAATGCCATGCTGGAAAAACATTTTACACATTTTTCATTGTCCTGAAAAAATGTTCAAGATCTTATCACTATTCTCCGCTCAATTTATATTAAGACTATTCTTTGATTTAGCGCGCATGTCCTCTAAGACATTCTCTGGCTGAATCTATTCTCGAATCAAGTCAAAAAAATAGCAAAAAATATCCTTATTTGCTGGGAAAAAAAATTACTAACATAAGATCACATGCCAGACGATTCATAACCGTTGTTTAAAACATATAGCAGTGATTTTTCGTTTAACTCTAAGACATTGAAACCTACAAGAAATAGCGTTTTCAAGAAAAGAAATAACGGAAAATATATGGGAAGTATTTGATTCTTCTAAATCATATACATGGAATAGATACGGATTAACTCATTATATATGCTGGATATGATCATTGCAGACTTCATATATATTGATTAATATATAGTAATGAATAAACCAAAAGAATTATATCATGGCATAGGAATGATTACAAGCACTGATATTTTAAACATAGTTCTTCAGGTTAATTCCAATGAGCTCATATATTCTGGGAGCAAAGGTGTTGGCTAAATTATTATTCATATACTTTTTTTCCGCAGAAAACAAAGAATGACGAGAACTGGACACCTACCGACACGCTTTCGCCGGAACAAGGACGTATTGGGAGCTACCAAAGAGGCCGTCGTTAGATGCTATGGCCAAGCGGAGGAGAGGAGGAGGGAAGAAAGAGATATGGAGGCAAAAAACCGGAAAAATAAATAGATGGATTACAGCCACACCCTCAGGGTCCGGGTGAACATACGCTCTGGTCAATTGGCCCATACAAGTCACGTAGTCCTTTCCCATCCCCTCTAGAACTTGACCTACGGGGCTTGCTCGTATACGGTGCCACTCTCAATTCCCAGATGCAATTCCCGCATATGTATCCGGCGTACAAGATCCCTCACCCCTCTCCTTCTTCTCTGTTACCATCGCTGCCATGGTCTCGGGCCGAGGGAGGTTGGACGGCGGGGGATGTGGGGGAAGGGGTCTTCCATGTGTTGCTGGTCTTTTGCAGCCCGATCACCGCTGCGTCCTGGGATTCAACCAGCGGGACCTCTTCCAAATACTAGCTCGGATATCCACCAAAGAGTGGTGGAGAAAGCAACCGGGTTGAAAGGGAAGGTAAGCCAAGGATATGCTCCGAGAAAGACCGGGGGGAAACACTGATGACGTAAGAATTCCAATTGACTCATTTTTTTAGGAAAGCAAAGGCAATAGATCTTTACATGTATTTAAGTAATTTTATTTAGCTGCCTCTCCTAAAAATACTCGAGCAATATCAACAATAAAATCATAGAATCCAAAAGTTTGATTCTCATGCAATGATAGGTGTATTTCAAAATTGTTAACTTTGTATTTGGTTGCCAAACAGAGTTTAACATAGCATACAAACTAAGGAAAAAAAATAAAATTTATGCTGCGATTAAATGATCTTTTAGAACGTTCAATTAATCTCAGACTGCACAAAAAGAGCCAAAGTCTCACGTTGGAGGAAGTGATTAATTTTTAATGCATGTTTTTAGTTTAAAAAGTAAATATGCCTTTGTAGACCTTCATGTTCATAGACCGATAAAGTGTATTTGGAGAGCACGTTTTTAGTCACCGTCTCTCACTTATTGCCTTGACGACAAGTGTGAGATAGGAGGAAGAAATATTTCATAATACGAAAAATATTTCAGTGATATATATATCATGTAAATTAGCTACGAACAACTAGTGGTATTATAAATCATACGGACACTAAAATTGAACACGATATTAAATAAACATCCGTGTTCATGGAATGAGAGATTAATAAAAAGCCCGTATGATCCTACTGTCGTAAACGTATAGGGTCACTTTTTACACATCCATTTTCTTAAAAGCATTTTTATAAGCAAAGTTTTCCTTGTTAAGTCAAGATTTTGTCAGTTATGTGAATTTTATGAATTGTGAATTGAAATTACTATAGATAATATGGAATCCCAAAAACAAACATTATATCTTTGTATTTTCTTGTCATAAGGCTATAATTATTACTTCTATTCTACATTTCAATAAAAATTTGCTCTTTTAAGTAGCAGACGGTTCTTAAAAGCCGATTTAGGACATTTAGTAATTGGCATGATTTGGAAACCCTAATTTGCATTAAGTACATTGCTTTTATCACCTACACTTACATTTACAATAAAGCACAATTATGATAATGTGCCTTTACATTAAAAAGATGTGTCTTTACATCAGGTATTCTTCCTAATGAAGAGGACTGTAGCAGAAGGAAATTGCGTCCTTTTATCTCTGTTATAACAATTTTTGATTAAAAATGACGTTGATATGAAGCGGCTGGCCAATAGAACTATCGACTGCGTCAAAACAATCCTAGGAATCTTAGACTAATGATGATGATGATGAATATTTGGTCGGGAGTAAACTATTTCACTCAACTTTATTTACATACAACATAGTAATGAACTCATCTTTGAGATAGAGAGTAATAAAATGGCTCTAAACGTCATGGAAAAAAATGAAATTTACATAATCGGAATATTTGACGTGAAATATTTATTTCATATTATACTTGTTGGTTTGTTTAAACTTTTCTCAAAATAATGTTCGAAGTTCAAAACAGAGATCAAATAATGCCATTGAAAATGAAAATCAGTAAAAACTACAAAAAGAGAATGATTCATTTGAGTGAAATGGCATTTCAATGCTAAATAAGGATAGATTATATTGAATTCGTCAAATTCACCACATAAGTCACACCGTATAAATGATTATCGATCTAATACAGAAGGTAAAGAAAGAGAAAGAGTGCTATTAATAAATGCAAAATATTAATGGCAAAGCCAAACTCTACGATTAACAGCGAAACACGTCTAATGCATTAATTTTTTCTACGGTATAAAACCAACCCAAACGCATGCTAACGGGCTTCAAAATGTTCGATTCTTTGATTAGGACTCCCATAGCAGACTATATACAAATGAAAAGCATTGAAAACCGCAGTGTTACCCACTACCGAACAAAGGAAATAAATAAATGCTGGGAATATTTCGTGAATAATTAGACCTTGTTCCATCAATGCCTTCAACCCAAACAGGACATGCTTGACGAGTATTGCAAGTTACTTTTGTCCGCCCCACGGTAAAAAGCTTTTCTTAGGATACTCCACTCATTAAATGACCACAATCGAGACAGTTAAAATTTTAATTACCAGGAGTTTAGTACCAGGAGTTAGCAATATTCAGTTCACCTCGAGGTTTTTACTGTAAGGGAACACTACTATATCCCATTTGGGAGACTGAGGTACAAGCACCTGCATAGGGCAAGGATTTTTGATTCCGGGAAAAATATTTAAGGTAGACTACTTTTGTTTAAGAGAAGTGGTGATAATCATTAACTACTTAAAACATTTTAAAAAGGTTACAAGAAATTCAGTAAAATTTGAACTTCCCAATGATAACTTAATTCAAGCATACCAGCAGGTTGAAAGAAGCTATATACCACGTTTGGATATTTTTGACATCTTTTGTGCCATTTAATGAAAAAAACTGAGAGACGGCGAAATGGTTTAGTTTTACTGCTGAGTTAGAGCACTGAGTGTTCTTCTATCTGTAAGTAAATTAGTTATATAAGAAAGAAGGTGATATAGGTAAGCACTTGGTATTAAAATATGATATGAATGAATGAATGAATTTATTTTCTCCAGTAGCATTACATAAAATATAGCAAGACATATATATGCATATAAGTACTTAGCATGTGGAGATAGAGGTGTCAGAAGGGTATATAGGGTGAATTCGAAGAAAAAAAATAAAATAAACAATTTTAGTTTTAAAAAATGACGAGGAACTTATTCCTCGCAACATAAGGTAAGAAAAAATTTATGAAAGTAAAGAACAACACTACACAAAGTTGATTTTTTTTGTTATAATATTGTTATATATTTTTAAATATATTATATATTTAACGATTTAAATAATTAAATAATGAAAAAGTATTATTTATATCTGCTTCGTATAGCAGACGGAAAAGTTTACATATAATACGATAAAACGATTATCGTATATCGTATACATAACGATTATCGAAATAAAACGATTCTCCTGATACGTTATAACTGAGGTAAGAGGTATTTCAAAATTGAAAATGAAGTCAATAACTGCGAGAAAAACAGCACAAAAGTACAAGGAAAATTAGGACAAAATTAGATGGGAATAAGTGGCATATTTACGAAACATTCTAGGTTGAAGGAGAAAAAACTTTAAAGATTTTTAAGAAATAATATCGTGCCGGTGTGCTCAGATATAAGAAAGGATTTTGACATGGAATATGATTGCTTCAGCCCAGCAGTGTTTGAGAGGAGAAAAAAAAACAGTGCGGCAAATGAAGTGTAAAATGGGAGCTGGAATAGGTAATCCCTCCGCAAAATTAATTATTCAAGCGAAGGGGGAAAACGGAATGAGAGGTTTTTGGTCTTTCTCGCAGCATTTGTGAGGAAGAAATTTGGGCAAGAGATGGCTCAGTTTTAATCCAAATTCTAAAAAAAGTAAAGTCAGCTGCAACATGAGAGTAAAAAGACACTATTTGATCTTACGCACGGTAATGATAATATATAAAACTGTGGATAGAAATGTCATAAACAGAACGACAATGTGTCAGGCTTTATGTTCCCTTGTACTAATGAAAAACAGTGGATGAACAATTAGATTTTGGTGACTAAATGGAAAAAGAAGCAATTTTTTCATGTTTTTGACAATCTTTTTGACTAATTTTCATCTTTTCTACCAATCACTTATGTTTCAAAAGAAAGTTCAACGTGGACTACTCTTAGAATAAAAAGCATTTGACTTCCCTGATTTGAGAACGGCATTAGGTATAATGTATTTGAGAACGGCATTAGGTATAATGTAAAAAACACAATATGATAATACTAATAAACAGCATTTTGAAGTACTCTGTTTTCAAATACAAAATACCTACTGATGATTTTTTTTCGTGAAGTACTTTTGTACCTACTGCTCAGAAGTAAATTCCTTGTAAGATCTGTTGTATTTCAATATTCCGGATTTCGAGTAGTTTTAAGTAATCTTATGTAATGCATCGAGCGTAGATCGCCAATTCTGAAAGATATTCGCTTAGAGTGGGATATTATAGAGCTGTCATGCAACATGGAACGCATAACTAGCTGGGGGGTTTATATGCAAAATAGGTTGATAGTGAATACGCTGTTTGAAAGGATCCATGTAACGGATTTTAAAAAATATTGTGAGAATTTAGCAAGATAGTGCATTAAAAAATATTCGATTACGTGACTATCAGAAAGTAAATGTAGGCAAAATTCTGGGTTTATGTTGTATATAAAAACATATAGGTATATTTTTTCAGACATTAGTAGACATGAAAGTCCAGAGACTGAGGACTGTAAAATAAGGACAACTCTTTTTTGCATTGAACGACGAAAACCCTTGTAATATTTATATGCTATCGAATTATGTTGTCAGCTTTACCGAAATAGTCATCCAAAATCAGTTTTTATCACATGAAAATTTCAGTGAAAAGACATCTTTTAAATCGCTGCCGGTTACTGTGAGGAGGGGAACTAAGTAGTGCCCATAACGTTGAAGTTTTTAAAAAAATGTTTAGTAGCAAAATAAGGATAATGACAGAAGTACATATAAAAATAATTAGAAACAATTAACTTCGACCGTAACTTGACCTATATCAATGATATCAGCATTGAGGATGAACCAACATTTAGGCAACGTTACGTTGATGCATAACAAATATTATATTTTTGAAATAAGGCATGATTGCTGTGATTGAGTTGCGTATGCTAAACATACACCGGGATGATTTCTACAGAAAGCATAACAATTTGAGTAAATTCAAAATCATTAAAGGCAGAGCTAAAATTTAAATTAAAAATTCAAATCCTCCAGTCAATCAACTCAAGTTTCCCTGACGGTCCCACACACCTCTTGGCATATAAGTTCCTCGCATATAAGTTCCTGACAAGGTTTGACAAATGGCAAACATATTATGGGCGAAGTTCCTGGGCGGAAAAATGCTCTCTTTTTTCCCGAGTTCCCACTCAACTGGGCATCGTTCCCTAAGTTTTTCGGAAAAGACCGGCGAGATTGGGAGGAGGAGGTTGGTGGTAAGGATGTTGGAGAAGTGGAAGGGGATATAGAAGGGAAAGGAATAGGGGTAAAAGGAAGGATTGGAAGAGTGGGGTGGGTGGGAATATAAAAAACAACAGCATCTAATCGGGTAATCCGGTCTTTGGTTAATGGGACTTACTACGGCCCTCAAAACTCCTTTACACTGCGTCCTCCATCCTCCTAAAGAAACTCTCCGACCGCCTCCGCAATCCTTCCTTCACAGTTCCTCATCTCCACCGCCTCCCTCACTCCGGCCAAACTACCACAGCTGGCCCCCGCGCCCGCGGGACTAACGAGGCATGCCGGGAAATTACCCGCCCAACCTGCCGGCACTCCTTACGGTCGAAGCTGTTCCGCTCTCCACTCCGCCCCCCCTCTTCCTCGCGCCCCATTCAATCCACCCCACTCTCCCATTCGACTCCCCCCCCCCCAACACCCCCCCCTGCTCATGGCTGACGCCCTATTATCCCATCCACCCCTCTTGCCATCCGCGGTGCTGAGCCGGGATACAAAAGCCCACCTCCCCTTTTAACTCCGAGACTCTTCAGAACTCTCCAACCCCTTTCCCCCCACCCTACTTCCCCGCCCCCACGTCTCAAATTGCGTAATTGGGAAAATTTAAGTCGATAAGGATCGAGTTGTATTCGCTTCCCCGCCCTCATTCCGGTCGGCCTTCATCGCGAGGCTTTCTTGTGGGGCGAGGAGTACTTATCACGCCCTTTCCAACACCCTTCAACCTTCCCAGCTCCCCGCAAACTGTCTAAAGCCTCCTTTAAATCTACAGATCCTGGGGCAGCTCGCCGGCAAATCGTACGCAATACCCTCTCCAACTGGCATCAAGACGTTTGAGGCAGAAAAAATTCCAGACACTAAAGTCTTCGTTTATTTCGGCCCATTGTGAGTTAATTTATCGCCAAAGATAAAGTCACTTAGGCTGCATTGAAACACGGAGACTAACTTGGACATTATGGCATTTAGAACTAACAATTAGAATTCGGTTGTTTTGAATGCCAATCACCAGAGGACTCGAAATTGGTTATTAGAGAAGAGAGCGTACTGACCTCTCTAAAAATGAGATAGGCAAAAGTTAATATGATACAGGAGTCAGGATACAGGAGAGGAAATGACATATTTGACAAACCACATTTGAAAAAACAGTTTTAAGCTTAGCTTATCCCACCCCTTTTCTTCTATGCCCTCAGTGTCGGATGATACCTAACTTTAATAGCATACGTAAGTCAAAATGCCAAATAGCAGTTCTTTTCCCAATGTTTTATAAGACTTCAGCAAATTTGGACAACCGTTCAAAGGGACATTTTACCATCCATGTCGCATAGTATTATCAACGAAATTTCGTTATTTTCTTGCGAAATCGAATAATAGGGCTTAAAGAATGTGTAGTAATGTGTAGTTATTGATAAAATATCGTATTTATTTGCCAGTTTTTATCATTTTTTTAAATTTCGGTTGATTCATTTAAACTTGGTTCACCACCGGTCTAAGCATGGATAATCTTACGTTCGACCTTTTCATTTTGGAATAGAGAAGATTACGTAGAAATGTGCAGCTTTAAGGCTATATAATAAACATTGATCTAAAATTTATCTCCGACAATATGGAATTTAGAGGGTTAGGGATAAGGATAGAAGTAAACATACATTTTAAATACAGTTAAGCCAGAAATGCCCACTCATATGTCCAATGTAATGTCTCTCTAACTTTATATACCTATAGCGTAGGTATTCAGTTTCCTCTACAGTCGTGATTTTTGTTGGCTGAAAGTTTTTGTTGAGGTCACCAATGTCTGTGTTGTTGCAACTCAATATTACCATTGTGCATGTATAAAGAAATATGTTAACATAATCGATATATTATAATACCGACAATCCTCATCTATATTTTCTATTTTATAATTTTAGTACCAATTCTCCTTAACCTAGTATTTTTTTTCAAGTATATCGTCAGTACTATACTGATGCCCGTTATGCTCATATCACCATCAAAGGTTCCTATTAAATTTTACAGCATGATTTTATCCATATATTTGGGGGTTGAAACTATAAAAAGTACCCCCACGCATTTCTGTAATTTGTCTTTTTTAAGTATGCATTTATGCAATATAGATAGATAGACAGAGAGATAGATATATTTATATGTTCAAGGACATTATTGTCCCTTGAAACATATATATAAAAACATTTACATAGTCTCATTACAACATCAACAGGGTTATATTAATATTAGAAATGATTAGCTGTCTAAGCATCGACAATCTCAGAAATCTTAGCAATAAATACCAAGTGTCGATGATTGAACTCTAATTTTATAATACAACCAATTTCGCAATAAATAGTAAAGTAGCGAAAAATATAATAGTACCGACCAAAACTTAATAGCATTTACATTTACTTATAATGTTTATACATACATAAATTATTTTATTTACATTGCATAAGATGTGAGTGTAACCGCTTTCTAAACATATAAATGTTTTTGGAAGACCTTATACCATCAGGTAGTGAATTCCAAAACCTACAAGCTGTTACATGAAAAGAATTACCGAACAAATTTGTGCGGAAATTTGGTATTAATAATACCGCTGAAGAATGTATAGAAAGGGAAGAAGTAAAGTGTAGTTTAGAGGGATCCTGTCAAATATTCTTTTTCTTTTTTTCTATAGGCACTACTTTAGGGTAAGTTGTAACTTATTTAAATAAAAGAAACTTGCGAATCTTCGAGAGGTAAATAAAGATTCGCGATTCTATATTTCATGGAAAAGCCATCGTCCAGAGAAGTACTGGAAGGAGAATTAAAGAGGAGTGTCGTTGAACCTTGCCTTCTCATTCCCTCTCCACATACATCACACGGGGCCGCGTCCAGGGGACCCAAATTAATGCAGACGGACAGGTGACCTCGCTGCATTCCGCACTTGAATCGCGACAACTGAACACGCGGAGAAGTTTGGACGTCGGGTGGTTTGATAGCACACGGGTCAGAAATAGATTCGAGCGAGGCCAATGGAGTGCAGGGAAAGAAGAGGTCAACGGCGTTCTCTCCTCTCCGCCTCTCCGGCTTATTATTTCACCGATTTCGAACGCGGACGGGCGGGCAAGTTTGCCGGGATCGGGCAGGCAATGCATGCGGCGCTGGCGAAAGTAGGGAACACACACGAAACGCGTCCCTCGGATTACATGATCCTTTGGCACGAATGTGGGAGGGAGGGGTTCCGCAGGGGTTCATCGCGATCCGCTCCCGTCACCCCTGCTCCCGACCCTGTCGAGTGGAGAAGCGTGTACGCCGCTCGCTATCTTCCGAGGTGCCTGCCACCTCCCCGATCACCAAAGGGGACACGAGGGGTCTATGAATAAGAGAGTGTTCCAACTCCAACCTACGAGAAAAAAATTTACTTGGTAGCACCTCCATATCCCAAGTGAGTGTGGCGTTGGAGTGCATGGAAATGCTAAACTTTGCCCGCAACTGTTAAAATCCTTTTGTGACAGAGAACTACTCTAATACTTTCTCGCAAAGATAAAAACTCCTTTCAGGGCAAATGGTAGGTTTACTTTCACAATACATTTGACCAGTTGGTATCCTGAAATGCCAACATGAGAGGTTTGATTTTATCAAAACGCAATCAAACTACTCACTTGGTTTTACATTTAATGATTATTTAATTCTCGATCAATTATTATGAAAATTTATTTGTAAATCCACAATAAATCACTTACGTATAATCTTTAATTATTTAAAAATTCGGGACTCAAAAAATATATGAGTAATCCCTTCTGGTATAAGTACTTTGATTGAAAGCATAATATTAAAACTTCAATAATTAGATTTTGATGACAATAACATTATGACTACATTCAATAACTTATGTTGCGAGAATCCCAACCAATTCTTCAGGAGAGGACTATACCTAAACGAAAGTAATCAAAGGCCTTTTAAAAGGTTACAGCGAATAATTAATTTAAATTGAAGTACATCTGACATCATGAATTAATTATCAATAATCCATTTAGTTAAGTTAATAGCTTTGACATGATTTTAAAATTACGCGAACGTTGGCTTTTATGAAAATAATATTAGTAGACAGAGGCCCAGTGTGTAAGGATAGCTACCTACTAATGCTGTGATTAATATGCGACGATTTCTATTGAAGGCTATTTATTGCCTACGAAGGAGTACCCAAAGTTGAGTATGGTCGTACACTCACGATCTATTCATGAAATCAACAACAAAAGAAACTCAAAATTGCGTCGAAAATCTTTAAAACTAGACGTTTTATACAAACAGAAATATAATATGAAATATATGCTCTAAAATACGAAATATTGCAGATAATGGCAATCAAGGATAGAATATACAATCTTTGAGTGATTAATAGTTACTCATAGCATTTATTATGCTTGTGCCACTGACTTCCAGGGCATAGAATAAATGGCGATAGGTGAAGCTATGAGGAAATAGTCAGCGGATAACCCAGACGAAGAGGACATACTTTCTACATAAATGTTGGCAAGTATAAACTTGGAAGTGAGGAAACACTTCATTAAAACTCACATCCGGAGCAATCTGCTTTATGACAGCAATGCATGGAAGATTACTGCCGGAGGAAAACGTGTCTATGAAAGCCTCTGAATATTGGTGGTGAACAAGAAAATCAATGGGTAAAGTGAAAACAACTAGCGAAAAACGAAGAAGATTGAAAGAGGAGTGGAAGAATATGAAAAGTCTGTTGAAAGCAGAAGATGAAACAGTAAAATCTATTTTTAGAGATGAATATCTAAAGAAGTTTAAAAATAAATGAGTGGGAAGAACCGTATTACAAGTTGAATGAGTTATGCAGAGTGAAAGTACAGAATTAAAATAAAATGAATAATTTCATTGCGAAAAGTTCATCCAATAGAAGCATAAGGTATGCTGTAAGCTAATATCAAAATTGACGACTCAGTCGATAGTCCAAAGCCAAATAAAACGGGAATATAAATCCAAACAAAAAATTGTCCGGCGGTCCAATAACGCGTATGATACGTCTAATTTTGTTTCCATACACCGGATGTTGCTGCTACAAATGTAGAGAGTATATTATTTCCGAGAGTTGTTTAATTGTTATATTTCAATTTCCTATTATTTCAGGACCTCTAAATTCAAAATACCTGTACCATCTATCATTTCACCAAGACATGATTAATCATGAAAAAGCAGGAAATTCAATAAACACTTCGAAGTTAATACATTTTAGCAAAGAATAAGCATGCAAAAAAATTTCTCCCACCACTGGTTACATTCTTAGTAAAAAGTTACTCATCAACTCCACAAGGCGTCATCCTCCACCATCGTTGGATGCATGTTTCACTCGGTTACTCCGACGAAATGTCCTTTTTGATATTAAGTTTCCGCACCATATACGCATGGCTACACTAAAGCTATGATGCGGAATTACCATAGTTTTTTAGAGTGAACTCATACCTCCTGCGCCTTCATTTATTCAAGACCTTCTCTAAATGCTGACCGGAAGATCTCCCGTAGTTAGACGAGGCCGGAGTAAAGTCCTGTCATGCTCGGGATATGTAGCTTCCTGGATACTGAACATACATTCAGGAAATCTTAATGGGGCAGAGGAAAAGAAACAGCCCATCATTTTCGCCCAGCGATTTTGCGTGCAACCAAGCATTACATGAGGTGATTTCTTTTCCTTCACCATCCAAACATTTTTGTGGACTTCCGTCTTTTCTCTCGCCCCATAATGGTGCAGCACAGAACACCGAAATAAAGATATCAAAAATAATGCGCAGGAAGAAGGTGAGTTCCACAAAACAAGGAGCTGTTACTTCAGAAAGAAATTACATCACGCTAACCCATGGATCGAGGGTAACAATTTCATTTTATACAATATTTAATGATTGCCATTTGTAATCATAAAATTACAAATTATTCGTTGGCTTTACACTAGAACATCTTTTATGTCTGTATTTCCAGCAAATTACTGCAATCACTACCAACATGATGAAAGCTATTAATACGGCAGTGTGATTTTGGAACGATTATACATATTCTAGCAAACCTGATTATGTTCTGTTGATGTAAATTATTGTTTAATTTGGTGGACTTAGTGCGACTGTTTTCACTACACATATTTTGACAACCTGATATAAACGATTTCCCGATGAGTGACTGATTTGGTCAAGATTATTAATGAGAAACCGTGGATTGCTCAATGGTAAGAGAACGCACACATCGACCCATTGAGTTATTTTAGTACTTTGATAATGCAATACAATATGGCTGAGATAAACGGCCAAAATAATACATTTCACGTAATTTTTGATAGCACATCCCACTCACTATCTCCTTAAAAATATTATGGACATTAAAATAATAAAACTTACTTAAGTTGGCTCTCTAATTCTTAGGTGGAACATTTTGAAAATATTGCAAAGAGCAACCTACGGTAACCTACCTTATGAAAGAATTCGTCCCTTTAGTGAGCAATACCCCTAGAATTTGGACAAGAATTTTACGTCAGGCTGTTTCACTGTTTGCTCTCATGAAAAAAATGAATAGGCAATGATAAATTTCGCGTGCTCATGGCACTTGTGCAAGAAATTCAATGGTGTACCACCCTTTGACCGCCTGAGGAATAACTCACCTAACAAACAAGCTACTGAATTTGGACACTGCATACTCATGAAGGATACCGAGATGGAAGACGAGTCTTTGCAATGATTATAATAATTATCTTTAATATTGGGATAGACGGCTGTTTCGAGAGATTATCTCGCGCGTGCGTGACAACAGAAGGGGGTCACGGCCTTCCATTCGTGTTAAGGGCGGTGAGCTCGCGAGGAACAGACTCGTAATCCAGTTCGTCACAGCACAACTGCCCCAAAACGGCCCTTCCATTGATTGGAGTGGGAAGAGAGCATAGGGGATGAGTGGGGCGGCGAAAAGAAGTCGTGGAGGGGCGAGGTTTCGGGGCGTGTTTTCATGGGAAATCAGATTACGTGGGCGTGCATTACCTATCACCGAATTGCCGGCCTTCCCCGTGCCACGCGGCACTACTCGGGTAGTTACTAAGCTTGGTCACGGTCGGAGAGGGCCACGATTCCCTCGTGTGCCTATCTAACGATTCTCTTTTGGCGGAAAATGCAAAATGAGAGCTCCTGTCGCAGAGGCAGTTGTTAAAGTTCCCCACTGTGTTACTTGGATACACCGACTCCACTTCGTAGGATGGTCCACTATCCAACTGATGGCTTTACAGTATGGTTCCATAAGGAAGTTGAAACATGAGTACCTGATGAAAAGGAGCGAGAGCTCACAAATCCATACCTTATTCTGTAACTGAGGGTCATTAATTCATTATTTTCCCAAAGATGATATTTTGAGTTAAGACCTAGGCATTAAGAATATACGAATAAGACACTTATTATATCCTGTAATGCATCTAAAGTTCGTTTATGCGGTACATTCCATCAGGAAGAGGTCATTCGTTAACAAGAGAGCTAATTATGGGAGTTCAATAAAATAACCATAATTTAATTCGCACGGTTTAATTATCATTGGAATTAAAATAGCCTACATCTAGATACCTACAGAGGACGTATATACCATATATTATGCCTAGACTGATATCATTCAGGTACAAAATAAAACATTTGAAGTAGGAATTTTTTAAAATAGCAATAATATCCTTAAATGCATAAAAGATGGAGAAGTAGAAAATTTGTTAATAAATTTCATAAATAGATGTACTAAATATATTTTTTGCATTAGAGATTTACAAAAGAATAAATTTTGTAAGCAATACCAAGTGCATCCAAAAACCTATTACGCTACCTTTGTCACTTCTATTGTTTACTTGTGTTTTACAACTCTCAAAGCTAAAACTTAATGAATCAACACCTTGACGAAACAGGGAATATGGCTCAAAAAACATCATTAATCATCGTATTCACAAACTGCTGTTTTTAAAGATGCATTAAGGGTTGGAAACTGTAGCAAAAACATCGTATCCCCTTCGTTGCGTCAGCTAAACCTCCATAGCTGATATCCCCAAAAAACTTAAGTTAAATTATTAATGTATTCATCGAATTTAAAAAAAATGTCTAGTCGAACTTTTGCAAGCTAATTTTCCCCAACTAGCACCTTTTATTCCGAAATCGTAACTTTCCTCAGTGCAACGAACAAATGACAAATTGAGCATAGAGAACGCGAAGGAGGAAGAAGAGCTGGAGGTGGAGGGGGTAGCTCTGCCTTAAAGACACCGCTACTTCCCAATTAAAACTTCTTCTTCTTAGAGGAAACCTTTTACTAATTGTAAGTCTTGTTGTAGACGTTATCCTTTCATGTATGGCACAGTAGGAATGCGGCCATTAAGAGGGGAGTAGAGCACAATACGAAACTTAAATGGGCTTCGCCATTAACGGCCTCACATGCACTCACCTCGTCGATGAGGAGAGCAGCGCTGCTGCTGGTGGATCCGCGAACTAGAGCGGAGGTGGCGCCTTCTGTTGGCGTCCTTGCTGGCACTCCTCGCAATTGGCCCCTGCGCTCAGCAGACCCAAGCCATCCTGGGTGGAAGAATAGAAATTGGTGTTAATTTTTATGAGAGCCTCCAGAGCATAATACTAAGACACAAAAACGTTCACAACAAATTAGCGCGTTGAATGAGATCATATAAATAAGTTTCCTGTAACTCCTGCGCTTACTTAAGCGGCAATAAATTATGGACCACTATGCACTACGAGGCGATTAATGTCGCTAACAGGAAAGTTTAAGGGCTGGGAAATTCTTCTCTAAACACCATTAGTAAGAAGCACTTGGGACCTGACCTGGGCTCAAGTTTACCCAGCCATTTGTCTCTTTCCATTAATCAGGAAAAAACAAAACGACAGCCCTCTTTACGGAATTCAGAAAGAACAACGAAGTACAATTTGGCGGAATTTGAAGAAGTGAACTTGAAGTATTTTCTCCAAAAAAAACAAGAGGATACACGTCGTCAACCCTCCTAAAACATCACTGAAAATAAATGACGTCGTCAGAGAATTAAATTTAATCGCAACCTTTATTATTCCTCTTATAAACCCAGCATTGAACTTCACAATATTTTATCCTACTTGCAGTTACATATAATTTATGGCTCAAATATTTTAGTACGCTTTCAAAACTAAATTTCTGCCCAATTCGTGGGGTCAATAAGCCTGTCATATTCACCACTAAGCACAGAAAAAAAAGAATTTACTTTCACCTAACTCCAAGTCCCCCCTTAGGTCGGAGGACTTCGTAAAACCTGTAGTGAAACCTTACAGGAAGAGAAAAAAAATGGCATTCCAGGACTACAGGACGATATGTTTTATTTCTCTTGCGGCACAAGTCTTGCTTAGGCCCATCAACAGAAGGATGGAAAAAGAGCAAATGAAGTTCCAGCTTCGAATCAGTTTGGATTTTACAAGGGGATGCGTATGAAGTGATGAGAATAATAGTTGAACCGAATTTGAAATATAATCAATATAGCACTTGTTGCTGAGTTCGAAAAGACGTCTACTAAATGATGTTGGAAAAATTGATGGAAATATTTCGGTAGTTATAATTAGACAGGAGGAAAGGATATTGATCGGCACCGTACACTTATCACAGAAAGCGGAGGTTAGAATAGCTTATAGGGCATCGGATTGGGCGGCAATGCAGAGTGGATTTGGAAGAATATCTATAACCGCCGATACTTTTTTATCATACACTCGGAGGAATATGGTAGAAGCTTCAATTGGATAAGCTACAAGAAATACTAGATGCATTAAGAAGAGAGTTCTAAGCATGTGAAATTAAGATAAACTATAAATAAGGGAATGACATATTTTCAAAAGAAAAAGTTTTTATTAAAATTTAAGGTTAGGAAGTCATAATTAGAGCAAGATGAGTACTTTAATCACCCAACTTTTTTTTAAGTCGTTCGAACAGGAAACTGCGATAAAAAGCCCATTTTTGTATCGGTTTCAGGCACAGTTTCTGGAGCGCAGAGGATGTATTCACCAAAGGTAGTTGCTTCAGGCTTGATTTGGTGGAATATCATAGCGAAAGAAAAACACTGGCAATTTTCCATAAGAATATTCTTGTGGAAAATTGCCAGTGTTTTTCTTTAGCGGATGTATTCACTTTGGAAATCATTCTAGTTTTTTCCTTGAGCACAGTACTTCATATGATCATTCATCAAAGCCACTCACAGAATTTCCAGCATCGTTTCGTATTAGGTGAAATTTTCAGTGCATTGAAAAGCATTCAGCCACGGTTTTTGCCCAGCATGCTAAACTAACCAATTTAAACTCCCCTATTTTAAAACCCTACATTTCACCTTGCTGCGATAATTTAATGGATATTCATTGAAGCCAATGTTCATTCATGTTACTGACCTATTTTTAGTAACGCATGCAGTCTACTACCTGATTAATCTGCTATCATACCTACGTAGTACTGGAACTATTTTATTAGAATAATCTGTTTATTAAATGAAAAAATGTATTTTATCAATAGAAAATGCTTACAGTCGCAGTTACCACAAACCTGCCATAAACCATGCTGAATAAAAGAATATCTTTCACGTCTAGAAGTGATTAGTAAAAGGAAAAAACATAATAATCTAAGTTGATCGCAAAAAAGTCTACCTTTTTATCTCTGACTCTACCAATATCATGCCATATCAATTATTTACATGAAATATGCAATACATAAGCAGGAGAAATTTGTGCTTCTACAATGGAAGAAATTGAAAACAGGATGAAGTAGGTACCTCTTTCCAATTTTTTGGTCTCATCCCATAATCTATTCAGCGCAGAAATTGTTTGCCTCTAAAATCAATAAACCGAGTGATTCATAAGTGTTTCAACGATTACTGGATGAAAAGTCCTAAAGTATTTCTGTCGTAGGCTATTTCCTCTCTAACCACTTCCGCCGATGAACAAGCTTCATCCGACCGCAGGCAATGCCCTAGCTCCTAAGTCCTGAAGAGTCCTTCATCCTTCCCGCGACCCCTTCTCTCCTACGATTCGAATGCGCCTCGAGATTTTAGCGCCGAGTGTATCGGGCGGAAGTGGGGGTCGAATGCAGCCACCGTAGGAGAAGAGGAGGGAGGGCAGGGGAAGCGACGCCATCTCCTCCAATTACTCCGCCCACATCCGCGTGAGACATCGCCGACTGATGCTGCATCCTTCCGGTCTTCATGGGACTCCAGGCGACCGCGTCGCGTTCCGTTTTCGGGGCTTTCTTAAGCACTTCCGCCCTGAGAGTCTCTCGCGACCCCGAAAGAAAGGCGCTGTTTGCCCTCTGTCGGTAGCATTTAAGACCATTTTTATACGGCAATTGAAAGCGCGCGAGTTGATTTCGCTTCCGTTCAATCTATTGTGTGAGAAAGTCCGTGACGTAGTTTATACCAAGGGAGTTTACCTCACAGCTTTACATGGTGCAATCGTCGGCACTGTATTTTAGTGGCAATATGATATCAACTAGGATTGGGGGCCATTAGTTCCAAAACGAAAGTTCCAAAGAAAATGTTCCAAAATAAAAGTCCTAAATGCATAATTTTCCATAATATAAATTTTACAAAACAGGAATTCTTCAGACCATTGCAACTTCAAATGAGTGACTTATAATCGGCTATGCTACGGGGTGGATGTTACGAGACTAGTTACACTTCTTTATTTCTTTTCATGTTGCTAGGTGTAGAAGGGAATTTGCACACGATTGAAAAAACAAGTGTTTTGGAACGATGAATAATTGATAAAAAGGAACATTTTTAAACTTTAGGAATGACAAAACGAAGTTTTTCTGACTTTTGGACTGGAACTTTTATTTTGGAACTTTTTTTCCTATACCACCAAGTAGCGGTAGTATCGTCAATGTATCGCATAACATCAAAACTTTTCAAGTAGCAGTTAAATGAACGTGGATAAAGCAATATATTACTTTCGAGGTAAAATATGTTTCTGAATCTTATTTCACCCATTTAAGTGGACACTCTATTCCCATATACTCGGCCCACATCTTGCACAACGAACACATGGCTGCCGGCCGAGTTTAGAAGATAGGGGTCTTTTCTTAAGAGAGAAAATTGGGAAGTTTACTCGAAATCCAAATCGCTCTTGTGTACACGTAATCTTTAGATGGAAACGAAAAAAGAATTTCAGTGAATAAATTGCATAATCTTCTTACAATATCCATTCGCTCATAAATCACAAATTAAAATAACCAAAAGGTGACGCCTACCGAACGAGCTGCGTTAAGCCTATGTCATCCACCTCCCGTCCTTGACTGTTTTGTGGAACAACAGGAAGGGAGCAGAGTTAGGGTGGAGAGGTCTGCCTGAATAGATCCTGTCGAAGAGTAAATATAAGCCAAAACAACTGAAGAACAAAATATTGATTTGTTCTTCAGCTCTTCAGTGAAAAATGACAGATTTTTCCAACTAACGTAGAGAAAAAAAATTAGGATAGTTATGGTAGTTTTCGCACTAGTCTTGCAATTCAGAATGAAAGAGTAAATGTATAAGCATTCACATCTACATTGTACTCAGCAAGTCTCCATAAGAGTGTATGGCAAGGGTTGATTCCATATCTGACATGCCTGACATGGCACAACTGACGAGAAAGAAGTGAAACTTATGCTGAATACTGCACCGTGTTTTCTCTTAACCCTTTCGCGCCGGAGTCCCACGCAGGAAAATGCTTTCCTTCTCACGGGTTCCTCTAGAATATTTTTCCACTCCGTGTACGGAGCTCTCTTGAAGCGAGGCATCGGGCAGGTATTTCTTTCCCCCGCTTAGGGACCGGACCCAGCGGGGTTCCCGACCCTTTCCTCGGACACTGACCAGAGATTATCTTCGCCCTTTTCCAAATGAGAACCCACCTCGGACTGTGTCCGCGGTCAACTATTTTTAATACAGTGATTTTTGTTAAATAAATAATAGTAAGACTTTAAGTGGGGGTTAATACACAAATGAATTCCTGTTGTTATAAGTACCATTTAGAGATTTTAAACGAAATTCTAATGTTAATATTAAGATATTTAGCACAATAGACATTAAATCAATGGTTACAATAATAATTATTTCTGTTGTTTCGCAATAGAAGACGTCCGCGCATAATCCAACCATACCCGTGTTTTATATAAAAGCACATGCACTTTTTCTGGTGCTATACCTTCATCAGGAAACATTTTTATGTAAATATATTCGCAATGGTAGCGCGAGATAGATTTTTCTGCCTAGAAATTATATATTGTACCTCCAAATATTCCATCACGCGCGCATGCGGTTTTCTTCTAGTTTTAATATAAATGATTACAACATAATGATCACTCTTAGCCGCATTACACAAAACAAATTTGAATGCTTTTCAGCTTGAAAGATACTTTTTATAGCTGAATGGCAGTTACTCCAAAAATATTCAGTTACAAGAAAGTAAAGTTTATTGACTGCTAATGAATTAACGTAAACCACACCCGTCAGCGGGATTTTCAACCTATAATGTAGATGTATTAGATTTCGCGGTATGTTGCGTGGTATTACCATTACTGTTGTTTTCCAATATATGTTCATAAACAAGTAAAACGGAGAGAAAATATCGGTACTACCTTATCGTCAAATCATAAAAAAACATACGTCTCTGTTCCTCGTTGCAATGAAAAATTCTCCCAAATCGGTTTGAATCTCATTGACAGGTGAACTCTGTTAATAATAACGTTAGAGTTCCGTTTAAAATTTCTAGAGATTCAAAAAAACATAAGGAATTAACTTCTGGAACTAAATAATGCGATTTAGAAACAAATATTATTTTGGTTTTCCCACTGCATAAACAAACAAGTGACCGCGAACAACTGCCGAGTGTGAGGCTCGCGCTGCGAAGAAGGGTCGAGATAATCCCCGCCTCTAAGCCGAGGAAGGGTCTTCAGAGCCGCGAGGAAGGGTCCTTTATGACACCTTGGGCCTTTTCGGCCTACCTGGCCCTAGCGACGTTTTAAGACGCCCTTCGTTCGCTTGCGTAGAAAAATCTGCGGCGTTTATAAACGGCCTTCGTTCACAGGAGTGAAATATCAGCGGCGTTTATAAACGGCGTTCGTAGCGAAAGGGTTAAGAAACTGAGCCAGCGATGGTTCACGGCAACTTCCCATTCAAAACAACCTCCCAGCTTAAGCAACATTTTGGGGGATACGATGGATTGATGATAATTAAAAATTGTATAACAAAATTTCTGGTTGCAAATATAGCGTGCAAGGATTGTCTAAAAATCAAATAAAATTGTTTAAAAAAATAATTAATATTATATATTCATTAGGGTGTAAAAGAAAAGAAAAATTTGCCTTAAATATCCTTATTACACTTCATGCTAACGTTCATTTAATCTATAATTACCTACCCATAGTGTTACGGGAGCAGTAAAGTATATTACGCCTTTAATCCTCTCCATCTTTGCATTTTTAATATGACCTCATTGCTCTAACCTAGGTAAAGTTTTTATAAATGAAAATAATCGATATTGCAATGCATTAAAAGATGGAAAAAAGAAAATGTCTCGTATTTGTTTTGGACAACAAAATAGACCTCAGCTTACTATTTGATTCAATACAACGACATTAACCCATTGCAAGGGTTCGATAAATGTAATGCCGACGTTGATTCAAAGTGTAATTAAAATACTAAGAATGTGCAGTGTAAGATGAGCTACGTGCATTATATGTAGATACAATAGCGAAACTTCCACAAAGAAAAAAATCATTAATCTTGACCGGGGTTCGAACCCGAAACTCTCGGATTTCCGGGCAGGTGTTTTGACCAGTTAATTTACCAAGGCTTCCTTATTCCCTGCATCTGGCCGGAAGACAGGGGGTTCCAGATTCGAGTTCTGGGGGGGTGTGATTGAATCGTTCGAGATTAACTTCGATGCGTGACCAAGGGTTCACTTGTATGTTTTTACATTGCGTTCGGGATTATTCCGTACCGGAATTAATCTCGAGCGATCCGAACTCAATCCCAACTTTGATAGTTTATTGTTTTTTCTCTGAGTAAATTCTCCCACATATTGTGCATATCAGTGGGTAACTCCCACTTGGTTACGCTCCAATTGGCTAGAATAGCGAGTAATTGGGATACAGTTTATACTAGATTGCATTCCTTGCATTCATTTAAAATATTCATCAACGATATAAATAAAATATTATACTGATGTTTAAAACAGGTCCGCGTAATTCCTTCACATTACTTTTCGTTTACGTAAAATTACTATTTTTCTCAAAGTTACCTATTATCTAAAATGTTCTTCGGTTAGAATAAAATTTTTGAAATATTTCTCAAGTAATTAGTCTTCCAGGGTTGATGCTCAGTCATCTAACTTAGAAAGAGTGGTGCAAGTAATTAGTGACAATTACCTTTGATACTAGATTCACTATTATACACGCACTAACCGTCATATTATAAAAGTGTACGGTGTCAAGGTTAACAATTTCAAATTTCTCCATTTGTGGTATAGGAACACATTTTTAGTATTTCATTGTTATTTTTTTCATATTTTGCACCTAAAGATTTCATAAAATGTTGGAACCAGAGCCGTGCATAAAATGTTTTAGTGAAATTTGCAAAATTTGCTCATTTTCCGTCGTATGATATAGCTCATAAATCTCTATTCAGCAATAAATATTTACTGTATAAACAAGATTTGCTTCACTGCCCAAATAAGTTTATAAAAGCTTGCGTATAAGGTAAATTACCCAGAGATCCTCAACATCCGCGGAACGCTTAATGGAGGCAATGAGTACCTTTATCTGTGGTTATAATATACAATCACTGCCAATATGCGAATTTACTCCACTTACTCCTGCCGGTTATGCGATTAACTATGCATTTTAGCAGTAGCACTACTGCAGCAACTCAAAAGATGATTTATAGTATTTTGCTTCCCGTCCACTTAAATAACACACGAATGGTAAATAGATAGTACCCCTAAGTTAAAATTTAAAAGGGCCCTGTTGACATTGAACGTGATAATAAAGAAATAATGCATTATTAGGAGAGGCTCCCCATGGAAAATGCAAAGGCAGCGATGGCCTCAAAAATATCCAATGTACCTAAATGTTTTGTTAGTTGCCGCTCGGATATGAAGCAAGGTCGATAAAAGCGGCAAGAGAGGCATAAAGAAAAGACGGACAATTGCTAGCAAATGTGAAGCGTATGATTCCCAAGAGTGCATTCTCAGGATAGAAAGGTAAATATTAGTGCTTAAATCCATAGACCATAGAGCATTAGGCACATCTCTCGATGACATGCCAAATATTATGTGTAATAAAAATCACAATACTGTATTCTTGATTTTTGAAGTATTAATGGTGGTAAAACTTAGAAAATCGGAATCTAAAGTAAACTAAAGAAAATCGGATTCCTATATTTTTGTAGATAAGAAGATTCAATGCAAATCTTTTAAAAACTAATGATTTTTCCTACTAACTATATTAGTCGCCAAAATGGAAGATATTAATCCCACTTAATTAATTCCAACATATATCTGAAAGACATTCATCAAACATAAAAAAGATCTAAATTGACACTATGCAAAGTTGAAATTACTTTAACCCTTTTGTGAAAAATTAAGGATCAGTATTACTAGTAATTAATTTATACACGGCTTTATATTAATAACGACACCAGATACTTTCGTCGAAATTAATACCAGTATTATTTGGGCATATGGTGGTAAAAGCGAACTAAAAAGTCAATCCTCCAATATTCAAATTGTGGGACATTAGAATTCATGGAATTCAACAATTTTTATTAAACTTTTTAAGGCATTGGTTGATAACTAATGATCCTTTGTGAATGTCAAAGGGAAATTTCAATCTCAGTTTTAATGTCATTCATACAGTAAAACAGTGCAGTAAAAAATATTTTAAAAAATATTTCCCGCTCGAGGCTTTGCCCCGAGGCACTAAAAAAGGTAAAAAGTTTCCAAAACAGAAATTCATTAAAAACGAGAAAGAACATACGAATGACCAATTGACGATATGTTTTAAATTTAACATTAGGGAATTCCATGACAGCTAGGTTGTGGTCGATAAACAAGGAAACATATCTTAATGCTTATGTACTACCCAAATGTTTGCATTTTTAAAATAAAATGCTTTAGGTTTGTGTAGAAAAGTTAGGGAAAGTGATCTTAATTTCACCGTCCTGCACAAGGTATTTTCATCCCGGACTGTCCCAGTTTATAATAATTATCATATCAATCCTTAATTACACTACGATAGCAGCTCATACCATGATAGGTAGGGAAACTTTTTGATCGAGGTTAGCGTTAAAATAAAGATGCAATATTATTTTAAATATGAGCGATCATTTACCTTGAAAAGTAGCGTAAAATGAGCCAAATATGGACAATGATTCAATACCTGTACTTTAACAACAGATTGACAATGGGTTACTGGATCCTTGTTAATTCCATGCGGTATATTTAGAAACAAAGTGCCAACATTAATGTGTTATACAATACGATTAATACAATTGAACAGAAAACGCGAAAAATGGAACTTCAAAAATGAGTGCTAACAAGGCTAAATCCCAATCGCAACCAAAATGAACGATATTATACTTAGCTATTAAAGGTGTATGGTGAAAATTGTAAAAAGATAATCCGTGTATATCGTAGCTGTACAATATTACCATATACTGTTTGCGGTATGCAATATATGTCCTCTTGATAACTCGAGTGATACTGAATCGGCAGCCAATTTGTTATAACGGCACGCAATATTGTGCGGAGCCATGTAGTTCCAAAGATAAAGCAGGTGATACATAGAATAATGCAATAAAATAAATCACACGAGGTGCAAAATTGAATTCTACTGCTAATTTACATCATGAAGTCGAGAATTGTTGGCAATGTTACGATATGATTTCAATACCGTGGTGCTATATGTAGACCCCCATTTCAGACAAACCTACGCATACTAGCTACACTATATGACAAACGATATTTCAAATCAGCAATAATGACAGTTTACATCACGAAGTTGACAAAAATCAAAAATTCTGACATGAAATCAATATCACTGGGCGATATTCAGATCCTCATATGGACCAGCCCTGCGCATCGTAGATAAACTCCCAAGGCATTATGCGAAATCCAGCAATGGTGAGATTTTACACCGCCAAGTCAACAAATATCGACAAGTTTGCAATACTAATTTAATATCGCAGAGCAATATTCAAATCCCCATATCAGCCAGCCCTATACACAGTAGGCGTAAAGAATGGCTCCGGATAGGGAGGGGTGTTCTGACAGGAGCAGACATGTAGGGTACGATTAGAGGCGGGGACAGGGGTGTAGAGGGGTTTGGGGAAGGCGAGGTTTTGTTTGACGGAGCTGGGCGAGTTCAATGAGGGGAGGGGTTGAGGCTGCCTTTTTTCTCTTTTTGAAAAGGAAAGCGCGGCCTATTGTGAATGAGCCGCCGGGCCGACGCCTGGGTTTAAAAACCCGTGCGCACTTCTAAATCAACCAACCAGCCGAAAACCATCGCCCGACCAACAACCCCCTTCCCTTCTCCCTCACAAGCAGTCACCCCTGAGTCCTCAAACCACCCTCTCGTTGACGAGAAAGGAGAGTCATCTCTGTTTCCGTGTTTCCGCACTAATAGGCGCTAGACACTGGGAGGAAATAGAGGCACTGTATTGTCCCAAAACAGTGCCTCTAAGAGGAAAGACAGAAGGATGGGAACGGAAGGGAAAGGAAGGGAAAGGAGGAAGGGTGGAAAGAAATGCGGCGTCGGCATTAGCCTGCTCTTAACGAAAAATGTGCCAAGGGGACCACAATTTAACGTCCCACCCGACGGACGGAGTACTGTAATTGAATGTTTTCCACAAAATAGTCAAGTAGTGACTGGTTTACCATTCCCAGACCAGGAAATAAGTATGTATAAGGATGAAAACGGAAGGAATAGAAGAAGGGTGGAGAGAAACACGGCGCAGGCATTATTTTCGTCTTAGGCACCAAGGGGACCACGGCTTAACGTCTCATCCGACGAACTAGGTATTGTACTTGAATGCTCTCCACAAAACACTCCAGTACGGGCTTGATTACCAATGAGAAATATCTTTCACTGTCGGGATTTGAGTCTGGATCCTTCCGGAGATATGTCAGTACTCTAACCACTACACCAACCCAGAAATTCAACTCACTCTATACATACCCTACTTTTCCAAACGGAAATCACCCACCAACAGTACGCCTTCCTAAAGTCGAAGGAAGGCACCAACCCAAATGTGATGTCCTTGCTAATGAGTTAAGAAGAGTGATGCGTGGGGAGGTGGGTGAGATACACAAGGGAGGTATCGGGGCTAGACGTCTTAGGCAGGAAGTGAAGCCGGGTAGGCGGAAGCTTCAGACCCCACTTGGGCTCTATAACAGAACGTAATCCTTACAACCCTTTCCCAGGACTAGTTTTTGTGTGGTTGTTGTCCGTCGTTGTTGTTGTTGTGGAATGTCAGTCTCACGACCATAGTCCCGTCTTAAATCGGATATTCATGATTTTAGGCAGACTTTTATTGAAATAATTTTACCAATTCTTCTTTCAATAACGTATTTTTTTTCAAAAACAAGCACTCACGAATGCAAATCAACGTTCATTTTGCACTACAATGAATATGTGAGTGTTTAACAATGCCATAGCACAACTTGTTAAAGTTTAGTTAGGTAAACTTTAGTTTTAAGTTCCCTTGGCTGGATAGTTGAATCTTCGTCTGCTAAATATGTATAAGTCCATTTTTCAAAATCCAGCAAACTGAGTGAAATAAAATTCCTTGTATGTGATCTCATTGTGAGCTTTATGTGAGCAAAGAACGATAACTTTCTGAACCCGATTTTCTTTTTTTAAACAATTTGGTATTTCTATGTACGCATGAGGATGTAGAACGTTGGCTTACAGCAGGATGCGTAAAATATTGGTAATTTAATTCCTAAACGTTAAGCCGTTATCTGCACATCAGTTCCTAGAAAGGAAAAAAAAAGTCCGTTCATAATTTGTAAGATCCAGTGATCCATTGGATTTTTTCAAAGAACAGGGAAACTGTAAGATTAATTACGGGAAAGTGGCGCCTTTGCTGTGTCAAAACAGCTAATGAATTCCCACAAGGGAAAAATTCCTCACGAGGAGGAATTTATCTTAAAAGAAACTCTTGGTGCCTAACGGGGGCCAGCTTTAATAATAAGATGAGCTAGGGTGAGCCGATAATTAAGGCTGAAGGAAGTGAATCCAAAGAAAATCCGTATCCTCGGCTATACGGGAAAATGCTTTGGGGAAAACACGGCCAGGAAATAAAAATACAAGCTGAGGCTCGCTGATCCTATCACGGATGAAATAGATTTAGCAGGCATTTTAGTAACAATAATTATTACTCTATAGTCATTACGCTTTACTAGGGAGAGTCTATGGAAATATAAAGGCGTCTATCCAGCATGTAATGTGTAAAAAGGCTAGCCTACCATGTGCCGATGTTAAATTATTAATTGCGGATGAAGACTATCATTAATTTACAAGAACTATGGCTGGACTCATAAATAATTAGATTTATTATATTGAGGGTGCACTTCATCAGGCAATAACATTAGTCATTACTGTGCACTGCAGAACTCGTTTTCACCTGCCCAAATTAACTCATTATTCTAGCCGGCGGATACAGATTATGAGAAATGAGAAAATACATTAATCTCTGGCATAATCCTTGGTATATATGACTTCATATTCATATTAACCTAATTCCGGGATTTTAGAAATTGCCATGTATATATCTTAGAATTATGTTCTATTGCAATTATCAATTACGATTACCATTCCCTTAAATCACTCAATTCTTAATTTGAAAAAAATTGGCCCACCAGTTTATGAGCATGTAATGCATGTTATTTCATGATATTATATATTATCCTTTTGCGATACTCTTATAACCTTTGTGTTCTTCACAAAAATAATTGATATATTTCCTCAATGTCGGAATTTAACGTGCGGAAGCCAGTAATATTTTAAATTCTAGAAGGCCCGCATGGGCCATTTCGACCCAGAATATCTTTTTCTTTTGTTTTCAACATTTTCCATCTATTAATGGTACCTAAACTGTTGCTATTTAAAATGAAATCATGGTTTGGAATATAATTTTATGCAATTATTGTTTAAGCATTTTTGTAGAAGTGTCAAGTTATAATTTAGAATATCGTTTAAATCATTCTTTTTCATTTGGGACACTACAGAAGTGCATACGATTTGAATCAGCTAGGCATTCAGAATTTCATGACATACTAGCTAGGTTTCTTGGGCATATATTGAATGAATTAGCATCTGTATTAACAAAAAAACAATTGTTAATGGCCAGTAAAAGGTCCGTAAGCGGGTTGCAAGGTGTATAAATGCCAATACTCTTGTCCCTCAGTTTATATATCAGAGCGAAATTGTTATTTTTTACCTCTGATTGTAAAACATATTTGACTTTATGAAATAAGAGAATAGCAATTATTTGTTTGAATAAAAGTAGGATAAATCTTTGATTGAAAATTGGTAGACCCCATATGGTGTTCTAATATATATCTAAATCTATGTTAGAAGTACCATATACTTTACGAGCTTGAAATACAGCCATGAACACTTCCAGCTCCACGAGTTAAACTGAACAGCTTTCATCGTTGTTGATTTCACCGGTCTCGTCTTGTGTGCATGTCTGTAAGTGCTTTGACATTCCTTTTTTAAAAAAAGCAGATAACATGCGCTAAGAGCGCAGCCATTCTCTACAAAATGCTTTGTGAACTCCGTTTGACCTGAAAATTCACTCATAATATTTTGATTCCCCCGGGAGCATCAAATCCAGATTCAGACACCACCCAATTTTTCCCTTTTTCCTTGATTTGATCTAGTCAAAAATAAAAACGTATCTATTATATCGCTGGTCATCATACAAATCTAGGACTTTTATAACATTCACTGTAAGTACCTGCTACCACCTGCAATGACCGACGATCGGTCAAGTTTTTTCTGCATCAGAGTCCTGATATCCTGATCACCATCACTCAACTCAGTGTCTGGTTTGTTGGGGTCGAATTTATTCTCGGATATTTCTTGCAGAATATTCATCTGCTATGTAAATATGGCACTGCGTCGCTTCATAGGGGGAGGTGCCTCCCTACCCGATTCGCTGAACAAATCTAATGGCCCAGAAATTTTCGGTGACCAAGGAAAGGAATTCATTTATTACCGACAGAAAAGGACAAGATGAACCATAAATACGTAACAAAAAACCTGATGGCATACAGAAACCAGCAACATTGAGGATCGAAACGGTCCCGATGTCCATATAGACTAGAAATGTGCAATATTTTATGCACGAAGCTACATCTTAACCCTTACCACAGCCGCTCATTCCTTCCACATTTCTCTCTCAAACAAAAAATTAAAATAAGCATATTAAGAAATGTGTTGCCACTAGGCATTAAAATAAGCAAGAAAAATAGTGGATTCTATTACCCATAACCATTAGTTTAAATTGAGGATCGAATATTTTGGGTCAAATTGACCCAAGCGGGCCTTCACTGTAACTTGATCAAAGATGATCGTACAGATAATATTTTACACAAATTCGAATCGGCTTATTTTATGAAAAGGGACTGAATACCATTACGTCAAAATTTCTTAACACATTAACAAGTTAAACATCTGTTCGAGTCAAAATGACCCGTATTGTCCTCCGCGTGTCAAACACTACTATTGTGGATATATCTTAAAAAAAGAGCATGATTATACCTAAGGAGCGTATTACCTTGCATTCTTTTTTGCTCTTTTGAAATCTATTAGTACAATGATGCATAACATAGCTTTATGAATGAAAAACAGGTTCCTAGTAAAGATTAATTTCTAGTCAAGATTGATAGTAAGTTTGTGTTATTTAAGGATTGGTTAAATGTTTTACTTTGATATGGTATTCAACTTTTTGAATAAACATTATGGTTAAACAACTAAAACGAAGAAGTTAGCGTATTAATTTGTTGTAAACTAAAATTTACAGAAGCATCCTATGTGATTATTCTACTATAGAGTAAAATTAAAAACTTGTTTGCAATCAGCACCCAGAAAAAAGTGAGTTTATAGCTATTTTCCAAACTGCATTGGTGAAAAACAATATAAAAGTACTAAATGGTATCAATCCAAACCATATATAAGGAATAATTTCATATACATACAAGTTCTATGCATCGGGCTTGGAACGATGTAGATTGTAAATCGATTAACGTAAAGAAGTACTTAAAATTAATTTCTTTTGGAAAGTATAAAACCAAATTGGATATACATTGATAAAGCGTATTATTTCCCTGAAACAGCCTACATAAATTAGACCAAAACTTTCGTCCCAGGGTACACATCTAAGAATTTTATTCCAAAGGGTTCATTTAGTTGTGACTCAGTACCCATTTTTATTTCAGAAAAGGGAAGAAAAAATTGTTCGCTTGATGGCTCCTTGACGTGGGCCAACGAGGAATTAAGAACAGCGGGCCTGATTCATGCTTTTGCGAACACTCGAATTGTATAAACTGGCATTCAGCGTCTGTCGGATTTTCTTTATCGGAAACCTTACGCGTGGGTGGGTCTTTTTGATATAAAAAAGAGAAATATAAGGCCAAGCCCTCACTCCCTTCACCCGTCACGTCATCCTGCCCTACCATCAATCCTTTTTCGCTTTTTGAAGCGGGCATTGAAAGCACCTTCCACCAGTCACCCTGGAGAAATCCATTGCGCCAGTATTAATGTGAATTCTGCTCTAACCCTACACTTGTTTCGTCTCTCGGTGCTTGAACAAAAACTAAGAGAAACGCAATACAAAACCAACGTCCTGCCGACAACTTTTGGACACATTTTTTTCGTATGCAAATCTGATAAAACAGATTTGGCCCGAATGATACCGAGGAATTTTGCCAAGTTTTTGCTCCAGTAATATTTATTCAGGACTTTTTGCCTACCGAAACACAAGGGAGGATGTTTATTTTTTTAAATCCAACTGTGCGTGCAAAACGAACCAATCGCAGGAACCTAGAAAAAATGAGAAAATAATCTTGACCCATAGAGGGTGCTGTAATCAGTGAATACTGCTGCGAATGCCGATGATGTTGTTGAAAAATTGAGAGAGGGCTGAATTGTATCGCAATATTTCGTCAGTATGGAGTGAAAGACAAACAGACTGATTATTTTGAAAACCATAATTCTCTAAGAACCTCATTGGGGTCTAGATAGTTCAATCAATAACAAAATACGCAAAAGGAGTTTAATCAGGCAATGTTTTCAGATAGTATACGCAAATAGCCAAGGTATTCAATAAATACAGTATTCAATACTTTAATCGTTTAGAATTTCAGGTTCTGCGGGAAAACAGTACGGTTTTTATTCACTGAATTCGTTCTAATCCCAATATACGTTCATTCATTCTACATGTCCAACCACATATCCATGCTCGCATTTCATCCCAAACCCTTAGATCTCACCCATTTGCTTTTATTATATTAATGCTCCTTCATACCATTGAGTCAATGGCAACAACAGCCACGGTGAAGTCAATACCTACGTCAAGAAATATTTCATAGATGGCGCTACAGAAGCATTAAGTTCGTGAGAATGATGCACATACCTTATTAACTCACAAAAATAAAATGGGCAGAGCTGAATAAAACCTAAATCTCACAAAGTGAAGAAGGCAAATTCTTAAGGGATACAATCTTGAAACGTAAATAGCTCATGGAGGAATACTTTTAGAAAAAATTACGCGAGAAATAATTAATGAGAGGGCATTGAATTAGATGATTAGCTCGCATAGTGATAAATGATATAAATGTCGAAAGAGGTCTGATAATGGAAGACTCGAGAGATCGTTGAATCAAAACTACAATAGAATAAATTACTACTTACACTGTGAAAAGCTTATCTGATTTTCAGTGCGATCTGAATTTAAACGCTGTCTTAATTTACGGTAGAGGTCTAAATTTAAAACTCAGCAAGCGTGGGAATCAGACACACATTCGTCTTAATTTAGAAACTCAACATCTGTACATAGAGAATGAGATGGTTGTAATCTGAAATTTCAGATCACCCGGGCTGAAAATATGTACGCCTTGGTTGGCTCCGCAATAGGAGCTAACCTGCCAATAGCAGAGGCTGATGCGCAGAGCGTAACCAGAGAGATGGAATTCAACAAGAATTACGAAGCGTAAGGAAGTCAAATTCAAAGTCTAGTCAAATTTCATTGCAAGCAGGTGAAATATGTTTCGTGCGATGAATAAATGGTGTGAGAATGTGGCGCTGATACTTCGTTTGTTTGAAGAAGGGAGCCGGTTGTATCTGAGTAACGTATCCTGAGACTAAACTTCCTTGTTTTGTCTACGTGGCAGGGTTGTAAGAATTAAAAAATAGTCGCCCTCATCAAGTGACTGCTCCTTCCTCGGTTTGTAGATACTAGCACATATCTTTGGTATTGAAGACTTTGTATGGATTACTTTGTTTCCTATAAAAGTAAAAATTTTCATATTATCTTTGAAGTTATTGTTAATACCATTTCAGTCCTAAATTCTTTTTCAATGGAAATTCTATGACTTACGTTTGCTCCATCGAAGAATTTAGTCAGTAAAACAGTATCATTGAGTAAAAATATGAAACGTTACAGTTTTGTTTTGTGTTCGTGTGAAGTGTTTAAATATGTAGTACTTATAATTATAAATCCCATAAAAGTAGGCTTTAATTTTAAATAGCAACCCGCATTGTTACGTGGGGCTTATTTTAAGATAGGTCCATGCTGAATTTAAGACAGCCCTGTACTTAAATTCAGCATGGGCCTATGTTAAAATAATTACAGCCTGGTCTGATTTTCAGTACTGCATCTGCCTTAAAATAAGACATCCCTTCAAAGTAGGCTTGCATTTCAGGAAAAACCCGCATTATTACAAGAATAGGGCTGTCATAAAATCAGCATAGGCGTAAGTTGAAATAAGTCACACCTGATCTGATTTTCAGTCCTTCATCTTCCTTATTTTTAGACAAGACATTAGAGTTGAAATTCAACATACACTTTCTTAAAAATATTGCATCTGAAATTCAGATCGCTTTTGTACCTTAAAATCAGATTAATATATTAGAGTATACTGATGGTGAGTCTTAACATTTCTTATCATCAACTCCCTTCTCTTTGTCAACGATTTTTTCGCCTATGTAGGGAAGAATTCATGCAAAATACAAATGAACAACGAGAGTAGGCTGCTATTCAGCTAAAATACAACTTACATTGCATAATTTCATTTTATTTGCATAATTTATAGCGTCAACTGCTTCATTCCTATGCTCAGGATTTTCTCTGTCGAAAGAATATCACCAACACGGAGCATGGCCCTTACACGGAAAAAACGTGTTTGATAAAAGACACTTGGATCCATTAGGTAGCTTCCGAGGTTACCAGCATGAAGGGAAGTTTAACTTCTGTGAATGGATTTAAATTATAAACCTCCAGGATGTAGGAACTACAATATTTCTCAGGCTCCTAAAAACTGATATTAAGCGGAATCTAGCATTGCAAATCTGACCTAGTTTACAAAATAGGTTTTTCGGTTGAAATGAGTGTTCTTTTAACGGGAAAAAATACCATTTTATTCTGGTACATAATTCCACAAGAGTGTATATTGCGAAAGAAAAACTAAAACTTAAGTATTTTGCAGTACTGAGAGAGGTATGACCACTTTATCACCAGAAAAGATGATCCTACCGTCATGCAAAGTGATTCCCTTCATAAACTTGTCTACGCATCGTACAAAACAAAAAAATACTAATTCATATAATTTAAGAATAAAGAGCATAGTTAGCATTTAGAACCCGGATAAATGCACAAATATCGGCGATATGTCGTTTCATTTGTCAAATATTTATAGTCAGCTAAATGCTGATTATAAATATTTGTCAATATATTGACTTTCATAAAAAGGTAAAAGTAGAATTAATTTAATTTGTATTTCACTAGAATTACGCGATCTTAATTTGTTTTAAATAAATAAACAAAAAATTGTCCTCATTGGATTTTATTAACAAATTTAGAACTTGAAAATGAAAATAAAGTTAATATTGATTATGAAATATTAAACAACGGACTACAGAATAAAAATTAAGCTAAGGTTTCAGGAAAAACGAACACAAAACTGATTTTCCGGGACTTATGAAAAGATATAGGTCGCATGGTACTCACAAACATCATTAAAAACCGTTGAAATAGGCTACTTCCATGAAGTCCGTTCTGGGTTTACACAATAACGGTGTTCCTGACAGCGAAATAGAGCAGCAGCCGTAATTATGTGCTTACCTGCGTCTTTCCAAGAGACGTGACGTATAAAGGCATGAAGCATGCCACCCCCGAAAATGGAATTTTCAGTCAAGAATAAAAAAATACGGAATCAAGTTGAAAAAATATATCCCGAACAGATTTTTTATATAAAAAAACGCTTCACCAATTCCCCGCGATATAATGGAAATGTCTTTTTGCCTTCCGTAATTCGTTTTAATAATTCAACTTAGGGCGACATCCACAAAATTGAATGAAAACCCCACGAAAACTTAATGTTTTATCCGTTTCCATTCGTCGTAATGAAAAACAAATCCAGTGTGTCCTGCATAGTCCCCACTCTGCCTTGCTAGATGACAATTTCAGTCGCCAGGTACGACAGCAAATATTAAACACGTTACCGCAAGAAATTCATGATTCTCTTGGAATCTACTAGTTTTCTTATGAAAAATTGAAAGGCAACATAAATAAACCTCCTATTGTTAGTGGATAAATTTTAGTTGTTGATATTAAATCTAAAACCCCCTTTTATTGACCGCCATAAAATATTATGCAGGTACTTAAATATTATTAAATGAATGCTTACAATTTTGCGATGCCTAAGAATGGAGGCTTTACATCTCTGAATATTCAAATGAATATCTATTATAATTTTATTTGCACTTCGCTAGTTTGACTATTCTATTTTTCTGGAGTTTTTATGCATATGTGAAGTGTCATTAAAACTTTCTACGAAGCATACAAATTTATCAACATTTAAATTTATTTGATTCAATTATGCCTGTACCCTTTGCAAAGATGGAATCTTGCCATGTCATATTCCTAAACATGAGATTTAATTAGAACTTCATAATAGAAGGGAATTTTTTCCTGTGTTTAGGTTTTCAGGTCCACTTCTAAATGCTTCTAAAGTATTACTAGCTATTTTTTATCCATATTCTGCGGCTAGTTCGTTTTCTTTAGCGTCTCTCATTCTTTCACCCTTTGACCTTAGGCAAGTATCACACTCAAACAAACATATTAGGTTTATACTACTAAACAGTATAGGTAGATGTAACTCATTTACCTTTTTTCACAGCTTTAACTAGTTTTCATGCAGAAAATTCTCTTAGTTTTTGTTAAATATTACTTCACCAACACTTCAAATCCCAAATTTCGGCCTTACTTAGTATGATATTCAAATAACTCAATTGCTGAAATGCCTTTTGTTCATCTACTTTTCCTTTGATTAATTTTATCAAATGGATTCTAACACATCGAGTATGATTAATCATCAATTCACTTCTGTCATCATTCCTATTGCTAAATTCATACTGTAAAAAGAGTATATGGAAGGATATCAAATGAAAGTTAAAAGAAACGAAGAGGTTTATAAATCTTCAATGAAGCAGTGCATCACCTTTAGGAATGGTACTGACACACACACACACGCCTTTTAAGAAATTACTAATAGGTATACAATGTAACGAGTGATGCTTAAGCATAATTTAAATTATGAATGTTAACCAGTGACACTATATACACTTTCAATGCATCATAAATGTACCTGAGAACGCTACATTTATACGCTATACATACCAGGAATTTTATATTTAAAATGTTTATTTCTGTATGGGTGAGATATCTCATTAATATATACAAAGTTTGCGGATATTATTTTGAAATTGCTCACAGTAAATGCCACTCGGTGATTCAGTATAACAACTTTTATTCCGAAGTGAATTAACGCAACGCATCAACATCCTAATAACTTGAATATTTGCGTGACAGGAGGAATAATAATAAAACCAATAATTACGTTCTATGCGTTTGTGATTTGCTTTGTCATCTTAAGGTTGCAATCTCAACGCAATCAAATATCTGCGTCCTTAACCCACGAAACCATCCCCCCCTGTTTCTGTTCGGCGCAAAGGACTTGTGGATACGATAGTGCAGGGGAGAAAATCCTCGAGAGAAGAGGGCTAGACGCGATAAGGTGGAGGGGAAGCAAGATCATCAACCCGATTGATCCAGGCCACGCCAAGTCGGGTAAATTTTCGCCCTATGCACACTTTACCCGCTCGACCTTCTTATCAGGGGCGGCGAGATATGTCAAGCCGGGTTCGCTGCTCTGCTGAAGCTCTCATCCACCAGATACCTTCCATCCAACTCCGTCCATCCTATCTTTGCGATGTTTCTACTTTATCTCCTGGTAGGAAATTTGCTTTTGCCTCACAATGGGATCACACACCAATACCATATACTCCTCTCATATTTTCCTCTGCTCCGTCGTAGTCTACCATTTAGCTGACACCTTACCTATTCTTCGCAATTCTCCATCTTCAAACTGACGAAAGTATGAACAAAACCATGCCGAAATGAAATTACCATATGCTCATAAAATATCCCGTACGAATGCACGATTAACGCAGTTCATGCTTTTGCATTCTGAAATCCATAGAACCTGATGGAGAATACATTATTTTTTCTTCTTATTTTCAAGATAGCAGAGATATAGTGCCCTTTAAATAGATTTATACTGACTTTTTCGATGAAAACTATATGAAATCGTAATCAGTGCCATACCCATCGGGTAGGTAGGAGTGCTGCATTGGTTACCAGAACAATTTCTAAACTTCACTGATTTTACCTATGCTATATATAATATCAACCACTCTCTTGAAGACCTGTTTTTGAAGTTTTAGATTTTTTAAAGAAATGGTTGTTTAAATTACTGATTTGTAGTATTTGTTCATTGATAGGTATGCAAATTCTAGGTGCTTGCCTAACGCTCTTTTTCCCCTTATTGCGTAGAGTATATCTCATTAGAGTAATTCACGGGTTGCTACTAACATTCAAATGGTTGGCAGGGTACTGCATAAATATAGTTAATGACCGTTATTTACCCGCGGTTTTAGACAGGTCCGTAATTTTTCCTCTATTAAAATATAATTAATTTTCACCGGTAGAGTTTTTATTCCTTTCTCAATCGACTTTGATTATTTTGCAAATTTCATCTTTTGCAGAAAGTAGTCATTAATTTCCCACTCGGTTTTGGCATGAAATAGCAATTTTGTCTCAAATTTGTGGTTTACATAAATATTTTCCATCATCACTGAAGTTTTCTGACCACCAACGTTGGTTTATACCAGCAGAAAGTTTGCCAGGACCTAAAAATAATTTGCCAGGGCCTAACTTAAAACTAACTCAGGTTTTCTTTTCAGATAAAATATTTAGAAAATTACTCTCGAATAATTAGGCATAATTATGAACCATCAATCAAGTGCGGTACCATTGGGTTCCATGAGAACTGAATTAAGTTTCATACCCATATACATATTCCCAACATTGTGCACTGACTAAATACCTAGTGTCATTAGCTTAAAAAAAAACTTTGCATCTAGTAGTAGGGAAGATGATCCCAATCGTGATTGCATTTTTTAACTCAGGATATATCGGCACCGGAAGGCGGCGGTCGACTTTATTACCTGATTGAACTTGTGCGTAAATTTCTCTGTACCATGAACGTTACTCTTTCCAATTCCTTAAACATAAGATTACTAAGTCACCCTCAGACTGCTCACCGTCTCAAAGCCGAACTAAATTAGGAAAATCATCCTTCGGGAGATTTCTTCATAAAGGCGGTAGAAAACCCTCAGGCAAGAAGCTTCACGAGACTTCGTTGTCGAGCGGAAGCGTTCAGCTCGGCCCCGTCATAGGAAAAGATATAAATTCGGTTCAGACGCACTGACTCGACGATCTGAGGCTCGTTTACACCATCTTACCTCGCGGCTATGAGGAGTGCAGAAAAGGAGATCATCTCATACCTCCCACAGTCTGCCATCTCAGTCGCAGCCTAAGCCATCGCTTCCCAGCGGGCAGGAACTTCGGTAGGCCAGGCGTCGCATATTGCACTACCCCTCTCCATTCCATCCCCCGGCCCTACTCTACCGATCCCATCCCTTTTGACTTCCTCACACGCTAAGCGGGGACCGCTCCCCTCCACCGGGGGACCCAGACGTTTCCTCACACACAAAGGCAGCTTTCATTCCGACGAGCATTGCGGGTTTGACGCAGAAACCCTTTACCCCAGCGCCAAGGGTATGGTGTTCTTTGCCCTACCTTCCTCGAGTCGGGAGCCATCCTATCTCTTCGCTCAGCCATAAAAGCGTGCGGGGGTGAGATGAGTCTTGCGGTGTCGGGGCGAGAGTAAAAAGGTTTCCGAAGGGTGGGAAAGGTTGGAGACCTCGGGAGTTGTGGAGGTTTGTCGGGGGATCGCGGGCGAAGTTGGGGAGAAAAAAATTACGAGTCGGGAGTCGCGAGGAGAAAGTCGTGGTTTCGCACAATCCCATTCAAATTTTTCTTCCCTCTCCACCATGGGTTTCCTTCGATCCGCGGATGGTAATATTACGGCGGCGGTTTTGCTAATTCATCGCGTCTGTTGCCAAATAGGAGGGAAGTTATTAATGACGAGAAATTTTCACTTCCTTGCGGAATAAATTGTAGCCTCGAGGATGTATAGGTAATACTGCATAGGTGCAGTTTACTGAAGGTTTACGGAAATTTTTACGACTGTGCCTAATTATTAGACATGTACTACATAAGATCAAATGCTTTAAACCGTGGAAGCCTTTGCATGACTATCAAAATTCCTATATGAGCATTCCTTCCCATTTCGTTGACTTCTACCACGGAATTTCTCATCATTTTCTTAACAAATGCATGGCAGTAAGAGGCCTTCTAAAGTTTTCATCAGTTCATTGACATTGTTTTTACAGTATAACCCCGAAATAAGGTCCACCCGATATAACGTTTCCCCGTGTATAAGGTTGTTCACCAATTTTCCCAAAAAAACTCAATCTCCTCTTGGTAAAAAACCCCGCGTAACATCCCCTCTTATAATGTTTTTCCGCTTATAAGGTCTGTTCTCCATAATTTCAATGTTCGTTTATATCGTTTTCAGAAATAAATTTCGAATATTTTTGACAGTTTCGTAGTTGTTTTTTGATATATTCAGTTTTTTTTTTGCAAAAATGAGGGTACCCACAAGGTCAGGGATAACCAGATTGATGATACTGGAGAGACAAGAACTAGTCCTCGAAATTACGTCCATCAGCAGGACGTTCCTAAAGAGGAAATTCCTAGTCTGTGAATGAAACTTGAGACTTTCATGTTGACAGCCATATAAAAGAAACAAACCACAGTTGATTCTTTCTTTAAATCTATGTAAAAGTGAAGATTTTTTCCACATGCAATCTGACTACTTCAAAACATATTCTTCTATCATCAGATGAAATGTTTATCTGTAGTCATGAGATTATGGTCTTAAAGTACATAAAATAAATTTTTTTTGCAAAAAACCTATTTTAGCCCATATAACCCAAAAGTACTGGGCTTCCGATCATACCCGTATTTAAAGTTTCCCGCTTGTAACGTTGGTCCGGAGTAACAACCAAGACTGACGCTATTTCGGGTTTTTATGTATTACTTTCTTAAATTTGGGAATTTTTTTCAAATCTGATAAGTTATTTGTTTTAATTGCCCCATTTCTTATATTTTAAAATAAATTTCCAGTTACTAAGAAACAAACCAAATAGAATGGTTTATTCACGGCTCCTTCTCAGAAAAATTAATAATGAACAAGGAAGCAAAATTAATAGGGAACTAGACATTAAACTGAAGGAAAGGTGCTAATGATAATTAAAATCTTTAAAAATATTCTCCTCATCGTAAATAAAAAGGAAACCTTTGTTTTATTCCACCAATTTATTTGAAGGTACTACTAGTTTCGACGCAGCGGCGTCATCTTCAGGTAGTACCTTCAAATAAATTGGTGGAATAAAACAAAGTTTTCCTTTTTATTTACGATAAAATGAACTTCCACAAAGTTGAGCCTGAGACGATGGAGATAATATTCTCCTCACTTTTTGATGAAATTTACACAAGTACAGCAATAATGGAAACAATATTTAATCAATGAAAAATAAAAAAAGAAAGAAAAATCAAAGCGTACAAATAAGTCAGAAGCTTATATTTCGAATTGCTTTAGAAAAATCCTGCTTCTTGGGGAATAAGGACATTGCAAAATTACTTTCAACAGAAACGATATTTCGTTTCTGTTGTTCTTCCTTTAGGGAAAAAATGCTAAATAACATAGAGCAAAAGATCGGTGCTCATTGTGATGCAAGCAAGCAAAAGGAAACGGCATAATCTGCAAAGAAACAATTAAACACCCAAGTATACCCTACATGAAAAGCATTGGATTTAATAGAATCAATCACTACCGATGGACTAAAATTATTTCCTAAAATTTCATGCTGAGTAGGAATGGATATCTATTCGATATTCATATAAAGAATATGTGTTATGGGCAAATATGCAGTTTAATTTCAAAGTACGAGTACGCTTAAATATCTCTCGGAAGAAAGACACGGAAATGCTTAACAGGCACGTTAAAAAGTACTGATTCACTCCCGCAGCCGAAGATTAAACGCTATGCAATGAAGTGTGGGTGATTAATTCGCTTTAAGCATGGTGAGAACTTTTGGATCCGGATGGATCACTCCTTTTTATTTCATCGCTCCGCACTTCCTCTTGAGACGTAATTCCATTCCACCACGCTCTTGATGATCTGGCGAAAATTTCTAAGCATATGGATGGAAAGAGAGAAAGAGAGGATCCTGGCCACCACACATTTCTTTATTACGCTTGGCGAGACGAAAGGAGTAATGAAACCAGTTCTCACTTGGCGTCCGCCGCCATTCGATTGTTCCCTGGACTTATTGCCTCATTTGACGAAGGGTTTCGCGAGTAGCTTTCGCGAGCGAGCGTATGAGTACGCGAACTTTTCGCTTGGAAAGGCACGGTTTTTTTCCTCGTGCTCAGCGCGGAGAGTGCTGGAGATAGCGGAGGATGTGGTGACGAAAATATAGGAGGGACAGAAGGGAATATAGCGTGCGGGTGGTGTGAAAATGGAGGACGAGTTAAGGAATAGCCGACGGAAAAGTGGGGGTCTCTCACTCATATCGCCACGAATTTTGAACTGATAGCTAACTAGAGCGTGAGGACAACTAGGCCCCGTCAGACCAACGTTACAGACACACACACCCTGCTCGCACTATCCTCTCTCCCTTCTCTATCAAGTCTTTTATGCTGAAAATGCCTCCAACCTTTTCAGACGTCCTTTTCTGCCTATCTCCATATTGCAGTCTCTGCTAATCCCACCTCTGGCTATGCGTCTGTTCATTCCTCAAATTGGCACCCGGGATATTTTACGTTCCAGAAATTTCTGTCGCCTCCATCATGACAAAAGCATATAGCCAGGGATCTGAATTAAAGAGCCTACTGGCTTGGTGACGCATAAAAATTCATCTGAAAATGAAGCTGGGATAAGTGGCAAAGCCTTATTTAGCTCCAAATTAAATTGTATTATTATATGGAATCGCGCATTGGAAAATTCCGTTTGCAGCGATCACTTCAAAAACCAAATAGGTGGAATTTGATTAATAAGCCGAGAATTTAAAGTGAGGCTAAAACACATGATTATAAAATGATCGCCCTTATTTAAGCAATGAATTTTATTTCCTTGTAAATAGGAAATAATTTTTTTTTTCAATTTTCAAAGTCATAATAGGAGTCAAACTGCATGAAAAATCAAATTTGATGTGGAATATTGAAATAGTTTATGATATCAGAAAGTCATCACAGGACTGGATGAAATTATAATTCTTTTTCTTTTTTACTTTTCGCAAAATACTACCTATTTAATTGAAGAAAATTATTACATCTCATCATTTCACAAAAAAAGGTTAAAGCAGCATATTAAAAAAGTCACTATTGCGAGAGTAAAAATATAACTAAAGTTCTTGGATATTGTAGGCAAAACTTAAAGAGCAATCCTATGCTACTAAAACATACGCACCTTAGGTATAATCAAATAAAAAAATAACGAATTCTATAGACAATTCTGCACTTAAAAATTAGGATATTATTCACGACCAGGAGAAAACCTCGTGTGTCTATGCTCATATGGGCGGCACGACCAAATTTGCTCTTTGTATCTCATTCCATTTGTTGGGGTAATTGCTTAAGAACATGGTTAGAAATAAATGCATCTGCAACAGAGGAAGTTCAAGGAGCAATGCAAGATGAAGGAGATTAACAAGTTTTGAAAACCACGTTAAATTAAGTGGGAGGGAGAAGGGATTAAAAAAAAGGCTTTGCAATTAAATGGAAGTAATGAAGGCAGAGAGAAAGCGGGAAAGAAAGGAATGCAGGGGAGAGAGGACGGGTTAAAAAGCACGCAGAGGTGCCCTAGCGCTCAGGAAAAGTTCAACCCCGGTGAGATGAAAAAAGGGTTCAAGAATCAAGAAAGGTGAAGGAAGATGAGGTAAATGAAGCGCAAAGTAGAGAGAGAGATTCAGAGAAGGAAGAGGATAGCAGGGAGGCAATGGAACAAAGTAGAGGGTGCAGAGCTTCTCAATAATGACGTAGACATTTTTACTTCAAGTGAATTCAACAAACAAACTCTCCCAATGCAGAAACATGCTTGCGTAAAAAAACATCGATGGGGTCACGTAAATCTGACGTCCAAAAGGCCCGCTACGTTGACGGGGTGAATTACTTTCGCGTATAAATGCCACCAGCCATTGGCTTATTAAAACAATTTCAATTGAACCTTGTAATTTTTACAAACAGTCTTTCTTTCCTGAGATAGATCCTCGTCGACTTTCTGAGCAAAGACTTTCTCAGGGTCATATTAAAGCAATTTTTACATTTTCGTTAACGCATGTACTCACATGCTATTCAACTCAAGCAACCGATTAATAAGAGCTAGAAAATAACGATCTGGGTTAATTGTTATTGTTAACCCTCGACTTCCAAGATATAAGAAGATTACAATCCATGGTGATGATGGAATAAGCCTTTTAAAAATGAGTTTTTGATGAGAGGTTATTGAACCAGTTATTGAAATTAATTTCTACATTAGTATTGAAAGCCTGAAATTGAAAAGAAGACAATTGAACTAGCATAAAATACATAAAATGTTTACTAATTTTTTTGAAGCTATCAAATGGTGAAGCTAAAATGCTAATAATTGCCATGAGAGCTAAAATAATCAAGAATTAAACTGAAATGGGGTCATCTGGGTTCTATATAAATGGACTTGATAAATAATTACAAGAATTTTAAGTGCAAGCATGAGGCTTGGGCTAGCGAGGAAGAAAGGAAGAAGGCACTGCGGATCATAAGGAAGAAGAGGTTGGAAATTGTTGATCTAAGGAAATTATAGCGTACAGAAAAATCTAATGGGTGACAAAACTTCCAAGAAGATTTTTTCCTCCCGAAAAATACACTACCATGCACAGGTCACAATACTTGAAGCTGTTTAAAAATTGAATGAATACTGGCTCTGAGTAAATTCATAGATTTCTGAGGCAAAACACTACTCCTCTTCAGTCACTTTACTCATTTTAGTGAACTATGAACACACGCATATTCACCGCACTGTACCAAGTTAATGTATTTCAAATGAAATTAAGAACGCGATTATTTGTTTTACGCCTGTGCCTACGCCAGATTACTATCTATTCCTCCTCCCTACCCTACTTTTCTCGTACTTGTAGCTTTCTTCCAGGTCTTAATCACCTTTAAGGGGAGACCAGTCTTGGAATCACAGGTGAGAACGTTGTTTTTCTGCATATCTTTTGGTGATTATATCCAATTTAATGGAAACACCTCTTAACTCCACCATAACCACCTTCTGCTCAGCTTCCACTTCTCCTTTAATGTAACTTTATCCACTTCTATTTACTTAACCTCACTAAACAGCACAAAAATAGCTTTGAGTTGGCATTGAGCGCACAAAGATAACGAATGGGATATTTTTGAATCAAAATAATACATAGATGGTTTGTCCCTATGGCAAATTGATAAGGAATTGTAAGAAAACTGGGTGAATTTATAATAATTATAATTTCAGAGCATTATAAAATTATTGTTACGACAGAAAACATTGCATGAAGACCTATCCCTTTTCAGGAATATCTATCGCAGGGGTATCGGTCCAGATGACAGATACAGCAGATATTTCAGTGATGCATCGGACACATACTCAAGTCTTATGTGTAGGACATCTTGAATTTAGTACCCACTTAGACGTCATACAGTGGATCCCTTGGCGCCTTTCGTTCAAAGCAGGATAATACCGGCAGTGGGTTCTTATTCATCCATCCTCCTTCCCAAAATAATTTCTTATCTTTAATTACCTTATATCAAACACCCACCTACGATTCACGACGAAAATCACCTGTCATGTGTCTTCTCTAGCAACGGTGCCAACTTAATAAAACAATGTAAGTTTTCGTGCAATCGTGAGACACGATGAATGCCCATTCTTAAAGATAACTACCGATTCGTTGGATTTTACTCGCTTCAGGGCTAAGGGAGGGCATGGAACTGGAAAAGAAGACCACGTAAAAAGGAAAAGTCGCGACAGCTGCTTTAGGACAGGGTGTGGAAGAAGATGGGTAAGTTGGAGGCATAGGAGAAGCGAAGAGACGTCGTCCCGAACGAAGCTATTCTTCATTCGTTGTCTTCCTCCCCGGGGAAACTTTCAGGGGGACGAACTTTCGGAGGATGAGATAAGGAGAGGAGAAATGAGACCAAACAAGAGGGAAAGGGACGAACCGGCGATATGACTGTGAAGAAAGAAAAAGGACGGCTGAAAGGCGGAGAAAATGCAGTTGGAATTGGGGGAGAAAGAGAAAAATATGTTGCGGAAGCAGGATCTGATATGTCTTAACATTATCCATAGCCATAAAGAACGCCCATGGTTGTAACATTTTCCAATTTTTTTCAGTGAAAACTATGTTGGGTTGCAATCTTCTACAACCAAAGACCATAACCGATCTGTGGATAAGCATGAAAATATTTGAAAATATCACATATACCCCCTCTGAAAATTAATTAACTATAATTAATAATGTGTTACCTTTTTCACTTAGTCTACCCGAAAAACGTAGCTTTTAGTCATTTATTTGGGTGGATACAATCAAAAATAATTTATTATGGATAACTCCTAATTGTAGAGGTCGAAATGTGGTCGAAAATATACCATAAATGTTGTGGCACTGAGGTACAACATATTTGCCATAAACTCGATGCTATCAACCATGGCGGCCTGAGAATTGGTCTATAAGTACCATAAATGACGCGATTGTGTTGAAACTGGAACCGGAAAAAATTACTGCTCATATTTCTCCTTGTGAATAATACAAAAACGTAGTGCTCAATCAAACGTATTAATATCCAAATTTACCGCTTTAAAATGAGGACCTCCCCTGCTGTATTTTCCCACTCATTTACTATAGTTGATAATACCGATAATTAGCATAATGTAGTCTTTTCCTTATTCCTCCTTACCAAGGGCTCATTTTTCGTCTTAATTTGCTGAGTAGGGTGAGCCTAATATACTGATTGTGACATTTTCCTAAAACAGGATCGAGTATGCGAAAAGCAATGAAGATAAAACAGAAAATACGGTTTAAAATTATTTCAAACACGATAAGTGATCTCAAAGAAGATGATTTATCAACTTATAACACCAACTTGTGAAGTTTTACGAGTAAATATATGGGATCTTGACAAATCCATGCACTTTTTTACATTTTACGTTGCAAGTTCGTAAGGACTGATATTTAAGAGCATGCTTAGAACTGCTGGGCAGAGCAAACAAAACGAAGATTTTACTGCAAATTTGCTCTGAGATTATAAAATAAAATTTTAAGTGAATAAAGGGATACAGGTAATAAAAATGTGCGCTGTAATAATGTATCCATTTTTTACATCAACAGTTTAAAATTATCTAGAACAGCAAGAAAAAGCGATTATAGGTTGATATTTTAAATGATTTAAATAGGAAGAAGCAGAGCAGGTGTTGCAATAATTATTTTATAGTCCAAATATATAAATTTGATAATAATTACTAATACTAAAATCAATGCCAAAGAGATGATTTTATAGGCATAAGAGGTAATTTATTAACTAAAAAATTAAATCATTGTCCTAAAATTAATATTTCATATTGATATAGTTTCTCTAATTACTGTTACTTAGGTGTCTTGTCTTACTGTTAGGTCAGGAAAGAAGAGTGAAATTGAATATTATTAATTCAGGTTCAAATAATGTAGGGAAAACATAGTCTCAAGACCAATACCAAATTCCAGTAAAAACTCTAGCACTTAAATTTACTATAGTGCTAAACATCATGGCAAAAATTATTCAAACGGATGAATGTCATGTATCATAGTAAAAATTAAATGTAGGATGTTCTAAAAGATGAGAACGTACTTACATCACGAGAAGGGAAACTAGAAATTCCTCTGAATAAAATGAGCAAAATTCTTTGAGGTAGCACTTTGATAGCCTACATCCCTTACCTTTCACTTGCAGAAGCCTACTACTCAATCACCTATGAACCGTAAATGCTCAAGAAGGATTCACTTCTCTCAAAATCCTCTTGTCTGCACTCTTGAATAACCAAGGAAGTTCGAAAGCTTGACGCCTCCACATTGACCTTTGCCAAAGAACGTTACCAGAAGTTTAATCAAGTTAAGAGGAATTTCAATAAATCTCATAATGGGATAATTTAAACCAATAATATCGAGGAGGGTGGCTCTCAGAGAGGAAGAGACTCGTGGCTAAGTTTTACTCATGAACGCAAGACCGCCTATTTGACCTAATCAGTCCACGCAGTTTGTCCATGTATATTTAGGCACATATCTATTACTTTAATTCATATCGAATTCAACCGAATTAAATTTGCTTTGAAATGGTTTCTCTAAAGTTAAAGGCATGTCATGGATTTACGCACTGTTATGTGATACATGCAAACATTTCTGAAACTAAAACGGTGGGAGATGCATGTTTTCAAATGAAAGACCACTAAAAGTGGCAGAATGCACAATAAATTGAAAAGGAATTCCCTTCAGAGATGATGTTGATGCCTTTAGAACACCCTACATTAAAATTTTTGCTATAATACATGATACTCATATGTTAAAATTCCGCTTGATCTTACAGGCATTGATATAATATAACAATGTCTGTAAGATCAAACGGAATATTTCCTCATGGTTTCATGGAATCTGATTGGAATTGCGCTAAGAAGAAAATTTTGCATTAAAAAAATTGTGTTTAAAGGGGACCGCGCAGAGATGCATTGTAAAAAGTTTACGCAAAAGTTTGGGATTTATAATGTGCCTTGAAGAATGGAGAACACTTCAAGGAAACTTTTTTTTTTAAGGCAAGCAAAACACTTCTTTAAAACAAACCTGCAGATATTGAAGCTCACGGATAAATTATAGAAGCTGAATTAAATATTTTACCGCTTCATTCAAAAAATAACATTTTAGCTGTTTTGTTAATTTAGCTCATATATTTTATTCACTTTGGAATACTTGAACAAGAGGTGTTCATTGTTCAGAGTAAAATATAGATATTCGTTATTCGATTCAATTTTGCATGCAAGATACTACCCATAACGAATCGGGATTCTACAGTTTTGCTAGGATAGGATTCTCTACTCTATAGCGTTCTCTTCTTTTTTAGTTTTGTTCCACTTTCCCAACCTGGCACGGAAAAAATACGAGTGACTCAACATCGCCCTTCCGAGTGAGTGGCGAGGAGAGCGAACATCAATACCGTTTTGCGGACGCTTTAAAGGCTTCTCCAGTCCCACCAGAGCGCCTAGCGACTTAAAGAGCGCAGTCCGCCACACAGGAATGCCAGCAACTCAGCGTTTTCGCCAAGTTTTGCAGGAAGAACCCTAAGTGAGGATTTGAACAACTAGGACCCTAAAATATTCATCGACGACTTACCGAAAAATTCCCATTCTTGAAAAAGAACAGGATGCTGGTTGATTTTCAAAATATGCGATAGCTCATAAGGTGATATTATTTACACCCCTTACACTAATCCAAATTTAAAAAAAAATGCTTCAAGAATTACTATTTCGATGTCACTGATCATGTGTGTATAAAAACAGCATAGAGAGGCCTTAACCATGGACAAGGGACCTTAATTTAGGAGGAAAGGAATACGATAATCATTACATGGCTACTAGTTTTTTTATTCCTCTCAAAAACTCAGTAGATATTAAAGTGTTACAATTCGTATGAACTCTAAATTTGGTACACCATTCTAATGTTATGTAGTTTAACAGGCATATGATATGCACTTCAACCTACGAGGAATGACAGGTCCTCGCCAGGCAAGAATTGTCTGTGAGCAAATTGTCATAATGTTAGAGATTGTACTGCCGATTTAACTGCTAGAAGCTAATTTAGGAAGGGAGCATGGCGATTTCACATGCAAATTCAGACCTCAATCTCAAAATAGTATTATGATTGGTAAACCGAAGGACGAATTTTGTACAAATATACCTGGTTACTTGAGAAACATGCATGGTTAAAGAAAAACTATCACTCTGATGCGTGTACATTTAAAATTCAAGCGAGTTTGCAAATATGTATGATACTTTCTTTATATCCTGACCTATCGCAGTTCCTTAGCGTTTTAAGTATTTGTTTTAGGCTTTTGGAAAAGGTATTCATTTAACTGGAATTTCTGCGTAAAATCATATACTATTTCACAATAAATTTGTTTTCACAATTTTGAGACCCTAATGTGTAATCGTTACATCCTTTTATTACCCTGCATTCTATGCAACTCCAAATGAATGCATCTACATATTAGTCCCTAATGCATCTTTCATATTTTGTATGTGGCCTATCTATGTGAAACGCTGCTTTTTCGATTTCTCATCACATTTTTCTAGTACTCCTATTCATCCCTGCTTTTTATTGATTTTTAGGCATATTTTCCAGATGTCTTCCTCGTGTTGAACATATATTCAGGTACACCTGAGCGAGATTTTAATCTAAGTGCTGACATTTCCTTTCGTATCGTGCAGACACCCGATTACAGTTCACGTATTAGGACCCAACGTTCAGCACTTTGAATAGCACTATTGGGGGAGCTTGGGAGATTGGACGAGATGGCGTTCTTCGTTATTTTCCGTATGGGTGAGCCGATAAACGAAGGGGATATTAGGTGGTCTTCAAGCCCACATAAAGCGCCCATTTTTGGTAGCATACCTCTATGCCAGAGCAGGCAAGTTCTGGCCATACATTCACGCTGGGTATTAGAAGGATGAATAGCTGGAGCGCACGCAAAAAAACTGACCGCTCTGGGATACTTATAATGTGAATCATTTGCGCAGCTCTACGATAACGTCGAAGGGGTTGTTTTTTTGCATGAAATGCTCGGCCATACGTGGGGGTTTCATTCTATCACACTCGTCTCCCGAGCTCAAGGAGTTTTTATGACGACGTCCGCCATTTCCTCGCTGTTTTTTCGCCCGTCGGACATCGCGTTTTTTTGCGTGAGACCGACGAAATTTTCATTTCGCAGCCAACGGCGTTGACATATGCCGCTTTCCAGAGAATTCGATGCTTCCACAAGGCATGAAAGATGCGGTGTTATGCGATGCGACTAGGCTTACCAACCCCTGACGAGTTGACTCCTTGAGTCCTCTGTTTTAACAGAAGGAATTTTCGGCGATTGCCAGGAGATTGGGTTTGGAACATGCTCACGGCTATCGATGGAAATCGGCACGGATGTAAAGTAATAAGAAATGAGAATGTGAAAATATTTGTTGATGAAGTGGAACTCTAACGGAGGAAAGTTTGATCGATTGGAAAAGCTGACAATAAATACCTAAATCCTTCGAAAGTTACTGTTATGGGAGAAAACTGATGATCAAATTCACAGAAAGGGCAATAAATGAGGAAGTATACGGAATAAAAAAATAGTAAGGGCAGTATGGATCAGCACAGAGACAAAACAACAGGTTGAATTGATCTCACAATGTTGGGATAAGAACTGGCAACTATATGACATAGGTGTGGGATATTAAAGGAAAATATCCACTAAGGAGAGAATTAGACAAATACATAAAGAAAATCAAGAAAAATGCAGGAATATATAGTGGGAAAGTAAACGAGATGTGACGGAAATGGAGGATAAGAAATATGTAGGAAACAATTATAATACTATTAAATCGCTTGGACTGTGGTTTATTTATGCTCACGTATAGCATAAAAGTAACTATAAATAACTAAGAATAACTAGGCTTCGTTAAAAATATAATATTGATTTGTTTAACGCATTACTCTTCAACAGTGAAGTAGCTATATACTGATTTTGTAACTATCCCTAGAAACCTAAATGTCGCATATTCCCACGGGTGAATTTTAAAAATTCTAAAAGAAGGAAAGTAATTTAAAATACTCGTTAATCCGGAAAATATGCGGCCGAGCGAAGAGAAAGCTAGGATTTATAAAAAAAAGTACTTGGGAAATGTGATGAGAAAACAAAAGAGCGATGTTACTTTTCATTAGTTAGGCCCCACCTTGAGTAGGTACCTATGCTGCCAGTGTATGGGATCTGAATGAATTAGGTTTGATCAGAAAACTAGACAGTGTGCTGCGAAGAGCAGATAGGTTCATTAAAAGTTGTTACTATAGGTTGAGTAATGTTTCAGAATTAATACAAGAATTAGGGTGGGAATCATTATCAGAGCGTAGGTTAAAGTACAGATTAAATCTCATACAGAAATTTATATCGGATAGCTTTATTGAAAATGTTAGGCACATATTAAAAACACCAGCGTATTACGCTAGATTCGACCAGATAACTAAGATTAGAGAGATAGATTGTCGTACTCATAGATTCAAAATGGCATTTTCCCCCGTACTATAAGAGAACAGAATAGGCAGCATAGCAAAGGGATAGGCAGGGGAAATATTTTAGAGTAGTCTGTGAGAATATGAATGGTAGAGCAAAAGATTATAAGCATTTGAAATGGAATTAAGACACTGATGATGTTTATAAAGACTTATTTCCAAGTACTTACAGTGTACTCTAGTGTAATTATCTCTGTTAGTTGCTCTACTCTCTAATAGAGTATACTCTAGTGTATGCTCTATTAATTTCAATAGCCTTGGCATGCTCTGCACAACTTCGTAATGCTTGAACGTCTTTTCTTTTTTGTTATCAACCTGCAATGTGAACAAACTTTCCTTCAAATGTTCACACGAATGAAGATTTTATGTGTAATAATTTAAAATTATAGTATGGCAGATAACGCATGCATGGCCTTTGAGTGCATTCCATGAACTACATCTTCATATACTGATGGATGGTGAGATGAACTACTCAATATCCTTTCCACTACGTGTCTAGACTGTACTCAGGAGCTTTGAGACTAGAACTCGAGAACATTTGGGTAAATATTAGAGCTGAGGCGTACCTAAGTGCGAGATTAAAGCTAGTGAAAGTGTGTGATGCAAGGCCACAGTGGAACTTGAGTTTGGCTTGGCCTTTAGGGCTGGGAACTATGAGTACTCTGGGAGTATGAACAAACGGCCGTTTGCTCACCACTTGAGCAATGTATACGAGATTCACCGTGGCGTAGAGCTGCTCATCAAACTTACTTCACTCGCGCCAGGTCTCATAATTCCACTCCCTTCACGAAAAGACACCAATGCACTCTGAATACGTAGATAGCTCAAATGGAAGATGAGTCTTTTCCGTGTATGGCTCTGTCTCAAATTCATTCCGAAATAATTACATGAAACTCTAGTTGTTTACGACACTTTCGTTTGAAAAATATTAAACTGCTCTTTGATATTCCAAAGTAAAAATAATAGGATATGCGCATATAGATTCATTCTATTTTTTCAAAGACATACACCTCTCGTCACAAACAAGGTTAGCATACTCATATCTTTAAGTTGATTCATTGTGGAAACAAATTAAACCCATATATAATCTGCTTATGCTGAAGCCTGTTGCAATGATAAAACAATGGGTCCTCTGCTTAGTGTAAATCACAGTGAATTTTATGAAGTGTAGCTTGGAAAGGTAATAGGATGATTGCGAATTATTAGAGACTTGTTAAAAAATTCAAAACAACCAACTAGTTAACATTAATGGCCATTACTAATGAGCAGCCTTCAGTTTAATAAAAAAGTATGATTCACATAAATTTCTGCATTTTTTTCCATGTATATGATATTCAATTCACGAATTTGAAAGAAAAGTGAACGAAGACATTACGCAATAACAAAATTTGAATCGTTTAGAAAGATTTTTAAGCTCTCAGAAGGAATATTTGTACATTTGCCGAAGAAACTTGAAAGTTTACGAGCTATAACTGCCTATGCTTGTAGATAAATCCTAAATAATCGCCAGTTCAGTAGGAAATAGATAAAAGAATATTTTTAAATTCCTTGCCTCTCTGACTGTACATACTGCATTTACCAAGCTTGAGGTCTCCAATTGCGAAAACTATCTGGACCAGTCGCATGACTATCACAGGAAACCCCGCACGCTTTTTCCCGCAGAGCCGAAGGTCCAATCTCATTGTCGCTTCTCGGGCGGGGTATATGTGGAAAACGTGGAAGGGAAATTATCACCCCCACACTGCATAACACAGCCACCATTGCACTACTCTCCGCCCCCACCTCGCATTCAATAACATCGGGGGTGCGGGGAGAAAATTTTCCGCTCCTTCGCCAGGAACTAGGAAAGTCGTCCGTGACATTCCAACAAACCGTGCATCTTGTCATATCCCTCATCGTTCACGGCGTAACATTTCCTCTCCGGCCCTCGTCACAGCGTGTTCACCCCGCCGTCCGTAAAGGCCGTCCCTACAACGATTCCCTCCCTAGCGAGAGACTATCTGCAAAGCACAAACACGGGCCATGACACTGTGGCCGTGCTATGGAATACTATGGCGAGGCTGTGTTTGCCCATTTATTATTTTTGTCACGAGCTCTAAATGATTTGCCACACTTTTAATTTCCGCATGAGCAATGCATGCGGTCTTATCTCTTACACAGACCACGGTAGTCGAGTAACTAACACACCGGATTGAGGAGCCAGTACTCTCAGCTTCAGTCTTGACTGTGATATGTTTGTTTAGCATTACGTTTAGCGTTAGATAAAATGAGTTAATTGCCTGGGATTCCTTCCTTCTAATTCTACATCTTTGTGTAGCTTCATTTAGAATTTGTAATCGTATTCGAGATTTTTAAAAAATATGTATGTATGTGAAATCTATATTTTCACGAGAAATATTTTAGACTGCAAATTATGTGCACGTAAAAGATTTTTCCTGTACTTGCATCTGCAGTTGAGTGTATGGCAAATTAAGTAATTCAACAATCTACCATCTAAATGTGTAGAATACATTTATGCAAGGATAAATCCCCATACTCTTTCAAAATCCATTTATCAGGTGTATTATTGAAGTTTGAAAAATACGTGACAAAAAATCTAAAAGCAATGTTAACTTCAATTTATAAAGGATCCCAAAAACACTATTAAATTCGGTCACGTAATCATTCAACAATTTGTCGTTTAATGTTAAATGGCGCTTAAACAAAAAAATTCGCAGAGTAAACTAACAATGACATAACAATTTGATTATATTATCTAAAGAATACTACAGAGCGGAGTTAATTTGTATTTTTATATTTATCATCAATAGTAATCAACTTTAAGAGCTGTCATAAATGTAATTTTACCCCTTTCAATAGCTTTAAAGAATATAGGTCTGCAAATAGTGGGATCTATTACTTAGTCGTTATACAACTGGAGTATAAACTCGAAGACAGTAACAAAGCTTCATAACTCACTAAGTGTTGTATTTTTCTTTAGTATAGATCTAAAATAAGATCAGAATATTTAAATATTCCCTGATCCATTGTTTTCAATGTTCTACGAGCACCAAGTGATTGGTTCGTACAAGGGAAAATGACCGTTTCAACGCGTAGAATGGTTGCACGAAATCTGAATGGTGAATAAAATAAAAGGAATATTCCATCCAAATAAATTATCCGCCACAAGAATATTTTATACTTCACGAAGTGAATAATGAAAGTTTAAAATGTTCTCATCAAATTAATTTTGAAAATATGAGTACAATTATTTTGAGTGAAAGTCATTTTTTCCCTTAAAAGAGAGAATTATATTGGGTGTCATTGTACAAGCCAGAACTGCAACCCAATACTGCCATTTGTTTTTATCATTCGTCATAAAAATGTTTCATCATGAATTTCTACCTTGTAAGCAGGAAAAACCACAAAAAAACAAGCGGACACTTGTAAAGGAATAAAATTAATATTCATATGGGCGTACTATCATGAGGTTCGCATAGGTGACAACATGCGATGACTCTAAGTAACATACGTGACTACAAAAAGATAACAGCTCACGTTCTTACTGACAGTCTTGTTGTTTAATCTAAACCCCATAAGATTTCAGAATTTGCTGAGTATACGCCTCTCCTCAACGAGCCGCCTAAGTGAACACAAATTTAAGGAAGCGCACATAGTCGCTTGCTTCGATGTGTATCACGTTGTTACCAATATGGTACTAGTACGGGATAAGCAAACCACAGAATCATCACATTAACCGATTGATATTTTTATTTACTTTAAAGAGAAAACAGGTGTAATATATAATATGCAATGCATTTGCTACTTTTCCCGTGTGAAAAATATTAGCTCTAAATCTTCTGCTCCGTTTTAAGTTTGTATTCTAATATTATTTTATGTATTCAATTTTATTTATCAAAGTTATTTTAAATAGTATAAACATGACATAAAAATAAATATTATTTATTTTAAATTATTTTAAATAATATTAAAATTATATTCAAAATTAAATATTATTTTTATATATACGTATTTGCATTCAAAAACTGTAATCGTCCCATACACCCGAAGGATATTTAAAATTACTCACGTATTTAGGAGAGACAAAAGTAAGCAGAGGTAGTGTGTAGGAATAAGCTCTTCAAATATCTCACGTTCAGTGCTTGATTTAAAATTTGCAGGAGAAAAATTTGGTAATAAGTGATAAAGACTGGGATGGAGAGGATGGCATAAAATACTTAGACAACTAGTAGACAGAACAGAGCTGAGAAAGGTGGCGCTCTTTAGGGTGTGTTCGATGGAAAGATACCCTAACACAAACGGCATATCTACTTTCTACCTCCTCACCCACACATCGTGAAAAGTGTTTCTTTTGTCTAGACGGTCTAAACCAATGAACCGTGCTTTTTCTCTAGAGAAAACATGGGCATCTAGCCTCTGGACATCCTACCACGAGGAAACTGGTGAGCCTGTGTGTTTCAGCTACTGTGTAATACGCTGATACTACAGGCCGGTAATTCTTTATTATTGAATCGGCCCCTACTTGATTGATGAGTGGAAAGAACTTGGAGTTCAATGCTCTGTCCATCGGATGGGACGTCAAACTGAGATTTACTTGGCACCCTTCACTAAGAGCAGGTTAATGCAGACGCCGGAATTCTTCCTCCTTACCCTTCCATACCTTGTACTTTTTTTCCCTGCCTGAATCGCCTTTTTGTGTGGGACAGACTTGATACCATATCGTTTTACCCATGGTGGAGGGTATGCATTTAATTCAGGTGCCAAACTAGTTTTCTGCCTGAAGGCAGTCCTGGTTGGAGAGGTTAAAGTTGATACATCTTACAGTCTGAAACATTTTTGATTTTCTTATTCCACGAGGATACGTTAAATATGTTCAGTTAAATATATTCCTTACACTTATATGTAGTTAAACTTGCATTTTCAGCCGATATCATACTTTTTCAAATCGAATGCTTTTTAAACTGATTCTTCCAATTGATCATATTTTTGTCCATCAACATAAATCCTCAACATCTGTTTCATATTGCGCAATTTATTTTTTCTTCCGTAATGTACAATTAACTAAAATGAGCACATATAAGAACCGATTTTTAACTAAATAAAGTTCCCACTTCGCTGCTTTTGTTCACAAGATGCCGTGCTTCCTCTCAGAGAGTGATATCTACTTTGATTCACAATTTGTCCCCGCAAAGTGCAAGGGAATGGTGAGTACTCTATGCTGCGGGGGGGAGAAAGGTGGGTTCAGGTTTCTATTGCTACGTGCTACGAGGGAGGTGTCACCGAATTTCAGGGCGAAGATCAATCAACTTCCCTTGCGCGCGGAGTTATAAAGACAAAGACAGGTAACCAATAATGGTAAAATATTTAATTACTACTGTACAAAAATATTTATAATATTAGTTAATAATTATTATGATATAAATATCAAGTATGAAACGGTATGTGACGATATTTAAAATTATTTGAAAAGTCATAATGCACTCTTACTGGATCCAAACCATCATTATTTTGAGAATGAAATAAATGAGAGAATTTGGTAATTTCGTCCCTTAACTTAGTTATCCTTTTGCATATTCAAATATTCGATTGAAAAGAAGAGATGTACTTGTAAGTGGTGTGTCTAATCTGAGGAAGTGTATTTGAACAAATTCCGTGAGAATGAAGTAATTTTTCTATTCTTAACATGCTCCATCATGCTTATTTCTACCCAATGCCGTCACTTGTTACAAGTGAATCATTCGGACGAATTTAGCCCTCGTACTTTTCTCACGCGTCGTAAAAAAAAAGAGTCGTAATCCGAGAAGTGGACAATGCCAAAACCGTGTTTTACGTCTACACGATACCCTACAAGCCACCCCGAGGGTGTGTGGCAGGAGGTGAAGATCACCAAGCATGCTACTACAGCCGAAAATGGCTGCTTATTGATCTTGAGCCAGAGTTGAGAAATGAAAATACATTAAATTGGTCCCATTTCGTTATACTTTTTCTTACCTTGCCTCATCTGGTTTTTTGTTGTCGTGACAACTTGTTAAAACTGTTAATTATCTGGCTAAAATGAATTGTTTTAGCCATAGTTGGCTACATAGAGTAGGTACATTTACTCCGGAACATGTTGCTACATGGATAGTGAACAACCATATATAAACTATAAACAGCAGAAAATATATTCCCCACTATGGATAATAAAAAAAGTACATTCATGTATCGTGAAAATTTTGACATGGTATTTCAATGTATGAATATGTAGATACGTAAATTATTTAAACATTATATTTATGTTTCTGTTTGTAAATAGATACTTAGCTGCATTGAGTGATTACCTAAATCTAATCAACCTACCTTTGCTTTAAACGATGTGAACTGCCAAAAGCCTGACTTGTGGCTATCAGATTAATGAGAATTAGGTTCGAAAGGCATAGCATGGAATTTATTTACATTGGTTTAAACACAGGAAATTTTTGTCCCAAATGAATTCGAAATGGGTTTCGAATAATAAGTTTTACATTAGTAACCATATTGATTAAAGTCTTACTGCAAATATTCTAAGAATGGATTGCTCAAATTCACTCTATGCATCGACTGCAAAAACTTATAGATGCACACAATATAACATAAACATACTATGGGAATTACGTCAAAGAGTAAACAAGAAGCACATTACAAATTAAGACGAGGAATTGTACGTAAATACAGGAAATAACTAGTTGACTACACCCGTATTTTCAAAACGTCAATTATTTTGTAAAATATTTACTTAAAGGGAAATGATCTGCAATGCGTAGGTTACTTTACCATACTTTGACCATAAGAGGAGCTTCAGGAATACGGTTTGTACTATCATTAGCAAAGATTTAAAGCGCAAAGATGTTTTTCTAAGAGATGCGCGCGGCTATTTTATGAGCTCGGCAGCCATAGCACGCGAGTTTTTTCGCAGGGCTAGAAGGTAGATGAAGGGTTTGCAATTTGAGAGCCTATTCGCAAACAACGTGTTGTTTTCACGACGATATTCTCACCTCATGTAGTAATATGCACTTACACGATCCAAAGCTTACGGTAGAAAAAACACAAGCCATTTCGGTTATGGTTGTCTGGCCATTTAGGCTTCAGATAAGTTCACATTTCCATTTTTACCGCTTGCGTGAACGGCAACTGAATATAAACTAGTCTTTGGAGCTCAAAGAAGATCTATAAAGTCCAGCATGCTAGTTCTACTCCTATGAACTGAGGCTTGCGCTCATAAGAAAGGCTGTACTCGAGAAGAACGTTGAAGGCCTAATATCGAGACTATAATGAAAGGTGGATGTAAACCGACACCAATTGCGTACTAATGTTTTGCTTGGACAGAAGATACAGATCAATTGTAACTACCCCAATTTAACTGTTTTTTCGGAGGGTCTCAGAAAAGGCGATATGCTATACGAAAGAATCTCTGTAATGGCAGGAAAAAGAAAAAAATACATTGACCGGAGCTTAAAGTTTTACTTGCGCCAGATTATTAAAAAAGCTAAAATTATAAGATGGCATATTTTATTGCAGCTGCATTAATTATTATTGTAAAAATCTAAAAATTTAATGAAGATCGAATTTTAGATCACCTCTCTCTGTTAGTATAATATTGAGGGTGGAATTGGAATAAACTTTTTGACAGTAAAAAATCAATATATTTTGAAGCGTTCAATAGTTTTAAGACCTACAAATTCATTACGAATATTTTGTGTATCACCAATTAATATGGTTGAGATATCTGTTATGTGATAAAACATGCTACTGCTTTTATTGCGCCGAAATATATGACTAATATCTGGACTAAGTCATAATGTAGAGCTCATTTATTTGACCTATAACACATTAGCTATTCTTTACCAAATAATAAGTGAAACTAACATTAAGAGGGAACTCTTGAGCAGTGAATAGCAATGAAAGAGCAATTAGTGAAACTATCAAGAGGGCACTCTTGATATCTATGTTCCGTAAACGGCGTAAATGAGCTAGGGTTTGATGAAGAGCACTGCTATCTAACAATAACAAGCACCGTACTTTTTATTGGTCTCACTGATTACTCCTCAAAATGGATTTGGTGGTTTTATCATGTACAATTTTAAAATGTATAGAATAGTGCGTGTATTTAATTCCAAGGATTCTGTCGGTGTTAAGCTGATTTTTGTTGATGTTGGTGAAGCAGAGGGGCTTGGCTGTCCATTACACTACATGTTTCTGTTTTTAATTGAGGTTCCGGGTTTTTAAAAACATATTCAATGAGAAATGTGCTGATTACTAACAGAAAATAACTACTTAGTAATGCGCTTTATTTTAAGAAATTGCGACAAATGGTCTAATTCCATAGGAGTAAATGGTTAACTAATAATTACATGTACAAATTATAAAAAAGTTAATGAAAGGTGAATATTCATAAATAAGTACGATGAAGTTGTCAGTTGTAAGCTGAACAAAATTTAAATCATTTCTATGATGTAAGCAAACGCAAACCAACTCCATATGTAGTGATTGCAATGGCCAAATTAAACTTTCGTTCAATTCATTGGTTTAGTGAAGTTGGGAAGTCCCATAAAATTGCACCCAGAAAAATTCATAATGCATAGAGTTAATTGATGATTTGGTTTTCAATTCATGCAATTATGCAATCTTCAATGCATTGAGTCTCCAGTGATTTAGGGTATATTTTGATATTGTTCGTTTATAACATTGAATTTTTTCACCTATACGCTTCTTCCCTCCACTATTTTTAATATTTAATAAACAAATTTACTACCACTTTTCATATAAAATTAAATAACATTTTTTTAATCCTCTTCCTCTTAATCTCCACAGTCCAGCATGGAAGACAACCTTCAATTATCATTGTCTCTTAGTACTTTTTGAATCCCCCAACTCCCCCTTCCTAACCCCCACCGATTTGCGTGCAGACCAGTCTCCTCGGCTTATCCATAAAGAGTATTATAATATAAGAATAATATAATACCCTCTATTTAAATTATAAAAATAATAAATAAGATTCTTCTCTATCAGAAAGAGATATGGTATATGGATACATTTTGTACCGCGAGCAGTTTCTCAAAGTAAACAATCAAAGAGGTTTTTAGAATGTTTATAAAATTTTAGAGCACGCACTTTTGCCGCCTCATAAATTTCAAATTTTTCGTTTCTTCCCGTTAAATTTTGAAAGGACTTTTTCAGCTAATTAAGTATAAAATCCATAAATTTTTATCCATTGCTGTACCCCTTGAGGAAAGCTAAACAAAAGTTATTCTACTTTGGAAAAAAATATAATACTATTTGGTTTACTTCATTTGTCCTTCAACGATTCTCTTCATCAGGCCATCGTGTCTACATCTTAAGACATGAAGGCCTGATGAAGACAATCTTTGAAGGACAAATGGATGGGAAGAATAACAAAGGATGTCCTGGAGTGAGAATAAAGGAACAAGTGATAAAGGTGTGAAAAAGAAGACATACATAATTATGAAGAGATTAGCCAATAGAAGAACTCAGTGGAGAGCTGCGTCAAATCAATATGACGATCGATGACCAATGATGATAATGAATGGGGTCGTTTACCATATTTTTATTGCCGGATCTGATAGAGTTTGCAAAATAAAAAGACCCGTATTTTTCCGTTTTTTGATCCGTCAATTATTTCTCGAGTTATAAGCGGCGAAAAACATGTTTTTAATCCTTTCGGAAAAGTGGGCGTGGTGAAATCTCTGACGTCATTGACTCCATCCAATCACAACTGAGCCCGCGAAGCCACTTCACCTTATCGCAAATGGGGTGGACACAGCTGACTCTGCCAATAGGAGCGATTGCGACAGGATCTGTGCAGGCAGACCATTGCCCTTCCCCTAATGCAGTCAAGGACGGGAGGAAAATGATGTCAATGATATCAAAGCAGCTTCTTCGGTGGGCGTCACCATTTCCTTATTTAAATTTTTGATTTATTAGTGAATGGTTGTGGTTAGAAGATTAATTTTTCCACTAAAATTCGTTTCAATTTTCCATCTAACAATTTTGTATTCAAAATTGTGATTTCGGATCCGAGTAAACGCCCCCATTGTATTAAGGTGGAAAAGTCTGACCGAATCAATAATGGGATCAGTTTTGGACCTTGTTGAAGATGACACGTCCGTGGCACAAAAAATTATGGTGACGTGCGACGTTGCATTGCAATTCAGGATGAGAGATGCATGCATTTGAAACGGTTACGGCGCCACGCATTGATGAGGAGGAGAAGGTAAGGTGAGCACAGTGTTTAAGACGAGGTAATCACTCATCATTCTGGATTTTCTGTCGACGCAAGGGAGATGGAGAGAGGAAATGTGCCCTCGCGAAGGAAGGAACTTCATCCGTGGCCGCGCTAGGAAAATTTCACGCGATTTGAGCATCGCTTCATCTCCGTCAAGATCTGTGAGCGTAAACACGTAATGTGGGAGAGTCCTTTTCGAAGCCAACTACCGTGGCGATTAGTGAGAGCGCCACTGGGAGACACTTGCCGCACGAGCGTACTTGGGCAGGATGAGATTATTTTCCCACAGTTCACGTCCCATTAAATTTGGTCCGGAGGGAACTAGCGTCCTAAGTATTCAACATTTCCCGTAGCGCGAGGGGGAAGAACTGGCGAGGCTTACACTCCCACGGAAGCATACGTCGCCGCTGCACATATCTCTTTCCTTTTGATTCCCTCCCCATCGGAATCAGGTAGCAGGAGATCGGTACTGGTACTCCGCATCCCATCGTTGAATGCGAAGGCTCAACGGTGCCTATTCGCTTTTGATGTTTCGGACAGCGACGCAAAGGATCCGCTGCTAGCACTTCTCCGAGCAATGCGAACGGAATCATGCCCTGTTGCCAAGAGCATCGTAAAAGGTATTCGACAGATTGGGAGGGAGGTAAATGGAAGAAAGAAAAAATTATGAGGAGACTAGTTACTGTCATCAACACGGAAGCACGATTTTTTGCAGCATCCTTGGATGGCACAAGCAATGCCGACTTCGTAGCATCATTTTCCGTTGGTTGGTCGTAATTTTACGCCTTATTTCTCTAGAATTGTATTTTCTTTCTCTAAATATGTGGTTTGGTTTGCATATTGGAATAAAATTTGATGAACAGTATATTCTTTGCATCTATTTTTTTTACCTGAAGACGTTTGACGCTTCTAACGTATTACGTTCTCCTTAACCTATTAAGCAGATGGTGGTGAAGTCTTCTCGGATTCTCCACCGGGTCAGGAAAAGAGCAAATGCCGACGTTTCCCCCGGATCAGGTGGAAAATCCGAAAAGACTTCACCATCATTCAAGATTATTCATTATTAAGCACATGGTCAAATGATTTGCAAGGTTGATCATAAGCTGAGATAGAATGCCAGCTATATATTTTTCAGTAGATAAATTCAATTGAACACTCATCTATGATGATGAAAGTGAGGAAACATTTCATTAGAACACACATCTGGAGCATTCTACTATATGGCAGCGAAGCATGGACAATAACAGCGGCAGAGAAGTCCAGCCTGGAAGCATTTGAAATGTGGTGCTACCGAAGAATGATGAAGACTAAATGGATCGATCGAGTGACAAACGAAGCAGTGTTGCGAAGAGTGGGAGAGAAGAGATGTCTACTGAAAACATTAAAAAGAAGACGGGACAACTTAATGGGCCACATTCATCATTCACGTCTCCTAATGAAGACAATCGTCGAGGGAAAAGTGAACGGAAAGAATGGGAAAGATAAGCCTCGTATGAGGTAAATGGAGCAAGTTGTGAAGGATGTAAAAGAGAGGAGCTACGTCAATATGAAGAGGTTGGCCGATAGAAGAATCGAGTGGAGGACTGCGTCAAACCAATCCTAGGATTGTAGACCGATGATGATGATGTTGATGAAAGCTATTCAGAACATTTCATTTTTAGGACAAGCCATGCATATAAGAACAAGAATACGATACAACGCACATAAATTTCAGTAAAGAGATCTTCGTGAAATTTGAGGACACAATAATCATCAAAATTATATCTAGAATAACAGCTTTGGTCATAGGCACTAGTTATGTATGCAACTAAAAGCAAGTTGGAAGATTTTAGTTAGTCCTAGAATTATTTGTATATTCATCTTTCTATTTTCATTGAAAATTTGTAAGGGTCATAGTGATTATATTTTCAACGTTACTTTATCCATAGCTCAAATTACATTTAAGAACGAGCTATTTTGTAACTAAATATCCAGATAGGATAATCACAAAATCTCTTTACATCCTAATTAGGGAGCTTGAACTTCAAAGAAAAAATTCTGGCAAACAAGGTTTTTCCTTAAAGAAGTAAGCTGAGATATTTTATCAATACTGGATATCAAAATACACCCTTATTTTCTGAAGTTTAACTATGTAAATCTTCTCAGCGTATCAAATTAGAGGTGGTTAAAACATGATCCTAAGAGGTTCAGGAGTATATCTCGACGCTGGTGCCTTTGAGATTAGTATCACTTTCAAAAACTTTTGAAAATACTTACCGTGGTATAAATTATATATTGCTGTGGCCTCGTTGAGAGAAGCAGAAAAACGAGTTTGAGCTAATGCTTTGCAAGTTTTATTGGTGATTAAAATCAAGGTTTTCAAAAAAGTTCGCCCCTGCAAGTGGCTTTGACAGGTAATTGACGGAGATATTGCTTCCTACAGTCTCGTCTTCGCTAGAAGAGAAAACAATAGGATGTTGATTTTTACCCTTATATCTTTGATATATCCGAAAAGGATCTTATTGAATTTTGCGCCTCCGATGAAATACTCATTTAGCACCAAAGAGGTCATTGATAACTCCTGCATAACCTACATTAGTTCCCTCTCTGTTCTGTAATGTATATACCAGGATTGATTGAAATTGGCTTATTACTAACAGTGCAACACGAGAATATTAATAAGCTACTATTTCATTTCACCTAGCAGTTTGACATAGGCAGAAAAAACAGCAAATTTATCATACAGAATTAGGTACCGTTAATTTAACACCAAACTACGATCTTGTTTTATCAAAATTAGATTAGTGAATAAGACATTACGATATAAATGCAAACAGACGATTTTAGATTATTTTAATAAAGACGGCGTTTATCTAACGTTTTGTATATAATTTTACAAAAATATCGTATTTAAATTTCTCACAGAGCATGGTTCATTATTCATTTAGTACAGAAAATAGGTTTCAATGAAAAACCAATGGGTAAAGCACTCCTTTCTACAACTAATTTAAGGATCACGGTTAGTCAAAGGAATTTAAAAATACCTTTGCCCAGTTAAGGGGATAAGTTTACCATATGCCTGCACTGCAAAAGTATCACTAAATCTATGCACAATCAATGAAAGGTATTTTCCATCCCGTCTTCGCTCATGAAATAAACATTTGTTTACTCTACTGTCCGAGAATCATTGGTTTCAAGCAATTTTTTTTACTCCGTGGCATGAAAATTTATTTTTAGTTTTCCCATTGATCGTTCTTTACTCTTATCTAACAATGTTAATCTTTCAAATTTTCATGGGAGCTACAATGAAATTTCGTTATAAGATGCACATCCTCAAAATATTTCCTAAAATTACGTGGATAGTTAACAAATATTAGGTACAGTATTCGAAATTTCAGCGGGTAACGCCACTAAATTTTTCGCGGCTAGTTCTCGAGCTTTGAATTTTAATATATTCCACTAATGTAACATTTGGGTGCTTTACACTCTGGGAAACTTTTTAATCTTACATTTTCGTCCCTTTTGCGTAAAACATTAGAATGGTAGAACACCAGACAGCACCAAAAAAGTGGGTATTATAAAATCTTAGGTATTTAATAACTATTTGTTGACTTGATAGAATTCGAAGATGAAGGCATATTTAGGTCAGAAACTGACTGCGTACGTTGCTGGGAAAAATCTTATGAGTTAAAACACGGGCGATTGAACACCTTTCTCCACTTTCCCTGTCATAAGAGTGACAAGGTAGGTCGTGTTCTTGATTGCGTGGTTAACCTGAACAGAACGGTCCAAAGTTTACGGAACACCAGGAACAATGCTGAGTTAAGAACCCTTAAATACTTCGGTGACCCCGATATTTAGTAAAAATCTAAATTTGAATTTATTTTTTTGTATGCAATAAATAGAAGATAAATTTTAAGTGCTCGACTAACAGGTGCAATCCCTTCAGAAAGTTGCAAAGAAAAAGCTCGCCTAACTGTTAAGCCCATCACGCTTTGTATCTGGCTTTACACATATTTTTCTTCTCTTCAGTTCGATTAAAAAGGGGAATAAAACATTTAGGTTTTTCTGTATAGATTAATTTTATTCTGTATAGAGTGATACCTTTCTGCACAAATCAGCTGCATAAGAATAAAATTATTGCACAACCTTGTAGAAATTACGTAAAGGTAAAGGGAGTAATAATAACACGTAATAAAGGGCAAGAATACTCTGAATAATATTTTGGAGGGAAAAATGTTTGTTAATTGAAGTCAAGAGTTGAGTAGTAGTAGAAATGGTAGCAAGACGGAAATAGATATAAGTGGTATTAGGAACGTAAATAGGTGTAAGAGATGGGGTAGCGGTGTGAGTTTTTTCCCAAGAAAAACTTACACTAACTCGTAGATTGTAAATTGCAGGGGTGGGCGGAGGCCTTCTGGAGCCCCCCTGGCACTTAGACCTCTTTAGATCCATTGTGCCAACCTACATTTAACTTGCCCGCCACTTGCAGACAGGGGACAAGAACACGATAGAGGTATGGAAGGGGGACACCCATCCAAACGCCGTCCGGGCCCAACTTTGCTTAACTTCGGTGATCTGACGGGAACCGGTGTATCAACGTGGCTAGGCCCTTGCCCAACCCGTAGATTACTAAAATATAAATAATTGTGTGGATGGAACAAATTATTGGAACGTTTCGGAAAGACATGGAGCAGAAGACCTACTGTAAGCTAATATTAAAAGCGGTTAAAAATCTTTTTCACACAAAGACAAATGACTAGAATTTTAAGCAAAAATTGACAATGGATTAAATAGGCATATTTTTAAAATTATTCCTGGAATTCTGGCAAGAGAAATTATTGCTAATTACAGCAAAGATCCCAGACTCAAAACACAGTAGTTTTACTCGCAAAGAATTCAGATAAGTGATACATTACTTCATGATACGTTTGGTATTGAAACCCTCGTTATAGACGTGGAAATAGTTTTCTGAAAACATTCAAAAGTTGCTGAATAGTGCTGAATTCGTGGATTCTTTGTCAGTGTAAATAGCAGAGGGGAAGTGGAAAAGTTTTCAAATGAATTTCTCGTGCCGGAAAAAAGAGAAAGATATCCCCCGCCTAGGAATTTTCCGAGCACGCCACGGCGAACACAATCCCAATTGAACTATCTTCGCGGGACGAGCCCTTCAATTGATCTCTCATTCAATGATTCTTACTTTTGGGGAACAGAGCCAGTGAACTGGTGGGAGCCAAATTCTTTTCTCGCCTCGCGAGAGTGGAGAAAAATTGTTGGATCCGTGTTTCGCTCAAGGTTAAGAGAAAGAAAAAAACCGTTCCTCCGCGAAAGCGTCGGAAAAAAACTACTTGGATGTTGTTAGGCTCGAAGAGAACTAGGATGGTCATTGAGAACGATGGTGGGGAAAAAAACGAGACCTCTGGGGGTAGGAAAGTGGAACGTGAATTTTACGGCTCGGCACACACGAGGGACTCCATCATGCCAAATTAAAAAAAATGGGCGTGACATGATTTAAGCGGAAATTAACACCTTATCACCGACTCAAATGAAACGACGACCTCCATTGCCAATAAAAATTTACACATCGGAGTGCTTTTCTTTGAATTTTGAAGCTAGATACCGTTTTAACAATGGGGAGAGTGGGAAATACATTTCAATCATGTAGGGCTATAAACGAGGACTTGACAAGTGATTTTTCAGTGTTGAAATCGATAAGTTAATTATTATTTCATATGATTTACGCTTCAGTGGTTGTTGAAATTCCAGGGGGGAAAACAATTCCTCATAAACACCAAGAGAGAGAGAATAGGAATAAAAATTAATATTTACAACCTTGCGTAGAAAATATTGGCAATAAACTTTTGGAACATACGCTTGCCACTGCATTAGTGATTAGAAAGGTTTCCATTCATACATTATTTAATAGATAATCTAGCCAGTATTTACGTCCAAATATCAATTAGAAAATGTTTATATATTTAATATGAAGAATATATCTCCAGAATATCAATGTTTTTCGGCTTTACTTGTAATAGATTGCCTAAGAAACGCGTGAAAGAATGGAAATGTTGAACACAATTCAAACTGCTTAATATTACAAGAACATTAAATACAAAAAATTAAATGGTGTTTATTTTGTATTATCCTAAGGTGACTATTTTGCTTTAGAACAAACTGTACTTACATACAACACTCGAACATTAACACGACACTACGTAGTAAAATCGGTATGTTGTGTAATAAAGAGAAACATTACACTAAGTTTTTAGCTAATACAAGTTGATTAGGAGAAAATAGTGACTCTTAGGCATTAGGAAAAAGGCATTACTCTTCATGGCTATAAACTGTTATTTACTTGGTAACAACACATCAGTTTTTTCAAACCTTTTGTTAGCTCTATGTTGCTTTATTTAATTGGGATATCATTTAAAGAATAAATAACATGCTTTTAAGCAGAATACTATCATAAATGCCCTTTTATTGCACCTTTTATGAAAATTATAGATCAATTTAAGTGACATAAATCACAAATACATCATGTATTTATAATGATAAATATTTACTATAACAGGAGCAGGTGAATTCACCATAATGTCAAAGTATTGTGCAATGTTATCGAGCCCTGTTGGAACATTCAAATAAAAGGTCTTACTATAACGGAGTGCAACAACACGTGTAGAGCATGAAGCTGTTCGTAAAAACATTTCCAAAAATGGTAATAAAATAAGCTTTGTGTCTCCAGTAGTAGGGGTTATAATGCAATATAACAGCCTTTTTTCGCACGAACAACTTGCATCGACAACTTTACTAGCTGGTGGGGCCAAAAAAGACATTCGAATGCATATATTGAATAAAAAATCTCAGCGAAAATATATATGTCTTAGCGGAAATAAAATGGGTATTAGTAAACTTTGGCATACATTCGTAGGCCGTGGTAATCAGTGTGGTAATGCCACGAGTTGAAATCAACAACGATTCAGGTTTCAATTTGGCTTAAGACATGAATTCGTCATGAGTTCGTCTTTGGATTAATTGAAGTCAAACGGTAAAATAGAATGGCATGGTTTGTATCGATAATTTGGGTACAAAACCCCCGAAAGCAATAAAGTAATGCATAATGTTTTACATGTACATTTACATAATAAACAGATAACTTTTACATAACGGTACGATATCACCTAGTTGGTGAAAAATCTGATAGTCTTCGGGTACTAGTACTAACAAGAAATGCCAAATTTATTGCATGTGCTATAAATAGTGGTAATAGTGTCATGACATTGGTGAGATGAAACCCAATTCTACTTTTAATTTGCGAACACATAGTGGAGTAAACGTAAAAGCAGGACCATCGTTCGGAGAGCGAGAACTATTTCCCCGAAAATCGATTTCTAAAGCTTATAGATAGAGAGACAACTGGATCCTCTCGAGGCAGACGGTAAGGACGATCTGGGATTGAAAAGCAGTCCAATTACTCACCCCCAAGAAAAATGACATTGCGTGCGATAGAGGGGGTTGGAAAGTGGGTGCAGACGGCCACGCGTTATTGTTCCCGGGTAAAATAAAACATCGAGGGGGTGGAAAAGGGCTGCTTGTAATTGGGGGAAGGGCAGGATGGCGAGCGAATAAGAAAAAAAATGGTGGCGCCGAGATGTCGCACGGGAGTGTGTTCATTGAAGTGAGTCATGCTGAGGCATCGAGAGACCACATCCCTCCCGCTTTGCCCATTCAGACAGTATGACGTGACTCTCTTCCCCCCCCCCCCCCCACTCCTTCCAACCCCTCGTCACCCTCACCCAGGAAAAGCGCGTCCTTGTCTGGACTTGTGGGCCTTTAGACTCCTTCCGACAGGATGCATGACGCTTTTAGGGGACTGCGAGTGTGGGGGGTTGTGAATTGCAATGGGGAGGGGAGCACACGAAAGTATTAGAGCCCTAAATATCGCACCCCTTTGACAATAGATACAATTAAAACTGCTAATATATCATCCAATGGCGTAGGAAACGCTCATGCAAGTATGATAGGTTGGTTGGTTATTCAGGGAAGGCGACCGATTGCTAAGGTCATTTGCGCCATTTAGGATAGGTGGGAAATTGGGTAATGGTAGGAGTTTTCAGGAAACGGAGGAAGGGTGGAGAGAAACCCGGCGTCGGCATTAGCCTGCTCTAAACGAAAGGTGCCAACGGGACCACGACTTAACGTCCCATCCGACGGATGGAGTACTGAACTTGAGATGACCTCCACTAGGTACTCTGGTGGAGACCGAACTACTGAAAAATCCGCCAACGCCGGGAATGAAACCCAGGTCCTCAGGATTGGAGTCCAGTACTTTAGTCACCACACCAACCCGATCCCAGTTTATGCAAATAATCAATAATCAACTTATCAATAGGCATCTGTCAAAATATGAAATAGTCTTGAGTAGACCAGCTATTTAAATCTGCTGTTGATATGCTTGCCAAAAAATAACTTCCTAGTCCCTGTTAGTAGAAACTATAATGTATTACTAATATTTTTTATGCATATTATTTTGCTCGGTATGAATACACCCCCTGCCACACAACTTATGGTGGCTGCAGGGTATTATGTAGATGTATGTACGTTTAGTTCACCATATCGAAATTTTAACTGTGTGTTTAGTCATACCTCAATAGCAGAGTAACGCCGACGCCAATTTCCTTGCAATCCATTTGCTAATTCTTCAATGGATCCGCATACCTACTAATTCTTTGAGGAGAAAAGCATAACAGCTGCTTCAGAAAATAATCAACTATCAGTACATCTCTATTTGATCCAGTTTATGCATAAAAATGCCATGTATAGTAACAAGAGCATAGTATTCTAAATATTCTACCTGCAAATGTCGTGTTTTCATTTATTAATATTTGCAGAGTGTTTCATAAGAAACCGCTAAGAAATTACCAACAGGATAAGTGTCAGGAAATGACTCCAACAATATAATATGGTGGCATCATCAGCAATAGACCCTGCCTCACGGTACTGGAATCAAGCATAATACCAGCTACGACCTATTCTAGGAGTATTAATTTGTTGCCCAGAATTATGATATTGAGATAAAGAAAAGCTGAAAGATATCTAGGTAGTTTTTAGCCGACGGCGTTAAAGAGTCTCTAGCCTGCAACATACTTATCACCATCAGTCAGCATTACTGAGATTGATTTTACACAACACTCCACTCGATTCTTCTACTTGCCAATGCCTTCATATTAAGATAGGTATTTTTCTTTTTCACATCCCTCATCACTTGTTGTATGCATCCCATACGATGCTTTCCTTTGTCATTTCTCTCTTCCACTTCACTTATTATGGTTTTTTTAATTAGGCCATAGTGTCATATGATATGACCGACTAAGCTGTCCTGACTTCTTCTAGCATTCAAAATACTTCTCTTTTCTCCCACTATTCGTAGTACCTCCTCATCACTCACTCCGTCAATCCGTATTATTTGCATCATTCTCCTATAACATTACATTTAGTGCACATTTAGCAACACACTCATTTAAATACAGAAGCGAATGCAGATATAAATATAAATGGAAATAAATAGTATATAAACCCGCAGATTAAAGTGGAATGGACATGATAGACGTATGACACAAGCATGATGGCCATAAAGATTACTGTAGTGGCAGCCTCCAAACAAAAGCAATAGAGAAAGCCCAAGAGGAGAATGAAAAAAGCAAGCTCGAAAAGATATGGAGAAAAGGGAGATTAGGGAAGAAGGCTATGAGGACATAAAAATGTGGCAATGGGGTCGTTTACCATATTTTTTTTATTGCCGAATCTGATAGAGTTTGTAAAATAAAAGTACCCTTATTTTTCCGTTTTCTGATCCGACAATTAGTTCCCGAGTTATAAGCGGCGAAAAACTGATGTTTTTAACCCTTTCGGAAAAGTGGGTGTGGTGCAACCTCTGACGTATATCTACTTCGTCCAATCACAACTGAGCCTGCGAAGCTACTTCGCCTCATCGCAAAGGGGGGGACACAGCTGACTCGGCCAATGGGAGCGATTTCGACAGCATCTGTGCGAGCAGACCTTCCGAGAACCCCCCTCCACCCCCCTCCCCAGAAAGCAGTCAAGGACGGGAGGAAAATGACGTCAATGTTATCGCAGCAGCATTTTCGGTGGGCGTCACCTTTTGCTTATTATAATTTTTGATTTATGAGTGAATGGTTGTGGTTAAAAGATTAATTTTTTCTCTAAAATTCGTTTTTCGTTTCCATCTAACGATTTCGTGTACAAAATTGCGATTTCGGTTCCGAGTAAACGCCCCCATTAGGATGCCAGAAACGGCCTTAAGAGCTGTAAATAAAACACATCACCATCTCATCTAGATCTACAGATAAATCTATTACAGAAATATAAATCGGATAGCTTTACTGAGGATTTTGGGCATATATTAAAAACACCCAACACCTAACAAGTCGTATATGACTAATCAAAAAAATTAATCACGGCATAGTCAAGTCAAAACCTCCCCTTCGTTCTCCTTGGCGATTCCCACTCCACGCAGCTTCCTTCAACCACCGTACCGAAACGGATGTACAGCGCCACGCGCCAAATGCGTCGGTGGCCAATCGCATGTCGCGAGGATTGGCGCGATAATTATTGCAATGGCGTGGCGGCGTGTCTGCCCTGCTGTGGGGGGACGGTTTCGAGAGGGCGTGGGAGTCACGAAGAATGCACTCTGCCTCTCGTGTCAAACGTGGGAAGCCAAGGACGTATTCTGGGGAACTGACTCGATTGCTTTGTTCCGAAAAAGAGACCAGCCGAATGCGATCCGCTGTTTCCCCCTCACCCTTCCCCCTACGCGCTCTACTCCGCACCCATGTCCGTCAAATGGGGATGGAAGCATAAATAAACCACCCGTCGCGCTGTTTTTTTCGCTGGCTGCGGTCCCCCACTCCACACCAGTTTTAGGCTCATGCATGCTATTTCGAGATGACGTAATTTACCCACGCAATATTGCGGGCAAAACGTATTACACGCACACCCGTCTTCTTAGAACTTGGAAACCTAAGCTAATAACATAATTAATTTTTATAAATGACTGAATAATCCATAATAATTAATTTGTTTAGTATACACTAACAATAAAGTAACATTTATTCCCAATAATTCACAAGCCTCGTAACTGCATGTCTACATTTTCAATGAGGTGGTTACATTGTGCCTCTAGTAGTCCAAATTTTTTGCATTCCTATATAGTATAAACTGTAAAATTATTCTCTCTGATTGATAATTCATGCCTGGTGATGGTTCATCTTCTGCCACACACCCTTGCAGTGTATTATTCACGATGTAAATCTACATCTACATAATGCCCTTCAAGCCACCATAAAGGTGTGTGGCATGGGGTGAATTCTCACCAAACATGCACTATATATCATGCATAAAAGAAAGGATTAGTACTAATATACAAGTCAGTACTTCACAATTTAAAAAAGATAAAAATAGCAAAGCAAGCATGCAATATAATGCTGTTAGTCGGGTTAGCTTAAAGCCTTATACTAACGTACTACTATCTATGCTATCCATTGATTCCCTCGTATTGGAAATATTTACTGCTATTCATAACCCTAATTGTAAGAGGAAAAAAGTCATTTTGAATCTGTCAGTTCGGCAATCAATTTCTCTAAATGTGTGATTATAGTCTAGTCTACCATAGTAAGTTGGGGTTTGCAAAATATTTTTAACGTCATCACTGAATATTATCTCAGAATTTATTTAAGAGATTAAGTATTCATTTCAACCTGCGATCTATATCTGTGCGATGCAGATGAACATTGATCGTTTGAATATTCACCCTTAGCGCATTTTCTGCGAGTTCATAAATTCTGTACTTATTCGTATTATTAACACCTACTGACTACCATACAACCTTGAGGCCGAGATTTTTCTATGTAACTTACGTACGAGTATGGTAGCTAGAAACACTAAAATATAATGGTACTAGTCGTTTTCAGGACTTATTGATGACAATTCATGACCTTTTCTTGAAACAAATTAAAGTGAAAATGTATGTATGATTTGCGTAATGAATAGATACGTACTTAAAAATGCCATCAATGAAGTTAAAACAGCTAATGATGATACGTTATACATTCCATTACAGCAGCAATACAGTATGAAATATTGGTCGTCACTATAATGTACTAATGCTTAATAATTGTGCTAATTTTTCATCAAAACTTGTCTCGCATAAAGGTAATTTAAGGTAAGGTAGGTAGGGGGTTAATTTACACAAAGCATGCATCAAAGATGATGCTTAAGAAGGATTAATGGCTGTGTTCTTATCGAAACATAGAAATTTTAAAATATATTTAAAGAGCAAATGTATGCAAAAAAAATCCTGTTAATCGGGTAATCATACAATCGTTTTACCGATATGCAACTGCCGATTGAGGTTACTTACAGTAAGATTGCTTATTATAAAATATGCATTCATGTTTTTTCTGTGAAGTAATTCTCTGACCACGCTCCTATGGTGGCTTTTAGAATACTACGCAGGTCTAGATAAATACATTAACGGTGATGTAGGTGAATGCATGAAGTACTATTGTAAACATTAAGGCATGAACGTAGGAAATTTTTGATAATTAATCATCCTCTTCAACACACCAACGATGAGGTACGCAGGGTATTTATCAGATATGTCTGCAGCTAATGCCTAACATATTAATTAAATATATTCTTTCGTAGATCTTATCTTTTTGTGTTAGATTCTTTGTAAGCTGGTTAAACGCGACATCCAATATTCTCTTATAACGTACATCATACATCTTAGTACCCCCAAGTACGATATGCAAGCTTGGTTATATTTCCCCCCTCCGGCCAAATATTTTCTTTTGTAAACTGGGTACGTAGTAAATTAGAATGCACCATTCATCACATAAATTCATCTCTGATAATCATAGAAAATGTTCTCTAGAGAATAAAATGCTAAAATTAAAAACCTGATGGAAAACACTATACTATTTATCAAATGAGTGTACATGTTCATTTGCTGAACATTCAGAGAGGAGGGGGTTGATAATGTAGTGACTAAGCTGACTACCTATTTTCATTATCCTGTTCAAATTTGGCTGTAACAAGATTTTTTGTAGGATCGTGAAGTGGTACTTCACAGCTGTATCACGTTTTTTAGTAGTCTCTTTCTTGATAACTTTAATGGATGGCATAACTTTAATATAGACATTAGGCCTTTGTAGATACTAAAGATGGACTTCCATTTCTTAGACATTCAAACTTCGCACATGTCAACCTCATAACCTATGTTTGGTTATTACAAATACATAATATTAGAGTATGAGATAGTCACTCGGAGAGATTCAAACTGATTTCCGTGCACAATTACACAACCAATGTGATCAAGGTTACTAGTTAGATACTAAATTTCAGTTGATAATATAGATTGGAGACTAACTTAACCAGTTTTACTTCTTATATTTGGACTTTAAATGCGCAACAAAGACGTAAGTATGTCCGTTTTAGACATATCCCAATTTTGGGCAGAGAGCTAAAAATAATAGTTGCATTTATGCAATAGCTCTCCCTTATGTGACGGTGTATATTTTTTGCATGAATTTATGTAACTTATCAGTAAAACCGTATATGTAGTCTCTAGAAATAGGATTGCGAGTGTGAGGGTCGCGCAAGCCTCACGTGGAATCACCAACTACCACGCACCTTCGAGTTAGATCGTGGGGGGGCACTATGCAGATGTAGATAGGACATAAAAGCGTTGGATCCCTCGCCGCCTTTCGTTGAAAGCAAGATAAGGCCAAAGCCGCTTCCATGCTTTCCCTTACCATCCCTTTCTAACGAATTCTTTCCCGGTTTGGGTTACATTTGCGTAAGAGACAGATCTAAAACGCTGCAAATGAGACAGTGGCAAACAGTGTAATACAGGTTTACTAAGAAAACACCAGCCTAACATCTCAGTGATCTCGTGAATGGAAATGTACAAATGCGCCATAAAACTGAATTGCAAAACTACGCAAACCTTAGGATCCAAGAAAAGTACCTAAAAAGCTTAGAAGTACTCAAAACCAAATTACGGATAATTAGATTCATCCCTTACATGCCTAATATTGGAAAATATTTCATGCAGTTCATACTACAAATATGCAACCCATGCATTTAAAACAGTTCATTGTCTCAGCTGGCTAGTCAAGAATTAATTTCTTATGCACAGATATCAGAGCATATCCTCAATTCATACACCATGATTGTAAACATTATATAAGGTGAATCTCTCAAAATTGTTTTTTCCCTGTTGGCTTTGAAGCATTTGAAAGGATCTGAGTTAATCAACTACCAATCATAAATTTTAAATGCATACATGGTGAACGAAAATGTACATGGTAGATGGAAATGTACATAAAGATTACTTGATTTGCGTGTCATGGAATAACCGCAGTGCTCATGCATACAGTCTGATACTTTGAGAATATTCAAAAATATGAAATTTTTGTTCAGTGGGAGTTTTCAAAAACTACTTTAACTGCTAAGCTGTTCGGTTCGACGCTGTTTTATAAGATAAATTAGAAAGAATGAGAGATGGCTTTTATTGGTTTCTCAATCCTAATTATGAGTTTTTGCAGATGTCAAATTGCCCTGCATGTAAGTGATACTTATAAACTTATTTTACTTTATATAAATAGGAATTCTTACAGCAGGAGTAGGCAGTTAGTAAGAGGTTCCTGTTTATCTATTCTGGATTGTCATAGAAGTTCAGAATCAGAGGAATGCGCAATTTTCTTAAATAAAAATTTTCAAAAGTGTTTTTTGCTTTAGTGAAAACTCAGCTTGCACACGTATCTTCCAGCCTTATGCAAAACCATTGAGGTTAACACGTGAGTGAGTCCGTTGGGATGCTTCTTTGGCGTTCATACACGTTTAAGTGGAAAAATCACTGCATTTCTACATCATCTGCAATGGAGATGGTGCTGAAGTGCGAAGTGAGCCTATAAAATACCCCATTCGTTTGCGAGGACCATCTCAGAGCTCAGGATAAGAGAGTCTGATAACGACCCGAGGCTGCATTGCAGCCGCTCGCCTTTAATGACGACCTGACGATTTTGCGGAGTAAACTTTACCCGCGAATTTGAAATCCACACCCCATTGCATTTTTGCAAGCCATTGCAAAGTTAGGAGATACTTCTGTGGGTCATATCCATTGCAGGGATTGCGGCGAGGATCTCATGGTATATTCCGCGCATGTACCGCATAGCGCAGCTGAACAATTACAGCCCCACTTAATGACCGCTCGACATCTATTCAGCGCACAAAAGTCATCTCTTTTCCCGAGCAACACTCTGCTCTCTCTCTCTCGTTTTATTCTTTTCATCTCTTCTGCTATCTGCTTGACTCGCCCGTCACGTCCGCTGAATAGTTCCGCTCACTCCGGCCACGGCGTCACGTGACCAAAGCCACGGCCACAAAAATCAAGCCCTTAAGAACGGTTGGAGTAACGCTTTGACAAATGCGACTTTAGCGTTTTTGCCCTTACCCATTTCAAGGTGATACATATACTCTTCTTTCTATTAAATCATTCTCTAATCCGGTGCCCTCAATCTAACCTCCTTAAATCATAAAAATTAATTATTCACTTTTAAAATGAATGTGTCACCTTTTTAGAAATTTTTGTCACACTAAAATCATTATTTGCAGGGAGAGAATAATGCTAAATGTAGTTTCCTAGATGTTATTGAAGGCGAAATGTAGTGAATGAGCATCTAAAGAAAAGGATCTCAGAAAAGTGCAATAGCATCGACAACTCATTGCACTCGCCGCTCTATATTTTCGTGAGACTGGAGTCATTCGATATCCATTTTAAATAAAAAGGATCACTATTACAATTTTCACAATTTAATTACTTATCCTGTGTTAGTTGTGGGAGTACATAAAGTGTGGAAATTGTACCAGTGGCCTTTTTATTTAGCACGTTATCAATCATTCCCACAAAGGCAACGCCAATACACTTTCATATAATAAATCATTCGATATTTTGCGTCATGGAATAATGATGTAGCTCACATATATAGACAGTCCCCAATGAATGAACAAAAGCGCTGTTCAAGAGCAGGATAAGAATGAAATATCATGAAATATTTGAAGCAAATAGGCGACAACTGAATCGGACACATCTTGAGACACGATGGTCTCCTGGAGAAAGTCATATATGGATATATGAATTGGAGAAAATTGAACGATAATCGTACGGAATAAATAGGAAAGACGATAAACCCGCTGTGGACATTAACTTGCTCTAAGTAAGAGAAAAGCAACTGGTTCTTAAGCTAATGTCCCTTCCGACGGTTCGAGTACCCACTGAAAATTTGGTTGGTTCCAAGTCACACAAGTCACCCAAATATGAGAACCAATCTAATATCGGGACGGATTGCGAATTTAATGCCAGTACTCTAACAATTTTCCGTATTCATACCAATAATAAGAACGAAATAAGACATAGGGAGCATATTTTCGAGAAAAGAATTGTATGGGCGTGAAGAAATAACTTATAAGGGTGTAGTAAGTTATGTCCCTACAACTTTACGATTGAATACTGATGAATACAATGGTAAGTATGCAAGCTGTCTTCATTTTCATAATGGAGTCATGAAAATAAACTCTTAGAAAAAAGAGAAAAATATTAATTTTGCTGAACACTACGCATAATAAGGAAAATACCGAGGAAATAACATAAATGTGGGTGAAATGAATATTATGAGAATAATGTATATCAAGGAAATACCTAGATCTCATAATCAAAAGAAAACTAAAGGAGGCTAGAATGAATATAGATGCCTGGGAAGTATGCTGAGTGACAATTGGAGTTGTTTAGGAGAGCTTAATCCAATAATAAGCCTGTGGAAGAAAGCCTGTTTTGAGAATAATAGAGCATTGTAACTAAGTAGAGCTGAAAGAGAGACTAGTGAAATATCAGTTGTATATTTTTGATACATGTCTTTGAATCGTGGGCTTCTCGAAGAAAAGAGAATGATAGAATTCGTGCTTTTGAAGTTTGGGTGAAATAGAAAGCTGGAGAGAATAAAATGGAAAGACATCGTGAAGAACGAGGAGGCAATAACAGCAATAAAGATTAACTCAGCACTATTACTTGCAAGTCAGAGGAGAAAATGGATCGTAGTTATTTCATATTTTAAGATCAGAAGCTATTCTAGCAAGGGTTTAGGCATAGTTGGACAGAGAACAGATAAGAACAGAGGAGAAGTAATACTGTAATTGACTGACAAATGTTTATGAGGCGAGGCTATTAAGAGACCAAACATTAAGCCCAGAAAATATGCAAAATGGGAACAGTTTTGGAACAAGGGATCTGCCAATATGTCAAGTATCAGATGATGAATACAATAAACTACCAGATAGATTGTCAATAGCGAGTACGTAAACGAAGAAGAATAAATTAATCATTGGTTAATATAAAAGGGTAAAGTCTATTTGCCTAAATATCAAGCCTAAAAATACTACCCACAAGAAAGGATACTGTAAAAGAACGTTTCGATATAAATTCTGAAATGAAATGCCTCAAAACTACAAGTTTATTTTCTATTTTAATTTGAATAGGATCAAACTGCGCCAATTTATGAAGTGTTATCTCCGAACACATACCACATAACCTTAAAATGAATTAAATTGTCAATAGAAATTCATTGAAAATAATAACATACTTTTTTCTGATTTATTCATGACAGAAGGGGATGGATCAAAGATAGCATTTACAGGTGCCGTATTTTTCCGTGCTTGAAAGCGTCGGTGGTGGTCTCTTTGACCAGTAAGTGTTTCTCTCGTTTTTGTGGCGATTTAAATAAATGTATGCTAGTATTCAATTTTGAAGTGAGATTATGCTATTTGCAACTAATAATGACATAACTTGAAAGTAATGAATAAGATGAATGAACAACTTATTTTTTAAACATTTACAGAAATTTTGAATTCACTGTGTATCCCCTGAGGCACAATGAACGATTGTAGATAATGGTATTTTAGCTTATAACCTAATATTTTATGGGGTGAATTCTCACGTGGCATTTATAATCATGAAATTTGTTTTATGAGGTGAGTAACAGTATTAAACCATGTATATTTATATGGAACACCACACTTCTACCGAGCTACACTTTTTTTCATGGCCCACAATTCACATAATAAACTTATTAATTCTTGCTGTGTAGTTTTCACACGCAAATTTTTGACAAGTTGAAAAAAAATTCAATAAGTTTGTTTTCTTTGCATGTCTTTAACAAGTACACGTGTGTTTTCCATTTTGAACACCTGGAATTTGTTCAACCATTTTAATTTAAGAAAAAGCATCAAACGGTATGGAATTTCTAATGTCAACTTCATTTCATGTCTTTTCGCGCGTGAAAAAATAAATGAATGCTTACTATCAGCGACATCATCGGCACCGGCTTGTACTTCATTACCATAATTGGCCTTTAAAATAATGGAACGATGTTCACATACATGAGGTCGGGAAGATAAGATACTGATAAGAATAAAATAATACTTTAAATTAACGTTCAAGGCTGTACGATTTCCAACCTGCATGCTAACAATTTTACTTAAATGTGATGCAAATGCTGATACCTCGTTGAAAATATCATTATTAAATATTATGAATCTATAACATTGTTTTTCGTGGCATTAAAATTCTAGCAGAGCTGTTTAATGCACGAGAAACTCACTGAGCTAAAAGTATGCCAGACAGCTTTTCACTTGGAAAAATCTGCAAAGGGAGACACGCTACGACAGTTCAGGAATAAAAAAAGCTGGCAGCTGCACTTTTACACCACCCAGAACTCACCAAATGGAAATGCCAAGGACAAAAGAGCATTATAATTTCATTCGCACAGAGTCATAAGAATTCCAGAGTCGCAGATATGGTGATATTCGTTTAAGGTCATGAGAACTAACTAGAAGAAATATTCTTGCAATATAAAAGCAAGCTTTCAGAATCCCGTTGCACTTGCATGGAGAAAATCTGATGCAGACAACATGAAGATCGATTTCAAAGACACTGGAAACAATCAATGTTCTCCTGGTCTCCGAATGTCTGAGACATGCATTGCATCGTCTATTATCACAGGAATTATTCGTTTGAAATGAAAGCACAATGAGACTAAGCTCAAAATTTCGAAAATATCTCACCAAGTAATATAATGTTAAAAACTAAGTAGCATGCGTTTTAACCCAATTACCTACATTATTATACTTGGAGAATAATTTAATAATCGACTTAGCTGACCTTCTAAATTGCTCGGCCCTCTTAACCACGGTGTAGCTTTCATAAAAGAGGTCATTAATGATATTTATGAGATATAAGTGAAAAAATTGTTGATCGGCAAGCATTATCAATACCAAATAAAATCAATGACTAGATCTGAAGAAATGTTAACAAACGTTATTTAAATTTTTGATGATCTCATTCTCTTCATTACTCATCTCTTAAAGAGATAATATATTTTACTTTCTTCAACAATGCTTTTCCCTACACTCATTTCTGTTGAGTGCAACACAAACTTACACCCACTAAAAATTTCTCATTTTTGTTTGTTCTAGCACATTTCTGTCCCTCACTATCACGAATTTTACCTCTATTCAGTTGTCATAACTTTTCACATTTTTTTCCTCGATCCAGCACCACCAATATTCTCACTCTTTGCTTTTTGATTTATATTTTCAAAGCCATTCGAAGCCAAACTAGATTCGAAACTTTGCAAAATGCTCTCACAAAGTCACTCAAGTAATTCGTTATGTATCCTTTTTTGTAGAAAATAGATAATGAGCGGGCACAATCTCAGTTCGAAAATTCGTGCAAGATTCAGGTCACATAAAACATTGTTTAGTCTACTCTGGTTAACCTTTCATTAAGCTACTTTCTTAAAGTAATGTACCGTTAATTTTAAGTTACCTCGACAACAGGGGCGCAACAAAGGGGGGAAGGGGGACATTGCCCCCCCCCCCCCTTCAACTTGGATAGACGAAAGACTGAATTATTTACATGCTAATATGCTCTGTATGAATATCGCTTCTTCCGTTGTTGAGAGATAAAGCCTTCGACTTGAGTCTTTTCTCGTGGACTCTATATACAAAACGTTCTCTTTGGTCAATATCGTCGTAATAAATTATTAAGTTCACACCATCGTTAGGTATCGTGCGTATTTTCTTGAGAGGCGTAACAATGCAAATGAATCTTCAATAAATGAACAACGGTGATCGATATACGGAATGAACTAACTTAAAGGATAGTATATATTGTCCCCTCTAGGAGTTATGCAACCCCAATTATACTCTTTTTTTCTGGGAGTTTCCCCCCGCCACGATTCGAGGTATTGTTGCGCCTCTGCTCGACAATGTCAGTATGTTTTTAATGATATAATGGCATAAAAAACTCAAATGAATTGGTTGTTTTGATTACACATGCTCTTTTGAAGCCAGGAGATCATCATCACTGTTTTAATAACGGGCAACAACAACAACAAAGAACGTATGTCTTATTTTTGAGCTCTTTAGGATCATATTTTTCATCGGCACGTCGAAAAAAAGCTTCCGTCTCGAGACAAAACCATCTGAGAACCTTTTAGCCGCACGTAGAACACTTGAGAAAGGGAAAAATTACCGCTTCCGAAAGGAGCTTTAATTATCCCCAGAATAATCACGTCTGCACCCAGTCCTTTTTCACTGAGGCTTTTCCGTGACGGTTACTTTCGCGGGCATAAGTAATAAGCAGACAACGTGCGGTCTTCCCCATTATGCCCTTTACTACGTCCGCGGTACCTACACTCAGCGCCTGACTTGGGCCGGAGACGAAAGGAAGGGACTCCGACGTCGAAAGAGATTGAGGTGCGATAGGTAATGGCTTGTGGACTGGACGACGGACGCCGTTCACCGCGGGAAATAATGCAGCCCGCCGCCTCTTGCACATCCCCCGTGAACTCACTCCAGCACGCTCATCTACAGAACCAACCCCCCCTACATGTTACACACATTCACAGGCCGCCGCCGGTTACTTAATTCTTCACCCCTCCTCCCTAACTTTCCTCAAGCCGGGTCCCTTATATCCACTCCCTATGCCTGCCTCCCCTGGATTTGCGTGACGGGGAGCAGTTCTGCCGTGCGACTCGTCTCTCGCCTCAGGAAATATAAGAGAGGGGGGAGATATGGGGAGGATGGGGTTCGTAGACCCTCCCACGACCTCCCACTGGCTGACACACCCCAGAGAGAAGCGCTATCAAACTGATGGAGGTCATACGCTGACCTTTCCGGACCCAGCCCGCGTCAAACCCGCCTGGAAGCTCGCCACCCAATACCCTTGGATTATTCCACCCCGTTTGTCTTTTAATCCAACGGTTCAGGGAAAAATTAATGCAAAGTAAGGTGTATCAAGTTCATCTTTTGATGATGTTCAGGCGGGTGTGCCTGTTCCAATTTCCTCCACACGGCAAGACCAGTGTGTGCATTGACTAGAGCACTTGGATCCTTCCATAGGGGGCCCGAGTTTGAGTCCTGATTGGGTTAGGGAGTGAAACACAACACTTGAGTCCTGGTGTGGAATCACGGATCTATCTTTCGCGTTATCGCAATCTTTATCGTTAACGCTTACCCTTAGATTATCGCAGGGTTAACAATAACCGTCTATAAAACTCGCTTCACTGGTTATAATTAGTGATTTGAAGTGCTGTGCGAAAAATAAAGAATGGAGATAATGTTCTCTCTGACATAAGTTAAATCAAAAAATAACGATAAGGCTAACACACGCTTTAAGAAGATCCATGATGGAGGCCCTGATTGTAGTGCAGTATTCTGTTAGTAAGATGCGACCCTCAACAGTAGACTCCTTGGAGTCTTTTGTCAATTGTAGACTAATGCTGATACCGTGATCCTCTCCAACATATCATCATTTCATGCATCATTTCTTCTCACACACAAATACATGTTAATCCAAAATGACACATATGAAATTAGCTGTCGAATGCATACACAAAATAGCTACTAGAAACTAATTCTCAAACATTCACCGAAAAAGATGAATCAAATGAATATTTCGTGGATCCTTAGCTTTCTCGCTGGTTTTGCGGATCATAAACGAGTGTACATGCAATGCTTTGCAATCGTCTATATTTTTTTTGTTAGCAACAATATCCTGTCCCATGAAAACGGAATGTGACCACGAAAGAATTTTTTTCTGCAGTTAGCTTATAATTTTAGTGAGAGTTTATTATTATTTCAAACGAACTATTATTTATTTTATTATTTCAAACGAACGACCGTGAATTGAAATTCATCATTATCTGTGTTGGGAACAGGGTCATGTTTGTGTTTTCAGCTCACTTAAACTTACTTGGAAAAATATTGAAAACTTATTACCGTGAATTTATTTTGTCTTCTGCCTTGTCATGGATGCCAATGGAAATCACCATTTGTATAGGATTCAAAGAATATTCCTACATGTATAATTATTAGCCATGTTCGATCACTCGCAAATACAAAAAAATCTCCATAAATATGTAGAGCACAATGTAATTCTACCATAATTGTTTCTCATAGGATGCTTGGAAATCATTTCCGTGGCTTAAGAGACAAGTGAAAAGAAGAGTTACGCTCGATAGCAAAGATAGCAATCAAGAGTTCCTGCAAGGTTAATGGCTACACCTACATGCCACCGGGTGAGCCACTACAATGGAGTGCGACACGTAGGAAAGACATTGGTGAACATTTGTGTGAGGTAAAAGAAGAAATGGGTAAAACGAGCAAGAAAATTTTTACAAAGTAATTATCCTTAGTGTTTTGGTAAACATTAGTGTTTGAAAATAAAATAACTTGAACTAAAGGATCGATCATTTGAATCAAGTGAGTGTGTTAGTGCATGTTATGGAGCCGTTGTATCAAGTAAAATAGTTAGCAATACTTGCTGTATTTCTTATATATTGCCATCACCCAACTTTAGCTAGCATCGTGAATGAAATAATAAATACATTTGGGTGAAATTAAAGTACAAATTGTTGTTTGATCATTATTTCCAACCATACTTAATAACTTTATCTTAAACCTTCATCTTTCTTTTAAAAGTGGCTGAAAACGGCTTAGGTATAGGACCGCACATGATTTTTGTAACACCCCTTACGTTAAATTATTTTATCCAGGCATAATTAAATCCTAGTCCATATCATTGTAATGTTTACTCTACTAAGATAATATTCGTGGGGTATTTCTACACACGTATTCTTAACTAATTGACCGTTAAATATGTTGAAACTAAAGGTTTTCAGTCATGTTAAACATGTCGGCACGCGTCTACCTGGCAATCCAAAGGTTGCGGTTCCAAAATTAGTCCAATAATCTTTACCACGTCATTCGTATAATTAATTAAAATTACATGGTATGATTTCGTCAGAATTCAACATTAAACCTGATTCTAAAGAAATTTTTTCATCGATATAGAACAAGGTGTACACTATTTTAAACCGAATTCGTGCAGTGCATTTCAATGGCGGATTCATAGTGACCATTATGCCACATTTTTTCTAGCAAAATCCTCTCTCCCTTGAACCAATCCCTCGTATCCTGGCTCGTAAAATAAGGGTGCACGTGGGTACCGTACCACCGTCGACATTACGATTCCGTTACGCCTTCACGCAAAAAAAAGTCCCAGTTTGGCCTCATTCAGCGGATCGTTACTGCTGCGTGCGACCTTGCACGAAAAAAATAATGAAACGGTCGAATAAAACGTCGAAATAATGGATTTCTCTTAATACGGCCAACCTCTTTCCTGTCAACCCCACAGCTACACGAACTCACGCTAACCCACAGACCTGACCCGCGGCTGAGTCTTCGTGTGGGTGTTAGGTGCTGCACTGATGTTATGCCTAAGACTTCTGTCTCATTGCCAGTACATCAACAAAGGCTAATGAGAGGGTACGCTATGTTACCAACATGTTTAAAAACATTGCTACAGCTAACATTATACCTAAGGCTCCTATTAGTGAGACCAAGGCTCTAAATATCTGCATATACTATCCTGTAAGTCGCGTGAATGAGGGGTGTGGGACGGGTAGAATAGTTTTACCTTAAGAACAAGAAAACATAGACTAAGTACTATGAATAATAGATGTTTGTTAATATTTATTAATTACAATTTCCTGCCCGAGGATTCGAAAGATGCGCTGTTTCAATTTAACTAATGCCAACTATTTGCCTACAATATTTAATTTAAAAATTTCAACCAATAATTCATAAACCAAGCCTTCATGCTTAAAGCCTATGATGCCCTTATTCTGTTTCAATTTTATTTCCTCGAAAAACACGAATTTTAAATTAGTTTATCATAAGCTGTCATTTAATTCTGAAGACATAAGCTCTTTCTTCTCGGTCATATGGACATTTACTATTAGCGTCTGATTTCAATTTTAATTTTTGAAAAAGTACAGTGGAAAGGTATATTCTGTTCAATTGAACCCTTGGATTATTTCTCGAAGATTAAAATCACGAAGAGTATGAGCCTATCATCTAACTTTCACTTAATGCTGGACTTTCGAGACTGAAAAAAAGGGAATGAGAAAATAAAACTGGCTGAAAGGGAGATGGAGCATAAGGAAAAATTCCTTTGGTACCGCATAATCAATGATGAGTTCTACCTTCATTTCCCCTCTTGCCAACCACTCCACCTCTGATTATTTAAATGTCCACCGCATGCTTGGCACACAAGGGCGCTCCATTTATCACGACGTCTACAGCACGCATACGATTCGGACCGAACTCCTCCCTTGCAGTACGCGAGTCACTCTCTCGGACTCACCTGATATCAGAGAAGCGATCACCATTGCAGATTTGCATCAACACGCATGGAAATTCAGCGGAACATCTGCCGTGCACGCTTATTTTAAGCGAATATGAGGCGAAGCAAGCACGTCGCTTGTAGGAATGAGCATTCATGTATGTACATATATACATAAGCTAGCATTTTAGTGACCTCTGCATATTCTGTCATAATAAACTTATATTCATTTATTTCTCTGATACCAGTATTCATCAGAGGTAATCCATTGAAACAATTTTAAAATTATTTTAGCTATTACCCCGATAAGATTGAGTCAAGTGATTAGATGAGTCATTAAAAAAATCCTACAATATCAATATCAAGCATATTTTATCAGGTAAACTATCCTTGTTTCAATTCCAGAATGTCCGATAAACCGTTTGTGGGAAATGAAACGTTCCACGTTTTTGTTTAGTGCTGTGAAACTCATGTCTCCTTCCTTGCCAACCAAACCAGAGACGTTTTGCCCGCTCTTCTGCCTTTTTTAACTTTTCCCTACTCCCAATTTCAGTTCTGTAAATCCCCCAAACAGTACTTGAACACATTCTATTCCCATGCCATCCTAGCTTTTTTGTATATGAAGCTCTCTTTCACTTTTATCTTAGATAATGACGCTATAGGTACTCATCCAAATCTTTTGGATTCCTTTAAAGTAGGTAGGTACTGTGGAAGCCTAGATACAATATGTGCGTTTATTATGTTCTTCACAGTTCCAAAATATGTCACCGAACTTCCCTGATATTTTTGATCACAAAAATTATTCTTCAAGAATTGGTAGGTCTGTTATTGGTAGGTCACTCTTACAAATTTTCCATCCACATTGGCTGTCTCATATTTTCCTTTCCATCAGTTCCGCATTTTAATGCAATGAATCCCTTTTTTTAAATGTTTCCTTTACATCTTCTAAATGCATTTGTACCATCCAGCGAATATTAGGTACTCTCCCTTCTACCTTACTCTGCATTTAACCGGTCTATTGCTTCTCTTTCCACTAATGCTAAACACTCCGCATTTAATAGAACCTAGTTATTACTTTTCACACACTATCATGAGGTATTGTGGCCTGATGAAGGGATTCGTTAAAAAAAATAAGTGAACGGAATGTACGGCAAAAGCTTGAATATGATATACATAGAAAAAGTGGTGAAGGGTGGGAAAGAGAAGATTTATGCTAAATTTAAGAGGTTAGCCGATGGGAAAATCGAGTGAAGATCTATGACGAATCAATATAAGAATTGTTGACTGATGCTGATGATGTGCTTCCCTTTTTCTCCCTAAAGAGTTTATACTTTATAATTAGCCTTCCTGTCCACAGGATCAACATTTTACGTACTATTTTCATGAAAACAACATTAAAGCGAAAGAATATTTTTTTGTTGATTTAATAGCGTTTTATTTAGCATACAAGGGCGAACGCCAGGAGTTCTTCTTCAGTGCACGCATCAGACATGCTGGTGGCGTGAAAGCTACTAAGAATAGCAATCACTCAAATATCCATCACATAAAAGAAATGCTGAGATATTTTTATATTATTCCATTCTAATACTCCATTCAAGGAATTGTCACATCAGACTAGTAGCCCATTGCTTGCCCCGTTTTCCTCCTTAGTCAATCTCTTATGTGACTACTTACGCCCTAAATAGTATAACTCTTCTCATGATAGTATTAACATTCCAAGACCTGTGACATAAATTAACTAAATAAGGTGGAATTTACCTAGTGACATATTACATCTTTAAGTTATACTTGCGCATTTCAATTCATTTACAGAAGAAGCCTACACTTGGCGTTTTGTATTTGTCTTGGCATTTGCCAAAAGTTAGTCATCCGCAAAAGTTAACTGTTTAAATGCTTAATTCAAATTAATCAACTTCAAATTCATAACACTCAATTTCACATTCATTATCAAGCAACCGAGAGATATTTTGAAAATTCTTCAACTGGATGTTTTGTATTTTTTCCCCTCATCTCCAAACACTACTGTCATAGACCGCATAAAATAATATCATTCCCTCATCCACATTTGTTCCTGAAGTCATCATCTAGAAGACTTCGGAGTATCTCGTGGCACTTATTTATTTTTTCGCAGCAGTGAAGTCGTCTCAAAGACGGAGCAGAACTCTTTTAATTAACATCCGGGTCCGATCCGCCTCACTCCATTTAATACAGTTTCCACCGTGCTCCGAAGACTTCATAGGAGTAAACCTCCTGCGGCTACCCCCGGCTATACAGCGCCGGACGCTCAGAATCCCCTTTTCCAATCGTTCGTTTCAAATGCCGGGTTCCACTTCCGCGCAAGTTATAACGTCCGACGAATACAACCGATGGAATGCCTTCGTCCATACCCCAGGACCTCCGGGGCACGAGGGAAGATATTAAATTTTAAACAAAAACGAGGAGATCCGACCCCTCCTCCCCGATTTCGCTTCACCGTCACGTTCCTCGCGCTCAGAGAACATCTCTTCTCCACCGTCGCGTCCGGTGGTGTGATCATCTGACCCAAATAGAAGCTGCCGCCCCCCCTATTCGGATATCTCCTCGCAATCCTCCTCTAACACTCCCTCTTCCCCGCACAAAATTGATTCCGTCCTCCTCTCGACGTGTCTCGAGGGCTTTCGTGGAAGAGGCAGCGCCGAAGATCGGAGCTGAGCGTTGTGGGCGGGAACCGACGTTCGGGTGCCCCAGCGCTCTCGTTTCCCGCCAACGCCAACGTTATCCGCGCCAAAAGTTGGCGGTGACGCGTTTCCGGCCTAGACGGAAACCCGCCAAAATCATTTCGCGGGTTGGGGAGCATTTTTTTGCCTACCGTACACGGTCATACTCCTCGAATGGAGAGAGAATAGAAAAAACGTACGCTCAAAGAGCTCGCTATTCGCAAAATGTCACCCGGGGAGGTGCGGTCTACAAATTGGAAAAGGTTACGGACGGTGAGAGACATAAGTTACTGCAATAGTAATGAAACGACGAGTACACGCTGACAAATACGTCGCCATACCCAGGAGAGACCAAAATCATCGGAGAGCTCATTTAAAATTGTATATATTTATTTCAGTATTCGCGGTTGAATGATGACTTGTGTTTAAGAGAATGTTATATGTAGAATATTATAGCATAAGTAATAAACTGTATGAAGCTTAAAAGGAGTTTGTTTATTAATCGTAGGAAAGTGGGAAATTGAGGGGAGAGAGAGAGAAATTTAAAATGCCGAATGTGGAGTGTTATGATAATGAAATTTAATGTATAAAAGGAATGAAAGCAAAATAGAATTAATAATGGAATTAAAAAATCCCATTAACAACAGCTTACCATTAGAGGAAGAAAATTATCATGCAACAGCATGGAGTGACAAAATTACAGTTCCGTATATATACAGAAGAGCAATATTCGTTTGCAGAATTCACAATAGAAGAGGAATACCAGCAAAAACTGGTGTGACCTATAAAATATTATTATTTATAATTGAGAAAAATATTTTTCCGCTAGAAAGAACATAAAGGAGACACGAAATTAAGCATTATAGATGTTATAAACAGCAAAACTAACTCACAAAGAATTTATTTTTAAAAAAAGTGGAGGAATTGCAAACGCATTGTTAACTTGGAAAAGAATTCAGAAGAAAACTTTTATGACAAACTTTGGGATATGTGAATTACTCAGAGGCAAGAACAGACGAAAAAAGTAGAACAATATATATGCGGTATTGGGGATAAAGACATACCGCGGTATTGATGTAGTAAGTCAAGATAAATGAAAAAGAAAAATTCACATTAAAATGAGTTTGCCTAGGCCACCGCTCCACCGTAGCTTATATAATGTAGAAATAACAACGGTAAGATTAGCTCCAGGAAATCTCATAATTGACAATTGAAAGAATTAGACTCCTCGGTCACATTTCACTTACAGGAGATCAAAGTGAATGTAGTGACTTGGGCGGTTATGATTTTTGTGTTCAAATATTAAAAACTTAATATTTATAGTTGACCTAACTACGCGGAGAAAAGAAGCACATTTCCAGCATGAGCTTAATTCAAATGCCAAGGATTTGTCTTCCTTTAATTACCTACAACCGCAGGTTTAAATTGATGGGTCATAGAAAAGTGCCTTCCGTTACGCATTAGTCAAATCAAAGTGGATAGATGTAATCGTAATCAAATATTTAGTACTCTAGCACTCTATGTAATATGCACGACGTCAAAACGGGAGCGCCAGTTATACATCTGCAAATCCAATGCCCTAAGCCTTTATTAAGTCATTTATGAAATTAGCGGAGGTGAATCATTTCTAATGATCATGAAGTCCAGCGTAATCAGGCATACATCACATGTTTTTTGTGGTGGAATCAAGTTATGTGAAAATCTGGAAATGCCAGATGTTTACCTCAATTACCTACCTAATTTCCGATCCCGAGAAGCTAAGCAAAAATTTTTCATCCATAACTTCATCAACAGAAACCTCTGATATCAAAGCATCCTAAATTAATATATATATGCCAACGCCAGATCGGCACATTCTGTCTACTCAAACGTTTGGACTTCGATTCCGACTATTAGAATCATTCTCTAAAGCTTGTATTACAGTGTGAAATATACCTTGGGGCTTCAGAGGGTATAATATATAACTAAACCGTTTTAATCTAAACCGGGAACTCTAAAAAAGAGCCCTCTTAAGAGATATCAAATTTCAAGACCCTATGTTTAGGAAAACCACACTATTTATCATTCCAAATGATTGGTTTTCGTACCATATACTTTTTCTCAAGCGACTGTTTCTCCGAGAAACATCTGGACTGGTATTCATAATTGATTTTGATTTTTCATCAAAACCACGTCTTGGAACTTGAGACCATTGACAAGCATTGAATGAATTTCGAGAGAAAAATCGCGTCAAAATCAGAAGGCGCCCCACAAAAAATCCTCTAACGTGACCAATGAATAATTCGATATTTTTAAAGGAAATACCTAGTCACGCAATCTTAAAAGCACGGTTAAAGGAACTGCCAGCGCTATAAGCCAACGGCTTTCCACCTCTTTATTGAGCCGCCTATGGAGTAAAAGCCTCCAAAAGCCATTTGTCGAGGAAGCAGTTCTGTGTGGAGGCTTGCACATTGCATGACAGGTAACTTGAGGATTTAAATGTCAATATTTCACAAAAAATCAAACGGGGATTCAGCGTAAAAGAGATGAATGAGTAGATGAATTCCAATTTATTGGTCGCCATTAACTTCATCAAATCGACATGAAATAAGAAGGGAAATACGTTCAATTATATCCACAGTTATCCAATTCCTAGCTAAAAGTAGACTGAACTAGTTCCCAGAATGGTATCTGCAGGCTGACGAATGGCTAATCTCCTTGGAAGATGCTGTGTCTGTTTGAAGTTTAAGATTGGCAAAGACAGAGCAATGAGACCAGAGAAGGATAGCATGCAATTAATGAATTTTATCATTGCCATCATTGCGTAGAAATGGTAGAGATTCATTCATTGCAAAATCAGTCATACGCGCTATAAATATCATGCTATGACATATATTTCGAATTTGGTGACGAAAGCAAATACTCGACTTAGCTCACATTAATTAGTGGTAAGATTTTATTTTTAATACAAAATCTTTGATTCAGGAAAATAGCATTGTTATTACTGTACATTGCAATCTTATCTTCTGGAAACGATTCTGTTCAATGGAATGTGAACAAAGGGTAAATTAGGTAATTGCGAAAAAAGATCACGGAAAATTCGTTGGCGTGAGAAAATAAATCAAACTACAATAAATGGATAAATATTTTCAAATATTAGGATGGCCTTGCCACCTTTCTTAAAAGAGAAGAATTGAAAAAAGCAAAGTTTGGGGAAATGAGGGGAAGTAAAAATGGAAGAAATCGTTCTGTTTCTCTATCTCTTCAGACATATTGTAAACAATAATATAATCTATTCTCCCAATATATCTCAGTCAGTATCACTCGTTTGAATAGAAGAAAATGAAGATGCCACTTGTATTCATATATTGTATAAAAAGTATTCTTGACTACATTAGCTCGATTTAAAAAAAATATAATAAAAAGATTGAGGAATGCCTATATGAGACTCTCTGTCGATGCACTTTGTAATTCACAAAGAATAAATAAATTTTCACTGGCCTTGGCTACATTGTAAAATTCAGCTACATACGTTTCAATGTCATCTATTTATCAAGTAACAATATGAATACGAAAATATCATGGATAAGCATTTCTAGTTTTTTTTACAAAATGCTTTGGGTAATGGTAGTGTTATAATACCTTACTATTTGTTATCACTATATAATACAATTATTACTGAATCCAAGTTTCCTTGGAAAAAAATCTATTATTTCCCAAATTCTTTCGGGGATTAAGCAACGTGATTGTACTACACACGAATTCTTAAGCTACATCTCGATAAATATCAGGTAAAGGAGCCATACCCTTGTCTCAACGGTTTATCATAGATTGTTTGCTGTAAATAATTTCTAAAAATAACTTAGTAAGCAACTCCCCTTCCAGTTATAACCGATAATTGATAATAAACAATTACTCTCGATGAAACTACACATCATCATCATCATCATCATCATTGGTCAACAATCCTTGGTTTGACGCAGCTTTCCACTCGATCTTCTATCGGCCAACCTTTTCATTGTGACGTAATTCTTCTCTTTTACATCCTTCACAACCTGTTTCATGTATCTCATACGAGGCCTGCCTTTTACAATCTCCCCGTTCACTTTTCCCTCGACGATAGTCTTCATCAGGCCATCGTATCTCAAGATATGGCCGATTAAGTTTTCCCTTCTTCTTTTTAGAGTTGTCAGCAGACTTCTCTTTCCTTGCACTCTTCTCATCACTTCCTCGTTACTTACTCGGTCGATCCATTTAATCTTCAGCATTTTTCTGTAGCACCACATTTCAAATGCTTCTACCCTTTTCTTCTCCGCTGCTGTCATCGTCCATGATTCACTGCCGTAAAGAAACATGCTCCAGATGTATGTTCTAATGAACTGTTTCCTTACTTCTATGCTTATAGGTAATTTCTGCTGTAAATAGATTCTTCTTTTGAAAGAATGCCCTCTTTGCCTGGGCTATTCTACTCACTATTTCTTTCTTGCTTTGTCCATCGTTGGTTACTCGGCTTCCTAGATAACAGAACTCTTTAACCTCATCAAGTTTTTGTTTTCCTAGTTTGACATTGGTTTTTGCCTCTTCTTTCTTGCTGCACACCAATATCTTAGTCTTCTTCTTATTTATCTTTACCTGATATCTGGCCATAGTCCTTTCCATGGTTGTTACCATCTTATTCAGCTCCTTCTCTGTTTCTGCCATGAGAGCTATGTCATCAGCGAATCGTAGCATACTGATTGTTTCTCCGTGGACTCTTCGTGGACTCTCCGTGGACTCCAGAACACTTCTCCTTGACTTCATTTATGGCTCTCTCGATATATACATTAAAAATTACAGGAGACAGTGCGCAGCCTTGTCTCACTCCTTTCCTTATTTTTGCCTCTTCACAGCTGGGTCCAGATTTAATCACAGCAACTTTGTCTTTGTACAGACTGTGTATAATTCTTCGGTCATTGTAGGACATTCCAATTTCCTTTCAGAATTCCAAACATTGAATCCCAATCCACGTTGTCAAAAGCCTTCACTAAATCCACATGCAATGAACGTCGGTTTGTTCTTCTCCGTTCTGTTGTCTATGAATAGCCTAAGGGCTAATATTTCTTCCCTTGTACCCTTAATTTTACTGAATCCGAATTGACCTTCATCCAGGAACTCCTCTGCTTTTCGTTCTATTCTTCTGTAGATGATCCTGGTCAGTATCTTCGATGCATGTGTCAGGCTTATAGTCCTAAAATTTTCGCATGTCTCCGCTCTCTTCTTCTTGGGAATAGGAATGATAATATTTTTCTCGAAGTCCCTTGGAATTTCTCCTGTTGAATACATGTAGCAGATGGTTTTGTAGAGATGAATTAATGTCTTCTCTCCTGCATTTGTAATTAGTTCTGCAGGAACATCATCAATGTGAAGCCTTATTCATCCGAAGGTCCCTTACTGCAGGGTCGAATTCCGATCTTAATATTGATGCCCCATATCATCTTTTTCCACTTCGCTTTCCTCTTCAATAGCTTTTGTGCTGAGATTTTTTTCGATTGTATAGGTCTTCCAGATATTCTTTCCATCTCTTCACTTTGTCCTCGTTTTCAATCAATATTTCTCCATTCTTTTCCCTTATGGCATTGCATCTTGCGCTCCGTTCCTTGAAGTGGCTCCTCACTATGCTGTAGGCCGCTTTCACGTTTCCAAGTGCAAGGTTGCTTTGTACATCTTCGCATAGATTTTTCAACCACATCTCTCTAGCTTTCCTTGCTTTGCGACTTATTTGTTCCTTATTCTTTTGTAGAAAAGCTGCCCTTCTTCAGTCTTCGCATTCTTGTACTTTCTTCTTTCTTCAATCAATTCCAAGACTTCCTCCGTGATCCATGGCTTCTTCTTGGCAACTTTTCTTCTTCCAAGAACTTCTTTTACGGCATCCTGTAGTCCACATTTAATATTTTCCCAACGCTCTTCCATTGATTTCTCTTTCAGGTTCTCTCCTATGGTGTTTCCCACTGCTTTTTGAAATGCCAGCTGATGTTGAGCCTCCTTTAGTTTATCTAGTTGCCATATATTCATCTTTGTTTTCTTCAATTTCTTGAACTATTGATGGCATTTCATCATCACTAAATTATGGTCACTGTTAATGTCTGCCCCAGGGTAGCTTTTCCAGCCCTTCACTTGGTTTCTAAATCTCTGCTTCCCTAAACTGTAGTCTATTTGGCATCCTCTTCTGTCTCCTGGCATTTTCCATGTGTGTCTTCTTCGGTTGTGATTTTTAAACAATGTGTTGGCAACCACTAACTTATGTTGAGTGCAGAACTCCAGCAGCCTTTCTCCACTTTCGTTTCGGTTTCCCAATCCGTACTTTCCAGTTATTCTTCCATCTTGACCTTCGCCGACGATAGCGTTCCAGTCTCCTAAAATAATTAGGTTTTCTTCTCCTCTTACCTGTTTTATAACTTCCGTGATATCTTCGTAGACGTCTTCCACTTCTTCATCTTCATAGTCCTTCGTAGGCATGTTAACCTACACCACCACGGTATCTACAGGTTTGGTCTCGATCTTCACCATTATTATCCTTTCATTGTACTGCAGGATGCTCTTCACACGCATTCCGGCGCTCTTTTTGAGTATGATCCCTACTCCAGCATTACCATTTAGTGATCCTGCATGTATAAGCCTGTAGCTTCCACTCCAAAAGTCTCCTTCTTCTGGCCACTTCATTTCGCTGATTCCTAATACGTCGAGGTCCATTCTTCGCATTTCTACCTTCAGGCTCTCCAGGCTTCCACAGGTCCGAAGCGATCTCACGTTCCATGTTCCTACCCTAAAAAGTGTATCACATTTGACTGATGTACTCTCATGGATAGTCCCCGCCCGGAGATCCGAATGGGGGACTATTTTACCTCCGGAATATTTTGCTCGAGAGGGTTCCATCACGTCTAGATAAGAAAGAAAAGAGTGGAGCAGCAGCGACTCCTCGGGATATTAATGTGGTGGTTTCCCCTTGCCTTCCACATCGCAGTACTACAGCCGTTAAAGTAAATGCTACCACACCTGTAGTGAAATGAGTGTCGCTGTACCGACCACTGTGGTTTCAAACTTCACTCATGTGAAGAAGAGCTGCTGCCCTCTCCTCCGGGTGATAAGAAGCGTAATTATTAGCGGCCTCTCGTCGCCAAGTCACGGCATCTTCACAGGTTCTGTATTATTTAGAGGCCTATCTTACCCAGGGATAGACCAATACCACCTCGGAATGCCGTCACTTTTTGTCCACGACTGCTTCTTTGACGAGTAAACTCGCTTATCTCGCAGCTAACCTCTGTATCTAGAGGTCGACCCACCATCCGCAACCTGGTGGACGCACTCGGTGGCCATAAGCTCAGCCGCGAGATGAAACTACACCACACTTTAAATTTTACGCCTCCATCCACTGTACACATAAGAACTTTCATAGTACGTTGCGGTCGATAACTTGGTATGATAACCGAAGAGTTTGGATGGCCAAATATTTTGCTTCATTATAATTACTGACACGAGCGAGTCCATGAATACGGTATGACAATAAATAATCCGATATGCTGGTATGCTGGTCCGGTATCCGGTAGGCTGTAGACCTGCCTTAGGCCACTTGAAGCTAGAATTTATATATTCCATTAAATATAAGTCGTATAAATAAGTCGTTTTCACATTTCCAGTATTTATGTGTCAGGGACAACGAATCTCCAATCTCGGGATTAGGCAAAGTGGGAATAAGGAAACAGTGCCAAAATTTTCAGAAAACTAAAACAGTTATATTACGCAAAACGGAGGGAAAAAAGATATTTCAAATGGAAAAGGTGTGTGAACTGAAAGGCACAGAATTGGCGTTAATATGTACGTAAAATGGTCAAAATGATCAACTGTACTGAAGGATGAATTAAAAAAAAAATATTTATTTAATTACTTGATCTTGCAAATTCATGACCATAACCAACTTATAAGAGAAATTATTTTTAAATATATAGTACTTTTATGAAATTTAATACTTTTCCCTTATGTACCCGAAAAGAAACCTTACACCGGAAATGAACATAACAATGTGTGGGTTGAAAACTGCAATAATTTAGAAAAAAGATGATATTTGCTGATATTTTTAATAGCCTGGAATCTTGTCCTATACTATATCATCAGCTGAAGTGTATTGTTTTACCTCATGGTGTAGTGATATGTTTTTCGATCTTTTTCTCAAAATTCTACTTTAGAGGTCACCATTTACGACCAAGAAAAAAAACAAAGATCTTTTTATTTCATCCAACCATTTGAAATTAAATTGGTTGGTTGAAAATTTCCACCAACAATTATTCTAGAAGGGGTTGCATTCTTTCACTCCCTATTGGCATTAGTCAGGAAGCAAGATTAGTGAATATTTTTTAAAGTACCTCCAATGTTTTCGCCTGGTTTTGCATGAGAATATTGCACTGTGCACCATGGATCCAGATGGGAATTTAGGAAAGATACTCATACGTGTAAATATGAAAACAAAAGTGGTGAAAAGTCATTTCAGCCGCGAGGCAAACTTAAGAGCATTTCAGTACACCAAAGCAAGAATTTACGACCTTCCACCTTTTTAGGCCGAGAGAAAATTTACGAAGGGCCTCTGGGAAATATTGCGCCCCTGTCACATCTCTGTTCAACGCTTTATTGGCGAGTAAATTCAAAAGCATAGTCTCGCGCAGAATAGCGCTATTCTGCGCGAGTACATGGCTTATTTACGACCGCTGAATATTCTGTGAATTTTTAAGGGAAGATCAGTAGGACGAATGGTATGTTTCGAAGGTTTCTTGCACTCCTCCATAAAATTGTTCATCCGTGTCGATTCCTTCACGATGGATCTCATTCCCACACAATGCAAAATGTTATCACGTGTCCCACACTCTTTGGTTTTGGAAGGCGTGGGTTATGGGGAACATTTACCCGTCAGTCGCATTGGCTTTCATGGGCCATCCAGCAATCACGGAAGACTGGTCGATGCCTGCTTTCGGGTGGAATTTTCCGAAATTTCCATCCGAAAAAAAATATTTTATGAAAGATGGCCCCTTTCTTGGAAACCTCACGGGGAAAAAAACCCGCCTGCTAGACTCTAAAAGGAATTCAAATGCGACTGAAATTTCAGCATGAATGAGCAGAGAAGACGGGATGCGATGATCGTGAGTCTACTCAAAATCGCGTACCCACAACATTCCCCTATTTCCGCCCATTGAAAGGCACGTTTTTTAGCTTTGAGGACGCTCTAAGAAATACAATTGCCCATGTCTCTTTACTGGTATCCCCTCTCAGTATAATTTCTCGGCCTTGCTCCCTTTATAAGAGTTTAACAAATTCCCTTAGATTATCCACTCCTCTACGTTTAATGAACTTATGCTCCCAAAGGGGTCTTGTACACTTATACAAAGCGAAATCAGAGGAAAAAGTTACCAAATAAATGAAAAGGGAAAAGAACTTGAACGGAACAAAGCCCAATATAACAATCCATAAATCCTTTGTGTAGTGGAAAATCCGAAGTGGCCATGCTAGGTGTCACTCTACTAGGAATGATGTGGGTAATTATTTAGACCAAGGATTGGCAAATGTTTTAAGGCAGAGGATTGCAAATTGTTTATACATATATTTAAAAATTATCGGAGAGCCATCAATAAGTGTGAAGAGAAGATGCATATAAATATGAAGAGGTCAGCTGATAGGAGAATTAGATAGCTGGCCCTGACAATTCAATCTCAGGATTTTTGAGCGAACATGATGAATTATGTTTAAACGTACAGAAAAGTTAGAATAAAGTTGAAACAAATTAATGAAGACTCTACCACAAGTGTCAGTTTTGGAAGAGAAGTGAAACTAATTGGAATAAATAAAAAATATATTAACATAAGGATGAAATGTAAATTAATTATTTACTCCAAATGGGTTTCAGCTAATTGCCAAAACCATATCAAAGAGAATATGATATATCTGTTAATTTAGGAAGAAGGACATAAATACTGTCAAAAGAATAAGCGTGCACGACATCAATTGCCATTAGTTTAAGTGCTATTTTGATATGGATCACTAATCCATTCCTTTTCCTCATTGAGTGAATCATAGTTACATATCATTCGTTCTGATCACAAAGAAAAAATTTATGTGACCCTATGCCAACTAAATATTAGCTACGTTCTTTCATTTGTCACACTTAAGTCCTATAAAGGTGAAGTTCATGCCTAGAATCATGTCACTACTGCTTGTCACATTAGAAATATTGAATGCTAATTAAAAACTCATATAATCTCCACCTCAAAAATAAATTCAGCCTGGGTGCCAATTTATTGACAGTATTTCATATTTTTTCAACACCACGTCAGTGGTTTTGTTTGAAAATGGAATATAAGTGCAAGAAGTAACGTGAGGCTGGAGGTACGTGTGACTACGATTCAACTTTAATCGTTAAAGGTAATCTTCATTCCACCTTCCTAGACTGGTAGGATACAATTTGTAAGAGATTATTTGGAGAATAGAAATATTCTGAAAATAAAATAACAAACTTTTGATTGGGGCATAAAACATAAAGTGTTGCCTGACTAAAAAAATTCAATCGGCAATTGATACATTTGACCCTGAAGGATTTATTTTGGCCCTCAACCGAGTTGAATATTACGACAAGGAAGCCTTTCACAGCCTAAATTACCAAGTATTCACTATTCTGACGACACTGAGATTAACTATAACTCTAACTTTGTCGATTAGTATCTAAGGAGGATTCGACCAATCAATAAAAGAGTAAAGTTTGTATTACGTTTAAATATTAAACGCTCGCATAACGATCCACCAATTGATTTATGCACGCTTGCACCGAAAGTGTTCGATTGCCGAAGCAGTGGAATTGATTATGGGGAGTGCGTCCCGATTCTCGCTTCAATTGTTTTGGCGGGGCGTCAGCGTTTCCAGCGATGCCTGCTCAGTCCAGCGTGGCGTCATGATAGCGCTGATGTGCGTTGACGACAGAATTGACATCAATGTCCCTTCGCCTCCTCTAGAGCGTGATAATGGGTAGTGATATAGGGCGTATTTTAATCAAGCAAATTGATTATCGTAATGGACAGCACATTTTTTAAATGAAAATTCGTAATAATGCACATAAAAATATTTTTAACTTGGCCGTTTTCGACAACTGTTGGTGGCGAGGCAGATTTAACCCGGAGATCTGCTTCTTTTCTGATCTGCATCAACAGAAAGTACTTATTTATTTTGATATTACCTTCTGATTTTTTTTAAATTCATAGTGTTTACCATCATCGCCATTTTAATACCACTAGTTGCCTATTTCATGAACCAAATGACCCTCCTTGCTCAATTGGGACATGGGTTACTATTTTTCTGGCATAACGGGGATAGGTTTGAACGTAGAAATAAATGGTTGTTATTATCATAATATATTATTCTACTAGAAAATGCTTTTTATCTCGTTATCTACATGTTTTCGTCGCCATGATAATGACTTACGATGATTCATATGTTTACAGATCAATATCTTAGCCATTGTAAAATAGAAATATGATCGACTACCGATAAAAGAAAAACCATATTGATTCAGGCAATGTGTTTCACAGATATCTATTTTTTATATATTGCATCTTTCGCTGAAGGATAATAATTATTTCATTAGAGTACCGGAGACCAAATTCTTAGAGCCATTTTTTTATGAATAACAGCATGAAAATAGTAATTTCCTATTAATTAAAAATGGATAATTTAGGTCTACATAGTAAGGCATGATAGATAAGGATTTAGGAGGATAGGACTTCCGCAAAATAATCTAGATTCCATGATAACATTATTATTTGAAAATAGAAGGATATTCGCCTTATAAAGACCATAAGATCTAAGCCTACTGAATTGGTGAAAAATAGTATATATGGTGATTTGCTGTTAACTGATATCAGTTAAATGTTAAATCTGTTTCTCAAAGTTGGTATATTACTTCAATGACTATTGATACTACACGATATTAAAAACCGGATCCCATTAATTTATAATGAATTCATGGACAGGTTTAAATTTGATTTTCGCATTTAGTAGTTCCGACGTAACTGAAGACCAATTTTCTCTTGATGCGTACACTTTTCCACCAATCCCCTCCTCGTATCCTCTACCCTGTTTACCTCAAAGCCAAATATTACTCCCTTCACCGCAGTCCGTCTTATGCGGCCCCCGCATGAGTATTTCTCACGCAGCCAGGATCGACGCGATGCAGGCACGCTCATCTCTCTCTTGCCCAGCCGGCAGTCCGTCCGTCTCCCAATAGACGAGACACGAGCAGGGCTGCCACTCTCAAAAAGTTAGTTCCGGGAGGTTTTCATTACAGACGTAGGGAAATTGAGAGGATGTTAACTTCACAGCAGAATTGAAACCACTGTAGAATTGGTGTTTTGCATCAAGGCACAATATTTATGTGAAATTCAATAACGACTCGCGACACTTATATAATAGTGAAGGGTTTTATACCAAATTATGACACCAGCCTTGTCAAGTCGGTAACGTACCGAACAGGCAACTTTTTTAGGTCGTGGGTTCCACATAGGTGTCGTTGATATACTTCCATTAAATTTTTGTCCTGATTCAGCGACTGTGCCAGAGGGTGCAGTATCATGAAAATATTGGGAACATATACTATTTTAATCCTGTTACATTTACTTGGCTTTCTGAATGGGTTATATTTACTACCTGATAGCAGAATTGTCTTTTTCACATTATCCGAAGATATTTTCAAATATCCCTAAAAAATGGTCGACAATTTTTAATTTATGGCCATCACATTAATGATAGCAGTGCTTATTTCGTCTTTTTCCACTATGCCTATATTGTTAACTATTGATATAATGGAAACTAATTATCCTGCCCTTTTCAAAATTTGTGACGCAGCTATAAAAAATTTAGTTAAATAAGATTAGAGAGATAGATTGTCGTACCGATAGATTCTAAATAGCATTTTTCCCCTGTACTGTAAGAGAACAGAATAGGCAGCATAGCAAAGGGATAGGTAGGGGAAATATTTTAGAGTAGTCTGTAGTGCATGATGCATGTATTAACCCCTTAAATACTAAAGATACTAACAATCTAGTTGCATGATACACTATAGTTGCTTTTTTGCATGTTAGTAGTGCATGCTAGGTGATCTTCACCCCATGCCACAAACCCTCGCGGTGGTTTGCAGTGTATCGTGTAGATGTATATGTAGATGTATAAAACTGTTACAGCCATTGCACACTTCTTTTATTCTCTTCTTCTATTTCTAGGACAAGTAAACCTTTCAAATACAAATCAAAGAAATAATGCAAGCCTTTCATGTGAGACTTAGATAAAATTCCTTAATCACGGAGGTGGGAAAAATATTTAAAATTGTTGTCATATTCTTGGAGCTTCTTAGCGAAACCGGAAAAGTTGGCAACCCTAGGTACGAGGCGCCGTATTTTGCCATCGCCTTGCTCAGGCTGGGGTGAGGAGCGGCGCAAAACGAGCGGAAAGGGTGCAGGAAGGCGAGGTGGAGTAGTGAAGGAGGGAGGAAACTTCTAGCATGGGAAACCGTTGCGCGCACAACCATCGCTCGGTCCGTGATGCACTTTTGAGATTCATATCGTGTTGAGGTATGCCTCGGGTCGTTACATTACGGTGTGATGCATTGCCTTAACGGCACTTTTCCCCCGGCTTCCCCCAAAAAGCTCCTTCCTTAGCGAGGCGAACGACTTCTCCACGGATGAAAAATCCTTCCCAACCCTTCAGCCGTCCGGAACTCGAGGCATTTTAGGTCGTGCCGGGCGGAAGAGAGAAAGGGAGAGAGCGGAGGGACGGGGACGGTTGGAGGCGGAAGGCGTGCTTCGGGGAGTCCCAAGGAATCTAAGCAATGGGAGGTGTAGGCGGGAGGAAAATATTTCGGGATTCTTTCATAACTTCCAGCGAGGTCCCGTCACTTTTTCTTTTGCATGCAATCTCCTCCATACTAGCTTTGATTAAACTGTTATTTCTATAACTCTCTTCCTCACTTCCATCTTGCCCTTCTTACCACCCCTGAAATGGAGGTAAGAGATAAATTGTTCCTCGTAGAGTGAGAAATTAGAAATGATCGCACGGCACGCTAAATAATTAGCTTGAGATAGCTGCTGAATTCCCAGAAAATATGAACTTGCTCCACATAACATAGTACTTCTACTGCAAAATTCTCATCCACTAGTCACTTATTGCATTCTCCATGATAGAACTAAACATAAATTAGAAACTATGGGGAAAAGTTGTCCGGTATGCACTTTGTGACGATAGAAATTTCATTTCTTAGACGTAAAATTTAGTGATAGTTTAGTTAGCACTGGAACAGCACACATTTGAGAATAATACTAGGTATTACTTTTCATTTATCAAATTTCAGATTTCCTGAAAAACAATAACAAAATTTGATTGCCAAAGGGCAAAAGAAGTGGCAATTCAAAGTAAACCATTAATTGACAGCAACATTTACTATAAGCTTTCTGACGACTCACTGGCCACGAAACACCGGTAGCCAAGAATTGCTGCATTCACCCCAAATTCCCCATTATTGTGCTAGGAATCTATAATATATGTATATTAACTAAATAACGGTGTTTAAAATAAAAAGAAAATAGTTCTGTGGTAACTAATAGAGAGAAAATGTAATTACTGACCTTTAATATGACGAAAAATATAAGTTTTAAGACTATAAGATATTAAATTCTTATAGAGTTGAAAATGTAGGCCACATATTGCATATAATATATACTCGTGGGCAATTATGTAGTCACTACTTAGTAAAGATACATCATTTCACCCAATGGCTGTGGTAAGCCATTAATTTTGGTAATTAATAATTTGTCAGCATGGAAACTAAATAGAACAGTAAAAGATTTATTGTAGTCTACAATTCGATTAATCATGAAAATAATTCAGCGTAAGCATGGAAATGCTCCGAATTGATATTTAATGTCATACAAGTAAGGCGCTATACAGAAAAATGGCAAATTATCACGAATCCACGACATATCTCAAGGTTGTTTTTTTGCTACGATTGATGCTCGAAGTGCCAAATTCTGAATCTCAAACTGATCTATGTTCAGTCAAATCGTCGATGAATGTTAATAAAATATGTACGTTACATGCAACTTGAATTCCAAAAGATCAATTCTCAGTTCAATTGCACGGAAAGAATCAAAACAATAAAGTCATTCGCCAATGCATACAATGTACGTTGGAAACTTAGAAAATCCAGGAAAGAAGCGAGCCTAGTTATATTTCACGAGATATGCCACAATACTCTTGAAAGAGTTTATGAAAATAATATGCTTAAATTAGATGCTTAATTTTAAATTTAAAAAATGCTATGCGATTTCTCGTTCACATAATTCCAATTTAACAAGATCTTGTACCTTACTTATAATTCAGATGTTGGACTTTATATATTTTGGCCAGGAGGAAATCATACTCCTTTTCAAATCCTTTCATTAACTAAGAGATCATTTCCCTCAAGGTTGAACTTTATTTGCATAAGTCGACTCTCTGCATGGATAGACGAAAAGGTGAGGTGAAAAAGAACCCACTCTAGTGCTGATGAAGCTCTCCCATTTTGCCTCACCCAAGAAACTGTTTGTTCGTCCATAATTAAAACCTTAAGTCAATCTAGCCGGATAAATTCTTTTCCTTAGACCAGAGAAGGCGCTCACGTAGGCGAAGGTAATATCATTCTCCATTATATCACTAAGAAATCACCACGGTCATCCAATGATTAGGCATAATGTTTTACCGACATAAATGAATCATATGTCTTTTTCCCATACTATGCTGTTTCCCAAACATTTTCCACCCAGTTTAAGGTCATATGTGCAACGCCTCATAAAAAAGTATTAATTTATAAATTACACACTATAGATGGGCAATTATGAGCTAAAGTAAACGTATAAAATATTCTCTAATCTAATTCTAATCTATTCTCTATTCTAATAATTTTTGTCTTCTTCTGTGGACCAAAACAAACACAGCTTTGCAAACGTTTGTCGTCAGTAATTCTCTGACTATGACAGGAAAAATTAAATTATTGCAACAAAAAACACATTAATAGCTGTTTAGAAAGTTATGATTCATTCTTATAATTGCAAGCATCTTCATTAGTAAAGCACTGCTTTCTATAGGTAAAGGACTTTAGAAATGGCACTAGCAACAACAAGGGAGAAACATATGTTCAGTAACACAAATTTTTAGTTATGTATTCAATAAACGAGAAGAAAATCGATAAAAGAGCTTTAGAAATAGTATTTTTTTTTAGATTCGAATACAAATAATTCTTGACTAAAAGGTTATTCGTTTTATGCATTGCTCAAAAGATTAATTAGATGCTTTGTAAGAGGGAATTCAAGATAGATAATTGCACATACATCAGTAACGCTGATTGAAATGTTATTCCATGGGTGCTAACTTATTTATGAAAATTGTTTCAGTTGGCATGATGAAAAATCATCCTTTTTGAAATTTTGCATGAATAAATACGCCTCCACATTGCATTACACCCCGAATGAGTTCAGGAGTGCATAAATTAATGAAAATATGTTGTTTTACTATAGGAACGGAATTTATACATGCTTTTCCACTTTCTTTGAGTATCTTTGGTAACTGGCCGCTGAATGGCTATTGGAAAAAAATGGCCATAGAGTGCAAATCACACTTCACTGGGGGTTGTAGCACACAGCACACAAACACAAGGTGTTCCCTAATTATTTACTCTCAACGACAGCCGTTGGCAGAGCTTTTGTCAGTGATTTTCGCAGCTGATGTTGTTTATCTAGTAAATTTTAAGGCTCTTCAAGTACTTGCGTACTCCCGTTAAACATCTCTCCCTGCAATTTAACTGCCCAACACTTCACGATAGGGTCAAATATGTTGTCTAACGCAAAAAGTGTTTGGTACTGTTTATAGTGATGAACTCAAACGAGTAAAGGTATCGTTGACTCAAGTAAATGGCAGCTCAAGCATTAAAAGCTGTTGATACGTAGACACTTCAAAAACTGGAAACTGATTTTCCTGTTTTATGATAACTTATATAAGTGATAATATAAAGCTTTGATGAAAATCACCACTCTGTCATTCCTTCGGATAAATAATTATCTGCTTTGGGAACCAAAATAATAACTTAAATGAGGAGCTACAAGTATGCAAAATCTACATGTTACTTCCCAAGTCTTAGACGATAACCCCCGCTGACACTCAGGTTAACCACGACCTACTTGAGGAAGTCATCATGGCGGTGTGCAGTCCCAACTTCAATTTCAACACGTTAGGACTCCGGTCTCAAGAAGAGGGGCCTTAAAAAGACGTGTCTTCTCCAACCCTCTCTCTCCCTTGCGTGAGATGTATATTTGCCTCCGAGTTCCTCTAGGGGCCTCGTCGCGGCCAGAAATAGTCGGGGATCTCCGTCTGCCTATCTCTTGCTACCGTCTCATACGCCCCCCGCAGAGCGGTAAGATCCCCCTCAGAGCCAATGAGAAGATCTTTCTTCACCGACGCACCCAGACGGTGGATTTGGGTGTGAGCGCATACCACGGGAATGCTGTCGGAGTGAACCTTAAGTCGCCTGCCACCCCAGCGCTAGGCGAAGTAACAAGACGCATCAGATTTACTTAGGCATCTACATCATTCCCGCGGCTTTAAACACAATCATTTTGTCATTACAAAAGTTAACATAAATCCTTCTTCATAGACTCCGAAAATCTATTAATTTCCACTCTTGCGAATACTCATGCATTCTTAGTAAAACCAGCGATGATACTTAAATATACAGGCAAAAGATATTACTCTTGCAATTACTGTATACTGTTTTGCATTGGTTTTTCATGATAAATCCTGTTTCATATAGTTACGAAACCTACAATTTCACTTAACACTTCATGAACACATTCGTATGAAGTATGGCACTCTATGCATCAGAGACACTGAACATCTGAAAAGCAGACCAGAGAAGAATGGAAGCCTTCGAAACATGGTGCTGGAGGAGAATGTTGAAAATTAAATGGACAGATAGTGAGGTAGGCACAAAGCTATACAGCTAAAGCTACAAAGCTAGTTATACAGAAGAGCGGATGAAAAAAGAACAACGTTGAAAACCCTACGTAAAAGAAGAACCGTAGATAGATTGGACATACCTTGAATGAATCATTTAGAAATATCATTGAAGGGAAAGTCCCTCGAGGACGACCAAGGGACAAGTATAGAGGGCAGATAAAGAGAGAGGTAAAAGAGGAAACATAGCAGGGCGTGAGGGAATTATCACTGAACAAGACAGAATGGAAGGCTGCAGTAAACCAATCCTAGGATTGAAACACTGGTGATGATATATATAACCGATACATTCCTTATTTTTGGAAATTTTTATTTATTAGAGTTCAACACTAATGCTGGTTTTTTGATAGATGAGGGTACAGCTGACCCCGTACGTGGCATGAGAAGTTCACACATTCAGTGTAGATGGCCAGCTCCATTCCCTGGGCCACTTAACCCATTGACTTACAATTTTTTCTAAGTCCTTACCCCAAAAAAGACTTATTTATTTTTTAGAAGGTCAATTATTGATAAATATTTTATCATTATTTATTGATAATTATTGAGTGATGTTATAGTATAAATTTTATTATAACATTTATATTATAACATCCCTTGAAAAAAATAATTTACAAAATCAGCAAATCACCATCTTTGTAAGTGAAGGGCACTTTCCAGAGGCCGGTAAATCACTGTCATTGTAAGCCAATGGGTTAAGACTTCCTTCTAAGTTCTGACCGTTCTGACACGCAGAAAATCGAATCGCGAGGATTTTAGGCGGGGGTGTCCAGATTGGCTTCTGCATGGAAATCAGAATCGCTATTTCGAATATGGTAAGACAACCTGACCCAGTATATAACGTAGGAAAATTTGGACTAATAAATGTACAGAGATGTGATGTGATAACCTGCCATAACTGGTAGCAGAAAATAAAACAGCGCGTACGTTATGCATATCACGTCCTTAAATGCCATTGAATTTCGTACTTAGCAACCCGAAGGTCACACGCTAAAATTATCCAGGAAATTTGAGCGTGTGATGATAAAAAACCAATGAATCCCTTATTTTTGGAATTTTTTTTATTACATCAGGAAAATATGGAGAATGGTACTCTATTTATATGAGTACTAAATTGGGACTCACCCAATGTAGTAACTGATCACATCCTGGGGAGTTACTGCTCCTAAGAATTTATCTTATGATTAAGCAATGCAACATAATAATAGGAAGAACCTAAAAAACCTATTTATATTCACAGTATTATGATATTTTAAGTAATAGGGTTATCTATACGAAAAAAGCTATTCAAGTTCACTTCGAGATTTTCACATTATGACTACAAATCCTTCACGCGGGAAATATTTTTGTACATTCAGTACTAATTTGCAAATATTTATTTCAGTGAATCATGTAAAGGTCCATTGTGAAAATGTGAAAAAACTAATAGATGGACCATGGCCAATTCATGGCCCCATTAGCGAATTTTTGTAAACATCCACCTAGCGTTTTTTTTTATTTCTCGAAAGAATTAACGTTGGAAAATAATGCATCGCTAAGATTATCAGTGCCAGCAATTGAGTGGAAGTTGAGGTGTAAGTACGCAGAGTATCCAGAGGCTCTCAGAATCGCGAGGAAAATTATTGAAAAAATTGACATGGCAGGAATCGTGATGGTAGGCAGACAGATAACTTGATAGGAATTTTTTTAAACAGGAAAGACTGATTTGTAGGATAGAGTAGATATTCCTTCCTACACGATTAATCTTAAAATATATTCAACAAATTAGAAATATGTCTATAGAAAAGTTAAATTCAGTTTTATTCCACATAATTACGACTTTACCTTGTTGACCGTTTTTGACCACTTCAGATCATTATCTAGAGCAGAATAGCCAAGTATATATTATATGTAGGCATGTCGATATTCCACAAGGTCAAATTGTTTGTTTTTGCTATGATACATTTTTTTCTTGGGTTCAAAGTCATAATTGCAAGATCTCTGAGGTAACATATATAATAATAATTAATATATAATATTAATATAATAATAGTATAATAATATTTTTTTTTACATTCTCACCACCCAATTTAGTACCTGCTCATATTCTGGGGAGTTACTTCTCCTTAGAGGATTTTTTAAAAATATTTTATAATAATTATCTTAACACTGGGCGAGATATTTTGAAGGGTGTGATAGAGCGAAGAATATCACGCAAGTGGGTTGAAGGGAAAAGAAAAACTTGTTGTTTGACTAGAACAATGTCATGATAGAAATATGCGTACTTAAAATAGAGCATTATTTAAGAGAGACAGGTCGGGAGAGTGATTAAAAATCCATTAAACCTGCTGGCAGAATACAAATAATAATAATAATAATAATATTAAAATAGATAGCAGCATCTAAAAAAATAAAGCTATTTTCTAAATAAGTCGATAGGAAATCGTGTTTTTACGACCAAATTTTATTCCAGAAGAAGTTGTATAGGTTAAACAAGGCAAGGCTGTACTAGGAGAAAGCCTCGTAAGAATAGCGTTGCCATAAAGTAAAAGCCAAGTCCTTGCGCAGTTATGATCATCACATTATATAAACCTTAAGTCATTAGTATTTACCCAAATTGTATTGGCAACAAAGGGGACATCGAGTGAAGTATCACATCCTAATATACAGCGGAAAAATTTGCAGATATATTTTCCTCCCACTCTACCCACCAATCCTGGTTTAATATTTAAATGGGTAGTTTCTCATCTCCACCTGGCGAGGGATTAGGACAAAAATTAGCATTTCAGCTTTTTCCTCAATTCCGTAACACATTTCCCCATTCATAGAATCCCGTTCAATTCGCGGAGGGGACTGGACCGTTGGTAGTCCGAGGGGGATTTTTTAGGGGCGCAAGTTTTACGGGCCTCAATATTCAGATTTTTCACAATTTTTTCTTCGAATTCCCACACCTCGAGAGAAGGGATTAAGCTGCAGTGGCGTGAAATTACAAAGATTAGGTGGAGCCGCCGTGAAAAATTTTAGCTTCGATATTGACATGGTGAAATTTTAGAGTATGGCATTAAAATAGAATACCATAATTGTACCTTTTGGTGAATGTGTGGATTAATTCACAGAGGATCATGAATTAGAGCGTACAAAAAACTGGGTTCAATAATTTATAATTTAGTAATAGCATTTTTAATTTGTGTTGTTGTATTCATTTTGTGCATCGAAGTAGATACACGCAGAATATAAGACTTTTCACCCACATTCAAATGTAACGACATATGTTTTTCTGATAATAACGCTAAAATATGACAGGAGGGCAAAAAGTTGGTAGTAATCATTTGCTGAAAGTTAATGGAACGTTTTTAATTCATCATTTGTACTAGTCACTAGGCCTGGTAAAGATACCATTCGGTTAATTTAGATCGCAAAAATTGTGCAGTTTATCCAAAAAGAATCTTACTTTACACAAATCTAGGTTTATGCTGCCTATATCTATCCCTTGTGCTCTGCAAAACTGAACAATAAATAATAAAGTAGCTTATGAATGAATGAAAGAACGGAATAGCTAGATCTTGCAGAATACCCACTGACAGAAAGGTATTTGCGGCTAGCTCGCAATCCTTGAACTAGCTAGAGTTTGTCAGGACACAATAAGAAGACATATGTAAATTGATTGAGAAAATAATATAGTCCCCCGTTGTTTCCGAGCATAATAGGTCCTACTCTTTCAGTAGAATTCCCTCACACGCAGCAAAAGGAAGGTTTGAAGTGATGCTGAAAATGACCACTCCCAGATGTTGAACCGAAGAAACTAGAGTCCCATCGTCCGTTCCCTAATGTGACACTGCCATTTGAAGTGCGCTTGGGCGTAACGAAGTTAGTAAATTGGTAATTACAAAGAGGAATTACGGCAGAGCTCAAGGTAAAAAGAAACGATAGGGCAAAGTGGAGCAGGAAGGGAAAAAAATCCAGTGTGATTGAATGAGTTTGACGTCATTATGGATAATTTTGTTCACCACTCGCTTTCAACGCGAGGCCGAAGCCTGAATAATTTTGAACCCATTTTCACCAACTTTCCAATCATTAATTTAGTACCTCACTCAATTGCCAGTAGGTGTCTGCCGGCGACATCGCGGAGTTTTAACGCTATGGCTTCCGTATGATCATGAAGGGAAAGAATACCTCTGGAGGCCGCGTGTAATTTAATTCATTCAACTGGCGGAGAATAGATGCCGGAGAGTGGACTCTTCTTCAATACTCTGTGGCTCTGACATCATACACGGTTGCTGAGAAGAATCTGGTTGGGCAAAAATTTAATTTATCTCATCAAAATTTTCAAAATTGAATGCTAAAATTCCTAAGTCATTCATATCGATTCCACATATTTATACAACCGAAGTATCGAAAAAATCGAATGGAATAAAGAAACGGCAGTAGTAAATAGTAGGGCATGCTTGATGATCTTCACCCCCTGCCACACACCCTCGTGATGGCTTGCAGGGTATCGTGTAGATGTAGATGTAGAACGGCTCCGCTACTAGTGAATGCTTGGATTCGAAAGACACTTATGTATATGCATGTATGTATAACTGCTATATTATATATCATTCATCAGTACTTATGCATTGAGCATTTTATTTTGTGACAGTGAAGCACAGGCAAGGATCTTTTCATAAGGGGCATAAATGGGGGGTAAAAGGGCCAAACTGTTTTAGAGAAGAGATGAAGATTAACTGGACTTGTACTGCCGAACGGGGATCTCAAGTAAGTAGGAGAAAACACAAGTTTTATGACTTCTTTGAAAAAGAAGCTACCTAACATTGTGCATATTTTGACTCGATGGCATGTTGCTATATGCAAAATACACAGAACCAATTAGAAAGGAAACAATTATATTGGGCAAAAAATACAAAAGGAAGTGTTTGTAGGTTACAGTGCCTGAAAGTATTATAACATTTTCAAGATTTTCAAGAAAACTAGGACTGAATCTGGCGTTGTTACCTACAGCATTTAGAGCTCTAGACTATTGTTTTAAAGGTCTTGGGTCCGAATATAGGAGATAATACTTCAAATAGTGCCCTCATAGATATTACATACGTGATTGAGCTTCGTCAGTGGCAGAAAATTTTCCAGGCGAAGAACTGACCTTCCCGTTTTGCATTTGTGGATTTCATGCACTGGTAAACTTTATTCTTGCAGATGAAACCACCACCAAAGCAGTGAATACGGAAAGGATTCATGAGGGTGAAATGAAGTCATAAAAGCAGATCGAAAATAATTGTAACTTCTGAAGAGCATTTATCGAGTCTTAAAAAAAAAAGGGTTTTAAAAATGTTTACGGCATATCCCAAACTTATGAGGCATTAATGGGATCGTTTACCATATTTTTTAGTGCCGAATATGATAGAGTTTGTAAAATAAAAAGACACGTATTTTTCCGTTTTTTGATCCGTCAATTATTTCTCGAGTTATAGGGGTCGAAAAACTAATGATTTTAACCCTTTCGTAAAAGTGGGTGTGGTGCAACCTCTGACGTATATCAACTTCGTCCAATCACAACTGAGCCCGCAAAGCTACTTCGCCTTATCGCAAAGGGGGGGACACAGCTGACTCTGCCAATCGGAGGAGTTACGACAGCATCTGTGCGAGCAGACCTTCCGAGAATCCCCCTCCACTCCCTCCCCTTCCCATTCGATCAGTCAAGGACGGGAGGAAAGTGACGTCAATGTTATCACAGCAGCATTTTCGGTGGGCGTCACCTTTTGCTTATTTTAATTTTTGATTTATGAGTGAATGGCTATGGTTAGAAGATTAATGTTTTCACTAAATTTTTTTTTCGTTTCCATATAACAATTTCGTGTACAAAATTGGGATTTCGGTTCCGAGTAAACGCCCCCTTATTCTTATGCCATTGGAATAATATTCTTAATTTTGGTGACGTTGATGAATGGAATGATCTCTCTTCAAATAAGATTTTGATAAAAGAAAGAGCGTCTTACCTGAGTGCAGTCTAAAGATCGTTGTCCCATATCAGAGCGTCTTACTGAATTTGCAGTGGTATTCTTACTTGCGTTCTTCCTTTATTTCGTTCGTAATCCAATCTGTGCCTTTCATACCATATCAATCGGCAAGGTAGGATTTTCAATTAAGAATTTCTCATTCCTTCGGAATGCCACCGGGCACTGAATAAACCTTGGGATTCGCATTTGATTGCAGCGACGTCAAATCAGTCCCATACCTCCCACCCCTGCTTCTCTGACGTTCCATCTACCGAATGCTTTGAATACTTCTGGCATACGTGTCCGTCTATAAATTCGCTCAGGACATCTTCCTGAGGGTTAAATGGAGTGGAAGAAATTGACATGGCGACGAAGGAAATGAAAATATGAGGAAACGGAATGAAATAATCCGGCGCGGGGTTATCAATAAACGATCATTAAATTTTAATGATGAAAGGACGGATCACGAGACTTGCACCTTGAGTAAGCGAATGGTAAACATTTCTGGCCCTAGAAAACCCTCTATTAAAAGTATACACATTTAATGCACAAAACTGAAACGGGGCGATGGAAAGTCAAAACTAGAGGCATTTATCAGTAGAATCATCTCCAATTCCAATAATTATTTTCCTTTGAAATGCACACGTGAAATTATAAACAGATCTACGTTAGAATTTTCATAAAAACAATTTTAAATAAAGAATCCAACAACTATATATATTTCCACTAAAATTTAATTGGAAGTATACATACTTGTTGGATTCTTTATTATACCATGAATTTCCTCATTGTTACGCCGCAAAGCATGGAGTACAGAAACTATTTTTACTCGAGTAAGTCCTAAGAAGAGTTGGAGAAAGAAAAGTCTTTTGAATAAGCGAAGAAGAAGACGGAACAATTTTACCGGTCACATCATGAGGCATGATGGCTGATGAAGAAAATCGTTGAAGGACAAGTGGACGGAAAGAACGACAAAGAAAGGCCTCGTATGAAATATATATGGAATAAGTGATGAAGGATGTGTAAGAGAAGAAAAATATAAATATGAATATTTTAGTAGATAGAATTTAGAAGGATTCAGTGGAGAGCTGCGTCAAACCAATCTCATGATTGCTGACTAGTGAGGATAATGAATAAAATCAACCATTTTATTCATATTTCACCATCCGTGGATAAAAACAAAAGTTTTTGAACTTGAGCATATTTATATTACCTTGTGACATGTCATAGATATGTGATATTTCATTGCACAAGAATAGAATGATTTAACTTTATGCGTTGTAAATGAGTTGCGTACAGCTGGTCGTATTCAGTATAGAGTTTCAATATTTTTTTAAATTTCTCGTTCTCTACTGGGAAACTCGGGCGTGACGGTCATGTATTCAATATTAAATAAATACCTAATAAAGGTAAGAGTACAGTTTTGTTCATTAAATTCTACTTTTATAACTACGTTTTTATCATTTCTATATTTTATTCCTTTTCAAGGTAAATAACTTTAATAAATACTTATTTAGAGTAAAATTTATAGAATATGATTTTAAAAAATATGTATGCATTAAATAGGCCACTGAGTTTTCCAAGAACTTAGGACAAACTAGTAAAAACAACGGATGAATATTGATGCTTACTACAGTCTCAATTCTGGAAAACATCGTTTTGATAATTCAACTCTAAAAAAGGGAGGAATTAAAAATAACTTTAAAGGCATTTAGAGATATTCTTCAACGTATTATACTGAATATTATCCCTTATTAGTTATTTTTTTCTTTCTTTATGTTATCCTATATCTCTATTGGCACCACTTAAGAGATAAAATGAAGTGGGTATTTTTCTCTGGAATTATTCTTAAATATATTTTAGCTCGCTTAGAAAGAATATTTTAAGCATGGTGCACAGTTCAGTTCATTGCATGGATTCTTCTGTGGGTCAACAGAAAAGGTGAAGGAGTGATCTATGAGTGTATTAACTGTGCAATTGTGAAACGTATGAAAGTGCTTGGAAGTGGGTAGCATGCAAGGACAGAAGAAGAATAGGAATGAAAGAGCATTATGGGAATCAGGCCAAAGGCAGCTTAGAGATTGCCCCAAATATCTCCAGCCGCACGTGAATGAAGAGGAAAAAAAGCGTAAAAGGGATGAATTGGAGCACTGGGGCTTTATCAAAGACTACATAGAGCAATCAACCACCAATTTAAAGCCCGTGAAAATGGAGATGACATGACACCTGAGAAATATCTCTGACTTAATTACTTAAACTCCATGAGACCTAGGAGCTCACTGAAATAATAAATGTGGGCAACAAGTATTTAGATATTCAAAAAATATGGATAAGATGCATTTAAAATGGTTAGTGACAATATTAAACCAGTTTTTACCGATCCCTTGGAAAATATTTTCTACTGAGCTTTGATGTTCGTCTAATGTTTCCAATATTTTAAACTCTAAGCCTTCTTTGTCACTGCAATTAGAGAGGGGACTGATTTAATGCATTAATTATCATTAAAAAGCAATAAATACAAGAATTATATGGTTAAAAACTTATTAAGAAATTTGCATATCCTTTCACGCACGTCAGTAGTGGATTGAATTTAATGTAAAGCATGGAATCAGTCATTTTTCACTTAAATACCACCTAATTCAATATTGATTTGAAAGTTGGAAGTCATGCTAAAGCCGAAAGCTAAGAATGTAAATGAGACTAATGAAAACGTAGAGTTTTCAAAAATGCAGCAGGGAGAGAATTTCGTGAAAATAATGTGTGAAGAATCAGAGCAGTCAGTGCTTTGAAACTTTAATTGAGGAATAGTGCGGGGAAGGAGAAGTTTTACGAGTCAAATGGAAAGAAAGTAGAGACGGGAATAATTAATTAAAATGCTGACTGATGTATAAGTTGATTTGGGCATCTTAGAGATTTGGTCTGAGTTTCTAAAACATCTGAGAGCATTGGAAAGGTTGAAAAAACAGTGTGTGTTTGTGGAGTATGGGAGACAGCAAAATATTCCTCGCAGTAACTGACTACAGAACTGCTATAAAGCTAATGCTATGCAAAATACCAGCGGGATAATGCTAGCTTAAGCCTAGTAGGGTTTCTTCTGCTTCACGGGATCACCGTAGCTGCCACGGTAGAAGCTTGCTTCATTTTTTAGTCCCAGAACTTACTCCAGGAAATTACACGTCCGGACACTCGGTTATTTCAGCCATTCGGACGGACGAATCGAATCAGTGAATTTGATCGACAATCGATCTAATTAAACGCCGAGTGAGATAGGACATTTAGCCAGGAAAGCAATTAACTGAAACAAGAGCGCGGACATGGCTTTTAATCAAGCAAAACGTAACTTAATAATTGCCCATTCCTAATCACATGGGTTTAAACGCAGTTAGAGTTAATATTAATCTCGGTCATTTACCACACAAGGCTCTGTTTATGGAGCGATGCAGCAGGAAATTACAATTTGTGATTGGACGTCTAACGTGGAAGGTAGGAGAACTCAATTTGGCCTAAACGAGATTCGTACTATAACTATTATTTCGAACTTGAATAAAAATAAATCCGATTATCTAACCAAATTGAGCATATTAACTATAAATGTGAACGGATACCTCCTATGCTACCTCGCAAACCTCGAGGAATAACCGTATATGTCAGAGTAAGTGCAAATAGCTCTATTCGGAAAAAAAGGATCCGAGGGAAAGGATTAAACAAACGAAAGCACATAGTGGCATGAGCATACGCAATCAGTGTCATTAAGTCAACAGCGTTACTCATTACGACTCGGGAGCTTTCAGGCGTGGATGAGAAAGACAGTGGGATAGGAAATGGCTTCATTAGTTAAGTAAAATAAGTGAGTCCATCAAGTGAAATAGCTTTCAAAGTTCGCGGGTTAAATGGCTCAATCAAAATATTTTGGAGAGGAAAAGAATTGATTGTGTTCTTTTGTCCTTCAATTTTCTCTAAAATTATCAGGTATTTTGAACTTCTCTAACTATCAGCAAAGCCATTTTGGCTAAGTCATTAGTTTAAAGTTAATTAATGACTCCATTTTTACCAAAAATACCATATCTTAACATAATTCTTGTGTCTCAGTTGCGCATGAGATGCCTTAATATCTTAAAACAAGGGTAAATACGCAATATTTAATGCTAATGTAATGCAATGCAAACAAGTTCATTGATAATTTCCAAACACCAAGGGTTTCCTAAACCGGGAATCGAATAACGGACCATTGGATTGTTGTGTAGATGTGTTGCTTTATGTGCAGATCAACACTAACCAGGATTACAGTCCCAAAGACAACTTTTTAGGAAGATCAAGATGAACCTAGTTCTCATCCGCATACAGACATGCAAAAAAATACATTATTTTGAATTTTTAGATTTTAATCTAGAGAACCATTCCATTTTTGAAGTCAGGATACCATACATTGAGGCAAATGATGCTTCATATATCAAGTAAGTTAACATGCCTGCGCTTTACTCAAGTAGCTAATGCAACGAGTAAACTAATATAATAAACGATTTTAAAAGTTTCACCTATAATTATATGGAAAGAGACTTATCTAGAAATATTAAAAAAAATTAAATTGATCAATAATGCTCAGGATATCTCGATACATCATGTAAGTATCAACTTTTTCTTATAATTTCACTAAAAATTAATGTTTTTCCCAGAGGTTATACTGCACGGTGATGGCTTTAAGTGGGAAATCACATGGTCTTCTGCTTAAGAGATTGGTGATATTTTGTCTGAACCCTTAGGGTAGCTCAGCAAATCCTCTTTTAAATTTCCAGGGCCAGATCTGATAATCGGAGTCAATTAGGAAGGGGATTGAGTCTGGTGACCCTACGGATAGATACCCACGCAAGAATCCCAATCCCGTCCTGCCATTCATACGAAGCGAACTCCCTCAGCCAGACCAAATGCACACATCTCCAACATTTTCCAAACGTCGGAGGTCCAACAATAGCCTGAGCCTAGTCCAGTGATTTTCCAGTTAATTTGTACGAAGAAATAGTGAAGGAAGAGCAATGAGTGAGAACTAAGTAAGAAAAATTGAGTTCAACATTTAATTTGTATGGAATAAGAGTAATTTAACACGTCCTTGTTGTCTCAGCTACTTTCAGATATGAGAGAAAAACCTCTAAAAAGATTTTTTCGAACTTGTCTATACCAGCTATAACACCAGCATTCAAAATAAAATTAAAAGATAGTGGCATACAACGCCCCATTACTGCGGAGAAGTTAGCAAGAATTAATGCAATGTCCGAGAGACATAGAATCGTATGGGAAGGCATAAAATTAAATTACAAGAATTTGGAATAGCTATCATGCTATATGAGGATCAATTATCATATTATTTTGTATATATACGAATCACACTGTACCGTGAGTCAGTAAGCTAAGAAAAGAATCAAGTTTCACCACCTAAAAGATGGAATTAAATTCACTTAAGCAAGAAGAAGTTAACATTAGTGAACCGTATGAATCTCACTTAGTCTTAGTTCGAATAGAAATAAAAATTAAAAAACACTTACATTTACCGATGCAACTCCCGTCAATCAATGTCGAAATTGTTCCAATATCGCACCAAGAGTATCCTGAAAAAAGAACAATAGACATTTAGTAAGGATGCTGGAAATGTTATCTATGTAAGCGTGTTATTTCACTTACATCTACTAAAGTGCTTTATTATTACAATGTAAAATAAGCTTAAACCGAAAGAAAAAGTGCGCAACCTTGATAAAGGCTCTAAAGTGCTGAAATCTGTGTCGAGGTTGAATTAAATGCTATTATATGAAAAAATAATATTTTATGAAAAATAAAACTGATGAAGCATTACAGACACATAAAATGCAATTAATGTTAACGATATTACTGCAATAAACATGCCACATATTAGCACAATATGGGTCGGGACTCCTTTTAGTATGGCCGCTTAATTTAGACCATTATGATGATTTAATAAAATGAAATATTTATATGCCTATGTATTTTCCTCCAATTAGAATCAAGATATTTTTATTTTCGGTTTCCCTGCGGAAAATTTATTGATCATTTCGGTAACAACAATGCTCAACCGCTTCTAGCACCCCCTCCAAAATTCTAGGCCTCTCTCTCGTGTGCGTCACTGAAAATCGCTTTGGATAGTCAAGGATAATCATCCCTAGGGAGAAAGGCTTACGTAATGCGAAATCCACTTTTTCCACCCAAGGGGACCGGTTGCTGACTCTAAGCTGCTAGGGGATTCTCACCACCTGGCATCCCAGAAAAGTCACTTTAATTTTGCAAGCAAAGTTAAAAGGCCTCACCAGGATTTGAAGTCGTGACCCTGCTGGCACAATTTGCTAAATCCACTGGGTAAACATATCCTATTCCCATGTTTAGAGGCCATAAAACTTAAGCTCTATGTATTGGATTTCATGATGCTTCTCTTGAGAGGGTAGTACCATTTCCCCTAAGCATTTGGAACGGATAATCTCTCTCATCCACACTTCTTTCTCTTCAGGCTGAAAAATATTCCCACGTAGTTACTTACTTTCAAGCAGTCCAGTGTTCTGGTTTCCTTCAGACCCGATACAGGTTTCGGAAACCAAGAATTATACATGGTAGTTTGAGAAGAATAATCTACCAATCATGTCTGATTTATTACCAATGCCAAATCTAAAACGGAAAAAATATGTGGAGTGTAGATTAAAATAAATCGATTCATTAGAGATATAAACATGCTATTCATGAGGCTCAATTCCATTCATATTTTTTCTATGCTTTCGACTGCTAATACAAAAAAATAATTTGGAAAAAGAACAATTATTTTTAAAATGCGCTAAATCATTTTTCTGGACAGTAAAATGTAATTTAATAGATTATACACATTAATGCATACAAAGTGATCTTTAATTTAAAGTAAAAGAACGTACATTGCCAATTATAGTTCAAGCGGTCTTTTATACCATACTGGAACTCTACCGTCCAATATGCCGCGCGACCTCTTAAGGGTTATGTTCAATACACCATCCATCGGATAGGACGTCAAGCTATGATCCACTTGCTAATCGGTTAGTGCAGGCTAATGCTGACTTCAGGTTTTCCTCCACTCTACCTCGAGTTCCTTTAAAATTCTTTATCTTCCCAAACTTCCCTTTTGTCTCAATTGGCGCAAATAACCTCAGAAGTCTCTGACTGCTCTGGATATACCTCTACAACTACATCTACGCGATACCCTGCAAGCCACCACTAGGTAGTTTAGGTAAATAAAAAATAGTGGTGGAAATTCAAAAAAGGGTGTTTATACTTTCAATTATATAAATGTTTGAATAAGTGAGATATTGATCATTTTAATGCATTATTGTTAACTCTAGCACACACTATTTACCTATTGAAGTAAACGAACTATTTATAGTTCCCAAATGTATCTTTACGCGAATTGTTAGAAAGCTTATGCATATCAGGTATGAAATAAAAGGCATACACAATTATATAGAAACGAATTTGTACATTGCTCAAATAAGCCCAATTCCCAACAGTCTTAAATAAGAACAAGAAATTTCTTATTCATGATTTTCCATTCAAGGGAACAAGAGATGTCATCAAATAATTATAAGTAGGTGACCTTACATAGGAACAGAAAAATAAGGATATTCATGACATTTTTTGAGAACTTATACTTAGATCCCGATAATAATAAAAATACGAAAATTCTCATTAACATCTGCTCTATGATGAATGTAGGACACATTGCGAAGTTATAACTCGAATACCTTAGTGAATGACTTCCAGAGTGTGAAATAATTCTATTTCCCGAACAAAACTGATGTTCCATGATAATTTTTCATTTGGTCGCGCCTTCTATGCATTGTGTCACAGCGTGGCAGTCGTTCCGGCTTTGTTCAGCAGCGCGCACTGCGCATATTGCTCCCGGCATGCCCTCCGGCACACGATATCCCTCCAGAGAGGGCATAACCTGTGCAGAGCTTCGCTTGGCTCGCTTGCGGTAATGCATTAGTATGGAAACTAGGTGACCTTAGCCGGTCTTTGACCTAGCCCAATGTGACAACCCGACAGAAAAATAGATGACCATGGTTACTTTCAGTACTAAAAACAAGAAATGAGTACTTAATGTTTTAGTTGTAATCGTAAATTAATATCTATTTTAGAGTGACAATCAATTTTTAATGCAAGATTAGAGACATTTTTCTCAAGATATATTAATAAAGAAGCATGAAACTTTTAAGGATCTTTTATTTCATCAGACTATTTCACTTTATTCATCGATAACTTAGCCTTGTACTTTTGAAAAATTAGCACGTTCATGTGTGGATAGAATTAGAGAAAGGTCCAAATAAAAATCACATCATAAGTCTAAAACTTAGTCATGTGGTCATTCAACACTGCATAACATCATATCATTTTCAGTTCCAACGGTAACCAAAAAATCCAAACGTGAGATTTTCATTTATTTCATCAATCAATAAAACAGTAAATGCATAAATGTTTATAATATTAGGTAAAAACGTCAAATATTTTATGAAATCAGATTTATATCAACAACGCATTTTTCATAAAATATATTTACATTCGCCACATCAAAGACTGATTATCAAGATCAAAGACAAAGCTTATTCTGTATCAATAAATAAAAAAAACCTGCTTAAGTGTTTAACGCTAAATCTCAAGTGGATTTTTCCACTGAAAAAAAAATATTTCAACCCAATGAATTTGGATTGAAAGGATCTATTCAAAGCATTAAAAATAATCTCGAAATGAGGAATTTGTATAGATCTCTGGCTTTTAAACGCTAATACTCACTGTGAGAGTTTCATGGTTTAATAAGAACCATTTCCTCTTGAAGAGAAAGCATTTTTTTACTTCCACGTTAGCAACATGATTGCCTACTTGAACATCTAGAAATATTTCGTGGCAATAAGTGTCATTCTGGAAGCATGTTCAGAATAACAGCTCAGTGTGTTTATATGTTTGCGGGAATCATGGTATGGCAACTTAGGTTCGCATGTAAAATGAATGATCTGCCCGCATCTCTTATTTGTAGCTTCCATTAAAGTTCTTCTTTGAATATTTTGAATTAGGTTTTTAGAATCGCAGTGCATACAAAGAACCATGACATGAAAAGGGGCATATTATCATTTTGCCTTTTTAAAACGGTATCAGCGTAACACTGAATGACAATATTTAAATCGATTTTTTAAGTTAACTTTTTATTAATTAATGAAGAAGTAACAGTCTGGAAACTTTTATATGAATATCCAAACTGTTTTGATATATAGTTTTGCAAAATAAAATAAAAAGTATCACTCTTTGAGCAATTTACATCCGTAGAGAGCAGGAGGTTTGGGGCTATACATTATGTTTATAATGTCTATATGCATAATTGAAAGTATATTATTTCCTTGGTGGCATTTAATCTTTGTTACTTTAACTTGTAAGCATTTTGATATTTGCTGTTGCTCAACTTCAATATTTATTCAATAATTGAACGGCATTGCAAAGGAGTAATATTTTCTGCGCTGTTAAACTGTAGTTTGTAGAATTCATGGTGGTCTAACTTAAAACTCCAATATTGTCCTCCTCTCTTATGTCTTTTGTTTATATTTTACGGATCAATGAACTTTTTATTTGATTTCAACTAATGTCACTAAATACCTAATATCTACATTTTTCTATAATCTGCCTGAAGTGATTATGAAAGATAAAATATATATTTATTTGAGCGTTTTGAAAGGTTTTCATACTTATCAACTACAGATGTACACACGTAAATAGTACGGGGTGAAAAGACGGGTAAAAGTTAAATTAGAAGAGTTATAGTTGTATATGCATATATATATTGAAGGTAGTATGAAAATAGGTAAATTTCTGCCAATGGTCAAATTGACGAGCTGACGATAAGTGATTCGGGACCAGCTTCCCTCGAACTTTTTCCCATTGTGTTTCGGCTTCATTCTATCATCTCCGCCAGCTGTGTGTTCGACTTTTATGAGTTTCTATTTATTCTTATATATCTTAGATTGCAGAATGAAGCAACCTTTATTCATTGTCTTATACAATCATAAATACGATATCGGACCATAGATGCTAACCTGCGACTGCTTTATGGCTCAGCTACTCGACGGTCGACCTCATTATTGATTGGTTGAGAGGAAGTGAAAGTTAGTTACATTTCCGCTGGAAAAGATTCGCTTATTACAAGAGGCATTGAAGTTGGTTATCCCTTTATACTATTCGAAAGAGGGGGTAACGAATGTAAAATGATATGATCGGTGCCGAACAGCAACAATGCAGGAAATGGGGACGTTACGCAAAGAAAACCTTACGAAGGATGCAGGCGTCATTAGCACCGGGTGCAGAAGCACGTCCTCCAAAACGCCCCCGAATTCTGCGGCTCCCTGCCTCACACATTCCTTGGTGCTTTCCTCTTTAAAGCGAAAGACCCTTCGCTTCCTCCCTTCCTCCAGCACCCCCTTCGTCCCCTCTAGGCCCGATACCACCACCCCGCTCTACCCCCAACCCTCCTCGGCAGGACCACACACGCCAACCTCCCTCCATATCTCCTATCTGCCTTCCTCCTCATAACACCTCTCCCTCCCAGGAAACACCCCACTCTCTCCAGACCCCTCCGGGCCAACCCCATCTCTCCAATTCAACCCTTCCGAGGGCAAAACTCTCGCGCACTCCTCCCCACACTCCCCCCATATCTCCACCCACTCCCCCCCCTGCTACATGGAGAAACACATCCCCTTTCCCGGCGTCCGTGTTTCCTCACGCTGCCTCCATTTCTGCTTTGCTCCTTCCTTTCTGTGTGTAGAGCGGAAAGGGGAGGAGGATGCTTCTGAGGGGGGGGGAGGGGGGGGGGGAAGGAGAGGCAAGCAGTCGAGTTCGGCGTCTGTAGGATGGACAGAGAGATGAAGAATCCCCGAGCACATAAATAGTGGATGGACCGCGGCGACTGCTTGTGGGTGTGTTGGCTCGGGTCTCGGGCCACCAGGGCACAAGGAAGAGTGTAAAGTAAAGGGTTCGAGGGGAGAGGAAACCCAGAGCCTGGGTGGGAACGAGTTAGTAGCTTTGAGTGGGGGGAAAACCCTGGTTGAGTCAAGTTTAGGGGTTAAATTTTCGGGGTTGAGGTCAAGGCGATATAAGTTTAGGAATGGACTGAGCCACTGCCTAGCTATTTCTCCATGCACCCAACAAGGCTGCAGCGTCCTAATCTCCGTAGCCTCAGCATAGGTTAGTACTGCTGTCTAGAAATTTGAAATCTATTCATGTTACATCAACATCTACACGATACCCTGCAAGCCACCACGAGGGTGTATGGCAGGGGGTGAAGATTACCAAGGATGCATTACTGACATGCAAACAAACAACTATAGGGCCTCATGCAACTAGATTGTTAGTATCTTTAGTATTTAAGGGGTTAATACATGCAGAATGCACTTCAGACTATAAAATATTTCATCTACCTATCCCTTTACTATTCTGCCTATTCTGTTCTCTTATACAGGGTGCGGCAGAATGACCTCCCCGATTTGAGAACATTTTCGCTAGGGGCTGGGTGGGGGTACTGCGTTGGCGCTTGCGTATAAAGACAGCTCTGCTCATGCCATTTACAGTTTACAGCATGGTGTAGTAGGGAATACAGCGTGCTTTCATGGTAGTGGAATTTATACAAAATGGCGGATCGCTGATTTCGACTCAGCGTGCCTTTCGTGTTAGCTTTTCGCTCGCTTGACATGATCCCGTTCCTGATAAGAAACAAATCGCAATTGAGTGTCAAACTTTAGACAGACAGGTAGTGCGTTACAACGGACATCCACTGGCCACTCTACAGTCCTAAAGTTACAGTATGGTGTGCCGTTTTTGAGTTTGGTGTGTGTGGGGTCCGTAATTTTTTTAAGAGAATGGTGTTACTGTAACGGTTACGCCCACTCGATATTGTGCACTGACCGAAAATTTTCTGATGCTTAGATTGGGTGATCTTTTTCATGAACATGGAAAGGGACATGTGTGGTTCCAACAAGATGTGCGACATCCCACACCTCTCGTCAATCCCTCGGAATTCTGAGAAAAAATGTTTCCTGGGCGCCTTATTTCCTCGCTTGGTGACATAGGGTGGCCCTATCGTTCTCCTGATTTGTCCCCGTGCGATTTGTTTCTCTAGGGCTACTTAAAATCCAAGGCATGCCAACATCGTTCTCAAACTCTGGAAGCCCTAAGGGAGGCAATAACGCAAGAAGTTGCTGCTATTCCACCCGAAATGACCCACAGGGTCATGGAAAACTAATGGGAGAGACTTAATCAGTGTATTGCCAATAATGGTCAACAATTAAATGACTTCATTTTTGAAATTAATAAATCGAATACTGCATCGTATTCAATATTTATAAAGATATACAAAATTCTTGTATCTTTCTTGGTTTGGTTTTTATTTGCATCCGAAATCGGGGAGGTCACTCTGCCGCACCCTGTAGCAGGAGGAAAAATGCCATTTTGTGTCTTATTGAAAATGTTTGAAAATGATTATCCCATGCGTGCTCGGAATATGCAGATAAATATATTTAGAGATTATACAGTATTCACTCCAAAACTATGTAGATAGTACACATTTAGTTTGACGATACTCTAACCTAATATATCTCCACGAAGTAGTAGCATTGCAGCTCTTAGATGCAGGTAAGCGGTGCACATTTGGTAATCTTCAACCCTGTCACACCCCATCGTGGTGACTCACAGGGTATTACGTAGATCTAAACGAATTAGCGGTTATAAAAATTCACTCTAGAAACCTACAGTCAATTCATTGCTTCCAATTTGGGTAACTGTTGCTGGAGAGTGTTGCAAAAGGTCGAGCTATGCATTATCCAATTACCGTTAACAACCGTTAACAGCAGTACTTGGTGAGCACCAGAGCTATAATTGCGTGGGTTTGAGATTCAGTCGAATTAGTCCTTAGTTTTGTTTTATTTGTCATTTTTGCGAAATATGGAATAAAACCTATATAATGTGGGTTACTAGAATTACCCAAAATAGACACCAACCTGAATTTCAGGTTCCAAGACGTATTCCAGGATTTAAAAAAGTCTAACCTATGTCTTATGGTAGTTGTCTGTACACTTGCTTAAAGGGGATTGCGTGCTGCGACTTAATTCACAATCTCAGGATCACTTTAGGATCTAGTAAGCTCTGAACGGAACATCCGTAGAGTGAGTTAAACACGTATATCATATCTACGGTGGGAATAAAAGAATCTACAACATGAGGTACCATAAAATGCAAATCGTATTTGCATTTAAATCTTCTTTGGTGATAGAAACTAATAGAAATAGGAACTAGGAGAATAGGGATAGGAACTAGGAGAAATAAGGGGTGATGGTTGTGACTCTTTATGTCCTGCCAAGAATAAAATTGGGTGTGGTATGTGCATAAACAATAAAGAGAAGGTGATGATAATATTCATATCATAATTCTAAAACTATAACAGCGCTGACAATAATTTGGCGATCATTAAAAATATCTACAATGTGCGGCATGAAAAAGATTTTCTTTTGCGAAAATCCATGATGCAATATTGGGATATTCTTTGACAGCATTCAACGAACGAGAAAAAGAGCAGGAATGAGTTATTTTTCTTATTATTTTAATTCTAGCTAACAACCAATCTATTTATATATTCATTCCACTACTCAAATTCAACAACGAGTTACTAACCTTTAATGTAGCCACCAAATTGTACAATATGCATTTTACAATACAATTTCACAGTTCGACACCATGCCTTGGGAACAACCAAAGGCCAGCGGCACGCTTGCTTATTTAAGTACGAATGAAAGGATTCCTTCCGAACGGAATAACTTGAATGCCATTGTGCATCTACCCGCTCCGTGACATACGTGGTGTACCTTGGCGCGTCACAGCGAGAATAAGTACCGGGCGAAATAAGGAGAGGGCGTCAAACGCATCGGTACAACTTGACAGTGGACCTCAAACTTGATGAAAGGGACGAGATGATAGGGTCGACGGGGTCGGGAGGAGGCGAAATTAGGGCAGGACCGGGAGAGTCCAAAATGGAGAGAAAGGATAAGGCAGAGACAGGAGTTGGAATAAGGGATAAGTGTAGGGGGAGCGGTTTCAGGGTTCCATTTTGGGGTTAAGGGAACGAGATGGTGGGGCAAGAGGGAGAAGGGCATAAAAGAGTCGGGGTGTGGGCCGAGTTGCCTTGGGTCCATGGCCCTTAACTCGTTCCCCAGCGCATCCCTTTTCCTACCCTCTGCTAGGGTAACACTCCCTGACCCATCTCCGTTTCTCTCCCTTCCTCCTCCTCTCCACCCATTTCGTCTTACCCGACAACGCCACTCCTCCTATCTCCCTTCCTCTCTGACCTTTTGGCTCAATTCTACGTACACGCCACACAATATCCCCTTCCCTCTCCCCCAAGTAGCCTTTATTAGCCGTTCCTCCACTCCCCCACGTCCCATTCCCCTGGCCCGTTTTGTGTGTTTTCAATCCATCTCGCTTCTGAGTTGCCCGCCTGGATGTTTTGATTCTATAAGCAGTGCATTCTCGGTGTAGAATAGGACCGAGTTAGGACAAATGGGATGGAGGGAAATGGGTCGACGGGACCGCTGTCAGAGCGGCGGCTTACACAAGCAAACGTGAGGTTTCGGATTTATGCGAAAGCACCGTTCTCAAGTGTTTAAAATGGAGCTTGAAGAGGATTAAAAAAAATAGAGAGGCATTTTTATCCTCGCTGTGTTTAGCTACAAATTAAGTTACGCCTTTTACGCTGACTTAAAGGGAAATGTTTTCTGACAAAAAAAACATTGGAATTAAAAAAAGTTCTTCATTGCATCGTCGTTTACAAATGATCTAACTTAAAAATAGGTAGTTTTCACCTCGTATATGCAAGTGTCTCAATGGCCATCAGCAATTTTTCCTCATTCTGGAAACATGGTAAACATGGCTAATTTTGGTATCTTGACCTCCATAAAATATATAGTGAAATTCAGCTTATGCTTATTTTTGAATGCATGGTGTAGATACTGACGCAAACGGCTATAAATTACATAGGTGGCCATAATTATGGGTGAGTTGTAAATCAAACGTTTATCATTGATTTCTAAAATCAAACCCAATCGTATGAATCATAACTTCGTTCATTGAGGCACGTTGCACGTATTTCCAGATGTTCATGACTTAAAAATATTTTTTATGTGAATAAATTAGGACATTTATTTTGCTCGTCAAAAGTTAATAAAATCTCTACTTTTGAATTGAGAATGGAAAGGCACTAGAGGTAGTGAAGAGAAATGAGCTTTGTAGATAGACAAAATGCTCTGTAAAAATAATTATTGTTTGATGCTAAAAAAAATCAATAAATAAAAAAAATTAACTAGAAGATAACATTCAACATTTTTCATTAATTGCACAATCTTCAGCTACTGCGTAGTATTTCCTGATATACCTCGCCCCAGTTACAGGGTAGGGAAAGTTTCCGTAAGCTTTTAATATAATATCATTGCGTTTAAAAAATTAAAAGATAGAAGGAGAGTTCTGAAGAAACCAGAAATAAAATAAAAACAAACCGTAATTGATTCCGCGGATAGCATACTTTTCCCGCAACTAGTACTAGACACTGTTTAGGGTTAAGCCACCAAAAGTGAAATTTTTGTGGGCGAGTATGCTTTAAATTATAATCCTTATTGAGTAAAAAAGTGAAATAGAGGACAACTGTAAATACATAAAAGTATTTAGCTAACAATATTCAATTGTGCTAACAATTCAATGCTTTAAATTATAATCCTTATTGAGTAAAAAAGTGAAATAGAGGACAACTGTAAATACATAAAAGTATTTAGCCAACAATATTCAATTGTGTATCCTAACAGTGTAAAGAAGTGTCATCATAACCTCCAACTTCATGCTATGTTATTTCAAGGAATGCGGAACTAACACTCTGCACTTTCTATCAGATCTATCTGAAATTTTTACCAGTATTTTTGAAAGTGTGCTACTACAAACACAACCTTGACTTAAGGGATATTAAAAAAAAAAAAATTAAAAGTCTGAAGTGAACCATTAAGTCAGCACCCGACGTGTTTGAGTATAGAGACAATAACAGAGTACATAGGGGAACAGGATTTATTGAAGCCAATCATTACTGAATATTGATAAATGTAAATATATATGTGTATCTGATGTAATAAGAAACCTTGTTGACGAAATGTAATGTAAAATAACGAAAGTGAGAGTTGGATTTAAAAGAAATTGAAGAAAACAAGACGTTTGACATGGCAGAAAGAGTAGGAACTTTTATGAAAAAAAATGCGATTGGATCAATCAAAAGAAAGATAGAGGAAATTACATGTGATGAACCATTGTTTTCAACACGAAGTAGATCCGTTAGAAAAGAAATCACTGCTATAGACAGCGTCCGGCATACATTTATCTGTAAGATATTTATGGATTTTATGTATTTTAAAAAGATTTTCCGCAATGATGCTGTAGGAAAGATGCTTATCTTCGAACGGGGTTGAACCAAGGCTTTACGAGTAAAGTCAAACGCCCAAGCTGCCAGTTCGTTGGTTCATTTCGTGAGAATGGTTTGTGCACAGAATAAAATTCTAGCAAACAAAGAATGTCATAGAAACAAGCAACACTATGGAGGGTGGAGGTAAAGCCCTACGATAGCAGCAGTCTCTGTCCGTAATCCGATTATAGCTCAGCCGCTACAGGGTCGGTTAAACACTCTTTTTTCGACTTAGCAAAAGGAAGGTCGCTAGTGTTGAAAAGTAAGTGAAATAGGACATTTTTTTCTAGATTTCAAGTCAAGCGGAAGGCAAAGAAACGAGTACGCTCAAGCCTATTTATGAGTGACTCACCGTAAGGACAAAGCAGTGAAATAATTATTAGCTATGAGGTACGGCGTGCAAACAGATTTCTTGGAAGAAATGTGTCACGTTTAAGGAAAAAATGTGCTTCAAAATTTTACATTACTTCAAAGAATTTTGGGAACTTCAATGTTTTATTCAGTACATATTAAATAAATCCTAACTGACACCTGGAGTCAGGATTTTATAAGTCCAACTTCTCTAATTGCATATTTTATTGCATGTAAACCCTAGCAAAACAGTTGAGACACATTTGAAATCGCTCCAAAGTTTATGATCGTGACGCGTCGTAGATGATAGAACGAAAACTATATCACCTACGGAAACAAACTAAGTTTACAAATAATTGAAACGGCTTTTTGACAATATTAGCGTGGATCTTGACACTGAAGGAAATAATGCAAACATTTTATCCTCCAGGTGCGTCTGCATTATTTCACTATGTTCATGTTTTGAAATTTCATATTTCATTCAAGTTCATATTTTTCAAAAACCAGGTAGAAAATAAACATATTTAAGCGGAATGCTAAGGTATGATTTGCTAGCCCTAGTGTCCAAATGTTGCTAACGTTACCTGCATTATAATATGCGAACATATCTCCACGGTGCCTTTTGTGTAATAACTGGTCTCGTTTACAATTACCCTCTAATGATTCAGAGAGAATCAATAATATTTCAATTCTATAGTGATGGAAAATGTTATTTTTAATGGTATGTTTCCTAACATATGGATGGTCCAGTATTTTTTACCATACATATTCCTGATAAATTTTTTATCTGAATTACGGTTCGTTCAAATCCATTTCACTTCCTTTTAAACCAAGAATATTTGTTGGGAAAGAAAGACAGGTTAACGTGAATTTACAAGTGATGGATGCTTCTGAGGGAGAATCATAACACAGATTTAGTACCTTTACTAAGAAACGAGTATTTGACGCATTGCTGGTCGAGTGACACTACTCTAACCCCTTAAACTAGGTAGGAAAATGAATGGATGTGGTCAAAGTTGATGACGGTAAAGAACATCCTTAGTGGGAGAAAAAAGGTGAAAAATGGTTTGGGGACGTGGTGACACAGGGGTTGAATTTTATCCTTTATTGGTACATGATCACCCTTATATCGTTCAAGTCGGTACAGCAGGGGGGCAGGGGTGGATTTTGCTTTTTAAAATGCCCGTAAGGGTGCAAGGGATAGGCGAGGAAGACAAGAATCGGAAGGGGTTGGAGTGTTTCATAAGTAGGCTGAGGGGGGCAGGCAGAACAGAGAGAATTTAGATTAATGGTGCCACCAGTCTTCACGTGTGGGGTCAAAAATATGAATAAGGGTGGAATGAATCAGGAGCAAAGAAGAAGGGGTGAAGTCATGAGAGAGCAATGAGAGTGGAAGATTATTTTCATGTCTATCTTGTAAACCTAGGTATGTAAGCATAAGGTGCATGACTTCTCTAGAAAAATATTTTTTTGTGAAAGCTTTAAGAAGGAAGAAGTATCACTTCAAATCCACCTTATCCGTTCCCATACCTCACGTGTTCATGTTTACCTTACTGTTTTTAAGCTATCTAAGTCTTGTTTGCGTTCCTTTCATCCTCTGGGATGATTATAATTTATCGGACGTAAGGCAAGAATATAAGGCAGAATAAGAGCGTGTTTAATGCTTCTAGGAACATAAATTATGGAAAACTCTACGAAGATGGTGAGATGCGTAGAGGAATAAGGCAAGCGCATTGACAACATGAATAATATTGGGATCAAGTCTCCGGAAATCTAACTCCAAGGTTCTTACGCAGGGGTATTGAGTAAACTTAAGGTAGATATCAAGGTATTTAGTCACCCTATGTAAGTGATGCAACATTGCATGTAGAACTGTTGTGCATTGCAACACCCGTGATATCTCTCAATTTACGCATGAAAAATGGAGCGGATGGGACATGAAAACATTTTCTTTCGTAACTGAACACAAAATTTCCCACACAACTGTTCAATGAAGAAAAATACAAGCACTGTCCTCGGCAACAAATTATAAAATCGCATGAGTTGACTACGGTGGTTAAGTTAATGTGCCAGTCTGACAATCTGAAGGTAGTGGGTTCAAATTCTTCCCCAAAAATGAGGGTTAACATTATTCATACACTTAAAGAGTATACAGAGGGAGATAATTTAAGCAGTTTAAGTACCGATAACGTAATACTGCCACTACTAATATTCTGTTCTGAATGTTAATCGATCTTTCCCCTACTTAAACACAGCTATTAACAAATGGCTTAACACTTAAGTATTTGTATAGATATTTTGCATCCTTCACTAGATACTGCATGCTACATTCTTGCGAGGCCTTTCTTTGTGAATTTACCCTTCACTGCACTCTCAACATTTGTCATCGTCGGAATTCAACTTGCGACAGCAAGTAGCACATTTAGGTACCTATAGATGCATAATTTTCGGTACCTGATTAATTGCATGAAAAAATATAACTGTTGCTTTCCACTCAATTGTTATTAGATACCGCCGTTTTACTAACAGTCTAGTTGCCTGAGTCCCTAAAGTAGCATGTTTCTAGTGCATGCTTGGTGATATTCACTCCCTGTCGCACACCCTCGCGGTGGCTTTCAGAGATGTAAATGTACCGCTGACCGGTTTCGGCCTCTTCAGTTAATTTTTGTCAAAAGAATTCTGGCTCTCGTTTATGACCTGAAGAGTTAGAAACCAGCCAAGTGGTATTTATTAACAATTGGGTGGAACACAACAAAGATTAATTTTATTTATATAATGCCGATATTCCACTAAGTTAACTTTCCTGCTATTATTCTTACTGATTAGTTATTTACTAACTACTGCCAACCTACATGTGAACGGAAACTGTGCATAGCCATGCTTCTTTTAAGTAGGCATTGTGAGCCGCAGCCCATCCAATGAATTAATAAAACAAAGGTTTTGTAGATCGTTTTCTATCTCTTCGACTGATGCATTATCCACGTAGCAATTAATGTCAATTTCATACTCACGCATCCTATATACATTTATGTGTTTTCAAATAGCAATTTATTTAGAAACTCTTCTATGATAAGGTTAAACTGAAACGGACGTAATGATTCAAACTGCTGCTCCATGAATGAAATAGTTGCTGGCCTCATTAAATGGAAGCTATTCATGATGGAAAAAATACTTAGTAGTACATATCTCCTCTGCCATTTATAATTTTCACCCCAAATGAGGATTACGAGTTGTAGCGAAATCTAAAGATACGGGAACGAGGCTGAATCGGCTTGCAAGCAAAACCGATGGTCACGAGAAGCTCGTGTTATGACGCCGGGAGAGAGAGGATGGAAACGGATCGCGACAGCGGCGGGTATTCCTGGCCGGCGGACGGTAACAATTGCGGCACTTGAAACTAGGCCATAGTTTCGGATGCTGGGCAGCCTGGACGTATAAAAGAGGCAGAACTGGAGGAGCTAGAGGGCTTCGGAAAGGGAAGGATATGGCGGAAACGATGGAGAGACGACAGTAGCGCTGAGCGCGACACGGAGTTTCAGAACAGGCAGGTCTGAGCCTGCTTGCGCCCGGGTTGTGGAGACGAGAGAGAGGTCAGAGATGGCACGAGGGTTTTGAATCGAAGCGGCAAGCAAATGAAAGCGGGAGAGCGCACTCGGAACGAGGGAACACCCATCTCCCCACCCGTATTACATCCCTCCAACAATGAAGTCCGTTACCCTGAAAATCCAGCTTTTAGTACTCGACCTTTCGAGATATCGCTTGACGTGGGAGACGCTTCCTGGGGAGTGAAGTGAGGCAAGATGAGACCCCGGGCCACGAATGGTGAAAGCCGGAGGGGAAAGGAGCCGGTGGGCGGTCGTGGGTGAGCCTGTGTATGTGTGTGTGGCTTGCGAAAAGCCACGCTCCGTGGAGCTGCAGTGATCAAGGCATTGTTTCCGTTCTCGCTCGTCAGCAATTGCTCGAGGGAAATGACTACCTCACGCTCAGACATGGGGAAAGGCTCGTTTTTTTTCGTTTTATGCTTCAGGTCCGGCGTTTAAACGGGGAAGGAGAAAGGGAGATGAATGACTTTCCTGCTTAAATACAGGAAATTGCCCAGTTCCTTGGATTTCATCGGGTATTGGGTCCTTAAACCATTCATATGGTGATCTAGTTTCGCTAAGATGGCCTCACCGCTGGAGATGAGCGTAGGTGAAAGTAAAACTCAATTCAGTGGCAAAAAGATTTGCGAGTTCAATAAACAAATATGGGAACTGTTCGTTAGAAAATTACTGTATATAGCAGAGACAACACTACGAACAAAATCCTTTTTATCGTGTTTTGAAAAATGTTTATACATGCGAAAAAACGGATAAATAATACAAATGTGCAGTCTTGTATCGTCAGTACGACATTTGAAGGTGAGCGGTCCATTCGATTTGAAATAACTGTATTTGATAAACTATTGACTGGAACCTTGGCCAGATCCTGAGTTAGAATTAAGAAGGATGGTCTTGTAAAAATCATAACATACTGTTCATAAAAGAAAAGCTTTGACAGATATATTACTTCAGCTTCACATAAATTTTAATCATCTGCATAGGGATTTCCGGCCAGTAAGGTCATTGAATATTAAAACAAACTTATAGCGATTTTATCTTTATTCTTATATTTTAAACTCATTCAAAGCGTCTTGTGAAAATAATCTTGATCTTATGAAAAAATAATTCTTCATATTAAAATTTCAACTCTTTGGCTGTGGATTTCAAACTTGGGATAAAGTAATACCTATGAGGAGTATGATGGAGTGGACATAAATAAAATATTCCACGGTTCAGAGAGCCAGAAAAAAGCATTTCTCCATTTCCAATCGTAATTAGAAGGGACAGGCATGGTTAAAAGTGTAGACTCTGGAGATAGCACAGATACACAAATATTCGACATTTGAGCAAAAATTCCAGTTAACGGGACGCACTGGATGTTTTAAGCAAGAAGAAGCAGAAAATTTTTAAGTAATTACTCTATCCAACAGATGCCTGAAAAAGTATTCATATCATCAAAACCAAGGAGAGTATTTCATTGTTACTGAATCCCAAGCATATCAAAAATGGGAAATATTTTTGCATAAAAATAATTTTTTATGTACATGCGGGGTAATTTTTTAAATAAAGCTTCCTGGAAGGTGAAAAAAATCGAAGCATATTATATATAGTCAAATATTTCATTTACATATTTAAGTAATGCCAGTGAAAATATTCATTCGTGTATACTATTGATATGAAAAGGTAGCATTTTCTAATTAAATTACGTCATTTAAGAATGGTCGTAAATCGGCGTATCGTCAATAATTTGCTATTATTATGCATTTTATAAAAACATTCCTGTTTTAAATGCTAAATAAATCATAAGTTACTCGAATGAACTCGTCATTTAGCAATAAATTATATTACTGGATTTTTTCATAATTTTAATTGATTATAACTTCTTTTACGTCACATTTAGGAGGCTTGGCACATACCTCGGCTAATGTTTCCCATATGGACTAATAAAATTATAAATATATGGGACATACTTCTTATTTTAGTTCAATAGATCAACTGGGTTTTAGGCAAAATACTGACTAAAATAATCAGATAAATGACGCTGAAAAAAAAAATTTTAAATTGACATGCTAAAATAGTAAATTATTTATTTTTCTTCTTTATTCGTTAACGCTAAACTTCAATTTAAAAACCCACAATAATGTTTAGCCTTTACAGGTATAACCAATCTTTTATCATGAGAACTTGTGTTTAGTTGGGCAATTTCATCTGATTTTACTGATTATATATTAGTTATTCTGTAACATTTAGTCATACTGTATTTTTAGAGAATACCTATGGCTACTTTATTGGCCAGTTTGCAGCCACAAACTCCACCGCTACCGCCAACGTATAATCATTCTAGCAAATGTATTAATGGACAACTACCGTTTGACCAAAAATTTAAAGTGGTGCGCAAAATAAAGTATCTCCCCCAGCATGCTTTATATTTAAATGGAATACGGTCGGTAAAGCCAAGCATCAAAGCTTAGACGGTGCACTGTTTCCCCAGAGTTAAACCATGGGGATGGGGAAACTAGATGCGATTCAAATCCAATCGATCGAAGGCAGCGGATCTACATAGTTCGTCCCTGATTTCTGCGGCGAAAACAAATTTCCCCTCTCGCCCCCCTCCCTCCCCCTCCCACCCTCATCAGTTCGTCGGAATCGCGCGGAATCAATAACTTCCACTCGTTATTTCCTTTTCCAACTTTCCAATCCTCCCTCTTCCGCACCCCACCCCAAGCAAACACAACCCCCGTGTCCTCCATCCCCTCAGAGTTCCCACGCTAAGTTTCCGCCCCCAAGTCTCCCTCCCAGGAAAGCATTCCCGCCCCCTACCCTCCACCCACCCTAGAAATTTTCTTATTATTTAGTTTTCGCTCTGTTTCTGCCGAATTTCGACGGAATGCGGAAGAGATTTGATTTTTATTCCCATACACTTCTCCCTCCACTCCGGACCGAAAATACCTCTTCCCTCTTCCACCACCATCTGGTACAAACCCCTCAACCCCCTCTACGCCCTCCGCATCATTTTCGCTCGGGAAATTCGCTCCCTTTTGTCATTTCCTTCGTGGGAGGGAAAAGTTTAAGTGTTTTCATCAAAGAGGGTGGATCGGATGTGAAGGGATGCCTGGGTTCTTCATTTTCCTCAGTTTGTTTTCACCGATTTTTGTCCCTTCTCCATTAGTTTCTCATTGATTACGGTTGAATTTTACTAATATTACAATGCTCCTCTTCTCTAGAGAAAATTGGAGATAAAATGGATAAATTGTTCGATTTCAAGTCAAGGGATGAATAAACCGAAATATTTCTCAGTAACAACAAATAATGTACTCTCTGATATTTAAAGCGAAAATATAATGAATAATGCTAAGTTACTCCTTGTAATGTGAAAAAATAATTTTTAGACCTCTTGGCTTAGATGGCTCTTTAGGCAAACACAATGCGGACTACAAAAAGAAAGGCTTTTATTCGCAATAAAGTTAGTTTACCAATAGATTTTGTTCCACTGCAGCTGAATAAATATTCTTCTTACTTGGGTAACTCAAGTGAAATTCAAAGTTAATCAAAGAAATTTTAGTGAAATGAAACGCAACTACCCATTTAATGATCAATACAGGCCGCATCCGTTTAGGTGTAGAATTGACATTCGAAAAACCATGATTCAGAGGATTCGATGCTGTCAATCAGGTCAGAAATTTCTCAGAAATTCCTCTCCGCATTATTTCCAAGGAGCAATATAAAAGGAACCCTAAATTCGGACGGTCATTATAACTGTACCAATAATCAATAAAATCCATAAAAATCCAGATGGTGAGTAGGCCCTTCCGAGATCGTGCTGGTATTGGTATGGAAATTTAACTATTCATTAGCATTCACCAATCAATATCCCCTACATTTCATCAGCTTTGCCCTAACAAATGTTTTTAAAAACCAACATCATTATGTGGATCAAAAGAAGTCATACCTGACAAAGAGAAAATGGTATGAGGAAATACTTATTAAAACAATAAATATAAATAATAACTTTAGGGAAAAAATCGCAAGTAACTCTTATTTGATTTTAAAAATGCTTAGTTGTCATACTTCTATATCGCAATTCCTCACCAAAATAGTGCAATACCAAGTTTTTCTTGCATATTCAAAGATAATTAGTAATCAAAACTTGTCTCTATCCAACCTCTATACCTTAGATATTACCTTCTTGGACCAAGTGAGAGCTATTCCACTGGTGACATTAATTTCTTGAAGCTAATTTCCAAAGAAATATTTCCCAATTATTATGATGAGTAAACGCCTTCAGTTTATCTTCATATGCTAAAAGAAAACTAAAATTGTTTTTTAGGAACACTCCTCAAACTAGCTGTTTTTTTAGCGTGAATGAAATCCTTGGATGTATAAGGTAAGAGCGTTTTACAGACGAAAATAATGAAAATGCCCTGAATTATGGAATGAACCTCCATCTATGTAATATCCATATCTCACAACTAATATTATGATAATTATTTTAGAATGTAGGGAAATAATAATACATAATTTTGTAAAAACCACGCACAGAAATATGTTAGGAATACTCTAGTTAATTAATATGAGTAACTATTTTCCTACAGTAAAAATTCAGAGAAACTCTTAGGTCATCGTACTAGCTTTAAAAATCATTGCGTGTTTTGATCTGTTATTTTCAAAGATAAAATCTGATCTAGGAATCATGAATTAGATAACATTTTTGCTTGCTTCGGATAGTTAGAGCCTATTTAAATAAGAAGGTCACATAATTGCTGACAACTTTACAGCACTTCTAAATTCATCCCTTCGCATATTCTTCCAGAAATCATTGTTCAGGCTCTTCAAAATGCAATCACACGTGTTATAAAATATGCGCCTCGCATTGAAGTCAAGCAAGTAACCGAATTAATCAATGTGGGGCTAAATTAAATGAATTACACTCAAGTCAATAGCGTTATTTTCGTTAAAGGTACTAATAGGTTGTCACCTCACCTTTGTCAAGTTGAGCACAATAGGCCACATGTGTTTCAAAGGGAGCTATTTATGGGTGAATTTATTTCAATGACCGTCTTATTCCACTGGCATCCCTTGTTCCAACGAGCTCTCGAGATGTAACGCTAATGGCTCAACTGGCGGAAGGAGGGTCAGACAGTTCGCAAATTCCGTATGCGGCTCTCCCTAATGAATGTCATCCTTTGAATCCTTATCCCTATCAATGAACCACGAGAAAAACCCACTTCACTATCCCTTGCCGCGCTCCATCCTTCATTCTCAACCTCTCTATTCGTTTTCCGTCTCGGAATGATCCACCTCACGTCCATCACCGCAACACAAACCCTAACTCTCTTCCCGTAACCCTTTTCATAAACTAATTCATTTCCTCGCGAAGAGCCCATGCATATCTACACACACTAATTCCTAACTATTCTCCTTTATAAATATTCTGGTGAATGGGTGAAGTTTGATTTTCCCAACTAAAATTAGAAAGAACTAACTTGTCTGTTACATCAAACCAAATTCACTTATCGTAGACAGTTTCATCTCACAAGTCAGTACTGCATTCGTACTTAACCTAAATTAGTGACAATGGCACATATAGAGCTCAGGGCAGTTCATTTTCATGCTCCATCAGTTATATCCACCATATTCCATTACGCGGAAGTATACGTCATGTTTAATATCAAGTGCGGAAGGCCCAAACGGCCTTCAATTGAGTTATGTGATTTCTCTCTCAATAAAAACGAGCATAATTAGTTATTAAATAAGGCCAAAACAAATTGTTTAATTAATTATATTTTCGTATTTTTATCAAAACATTACGGCAATTAAATGAATAAAAACCAGTTACGAACACAAGAATGATTTACCATGAACATTTTTGATACTTAGAGACAAGAAGATAAGAGCATAGATAGACTGCGTCGCTTTAGAATTGCTTTTTCAAACAATCACACTGAATTGGCACATTTTATCTGAAGATAAAATATGCAAAATGGACGGTATTAATCCCATCAGCTACTTTCTTTGTATTTTGTCATAAAGGATAAAATAAATTCTCTTTCGTGCTGAAATTAAAAACCATACACACTCTTATATGCCACGTGGATAAGGCTAATTTTTTTGTATTAAAAAGGGCCTTTTGCGGTGAGAGAATTTATCCAAATTTTGACCGGACTCCGTATGCTGAGTTGATTAATTTCTATATTATTCAACTGATGTGTGTTAATAAAAACTATTTGAATCATTTCATAATATTCCAAATGGATGATGCAATTCAGGCTTGAAGTGGCGGGAGGAATACATTAAATCAAGAAACATTTGCGCTTTTTCACAAGCTAATTAATGAAATGTTTAATGAATTTAAATTTTGGAGAAATATTTAAGTGTTTTTTACTGAATATTAAGAAAGAAAATGGTTTTGCTTACTGCTAGAATCAACTTTATTATTTGTTTGGTACCTATGCACGAGATCACAATATAATCTGAAATAGCCGGATTGCACTACCATGTTACTTGGATACTAGTTACCATTCTATTTAAGTCCCCCTTTCCATTAGGGTTTTACTTCCACTATGTCTAACACTGGATAAAATATGAACTCAGCTTGAACGTGCCAAATACCCAAATTTTTCTCCCATAATTTATCTCCACCTGACTTGGGTACAGCCTTAGTTGAGACCACCTGAACCAATCAGAATCCTCAAAAAGCCTAGCCACGAATTACTACATTAGCCCCTATTATTCTCCAACTTCCTTTTCGGCCCAAATTTTTCCGGCACGCCATTATTTTCCTCCGTGCCGTTTCCCGAAAATCTTCCGCCCTTAAGGGATCCCCAGACGATTCCCCACTGCATCTCTCCTCCATGCCTCTATCCTACACCTTTGGGCAGGGGTTCAAAGTGGTCTTATCTTTCCACGTCGGAACGCTAATTGGTCCCAACCTCTCCCAACTCCCTCCCTCTCGCGGGTCCCACATAGCCCACCAAACCCAACCCTCTCCATCCTCTCACCCTTCTTTCTCACCCTCTCCAAACGCCGGGGAGATGGGTGGCCCAAGGGGTGGGAGGATGGGAAAGGGTGGAGTCGACGGTATGCAGATGTGTGGAATTAAGAGGAAATGATGGAAGGGCATGGGAAGGGTGTAGTGGGGCATAGGGGGAATGGGATGAGGGGACTTGGGTCTCGGTACGTGAGAGTCGGATTCCCTGGGCTTGCGAGGGTGAGTCATGACGAATGTTGGACCAAGCTTTTGGGGGAAGGATGGAGTGAGACGGAAGGAATTTTTTCATTTGATGCCCCTGCGTGAGGAAAAAAAATCTACGACCGAAGATAATACTCCAACGGCTCCCTTAACCTCTCCCATGAGTGGAGACGAGAATTAAATTCGGGCCCAAAAGTATTCATGAAAGCAAACTAGAGTTGAATAAAATGCAGGGTATATTCTGGCAACAGAATGAATCCATGCAGGTAATTCATCTTAAATAAAACAATAGAGAAGAATACGGAATGCTGTGCCTAAGAAATTATTCAAATGAAAAGATTTTTGCCAAAAAAGTTCGGAAATAAAACAAAATAATAAGCGCAAACCTCTTTCGCATCCAAATATTTAACAAATGAACAAGAAAATTTCACAATATGAGGCATCGTTTCATATGTCAGGAAAATCATTTTGCTAAAAGATTCATAGCAAACTTAAAAAAGGGAAACTTTAAATGGGATTTCTAAAAGGCACGTATTAATATATTACACCGCTGACTTAGTCAATTCACGACTCAATACACATAGAATTTTAATTTCAAACAGCATCGTATGTGGATAAAATGTTTCATCGCAGACGTGAGGCAGATTTACAAATGCTTTTTTATCTAAACGAATTCAGGAGGTTATCAACTTTGTGCACTATTACATCTTTCTGACTTGGTGTCTAAACCTTATACAGAACAAGTGGCTAAAATTACTATTATCCGAGAAACATTAATTTAAAAAAAATCAAAAACTATGTAGTTGTTAGTTTTTTTAGGTAGTTTTTGCCATTTAAAGATAGGTGGGTTGTTGGGAAGTGAAAACCAAGATGAGATTAGCTTATGAACTTGCATTTTGCCTCGACTAAGTTTAGCAAATATGTAACTATTATTCATCATGAATGAAATGCTAACTTTGTAATTCCATAAGGAACTTTAAATTTTACTATGGCCATGAATTCGATGGTCAAATCTCCATTTCAGGCACCAAATGCAGATATTAAAATAGTTATATATTATATGAAGTTGGAAAGGGGGAGGTTACGGCAAGTAAAGGTGCGGATGTGGAGGAAACTAGAAGGGAAGAGGTGAGTTGGGTGGAGGACACGTGAGAAGGTAAAAAATAGAACAAATAGCACAAATAGTAACTCGAACTAATGGTAAAAAGGGTTGCTGTAACGAACAGTAACCTGAAAAGAGGCTCAAAAAAATTTATTATTGGAATTTGAAGGGGAAAAGAATCAGCAATTGAAAACATAACTTTTAATTACTATTGCCGCATCTAATGTCAGATTAAAATAATGCAAATTGGCCGAGGGTATAAAGTATCGTCTTCAATTCTTTTGCAAATAAATATCATCATTTGGCGTCAAAGCTTTGAAACGAAATTACAGTAGAAAAAAATAAACATAGGGGTTGAAATTGCAGTGATGCTACCCTAAATATTCTTCGGAGTATGAAAGATCAACACCGAATTTTTCTCCTGATAAACGACATGTTATAGTTCGTGGACCTTCAAAACCGACTTTTTTCTTTATAGTTACTATATTCAGCAACAACTGACTCTTTTAGAATTCAATGCAACACTGAAGAGGAAAAATTTGCTAAGAAATTAATATCTTCGGTTCTGGAACATTGAGCGTCATTCAAATGTAAGGGCGAATTGAAATTTGTAGTTTTTCTTTAATTCGGAAAGTAAACTTTTTTCCTATCCATAATGCGTGTAAATGTAGACAACAAATGATGTATGATTAAAAAAAATGATAGATATATTCATTTTTATGGTGTAATTAAGAAATTTGGCAATAAAAGTTGCAATGAAAATTTTCGTGGGAAAAATGGTAAAAATGAAAATATATTTGACTGCAAAATCCATTTACAGCAAAGAACAGCAAGAGTTTACAAATAAACGATTTTTTTACTCCGAAAAATGATAGTTTGAACCTTCAGTCTTACGTATAGATTGAATTTTTTTTCCTTTCAATTAATCTTAGGAATGTTTAAGGCACAATCATAGATTAGCACCTTTTATTGGTATAGTTTACCAATAGTTTATTTAGAATTTATTTTCAGATCCTCAATAAGAGGAATTTTTATGGATGACTTTCTCCCGCCAATAATTTTTAATGGATCAATTAAACAAATATTCCATCGAATTTAACATCGCTATACATCAAACAGAGTTATTTTTATTACATTTTCATTGTATGTAAAAAAATAAAATATGTAAATATGGAGGCTTATGTCACAAGCATGAATTGCTTTAGAAATAAGTAATTAAAAACATGTCAGCCAAAGAACAAGTCAAAGAACAGTAAGTTAAATTAGTAAAAAGAGAAAACATTAATCATCTCTGAGAAAACAGGAGAGAATATTGTGGACGGGAAAAGCATAGGGTGGAACTCTAAAGAGTTGGCAATGACAGCGGCTTTCAAAAAAGGAGGTGAAGAGCTATTAAAAGTGATGTTTCACTCTAAATTTGAGGACACAAGCGCTCTCAGTAGAATATCCGAGCAGTACATCGGGAATGGAGGCTTTCCTAGAGAGGGGATTGAGAGTTACGATCCAGATACCTACATGCATTTGAGTGCAGGGCTCCAATCGTGGTCAATTTGACATGCACACGGTATGCCAAAAGCTTAGCAATTTACATGTATCCGGCACCGACACACTTGCACCCGTCACTGAGAATGAAATGAATTAGCCCGCCACAAAGCACGAGGAAAACTTTTTCTATTCCATTGAACTATCACAGAATTTGTAATAAGAAATATAAATTCAAAATTATCAGAAATGTTACTCTTGATGCTCAGTCAAAAATAGCTTGACTGCAGTGCAATAAGCGCACCTGACCTTAATAGTCATACTTTGTGGAAAAAATATATTTTTATATCAATTCTACGGGTTTTACGATGTAACTCTTGTACCTTTATCGTTTCAAAGACAACAAAATAGGATTATTTTAATGCGGGAAACCATTCATCCCCTTAGTTAATGTGATTCACGAAATGATAACAAATAGGACAGACCTTTTGACGTGTTTTTTAAATTATATTTTTGCTTCATTTGAGTCACTCAAGTGCTAATGGGTGGATGTTAATTCCAGGGATAGATTTCGAAACTCGGGTGTACTTTTTATTAACATCAGTAAAAGACCTGTCTATTGATTGCAACACGCTTGACAAATTCAGATGCTGTTTTTGGCACTTAAAATAAGGTATATGTTTTATTTCGTCGTATAGGTACCGTTGTATTATGCCGTATGCGTAACTTTCATTTATATACATGCATGTATATTAGGGCAAGAGAGCTTACTATTTATTAAACTGCTCTGTTTAAGAATAAAAGGCGTAGTAGAGAAAGGTTCAGAGAATTGATTACAGAGGTGAGTGGGATGTTGGATCGAAATATGCCTCAACTGTGAAAACTCACAATAAATGTATGCGTTCGTGATGAGTGAAGAGTTACTCTATCCAAATTACATTATTTCCAATAATTGTCACTCCTAGTGATTGAATACAAGCGTCTTCTGAGGAACCTTGTCGAATCCCTAGTGACATTTATCCACGATACTATTGCACTTTCAAAAACCCATTCATGTAAAAAAATTAAATAAATAACAAAAATTCAACACATTACCAGAGTATGAATCGTAATTTGGTTTCTTTTCAGTATTGTTCAAAATTTCAATACCAAAAGAATTGCAATAGAAAGAAACAATTTCACGCATTTTTGGATTAATTGAAAAGAATTTTAATGATAGAAAAAAACCTTCAAGTGACACATGCTCGGGATCCATTTTCAAGACACTCTTTTAATCTCAATCTAGTCATCGTCAGCCTCCCTGAGAGAGCCACGCGAATCTCTCGATAGTGTCCATCGTCTAATTTTCACCCATGGACTGAGATTTTAAGCTTTGATTTTAAACACTAGAACACAGTTTTAGCCGAAGAGTGAAGGCTTGCATTCTTCCGTACACAGACACCCGAACGCAAGTCACGTCTGGATCTGCTGCAACTGGCCCCAAATGACTCGGGCGGAAATGAAGAAGGGGGGTAGCTGGGAGAAAAGATCTTCAGCACTGCGCTCAGGGTATGGGATTGCAATGTTCAGGATTTTTTCCCAACGTCCCCTTTCATTTGCAGTCGGCAGAAATTTTCATTCCCCCACACCCACACTCCCCCCAAAGCACCCTGCGTGCAATTTCCTTCCCTTTGGTTTTGTCTCCAATCCCTTGCTCCATTGTTCCGTTCCGACTGCGATTTCCTGCAGCCAACCGCTGCGTTCGATCGCGCGGGAAGTGGGGATGGTGGAAAGAAATCACCGACGAAGACTACGACGCGAGTAATTCTCGCGCAATAACCGGAGCAACGCCAGGGATGCCGGCTCTGCGTCGGCACCGTCTCCCGCGGGGAGAAATGAACCGGAGCTAGAGGGCTTCCCATCGCCCTCTGCGTGGAAGGGGTAAGTGCACAAGTCTGCCCGGAATCGATTCTTGATACACACTTTGGAGCGGAGACAATTAGCATAAGCTCGCTCAAGTAAAATGCAACTCACGTAACCGTTCCCACTGATTCAACTCACGTGCTCGGACGTTTTTGAGTGAAAATCGAAGTATAAAAATTTCTACTGACCTCATTCACAAGTCATAAATCAAATCTGGTGCACAGATTTGAATAAGAAGAACCAAGAACCAGTATTCCATTACGCCATACGATTGCCTCTACCAATCATCGTAGTATGCTTGAGGACGTCTATATATTCCGTAGCTGTAATTTAGGAGAGGATGAGCCAACCTATCTTACGTAATCAACACGTATTCCGTTGCGTTTGGAGAGCGATGCTTTTTTGTAATCAATTATTATCATTTTAATGTTCAAATAATATTAATATTAGTAAAATGAACTATAATTTGAGAAAATTATAGTTCATTTTACCGGATTTATAACTCACACAAGGTACGGGACCCTTTTATTTATTTTATATTTTTTTAAGTTCACCCGACATGAAAACACAATTATAGAGTAAACATTTTTCACAATTAATCATAATTACAATCATAATTACAATCATAATACAAGCCGTTATGTAACAAAGGGGTTTCTGCAGTGTTACGGAGAGCTCCATGAGTCAAAGTGGGCATTGCTTAATGTATGGGTGCACATTTTCCTCTAATCGGCCCATTTCCTACGTCATCATAAGATGCTAACAAACATGGAAAGGGGAATGGGCAGGTATCAGCTGAAGATCAATAAGAAGATTAAAAAGTTGGTGTGCAGCAATAGAGAAGAGGCTAACAAAACCTGGCTGGAGGCTAGAAAAACAAAACCAGGAAGGGGTAAAAGAGGTCTGTTACCTGGGAAGCAGAGTAACCAACGATGGACCAAGCAAGCAGGAAATAGTCAATAAAATAGCTCAGGCTAAGAGGGCATTCTATCAAAAGAAGAATCTACTTACAGCTGGAAATACAAGCTTAGATCTAAGGAAGCAATTCATCAGAACGTATATTTGGAGCATGTTTCTTTATGGCAGTGAGGCATGGACGATGACAGCAGCGGAGAATAAAAGGGTGGAAGCATTCGAAATATGGTGCTATCGACGAATGATGAAGATAAAATGGATCGATCGAGTGACAAATGAAGAAGTCTTAAGAAGAGTGGGAGAAAAGAGAAGTGTTGTGAAAACTATAAAAAGAACGCGGGCAACCTAATCGGTTATATCTTAAGACGCGATGGCCTGATGAAAACAATCGTCAAAGGGAAAGTGAACGGTAAGAATGGAAAAGGTAGGCCTCATATGAGTTATGTAGCACAGGTCGTGAAGGACGTGAAAGAGAGGAATTTCGTTCAAATGAAGAGGTTGGCCGATAGAAGAATCGAGTGGAGGGCTGCGTGAAACCAATCCTAGGATTGTCGACCCTTGATGATGGTGATGATGATGAAAATAATAAGTAAACCCGAAGAATGAACTGGTGCTTTCCCGACGCATCTGCTTCGTGAAGCCTTCTTGAGCTCTCTACCGGGTTACTGCGTCCGTTTCCGCCGAAGCTTCGATCAACGACTAGGTCATCGTCTTCATTAAAACTTCATTAAGATTAATTTAGTCGGCCCCGGTGGCGGCGTGGTTAAGTCCTCGCCTGCTAACCCGAGGGTCGCGGGTTCGAGTCCCGCCTGAGTGGGTTTCTTTCACCACTCGGGACATGGTTGTGTGTGCTCGTCCGTTGTTACATGTTAAATACCCCGATGTAAAGGCCACATGTGCTGTTTTCGGCGGTAGTGGAAAATAAATAAAAAATAAAAACCCATGAAGACAATGACCGAGTCGGGAATCGAAACGTCGGCGGAAACACACGCTGGGAGCCGGAGGAGGACCGGAGAAGACTTCACACAGCAAGTTAATGAGGAAAATTAAAGTAAATGATATAAAAATTGTGAATACAAAAATGGAAAGTTTAGAAAACAGTTACATATAATAGAAAAATTTTATTATATTATTTTATTTTCATCCATAGTGTATACATTATGATTTGTACCGTAATGTTATTGTCAAAATTATTTTGTAGAATAATAGAAAAATAGATACTGTATCGAATCTACGCGATGTGTTTGATGACTTACGAGGTAAAAATTGAGTAACACATTCAACTTGCACCGGATGAAATTACCGAGTTCTGGTAAAAGTGGAATACTTAGTGTGCCTTGCTTGACAGACAAGTTAAGAGTTTTGGATGATTTTGCATCGAATGCATTTCTGCAACGTAGTTTTTTGGAATGGAGTATGGCAGCAAGCTTAGCGGATGGTAACAATTAATAACCAAGCTGCCCACTACAGGTGCTGGACTGGTGTCATATGAGGAGAGAACCTGTAGCCGCATGTTGGATTTATCCCGTGCATAAACTTTCTGATTCCCGGGTGAGACACTAAAGTTCCCATAAAGCGTGAGAGACTGCCAAATTATGCCACAAGACACGGCGATAATTTAGAAAAGAAATTGAAACATAAGCTGCATTTTTAATTTACGTGAACGCTATATCTCTATATATTTTTTTAATTTATAACCCCAACCAAGAGCTTGCAAAATGAATTCGACTTCATGTAAAGTATTGTGGACCAAGAGGGATCACAAAAAGATTATAGCGAATAATGCATGCCTATCCAAAGAGATAGATTGAATACTGCTGACTAATTAGTAGCTTGTATAAGTACAAAGAGATTAACTGCAGGATGTGCGATGATTTGGTTATACTAACAGGCATTTTATAAACGTACATTGCAAAGCTACTTTATTAAATTCGCTAAAAAATTTGATATAACACATGTAAAAACAGTAAAGTTCCACAAAAAGTTATTATATACAAAAAACTCCATAAACATACTATCGAAAAACACGCTAAAATTTTCCTATCTCTGCCAAATATCATGATACGAATGTAAGAAGGTTAACCCCATTTTAACCCCACACAACATCGGAAGATCAGATAGAAATTGCATAATTTGAGTGGTAGAATGCCGAAAAAATCAATATAAGAATTTCTTTATGCGGCGGGCAATTCGTGAACAAAGCTCAAGTAAGTTAGGATATACATTAGTATTTTTAGCTACCCCGAATCCAATCCTGTGTCCCTTGTTCCCTTTCCCAATAACCTAACAGCTGTTGATCTAACACCCCTGCCACACCCCTGTGGTAGCTCGCAGGGTATTGTGTATATGCAGATGTAGAAGATATTGTTAAATATTGGAAGTCACTCTACACACTTCAGTAGAAATGAATTAAATTTGATGAAATATATTAGTTGAAAAATAATATTATGTAATACCCATAAGCGCAATCATGAATCGATGAGGAACTTTTTTAAATGTATCTAAAATAGATATTCCTACTCAATAAATATTTATCTTAATAACATTGTGTTACAAGATTTTTCGGTATTTAGTACGCTGCATAAAAAATATCAATAGAGTTTATTTTCTTTAACATGACACAGCCAGTTTTGTGAATTAAAAAAAGGGAAATGGTTCTCTACAATCACTGTTGATATAAATTAATAATTAAATGTGCATATTTAAGTTACCAAATTCCCTCTCATGATCAGATTTCACTAAATCTATATTCAATTGCTTAAATGCATTGAAGAGAGAAAAAATACACAAATAACTGAAGGATGACCAGAAATACCGACTGTTTAACAGTCTCTGTCCTATTTATTAGCAAATACCTGGCAATAAATGTGAAGTAATATTATGATACAGCGCTTCAAAACAATTCCTTTCTTATGACGAACTGAGAAAGTATTTCTGTAAATTATAGTTAGCTCTGGCTTAAGCAATGAAGTCCAAGACGTATATCATAAAATCGAAAATAAATTTGATATCCTGGAGGCAGTTACGAAAGCACGAGGGTCCATAGCATACCAGTTGTCATTTTTATGTGGGATATACCGCAATAAATAAGTAGCTGAATACTTCACGATCCTTTCAATCGCGGAGGATATGATGGCTCCTCCGACGCTTCCAGCACGTAGTTAGGCTTTGCGAGAACCAAGATAATGACTTTAAAAATTCATTTGATGGATTTTTACGCCCCGAAGAAGACAGAAAAAAAGCTTCCCTCAGACTCCCCCAACAAAACGACCTTATTTTAGAAGAAATGATTTTTTTTCTTACAAGCCTTGGGATTTTTTTGAGCAAAATACCACAGGAAGATGATTGGAGGTAGAAAGGCGGAGGAGGAGGAGGTTAAGAATGCATAGGCAATCTGGTTTTTAGTCCGAGGGCTCTTTGCGGGTGGGTTTGTAGGGGCGTGGGATCCATTTTGATTCTCTGACCACGTACCGTATGGGAATTCGATTTTGGAGTATGAAAATTAATGACGTAATTCTCCTGATGGGGTTTGTTCTCAAACCTCCCGCCCTCCCACATCCCTCTCAAGCGCGCCCTTCCCTCGCCTACCCTAACCCTTGGTGAACCCGAAGCTCAAACTCCAATCCTGCCACCCCTTATTGTTCCTCCCCCCCTTCTGTCAGGAGCTTTCACCCTTCCCCTTCCACGTTTCCTCCCACCCTCATCCCTTCACTGTCCTTCTGACTCTCTTTCATCCCTCATCAACGGAGAATAGGTTTTAATTCACTTGCCCCTACGTGACCATTCCCTTGCGAATCTCACTTCCAGCAACCTCCTCTCTCAGCCGGCTCCTATTCCACTACCACCTAGTACTCCGGACCAATTCCCTTTTGCAAGTATTCCTTTGATGCACGTGCTACGCCTTCCACTTCGGTAGCACGTCACAATAATACTACGTTACGGAAGTACCAAATAAGTTGGACCGCTGGCTTTATTTACGTATCTCTGAGGAGTGGAAGATAAATCATATTTATCTCTACTCTGACGTTAATAAGCTCATTATGCATTCTACTTCGGGAAATAGCCTTTACTTGAGTAGGGGTATATTTTTGGTAACGCGACCCATAGGGTAAATTGATATGTCTGTAGCGGAAGGAATTTCCTTGGGATCATAGAAAGGTACAGAATATAAAGAATGTAGGCATTAGCACTTCTTAGCAAAAGGCATACAGAGTTTCCATTTTAACCTCATTCGATGGACGGAGGGTAGACAAACTAGATGTGCACTTCTCCGTACAGCATTTAAGCAGGGACTATGGATATTCTCTGCCTCTACTAGAATTCAAGCCCAGGCCCTGGTGGCGGGAGGTCATTAAAACAGCCACCCGATCGTCCGTTTTACGCTGGAATGGAAAGGTATGAGCTCCAGTCATGACATTCATTGCCACTTGAAAACTGGTCTTAATTACGAACAAGGCAACAAAATTATTAAATGAATGTATGAAATGAAAAATGACTTCAGATCAACGCATGAGGGACTGAAGTAATCGTAGTTTAATTGATATTCGAGAAAAATTCAACGTTTGCAATCACCTGATTTGTTCCAAAAAATATTTTTTCCTGACCCCTCCTTTCATTAGTCTCCTGCCAATTTATACTTCCTGAGTAAAGAAACTTTTAAATTTAATTATTCATCCATCTTCCAATCGATTCAAATCATCTCTTCTTTTTCCTACTTGAATTATGCTGACGCTACTTCGATCCTTTCAATATTTTCCCGAAAGTCATTCAAATTTATGCAAGGCCATTCCCATTGCTGGTTGTCATTTTTTCATTCAATTTTATTCAATTACCTATAAATAGTCTTTTACATATATATCAGTAATACATACTTTTTTACTGGTTTTACATTAATTATTCTCTACTATCATTCTGTAACCCAAAATCAATCATAATATTCGAGTAAGTGTTTTCGTCTCACTTTACATTCTTACGCGTAAAATTACCCCTAACCCAATCATATAGAAGTTTTATATGGCGTTTTTTGACTACAAACCTCAGTATCTGTAATTCATTTTTCACGAGTGATATTTCTAATTCGTCTTAGTTGCTGGTAGCCCTCTGATATATATTTTGACTACATGCATTATTATTTTGTTCAACTCATCCAAAATTTCGGACTCTTGAAATTAAGAACTCAATACCCAGTTAATGACTATTGCCTTCTGCTTCTTCATATGATTCAACTACTCCAAAATAACTGCAAAACGTATATTAATCGAGGATATCATTATCCTTGTATTTATATTCAACGAATGATTTGTAAAACGAAAAATGAAATTTCCATAGAACCTTTGAAACCCTATTATTGTTAAAAATCCTTGAATATTGAAAAATTCATTTTTGGTAACATTTCCATTCTACAAAATAATTTGGCATAATGTTGTAATTACTCATGCATATTTAATAATTTAAATTTCATAAACATAGAGGTTAGCTATGCCATTGAAAGCCTAAAAATAAATTCAAATCTAAACAATATGGATAAAAACGGTAACAAAACCCAATTATACTTCGCAAACAGATAAAAAGAAAAACTTATTATCAGGCAATAATGGATGATATTGTAGCATGAAAAAGAGTAGGAGAATATTATCAATAAACAAAATAAAATCAATAATTTAAGTATTTTACTGATTATGGTTGGATAAGACAAGAAATATTGGTGCAGGGAATTTCCAGAAATACTGAAATTTGCCGTAAATAAAGAGCTCAAAGCATTGTAACTCACGCATGAGAATCAGATATTTTTAGTGCAGAGAGAAATGAATTTTAGCTTAATGTTGCCATCCCTATGATTGACACTTTTGAAGGTGATTGTTATTTACACAATATAAACAGTCCCGAAACACAAACACGGCACTGTGTTTCGATAAGCCTCTACTGGAACTTTTCGAAACTTGACTCGCTATACGGGTGAATTTCGAAAAAGGGAATGCCAATTGATACGGCTTAAAGTAAAAATGCATTCGTCAATCTACGCATAACGAATTTTAAGGGAAAAAAGTAAATAATGGCAATAAAAGCAAAGTGTTTCACGATACCAGAGGAATATACGAAAATGAAATAAGAAAACTAATCCTGAAACTGAATCGTCATAAAAATTCCATGCTACTCGACAGGAAATTGAATTCGAATTTCCCCATCGGTTATACTCCGTCTAGAATTCACGGTCATGCATACCTGGACTCCTTCCTCTCTTGCCAATACATGAGGATCGCTCTTGAATGGACGAGAGGATGTCTCTCTAATTAGCCAATCCGATGGCTGTTAGGATAGCGAGAACAGCTCAACTCTTGCTAAGCGAAGATACGAAAGAATTTTCCGAGGAATTTGATCAGTCGGAGAGTTTTTCCTCTTGCACATAGATATTTCCACAAAATATTTTTTACCAAAATTCAGCACTGAGAAAAGAGTTAGCCTCTTAATCACGGTGCTTGACTTGAACCCTTCCTAACTTGATCGGATTCCCCGCCCGGTAATAATATTATTATCGAAAATGTTTCCAAGGTTTTACATACCTATAATTTTGCACACAAGGTAAAACATATTCTCTTTTTAATAATCTGGGTTTAGAAGAATGTGGAGATTCATTATATTGAGCGTGGCTTTGTATGGATCGGAAATATGAGCTCTAGAGATAAATGATTAGAAAATACTAGAATCTTTAATAATTTTGTTGGGGGGAGGATGGAGAATACACGATCAACGGAGAGGAGGACGAATGAAGAAGTGTTGAACTAGTTAGATGAGAAATGAGGATGTATGTCAGAAATAAGGAGAAGATAATGTAAGTGAATGAAAGTGAATGAAAAAATGCAACTATAAAAAAAATGCTCAGCATTCTTATCGAAGGCATAATGCTGGGTGGGCAAAGATGTAGAAAAAATAATATCATTGAAATTATGAAAAAGAGTAGGTGTTTAGCTGTTTTGAATTGAAAAAGACTGTAAAGTTGAAGCCAATAGAGAGTTGAAATATAAAGTCGAATATGAGTTCCCTAAAAAAAACCCACCCAGGCCAATATAAAAAATGTCATGAAATAAACAATCGCTTTTTCTTTCAATATTAATTCTCATACAAATACTATAGGGAATTCTCTAACAAAACACAACCTATATTTAATAAAATACCGATAATAACGCAGAAGGTTACTTCAACACTTCCGAAACTTGACTATATTTTATGCTGATTTTTGGAACATTCCTTAAATTGGAGTATGGATTCAAAATATGCAAAAAAATGTAGTTGAACAAAGATTTCCACTCCCACATCTCAACATAACAGAGATGTTTATATGTAGCTCTATATACTTGTCTATGCTATTCAATAATTGAAATAGCTCCTAGACTCCGGCAGGGGGAAGTATTTTGTGTCACACGATAAAACTTTGGCTGGATACCACTTGAAGGCCGGCATCTAGAACATTAACATAAGAGAAGGACTCTAAGGCAGGGGAAATAGAAGAGACCAAGACCAATACATATCAAAAATAGTAAAGAAAAAAAAATTGAAGATGTGAATTTGTAATGCTCTCTGGGAAACCAATTGATCAACGATGGATGAAGAAAAAAATACTTAAACGAAACATTCCAATTTTCACAAAATTTGGAAAATTCTACCAGTAGCAGATTCCTCCGGATATACTGACTTGAAGGTTAGAGCAACTATATGTTAGAGTAACTGTAAGTTCCGTTCCTCAAGAGAGACATTGAAGGAGAAGTCAAACCAGAAGCATTCAAAATAGATGCCATAGACGCATTGAAAAGGATATCTAGGAAGAATGAAGAAGTTGAAATGGATCCACCGCGTGACATAAAAGAATGTCGTGATGAGAGCGGATGAAATAGAATTCTTCTGAGAACTTAATAGAAAAGATGAGATAACCTTATTGCCAAATCTTTAAACAAGATGAATCTTGCTCGAGAGAAAAGTGAACAGCAACAACAGGAAAAAAATCAAATAGCGAAAAATATTGAGCTGGTAATGAGGGATGTAAAATTAAAAAAAAATATATGTGACGGTGGTATTAAAATCGGAACATGACTCAAATCCAACAAAAATACGAATATCGCAGCGAAGGCTAATCTATCTAAAACATATTATTAGGTTTATCAGCTATTTTGTGTGGAAAAACTTTATATAACTCTGTTAGGCGAATTGACTTGCTGTCTATCGCCACTGTTCTAACATCGCCAAACTAGGCAAAACTCAATGTAAAGCCAGCGAGGAGAATAAGACTGGAAAGGTGTAATTTTACCTCCTGCATAGATATCAGGCAGACCGAGAAAGAATAAAACGGGAAACTATACACTAGGAGAAAAGGTAGCGAAGAATAGTGGAGATCTGGGACCAAAATTGAGATGTAAGTGAATATATACGGGACAAGGGATGCTACCGTTATGAAAAATCCGAGAAATGAATAAATAATGATAATAACAATAATTTAAGGAATTGAAATGAGGCAGTATGTTGAGTTTTAAGCCGGATGGACTCTGAAATGGGAGCCGAGGTGCAATAAAATGCAGGCCCGAGGGAGAATGGGAGTCTCCTTCTCCTATAATGTGGTTTTTTGTATTCAAGCATGATGCTGGCCGCGTCTCAGCCCAAAAGACTTGGGCAACGAGTTTCTATCACCCTCCCTCTTCTTCCCTTCCCCACGCCTCTTCCCTCCAGCCAAGACCACACGCACGAGGCTCCCTCGCTTGCAAATATCAATCCAACTCGTCACCAACGAAACACTAACTAGCGCATGTTCTCATGATGAGATATGAATTGGGGTCTTCACGCATAGTTTCATGACCACGACCTTGTAGTTCTCCTTCTTCTGCCAGACTTGGCCTGTCCTCATGTTTCCAACGCTATTTATATCAAGTATATCTGTTATTATCTTTCCAATCCCTAAAATACTATAGATACTAACAATCTAGTTGCACGAGACCCTATAGTGGCTTGTTTGCACGTCAATAGTGCTTTCATGGTGAATTTCACCCCCTGACATACACCCTCGCGGTATCGTGGCTTGCAAGGTATCGTGTAGATGTAGATCCTATTTAGGTAGGTCAACAATCATCATCATTAGCCATCAATCCTCAGATTGGTTTGACACAGCTCTCCAATGAGTTCTTCTACCGGATAATCTCTTCACATTTACGTATTTATACAACACTAATGACATAGCACGAATAACAGAGACAGAGCGGTATCTGAACAGAATTCTAGTAACCATGGAAAGGACAATGGCCAGATATCAGCTGAATATAAATAAGAGGAAGATTACGATATTGGTGTGCAGCAATAAAAAAGAGGCCAAAACCTATGTCATAGTAGGAAAGCCAAAACTTTATGAGTTGAAAGAGTTCTGTTACCTAGGAAGCCGAGAAACCAACGATGGACGAAGCAAGAAATAAATAGTTATTAGAATAGCCCAGGTAAAGAGAATCCCATCAAAAGAAGAATCTACTTACAGAAGGAAATACAAGTGTAGAAGTAAGGAAACAGTTCATCAAAACATACATCTGAAGCATGTTTCTTTACGGCAGTGAGGCATAGACGATGACAGCAGAGGAGAAGAAAAGGGTAGAAGCATTCGAAATGTGGTGCTACAGAAGAATTATTAATATTAAATGGATCGACCGAGTAAGTAACGAGGAAGTCCTAAGAAGATTGGGAGAAAAGAGAAGTCTGCTGACAACTCTAAAAAGAAGAAGGGACAGCTTGATCGGTCATATCTTGAGACACGATGACCAAATGAAGACAACCGTCGAGGGAAAAGTTAACGGGAAGATTGGAAAAGGCAAGCTTCGTATGAAAAGAATGGAACAGGTTTTGAAGGATGTAAAAGAGAAGAATTAATCACAATGCATAGGTAGGCCGATAGAAGAACTGAGTGGAAAGCTGCGTCAAACCAATCCTATAATTGTTGACCAATGGTGAAGATGATGATACAAAAAATATCGTAGCTAAACAAAATGGATATTATATTCTCAGCAGTTATTTGTTATTTTCCTCCTGCACTGTAAAAAGTTGATCTGATTTTCAGTGCGATCTGAATTTAAGCGCTGTCTGGTTCTAAGGCAGGAACACGGATTCAAGGTGCGGAAGAGGCAGGAACATCGATGGTTGGTACAGGAGCAGTTAAGCAGGAAGCAGAGGGAGCAGGATTCTGGATGGTCTGATTTTCAGTCGTTCACCTGCCTTATTTTTAGACAAGATATTACTGCTGAAATTCAACATACCCTGTCTTAAAATTGTTGCATCTGAAATTCAGATCGCTTTTGTACCTTAAAATCAGATTTACTTTTTACAGTGTAATTTTCTATATGGAACAGGTCGTAAAGGACGTGAAAGAGAAGAACTACGTTAGTATGAAGAGGTTGGCCGATAGAAGAATCGAGTGGAGGGCTGCGTCAAACCAATCCTAGGATTGTTGACCCATGATGATGATGATTTTTCTTGATATTACCCTTAAAAACAAGTTTGGCCACTGCATCACAGCATTACCACCGTTTTATAGCAATAGCACGTTAAGTGACTTTGTGGAATATCGAGACTCGAGAAATAAAATAAACTTGTTTCTATTCTACACAAATATTTTTGACAACTTGGCCTTTGCGTTATTCTGCTCTTGCAAGCGACTGAAAGAGGCTGAAACCAGTAGAGGGTTGGATAAAAATTTCCTGGAATACAACCAAGTTTATTTTAATTGATAACATTAATACCGTTGTGATTAGAGCCTTCGTCAAAAAATTATAGACATGGCTATTCTAATTTACAACAGCAACAGTCGATTTCCTTCATGTTTAAGTTTCCTTTTCCTTATGATTAACTCTTGTATTCCATCGGAACATTTAATTCATACTGTGATTTATAGGTTTTAGCATTTATTTTGAGCCTTAAATTTTGAGTTTCGTTCCTATGCTTGGCGTAGAAAACTCGTACATGACGTATATAGCATTGTTTTTTATGCGACAGCTGCTACACGAATTCGAACCTAAATAACCATTGTCTTCAGCGATAGCACATGTACTCAGAAAACCACTTGAGACCTAAAGATAAGATGATATGGAAAAAACGAGATCGATTACCACATGCTTAGAATTCCTTACATTTCCAAGACAAATTTCTATTTTTTCCTGCATGGTAGCAACGTCTACCTTTTTTCAGTCATCTTTCATTTCTCATCCTCCTAAAATCATCTCTTTAAACGCAACATTTTGTGATTAATACATTATTAAGAAACATTTCAAGAAAATAATGAACACTGAAAAACTGCCCTTACCGAAACCAGCTCTCTTAGACGCTCCTCGTAAATGCACACTTCCTTTTTCTTGCTCGCTTTACACCTGGGCTCATGCTCCATGCATATAACTCTAAAACATCTCCGTCTTATGGCACCGTCTTGCAAGACATAGTCGACATTGCTCTCGGACCCTTTACGGGTCCCATTTAATGATCTATTTCAGCTACATGTTCAAACGCATTGTCACATTGCACTAATTCATAGCACTAGCAATCACTGAATTTCACTCCATGTCTATTCATCTACATTTCACCCCGCGAGCCACCATTAGGGCATGTGGAGGTGTTTGTTAAGCCACCAGTCATAAATTTGGGTTTAGCAGATAAATGAATTTTTTAAAAACGTAGCATGCATTTGAAAGACCTATATATTGGTTGCACTATAGCCATGTCTTGTGCAGGGGAAAAAGGAATGTTTGTAATATTCAGTCTGATAATTGATTTATATTAACTTGTCGCCACTGCCCTGCTGCTACTGCTATGTGAAGGTAGAAACAGGTCCACTGTTTCAGATTCTGAATTAAAAGATCAAAATTTTTACAGTAACATCAGTCTTAACTCACTCAGTGATTCAACCCTAAGGTTGGTTTTGATAGGTGAGGGTAGAGCTCACCCCGGAATAAGCCACAGGCGTGTGAATTACACACATTAAGGGTAGGGGGGCCAGTTCCTTTCCTTGGGCCACCTCGCACTTCGAGGATTGTTTTTTTCGTTCGGGAGCGTCCAAAGGCTTCACCCGGATTTGAACCCGGACCCTTTGATCAGTAGCTAAGTGATCTACCCACTAGGCCACCACGCTTCACAGCATCAGTCTTGCGAACAAAATTTTAGTCACTTAGGTTTCCCAACCAAGCTTTTTTTATTAGCCGACTGAAACTTTTATGTTCGTTCATTGTAATAGGGTAAAGGGGGGTGAATCGGACCAGCGGGTGAATAGGAACGCTTTTCAAAAAGTGCGCTCAGACCCGAAACGGTATCACTTGAGACTGACTACGTTTTAGGAATTGCATCTTTGTAATCTTGTCCTTCTAGTAGAGTGAAAACGAGAACTCGACGACTGAATTTAAGCAAATGATACTCTGTCGAATGGAAGCCTATATAACAAAATACGCTGCTATTTATGTATCTTGTTTTGTTCCCAAATAATATAATTAATTACTGAACCCCAGATGCTTGATCCAGGTGAGGCCTTATAAGTGCAAATCGATGGGTGTAATTATTTCCAACTCTCAAGTTTCGAACTAGTTTCTAACTATTGCGCTAGAATTATGACAGGAATGGAAATCGATACAAAAAAACTGAAACCACCTTGTAATATTCATTCAAGCATATCTTAGTCTCCCATTCTCGCCCATTAATTCATTTTTAATTTTAGGCAATGGTGTATTATCTGTGTGCAGTACTAAAGATAGTGTCACGGGTGACCTATAGAACGTCTACAATCATGACGCACACCATCCATGTGATTGGAAGCTTAAAGTGAACTTGGTCACAATTGTGTGACCAAGTTCACCTCGACCGCAACCTTAAAAGGACATAACTACCTATTTGCTTTCATCAAATTCCTTCTCCAAATACCAAACGGCTAATGCGCAAACACCTTTATGTCATTTTCCTTCAATAAATTAGATTCAGCGGTGGGATATAATAAAAGTACCACGATGCTTTCTTGGCAAATCATATAAATGCCAGATTTTAGTTCTCACTATGGAGTAATTATGCCTCTTGTGATCTTTGAGTGGGTAAGGATTAATTCATATAAAGCTATAACACATCACATTTTAAGCGTAAAGGCACCCTTTTCACGATAATATTAATCGCTAATAGGCTCTTGAATCTACGCTTTTTGACTTGATAAGTATATTTCTGTAGGATAGGCATAATTAGTTTCATAATTACAGTTATAACTTGTTCATTGCATTAATGCGTGAAGGAGAAAATTATTCGTACAACGTGATGAAACGTTATATTACTGAATCTATTGTAGCTAAGGTATCAAAACAATATTTCCCCTCTGGTACGTGAAGGCAAACGAGACCTTTCCTACGGCTATAGGAATGAAATCAATGACAATTGCATACAAGTAACAGCCGTGAAATCAAATTACAAAGAAAATTACAATCCATTTCTTCGGCATCAAGGCGTTAACCCTGCGGAACAATAAGACGCACACGAAGGGCATTTGCGAAGGGAGGGGAAGTATCTACTCCACTCGCTCGCGAAGTGGAATAGAAGGGAGGAAAATAAAGGAGTAGAGGTCCCTCTTTTGTGGAAGAATTGGGGAATCGGAAATGATTCCGTTGAAAAATAAAAAATAAACAAAATCGCATCTCAATACAAGCGAAGAAAAACTCGCCAAGTTTTCGGTACCGAGATCATTTGGAGACTGAATATTCGAGTCGGGAAGGTTACGGAGCTTAGTAATTTACATTGTTCGGGATCCACCGACATATGCGTTTGAGGGCACTGGTTGGGAGGAAGGAAGCGAAGGGGACATCACGGATACACATCAGACAGAGAGAGAAACAGGGTCTGGATGGAATTTAGGGTGGGTTGGAGATAAGCAATTCTTTCCCCTCACACTTCCCCCCATTCATGCCTGACTGGGTCCCATTTTTAAACCTCCCCAACCAAGGCTCCTCCCGCACTGCACGGCCTAAGAACTTCCTCCCCCTCTCATAAGCCACGCAGGCCACAAGATGGTGCGGCTTCTCTCGGTGATGTGGGAAGGGGTGAGCCGGCACTCTTTTGGTGTTTTCACCCCCAAAAGGGGAGGGGTAAAGAAACGAGAGAGCATGCGGGCAAATGGCAGAATGGGGTCGGTTGGGGTGGGATGAAATTTTTCGCTTTGCCCGTGCGATTTCGTTCCCGGGTCTCGTGCGGTATGCCGCATGGGACTCTTCAATTTTAATGTAAGCGGAAGTTTGTTCGGAGAGACTGGGGGAATGGCGCCAAGGATTAGGAGACGGGGAGCCCGAAATTGAAGGGTGCGCAGTCATATATGCATTTGAGGCATGCAAGAGGGTAATGGTCGAGATGGAGGGACCCTTTTGTTCATTGTATGCGAATGTCCGCTCCGCGATGCAGCCCCGGGATATTAAAGGAATTATTTGAATGTTCGAAGTATTTGAGGTCTCGCGATTCTCCGCTAGCGAATTTGTCGAGGCCTTGTTCAATGCGCAAAACGCTGGAATAAGCTCTCCCAAATTTGTGGATTGCGTGAATATTTTCCAGCAAAATGATGCTTCATGCTTTTGGTTCGCTACTCTCCTTGACCCGAAATTGAAAATATCTAACCATCTCTGTACTTTCAAAAGGTATACGCAAACCGCGGAATATTTGCATGTCTATTGCAGTTTATTACAAGAATATTTACGAATACGAAGCTTTATTGAGCTTTCAGCGAAGCTTTATCGTGCTTTACGTGCTATTAATATACAGGCAAAACATCTTTGTTATGTTAGCGTTTATTTTTTTGGAGTATTTCACCGCGCAGTAAATTTTTATGATTGCTGTATTATCTGGATTAGCTGCGTTGTGTTTTTTTCCATATTGCCTTTCGTGCCCTTAGCGCCCTTAGCGCACTCTTTCACGCAGATTCTAAGGTAAAATAAATAAAATACATTCAGGTAGAGAATCACAATTCGCATTCACAATTAGAATACATTACCTACACAGGACACGATACATCACCGTGAAAGAGCCCGTTAATTGATCTAAATACAGAATATTTCAATCCTGCCGCGTGAACGGCGGTGAAATTCACATAAATTGCCATGCGAAAAAATTCACCTGGACCGGGAATTCACCGGTAATCGAACCACGGACCTTCGGCTTTCCGGGCCACTGCGCAGACCACTACGCTACCCAGGATCCCTAATTCACATGGCATATTTTCGCATGGCAATTTATGTGAATTGATCTAAATGATTAAAATTTTGTTTTAATAAAATCTTAATCACAAGTAAAAAGTAATGGCTTTGCAACAAAAACAATATTATTGCTCCTATCAGCAACGGAAGAATCTTTGCACAGTACTTCCAAGAAGTGATGCTAGATTTTTTTTGTGTTCCCTGTAATCTGTTGAGTGTCAGTGATACAAGAGACCAGTATCAAAATAGAGAAGAAATGTTTTCGAGAATTAATTTCGTATACGACTTACATCTTTGGGCTCAAAACAAATGTCTCCTCTACCGAGACTGAAAAATTAATTTTTAAAATAAAAATTTTTTTATCCCATGAACTTGCATAAGGGATGAATCTCAAGGGTAGTGGGAGCAAGACTACGATGATACGCAAGAACTTATTTGATGGCTAGGACTCTACTATAAAAATCTACTTGCATAAAAAAAAACACACTTCCTGTTAAAAGTCTAATGCTTGAATGTTTACCAGTAATATTATTCGCGTATCAGCCTATAAAAATCATCGCTATCAAAAAGTACACTGAAAAGTAAAAATGAAGCAACGTGTTCCAAACATCTCTCCTCAAATCATGTACTTCACGAGCATATTTTCGATGCTAGCATATTTTATAGCACATTCCCATTTTTCATCCTAAATACCAACAAATCCTCACTTGTATTTTATGACCTTTCTATATTAGTTAAAAAATAGGGAAATGTGTGTTTGAGAAATGATTAGGCATTGTACTATATCTATTCTACCAAAGGGGACATTGCGGGACTTACTCGGACTAAAAATTTTACTTGAATGAGAGCTTCACGGCTCCTTTAGGCTTCGTGATATTGTGCCATTATAAACGAATGGATACGGTGACCGAGAACATCAGTTTCGAATGCGATACTACTCGTGAATGCCATCAAAGTTCTTCCCCCCAAAAAACTATAAGCAACCCAGATTCTTTTCTCACAGCTGCAGGTATTTTTTGACGCACGAACCTGTTTTAATGTGCCGGGACGTAATTAGGAGCAAGATGAGAGGACTTTTACACTCACGAAAATCGCTTAGCGCGTTTTTTTCAGATTTTTTCCTCACGCCGTTAGTACGCAGTGCGCTAATGACTGTTACTTCCCCGCAAGAGAAGAATATCTAGGGAAACCACGAGGAGGAGGGTTTATGGGGGGATATAACCAGGAGGCCTCGGTCCCTAAAGGATATTTGGGTGTTTCTTTTCGTCTCTCTTGCGGGTAGAGACGCCAGATTTACTAAAATTAATGCATCGTGCGGTTGGAAGTCGTAGAGAAGAGGTAAGAATGTTAAATACGCCCACAGCTCGCTTCTTCCTTTCCTGCTCTTAAAACTTAACTCCGCATCTTCCTTTGTCCTCTCAACCTTGGCACGGCCCCTAAGGACGAAGACAGAGGCATGCTTGTGCCTAGTAAGGAGGTTTTTCCAGGAGGACCGGCCAAGAAGCTAAGCGCCTCGGGGACGAAAGGATGGACTATCTTGCCTCAAGCTGGTTTCCTACAGGATGGGTAGGGACGGAAAGGAGAGAGTCAACCTCTTCTTTGGAGAGAGAGAGGGAGAGAGCTAGCTGGCCACACGTTAGATACGCACTTTGAGGCAGGATGGTAGGCAGGTAATCTCCACTGGCTCAGCCTGCTTAAAGGTGCTCCGCCGGTCGGGTCATAAGAGGGCGGGGAGTCCCCAAAGACGGATGGAGTGTGTGGAGATACGTGGAGCCAACATGCCCCGGAAGATTCCGGAAGTTTTCGGACTCGAGAGGAGAAAGGGTGACTCCGGGAAATGACCAAGTTTCCGGGGATGGGGTCACTACATCTATCTCGACCTAGCGCGCAAGACGATAAAGCGTGGAGAAATAAATGGCTGCTTATTCCTTCTTTTTCCCCATCCCACCTTTAGATCTCTTTTTTTCGAGCACTTTCCCTCCGAAACGTCGCCCCAGATGGTGAAGTGTTGGCCGCTTATGGGCATTCCTGCCTGCGCCCCGATGGGGTATGTTTCCACGACCCCTACTCTAAGAAGATACGGAGTGTTCTTGAGTCTTCTCCCGTCGGGAGGCTGTGGAGCGGCTCGATCTACAAATAGCTTCGGTTCTGAGGATTCTAGATACTTTAGTCCAGTTTTTTCGCCTCCAAAAGTAGCAACAGTGAGTGACTCAAAACTCTTCAGCCCATTTGTCAAGAGTTACGGCGCATAATCTTCACTTACTATCCTAAAGCAGTGAAATAAGCCCTTAAATGATATAATTGTGATGAGATGTGAATTTTAGGTAATGCGCAACAAATTTGAGCATAGTGTTGGCTGTTTATAGGAAAACTCATGGCTCTTTTGGATTCGTAGGCAATTTTTGCGAATAACACAGGTCCTCTACTTACGTATAAAAATACTTCTTCATATGTTCACTTTAATTACATTTGTGTAATTATTATTTTCTTCAGTTTCCATTCTATGTATTCGAATTCCCATTATCCGTCAATGCTTCAGAATCTTTAAATGTTCCAGTTAAATTTTAGCCTAGCCTAATATAACAGATATAATGTCTTTCTCTAACTATAATACATGGGATTTTTCCAACTCCATCGATTGCATTTCCAACCCATGCTCTATCGCATTTTTCAGGCACTGAATTTATGTTACACTATGTACCCAGTTCAAGTGGAGATCAGGTTGGTGTTGTATTCCGAGGGCCCGGGTTTGATTCCCGGCAGTGGCGGATTTTTCAGTTGAAAACCGTTCTCCTCTTGAGTGCCTAGTGGAGGGCATTTCAAGTTCAGAACTCCGTCCGTCGGATTGGACGTTTCGCCGTGGTCTCCTAGGCGTCATTCGTTAAGAGTAAGCTAATGCCGATGCCTATGCCGGATTTCTCTCCACCTTCCTCCGTTCCCTGAAAACTCCTACCATTACACAATTACCCACTTATCCTAAATGGCGTAAATGACCTTAGAAACACGAGTAGCTAGGATTTGAAAGTTCAATTGCTACGGGAAATACGTCTCAGAATTCCCATGGAATTATTAAATTACCTTTTTTATTCTTTCTCTTAAATACATACTTTTCCAAAATGCATGATGTCTAACTAATGGCTCTTACAGGAACATTGAGTGAGCGACCGCCCTTAAATGATACTTCAACGGGTGTAAGGGTTTAATCTATTTAGGTCAATAAAAATGACGGTTAAGCAGAAATAATGGTGTGACAACCAGAATATATCAACTTCAGATCTACAAATTTAAATATGAATCCCAATGAACACAATGATATAGTCCTAAGCAATGAGAAAAAGAAAAGAAAAGAGTCCTAAGATGTGAGAAGAATAATTTATTCCTCCTTCTTCACATTCTTACAGTACTTACTCATTATGAGCACAATACACCTTGGGTTCTCTGGTCTCGAGCTATTTACATCAACTACGAATAAACTAATATATTTTGGTCACTAAATATAGAGATTACCGAGTAGGTAATAAGCCCATCGTTAAGTATTACGAGGCAGAGCATTCAGTTCTTTGCACTGTACTGGCTCTCCTCCTAGAAAACTTTGTTGCCCATGATAATACGACATCTGCTTGCGGGTAGTGCCCTGATGTCTCACAAGATTCATATCAGGGGCCAAGGAGAATTGTGCCATTAATTACACAATCCACTACACTACCACACCGAAATAAAATCAATATTTTACTTAAGGACTTGACCAATTATGATGCTTTCAACGATTGGAGTTGTTGGGCTAATTTATCACTCACTTACTAGTGTCTCTGATTTTTAATGATGGAATAATAGTAGATAACATAACCGTTTTGCATATCATAACCCTTGGGAATCTCGTATTGCACTGTCATTCATTTTGCGTAACATGCACAGCGCACATTAATCACTGGCTTCCCGAGAAAAGAAATCAGTTTTCAACACACTGATTTACTGAATTTTTTTCCTTTGTCATCATAGGATATTAATTGATGCGAGTTTCACGTGCGGAAACTGGGAAAATATATTCTAATCGCAAGATAAATGGAGTGTTTTTCAATATGCATTCCCGTTTTTGAAAAAAACGAACACTCATTTTCCCAAGGGGCACTTTCAAAAGATTCATCGCTACTGTGGATGAGGGCTTTCATTACATCTCATTTGAGCGTAAAATAATATATGTGAAGCTTGTCAAGGGAGCGGCAAGGCAGAGCTGAGATGAGCACGGTCGGAGGAAGCGAAATCGATGCATTCTTTTCGATTATAATCCCCAAGCGCCAGCCCTGCATAATCAAATCCTCAAACCGGTGGAATCCAAAGGGATTAGGCGTCATGAAAAAAAAATTCCACCGTACGGCAGATGAAAGGCGCTTTGCGGAAGCTTTTAATTTATTTCCCAGGAACTTTATGCCCGGGCATCAGTTTCGATAATATTTCGGAGCGGGCGTGCGTAATTGGACGAGCGCGCTGCGCATGACCGCCATCTTGTTTTTACAAACCAACATGGCTCCCCGTTCCAACCTATGCCACGTGCCCAACTTACACCAGTGTGCTAAAAACACATTCTAGAGTAGGGCCCACGCACAAATACAGACACACACTCCCACCGGTTCACCATGTGTAAACACATAGCTGCTCGGCGTAGCAACCCCCGGCTTCTTAAAACACACGGGAATAGTCCCGGACATCGAATTAATCAACGCAAACTCCCAGACGAAAAACCGCGAAACGGTAACTGACAGCGCATTTGTCAACACACAACTCACCAGGGTTCTACCTGGACAGGGAAGAGCCAACGTCAAGTTGGGGCCTACGGTCCACCCACGCACTCCTAAAACCACACCCCTCTCCCCAAACCCACCCTGAAATCCACCATTCCCACACATTTTCATCTCCGACAATTACCGGGCTAATTGGACTTGGAATACGCGTGGAGAAAGGGAGGCTGGAGTTGGAAAATGACACGTGGGTTTGGCGAAATGGAAAGCTTGGACAGCGCGCCGAAATCATTGCTGGGGGGTAATGAATGTGTTTTCGTGCTGGATTACCTTTCTCCCAACTTGAGACGTCTTATTCACAGTGAGGCAGTCTTGCCGCGTTGTTATTATCTGCCTCTTTCATTACAATTCTTTTTGCATTTTCAAATACCGTGATAAATAAGGCATCAATATATCTGTGCACGATCCAAAATATGTAAGCAGACTCCAATAAAACATAACATAGGAAATAGTGGATAAAATACAATTTAATATATAATAATAGTACCGTTTTACAAACGCTATAAAATAGAGGGCATAAATTTGATTGAATAAATATCCTGAAATCAGCAAATGTTAAGTCGGTCCCTCCGTTTAGTTATTCATATCAGTGAGGTAATACTGAAGGGACGAAAAGCTATATATTAAAGAATCAACTATATATTGAGTAATGTGATATTGATATTGTTATTTGGTAATCGTCCTCCTTTCCATATGCACTTGACATTTCAATTACGCGTGAACGTTAGGCCAAATGGCCAAAGACTTCGAAGCATAATTTACCTAATACAAGTACCAGTGTGTCGTAGTGACAGAATAATAGCTTAGTGTGTCGTAGTGACAGAATAATAGCTTAGTACTTCACTTACGGAAACGATACATTGATTTGTAGCTGTTAATCATTGCGTCAAAGCGTTTGATTTCAATGCATTACCTCAGCTAATAAAATGCCTTTGCATCTTGAAGGTTCGTTGGTAACTATCTAGGATATACTAGAGTAAAATAGCACAAAAAAATGAATTTCCAAGGCTCTAAATAAACAGCTGAGCTTCCTCTATAGAATAATGAACTGGTACTAGTCATAAAATACTTTGCCTGACAGTAAATAGAAATCTGTTTTCCATTGTAAATAAAGTTTGCATACTATATGACAGATTTAAATTCCTTCATTTATTTCATCCACATTCTTGCCCAATTGTGATAGTTTCAACAATTCTATAATTAGTTTACGCTATGTACGTAAAACAGCAATCACCGTGTGTCTTTGATTTTAAGATTACATTTGAATGACTAAATGAATTAAGCATTGATACATATTTTCTAGTTTGGAACAGCGTTCATTTCAACCGAAGTCAAGTGTATTGGAATCTAATTTTCCTTTTTACGCGAGTTTTTTTCTTGGAGTAGAGAAAGATTTGATAGGAGTCTCGGCAAGAAAACTAGATTATTTGGAATTAGCGGACATTTGAAAGTTTTATGATAAAGGAATTGACGGAAATAGACGCAGGATCAGAATCGTAAGCTCCATCCGTGATGGAAATCGCGACGCCGATGTCATTACCATATTAGCTGCCTATGAATTACTGTTGAGCAGCTGCAAGCCGTATTTGTTTAAAAAAAATAGATGACATGAAATAAATATAATTATAAAAACCACATCGTATTTACATTGACGATCTTGATCAGCTGCAGGCATACAAAACGTGAGTCATAGCTATCGTAATCATAAGTTAATGTTATAAAAAGAGCAAACTATCCATCTATGGTCATAGAATTTTGATCGTAATTATGATAGAAATCTATGATCATAGAAATTTGAGTGTAACTGTGTCCGGTGAGACGTAGCAGAAAGATATCATTTTGAAAAAACCTCAGATTACTTATTACAAACAACACTTATTTCACAGAAAACTGGAGTGCTCTCTCTTGATTTTTTTTTCAGAGAAATTTGGATTTGAGCTAGGATTTTCATACATATTTACTCAATAATCTTTCTGCCAATTCCTGGATTTTTGCGGGGAAGGTAATATATTTCAATCATTTTAAAATATTGCAAGCAGCGGTAGATTTTATCACCAACCTTTACTTCGCAAGTGTGACAAATACTAACAATGTTTCACTTCCGTACTCTTTTCTATACTTTTTAGAAAATTTCATGACTAAATCTTCTCGTATACTACTATTGATGTTCACATTTACATACTAACCATATCCCATTCTTATTAAAATAGCTTTCAATCTCATTGCTCCTCAATAGATTTTACGCTCATTTTCTCTACACCACGATATTTCCTTGATTTATTTGCATTCAAAAAACAGCGGAGCTCTTGATTGTCTTTGGCTGTGTACGGTAGTTTTCCAGTACACATAGCTTACGAAAGTCTTAGGTCCAGGTACACGAATTGGATTTCCCTCATGGCAACGCTATTGGGTAATAAATCTCTGACCTATATAATTTAGGATTCCTGGAATTATCATATAACTCTATGAATCGGAAACACCCAGGTATCAAAACATTCAATGAAGATGGTAAGTAATTTTCAGGTTTATTCAAAGAAATACGATTGATTACTTCATTTCATAGAAGGATATATTTTTCGGTAAAATATACCGGATGCATAAAATGATTTTGAAATCGATTTCCATTTTGATTGCTCAGTTCATTTTTCTTCATAGTGAGGCTGATTATCAGGAATATACGTATAAAATGGAATCATAATTGATGAAGTTATAAGAGCCGCCTTAACCTGAGGATACTTTTGCAGGGCCGCTAAGTGCTTTTTTGCGTGACTAGCTGGAAAATTAAGTCGTTTTACTTCACGAGCGACCATCAGTGAGCTATGACCGACCAGCGGCGAGTATCTTTCTCAAATATGCCCAAGAATTCCACTAATAGAGTAGCATGTGTTAAGGCAGGGCAGTATATCTAAGACTTTCTGGGTACCACCTCGCTAGATCAAAAATACTGCGATAGATAAGGGGTACTTAATTGCGGTCTCAAGATTTGTGCCTCTAGGTAGGATTCATTTTGAATATAGAGCAATTTACATTCAAATCACAGCGCTTAGAAAAGAGGGGATATCAATCAAAGGCAAACGAACGATACGCAATTATTTACAAATAAGAGGGGAAAGGACGAATAAGATTCAGGGTATGACCCTGAGGGGTTGAATTAATTATTTGGCACAAAACATGGCTTCACACTTACGGACTATGGATAAAGGTGTAATTCGTTCGCAAAATTATCATAAGTGCATTTTTTTAAATTAAAACCATATTTCACATTTATTACGCTATTGCTATTATAATTGGCCACGTAAGAAAGCACCATGATTTTGTTCACTTTCCAATGACTTTAAGCTTTGGTTGATTGAGTTCTCCATTCTTTAGCAGTTGAGGCTAACATTCCCACAGAAGTTTATTCTCCTCCCATTTTTTGTTTCAAGCAGCCCTCATCCCTCATTAATCAAATTTCAGCTGCTTCTCTATCAAATGGAATAATAAAAACTAGCCACCAGCAAATGTGACTGAATTCATTTGCATCCCATTGAGCACCATGAATTTCCATCTTTACCTTCACCGAACATGGAACCCTATCGCTCATAGGTTATACTAATTTCCGGAATGCTTCTGTTATTTTTGTTAGTGTAGAACCTATGGTGTGACTAAATGAGCAGCCGCACAGTGGTCGATTTCACTGATTTAGCAGGAAAAAATATAAAATGCAAGTTCCTTGTATTAATGTGTAATTGTGTTTAGTACGTAGCCAATGAACCAACAAGGGATAAGGAGAAGAAATCATACTGCAAATGCAGGTTTGTTTGACGGTAGCGATACATTGAATTGGAAGAATTAATATCTGAGCCTCAAGTCGCACTCCGTGGTCACAGCGCACCAGTCACATTCGGAGTGTATATTAGCTCGAGCTTAAGTGACATTTTGAAAACCTTCAAGCTAGATAGAGAAGATATGTCAAGTGATTTGTCAAGATATGTCAATACATTAAAGAAATTCTTGGGTGTTTTCAAAAGTCTGTTTCCACACTAATAGACGCTTCAGACCGGGAGGAAAGGTAAAAGGATAGGAATGGAATGGATGGGGGATTCTTCCTGTATTCCAAGGGAAACCAAGTATACATTAAAGAAAATTTGCATACATTACAGAAAATTCGCAAGGTTGGGTGTAATAAGTATTGCTGAACAATTCGTTAATAATTATAATTAATTTTTGCACGATGGATTTTTAGAGCTGGCGTACAAAAAAGTTTCACAAAGTTTCACGTAAACATTTAGCACATTAAAATCCTTAATTAGGCATCTGTGAACCAGTCGCACACGTATTTGCGCCCACTTGCGCCAGAAGAAGTTATTCTCAAATTTCAGAAGCCGTGCTCGCCATCTCGCGAAGAGATTTCTAATTCGAGAGTAGTATCTTTCATATAAAATGTTCTTAATGTTGGTGATTGCTGGGATTTTTGTATAACTGTTCGATCATGGTGGAAAGCGATGTTTCAGGTAAATACTCAATAGTAATTTTGCTAAAGTTCCCAATAAAATTTATGATAGAATACCGAGCAAAGTGAGTGTAACTTAAGGTTCTTATGTTATGTAATATGCTTTTAGAATTCGACCAACTAACAAGTCTTCTCGAGATAGCCCTCGTTAATATAGTATCGTAGAATTAAAATTAACAAAACATCAATAATCTCTTTGTAAAAGGGAGCTTAAGAAAGAAATTTTTATATTATCTTTCGTACCTTTCAGTTTTAAAGGCCAAAACGGATTGTTACACTATACAGGAATCGTTCACTGTATCAGAAACCTTAGCGGAGGTTAAATTACAAAATTTATTAGATCATAGCGCGATAAGTCTGGTGAAAGTACAATTATCAAAAAAGTATTAATTCTAATGAGTAATAAATGGGGTTGCGATGGCAGTTAAGGACACTCTCTTTCAAAGCAAAGATTTTCCGAAAATCGGCAATCATCGGATTACGACGTTCTTCTGATCGTCAATTGTTCCCTTACAACTTCAACTTGAAGAATTATAAATTAATCAAAAAGTAAATGTATGGCAAAATCGTCCTCCACGAGATTTTGCAGACCTATTCGTTTTCAATTTGTGAAGGAAACTCCAGATAAAATTAGAGAAGAAATCCTCTTAATTGAGAATAAATACCTAATTTGATGCCAAGTAAATTAAACATTGTAAATGAAGTAGTTGAGAGAATTATAGAGCATTTTCTTTTAAATACAATGGTAGATGCCAAAGTCTGCAACACTTTGACGAATAATTCATCAGCGCAAGTGTGCTACATTAGTTGTGCTTCTCCTGAAAACATGGGCAATTTAGAAACTACTAAAAAACGACCTGTTAATATCCTAGAATTTAACTTTGGCTTATCTACTCTGCATACTCTATTCGATTTTTCGTGTGTCTTGCATATATCCTACAGGCTAAAAATTCACAAATTGCAAGTCCGTGGAAATCAGAGAGCAAAAGGTGCTTATCAGTTAAGGAAAAGAGAAATAATATGTAAGTTTAAATCGGAAAGGGGCCTCCTAGATGATGTAGTTAAACAAGGATGTGGAAACACCGAGGATGGTAACACGTCTTGCCGATTCTTTGAAAACCGAGGAAAGCTGCGGAAATTACTGGAGTTGACGAGACGTTGAACGTCTCTCCGTCATATGAAGTGGATATGGACCCTACGTAGAAGCCTTTGGAAAGTATGTCCATGACACTTTTACACTACATGTTAGCCTTTGCAAGTAGTTTTAAAATCCTACTAGTATCCATAAAATTTTGAGCGATGGAGCAGATGTGATTGAAATCATGTTTTTACAACTTTCCAACTATCATAGGATGTGCATGAGGCGTGACACAAGGAACATCACTTTCGAAAAATGTCAAGAGAGAACACTAATCAAGACTTGTTGAATCTAATATTAACACCTTCAGACCCAATAATTTCGGCCCTCAGAAAATTAACAATTGAATACTGTAGTGAACTCCCTAGTGATGTGATAAGTATACGAAAACCTTGTGTACATGTTGTAAATGACGCCTCAACGGATACGTGGAGAGAATGAATATTTTTTTAATGAAGTTTAATTAGGTAAAATTGATTAAAATATTTTATGAATTAAACCATTTGCAAGAAAATATGTTAATGATACAAAAACATATTGTAATACCTGGAATCATTTTTTTATGCGGATAGTAGCAAATTACTTGTTATCTATTAGAAAACAAGCAGAAACTTTTATTACTTCAATTTTTAGATGAAGACACTGACAGCGAAACTTAAGGTAACAACGTAGAATTACTCATGGAGCCCACTTTTTATGCTATATTTTCATGTGGTGCTTCTTTTCCGGGTTATAATTCCAGAATTTTCTACTAAAACGAGGCTATTTGATTGCTTAAACTGAAAAAATAATTTTGTCCCTCTAATACTCGAAAATCGACCACTGTGAGCCGTAGCAATGGAAATCAGTGATGCATTGTCGGTATTTTACATTAGGTCATGCGTTTCTATAGAATAGCATAGAGGCGATTAATATTATAAAAGAGGCAGTAGATTGTTAGCTGGAAATAAAGTGTGAACCATTATTAAAACTCTACACTTATTCTACCGCTTCAAAATATCTACCACTGTTTCCTTTAATTTTAGCTCCACCTTTCAGTTTACCTTAATTCTATGTGATCAAGAATACCTGACTACACTACCTACTGATTGTGAAAATGGAGCCATACGGTCATGACATCGTAAATACATGCACCTACGCTGTACTCATTTGTCTAAATACGGGAAAAAACTAAATATAAATTAATCCTTCATTTTTTTATTGAAAGAAATGATATTTTTGGGGTTAATTGATAAAAGTGTTAGGAACACTGGAGTGAAGGAATGGAGTACCAAAAATGATAAACGCAACACCTCTAGTTCTAAGGTTTGTGACTGTATTTATGAAGTAAAATGCTCAAAAATAGAAGGATAAACGAAGGAAAATTGGAATCCTGCTCCCGCAATCATGTGCGTACGTCACTTGGTGCTAATGAGCTCACCCATCGACCAATACGGATGATAGCCTTCCGGCAAACACTCACACAAAAGTCACACGAACTCGTCCTCGCCGGGTTAAACCCGCTTCATGCATCCAAACATTCTTTCCCTCGCAAACTTAATCCCACTCGAGCCCCTGAGTTCATCCGCTCCCATCTACCCGTAAACGTATGCCTCGATATTGCCGAGAATAAAAGAGAGAAATTGGAAAAGGCAATGGAGGCGGTAGGCGGTGGGGCAAGTCGATGAGGGTATAACAGAATGAAAGAGAAGAGAGGAAAGGGGGAGTATATGGCCTTTACAACAACAATGTCCCCGCGCGCCTCCATGTATTATTGATGTTTTGGAACCATCTTTCTCCCCGTTGGAGGAGTTATCGTGGCTGAGGCGGCAGGGATAGGATGGAAAAACAACACTCACTTACGAGATACCTCCCCTCTCCACAGACAGAGGAGCCCTCATCCCAAAAAAATCACCCAGTCTCCATGGCCACACCTCTCCACCCCTCGACAGATCCGACCACTCTCCTTTCGGGCCCGAAATATTCCCCCATTCCCCATCTATATATACAACTCAGCCCCCCCCCCCACCCTACCAGATACCCACCACCCTTCCTCGGGCCGTATTGCAAAAGCAATTTCCGCCAAAGAGCAGAATCCAGGAGTCATTGGGATTTGGCACCGACGCTGGGAGAAGGGGATGGTGGTGGTGAAAGCTAGACACGAGGGGAGGGCGGGAAGTTGGGTGAGAAGGCGGAGGGGTGGACTTCGGGGGGTTGATGGGAAGGAGAGTTGGGAGAATGGATAGCGAGTTGTGGGTGGGGAGAAGGAAATGGGTGCTAAGTCGGGATACCCAAAATATTTTGCACACCACGGCAATGTTGGGTACGCACCTGGGTAAGTGAACAAGTTCAGAAATTTGGACACGCATTTCAAAGCACTGGAAACTTCGACGTAGATAGTCGCAGTTTCGTATATCCGTATCGTAATCGGAGTACGTATCATCATCGGAGTCACATTGCTTTCCAAACACTGGTGAAAAAGTCTGAAATCGGTTCTCATATATTGCTCCTTAGTGATAGTATCAAAAATAGGAAGCATGGGCCATTGAGAACACTGATCAGAGAAGAATACAAGCCTTCGAAAAGTGGTGTTGAGGGAGGATACTGAAGATCAAATGGATGGACAAATAGAGAAATGAGGAGGTATGCAGAAGAGCAGAAAAAGGAAAAACGCTATTGAGGTTTATACGAAGAAGAAGAACACTGCGTAATGGGACAACAAATGCTTTAAAAAACATTATTGATGGAATGGATAATGGAAGTAGAAGTGCCATTAAAATGGCAAATAGACAAATACTTAGTACTACTTAGTCAAAAAGTATCTAGGGAAGAAGAACTTCAACAGTTATGGGAATTTGCATGGGATAGGGAGGAACGAAGGGCTACAATAAACCTATCCTGGTATTAAAACATTAATATTAATAATTATGATAATAATATGATCCAACGGTTGTAATGACTAACGAGGACACGAAATTGGACTTATGTCATTTAATATAATCCTTGTAAGCTTCAAAAAATGCGTTGATAAGGATTATATGGAAGCACTATATTACCACATGCACGTAGGACTAAACTTTACTGTTAATGACTGAATAACTTTGATGAGGACATCACCATATAAAAGAAGACTGGGATCAATCGAATGGCATTCTCACAGAAAGGTGGTAAATACTGACATGTCTACTGATAACAAAAAGCCTCTTGCGTGAAGGTTCCTATAAGAGATTCATCAAACGAAATCACGCATCCCCGAGCATAAATCACGCAGATTTATGCTCAGGGATGATGATGATTTGGCAATGTTAGCACCATGGAGAATGGCTTTAAAAGAACATCCAGGAAATAATATTAAGGTCATGTAGGGTTAACACAGATCAGATGTCCATACTTATTTAAAATAATAGTGTCACACAGGATGGACATATGCGAGATGACTGCTTAGAAAGAAAAAAATTGTGGATTGACACAATGTTACCTACCAAAAAATAAAAATTAATATTATTTCAAGAGGGAACAGAAATATTGATAAAATATTAGTCTATTGAATTAAAGGAGAGAATGATGTAAAGTCACGTAACACGTTGAGCGCATTTCACAAAATCATCCTTATTAAGCCATAATAGATATTGTCCATGAATATTTTAACAATAACTCAGTCGCTAAAAAAAGGAAGTGCCTTTGAGACGAGGGAAATTGCAAATAAAAATCAGATTGAAAAATTAATTAAAAGTCCTCTGAATAGGACAACACATTTTCCCATCGTGTGTGATTAAGACTTTAGCACTGGGTCGAGGAAACGATCAGGTTTTTATGGTGGGCCTGTCTCTATGTACCTAATCGCATCTTATGTAAATAAATTAAAATATAGGACTTCATCCATCAAATTCTAAATATGTAACTATGATTGAGTGGCCTATTTGTTTTTATCTTAGTGCATGAAACAGTATTCTCCCTTTTGTTTTAGCACAGTTCATTATTTACTGGAGCCTCTATTATACGTTTATTATGATATAGCAGTCTATGGAAATCCACGGGATTGAAAGAACTTACAAGGATGAATATGACCTATAACATGCTTACATAGGATGCACTGAAACTCTCTTGGATGTGTTAGGCTTGTTAAATCTTTACCCCTCTCATCGCTGACTAACATTTAAGGCAATTGGTAAGGTAAATCTAACTGGATCTAAATTTGAAGCTGCCTCTACATGGGTGAAAGGAAAAGCCTGAGAAACTGGCAGGGCACTGTAAAAGCTGATACAATTCCTCAAAATACCCGTACCCAGTTATGTTCATAAGGAAGCCGAAATAGAGGCATTCCTCTTAGAGACCTGAGTATACTCACGTTGGGAACAGTGTTCATAAGGTAGATTCCCGGGAAATAGCCAAGGGTAAGATTCAAGGAAATACAAATATTGCCTCCTTTCAGTCAGCATAGAACGTTGGCGTAATGGAGCGGAGGAAATGAAAGCAGTTGGGTTCGTAGCCCTCTTGAGTGAAAGACCATCAGAGGTGGGCAGCAAAGGGAAAACATACAAATACCTTATGGCGCTTGGCTTGTCGTGCGGAAGCGGACATACAGGGCGGGAAGAGGGAGCGGTTGAGATGAAAGCCAAATAGACCACCGAATAAAGGAAGGAGGAAGGTGAAAGAAAAGAGAAGAGGCTAGTAAAGAGTAAATGAAGGACGTAAACGAGGAGGAGGAAGCCTCATATGCACATGAGGAAGCCGAAGAGCTCAGAGACCATTATTCAGTAAAATTAAAGCTCTGTCTCAATATTCCACTATTTTGGCATCGCTTGAGGGCTATATTGCGTTAACATTCACTTGGAATTCAAATTTGAATTATTAAATAATTGTTACTCTTAGCGCCCAGTTTATGAGCTATTTTTTTATCACCCTTGATAATATAAAAAAGTGGAAATATATTTGTCACCACAATTTTAAATTCTATACTGATGCATTAGAAGAAATAATTGTTACACCTAACGCCCGGTAACTAGATAAGATAAAGTTTATCTTGCCTGATACAATGGAGAAGTGGAAATAAATTTGACGCCACATACTATAATTCCATACTGATGTATAGAAATATTTTTTTTGAGTCTTTTGGATCATTATTGGTAGCCATGCAACGATACATGGTTGAAAAATCTAAACGTTTAATTCAAGATCTATAAATAAAATGAGTATATGAATATCTAGTAGCAGTTATTACCACAAAATGGAAGGGAAAGCACTAAATATATCCAAACGGAATGCTTTTAGAGAAATTTATCAATGGTTATACATTCTATTCATTTCCTGGACCATTTATGAACGCATACCGGAACTCATGTGACTGGAATCATGAATTACACCACTTCCTGTTTCATCGAAAAAAATATTCTTCTCTTAAAGGCACTTTCCCGGAATTAAATAGATCGATAGCAAACTTCACTCGTCTATAAGTATTACGGAACCCTCAAAGTGAATGAGCGGATGTACCAAATTTATGTCTGGAGTATTCATAAACGATATTCACCACGTAAATCTCAAAAGCAGATATCTAATGTGATATTCCTTATTATTTCGAAACTATCATATAGATACACTTCCATTCGAAGCAGATATATGTTTTTAAGAACCCCAACAGATATGGTGACGTAGTCTCCCTCGTTCTTTACCTATGACTTAATTATTTTCTATCCTCGAGAACGTCAAAGATATCCTATTCGGAGAACCGAATCAAACCCGCTACTTTCTAGATAACACGCTTGCAACTAGGCTTACGCAATTACATATGCTTACATACTGGGGGGAAATAAGAGGTTAATCAGATGAATATACTAATTAAAAATGATGATGGTTTACTGAACAAGGCTCTAGAACATTTGGGTCAAATCCTATGTAGATTGCGCTAAGGTAAGGGTAAAGCGTTGGTAGAGTATAGGACTTTGGTTGGCATTAATTCACTGGGTTAGTAAGGTGTCTAGGGTAATGGAATTTCATTCCATTTGACCTGGGTTCGAATCCCAGCGGTGGCATGAATTTCCATTATTGTACCAGACCCTACTTGAATGATAGGTGGAAAGCACTTTAATATTGTCGTAGTCTAAGCTCGTTACTCCAACTCTAGTCGGATGGAACGTTGCGTCGTGGGCACCAAATTGTCTTTCGTTACCGCTAGACTAATGCTGACGCCGGGTTTTAAATACAGCCTTTCTCTGTTTCCTGTAAATAATTCCTGCCTTGGTACCCATTTACACTGCATGGCGCAAATGAGCTATCAGTCCATTTCCTTGAGCAAATGTTAAATATTTGGATGAAATGAAGAGCTCTACGACGCATACTGAACTTTATTGGGAAACTTCTTGAGAAACAAGAGCTATTCACTGTTAAAAAAGGGTAGAAAGTAGGTACTATTAATATTCATCTGGATCCATTACTATTTATTTTTAAAGCTAAGAAATCATGCGTTCACATTCCGTGAAGGCTCACGAGGAGTTTTGCAATTGAAGGAATTGATTTCCGGAATTTATAATGCGACTATCATTTTTCTGGGAAAATACTTCATCCGCATTCCAGCTGGCTTCTCCAGATCCGCTGAAGTGACCGCTAACGTTCAGCGAACCTAAGCTGGGACGAAGGAGAATGGTTCAAGAAAATTAATGGGCGTGAAGGGAGACCCGGAAATCATTCTTCTTTAGTAGAAAGTCACTTGCGCTAGAAATTATAATGGAGATTCACGAGCGAGAACGAGGAGGAGCAGTACCTTGGCATCAGTGATAGATACTGAGAGTGAAGGAGGGATGAGGAAAGGGAGGGTGGAATCAGGCTCCAGACACTCCCCGGTCACGGTGCGGCTACATCCCAATACAGTCGCTCTCTCAGGTACACCCTGACGACAATGGATTTCCATTCGAGAAGCTGAAGTGGAGAGGTGGCCAAGCAAATGTAATTGCATTCTCGGGAGAGGGATTACGAAGGCTTCGTGAGATGCACGATTTACACATCGTGGTGAGACGATTCAAATAGTGTTTTTCATTGTATCGTCCAGGAATGTAAAAAAAATAACCAGATTGCATTAAGCATCACAGTTTCTATTACTCCATATTTTTTCTCCTACTCCTAAACTATGATTATTATTAGTATTCTACCGTTGAAGGTAGGTTTAAATGGACATTTAATTCTTTCCACCCCCTAAATTTCACACGATGTCCCTCTTCAGCCCCTCATACCTCCTGCCACCATCATTCCATCTATTAACTATGATATAGGTGCACAAATAGAAAGGAAATATATAACTTCCCTTTATAAATTCGTCTCTAATCCTTCAGCTAAACGCAAATGTACCTACTATGTTCATATTCATTTGCTTTGCAGATATGTGTCGCACATAGGGCCACACAATCAATAAGATCTCCATAATTTGGCAGCATACCGCTTTGAGTCCAATTTTGCATACATTACTTTTGAGATGAAACACAGCCTTTCGATCAAAACATTGACTTATATCTCGCCTGCCCAAAGACTTTGGTTTTCCATTGGCAGGTTATGTATATTTCATGTACGATACACAATATTTTATCAAAAAATAGTTTTGATGATAAATGGGAGGATTATTTTGTCGTTACATTTACCACTCCACAGAAATGAATAAAGCCTATATCACTTCAAATTGTGGGTAATATGATTAAAAATATCTGTGAGTTGTTTGAGAAAATTAGGACAAGGAAGGTGATAAGCATGAAGAATGTGTGGGATGAAGGTGCGTTACTTTTGGAGCCTTAACTGATTTCTACAGAAAGAGACCAAAACCATAAAAAATCACTTGAAGTGTATCTGAAAGTACGCCTTAAACAATATCTAACTTTATGTATGTAGCTTTATATTTCGCATTCAATATAAATGCTGATTCACTTATTTATTTCTTCATGATTCAGAGTCAATGGTTATTGTTATAGATAGGCGGACTCCAAATAAATACAGCGCATAGAGGGGTATATGCAATAAAATATTACATGGCGCAAAAATATACGGAGGACATCGGAAATGAAACACTGAATGTCATTTACATACATTGCATGGCGATACATATAAACTCCTAGCTTACTTATTCCAACCATGGCATCATCGTGGAGGACGAAGTATATGAGCGTGCTTGCTAGCTAGGAAACCCCAACAGCCACAAGGGGGGCGGAGAGGAACGTTATAGGTGTGCGTGGGTGAAGGGGAGTAGGGGTGACGAGGGGTGAGTCCCCGCCGGCGGCGAGATGGACGGACGCGTGGGAGAAAGGACTGGGGAGTACGTCAAGGGACAGTCCTCGAAGGGCTTCAATTGCTTGAGGTAGAGAAGGCTTCGGTGAACGACGCAGGTAGACGGCCACAGGCTAAAGACGCAGTGACCACGGGTATTGGAGAGGAGGGAAATGGCTCGGATCCGTACAGAAAGGACATGCGCAAATGCATATGACGACAATGTACTACAGAAACATTGCGAAATTTTGTGCTAAGGGTACAAATGCAATAGACCGTCTAAAACAATGCTGTGTAGTTAATTAATTGGACCGAGAAACCTTCAGGAAAAATCAGAATGAATCTATATAATGGTTACAATCAAATGCATAATTGGCACAAAAGAGCTGCATATTCACCGACACTCCATGAGATAGTACTTCGGAATAAATTTAGTTCATTAAAATATATCTTACACTAGCGAAGACATTACGTAATCTAGTGTTATTATGCCCTTGCCAATAGCTAAAAAAAACCTAAATTCCGTTGGATGAAAATCTCTTCTCAATAACCCCTTTACTACACTTTCATTTATTCATTTTTTTCTCAAATTCAGCCTCAATTTTTAACTTTTTACCACTTTAACAGCTACTCAGCATGTGCATTGCGTAAATGTCATAAAATTTTGAAGTTAACCTATTATCAACATTTTCACATGGTCGCATTAGTACCATTAAAAGAATCATTTTGTCCTGTAAATAAGCTTAAAATTTAAAAAATCTCTTTAATCTTATTTCCTACAATGACACATTCTAGCACAAGGAAACGGACATAACGAAACTAAAAAGCAATAGAGAGAACACGGATAAGATTCAATAAATCAGTAACATTAAATTGAGGGTAATGATTAGAATAATAAGCGTAGCTGCATGGAAAGAAGTTAGAGTAAATAAGTGTAATGTAATTATAGATTCAACAAATTCAAAAATAAAGTCAACTATGCATGTGAGACACCATTATAATAAACGTATGTAATATTGTAGAATATATAGAAGAACAAACGCCTTTTATATTTCACAAATCCCAAAAACCATCACCATTTCTTTCATTATTCATGTGCAAAGGCAAAGTAGGACGTGCATAGGATTTGGATCAAGGTTAGACGAAAATAATGATTTTTGAAGGATATTTTGTCAGAAATGTGCTGTAAATGCTACCGGTAAATAAATAAACGGCAGGATAGAATTTATCCGGACGGATTAACTGGATTGTAGCATTCGTTACAGCAACGAGTCACTTTATCAATTCTCACGAACTAAGTCTGCATAGCAAGGCAATATTCTATACGTACAAATCTAATTCTCAATGCTAAATATATGTGGGCAAGGGTCAATCAAATGTATCCCAAATAAGACCTAAACAGGAACAATGAAAAGAACGTATCTACGGTTGTAATAAATAACAAATGAAGATGAGTATCCACAAATCCGTACCCATTAGGGCCCAAAGGAATAAAAAGGGGGGGAGAGGGGGAAGGAAGGAGTATATACAAAGTAAGAAAGCTCTCAATCTCACGTATAAAATCAAGCATACGGAGAAACTTAAGTGGCCGTAAATGACACATTCGCACACTCACTCACATGTTACAAACAACCATCACCCTTAAAATTAAGGAAATCAAGTTAAAAATAAAAACGAACAGTGACTCACACAATCACTCACTCAGGTTTGTATACAAAATACAGTCACCTTCGTGAGTTCAATCTCACACACATGCAGTTTACGAGGATATCTCCAACGCCAGTGACCCGTCATACACGCAAGAACAAAGTGGGTCGTTCTAAAAATGAACGAAGAGTGGGATAGTAAATTACTAAATTAAATAAATAAAATTGATAATAACTTTCAAGCACTCATTCACGTGGGTTTTCATACGATACACAGTCACACAGTGATTGAGTGCTCCCTTACTTTGTATATACCTACCTTATCCCTCCTTATCCCTCTCCCCCCTTTTTTATTCCTTTATCCCCTAATGGGTACGGCTTTGTGGATACTAGTCTTCATTTGTTACATAAGCAGGGGTTAATTACTGTAAAATTATGCAGCTGCTACATATATACACTATCCGCACAGTCCGATGTTTCAATTCACTTTAAAATCAATAGAGATATATCCCGACATTAAAATATTTGGCACTTAAACTGTCGTTGAACACTTCACTACCTTAAAAGTGATATGCATGATAAATGATAAATGACGAACTGTGACTAACTACCTACTTTGATTTACGAAGACAACGCAAAGTACGTTTTTCTGGATCACATGTAGTTCATATCCAAAATCCACTGCAGCAAAATTCTGCTCACTTTTAAGGCAGGTCGGAGAACTAATATACATAAAATATAAACAAATCGTAATTTTAAACGTAGAAATATGTATTTTAAGAATGTTTAATGAATATAAATCGTAATACATATTTTAAAAAAGTATTTTCTGAGAGACGAGAGCAGAGGTCAAAAATGAATAATGTTTCTTCTGTGCTGTTTTATTAATTAGTTATAAGTAATTATCTTTCATCGAAAAACTTTCTAAACGTCACTTAAAGACAATAGTTAAGTATTTTGAAGCTACACAGACTTTTACTTTTTATTACAATATATAATGAATTCCTAAATGCATGGGATGAACCACCATATGCCTATATTTTTTTACTGATAGAGAAGTTTAAGAGCAATTAGCTGATAGGAATATCGTATATTATGCATGATAATTTAAATCAAATCGTTTTTCACCTTATCAACTGCAACGCTCAAGTGATATTTTTGATACATTTTCGGGAATTTCTCTTAAAATAATGAAATGAAGAGGGACATGTAAGATGGAGTTTTGTGATATCGTAATGGGTTTGAAAGATTAACAGAGATCATTAAAGGACAGACATTTAGGCCAAGTACCTAGGTAGCTGAGTTATGAATGCAACTCTTTATCAAACCTCTGGATTGCAGAAGCAACATATGGCGGTAATGATAGAGTAATGGAGGAGCCAAACCGTAGAAAGTGGAAAGCTGAGTGAGACGAGGGGAGCATAATGTAGATGAAATGGAGGGCGAGGCGGAGGGAACAAACGTCTTGGATTCTCTTCTCGTCCATATGATCTCTTAGGAAGCACGTTCTCCCGTCTTCTGCCTTATTACCGGGGTATTGTTTACTACCTAAGGTTAAGACGTGCCTCAAACGCAAAGCAGTAATGAAATCATAATGCAGAACTGTTGCCAACCGTAATTTGAATGTTGAGGATTACCCCAGTGGAGCTCAGGTGAACGCCTTATGCGGGGTAAAATGCTCAGTATGCACTTCGCATTGAAAACTCTCTTGTGTGACAGAGATGGGTCGCTAGATATCCAAAATACAAAGACTTTGCAAGGAATTGTTAGTTTGAATCTCAATGGATTGCCATTGAGATTCGATGAAAAAAAAGGAAATATGGATAGAAGGAAGAAAAACAAGAGTCGACTTTAAGAGAGAAGTATTTTATAAATGGAGGCGAGTGATAAATGGCAAAGTAGAAACACCACCAAAATCTACCCCAACCGATAGAGAACTATCAATCACTAGCCATTCTCGCCAGGAGCCTAAGTACCCACTATAACAGATATGAAGTACGTTCGCATACACGAGTAATGTGCCACTTGTGTTAGGAGCGATGTCATTTATTCTGATTAGATAGAAATTATAGCAGGGCCTCACCAACCAATTACCCAATTGGTGTGGAAACCATAAAAAATCAACCGTTATCCATAACGGGGACTTGAAATGCTTTCCCTTCGCTCCCTTTCACAATTTGCAAACATCCTCAATACCAATTGATCCTTCTCCCATCGTCCCGCCCCTAAGAAAACAAACTCACCCTTTAGAAACCAATAACTCATTCCAAGCGCCCACAAACCACTGAGGAAAAAAAACATGGGGAAATAAAAAAAATCAATTTCCTTCCGACCTTTCTTCGACCACTCTTTTTAATGAATCGATTTCCTTTCTTTCCCTATCTCCTTCCCCTTCTTCTTCCACCCTTCCCAAACCCTGCTCGTGCTTTTGAGATATATCTCCTTTCCCCCACCACTCAATCCTTGACCCTAATACGAATTCCTAATCTCCACCTCCTAACCCTGGTTTCCCACGCCCTACCTTAACTCTGCGTCAAATCCCCTCCCTCCCTCCGTACCGCCCAACGGCCAGTTCTCACGCCCCCTGTGAATAGTTCGGGAAACCTCCCACCCCTATCGGCACAATCCACACCGCTCCTCCTTTTACTTCCCATTCCCTTAAATTCCCGTTCCGCGGTTCCCTCCTTTATTTCCATACTCACCGTTCCGTGCTCAGAGTTTCTTCATCATCATTCCGAGGTGACCCGACTGCAATAAAGAATGAAATACACAATTAAAACACGCTCATGAATACAAATATGATACATTTTCATGCGTTGGATCTTTGAGGTTGTCTGGGATAGCCGCCTACACAGAGGTGGATTAGCAAGTTAAAAATTAGCTATTTTTGCATCCTTATATGTTATTTCTAAATTCCAATTGTAGGATATTCCCCCCATCTCATTAGTGTTTCGCCCAATGGATTCAGTCTCCATGCAAACTTAGTAAGCACATATCGAAAAGTATAACCGACAACAGTACAATAAATATGCATCAATAGCTGCATAATAAATACTCAACTGTATTAAAATATTCATCTTATTACGTAAATACATAGTTGCATGCATCGATTAATTATATTTCTACGTACATTTACTAAAAACTATCATCATAACGGGTCAACAATCCTAGGACTGATTTGACGCACCCCTCCACTCGATTTTTCTATCAGACAACCTCTTCATATTGACGTAATTCCTCTCCTTTACATCCTTTACAACTTGCACCATATATATATCATACGAAACCTGCCTTTTCCACTCTTCCCGTTCACTTTTCCCTCGACGTTTGACTTCATCAGGCCATCGTGTCTTAAGATATGGCCTATGGTAACATATAAATGCTACAAAAAACTACATGCTACCATTATCAAAGGCCAATTGTGGGAATACTTGCCTGGAAAATATGTCGTCAAGCTCACAGGACTCCGGATACATAAAATGATCGAATCGGATATGCGAATCATAGTAAAAAGGGCGGTGTTTTTCACTGTTTCCCTCTGGCGGAGCCTTGCGAATTTGTAACAGAAAACAAACTCCCTTCCCTCCTCCCCTGTCCTGACGCAGCCGTGATGCAGTGTTGTCAAATCACCGTCAACTCGGGACTTAGAAAAATTTCGGCTCTGAAGTGTTAACTTTATTTTGGAAGTGACTGTACATGCCTAGAAAAAATACTTCAGCCTGATTCACTCATAAGTTTAAGTTTTCACACTTTTAGGTTACCAAGTAAATTAAACATCCCTACTTAAAGGAGAGAGATACCAATTAGAGGAATACTCCACGCAAATGTGTCGATGTAGTGAAGTGTGTTTTTTTACGCAACTATCACGTGTTAAGCCTTGTTTCGGGAAATAATCTCACCTAGCAGACAGGATACTAAAAATCCTTTGCTCAGACTCTTCCTTCCATCTTGCCCCATTGAGACCACCCCATGAACCACATAAGTATCCCCTCGTCCAGCAGCGAAAGCTTTGTGCTATTTGTGGAGATGCCCTGGGACGGGTCAGTGGTCTAGAGTGGCCGGTTGGAGAGTTTGCCTGGAAATTCTGGGAATTCCACTTAAAAGTGGCTCGGTTAGCTGCAATTATGTGACCAAAAATGCACATGTGTGACGATCATGTGTAGAGGAGCAGAGATAGACACACCAGAGGCTCAGGAGGTAAAATAAGACTCGACCATTTATATGCTGGAGAGAAACGTTCTGATTCTTTTCCAATTTTCCCATTTCCTTGCACGCTATCTAAATGCTTCAAGCAATGAAAACTCAATTAATGCATAGGGGTTAACTGGGTAATCAAACAGTAGAACAATTTTTTTTATTTCGGTGCTCCAGCTATTTAAGTTATGGCGTACCACCTAACCTAAATTTCGCAAATACAAAAATACGATTCTATGCCCCAGGTGATATTCAAAAATGCGACAAGCGATATAGAAAAGTCATTTTTAGCTACTCACACCCTTGAATGATCAGAATAAGACAATAACTCTCGAGGAACAACGCAATTTACTTTAAGCTATATCTCGTCTACCCTACCATAAGGAATACTTATGATTTATGGCACTTCCGAAAAAAATGGAAAACAGCCATTGTAAGCAGTTAAGAATAACCTCTCAGCCGTTTTGTGGAAGAAAAATTTGCCAAATAGATATATGTACTATACTGACGACTATCCTGAAAATACTGACTTATTGGAAGGAATAATTTTTGAAATATAGGACTATATGCCTCCGCAAAATTCGCATAAAATATTGAAATCCTACAGAATTGAAATCAGAATAGTACTAATTTTCTTTATACCATTTGGTCAAAGGCATATCTAAAACCTACTCCAGATATAATTATAACAAGAATAGTCTCTTATTGAAAAGGGGGCATAAATATTTTTGAGGAGTGTTTTCAACGTTATTTCATTATTAACATTATTATCCATAAAAATACCTGTTTATTTTGCACAATTACGCAGCAACACAGCAGAGTAACCTTTTTAGGATTAACGCCATCACAGAATCATTTAAATTATTAGGAAAAGAGCATAAGGAGGACTATAGATAGAAAATAAAAGTAATAATTGGACCCATGTGTACCATGCAGCTTTCATTGATGCCTTAATGTCCTAGGAAATGATAAGTGTTATACTAGAAGGTGGAAATACTACCCGAATGTAGGAATATTAACACAGATAGTCATTCCATAGAAAAACGGCTAAAGAAACGGGTTGATGGAAAGTAATGGTATTAGAGTACGAAATGCAATCTAAAGATTCACACTTCATTTCGCCTTAGATATGACTTCATTACATTGGCGTTCATTGAACTAGGCATTTTTATCCAATCATAAAGTAATTTGCTTTCCCGAAAACAATGAAGTAGGTTTTTGGCCTAAAAGATCACATGGTATTAAGAAAAATTATGAACTTAATCTTCCCAAAAAAATTATGAACTTAATCTTCCCCAAAAATGTAGATTATGCTCCATTATTCAGAAAACACTTTCCTATTGAACCAAATTCTGCGATGGATTTTAAAATTTTTCCTGTCCAATCCTTCTTTCCGTCAATATAGCATTTTAATATTGTAACTCCTCCAATGCTTTTCTGGGATTCAGATACTTTAAAAATATATTTTTATGAATGCCTGCCTCCTCTCTTTTCAGGTTAAGACCCGAACAAGTTTTAATTTTAAATTAAAATTAAATTAATGCAAATAAAGTAGGTATACGATTCACATCTTCCTAAAAAAAGAACAAATACATTTTGAATTATTGAAAAAACTATAAGCGCTTGAGTTCCTTTGAGAGAGTTTTCAGAGTTTTCCTCAGGGTAGTACACCTTCGAGTGTATTACGGAGAGAATTGATGATTTGTGACTATGCATTTTAAATCAGAGATTAGAATTAATAAAATATTGATATCAATACCAATTCCCTAAAGAACCAATCAGCTAAAGACAAATTTGGCAGAAAACGAGACGTATCCGCGCATTAAAAGGCACAATGCTAAACTGAGAACCCTGGATTAAATTTAGATAAAAATGTATTTCAATTCACTAATCCCTTAAAAAACGTATTTTTGACTTTCTTTAGCAAAATAAAACTGAAACTAAATCAATGATCAAACAAGAAAGAGTATTAAGCGAGTATTTGTTATAAATTTTCAATATGATATTGATTGTTTTACAAATATCTCCTTAGAAGATATTATTTCAGCCATAATTGCACATTGGGAATAAATTTTCAAAAATTTGCACGCCCTATAATTTTGTTCAGTAATCTAATAGGGTAAATGCTAGTTTAGCGGAATTAAATCGTCGGAACATATTCAGTAACACAGAAGTAAAGAGTTCGGCAAGCTTTTTGTTTCTCTATCCTCATTAAGAAATGGCGTTCGATGGAATGAATTAATCCAAGATACTCATGAGCATGTTAAACTAATTTGTTTCCTTCCCCCATACCATTTCACTAATTTTTGTTTCTCATCGCATTATAAGGAGTACAAATGAGCTTTGGTGAAGAGAGACATCGGAGCTTATCAAAAATCAAGAGGTTTCACGAGCTGAAAGTTTTCACTTTTTGGGGAACTACTTTATTTTGCCGTATTGCAACGCTGAAGTACATAATTCTTCTTTCTTTCCTCTCATCTTATTTTCATTGGTTTTCTAATGTGAACAAATACAGGTCATTTGGAAAAACAAAGAGAGGTGGTAGTTATTGATGGGAACATTTGGAAATTTGGTGACTTAAAATACTTCTGTTCACTACGCATTTGAAAACGCTAGGTTAGAGAGAGGGCTACCAAGGTAACGGCGACGCGTGGAAATTGGTATTTTACTCAATGAAGCAAATTTTTTTGACTAAGCCAAGCATGACATAATATTGAATCAAAAAACAAGCCACGAAAGCAGGTTATTGCTTTATTATATACGTACCACGAGATATTTTCGGAATAAAAATCAATTAGCATGATTTTTCACGATAGGATACAGCAATTGAAATCGCTAACACAAGGAGTGGTGAATAGCAGTATTTTTATCTGATAGCTGTCCTAAGTAGTTGTCTTAAGGAAAAAAATTTTACGCCATTTCATTTGCCATAATTTCCCTTCAGTCTTATGCCCTTCAAAAAGGCATTTATCTCAATCATAAGATATTTTCTCATGCACTGAAGAGAAAATAAGCAGCATGTTGCCTAGTTATTTAATTCCGATAAAAGCTCAGTTTTCCTTCAAGGCACAATGCGTGGAATAATGTTTTAAAGCTTAATTCGCTTTACAGAGAATACAATTATTTCATAGAACAAATACCATGGATATTAAAACACTAAACACTGCTCTTGATTGTCTCCCTAGCAGACTCATTTCCCAGAAAAGACGACTTTGCTCAACTACTGCAACTAGGAGCACAGGATTCAACAGTCATTCAAAATGGTTCTTTCCATGTATGGTTATCTTTGTTTTAATTTAAAAATGCAATGGGTTTTTTGGTTTCAGTTGATAATTTTCATACTTTAATGGACCATAAGTTTTATCCACATTTAGTTTTACTATAGTATCACATAGTTTAATGGACCATAAGTATTATGCTACTTTATACTGCCTTTTTAAAGTAAGGAAAGATATGACAATTATAAATGCAAGAGGTTTGAAGCAATTTGTTTGTATATAGTTGGTATAGCATCACCAATATTACTAAGACTACGGTTTATAGTTTGCATAGAATAAGGGGGTGTAGAAACTGTACCAATGGGTTGAAAAAGAGGTTAATTGAGACTTATGCTTCATATTGTATTAAAATTTATTGTTGCTTATATTAACGCAAAACTAAGTCTGAAAGCAAAGGAAGCTTAAGTAATCTATTATTGTTTTTGGTGTCTGAGTGTTTCAAATCTGTTAGTGCACGAAATCCTGATATGGAAAAATGGACGAATACGAACGGATTAATTCATAATACCATGACAGAAACTAACACATTTACAGCAGAACAAAACACAATAGAAAAAGCTTGCTCGCTACACTCGTTAGAGATTTGAAAAATAATGCTCGAAACAAGAGGGTTGACGTTAAAAAACATAAACATTTCAATCCCCGAAAATGCGTTCATTTATCATGGGGATTGAAATAAAAACGCGACGACTTCCCTCTGTTTTTTCATACCGCTTTCACTCCCCGGTAAATGCGTTCGCCCACGAAAAGTACAAATTCCCTCTCCGACTCGCGAATAACAAAAGGGAGCCGGACGGCGGGTGAAAGTTAAGTTGGGAGGCGGGATTCTACGGTAGGAGGGAAGGGGACACTAAGGGATTTATAGTAACAGTGATTGATGCAAGGGTTTCGGTGACGTCTGAGAGAGGGAGAGAAAGAGAGAAAGGAGGTAGAAGGAGAATTAGGGCGGGAGAGGAGAAAAGTGAGAACGGAAAAAAATAATAAAAGTTGAGGGAGAAGGGGTTTTGGCATGAGGAGTGACGGTGAGAATCAAGGGAAGAAAAAAGCTGAAATTGATGGACGGGAATTGAGAGGTATTATGGTACAGAGGGTGAGTTACTAGAGACATTAGAACACAAAGAGGAGGAAGCTGATGTATAAACTGAAGAAGTAATTATATAATCAAGTATCAAAAAAACTGCTACCAGCAGTGTGATTAGAACCTACTCGCTTGGGGGAGATACCTGATAGCTAAGGTCATTTCAAATATTTATAAGAGAGTTATCTATCTATATCTATATCTACGACATACCCTGCAAGCCACCTCGAGGGTGTGTGGCATGGGGTGCATCCACACCAGGAACAATGACACAAACAACAAAAATGAACAACGCAAAACAAACACCACACCTTTAAAAGTAATTTGGGAAAAAAGAGAAAAAAAAACTATCAAATGCCAATCATGCAGGACACACCCACGAATACCATGCATGACTTGAAACCCGATACAAATGTCATAGATGCTCATGCATGAAAAAAAACAATGCCTGCGAGTCACAACTTGATTTGAACATGTAGGAAAAAAATACTATCGACCTACTCTGAATATTACTCTACAATATTTACCAATTTACGCGATGTCTAACGTTCTGATCTCGAATCGTGCGTGGAAAAAATTACATTTTAAACCTGTCCGTCCTGCAATCTATCTCCTTAATTGAATTAGAATTATCGAGTCTACCATAATAAGTCGGAACCAGCAATATATGATTAACGTCATTAATGAAATGTCCCTCCTTAAATTTTCCCAGAAGATCAAGTATATATTTCAGACTACGTTGTGATAGCGATGCTGTACTACATGTTGCAATGTAGCGGGCAGTAGACTACAGTTGGGTGATTGAGTACAGTGCTGCTTCTTTCATGGAACGGAGGAAGGATTGAATGGAAGATCACACCAACATTATGCTATAGCCTCAAGAGGCCAATGCTTTAGCGACCAACCCGAGGGACTGAGTATTGAACTTATACCTGTGCCTTGCGCGATGACGATGACGATTTTTGATTGTACTTATAATAAGAGGTTATTTTTTTTTTTGGTTGAAATAATTTATGGAGCAGAGGTGAACTAGAAGGATGTGCCTAACAGACATTAGTTCATTTCTCACAAAATGTGCTGAGGGATCGATGGTTTTACATTCAAACTGACCAACCGAGTGCTAAAATTAAAGCGTTCTCCACAGGGTGTCCAGGTGTATCCAAGTAAATGACTGTGACTGCTAGGATTTGAAACCAAAGCTTCGGAATGGGATCCCAAGAAACCATTCGGGCTAAATCCTTGGAAAGTTACCAATAGCGGGCACTAGACTACAGGAGTAACCCTGTGTGTAACCCGATTATATCACCAAGTTATTGTGGCAGAAGGGGAGAATATATTATCATATTATATATTTTTTATATTTTTTCTGGCATTTTAAAGTATGATCTCACAGCGTATCACCAGTGGAAATTTACCACTTTAGAGAGAATGAATTGAAGCTAATATTCTTCAGCTGAAAATGTTTTTCATCCTCTACCCTCCAATCTATTCACTTCTAGCAGTTAGACAAAATATCAATCAGCAGTGAGAATTCAAAGCTGATTATCCTGATAATTTACCTACAGCTATACATAAGTGGTACAATTAACAATACTTCAAACATAAATAGCATCTTTTTATGCTATTGATACACATGAACTTCGAGGAATTTTTTTTGCAATTAATTATGTAATGTACGGAATCTCGTATGTATCTCTAAACATGGAATTCTTTCATGGGACAAATATGGCATGTTTATATTTTTCTGACCGTAAAATAAAACATATGCATCATTTGTGACATATTACCATTCAAGGATCAGGTGCTAGAGGGATATATGAAAATGAGGGAAAAATCTCCCATAAGTAAGGATGTTAAATAAGGAGTTATAAGAGCTGCCTTAAAATAGTGAAACAGATTATTTACCCTATAGCAGGACTGCAGCTGATTTCAGGATCAGTATTTTTGTCTAGAAGCACTATTTTTCCTACTTTTACCTATATTGGTTCGCTTAATATAAGTACATTTGTAGAATGAAGATTATAAAAAGATTGAACTAGTCATTAGTAAACCACTTTGTGGTACAGGACACAAACGGATTACGGGAAAAAGTGGGTGTTGGGATATTTTATAAATTTAACAAGCATTTCATTCCAGTCCTTATTTACATCTGAGCCATAACATACCGACACCCGATAATGTATCATTATTTCTATTTGGTTTGCCTGTCCTCAATAACTAAGCATTTTTTGAGGATGAACTTTCGTTGTCATTTTCACGATCGTTTTAGCATAGGCAATTTTTTTGGGCAAAGTGACGTAGATAAGAGAAATCCTATGTTACTCCTGTAACTAACAAAATAAAGAATTAGATCATTATATATGGGTTGGTGCACCAAAAATGTACATTTTATGAATATTATAATCACGAATATTCCCAGCATAAAATTTCCTAGAAAGTGGAATTCTCTCTATGAAAAGTTTAAGTCACTTCAAATCACATACGGTTCTTATGCTCAGTGCAGGTAGTACGTTACAGTGTTCAAGCATGGAACTTGAAGGTTTATGATCCACAATTTTTTTTGTTACCAAGCGTAGAATACTATTTCAAAGGCATAGGAAATGGAAACCTAATTACAGTAATGGGTGAACTAATGCGTTAGAAGGAAGCTATCGCTTCAAGAAAGCATCAACTAAGGGATGAGGTTTTTCTGGTCCTTTTCTTCCCATTTGTTTGAAAAGAGATACTCATCTCCTTGAACGTATTGGAATAATGTTTCCACCATCAAATTATACTAAACATTTGTAAGGAAAATTCACAAATTAATAACAGATATATTTTAATACCCCACTACTGGCATAAAAAATAAAATACTTGATAATGATATTTAATAGGGAACTATTAATTATTGATTTTGAAAATTTATTCCTGGTGAATTGGTTGACGTACATGCAAAGATTTTGGTCTCGTGTATATACAACACTTATTTAAGTGAGTTTTCTCATGAAAAATCATGTTTCTCTATGAAAAATTTCATATTTCCTTAAAATTTAGGAAAAACAGACATACTGTTACTGAAATTACTGTCAGACAAAATTAAGTAACTATATATTTGCAAACTTTATCTGAAATGGCTTCTGAGAAATGACGCTCGTCGAATCACCTAGCAACAATGAAATAGCTATTGTTCAAGGACGCTGGCGTCAAACAGAGAGGAAATAAGAAGACAGTTGATCTGAACGATATAGAGAAAAGTAAGCAGTGAGAGAGAAAACAAAATGAAAGACAGAGATGTCACCAGATAAATGGATACGGAGCAATCGAGAATGGGGAAAGTAGTCACAGAACCGAGTTGAGCAGAGAAAGACCGTCCAACGGGATAAGACAAAGAGAGAGAAAGAAGGGATGACAGAAATATAGGTTGTTCAAAGACAAGGGGTGCAAAGGGTGGATGAATCGGCACAAAAGGGGAAAGAGAAAAACGACAAACATGGGTGAGGACGTAGGTGGGATGAAAAATGAAAGGAGACAAATGGATGTATACAGTGCTTTTGCGATAAAATATGAGTGAAGCGGCGTTTGAGGGAAAGGAAGTGGAAAGAATGTAATGATAGATGAAGGAGAGAGGTAAAAAGACTTGAGACAAAATGAGGGTGGAGAATATAACCTGAGGGGTGGTATAATATAAAGGTCACGGCGCATTTGAAACCTGATAAATTCGAAGCAAGAATTTTATTTGTGGAAAATGAACGAAAAATTGACCTTTCACTTTGTGACTCTAATGAGTGATTTCGTGACATTCTTCGTAAAGATGAAATAATGGTGACATTTATTACATTCTCAGTGATTTCTCAGTAATATTTTTCACTATTACCATCAGCGAAATATAACACGGCCGCTTTTCTTACTTCACAACACCTATTTGTTGCCCTTGTAAGAATTCTTCCCAAGTTTTGTCCAATCATCGTGCAGAAAGATCTTTTATGTTAGCACTGCGAAAAAATGAGTCATAGAAATAAGGAAACAAGCAATTGAGTTGCAAAAAAAGACATTAGCAGTTACATGAATTCATTAACTCAGTGGAAAAAAGCTAGCTTTGAGTCGCAATCTTGCCCCTTTAGAATAAGGAAATGACCATAGCTAAGGTATATGACTAATACAGCTAACTTAGGATAATAATCTAAGAAAACGTTTTCTATGTTCAAGTCTTTCTTTCCTTTCTTTTAAACTGAAAATTCTGCCTTTCGGACATTTATACATTTACAACATTTGCACTTAAAATATGCAATAGGAGATTTTATGGAAAGAGTCATTCACCGATGGCCACAGAGAAAGAATCATCAAACCTAGACCCAGTGAGTTCTGGGTTCAAGTCCCGATCAAGGGAAAAACAAATCCTAGAGGAAATTCGGCTAGTCAGATGGGAGTCAAGTTCTTTTATTCACTTAACCTAATAGAGTGGTTGAAGTTTTGAGGACAGGGGCACCCCATAATTCCCAGAATTCCATATTTTACTTAAGAAGTTAATTAAAATATAATCTTCTCCAAAATAAAATATTTTCATTGAAATGATCAATTATTTTTTTCAATGTAATGAGCATTCTATTTTACATAATTTAAGGTCTGTAATACTTTAAAATATTTATATGTTAGCGTCTACGAGTGTACAAGGTTTACACATTTACCGTACCAAGAAATGGCCACGAAACTTTCATAACTTTTAAGGGTTCAAACTAGCTGCAAATCGGGGGGTCCCGGTTTCGTGCCCCAGGTATATTGGATTCTTTTTGTGTCATTCCTTCGCCTTGGCTCAAAAATATTTCCTGAATATCAATAAGTAGTCCACCATTATTGCTCTGCTACCAGGTATAAATCTCCAATAAAATATTAAATGTTGTAAAAATATCAAACACTATTATAAAAATTCAAAAACGTTAATTATATACATAAGATGTAGGCAAGTTTTATAAAATTCAAGCAACATGACTAGTAATGCAGAAAAGAGTTTCGTATCCTTTTGGTTATATTTAGTATGTACTTAATGAAATAACTTAATAATTGATATAAGAAATGAATTTATCAAATGCGAACGAAGAAGACATTAGATATTTCATAACCAATAGATATATACCGTTAAATCGATAAAGTGATATTAAGGATAACTAACTTTTACATTCATCCCTCCTTAATCAATTTTATACCGGGTACGGATAGGATAGATGAACTTTCTGAACGATCGTTACGCCAGACAATATTCGTTTATATGCAGTAATTTTATTTATGGAGGTTGACCATGTTCATTATATTGAGGGTAACTGAATCCACAGAAGAAGACTAAAATTATCGAATTGTCTCTGGCACCGCACACAAACATAGTTTCAGGGTCACTCGCATAAACATGGCCAAGAGGGAAATAAGAAACGGTGGTTGAGGAAGGAAGTGGAAGGACGGAACCCTCAAAGGAATGAGTGAAATTGAGAATATTCCCTGAGAGCGAATGAGAATTGATGGAAAGTGAGAGATCTGAGAGGGATAGCGTATATAAAGGGAAGACTTGAGAGTGTTTAAAGTGAGAAAGATAGTCGCAAGAGGTTTCCCGAAAGATTGATGGTCGAAAGGGAAGTGGATATAGATAAAGCAGTATTGTGTGTGGCTTTATCTAGCATGGGGAATGACAGCCGTGGTGGGATCGAAGGAGGATGAAAGATGGCTGGCGATTAGGGGGTTAAAGTAGGGTTGTTGCAGTCCACTGAAATGCGGGAAGTGAAGGAACTTGAGATAGAAAATAGTGGAAATAAAGCTGTAAGGGAGACCATCTATATGTACTTTCGTGCAGATTGACTGAAAGCGGTCGGTTTCTAGTTTTGTCCCCTGGGAGGAAACATAGAAACAAGAGTTAGCAAACACAAAATATTTGTACATGGAGCACACATGTGCGTGATGGCTTCCGATTTTTTTTACAAAAATTAATCAAGGTTTATTTCTTTGCTTTGCGTACAAAACCCCTAAAATCAACAGGGTAATACATTTGACTCATATGAACTCTTACAAAATTGTATAGGACAGCATTAGTTACAAAATATAACAATAAATTAAACACTTAAATAAGAAACAAGTTGCCATTTTCAGGATAGCTAATTACGTAACTTAAGTGCACACTTTTTACTTTTAAATTTAATTACCGTTATGGCCCTGCTAAGTCATTCTTGGCTTATCAGCAGGTGCCATTTATACTTAATTAGTAGAGTAGAGTAAAGAATTTATCAGTACTTATCTCTAACCACATTAATTATGTGCTCAGCAACCAGTTCTTCGTCCTTCTTTTGACTTCACCTATAGATTCCATTTTTTTTAAGTCATCACTCGTTTTATTAAATACTTTTGGGACATAAACACTTAGTTGCCGACTGCCATTATGTGTATAATGTCTTGGAATTTTATATCTAATAACTTTTATAAGTTCAGCGTTTTAAGCGATATCTGTCAAAAAATATTTTTAGTCGGTGAACATCTGGCATGGGCTAAATATTTTGTCAATTGTTAGCGCATAAAAAATCTTTGCTTGCAATAATTATTTATATGTATTTTCAAGGTCTACCCTGTCAGAAAACGACTCATACTGGTATGCGTTACGTTAAAGAGAGAGGTATTTCACAAAGGCATTAGATTTTACATTCAAGGGGAAATCGATATTTGCAGTAGATAAAGGTAGACTAACGAAATGATTGTAACATTACGTGAAGTCATTTATTTGATAATGTTATAGATTAATGCAATTTTTGCTACCAATATTTATGAACATTAGCGTGCTATTTAATAGATATAAATTCTCACGGCCAAAATTTCACTTCTGATAAGCTTCTAACGGTGCTACTATTAACGCTAATTCAGTTCAGATAGATCGTTATTTGATTTTTTTAAGGACCTTTTATAGGGTAAAATATACTTCGCGGAATCAAAATAACTTCCCTAAATAAAATGAGATTTTTGATTTCGTTGATTATTAATAAATTAGCCAAATTATCAACGAATGCTTTTCCTTTTCAGCTTTATACTTCTCCAAATATAAGTAGGGGCTACAAAACTTGATTTTTATATTGCATGTGATTTTTCTAGTTTCCTTTCGTGGACAAAAACATGAATATTTTTGAGTTTCCTTAAGTATATTCTGATTCACGATAGATATAAATCAGAGTAAACCATAATATATATCCGAGTAAACCAAATGTGCTTATTTTCTCTTTTTTTCGGATCTTTAAATACATATCACATATATAGCTGATAACTCGAGTCTTCACTATGTGATACATTTCCATTATGGAAAATAAAAGAATGAAACTTTGTTAGGCTCACTTTATACTTTAATTAGCACGACCCGGGTTTCATAACAAGATGTAACTATGTTATGAAACCCCGGTCGTGCTTATTCAAATTTAAAGTGAACCTAACATATGTCATAAAAAATTATTATAGTGGTGTGATGACCGCCATGTTATAGTGATGTTATAGTGATAGTTATAGTGATGACCGCCATGGCAAAAGATTAAATCTATGAAAACCTTTAAGGTAAGTTTTGGCAAGTTTTTCTCCGAGAAGGTAAACTTTAAAAATTTATATTTTTTGGATAGTTCATGAACGTAGAATGTGATTACTCATGGATGAAGGTAATTTATCTGATCGTACCCAATACGTTAAAGTATATGTACTAAGGGTAGAAAAAACATGCTTTTCTGTTTCTGTTATTATTCTGCTGCCACAGGGCTTCACTACGATCGCCTTGGAGTTAGAGTGCTACCCAGAGTCAAGCTGGCAGTTTTGCCGCAAACGACAGCGTAGCTTTGGCCCCACCTCGAAGACAGGACGAGGGGGGGAGGGGAAGGGAAAGACGCGGTTCGGACAATGGGCAGGCCAGGATTTCGCCAAGGAACGGCGCTGGATATGGGGTGAAATGGGAGCTTTTGGCAGGCCCGGTCGTGTTGCCCTGAAAGAGCCACCCCACCAGACTCGCCATGCTTCCCCCGACCTCTCTCGGCGCGCTATCGATCTGACGAACCTTCCTTAGCCGTTGGCGCTACATTCAATCGGCCAGTGTAAATTACTCCTACCCTCCCTCAACCCTTCACCTGCCTGCACTCGTGATTCGTCAGCCGTACTTCTGTTACCCTCCTGTCACTTCAACTGGTGCCTCGGGGAGCTTCCACCGCACTCCCCGGGTGCAGACCGCTTCACTCCCGCGTTGTCACCACTCGTCCAACGACAGCCAACCCGTAATCCCCATACGTGTCCGACTCAGCCAGGCATCTCCCCTCTTTGTCCCCCCGTTGTTTCCTCCGCGGGTATCCGTTCAGTTCACTTCGTTCGGAAGAGTGAACGATTCCGTCCTAACGGCAACATCTCGGTCATCAAGCCTAAAGCCGCTACCCCGCGCGATTTAGCTACCGACGAAACTAGAAGGAAATAGCCTAGCGGGAGAGAGTACTCGACCGAAAATAGAAGATACAGAAGGAGATGGATGAAAGACGACACAAAAACTACTTTATTACTTTGTGAAAACTAACAATTTTGTGTAGTTTATATTTAATAGTTTACGATCATTATAAGTTTTCTTAATTTTTTTCATAATTAAGCATTTATTAATACATTCTACATTTTATACATATTAATGCTATTTACATAACTATTTCGGCCCGCTAAGTCCCAAGGACTTGTCAGTGGGTTCCACAACATCATTAAATTATATGGCTACCACATTTTTTCCTGATATATATATTTTTCCCTATTTACATATATTTATACTTGCATACTCATATTCAATTTTATACGCATATTCACAAATAAACATCTATATAAATATTCATGTATCCAGTATATTTGCTTATATATAAATGCTTTTAGTAAACAATATTTAGTAAACAATATATTGCAAAATTACACGCTTTTTTACCCATCATTTTGATCTTCTAACAACCATGTTTTAACTTTAACCTCAACTTCATTTCTTATAGTTAATGTAGGTACTTATACTATATTGTATTTTATTAAATTCTTTTGGTACAACCACTCCAAATTTATTATTACCATATCTTGTGTTTTGCAGAGGAACAATTAAATTTCTCACAGAACGGAAAGTTTTAATCTTTTTAAAGGAACGTATTTTTATAAGTGTTACAGAAATAGTTGTCCTGGATTATGATATATCTATATCATTTGTATAACCTCAAAATACCTAAATATTTGTACATGCCTTCATTTTTCTGTTTGTTTTATCTCTTTTCCATACAAGACTTTAATGAATTTATTTTGTTTCTTAATTAATGATTTATGGTACATACTATTTACATTTCCCCATATAATGATACCATATCTTATTAAGTTCTCAACTTACCCATAATATATTAATTTCGGAGCAAAAAACGGAATTAATTCATTTAAGTAGTATATTTGATATGATATTCTTCTTAATCTTGTATTTAATACGATGACATGGTTCTTAAATTTGAATGCATCATCAATAATTATGCCCAAATATTTGTACTTCGTAACTTGTTCTAACATTGGGCATTTACAATTTATTGAGCCTACATGTAAACAGTCATGTGAATGATTGGCAATTTTTAATATTTTTCTCTGTATGACGATAAAAGTATTAACGGTGGTAATAAATTGACTCTTGGTTTTAACTAAGTAGTGTTTAAACGGGTTTGTTTTGCATATCCGCCGGTTTGTAAGTGTTGGTGATGCCTGAATGATGATGCATTCCTGGTGATAATTCACACCACACACCCTTGTGGTGGTTTGCAAGGATTTATATTGATGTATACAGAAGATCATACTTTTTTATGGCCTTAAGTCATGAACAATAGCAGCAGAAAGTCTATAATGGAAGAATTTGGCATATGAAGTAATAAATAAAATATGAAGACAAATCCATTAGCTTCTATAATAAGTTATTTTAAGAGAGTACAGTTTATGTAGAATATATATCAACAGGTTACCATCTGGAGGTAAACCAATACAAAACATAAGGATGACATCCAGATCAATTATTGAGCAAAGCCATAGTTAAATTCTAGAATCAAAACATTTGAGGAGATAAAATAGCATTGCCAGGTGTGTAGAATAAATCTCTAAATTCATGAACAATATGGTAAATAGTTGTTAGAAGTGGCCGATACACCAGGTGAAGATCTAATTACAACTGGAAATCTATCCATGGAGGTAAGTTGATAAGCCATTTCCTTTGCGAGTCCATTGATAATAACACGACGAGAATTCTTATATAAAGCACTGAGGCATGGACAATACCAGCAGAAGAAAAGACAAAGTCGGATCAATTATAACTGTGGTGCGGCAGAAAGAATGTTGAAGATAAATTGGATCAACCTAGACCAGATCGAAGAAATTCCTAGAAGAGCGGGGGAGGTGAACGTTTCAAAAGAAGACGGGACCATCTTACCGGCCATAACCTGAGATATGATGTTCTGATTAAGACAATCGTTGAAGGGAAAGTGAATGTGAATTAGAAATGATAGTCTCGTATAAAATATTTTGGACAAGTAGCGAAGGAAGAAAAATAAAATATTTACATGAATGCAAAGGGAATAGGAGAGCCGAGGGAAGAGATGTGTTCAGTCAGTCTTAGGATAGAAGACTGGTGATGACGTGATGAATAAAATAGTACTCCAAAATGAGCCCTGAGAAAATGCTGCACAGATTATTAAATGATTTACTGCTAAAAAAAAGGCAAAATATTGTACATATCATGTGATAATATGGCCTGATGAAGAGAGATATCAGGAGTAGAGTGAAAGGTAAAGATAATAAAAAGTTGTAAAAATGGTGCAAGTTAAGAAGGACGTGATAAAAGAATAAATAAGACAAATTGAAGAAGTCAGGCCAGTAGAAATTCAAATGGAGAACTGCGTGGAGCCACTCTATAAATTAATGTTGACCATGATGATGTAAATCGGCTCAGCTGTATTCCGATGTTTTCCAGTATTTTTTTTAAGTGTGAAGCTAACTTCTCCTGTTCCCACGCTCTGTCACATTTACACGTAATTTATTTACATCTTTCGTTCCTTATTTTCCAAGAAAATGGGAGAAATTGGAAATGGTCTCGCATGAAGCAATTCAAAGAAAGCTATTGCCAGAGGAAAAATCTCTCCAGGGAGGCAAATCTTGATATTTGAGAAATTATGTAAACTCCAAAAGTATATTTATCAAATACGGATAGAATATAGGTTTTGAGCATTATGTGATTTAAAAAAAGACTTCAGATCCATTAATACAAAAACTAAATGTTTATTCCATATATATCATAGCAGCTATTAAATAGCTACTTACTAAAAATCTTTGATATTTTTTGCCTTGCCAAGAAAACACTGTTGGGACCATTATACTAAATTAACTGAGTCTCAATCAAATATACCATCACACCATCATTGAAGAGACAAATGTTACCAAGAGTAAATAAAATATGTACTTGTAAAAGGTCTATGCCAGAACGGTACTAATGTGGAAGTTTATTTGAAGAACGCAAGGTAGTCCATATTGGATTGATGAATACTTCGTGAATCCGTTGAGTAACTTCTAAGTCAATCTCTTTTCACATGATTCTTTGAACATTTGTTCTCCATCACATTACAATCTATTTCACGAGTAACTTAAAATAGAAGAGACTGCAGCAAAGCTGGATATAAACGGTTTTCTTACGGTGAAATAAAGTGGAAACAAAATGCCATAACTTGAAAAGGTGCCTTCACTTATGCATGCAGACGAAGAGGCGCCCATCCCTTCCATTCCTATCCTTATGCCTTTCCTTTCGGTCTGAAGCGCCTATTAGTGCGGAAACAGACTTGAAAACACCCATGATGATACATGCAGATACATTTTATGATTTATACATAATACCATCTAAGTGATCAGCCGTCTATCATCCTGTAATGCATGGGTTTACAGGACATGGAAGGCAGAAATATGAGAGTCCCATTATCACCCCAATAAAGACATTTATCTTTATTTCTACCAGCTACTGTTAACATAAATAAGCAAGAGGCATTGATAATGCCCGAAAACAGATTTTTAGGTGGGATTAAGCCCAATAGTCCATTAATGGGATCTATCCTTATCATAAAATTGCAGTCTTGTAAATATTCCAGAGATAAATTATGCATTAGGCCTCAGGAAAACTTCACGTACAAACAGATTAATGAAGATATAATCTCACAGTATCCTTTGCATCGTGTTTTAAGAAATCAGGAGCAGTAGCAGAATTGTCTGGTTAAAGTGGCTCCAACAGCTAAAGTATTATCACATCGATATATCGATATATATTGATCCAGTATATCGATCATCGCGCACAACGATCTTCATTCTAGAGAATTCACAGGATCCACTCCCTACGAGGGGTTTGAAGCAGTGACCAGTGTATCAGCCGTGTAATAATAGCCTGATATAAAAAAGTCATGTTCTCCCAGGAATGTTAGTATTCACTAAGAACTTTTTTCATAGGCATGTTTTTCAAAGAAATGAAGTTCTTTCAATTTCTTTAGGCATCAATATCAGCGAATTCTTTTCCATTATTTTACAAAACATAAAATATTTGGCGCGACTATTATTCATACTTCAAGTAATAAAACTCTTGTTGAATCTAAAATAGGCCAAAACCTGTATTTCCATTACTTGCCAAATTGTTCACGAAAAAAATGAATAGTGCAAGAGAAACAATATGGGAGCATTTTATTACTAAATTTGCTAGATGAGTAAACGGAACGAATGGGATAAAATATAAAGGGAGTCAACTAGACAAAAGTCCATGTTAATATGTAGTATTGATTTCCTGATCAGAAGCAGGAAGACGGATTTATTGGAGGCAGTCATTTTCTCATAAAGTTTTCATGAAAGTCTGGAAAATGATTCGTATTCACCAAAACCGTTGTTTGGATGAGTTTATTCGGAAATATAACAATCGAGATGGATAAGACTAAAATAACTCTCCCCAGCTTATTTAACTACTTCACATTGAAGGTTTTAAAATTGCATGTAAAAAAGAATACAAGACTCTGCTCGAAGTGCCGACGACTACTTCAGAAAGAAAACTAAAACTTTGCTCATGACGGTTCCATTAATTTCAACTCGAGCTAAAGTGTTCAACTTCCGGAACGAAACAGAATCGTTCGTTCGCGGAATTGGTAGGCTATCCAGGAAAACTCTTTCCGCAATTGAAATTGTTTCGTTCGAAGGTTTGGGAGAAACTCAATAGCAGTTAGCATCATTTCCTTTCGCACCCTGATCCCAAAGGGACGAGAGCAAGGGTATCGGGAAAGAATGGTATATTGAAGGAAAGAGATTTAGCGGTAGGGGACCTGATTAATACAGAGTACCAGCAATTGTTGTCAATTACTTTGACTTTCTCGATTGAAGATATTTTGTAGCTGAAACCTCGCAACTATTCTAATGTTTAGTTAAAACATATAATATCTTAGTGTATTCACAAAAACGTCATCTGTGATCGACCCTTGTAATTTGTAAATATTTTTACATATTTAACAGCTTAAATTTTATTAAAAAAATAATCATTTAACGAGCTTGAGTTATGATAACTTATCGGAAATAATTAAGGAATTTATTAGTTACGAATTACTCAAATACTAGGAATGTACCGAAAAAAATTTTTTAAAAATTCGCCCAATCTCTAATGTTTTTTATCTGCTAAAATATCGTTCAAGAGAAGGCATATAATATTATTTCTTGCATTCTTTTATGAATATTAGAAGCAAAAATAAATAGGTAATAAATCTGTCGCCAAAGTCTATGAAACCGTAAATCAGCGTTCAAATGCTCATCGATAGTACATAAATTGCTGAAAAAAGGAAATGTTTCTATATTTACACGGCAGTCAATTCTCCAAACTGCATTTGAGATTTAATGTACTACAGTTTTAGTGCTAATTGAAAGAAAAAAATATCTATTAGGCGTCACTCCATGGAGTTTAAATTATAGTTAAATTGTCTAATAAATTGTAGTTGAACGGTCATGTTTTTGGTTAAGGTGAGAAGGGGTCGGTGGTACCCATGGTTGCTTGAATTGCTTGTTATTAGCCCCAAGAAAACCCGTTTTTCATCCCAGAACATTATGCTAATATCGAATATTTTGTCATTATAGCAGGCACAATTTTTTCTTTTTACCACTATTGAAAATAAGTATTGTATACGTATACATATGATATCATAAACGGACTCTCAAACGAAAAAAACTGATCAGATCTTGACTTATCAGTGAATATCAGCATTATAGATAATTTCACAGACTTATCTATGATGCTCCACCCTATTCCCTAAAGTAACACATATTGTGCATAAGTACTCCACATGATTAAGTAACGTGGGCGTATATTTAAAGCCTTTTAAATAGTTGATAATTTAGGGTTAACATCTTTTTCAAAACTCATTATGCATGAAATTCACATGGGAGGCAGTGTGTGTGCACTTTAGTAATATATGAGAAAGGTGGAAACTATAGATCTATCCAAGAAATACAGAAAGTCTGATGCCTGTCGTCACTTGCGGAACTCGGTCATCACACAAACACGCTTATGCTGAGCAGAGCTGTTTGATAGATTACTCCAATCACTTAGCAAGCCGCTCACGACCGGCGAGAGTCAAGTTATTTCCCGCCATTTTCCCGCCAACGCACGCTCTCTGCATGCCTAACGCCGCGCGCCATTCCGTAAACGGCGATGCTCAGTTATTTTTCCATTCGAGTTGTACAAATTGGGTGCCTATAGGTTTGGAATCTTCGCCGCTTCCATGAAGGGGGCGCGAGGGTTTTCACAGGCGTCTGGTTATCGTGCAATGGAATGAATGGGACCTGAAGGGCAAGGAGGATGAGGGGAGGGAAGGGGTGGTGGAAAAGGGATAATTTATGGCCCCGTTTAGCACGTGGGGATGTTTTGGTATGCCGTAGAGTGTTATAGAGGCTTAAAGTATACACAGTAGGTGAAATGTCAAGCTGGGCGTAATTCATGTTCCCCGCGTGAATAGGTACATGCTTGGACAGAATATTTTCGTGGCTTCAAAAGTCAACGGTAACATATGTGAATGAATTGAATAAATAGCTTACCATTCGTGACTTTCTGAATAGAAACGTAGGCAATTTTGAGCTCATGTCAGTTTCGCAGTGATGCCCAAGGTATTGACGACAAAATAATTACATTTATGAATACCATAATAAAAGTTAAAAGATGATAAAGTTAATCTTATGAAATATATATTTAATCCTAGTGAAACGAGAGTTAAAAATTTTTTTAACATTTTTCTTTCCAGAAATTGGTGATGAAAAAATGGACTTGTATGACTAATGCGTTTTAGTGTGCAGGACAAAAAACAATAAGAAAGAATTTACTGAAGAATGAAAAAACTAAGCATTCAGAATAAGGCCTCGTTCCGAATTTTGATATGTACAAAGCAAATAGTGTAACAGGTTTGAAGCGAAAAATACGAAGCTTACGGCAAAATTTAGGTTTGATTCCCAAGTAAATATAGACTGATGTTGAACAAATTTTGTAGCAAATCGATAGATAATACAATTTCAATATAGTGTTATATTCATACAGAGATTTAAAATAATTTTGCCATGCAAGTCAAAAATATACAAAAAGGTAAGTTGCGAGCTTAGAAAATACTGTTTTTCACCTTAGGGAGAAACAAAATTTAATAGAATAATTTTTGCTCAGGATAATCACGTCAAATAAAATTTTGTCTTCTACAGGTAAGTATATTTTGGAGAATAAGCAATATTCCATCCAATGAGTGCTTCCCAACCGATATGATGGAAAAAATTACTTTACATTGATATGCTGACAACTGACATAGGTCTAGGTTTTGAGGGCCAAGAGAGGCATAAAGTCATGCCCTTCCAAAGTAAAGATGAATTGATTTCAGGATACCATATCTTGCTTGGACTAAACAGGCGGTATTTGGTAACTCTCTCCCCTCCTCTCCACTAACTTATGAATTTAACATGACGTTTACTATCCTAAGTAGAGCAGCTTTTGGGTTAAACACGACTTAAGTTATTTTGCCAATAGAACAATTTCGGTTCAATACCATACTTGCCATTTGCCAATTTCGCCACTGAACCAACAGTAAAATATACGCAGAGAAAAAATCATTAACTTAAATCGGCTTTTGAGCCCAGTTCTCTCGAGTTTTTTCCAGGTGCTATAGCAAGTTTATACAGCCTTAGGAGTCCTTATTTTCTAGCGATTTATTCTTGCTCTAAAGAAACAAGATTTAAGATGAATCATTCATTCAGTCACGAATCTTGTGCTCTGCGCCGCCGTCTACGTAAGTCAAACCTACATTTATCACTGAACTGCTTATTTTCCTTCCTCAAAAAAACCATCGTTGATAGATTACCCTGTATAGCACACGTACAAGCTGGATTATACTAGCATAATTCTAATACAAGATATTTAGCTGATTATTTACCTAGGTGTTGTAAATCACTTTTCGTATTTTTTATGGAGATGACGAAAATATGAAGTTGAACTTAGTTTCATAAAAGTTTTGAAAAAATTAGGGAAACGTTGTACTGTTCCCAATTTCCTGCATAAAACACAAACAAAAATTTGTAAAGCTTTACGGAGTGCTGAACTTTTCCAGCTGCATGCACTCTAATTCCAATTTTTCTAAAGCAGAATCATTCGGACAATCTTTTCCAAAACTCGCTCTTGACATTCAATATTTATTAACAATAGCTTCTCGATATAAGAGGATGGAATGAAGTTGTACGGGAGTGCAACTGCGGTGAAGAAGAGCTGAATCACTGCGCGCCATATGCGAACAAAGCAAACTCGACATCGCTTCCGCTCCGCCGAGATATTTTACCGGTTCCTCAACTGCAAGGAATCGTTCTCTCTTTTTTTCCACAACAAATCTTGGCCAAACCCAACAAATCTAATCCTATTAACTTACCCAGTCCAGCCGCCCGTCAAGACTCAGCTTCCCTCTTATACTACAAAAAGCTCTTACCTCCCAAACTCCCCGCATCCTCTCCCATCTTCCATCTCCTGTCCTCACCAACGCTCACTCGCGTCTTCCTTCCTCCCTACTTGGTCCAACAACACAACCCCACGAGCATGGAGCTGGTGACTGACTCAGCGTGAGACGAAGCCATCTCCTAAACACGGAAGTTGCGTCCGAGACGGTCTCCTCACTTCGCAGCGGAACTTCCACTCACTTCTCACCCCCGCTCCTATACATGGACTCGCCCTCATATCACCTCAAAACTTTCCGCAAGGCTTTCTCCTCTCCCCTTCCCTTTAAATCACTCCCAACTCATCTGTATCTTGCAGCCCGAGCCGAACCCTTGGCAATCGTTCCTAGGCGTCAATTTGTCAGCTTGACTCCGCCACCCCTTCTCATCCCTGAACTCCCTCCCCCCCCACCAACTCTGTTCTCTACATCCTTAACCCCCTCTGCGCCCCAACCCTCGTATCTGGTCCCTCACCACCCCCTAGGGTACCTTACCCTACACCCTCAGGCACCTTTTCTCCGCATCCTTCAGCTGCCATTCCCTTGGCACACTTTCCTCTTCTTCCTCTTCGGATATGTCGAGGAAAGTAAGGATTAGGGAAACAAGCCCCAGCTTTCCTCGAAGCCCGGCTCTGTTGAGACCGAAAGTGGGGACACTTGATACTTTTCCTAGCTTGGGTAGGCCACATCGATCCCGTAGACGAATGAATTTTTGGGGAGGAGGAAGGAGGAAGTATGGGGAGAGAAGAAATGAGAAAACAAGAGGCCCAAATCTTTTCGGGAACTTTCTCCCTCACCTCTCCAGCTCGGCGTTTTTTAACCGTGACAAATGATTGCGCATTGTGCGTGCGTGGTATTATATGGAGAGGAAATCTCTTTTGCGAAAATATTGATCGTTCCTTTTCCAAGAGATCTCACAACACGCTATCCCTTGCCAAGTTGCTGGTAAACAGATTAACAATATCGAAGGCTGAAGCGGAGGCATTACTTTTCGCGGAATAAAAAAGAGTGGATATTTTTATGATATATTATTGTTGTTGCCAATGAGTGGTGATATTTAAAGGAAAACGGTTGAAGTAACTTTTCACATGGGTTGCGTTCAAATTCATGCACGGTTTCGTTTCAAGCAGGTAAAAGAAAGAGTTCTGAATCAAAATATCAAGGTAATGATATCAATCTAACCAGTAACTCCATGGGACTCAGAGACTGCTGTGGAAATGATAAATGTATACCTACATGCAATAAGGCAATGTCTTCTCACGAGTTACAATTTTATGTGACCCAATTCCTATTATTCCAATGCATTTTGGAACATTTAATGTATCTTCAAAAAACGTAAATTTTATCTTTCTCACTAAGCACAACAAAGAAACGCATTGAAGTCTTTTTAAATTTTACTATTCGCATTAGGTATGTTTATATATATTTCCTGTACAATAGCAATGAAGAGGAAAATATTATATGTAAAAATCCATATTTTTCAGGTGAAATCGCTCATTTTTTTCCGTTATGCCTATTTCAATCTTTATTTTACGAGACACCAATGTCAATTGAATGGCTTCTATATTATTTGCTGAATCTTTTAACTAACTTATCGCGATGCAATAGTAATTATTTAAACACAAGATAGTACAAATATGTTACGACGAATAGTCTGACAAGGATTTTTGCATCGGTATCAATCTTGAAATGTGGAATCGGTGTATTTTTATAGGGGAAGCTCAAATCCTCATAAGCGAGAACTTGAAAAGCATTGTGGGTAGAGAAGAGAGAGATAATACTTTCTACTATTTCGTCCCTCTTATAATATTAAGGTAGCATGACGGATGAGCAGAAGATGATCTATTTCCTTATTACAAGACATTGAAACGAAGAGCAGCTCATATTGTGGTACAATGTTCTTATCATTTTTCCCTTGTAATGAGAGAAATAGGTCATGAAACACTATTAAATAGTGTATTAAAAATACAGAAAAAATCTCTTGCAGAGGAACTAGCCTTAAACAATTTCTTTCATCGGAGAAAATTAATTAACTTTCCCAGCTTGCTGAGACAAGTTCGATTAAAGAGATACAAGGTTAGAGATATCAAAACAGTGGGTTAAAATGTTGCTTTTAACCACAGGTAGGATTAGACAAAGAAAATGATGCTGGAATTAAGAAGTAGATAATTTGGATATGTAATGTAAGCTTTTTTATAACTACAGAAATATATAGATGCTTGTATAAGCCAAGAGTGACATTTTCAACCTGCTCCTTGGAAGTTTGCAATTCTAGCCGAAAAAATCGTACCAGATTTGTGTAGTGTTTATAACTTAGGACGTTTATTTCATGTAGAACGCTGTGACGCATCAGAAACCTTGGAATTCTCTTTGTGAGACACTTGAAAATGTTTAAACGGGCACTGTGGCAGTTGGCAATATAATGCTTTTACACGTCGATGATCAACGTCATATAAGTAGCCACCCCCACGGTAGTTAAGGGGTTTGCTCTATTGGGTGGTCATGCATACTTTGAGGGAATAAATTAAATTTTAATTGCAGTTTTGGATGAAATTAATAAATTTGCGATGCATATAAGGGGGTAAAATATCTCTCAGCATTTGTAACTTTACATTCAGCGTAAAAAGCACTTTAGCAAAATAAGTTGATGGTCACCAGACTGTAAAAATTAATATAATTTTATTAGAAAGCGTGAAATGCCATACGGATATTATGCATGAATGAAAGTGGATGTCTTATCAAGGACATCAGAGCTAGATATCTCTTATGGCTAACTTTTGAGCTGGCACAATGAAGGCAGTTCCAGTCCCTCGGCAAGCAAGGCCGACTTCACGTTAGAGCCAGTTCCCTGACGACCCCTTACCTTCTCGAAGCTTTTGACTCCTGGCTTTCCCTTGCCATTCATCTCTTTCTCACCTTCCCTTCTCTGCTCTCTCTCTCTCTTTCCATGTCCACGTACTTACAATCTCCCTCCCTTTCTCTCCCTCCCCCCTGCCAGTTTCCTGATCGGAGTTAATTAAGGCTGCAAGGGAAAGGGAGGCAGAGAGGGTTGAGGAGGGTTCGGCCGAGGTAGGGAGGAAGCTGGATGCGTAGGTAACAACGCAGGAAGAAACAATTAGGAAGGGATGGATAAAGAAATGGGGGCAACGGAGTGTTGTTGGGTGGGGGAATCGTACCCTCCTTTCCAGCGCACGGTGAGGGTTCGATAATGAAAGTCCCTGCCTCGGAAATAATCGATATCCGGGAGCGATTCAAGCCAAGACGCGATAAAAACAAAGCGTGTAAGAAACTGAACTGACGTTTTCCGCATGTGCCACCATTTTCGTCAAACCATGACTAAATCTCAAGGGGAGGTAATTTCAAGGAGGGAGCGGAAATTTTCAAATTACCTCTTGAACATCAAAGATTTTATGCGAATAATTAAAAAAATACGTATCGATTTATGTTTGACTAAAGGAAAGCAAGGTTATCAAAGATCTTATAAAACATTCTGAAATGTTTGAACATCAACGTAATTAGCTAAAATATAAATACATGGTGATGAATAGTAGTGTGTCATAAAAATATTTTAATATTCAAAATATTACCACAAATATAAGAAATGGTAATTTCGTACCATATATACCTAAAAACACAAACATAAGTTGGAGAACAAATTTTAGATAAAACGAAATCGTCACCCGCAAAACTCTCGAGAATCCAGGCAGCGGAGGGAAAGTACAACAGTAGACAACACTTTAATAAACATGGCTTAAACATATGAATTTTTAAAATGTTGTCAACTTTTGGTGGAAATATAATTCTTAGTTAAAAAACGTAGCATTTCAGCTTCATTAAAGCCATTCAATGATTTACATCTCTCCCCGTCTATTGAGCAATTATATTTTTCCCGGAAGATCTACCAAAAGCACTACTCTCAAGGATTTCAGTCACTAGCGACAAAAATTGTGTAAAAAAGCACAATAACTAATGATTAGTAGCATTAATTATTAATCAGAACAGAAGTAAATTACAGTGGAATTTCCACAGAGAAAAACCCATTCACCGTGATTTGTAGCCAAACCCAGATTTCTCATATTTGCTCCTAATTCTTTTGCCAGGCGAGCTATCAAGGTGTCCCAGCCTCCATGTGAAATATTTTTATTAAAAAAATAGAATTTACAATAGCATAGTTCCCTTTTTTTGCTAACATTGTACTAAAAAACTTCGCAGTTTCAATAATATTATTTTACTTCTCCTTTAAGGAGGCCTTTGGGCTAGACAGCACTTTAATAAAACCACTTAACAAATGCGATTCTCATACTTGATCTGAGTTATAGCTATAGTCTATTACCCTAATAGATACCTAGTTATGCTATAATGACTGCTGTAAATGTTATACAAAGAGTTATATATGTGGAAACAGGCCATTTTGTTTCCAAAAACAGTATTAAAACTAGCCGAGAATCCACGAATATATTGCCCAGGAGGTAGAATATATGCTGTGATAAACGATGCAGCGGGATTCATAAACAGCTGCTAAAATAAATTAAGTCTCTAAGAAATTAACACACTTGGCCAAAGAAAATGACCTTGCAATACGTTATAGCATTAAGGTATATGACAAAAAAAATTCAGAGCTGTCTCGGCTGAAATTAATTCCTCTTACCCGTACACGGCGGTGAATGAGAAAATACGTCTCAAATTGTACTCAATCATATTGCTGGTCAACTATGGGAGTAAAATACCGTTTGAGCATCAAAGATTTTATGCAAATAATTAAAATTATAGGAAACGCATCGATTTGTGTTTGAGAAAAGGAAAGCAAGGTTATCAAAGATCTTAAAAAATATTCTGAAATGGTTGAACACAAATGTCATTACTTAAAATATAAATAAATGGTGATGAATAGTAATGTGCATTAAATATTTTAATATTCAAAATACTACAACAACTATAAAAAATGGTAATTAGATACCATAGGTACATTGAATATGATATGTCTTGCTAATGATACCACAGATATTTCATACCATAGATATTTCATTCTATAAGTACATTGATATGATATTGCTTGTTTTATATTAGGTACCATTCGTACCTAATATAAAAGGTTTTTGGAAAGAGTTTGACCTGAACTTCTCATTTTATCGTTACCTAGTCTCCATTCAGCAAAACAGAGATTGCGGGACTTGGAGTCCTTTGAGATGTTGGCAAGAAAATGGAGAATAATAACGTACGGGGAGACATAGAAGTAAATAGCCGTTAGCCATGCAAAGGAAAGGCAGGTATGTTAAAGAAATTCAGTGAAAAAAGACGTAATATCAATGTTCATGCAGTAAATTACGCTATAATTCTGCAAACAAATGTATTTTAGAGATACAATGAGACGGTGAGGAAATGGATGATTTTTTGCAGAATATGGAGAGAGTTATATTGTCCTCATTCAAGATTTTCAATGAAATTACATTTATTGTATACTACGAAGTAGCAACATACTTTTTTTAAATCTACGATCAATCCAACCATCGGCCAACTGCAAGAAATATCACATTCTATGTACTTATAATATTTATCTAGTGATTATTTAGTAATTGGAATTGTGACGTATACGAACTAGCAGGTTTTGTGGTTTCAACAGTCGGAGTAATGAAGTGAAAGTGTTATTCATACAGCACTTATGTAGTTACCGGTTTGCCTTTAAAAATCGGCCATGGAAGGGATTTAAAACTAGGACTAGCCACTAGTATCCGCAACATCCCAACTGTAACTTTCTCTCTTTAACGCACCACCCATTCATCTCCATATTTTCATGCACTAAATCCGTAATCAGTCATACCGTCATTCTGCTGGAGGATTAGCCATCACTAGATGTGAGGCCAAACCGATCTAAGGCATCCGGGAGGTGATGGGGGGTCACGACAACCCGTACCGGACAAGGCGAGCGTAAAAAAAAACGCAAGCGTAAGGTCGAGAACAAATTTCAGATAAAACAAAATCGTCACCCGTAAAACTCTCGAGAATCCAGGCAGCGGAGGGAAAGAACCAGCGGGCATCACCTGACAATGACGGCACCCCTTTTCCTGAGCAGCGCGAAAGATGGCTGAAAATGGAGGTCCAGGGAGGGGTGGGGGTTTACGACGGGGGGTCACGACGCAAAAGTGAGGGGTCGGAGGGTGAAGGAGACTCATTCCCCCTCCTCACTCCCACATCTCTCTTCCTCTTCCACGGCCTCAATCCTTCCCCCGCTCCTCCCCTCTCCCTTCCATATTCCTTCCCTTTGGGGGATGGAGGCAGATAGGGGTCCCAAGCCGCCTGCCGGAACGGACGGAGTGAAAAATGAATGGAGTAGAAGGCGTGAGAGACGGGAAGAAAGAGGGTGAGAGGAGGAAGTGAAAAGGGGAGAGGGAGGAGGCGGATAACTGCGGCAGATATGAGTCAGGTGGGAGCGACCGGTGGAAATATTCATTGATTGCAGTACCCCACTCGCCGTAGCCTAGAGCTTAACCTCTGCAGCTAGTATTGGAAAGTATCTGGCAATCGCCATTAATGCTTGGAGAGTAAGGAACAAATTCCTAGGGCAAAAAAGGAGTAGTGTTGGTAAGGAGATATGCAGGGAGAGAAAAGGACTGTCATAGATGATAAGAAGATAGAAGACTGGAGAACAGCTGTAAACCAATCTTAGGATTGACATACTGAGGATGAATACTTAGGGCCATATTCAAAATCTAACAACAGTCTTGCTTCTAAGACGTACTTCATAAAATTTCTATTACGAGTGGAACTGGTGTACATATTCTATGTGCTAATGTGGTGTTCTCACTTTCTAGCCCATGTTAGCACAGGCATGTTATTTACACTCTTGTGCCTCACTGCATTGTATTATTCTGCTACATATGCTGCCCCTTAGACTTCTTACTTCAGTAACACTATGAATTCTCACCACTTACTCTCCTTTAAGGAAATAAATATTGGAAAAAATGTGTTAGATATGAAGAAGTATCATAACACACTACATTGGGAAACTGGATCATGTGCATATGACAGAGGAAATGAACACCAAAGCCGGCAGATTAGAATATTTCCTCTTCTATGAACATGCCATGGTCTAAAAAACACAAATATTCGTCACCCCAATAGACCAATAGAATATATTCATCAAACTTTAATTTACAGAAATTCCTTCCTCTCAGATAAAAGGCCTACTGTTAGCAGGATATATTGATTGAGAGTCTTATACAGGTTTGGGCTGGTTTTATTGGATTTCCGATACTCTTAATTTGGCTTCCTTCTCTAACAGCTAATTCCCTACCATCTTACTACTTTTATTACTACTTTTACTACTATCTTTTTGCATCTGCATATTTACTACCCCTCTTCATACTAACCCAAATACCTTTACTTTTCCTAGCTTAGTCAAAAATTTAGTTTCACAAGCATCTACATTATCCCATCGTCTATTAGAACTAGCACTCTTCATCTAAATGCACTTGAAAGAGATTGAAGACTTGTCGTAGAAACACTTGACACATGCCAATTTGGTAGCTGGGTGTGGTGCGAATGTAGTTTTCAATGTCATCGTACGTAGGATATTTGCTGAATAATTAAATCAAGCTGTCACCGTAGGTGAGCTACGAGTTGCACACTGGTGGTATGGAACGTTCCCCACTCAACGATAGGCAGTATCCCCGGTTTGTCACTCGGCACGCGCCCAGAGGATAGATAGGGGAGGCGCAACGCTGAATAAGACGCATAAGGGGAAGAAACGTGAAGCGACAAGGCACGTTCATTCCACTCCCGTTTCTCTTCACACTCCTATCTTCCCCATTTCATTATACCATAGTTGGAAGCTTGGAGTGAGGACAGGAGAGCGAGGAAAGAAGTTAAGTTTGTATGCGAGCGGTGAAAGAATGAGGAAGGGAATTAAAAACTCAAAAGGGAATCGTGTGTGGGAGTCCTTCAGGGAATTTTTCGTTCAGGGTTCGTGAGAGGGAAGTCGGTTGGGGGGGGGGAGGGGGGTTAAGGGGTAGGGTGAGCCGTAAAGAGAGGAGTTGAAAGGTGTGCCAACCAGTTTTCTTCTTGTCATTCAACGCACTCTCTCAAGGCAGTAGGTACCGGCGGCGTGACTTTATTAGTCTTTCGGAGACTGTTTTGGTGTTCTTTGAGCTAAATTTGGATGGGAAATGCTCCACGATTCCCGTTACGTTTGGACGTGGAAGGCCACAAAACATGGGAAGTACTGTAGGATCTAGTTTTTTCCCGGCGTATAATGCTGGTGAAGTCTTCACGGGTTCTCCACCGGGCAGGGAAACGGCTAAGGCCGACGTTTCGACGGCTAACACTGCCATCGTCCTCAGGGCGTTGAGCTCACGTGAGCTCACTCAACGCCCTGAGGACGATGGCAGTGTTAGCCGTCGAAACGTCGGCCTTAGCCGTTTCCCTGACCCGGTGGAGAACCCGTGAAGACTTCCCCAGCATGCGAAGTACTGATTGCTTGGAAACAAAGTAAAGGTAGATCTGCTTGTTGGTAAGACCAAATGGGATAAATTGATGACCATCAGTATAATTACGGCATGCGGTTCAGATTTTGCCAATTTTTTTTAAAAGCACAAAATAATTGTCCATACCATCATGCCTGAGTTCCCATAATACAAAATATTCGTTTTGAGTATTTGTTAGAGGCAGATGCTAATATGATCGAAATCACGAATACAAGAAAATTCAATTTTACGTGAAAATCTACACTTGTGCGGTTTCTGTAGGTATAGCAAATATGCGTTAAAGTTCACCAAGTAATTATGTAGCATTGATTAGGAATGTGAATACTATATTATCTCTCATATCCACGACCGAACGTTTATGGAGTTAATATCAGACATATAAAGCTATATTTTACCCTGCACTCACACTATGCTAATAGTAAATTTAGTAAATACTCGTTACCAACCTACTTGATTCTGTTTTAATAACAAAGGTACCTAAGAATGAACTGTGAATTTCAAGAAGTTACTGCATGTGTTTTCCTCAATTTCTCTTAAACATGCCCTGGGATTGCTTCTCTATGTACCTGTCCAAGATATTAATATCCCCTAGACAAATCTAAATAAAAGGATTTTTCAAACTAATATAGAAGGAAGAATAAGTGTGAAATATAGCTCATTCAAGGTTATAGCTCTGCATTTAGGTGTCCATCGCTATATTATTGAACGAGTAATTTTATTTTTTCCATTTAACATGTTGAAGCACAGATGAAGAAGCAGGCTTAACGTTAATGTATTTGTTGCCAGCATCGTAATTACATCAGTGCCTATATATCTGAGAGGGAGTCAGAGATTAATTTTCTACTTAAAATCAAATTAAATTGAAGTCATATTTAAGAATTAATTACTAGAACAGTTACATTTGGAAATGCTAATAATACAATAGTTTTTAAAGTGGCGATCGATAACTAAATAACTGATAGCCTTGAGTAGAACTGTACAAAGCATGCTCTTCCACAGATTATGATATAAAATTTAATACAAGTGGAAATATCATTGCTAATGTTTGCATGTCGGAACGATATGTTTGATTAGAAATTCCTACAAGTGTACAAGTAAATCATGCGGTAAAAATAAAAGAAAATTATGCTTATAAGAAATATATTCATCTGAGGCTCGACTTTTTTACTATCGTAAGTGCTTTTATTTTTTACTTGTGATATGAGTTTTGTCTCCAACTTCATGGTTTATTCCACGCAAATCATGACTTCCACCAACTTGCATGAGGAAGGCTTAAATCTAAATCCTACTCTAATTCCAGGGTGTCTTGAGCCAGAATGCATTTGCAAAATTCTTAATTCCTACCCCGTAGTAATTTATGATGAGGATTAAATTGTGGGCTATTTGAACTGAAACTGCATTTTCCAAGAAGTTCTTATAATCCACCTCTTCAGTGCAGTGCAACTCAAGTTAGCAATGTGAAATTCTTAATGCCTTCTCTGCCTATATATCTTAATCCTCTCAAGAAGCTAACGCTCTTAAATCACCAAAATATCGCCAGGCGCACAGGAGCCTCACTCTGACACTTTACGGTTATGTTTTCAGGTAAACTCAGGGATTTTATATTAAAAAATCTTTTTTCGAAAGATGAATAGAACAAATATCATGAATATCACAGCAGGAGTATCATTTACATAGGAGATTTCTTCTTAAGAAACTGAAAATTTACTGTGGATAAAAATTTTTTCATGAGTACTTCATTATTCTAGTACCAAAACATTCTTAACCTTACAAAATGTTTGCAAAAATATTCGTTATAAGTTATTAGTTTTTTGATAGAAATATACAATTTCAGTTAAAAAAGTGTAATTATAAGGGGGCTTGTGAGATGCCAGAATAAAACATATTTAGACGTTCCTGAAGAACTAGAATCTCATATCTAGAAATTAGTTAGGTACCTACTCAATAAGAGGCAAGAAAACTTAAATTATTACCTGCCTGTAACATTTAGTTTTTCGGCATAAAGAAGCTAAACGTTATTGAAACATGTGAATTAGGGTGATTTCTTGCATCAGGATTTGTTTAGTAAGCACAGTAAGCGTCCTTTAACTTAGTTAATATCAATCAATTGGTCAATAATGTAGGATATTTAGATAGTGATTTCAGTATCAGTAACGTTTCGTGTATTATTCGAAAATTAAAAAAAAACAATGACATTCTCACCGTACCTTGATGTGCACTTGGCTCTATTTAATGGCAACACTCACCGTAGGTCACGACGAATAACGGTTCTAAAAGGTTCTATTGAAATGGATCAGAATAAGTTTGGACGAATTGCATAGAGTTCTGTTACATATTATGATTCATCATCGATGATCATTCTGATCATCGATGACACATAATGTGGGGTGATATTACCGTAGGAGAAACAATCAAGCATTGGTAATGCATTACGATATGGATGTATTATTTTTCATACGAGAATAAACCTCATATCACTACTAAAGGCACCTAAGACCGGGAAGAAATGTGCAAGAATTGGAATGGAAGGAAAAGAAGAAATCAAGGGCTAAACCAATCATTGTTATTAGCTTGCTTTAAACGATTGACGCGCTACGGCCCGCAGCATTACATCTAACGAGCGTATTACTAAACTTGGAGTGCTCTCATATGGAGTCCAATGATGACTTCCAAAGAAATACATCTGGATTTTGGCTGTAAGCGTGGGATGCCAGGGTAATTGGACTCAATTAAAAAAATATGGCTACTTCCTAAAAGAGTACAAGTGGGAGCATCAATGTATCTGACCCGTTGGATAGCCAGAAATAAACATGGTTTCAAATTTTCAGACTTCAATATTTTCAAGAAATTTCTATAACTGAAATTTTGGAGAGATTCCGTGATTTGGTACGAGCGTAAGCGAACGCTACCGTCGCGAAAAGTCTAACGCGGAGGAGGTTCCTCGTTTAAATCTTTTCAAGTGCGTCCCCCTCCGAGGGAGACATTATTTCCGTACACTCCCCCGTTCCAGACACACAACGGTCTTCCACTTCTCTCTCTACCACCACCCGGGCAACGTTTCTCCGCTCTACCTCACTGCCTTCCTGTCGCACTCCGTTCTGCTACACACTTTCTCCACTCCACCGTCTTCCTCCTGGACCCATGTCCTCCTCCTCCCATCTCAAACCCCAAGTCCGTCGTTTCCCTCACAGCAATACCTACCACCTTCTACGCCGTCTCCCGCCCCCGGTAGAATAGTCTCGGCCTCCTCCCGTCTCAATAGAGACTTGAGCAAACCCTCATTTACTTTTAGGTGGAGAGATTTCGTCGAAATGGTGCCATCTTGTCCTCCTGCGAGGAGGAACATTCGGAACGGGCCGTGGGTAACGCTGTATCTTTCCCCTTCCGCCTCCTCCCTTTCTTCCACCCTTGCCGTCATCTAGAAGCCCCCTCCTCACCACCCCCTTGTTTGCATCGCGTGAAGGAAAAGGACCCCTTAGGGGGACAGGCTTGGATGTGAAGGAACGTTGCAGAACGATGGGGAGAGACACATCTTGCCGAAACATTGAGTAAGAGTTGAGTATCGGGCCAGGTCGCGAGAAGAGAAGTTCCTCCCCCTCAGCTCCCACCCTACCGTGACGGGTTGGTTAGCACCCCATCCCATAAACCCATGAAGTTTTAGGGGACACCCTCGCGAAAGGGTTGTGTAAAAGCCGGTATCTGTTATCCCTATCGAACCAGGGTTCCTCTCGTGTTCCTGAACCGAGGAAAACAGGGGTTCAGCTCGGAGGAAAGACCTGGATTCCTCCTCTCGTCTTCTCGTGAGTAATAACAGGAGGCTTTGAGGGTGGAATAAAGTCCAAATGGGTGAGTAAAAGCGGAACAATACGGGGGACATGAGGTACCGAGGGTAGCGAGAGGGAAATGAGAGTGCGTGATGTGAGGTGACAAATGTTGCGCCACCTGGTGGTTTCACCCCAAAATACGGTGGTATAATGCTCACGCTCCAAGTACGATTACGAAGCATGTCTTCAAAGGCGAAGGTAATGAATCCATTAAACATATTTCACGACGATAGACATACAATGCTGTTTTAAAACGAGTTTCTGGAAATTACAGCCTCGTTTTAACACCTCGGTGGAGTGAATCTTTTGGCTATCGATCAACCCCTAAGGATGACTCTGCTATTCTGGTCGTGAAAGGAGATTGGATGTGAATCGAAGACTAACACATATATGGGAGAATATGATCTGGTGTTTTCTAGGAATATGAGGTGGATGATTTCATCGGGTTTCCATTCTGGATGGAATCTTATACCCGGCTGGAATCCCAAGAGGTTATACCCTGATAAAGGTACGCAGGAAGTGAGCGAATGGTTGAGAAGAATGAGCAAAACGAGAAAAATAAGAAAGAATTGGACTGCACGTACTAACGAAGACGAATGTTAGCAGTAGAAAAAATAAGTGAAATTTCGCTGTGTAACATGCATAGGCGACAAAAGGAATAAATGTATGACTGGATATGAATTTCAGGAGAAATCACAGGAAGAGTCTAGGAGAACGCTTTTTAAATAAACACAGCATAATATTAGGTAATACAAATATATGCCAGAAGGAAGCTACTTTGGACTTTTGTACGTCATTCAATCTCAAGAAACTATCAATTCACAACCTTTGTACTTTAGTTACTTCATCATCATCATCATTGGTAAAAAATCCTAGGATAGGTTTGACGCTGGTTTCCACTCGATTTTTCTATCGGCCAACCTTTTCATTGCGACGTAATTCTTCTCTTTTACATCCTTCACAACCTCTTCCATTTATCTCATACGAGGCCTGCCTTTTCCAATCTTTCCGTTCACTTTTCCCTCGACGATAGTTTTCATCAGGCCAACTTTTTAACATGACCTGTAATTGGGCGCAGAAAAATGACCTTTCTCTCGATACATGCTGTGCTATATTTTGCTAATATGATAACTCATTGGTACTTACAAAAATGCCGCACAAATTCAGTTATCCATTTACACTGTTTTAATAATCACTGAAAAATGTTATACTCACCAACACTTCTCGATAATATATCTTTTTATTTTGTTGTCATACCATACTCTTAACCTATTTTTTCCGCTTTATATGGTGAACAAGTATCGTGGTTATGCCGATTGCAGTGTCTTTGTCTTAATAACCTATGAAATGAGTATACATATTCCCAAATGTGTCAATATTTTCTTTGCAGTCTCTACATTAAATCTTTTTTTAATAAATCACACCATTAGAAACATATTCCATTTCATCAATGTAATCCTATAATTTCATTGATAGGCTACTTATAAATGCAGTGAAACGGAACAAAACTCCTGCTACCTCTAGCAATTCAGTGATTTACTCTCCAAAGAGTTACAAGTTTATTGTTTATAGCTTTGAGCAAGAGCTCAATGTTACACTTTTAGGGAGTGAAAATTCCAAATTTATCAAGATCAATAACGTTTTTACGAAATTATAAGATTATTTTAGCTATTCTTATTTTTGTCCCAGCTGAGGCAATAGTTTTCAACAAAAAACTTCATACCGTATTTTTCGCAATAGAATCCAAAGTGTCTAAAAAGTGCTTAAAATATAAATGACAATTCTGTAGCATTAATAATAAAATATTTTGATGGTGAACAATATCAGAATTCAAAATGAAAAACTTAAAGGTCACTTGCCCTGCATAATTAGTTGATGAAATTTTCACCAATATACAAACAGTTCCAATAGCTGGAAAGTGTTTCCTTATGCTACGTATTTAATAATTGGGATTAAGTATGTTAACTCAAGAGCTAAAAATTTCTCTGAATGTCCCGTATACTTCAACCACATGTAAGAAATTTATTTCATTATATTTCCGACCTTATTAAGAATCCTTTCAGTGCCGAATGGCTTCTAAACACCTATTTATCCTCTTTTTCGGTGACGAAGAATTAACGGAGCTAACAAATAATGCCGAATATAACATACTTTGAGCAAGAGAGGATTTAATGTGTTGTTAATTTTAAGCTTCAGCTGAATAAAATCATCCTTGTATTTTTAAGCGAATAAATGTTTTAAAATAGAAAATAAAAGACGGAAAATAATTTAAATAGGCACTTGAATATATATTCATTCATAGAAAAAACAGGGAAGATTAATTTAAGGAGAGATAATTATCAATGTTCCTAGGATATGAAACTATGAATACCATAAAATTGGTGTTATTGATTCAGAGGTTGCTCAAATGAATTCATCATGGGTAAACATGGGATACATTTTTAGTATGCGACATTAAATTTCCCAAATACTCAATTTATAAAGTAGTTTCAATTGCTCATTATGCTATCGTGTAGTTAAACTCTTTCTTTTTATGAGGGAAGTATAATCGGTGGACGAAAATTCCATGAAGACTTTTAATGAAGGTCGTTAATCAAAATTCCCGGCAGTGGCGGATTTTTCAGTGGAAAACCGATCCCCACTTGAGTGCCTAGTGGAGGGCATTTCAAGTACAGTACTCCGTCCGTCGGATGGGACGTTAAGCCGTGGTCCCCTTGGCGCCTTTCGTTAAGAGTAGGCTAATGCCGACGCCAGGTTTCTCTCCACCCTTCCTCCGTTCCCTGAAAAACTCCTGCCATTACCCAATTACCCACCTATCCAAAATGGCGCAAACGACCTCAGCTGTCGGTCGCCTCCTCTAAGTAACCAACTAACCAATCGTTAATCAAACCTATGGCAAGAACTCCTAACGGGTTTTTCTTCCTTTTCAAACCCAATGAAAATCAGTGAAAGTTGAGAAAAAAGTAATGCAATATTATTCATAGACTGCCGACAAAATGCCGGGTAGAATGGTGAGATAAAGACATTTACGTAAACTAGTGAAAGACAAGTCAAAAAAGACATAAAGTTGTTTAAAGTAAAAATGAAAGAGAATAGCTCAATTGTGAGTAAAAGCAAATGAACAAAAGTGAAGGAATGGTATTAGATAAATTCGGCAAATGAGTAAGGCGAATTAATTTGTTAAAGAGGAGGATCAAGTAGCTTAAGGCAAATGGAAAATATATTTGAAAGAAGCTGAAAAGTTACATTATTATTTTTCGTGAAGATCTGGCTTTAAGCAATTCAGTGACTCTACTTACAATGACCGCATTGAATCTTGGGCGTCTGAACCGACTCTAGAAGGGATTTTACATCAGGCAAGAAAGGAAAAGAACCAACTATATTGAAATCACGCAGAATGCGGACCATTGTTATCATAAAAATGGTCACATTCGCGCGACCGAAAGAAACAGTTTGGCAAAGACGGAACATCCTTCTGCGATGACAAAATTCCAGGAATTGAAGGGAAGATTATTGACAAAACAGCACGAGGCAGAAATGCCAGGATTGAATGGGGAATGGGAAACGCTTTTATATTATTAAGAAGAGCATTCAAAAGGAGAGAGATTGAAGGTAGTGAAAGACGGATGCTTAAAGAAACGAGCAAAGGAATGAGAGGAGAGAAAGAAATAACGGGGTGGGAGGTGGGGAAGAAGGAAACTCGCTCCAAGGGAGGATAAAGTTTTGACTTTCGCTCCTGAGAGCAACCGACCGACGCCCGCTGTATTCCAGAAGGGAAATAAAAGATCGGAAGTAAAAGGCTGACAATAATGTGCCGAGTAAAATGCGAAGGGCTTAGAAAATGAATTCATTTGTCAGTTCGCGGACTTGAGAATTTGTCATTGTTTAACAAATAGGTAGGAGGGTTCGAGGAAAGAATATCTCAGTCAAAACCCTTCTTTACTCTGGCGTCCACGTCTCTACTTCGACCGTCTCTTTCATCTAATTGCAAAGATAACTTTCCCTTTCGATTGGTATTCAAGTGAGAAAGCTTATAGCTTCCTTCCGCGATTCATAATCGTGAAAACTGTCATTATGAAGCACATAGAACATCTTTAATTGCCTAAAATTTTAGATCTACGGTCTTTAAAAATGTTATCCCAACTTGATTATCAAAACTCGGATCCAGGACCTTAAAGAATTAACCCTTGTGACGTAGTTTAGACACTGAATAGCAAAGTTTATGCCTCATTAATTTTACTTAAAGTAGACTACAATGTGAGCCTACTCCGAATAATTACATAGACGAAGCCTTCTCCTCGACTTCTCATTAAGTTATATGATTGCACGTACTCCTGAAGAAACTACTACGAAAATATAGCAATTAAAGTTATTCACGTTCCCTTAAACCTAAGGATCGTGGAAAAGAACAGTGATTGAAAAATGATATTAGTTGCAAAAAAAATGACCAGATATTATTAAATACTTGATAAAACAAAACCAAAGCAAAAATTTGTAGAAAAATTGCCCAGACTTAGTCCGATGATCACTTGAATCAAAAATATACTAAAATAGAGGTGATCATTTCAACTGTTAAGCAGAAAAGCCAGCAACAACCATAAGGACAATCTAAGCGAAGCTGCATAGCAAAAGAAATACGAATCTGCTTACAGCTGGGAATACATGCAGAAATCGAAGGAAACACTTGAATTCAACTTAAAATTTGAGTTGGCTAAGTTTATGGCTGTCATGAATGGACGATAAGAGCAACAGATAAGAAAATACTGAAGCATATAAAAAGTGGTATTACATGATGATGATAATAATGATGACCTTGACCAAATAAGAAATAAAAAGTTACAGAAGGAGAGGGTTGAAAGGTGAAGACAACAAAAGCTCTATAAAGAATGCATGAAAACACATCGACCATATTTGAGACTAAATAATCTAATAGCTACAGTAATGTAGCTAAAAGTGATTTAGAAGAATAGATAACTAAGTCCTGACACCAGTCAACTTTAGGGTTAAATACTCAAGATTATGAAATATCAACACGCAAATAACTTTCCTTCAGAATAAAAAGCTCACCAAAATCGTAATTATCATATTAAATATAATTTCTAGAGATGAGTCCTGTCATGCAGAGAAATTATTTTTCTCTGTTTGTTACGTGAAAGATACATTACATTCAAACAGAACAGATACTGATATATACTGAAGATACACCATTATTTTCGCTGAAGTTTTTGCAAATAAATTTTAGCATGTTGGATATAATAATAGAAATAAATGAGGCCACCCACACAGCCACCAACGAGAGCGTGGTTGGGAAGATGGAGTTGCTTCGTAGCACTGGAAACTCAGGCTACAGCGGTTGCGTAATCTGGTGATACAAAGTTATTGTTTAGCCTCCCAAAATTTCAATGGAGATGCAAATGCGAGTGCATCAAATGTTACGACCGAGCGAGGATTTGCGATTAATTCCGAGCGCACCGGCCAACGTAAACATGCACAGAAACATACATATCGTGACTTCAGGCACCGAGGAAACTCCTTCCCGACAGATAGTTCCACCCACGTACTCGGACGCTTGAGCATGAACACGAGAGAGACACTAAGGTTGGATTATAGAACGGGGAGACATTAAGATAGAGGTTACTGAACTAGGTGAGGTATTGTCAGAATCAACTATGTAGATCACTGAACTTAGCATTAGTTTCACTAAAATAATTAATGCTGGCTAAAGATTAGCTATCTATCACAGTATTACTACTTGAAAATGGTATAATACTGAATTTAATCAAACAGTTTCCCTTTCCACCGCCCTAGTTTCAAGAATCATTCAATTCAACGAAGTTTCAGTTCCTGAAGTTACATTCCTTCGGAACTAGTATACTCATAAGCTTATAATGCAGATAATATTCATAAAATTTGTGATGGTGGGACGTAATGAATTCTGTTTCTTATAATGGATGCCTAATTGTATGTGATACATTATATTTGTCCCGAATTTGGCATTTATCGAAGGAAAAAGAACAATTCACTTAATAGAAAGGTGAATGTGGTGGAAACCTTAAATATTAAACATCACGAAATATATACTGCGTCCATTACAAGAAAGATGGTACATGAGGGAAATGATTTAGTAGCCAAAATACGTTCACTAAAACCATTAGATATATTCTGCACTCATATTCTATTTCCTTAACATATTTTTACCACAGTTATTCTTTGTATGTACGTATACGTTTATGAACAAATTATATTGATGGCTTAAAATATTTTTTTCTTGAGGTACTTCGCCCTTAATCCCTTTATATTCCAATACGCTTCTTACGTTCCAGCTTAATCTTCAAAAATATTATTCCTTTTCACACTTTTATGGCTCTCAATTAACACTCTACTTGTATCATGGCGTTCCTTTCCAATTAATAGCTCTTTTTAAAAAGAATCTGAATGCTTATTTTATCCCAATACATCCCTTCTATCTTTGCTTTCATCTTTGTTTTTGTACCTTCATGTCCTCCTTTCGTATAATTCTAGAGTCATCTCACCCCAACTCCAAACTTGAGAGGTATAATGCATATTTAATAATGGGAATGGTTGCACTGTGGAAGAAAATACATTGAGTACTTTAAAAATAGTTTTTTACAGTTTAAGGACAGTCGTAAACTCATTAACAATTTTATCGATCATATTTAGGCTATTTAAACTTCTTCATGGAAAATTATCTAAGGTTAATTCCGTGTGGGTTCATATTCCTTACGGAAAGACGCAAAAGAATCTAGGGATGTAATTCAAATAAGCTGAATATCATTGGAAGGAAGTTGAGAGATCAAATTTATATTTGGAGAAATACAGGCAGAGGCTACGCACAAATCTACCTATAGAATACTTTAAAACATTTGATTTTCATATCTGTGAAGATTGGTTTTTTTGGGGAATGCTGCGTTTGTAGACCAGAAATGCTAACCAAAGAATAGACCAGAAAAGCTGCGATAATCTTCAAACAAAAATTATATTTTCATGCCGGTTCGTTCTTTATATAATAAGGAAATATCTAATGATGTGGCTCGGGGAAAAAATAAAATTCCTGGTTCTTATTTTGCCAGTAATATATTTCTCTCTGGCACACAACTCATATAAAAATAATTACCGTTCACAAAATAGAGTGTAGAAATTAATAAATACGTGCCAATTCACTGAAAATTTTCCTCCCACCCGGCAGTAGTTATGAGCCATTTATGTTAGATTTCGGAGTAAAAGCACTGTCGGACACCAAAGGACCCCTTGGTGCAAAGGAGAGGCTTTTCAGGGACTGGATTAGGGAGAAGAGTGTGCTTACGTACGGTGGCCAGCAGAAGAGAACTGGCTCGTTGGCCCTGAGGCTACTTTCTGTAAGGCAAACGGGAAGACTGGTTCAAACGGTTGAGGGTAGATGAAAGCAAGCATAAAGGAGAGTGAATTGCGCATTGTGACGGCAGAGAAAGGTTGGATGAAATTAGATACGCATATATATAAATATCAGTAACTCTCACCCGCAATGCACGCAGAAATCACTCGCAGAGAGTAATATAAGGATTTCACTGTGTTCTGCTACTAAGGAGCAGAAAAAGTTCGAAGTACGAATCAAAGAGGACCAATGTATTACAATGTTGAGGAATATTGAAGGCAATGATCGCTTCTCAGGAGCAAAGATAATCAGGGAAAACATGAGAAAGACTTTTTCACTACCGCTGGAGCCAGAGCAAAGATTCAAACATTAGAATATTAATAAGCCGTGGAAGAAAAATTTGAATGTTAACTCATAATAGTCAGTAACCATTCGTATTAAAACCGAATTCGCATGAAGATACTATTAGTCGATTTTGAATCATCCAAAAGATTCATGATAAAAAATGCACTTAAAGTAATATGCTCAATTAAAGTGCTCCAGAAAAATTTAGAACAGGAATTAATATATAAGAATAACACAAACCTTTACCCCTCACTTTAATAATGCTGGCGGTACTTTGAGAACATACCAGCATATTCCCTGTGAAATGGAACACGTTGTACTTCGCATGTTATTACAAAAGTTATTTAAAACCTAGTAAAACACACTTCGTCAAGAAATATATTATTAAACCATCAATAACCATTTATGCATATAAAATATAGATATTATAATAACCGATTCATTTGATATGGCCTGTTTTGAAAGCGTTCCAAGGGTATTAGTATTCTGATGTTAAATTTAACAGATATTTGTTGTTGTCGCTATAAAATATGTAATAAGAGATATAAATAACCGATGTCTAGTGGTACTAACCATGAAATATGCACGAGATCCCACGTTTTTACTTTGGGAAAAAAAAATGTTTGAGATAAAATCGTCGGGAAGCAACGCCATGTAAGTTTGAAAATATGAAGAATGCAGGATAATAAGGTTATTACGAGACTAAAGTGAAGAACGTAAGTCGCATAGGAGGTAAAATTGGATATTGAGGGAAAAATGCGAGGACAAACAAGTCAGCTTCTGGGAGCAGGATATTTGACGCAATATCCAGCAATAGACCCAAGTGCCCGTTCGCAGTATGTGTATGATACAATGAAGCGCATGCACTACAAAAAATTGTACCCCTGTATATTGAGAGGTAATTGACGTAGAAAGGTAATAGGCACAGTTAAATTCATAGGAGAATATCTATCTTCAAATGAAAATTAAAATTACCTCGACAGCATAAAAATATTCCTGTTTAGGCAGGGATATTGCCGATTTTCTTGCAAAAAAAGTTAATAAGTAGTCTCATATCAGAAGAGCATCAGTTGTTTTCTTTGGATCAGATTCAAAAGACTGGAATGCAATATCATATCACAAAGCCTGTTACATCATAATGTGGCCCCACCTTAAAAGCTTTAGATTGAAATTATCTTCATAGGTATCGCAATTCTAGCACTGAAATATCGATTTCTTCCTAATATTAGCCAGGAAAAGGGGCATTTACTCGGAACCGAAATCGCAATTTTGTACACGAAATCGTTAAATGGAAACGAAAAATGAATTTTAGTGAAAAAATTATTCTTCTACCCACAACCAATCACTCATAAATCAAAAATTAAAATAAGCAAAAGGTGACGCTGCTGTGATAACATTGACGTCATTTTCCTCCCGTCCCTGACTGCTTTTCAGGGAAGGGAGTGGAGGGGGGTTCTCGAAAGGTCTGCTCGCACACATGCTGTCGCAACTGTTCCTATTGGCAGAGTCAGCTGTGTCCCCCCATTGCGATAAGGCAAAGTAGCTTCACGGGCTCAGTTGGTGTCAGTTGTGATTGGACGAAGTCTATATACTTCAGAGGTTGCACCACTTTTCCGAAAGGGTTAAAAACATCGGTTTTTCGCCGCTTATAACTCGAGAAATAATTGAGGGATCAAAAAACGGAAAATACGGGTCTTCTTATTTTAAAAACTCTATCGGATTCGGCAATAAAAAATATGGTAAACGACCCCATTCTTTCCTTACAGTGCTCCATCATACATTCAAGCCATTGACAATCAAACTAGAGTTTTAGCGCAGCTACTCTTCATATGTGTTTGCGGTACGTTCATATAAGATTTATTTTCCATTTCGTTAGTAAACGAGCATTGCTTTTATATGTCTTCTTTTTTATGCAACAAGAAAATGTACCAACCAAATATTTTTCTTGCTATATTATCCACAAATACTTCTACCTCCAGCTTTTAACATGTTTTAATCTAGCAGTCATAGCCCCATTTATCATATTCCAAACCTTAGATGAGGAAATAACCATGCGAAATCAAAAGGATAAACACTTTTACAAGAATATACACTACTTTATACACACAACATATCATTTTTCCCCCGCAATAAAAAAGAACACAATAGGCAGAATAGCAAAGGGATAGGTAGGGGAAATATTTTAGAGCACTCTGTAGTGCATGATGCAGGTATTAACGACCAATCGCTTTATTACTATGCATATACTAACCATCTCGTTGCATGAGTCCCTATTCTGCAGCATGCATGCTTGGTGATCTTCACCCCCTGCCACACACCCTCGCGGTGGCTTTCAGGGTATCGCGTAGGTGTAGATGTACATATACCTTCGTATTAATCTCTCATTTGTACTCATATATAGGTATGTAACGCATATTTGGTGACTGACTCCCCGGTACACACCCTTGAGTCGGCTTGCACGGCTGTTAGTATATATAGATATAGAATTATCAGTAAGTTTTCGTAGGAATTCAGACTAAAACCTGAGGAAGATGGTTTAGTAAGGGAATATTAAACACCTAAAACGTACAAAACATACTTCAAGGCAGCAAAATAGATAAGGTGAAGTGGATAGAAATCGATTTTGTTTGCAGCAAATTTTAGAATTCATGCGAGTCCTCGATTTAGAATGAAGGACGAGGGTTTGGCAGTGTCAACAGACGGAGGAAAAGAAGATCGAGAAAAGGACAGGAGAGAGATTGATAGTGCGTGTGGAAGGAGGGCCTCACGTGAGAAAAACTGGGGCCGTATGGACCCTTTTGCGTCGTGCCCGGATGCAATGGGGGAGACATAAAGAATCCCCTACGGCTGTAATTGATGGCAGTACTGGGAACCATTGAACAGTAAATTCAACAGCACCCGGAGTTAATTATTAGGAAACGCAGTGCACATCAAAGCCACCGAAAGACGAGCACGCGAAATGCGATTTGTTAATCATGAGATTGCACTGGTTTATTCCCAGCAGGATCAAAATAGTAAACTGAGAATTTACCTCTAAAAGTAGAGCTATGCACATTAAATTATATGTTTCTAAGATGCTTTCTCCAATATTTAAATTGAAACAATAAAAGTGTACTTAAATTAGAACGATATAAACTTTTGAGGATTAACCATATCGTCTCGTGAAACTTAATCCTGAATGAAACATGGCAATTTTGTCACCCAAATAGTCAGATAACGAAGATTAATGAATATCTTCAGCAAATAAATGCAATCGTTGTATCGCTTACGAAGTGGAAAGTTGACAAATAATTGGAGACTGTAGGAGGATGATTGAAAAAAAGCCTATTGGCAGAAGAAATACATTAAGCCAGTGAACATTACCGATAGATGGTCTTTTTAGAGGAGATGCGGGCAAAGTATGCAGATAAAAGGGCATTGTGTATAGTGGGAAAAAAATGGATGGCTGTTCTACGGTACTTTTAGCTAGTGGTGCACGCAAAGGGTCCCTGCCATACCCCTTAGCTTCCAACAAAACCCAAATGAATCTTTAATAGGCAAGTTACAGTAATATAGAAGCAACAGTAGGAAAAAATAGGAGAAACTCTTAGCTTCCTTTTACTCGAGTATAACTAGACCAAAGATAAAAGAAAGGCTTTTTATCCGTGCTCTGCCACATAACTAACCTAGCATAGGCCCAAAAGTGTATGAATATTTTTGTCATTATATCTGATACGGTTACTATAGGATGCAGACATGTCACAGCTAATATGACCTACTATTACATTCAAAATATAATGATTAAAATAAAATTTTCTCTTACGCTTTCCAAAGGCAGATGGCTTGTCCCCTTAAAAAATTACTGGGTGCGCCACCATTTTAGCAATAATAATATACATCATCAAGGGTCAACAATCCTAGGATTGGTTTGACACAGCCCTCCACTCAATTCTTCTATCGGCCAACCTCTTCATATTAACATAGTTCCTTTCTTTCACGTCCTTTACGACCTGTTCTCATACGAGGCCTGCCTTTTCCATTCTTCTCGTTCACTTTTCCTTCGACGATTGTCTTCATCAGACCACCGTGTCTTAATACGTGGCCGATTAAGTTGTCCCGTCTTCTTTTTATAGTTTTCAGCAGACTTCTCTTTTCTCCCACTCTTCTTAGGACTTCTTCATTTGTATTATAACATATAAAATCCAATTTTACTAGTTTCATTTTCAAAATGCTCATTTTCTCACATCGTCCAAGACCCTCTTTACGCAACCAAAGTGTAGGAACAGCGAGAGGAGCAAAGTTAGAAGAACAGCTGAGGGAGCTCCAGGAGTTGAGACGTTCCCTACTGTCTGACGCAAGCGACCCGAGACCCTGCTGGGCGAAGAATGGGAGTAAATTAGACCGAAATAGGACGGCTGTGAAGGAGGGATGGGGGGGATAGGCTAAGGTGGCGTAGAACGCAGGAAGAAGGGTACCGAGACGGGAGATCGAAAAGGGGGGGGATGCTCAGTCATGCGCGCAGGGCAACGGAATGATGCACTGCCGTGAGACAGTGGTGCGGGGATGTCTCCGAAGGGGACGAATGGAAGAAGATTCGAGAGGAGAAGGAGAAGATAGCGCGATGTGGAAAGATCCAGAGTTTCCCGCGTCACTCGTCCGTAAAAGATGAATGAACGCATCTCGCGAGAGGTGTCATGTACACCTTTATTTCCCATCACAAGCCACCTCCCTCACTCCATTATCCAGCGTGTCTCATACTTCCCGTGCCACATTCTTATTGCGCGTAAAATGACAAAAACTTCTTCCACGTGACGTAAATGGGATGATTCTATTTCCGTTCGAGTTGACAGTTCCGACAAATTTTCATCTTGTCAATCGTGGGTACAACTGAGTTGTCAGGTGCTTTTTTGGTTGAAACCTGGGAATACTGTAGCGTTATTAATTAGATGTACGATTCCGTAAATGCTGCCAATGTCTTAACAAATAGTTACCTTATTCCTAGACTAATGTGATGGCTTGAAGCCTAAAGCGGTTAATTACAGGTTCATAGTTTTGTATTGTTTATGGCACTTCCGCCAACCCCTTTGCTCACACAATTTTCCTCTACATGAGCATATTTACTAGCCTTCATTAAACAACTAAAATACATTCAATTATCTTATCTTATCCAACCTTATTCGTAATATATTCGAGAGAATCGTTCTTAAACGAGGTAAAATCCTCTCTTTATAATTACGTGTTCTCCCCCTCACTCTCAGCCCTCCAAATCCGAGCAAGAGATAAGGTTTGGGACCATATCTCTTGCTCGTAACTAATTGTATACCTAATTAAAGATATTCATATTACTCAATATTTAATAAACACATCTGATATTGCAATGCCCCTTTGACGTGAGCCATAAGGTACCAGGAACTAAGTTTGAACACAAAATAATACTTTAAAAACTTTCTTATTTATTAAAAAAATATGTATGTACTCCTTGTAATATACTTTCTTATTTGTTTGGAAGGAAAAAGGAAGGAAACAATTGAAGACCTTAGTGCAAGAACCAGATAATGACCACTTTTTGCGAAAAGGAGATTTCCACATACACATGAAGCCCTTCCTGCCCTTTACCAGTAGACATAGTCATTTTCGATGGTAAGTTCTAAATAAGTTCAGCAACATTGTTGGAATTTTACGTTCTGCTCTCTGAGTGCAAGAACCAGATAATAGCCGGAGTTTTCTCGAAACTTCTCTTTTGGTTATTATCTTGTTCTTGCAGTCAGGTCTTCAATTGTACCATTGCTCTTTGAGAATATTTTTAATTTTCTGCATATCGCAGAGCTCCCTCATAACACCTTTAATTCTGCCGAAGATTCAAATTCAAATTATTTGTATTATATTGCTGTTAATAGAATGTTACAATCAGATATTTGTAGACATAAGGAATGCAGTAAAATCCATAGTACGAGAGAGAGGAATTCATATCTACACCAGATTTTGGTGAAGTTTAAGTCTATTAATGTGACTAGATAACTATGAATCATTAACAAATAGAATCAAAAGAAGTATTTGAATAATTACCAACCTATAGAGCTACTATGAATGGTGAAACGAATTGGAAGTAGCAGATGTAGCTCTAAAAATATATCAATCTTCATTTTTTCCTATGCAAAAAACAATGGTGCATAAATCGGCAGTTGACAAGCCTAAAGGCTTACCATGTCCAAAGACTCATTGCCGTCTGGGGAATTCATTTAATCACTAATGTCATCCATTTTAGCCCGCTATGATGTTTTTGACATTGTTTTCCCAGTGCTCCTAGACCTTTGAAGTACATCTTTCGCTTTCAACTTCCCACAGGCTTTTCTTCAACTCACGTTCTACACTTTGCAACCCTCGCTAATTATCACTGCCATTAAAGACATTCAATTATTTCTTTACCGGTGTTTGTCTTTAAGTAAACTCAAGGCTCATTACATTAAAGTGTTGATCATCTAGAGGCTCGTGTCTTTAGAAGAAAAACAAACTCATTCTTGGTCAATACAGGAATCCATTTTTGTCCTTCAAGTTTAGTGACACTATGCATGCAACCCCGAAAACATTAGCATTGTAAGTGTAAATTTGAAATATATTTGTGAGCTCATACGCTTTGAGATGCCTGGCATTCAATACATATTTCACAGGCACGTAAAATGCTGGTCAATAACTGAAATCATTTTAACAAAAATTAATTTTCACAATAATACAATAAGTTTAATACGTCACTGCTTTGAGCAAAGCAATATCTCATGAATTCTTAGAGTAAATATAAATTGTAATGACATTTTACGGATAATTATTTTCATTGGAAATTTTATTTATTTTCATTAAACTTATAACTCTTTACTCAGTAAGTAACGTAGTTTTTTCCCGAAATATGTTATTTCCTGGAATTAAAAATAACAGGAAAAATAATGGGTCATCTACTGTAAAATACACGTCAGCAACTCGATTTGAAGACTGTGGTTTATATATTTTATCTCAACTTCAACATAAATTTTCATACCTAGATTTCAATTACTCGGTCTCATACTTTTGGTGCCGATTATGGTTGACTCATTCCTAAATACCAACGTATGTTAGCGTTCTGAGCTTACTATACAAGTAGCTAACCGATGTAGTCAACACATCGAATTATTTATCTCCGTCATATCATGAAATTAGTGATAATTCTATTTAAAACGAGTTCTTTCCAAAATGATTCCTTACAACTCTTGCCACTACTTTTCACTCATATTATCTACCCAAATCTTTTTAAGACAATCAATATTTCGTGGTTAATTTCCATCTAAAATTCTTCCAATCTTCACCTAGATAATTATAAAATGTTTACTCAATGTTACTCTTTCTCCCATTACATTTGAAGCCTTCTTATGCTATAGTCCAAGAAAATTAACGGTTATTTTTCTTGTTTTACACCAAACGCCCCACTTTAGAGTTAAGGTTTCAGAACATAACGTTAGAGCTTTGTTATCAATTTCCTTTTCTCCCATAGTTTATTCTTCTTCATAAATTTGCGACGGTTGATGACATAGCTGCTGCCGGATTTTGTCCCTGTCCCGCTTCGCACCGACGTGGTATAAAATCCTTGCACATCTTTGGTACCCTTTAATTCTCCTCTCTCCCAGCCATTCGTCTCCCTTCTCCGCCTCCGTACCCTTGACAGAAGACGGGACAGGGCTTCATGTCGGCATCCCTCACCCCTGAAACTCACTCCGCGACCCATTCAAGACCTCATCATCTCCCCTCTCCTCGCCCGCCGTTCTTAGTTACCGCGGGAGGGGTTTAAAGGGTGACGGGGAAGAAAGGGGTGGTTGGGATGGAGCATAAGGGTCGGGGGGTGGGGCGGAGAAAGTGGAAAGGGCGGGGGACACCATGAGCTGAGCTGGATTTCTTCGTCTTCGCTCTCAGCTCGCTAGCACTCAAACACTTCACCTCGAGAAAGTTCTCACACCCATCTCTTTTGTAATAGCGGGCTTTCTACTCCCGCTGCGCATCCTACCAGCCTAAGAAACTTGTCCGTTCACTCCTGCCTCCGCCTCTCGTCCTTATCTCCTTCCCTTTTCCATACCTTGTCCCGCCATAGTCTCCCCACTACCCCAGAGCGGCGTTCGTTTCCCAAACGCAGCCTCCCACCAGCCACTCCTCGCATTTCTCTCCACATCTTCCTTCTTGCTGTTTTCCCACACCTGCCTCGCTCTCCTCTCTCCCTCCTTCCCCCACACACGAGCAAACACCCGAGCATACACACATCTTCCCTCCACACGCCCACGCACACAACGGTTCCGACGCATTCTCTTTAATACCCTTAGATAAGGAAGTCGATAATGCTCGGCCCTTTAATAACTTGAAAGGGGGATATTTTCTGTGAAACGTGAAGAGATCTCTCCTTTCTCTCTCTTCTCCTCTCCCCCCTTTCGGGAAAATGGGACATTACCGTAGCGTTTCTGGAAGCGTGGAGCTCCTTTTTCTCTTTTATTTAAATATCAATCTCTCTATTGCTTCCCTTTTCGGATAATATTTTACCACTCCCACGATTCTGGGTGGGGAGTTGGGGAGGCGAGGGAGGATTGCGTGGCTTAATGCATATACCACGAGCGTTGCTTTCGGACGTATCTCGGTTAAATCGACAGGAATGTGAATCGAGGGATAATGACGATGGTGGAATTGCTGGGATTACTCTGGCGAAGCCATCAAAAGCAGGGCGGATGATGACGTGTTTTCAGCGTCGAGAATGGGGTCCTAATGAATACTTTCTGTCTTGAGAAACCCGAGACCGACACTTCAGCTCTCTGGGTTCTTTAGCTGATAAACTTTCTGCTGCTATTAAACATGAACTCAATCCGATAGCTATTTTCGCATTCTAGAGTGGTTCACTGTTTCTTCAAATCCATTGGCGAAAATTTAATACTGCATTAGCTTGAAATATTACCAGAAAGTCACAAGCAAAGCATAACTGTATAAACATTGCGTAAACGTTGTATTTTATAAGCACAAGAAAAATCTTATAAAGGTATACATTTATTTCATGAAACAAATATGAGAATATTACTTAGATTATGCCAGTATGCTGTCCTCAATACCATTCAAATACCTATGTATAAAATTTCATCAAAAAATATATATTATTCTTTTCTTTACGAAGACTTAAAAATCTTTATCATCAAGAAAGTCACAAGCAAAGCATAACTGTATAAACATTGCGTAAACGTTGTATTTTATAAGCACAAGAAAAATCTTATAAAGGTATACATTTATTTCATGAAACAAATATGAGAATATTACTTAGATTATGCCAGTATGCTGTCCTCAATACCATTCAAATACCTATGTATAAAATTTCATCAAAAAATATATATTATTCCTTTCTTTACGAAGACTTAAAAATCTTTATCATCAAGAAGATAAATAGAGCACATTGTCTTTGCAGAAGATAAGTTTTTTTATTATGACATTTAACTCTTTTAATGGTATATATTTCCATTACTTGGTATTCCTTAATTAAATTATGCAAAAATTTTACCTATGCTATGAAGATGACTCGTGCGACTGGTATTCTTAGACTCGTATTCTGGTATTCATCAGCATTGTAATTCTTTGTGAGGTAGAATATTTGCGCAGGAGATGCATTTCAAATGCTGAGGCAAACCCCAAACAAATATACGCACCGTGTGAGTTGGACGGGTTAAATTTTCAGCCGAGTACAGCATTACAGCCGACCGCGCTCAGCGGTATTAATTTTCCAAAACGTTTTCCCTTATTCGTGCGGTGGGCAATTATATATCCCTCCCCCTCTCTTACTAAGTGGCTTTTCACAGATTATGAATCTCCTCCCTTTCTGTAAACAAGCGATTCGGTTCTGTGGCTGGGGCACTGGGAGGAAGATTTTTGTGATATCCGAAGCACCCACTCCCTTTAATTAAGACGATCTTCGCTGACCGTAACAAAAATGGAAATGGTAGAGCATCGAAGAAAAAATATTTTCCCAACCCATAAAGGAGTGCTTTTCTGAAAATAATGCACAGTTTTCTAAGTGCGGGGAAAGAATGTGGAGGAAAGAGGTCACATCAACCAGAAAAAATCCCCTCTAATCCTCAATCAAGTCGCATCCCCCTCCTTTAATAATTTAGATCCACCCGAGAACTTAAGGGAAGAGATTTTGGGTGAAGGGACAAGGAAGAGGGTAGGACAATTAAAAAAATATCCTACCAGCTCCCCTCCTTAATAAGAACCATGCACCCTGACCCTCATCACTCTTTGGACTGGTCTAATACGACATCCCCCCTGTCAGTTATGAGTTGGATATCTCCGGCCCCAGCCACCGCCTCTCTCGGTCATCCCCAAAGCAACCCTCTCCACCCTCCACCCACCCACGAAACCAAAGAAACGTCAGCAATGCCTAGGTGGAGTGTGCGTGCTAGGAGGATCCCAATGAATCAGCATTCCAGAAGACATTAATCCCTTATCTTCTGGAGATTAAAGGGTTAATTTTTTTTTGCTGGGGAAGTCATTGCATGGTCCCTTGAAATGACTATCATTTTCACCCGAGATTCTCCTCAACCTCCACTCTTGGATCACGTTATATTTTTTTCTGTTTCGGGTGGGAAGGTGGGAATAATATCCTTTCCCTTCTGCGTCTAAGGGAGCTGCCGGAGATGATTCAGACCAGGCAAGGAATGGCGAGTGAGGAGCTCTTTCTCCAATAGGATGAGGCAGGGCATTTCAAGCTTTCTTGCCCACCTCCTAAGCCACCTTACGTTTCCCCCCTTCCCCTATATCACGCTCATAGTCCTTTCTACCATTCGTATCCCTCTTCCTCGCCCTCCAAGCCCTGCTATCCCATGGGCAATCTCCTAAGCTTCGCTGTATCGGTTCTTCCCATTTGTCTCTCAACCTCTATTGTGCTGCCCCCTTTCGGTAGCGCGCAAACCGTCCAATCCCCGTCCATCTTTCATGGTTTCGGGAACTGCACGGGAGGTGCTGGGAGGGGGATGGAGTTGGGGAGAGGGAGGGAGGGTGATCCACTGAGCTAACAACCCGTGGCGAGCAATACCCAAGGCTTAGTCTCATTGTTGAGATCTTGATGGAGTTTTGGCTTCAAAACGCGGCCTTGCCCATGTCGCCCCAAGTTAAAAGGAACGAGGCACTGGGTTTCGGCGGCGGATGTGAAAAGTTATCCCTTCAAGTTTTATGGGCATTAATTAAGAGAAATTAATCATTGTTTGCTTTTGCTCTGTGCGGTCTGGAAATCCGGGGTGACCAAAACAGAGAATTGCCCCTCCATGTCAGCGTAGACTTTCGTACGGCTACGTTAATGCAGCTCTTTCGTTAATCAAATACACTCAAACTTAAACTGCAAGTCCTTGGGGGCTACATTTGATTATGACAATGAAAGGTTCTTCGACATAAGTGTAAAATGAAATAGGAGTTGAAATGGAGTGAAGAAAAAACGATATTTTTACTTTAAACGTTATTTCACTATGGTTTGAATGTATTTGAATTTTCTTTGGGATATGACATTAAACTTACTAACCATTATCAAAGAGATGTATGGTACGATTAAAAAATATAGCTAGATTTTTAAAAATATAAATTACAAAAATTAAATATAATGCGAGGGAAAATAAATACAATGTGAGGGTACATATATATAACGTTAATTAAAAGATACTGTCATGTATATAGTCTCAAATATTAATGCTTTATATATTACCCAAGTATTAATAAAATTAAATGTAGAACTTATTCCAAAATTAAAATGAATTTTTTAGAAAGGTATAGCCCCAATGGTTGAAACGTTTGATGAGTCTGATTCATTTTCGTATTAAAAATCAATTCTTGAAGACTTACTGTGCGACCACCAATATATGAATTTTGGTTTTACAACATTTCTACGAAGGAATAGAGCAAGCTTTCACTATCCCCCAGCCCATAACTTAAACCCAGACTGCCGCATAGACAAGAGTAAGTGCAAGGATAACGAGCAAATTTGTTTATTTTAACATATCTATTCCACTCCGTTGAACAGGGATTTTAGAAAAAATTGAACGTTCAAGAAAGAATAAACGATTACCTGAGGCAACGCCAGAGTTAATGAGGAAATAGGGTACTCGGTCGAATGCCAAGCCAGGATATTATTTGCGCGGTGGGCTGAGTATGCTGTCGGAAAGGGAAACCTATTTTTCTATTTGTGTCTAGCACCAACCATTCATCCAGGTCCTGAGTCCAAAATTGAGGATTAACGGATATTCCATCGATAGCTGGGAGCGAGGGAAAAAGGAAAGGTGGGAGGAGGATCTAGGTAAGACCTTAATAGCACTTTATGCCCCAATTCCGGATTTACTCCGGCTACCAAATACTCAGGTCCGCTTTTTTTCTTCGAGCGATTTAGTTTATTGCCCTCGAAGATAGCGCAAAACAATGAACCTCTCCTAGAGGCGTCCACTCCAAGACTGATCCTCCAGTAGAGGATAGATAAAAAATAAACAAGAAAAGCCAATCTTCCTCCGCACGAAAAATCGTAAAATTAAAGGAATAAGCCACCTCTTGCAGTACTCCGCAAATCCTACCATCGTCCCCCTCCCTCTCTTTCGCTTATCCACCTAGACGGGCGTATGGAGCACGGGCACTTGGGATATATCCCTCACATCTGCCGGGGGAACGTTCGTACTTTGGAATCATGTGGACCACCTCCACCACGTGACCAATTCTTCCTTCCTGTTTCACGCCTCATTTTTTCCTCTCGCCATTAATTCCTCTCCTCCCCGCTCCCTTACCCCTGGCGCCCCAGGCGCCTGATCCCGTCGACTGCCACCCTGCACCCACCCCTTTCCATTTCCCAGACTACGCCCCCGCACTCCTCCAAGCCCACCACTCCCCAGCGCTCACAAGCCTTGGGGCCTACGTCCAAACGGTATGTTACTGTCACAGATAACGCCAAAGGGACAAAGTGAGCTACAATGATTCTCTCTCTCCCTCTTTCCATTCCACCCCGACCAGCGTCAGTCTTTCTCTTCATTTCCACCTAAATTCCTTCCTCTCCTGTGCTACCCTCTCTTTTTCCGCCCGCCCTCTTTCTCCTCCCCACACCTATCCTTCCTTGTCTCCTCATCATTTCCTTAGCCCCAGGGTGTACATCGCTTCTACGAAAGAATTTTGAGCTGTCTAATTTGAAATACACTTCACAAAGGCATCTTCCGCTCAAGCTACTGAAAAATATAAAAGGGCACACTCTATGAAATACTTTTTTAAGTATTCTTAGTACGCCATGGGTCTCATTTCCGGCTACCTGAATATGGTCCTTGACAGAGAGAAATGTATTTTACTTTTCCAGCAGTGTTGTAAAGAGAATGCTGCTAAAAGATTAATTGTAAAACTAGATCAGGTTACAGAGTGTACTTAACTTTGCCCGCACAAGTACACATCAATACACCATTACCCAGAACCTGTTGCAGCTGCATAGAACATGATGTACGTGCATCTATCTGAGGTTATTTTGACTGCACAGTTTTCGAATAATTGCAGTTTTTAACGGCATTTTCCTAGTTTCCTAAAGACTAGGTTATCATAATAATATTTTCCCATTATTTTTTAGCGTAGTTCATGCGGAAATTCTGCATTAAAACCAGTGCTTAAAAAAGGATATGAGAAGCCATGATATATTTCTGTTATTTGTCGGAAATAACACGCAGAAATCTACTTCCCTTACGTGCAAGCAATATTATTATATTATTGATAATTTTAGTGTTCAGCAGGTCAATGCCAGTTTCGATGAACAATAAGTTCTTCACACATCTCCCATCCACCAAAGATTACCTTTGAATCAATTCCTTCCTGCCTGCAATTAAACAGGCAGGAAGTAAAGGATTCAACTTTAAATTTATTCGTTATGCTTCTCCCTCTATATCTCCTAACTAGCGTCTTCCCTCTACTCCGACCCTCTGAGACACTCTCGCCTCTTAAAATCTTCCTCGATCTTCATCCCAACTCTGCCTACTTCTAACTTCATCTATCGACTTCATATACTCCACCATTCCATCATTTTACGTATGTAATTCTGACCTTCTTCCCGTATGACCGTCCAATCATCTACACATTGACATCAAATATGCTCTAACTAATTTTAATTCACTTTTCTTAATACGCATGTTAGAGCATCCTACGTATGTAATTCTGACCTTCTTCTCGTATGACCGTCCAATCATCTACATATTGACATCAAATATGCTCTAACTAATTTTAATTCACTTTCCTTAATAAGCATTTTAGAGCACCCTACACACTATACTCTTCTTCGTACCTTTCACAAGTATATTATAATATATTTCTTCTCTTTAGTTCTCGATTTGGAGGAAACGCCTCTGTCACCAACGCTATAAACTTCAAAACACCTCCAACCCATTCTTTCAAACATAATAGGAAGGTAGCTAAAAAGATACACCATATACAGTAATAAATCTTCTCCTTATAAATTTAATCTGATTAGCTTGAAAAGATGTATTTTGTCAAAGAAAACAATTCCACTTTCGTTTTATTATGGTTTACCTTCATCCCGCATCTACCAAAAACATTTTTTAAATTATCTAGTAAGTTTATGCGTCACCTAAAAAATCATTTTGGTCACTTTAAGGTAAACATGAATAATGGCTTAAAATTGCAAATTTTATCCTTTTTTTTCTCTCCTTGCAATATTTTTCATCGCTGAGAGATTAATTGTAGCTATTAAAAACTTAACGATGATCACTTTAAAGGACATTCAGAAGCATCATGCTGAAAAAAGTTTGCGCATTATTTTTCATCTATAGGATTGATTGACGGCATGGGTTTGCAAGAATTATTGCCGATAAATAACAAAGCGTGGGAGAAAAAGGCATCTTGCAAGCCTTGATAAGCGAAAAATCTGATAAAAAATTGATATCCCAACACTGCGTAGTATGTGTCATGGTAATTAAGGTATTATGACAATATAAAAAGGTGATTCGCAAAAAATTAATTACCTTCAAAGGGTCATGACAAGAAATAATCACTTTGACTCAACGTTTTAGGTCTGAGTGACGACTACAAAAACGATTGTCAGGGAGCATTTAAAAATATATTATTGAAGGATGCGAAATATATTTATTTCTCAATTCAAACTGCAGTTTATTGATAGCCGTTACGAGGCTGCGTTGCTCTTTCTCCCATTCATAATCCATGATATTGTCAAAATTGCAATGAAAGATGCATATCATTTATTTGGAGATTAACAACGATCAATTTACATCAAGAGTTGAATAACCGTTTGTTAATTAGGCGTGACGTATTCTCGTCATTTCTGTTCACGTGGAGGCCTTCTATCTTTATGTATGAGCAAATATGGTAAATTTATTCATACATTTTTTTTATCTTTTCCTGTTTTTTTCTGCAAGCCAACGTTTCTGTTCATAAAAGAGACAGCAACATTAACAGAGGGACAGTATTTTTGCATATAGTGTATTGTGGCATTTTTGATTGTCACAAACCTATCAATTCATAACTACAAGAGAACAGGCTAAAATACTTAATTATTGGTTGACAGGGATAAGAGATATAAAAAGTCAATTGCAGAAAATTATCTAAATATACGCTTCATTTTACAAATATCTCGAGTTTGCTTAAAGATCCCAAAGGCTCTTAAGGCTCAGTTAGCCTATTGTATAAAAGTACACTTTTGCAGTGTATTTTGTTGTAACAATCGATTATCATTGCATTTCAGAAATGCTTAGTTTTACAAAAACATACCCAGAATATCATTCTCATATGCCCAAGCAAAAATGATTCTGATCATTCATGAGCGAACATTAAAACTACTGTGTGAATGCAAAAAATATATCATATAACACGTAAAAAATATTATTAGCATTAAAGGTCGTCAAAATGAAAAAATAATATGTAGAATGAAAAACTTGAGAATTTCTCATTACCCAGCAAGCGGTATATTTAATATGCTTCATATTGCCCGAATCTTTCATTATGGTGAAAAAAAAAAATTTCAAAGCACCGAATCTCAAAAATCAGTTCATCAGTCAGAATTCCCGTCAAAATTTTATTTACGGTCTCAGTTAATTCATCGGGGGACAAAAGACATGATCGTATTTCAATCACCCCCCAAAACATTCCTTTATACTCGTAATTTAATTCCCTTTTTCCCCCATCCCCATTATATGCCCCTTCCTTCAACCCCCAACAAAAAAATAGGAGAGTAATCCTCGAACTCACCCCTTATCCTTTTACCAATACCCTCAATTCAACCCCTTCCTATTATTCTCAGCATCACGCCTCAGAAATACTACCCGCCTCCATTCTGGACTGCAATATAAAACCTTAAAAATTCGGCCACGATAGATAGGCATGGGAAAATGAAAGAAAAAAAATATATAACGTGCAAAAAATGACGTTCCGGCCTTTTTACGTTCCCTTCCAAACCCTTTTCAAACCCAGCGTCCACCCCTACTACGGCAGAATCAAGGAGGAGGCCAGTTTTGGAAAAAAACAATAATGAATTTTAAGCCCTGTTTTTCGGGTGAATGATGAACTTATCGATTATCAGAATCGATTGTGCTCGTAATGATGACGAATCGCTTCGAAATTTTGTATAGCGGATCCCACCCAAAACCTCTCCGCCTTCCTCTTACCGAGCCAAACTCTCCTATAACCTTTTCCGCTCCTTGTTTCTCGCCACCGCAAAACATCTGATATCGTCCCCCGCAGGGTATTTCTAACTGACGGCTTTGTTCTTCTCCCCCAAAATCCTGTTCGCCTTCAAACGGGGAAAACCCAACTCACGCAAGTAAAATTTTCTGCGAAAAAATTATTTTTGGCATCGCGCCTCGTCTTCCGATCTTCTACGTAAAAACCTTTCTTACCATTATTACATTAACAGTAATAAAAAGTTCATTTTCTATCAACAAACATTTTTTATCGTGAGTCCTTAACAATCTGGATACTTGCTTGACCTTGCTAACCTATTAAAAAGCTCTATTTCGGAATTAAATATTCCACAACGTAGCTCACTGGATACATTCGAATCAATAATATGCGCTCATGGGAACAAGTCACCCACTGCAATCAAATTGTTAAAGTTACGTTGAGCATAATCACAATAACATGCTTCGGGCACGTACATAATAAATTTTCTGACAATAGTTAAATAACGTTTAGTTTCAAAATTCTTCAAACAATGATGAAAATGTAGCTAACTATAAAATCAATTACTTCTGAATTTCCTTGATGGAATTTGGGCATCATGTTACAAACATACAAAAAATAACATCCGTTTTAGTCTTGAAAATGACCGAGGATGTCAAAACTCTTTCGGTACCTGCGCAATAAAAGGTTTGGATTATAAAAAAGTGTATTTTAATGACTTCGGTTGCTAAGCATCAAAACCAAATATAGTTGGGATATTTAATGTCATGCACTTAATGGGTGGCGTCTCTAACAAAGCAACTCTTCTTTCTCCCCCAGAAGCCATCATATAAGGAAATTAAGGGTTCTAAGTATTCAGGTGTGATCATATAACCTAATACGGCTAATATTTTTTTAGTTTCTAAGTTCATGTCCTACCATACCATAAAACATACTCCATTTGTAGTGCAGTTATATGCATAAATAACCAATCAAAGCAAATGTTGTAACTGCTACAAATGTATAACATATATTCGTGCACAGCAATTAAATTCTTGCTACATTAAGAGAAAACTAGCAGACCTGCTGCCTACTTTTCAGGCACTTTTCATAAGCATTTCGCATGCAGAGAGAAGAAAATGTTTATTTTATAAATAGAGAAATGTGTCCCATTCTAATTATCCTATATTTTGTAGTTTCTTCTACATTATATTCTCATTATATGTGGTCTCCCGCTCTCCAAAAATACGGTTTTTGCATTTTTCTCTGCACCACAAACTGCTAAAAATCCAAAACTACTACCGAATCATACAGGCAGAGAATCTACGCACAACGCACCAAACCTCACACTTTTAGCTCAAAACTTGGGAGAGAGCAAAACAAAACGGATACAAAATGACCCACTGACGCGCTACAAAACTAATAAATATTCGAATTAACCTGCTGATTTAGTAACAAACAGTAATGCATAATAAACGTTTTATAGCCTTCTTTCAACAATTAGAAAAGTACTTCAAAACACCTAGCTTTGATATTCACATTTCATACACAAGATCGGGGCCGGTAGGCAAAATTGTTTATTTCACTATCTGCACATCGAAAACGCCAATTAATATTTTTATGCTTACAAAATTGATTGATGAAACTAAGTCCACTTAATTCAACTTCCTCAATCCAATGTTTGTCCCTTTGCCAAAAACGTAAACTTATTTAATTAGGAACGTAAATAAATACGCAAAGCAACTGGTTTCCCCTGTTAAAAGATAGGGAAAACACGATTTTTCTCTGGCATTTTCCTCTGTGCCACAAACTGCTAAAAATCCAAAACTACTACTAAATCATACAGACAGAGGATCCACACTCAAAGCACCAAACCTCACTTTTTTAGCTCAAAACTTGGGAGGGAATGAAACAAAACGGAAACAGGATGACGGACGGAATGACTGACTGACTGACATGCTACAAAATTAATATACCTATATAGATATTCAAACACGTTGCGGCATGTTCTATTTTACTAACAACCTTGTAATATGTTAAAATGAAGAGTAGAAATCATCCCCTTGTGATAGCTCTTATAATGCAGGACATAGCAGTACTTTGAAAGGTGTCTACTGAAACTTACAAAATTGTCTTATATTTGCGTACCAACATCTATTTGACCATAATACCCACATTGTAAGGTGCGTGTAATCAATTTCCTCCATGTCTTCTTCAGTGTATTACGGCTGGAACTCATTCCATCACTGATAAATGACCGGTTTTCCATCATCAATCCATTAATTGACTCAAATTCATTTCCCGGAATATTTTCCACAGCTATTACCCAAAATAAATAGGTAGACCTAGCACATAAATTACAACTCTCCAACGCGCAGGCTATCCTTGCCTTGTACCGAATTTTCCTCCATACCGAATCCTTGTTTTCAAACACCTCGCTAGGCCACTCACAATTCGCTCAACTCACTAAACGACACCCTTTCTCTCTTCATCCCCCGACTCCCCCTCGCTTTTAGGCATTAAAAGGGCCATTCTCCTCCCCCGCTCCAAAAATGCTCACATTATTATGCGTAATAAAAGGGAAAATTAAAAACTTTCACCCTCGACTCTCTGCGCCACACCTTTTTCCCGGCCTTACTCTGCGTCGGATTTTGCCAAAGGAGAGAAAGGAAAGGCATTAGGAAGGGAAAAGAGGAGTTGGGAGCGAAGCTCTGTGCTGGGAGCGTGAGGTATAGGTGTGGAGTAAGAGAGATGGATGAGGAGAAGAAATGGCCGAAGGTGGCGGCGGGGGCGATGATGAAAACGCTTTGACGAGTCCATTTCCTACGTAGGGAAGTATTGCGAGACACCCTCATTACTCAGAATATCACCAAGCATTCCGTCCTAATGCCAATGTATGACTTGGACACGAAATAAACCAGTACGATACGAGTACCTGTGACAAGGAAAAGGGAAAAATTCCTCTCAAAATACTCTGAAACTCAAGTTAAAAACATCCTTGGAGAATTTCTCAAATGACTACACCTTAAGGTTACGTAACGAGGTCATCATAATCATCACAATTGGTCAACAATCCTAGGATTGGTTTGACGCAGCTTTGCAATCGATTCTTCTATTGGTCAACCGTTTCATTGTGACATAATTATTCTCTTTTACATCCTTCACAACCTGTTCCAAGTATCTCATACGAAGCCTGCCTTTTCCAAACTTCCCGTTCTCTTTTCCCTCGACGATAGTCTTCATCAGGCCATCATGTCTCAAACTATGGCTTAATACGTTGTCCGTTCTTCTTTTTAGAGTTGTCAGCAGACATCTTTTTTCTCCCACTGTTCTTAGGACTTCCTCGTTACTTACTCGGTCGATCCATTTAAGCTTCATCATTCTTCTGTAGGACCACATTTCGAATACTTCTACCCTTTTCTTCTCCTCTACTGTCACCGTCCATGCCTCACTGCCGTAAAGAAACATGCTTCAGATGTATGTTTTGATGAACTGTTTCCTTACTTCTACGCTTGTATTTCCAGCTGTAAGTAGATTCTTCTTTTGATAGAATGCTCTCTTTGCCTGGGCTATTCTACTAACTATTTCTTTCTTGCTTCGTCCTTAGCGAGGAAAGCAGTAATATTTGCTTAAATATTGGCGCGGTGCATTTGTTGTGGATGGCATTGTAGGGTATTTAAGAAAGACCGTTATGAGGTTAGAAAATACAATGACATAACATGTATGAAGATGGTATGGTTCCAAGAAGGAGCAGAGTACTAGGTCACTATTAAACTCAGGACATTGAAGTTATGGGAGACTGATAGTTATGCAATTTTGGAAGAGGACAACATAAAATAATAATATATTCAATAAAATTGAAAAATCAAAAAGTGCATTGTATTAGGGAGAAAATCTGCATTCAGCAGGATATAAATCTCTGCAAATAAGGAAACACACGCTCAGGACTTCTTTTTTGTTTATAAATATGTGATTCTGAAGAATAGGCAGAATAAATAATAAAGAATTCGAGTTTAAAAGCTTTTGCAATACATATTGCTTAGAAATGGTGAAGAGTAGGTATATGAAACGGAGTAACTGTATGGGACAATTTTATCAGAGGTTTCTTGAGACGTGAGCGCTGAAAAGAAAGTGGTATACATAGAAATTCTCGAATACTATAAGCTGAGAAAGTATTTATGAGTGTAAATAAATTATCTTTTATGCATAAAAACCAAAGAGAAAACTGAGTGGAGGGTTGAGTTAAACCAAACAGAGAATATAAAGGGAAATTCATAAAACATTAAACAGAGAAATATTAGCAGTCAACAACTTTGTTTGATGATACAAAAATATTTCATCGACAGCTTTATTCACCAACTTAAGATTTTCAAGAGAAATCTAAACCAAGAGTTCTTCAATCCTCCTCAGGAAAAAGAATTTAAAAATTCTTACACAGAAACGCAGAAAAACACTCAAAAAAGTTTGACAGATTGTATTGACAGCAAAGTTAAGAGTAAAACATGCTTTGGGTGCCAACTGAATTACATCTGGAACTCTTTATATTCTGCAAAATCATTATTTTTCGCGGAAACCAGCCCCAGAAATAACAACGTTACCAATTTATGAAAATGCATATTATAAGGTTTCAATAAGCCTCAGTCCACAGAGATAAAATATCAGTCCCCTTTTTTAATTATCTTCGCACCAAATGCATTTAAAAAAAAGCGGCATTCTCAAGCTGCGATGAAACAAATGTATTTATGTATTATGTACGTTCAGAGAATGGGGTCGTTTAACATATTTTTTATTGCCGAATATGATAGGGTTTGTAAAATAAAAAGACCTGTACGTTTCCGATTTCTTTGATCCGTCAATTGTTTCTCGAGTTATAGACGGCGAAAAACTTATGTTTTTAACCCTTTCGGAAAAGTGGGTGTGGTGGAACCCCTGACGTACCTAGATCGACTTCGTCCAATCACAACTGAGCCCGCGAAGCTACTTTGTCTTATCGCAAAGGAGGGGACACAGCTGACTCCTCCAATCGGAGCAGTTACGACAGCATCCTTGCGAGCAGACCCTTCGAGAACCCCCCTCCACTCCCTCTCCTTCCCATAAGAGCAGTCAAGGACGGGAGGAAAATGACGTCAATGTTATTACAGCAGCTTTTTCGGTGGGCGTCACCTTTTGCTTATTTTAATTTTTTATTTATGAGTGAATGGTTGTAGTTAGAAGATTAATTTTTTCACTTAATATCTTGTTTCGTTTCCATCTAATAATTTCGTGCACAAAAATGCGATTCCGGTTCCGAATAAACGCCCCTATTGGGAAAAAGCCTGTGTCGGCATGAGACTGCTGTGAACGAAAGTAGCCAAGGGGCAACGATTCAACATCCCATGCGAAGGATGGAGTATTGAGCTTCAAGTGCTTTCCATTGACCTTTCAAGTGAGCAATAGCACCTTTGAAGATTATATTTGATTGCTGACATTCGAGCCCGTTTCCTCGCAATGACTGTCGTTAACCACCAAACGCCAAATCAACCAGACCACAGGTTGATTTGTTTATAAAATAGAGAAACTAAGGTTTATCGGGAAAAACGCCGAAATATGTGAAATACAGTGTCATGTATATATGAATGCGTTACAATCCAGGAGTATATTTAGGAGGGAAATAACAATTCTCAAGGTAACAATTTATTCTAAAATTTCACCTTAACTATAAGTGTCTATTTTTTCCCAATCAAGTTAAAACTTACGCGTAAGGACAGATGCAAGATGTACTCATACATAAAAGCCAGACTTCACTAGATATTCTACTAGGAATGGAAAATTCTCCTTCTGCCTCCACATTCACGTAGGTGTGAATTACTTACACCGAATTCACTGCGTCCGCAAATGTGGGATACATTATGCACTTCCATGTCTGAGGCCCTTGAACCATTTTTAAAGACATAGCGCTACTGCAAAGCAGCATGCTGGCTTCTCTTGCGGCAGAGATGCATGGGATATTGATAAGTTAGAAAAATTGGAAATATTTAGTACGGGTGATTGCTATATGATAACCAACTGCATGAATATGACATAAGTTGAACTCACGGTAAAAATTATTATTTATTTTTGGGTAATATTACTTTTAAGACTTTCCAGTTTCAATCCAAGGACAGACATTTGGGGCGAAAACCATATTTTGATTGAGTATGTAAAATAAATAGACCCTTTTTTTCGTTCTTTGATCCATCATGTAATTATCGAGTTATAAGTGGCGAAAAACTATGGTTTTTAGCCATATCACTTGATTGGGCGTGCAAAAGATTCGCCGAAGCGTCAAGATTAGCCTCATTTTAACCCATTTATGCCCAAAGGGTATTTTGATGCCCACCTGATTACCAATAATAATGGCTGAAAATGGATGAAAATATACCAAGGGTAATTGTACGGACGTAAACCTGAACAGGAATACTCTCCCCAAGTCTATTAAGGTCAACCTAACAATGAAAAATATCTTCACCTGCCGGGATTCAAACCCAAGCCCTCGTGATGAGAGGTCACAACTCAAACAACTACACCAAATCCTCCCACATTTCAAGTGAAGTTGTGGACGCAACCATCACAGTCGATGTACACTACCCGTCTAAAAGTTTAGTTCAACCTCCAAACCTCCAATTCGTAATAAATTGAGCAATCATTCAAATAATTTATCAAATTTGTTATTTTTTCAATTAATGTATCTGAAATCAGCAAAAAAAAATATTTTTCAAATGCTTAAATTACATATCCAGTGTATCCAACAAAATTGGAGTCCTTCAAAATATCCACCTTAAGATTCCTGTTCAGACACACGTATACATTTAGCATTTTTACGATAAATCCTTCGTTAGATAAAAACAATTTCAAGAGTTGTTGACGGCTGATATGATTTCAGGTATTCCGTAACTACTCCTCATTCCGTTTTTGACTTGTTGGTACGATGCAGGAAATAAACCATTAACTTTGTTTGCGTTTTGATGGCCAAGGAAACCATTAAACATTGATAAATATATTTTCTACCTGTTTAGAGATAATTTTCAAATTTGGAGGGATGAAATGAAGATTTCTTCAATATATAAAGTCAAGTTGTGAAGGATGTAAAAGATAAATATTACGGTCATTTACGATATGACTTGGCCGGTCGATGGAAGAATCGTGGACTGCGTCAAACCAATCCTAGGATAGATGACCGATGATGATGATGTACATACTGTCGAGAAACTATAGGAAGGGTATTATAAATAACCAGGATTATGTCTCACCAGGAGGTAGTGGAGGTTTCGTAGGTAGCTAAAAGGAAACTTTGCGTACATGCTGTGGAAGCTAGAACAGAAAAAGGCAACGAAGAGGACGGACGGATTAGCACGAGGTAGAATCGAGAGCGGAAAGAATTGGCCGAGGGAGAAACGAGGGTGGAATGAAGGAAAAGGAGGAGGGGCTATAATTGGGGGATTTCTTTCATAAAACGGTTTACGTCACGCGATTCTGAGGGTGGACGAGGGTCGAGGGAGAGAGGGAGGAGACGGATGGTGGGGGAAGCCAAGAGGATAGAGAGGCAAGGAAAGGGGATGGAGAAGTTACGAGGGAGGCTGAACAGTTTGTGGGTGGGTAGGCGTGCTGAGTGTCGGATCGGATGGGAAATTTAGAGCCGGGCATGTGTGTCCATGCGTGTCGTTAAAGGGCCTAATGGGTGCGGGGGAGGGAATTGGGGGCGGCAAGCGGCCATAAAGCCCGCGATAATTATGCATTCTTATTTTCACTGCTCGCGAGAAGTAGGTGTAGGGTGGGGAGGCTTGCCGTAACAGCGAGGCGGCGAGAATTCGTTCGAATGGCCGGGTGCACCTTGAAAAACTGAGTAGAAAGTGAGCGCAGGCCAGGTGGAAGGGGATAAGCGAAATTTTGGGGCATTAAAGGTAACCTAATACCGTGCGAGGGAAAATTTACGGAAACCGGCACTTTCGCCCTCCATGCGAAATGACGAAATATCAACATACTCATCGTAAAATGAAAAATAAAATAAAATTTCGATCACAGAAGCTTGCATAACACAGATATAGTGACAATTGGAGAAAAACAGTGTTGAACCATCAGCGGCTTCTAATGGCCTTTCCTCTTATTGGCCTGGGATAAGTAACCTCAAAGAGAACAGTGACTTTGGGATAATTTGCATTTGACACATTAATGCCGGATGTATATGCAGACTTCATAATGCGTAGTGGATGTACTAGTCAGAAGGAAAACACAAATATGTGTTTGGCTTTTCCTGGGGAAAAATAAACTATTTTTGATGAATGTAATTCATACTTCATGTACTTGCTGTATTTTTACCTCATGAGGGATCTTTGACGAGCTCTTAAAGCAATTTTCAATGCATTAAAGAAACTATATTTCTTTTTGTCTGGGCTTCCTAGCATGTCTCAAGACGAGACCCAAGCAGCAAATAATCCACCTTGTGTCTTCTTCTGGGAATTAATTGCAAAAACGTATATGATTAGTGAGATAGCTCTTCATGGAATGGGGGCATAAATTATACTTCGGAGATTAAGTTTTATACTTCGCAATTAAAAAGATAAAAAATACCAAAATGTGCAAAAAATCGTTATTTTCTTAGTTTTTATGATCAAGGTAATCTGTTATAAACTTGGATAAATATAAACGGTAACGATTTATATTTTGATGCTTTTGTAACCTAAGTTGGTATTTAGATTGGTCGTAGAATAAATTTTATTTTTAAGAAAAGTTTGTTTGTCCATAAAATATTTAGTAAAATAGGCTTACGTACCCTCTACGGTTGGTGGTTCCCGCGTGGAAATCTAGATGCACTATATCGTTACCTATGCCTGTTTTATTTCAGTGCAAAACAACACACCCTAGGACATCACATCCATTAAAGCCAACGAAAGGAATAGCATGAGATGTATGGAGTTAGGAGAGAAGATGGCTTATGTATGTACGTACATATAAAGAAGCAGTCCTATTCAATGATGAAGTGGATAGTTATCTCAAACGGATCGTTTAAGTTTTCGCAGGACATGCATATAATAAAGTGAAATAATTTTGAAGCACCAAGTCACCAATCAATTGTAAATTGATATAAAAATAAACACTTTTATTGAAAATTCAAAATACTTTTCCCGCGTACCTACTCTAATCCAGGAACACTAATTTCAAGACATAGTGATGAAAAGTTCACTAGCGCATAAGAAGAAAGATTCAGGCAGAGATATTTTTCATATTTACATTCAAGTTCAGCAGCCACGACCTATTTTGCTGGGATTCCTTTGTCCTCTCCAAACATACATCTTCGATTCCTTTTTGTGATTGGTCGCACATAGACATATTTATATCTGGATATATTTAGCTCTGAGGGCATTATTTGGGACCTCACAACAAAAAAATGCGTCAGCGGCACTCAGAAATAAATGGCAAATAAAAAAATAAACTACGGAGAACGATGGAGCTGTATTGGGAGGACGGACATTTTTATTTAAATAAAAAAAGACAAATCTAAATAGAACGAACAACGTCTCCCTCCACACCACCCATTTTGGTCACTAATCAACCGTTTGTAATGCGACCCAGATGAAAGAAAACGTTGGTGGTGGGGGTGAATGGAACGGGAACGGCGGGAAAAAAATTGAATGAGAGCTGTGAGCACTAAAGCGTAGAGCAGAAGCGGAGAGAGCTTTTGAATGCCGCCTCTCCGTGTCCAGCTCACTAAATGGCTGTGTCCGCCTCCAAAGCCCTGTTTTGTTCCCTCTGACCCATACCCTCACCCTCCCGGCCCACGCCGACCACTCGTCGTATTCCCCCCACACTACTTTTTCCGGGGGCAGGGCCGGAGTTTTTGGGAGGAGGGGAGGGAGGTAGGTGCATGAAATCAGACCAAATGCCATCGGCTTGGTATTTCAAAATAGATTTCCCCTCCAACCCCACGCTCTTTTCCCCCTCATTCCAGTCTCTCCCTTCCCTAGCAGAGCCGGCGAGTGACAATCCCATCTGTCTCTCCCCTTCCACTATCGCCGCATTCAACCCAGCAGCACTTTTCCCGCCAGAGGAGTTGAATGCCGCTGAATCATGGACGAACTGCCCGTGTCCCAGAACACTCGCTACCGTTAAAGGCGCGAAGCCAAAGGTAGTATGAAGTAGTTACGGAATCGTGGGAGTGCAAGGTCCTGGACTCTCTGCAGTCCTTCGACAGGAATGATAGCTTTGATCCATGATTGTAGACTTATCGAACCAATGTTTTCTTTGTCATTTATTTAAGGGCACACTATACTGTATGTATGTAAGTTTATACTTAATAAAAAATTAATAAAAGTAATGAATGGCACCGCATCAGCAAAATGCTTAGTGGATTGAAATTTTCGGTTAATCCAAATTCCTGGTTACCTTAGAAAATAAAGCCTTTTGGGAAACCGGAGGAAACAGGTAAACAAACTGGTCACTGCCCGACTGCCTAGGGTACATCGTCTCCAGAACTAATGACTAACTTATAGCCATGAATGCCACTTATAGCCATACCACTTCATTCTACAATTTTACAAAAAAATACAATTTTAATCATATTAAAGTTATTAAAGTATTTATTGATTTGAAAATGCAAAAACATACTGTTTCAGTGGTTTACCATTCGTCTTATAGGATAACGTATATTTCAGTGTATTACCATCCCCTGAAAGACATTTCTCGAAGCGAGAGAAAAAAATAATTTTATTCCTTGTTTTCATATTCTTCTTAAAACTAATTTTCCACTAAATATAATTGCCCAAAGTCTACTCTTGAAGTTGGTAGACCATGCCTTCATCCTCACATTGATGAACCAGATATTCAAAAGTCAAAACATGCGTCCCACTTCGACAAAGTTTGTGAATTGCAACATTTTTGTGAATATATTTATAGGGGTTTGGAAATGAAATTTGGGCCTCTGCGTTCCAATTGATCCCCAATTCTGTGTTAGGTGCATGTACTATATCGAGTTTTAGGAAGCTTTAGATATCTCATCTCCACAGAATTAGAGCAATACTCATGCGATGGAATATTAATAATGCTGTACGTTTGATTATCACATATGAAGTTTAAGGCCTAGACTGAGGTTCAAAGGGAAAATGAACGTTAAACATGACAGCACAAAGGCATGTAAATTCAAACAGAGACATAAACAGCTAACTGTGGAATCCTTTGCAATATTATTTTTTAAATAACAATTATATTAACAAACACAAGTTTTGCGCGTGGATATGAAGCTTATATAATTTCATTGGCTATTCAATGAATGCAAGGATTGTTATTGGCAGTTTTTATAGACAGAAAGAAACGGAGTCAGCGATGCAAGCATAAGCTAAAACTGTCATATACACCTCATAGGATAAAATTGAGCTAAATACGATTTAATTCCATTAGGTATTCGCAATGATATAATTAGCCGTTAATTTCATAGCCATAAATTTTCTCAAATAGGAATAAAATCTTCTTACAGTTTCACAAAATATCAACGGTTAAGCTGTTCCATTTAAAATTAAGAGTACGGAAATGAATATTCCATGGTCAAAATTCGTATGAAATACATAAAAGAGTAATTTTCAGATTTTAAACTATTTTCGTCAAGTAGTAGTTAACCTACACATATACTTGGGTATTCAACAAACGCTCGGTAATGTTTCTAGTTAGAAATTGTCGTACTATGGCTGATGTCTGCTAAAATATAATTATTTTTGTTGAGATACGCATCTGTTTAGCTGTTGCGAAACGCATAAGTTCGCAAAAGGTGAAAGATCGTTTCAACGTACCGCTAACGTGAACGAGACATCCACATCGAACTGGGGAGAGAACAAGTCTATTTATACTTCAACATGACTCAATGGCAGTGGACACAGAGTGGGGCTTGACAAATTATGCAGGGTATGTCACCCTTTCGTGGAACAGAATCCTAGTTGTGTTCCAGATCCACGCCGTTTGAATTCTAATGGACTTAAGGAAATCTATGTGAAGAGGTTAATGTGTTGCATCATTTCACATCGTTACGTGAACTCTACATTCTTTTTTATGTCCACGTGAGTTTAGGAGTACATGGTTTTTTTGTGAATAAATATCGATGCATTGTTCCATAGCTTATTTTGCAGTGCATGCATGAAATAACTGTCAAATCTAGAGATACTGTGAATTTATGGAAAAATTTCACGTTCTCATGGTCGGCGATTAACCGCAATCAGCCAAACATCCTCGAGTGGATTGCGTTGTATTCAGTATGTACAAATATAGTATGTAATTAGTAAATTAAAGAGAAGATTTTTATTTGAGTCTCATTTCAAAAAGCCAGATAATATTGATTTAAATAGGAATACCTATTTAGACCCAATATAGATGAATCAAAAAATGTGTCAAGTTACAAATTTTGGTGTAGGGTCACTACCCATTATAATATCCGGAATTCTGATATTGAAAGAGGGACACAGGTAAAAATCAGTATGTCGGTATATTGAAACTGCGTGAGTCTTTGAACTCAATTAGGCTGCAATATTTGTAAATGTATTTCCTAAAGTACATTTGAGATCGAGTGGCAAGATGAGAATGACATGGCAGCAACCAAATTATACATACCGTAAAATTATATCAGAAGCACATGTGTACCCAACACAACGTAACGATAAGAAAAACAATCAAATTAATAAGATCAGTTTCTTAACTTAATAAAATCAATCAGCTTAATAAGATACAGATTTCCATCGGTACCAATATTAAAGGAATTAAGGGACCATAATTTAGTAATTTTGAAAAACTTGCGCCAATATGTAGCATTTTTCATTATCATTAGAGCATTTGGCATACGCGGTTGAATGAATGAAACCTTTTATGATATTGCTTGCAATTTAAGGAACAGAAAATTTGCTAAATCAAGGGTAGATAAACTGAGAGAGAACTGAGATGATTTGTGAAATTATGGATAGATGAATAATTTTTGCGAGTAGGAATTTCTCATGGAAACAAAAAATAGCAGGCGATAATTAGATGTCGGAATTAACCCACCCTTTACAAATTATTGCGTCAGGTAACTGATTCATTGGACAATTAGGGTGGATGCGGTGAATGGTGGACAGACGGATTTTCAAGTGCGTAAAATTCAACCAGACGCTGGTAAAGATCTCTGCCATCGTAAAATATTTACATCTGCCTGGGTTCAAAACCAGAGCCTCAGACTTTTAGCCAATACTTTTGCTAGGTAACCAACTTGATGCTCTACCAATTCCATTTCCATCAACTAATGTATTTGATTGAAAATAGAAATAATTTAATAAAAATACATAATTCCTTCTATGATAATTTCATATTTCATAAAAATCATGCTACGTGAATAGACTGGTTCTCAGTTTTTACCGTAAATCAAGAGAATTTAGGATATGGCAAATGCAATCACAGAATTAAAAATAGTTCTCGGGAAAGGAAACACGGAACGTGTAATGGAATATGTCAGTCCAGCGACGCTAAGGGCCTGAAAGCACTTAATGCGTGCTAATCAATGAGGCATTCCTTTGACGGCCTGCCAATATATTTTTCGCTGCCCTTAATTTCTACTCAGACAGACAGCAAGGGCCAAATGGACAACGAACACCCATTAGTCCATTCAAATAGAAGCGGGTGAGCAGACAGGATATGAGCCAAAAGGAAATGAAGTGGGAATTTGGGGTCCATAGAGGAAATTGAAGAGACGCTCTAAATGGAGGGCTTTACAAAATTACTTCAATATTAAGGGCAATTTTATGCCATGAAGTTAAAAATAACATGAAATTTACTTTAATACCCATAATGAATGAGATAAAAATCATTACGTAACCATCAATTCAGCGCCACACAGCGTAACTTAGTTTGGTATATAGATGGGATTTTAATTCTTCGCATACACCCTTTTCAATTTCGACACCTTTGTGATAAAAAATGAGTTTAATATCTGATGAAAATGAAATTTGATTACTTAAAAAATATGACCTGATAAATTTAATAATTATAGATGCCAAAAATTGAGGTCATTTCCATTTATTCATCGTACATAAAAATCGAAAATGATTTACAATAAAAGTTTATAACATTTTGACTGAAGTGCCCACAGTTATTTATTGCAGTTAGCTAAAAAGCCTAAAGTGATTAATTTTCTCTTAAATTATCCAAATAATTCAATAGATCTATCTTCTACGAAGATGATAATTAAAAAATCTGAATTATGTTTGGCGGAAATTTATGTAGTAAAATAAAAAAAATATTTATTTTTAATCGTACATAAAAATTCTTCATGCCATCGTAAAACACTTTTTTTCTCCTCTTTGCAATTCAAAATCCGTTGATTATTGATTAATGTCCAACACATTTTTTCAAAACATGTAGTTATTAAAAACCTCACCAAATATGTTGCGAAGAATCTGATAGGGAAATAATACTGCGCCGCAATCAGGTTTGAAAACTAAATTTCCCGGAGCACACCAAATCAAACCTGCCGATGACTTTCGAGACGAGAACACTCGACTAATCTCTCACGGCTATACAAATCTGTGCCCTTGGATAAGGGGTTACATGCGTTTAAAAACGGCGAAAAATGTTAGAGAGTGACAAAGGGTTCAAGGGAAGCACCGAATCAAATTTTCACGCGCGGGGTTTGGGGTGGGAACGAAGAAAAATTATGTCGAAATGGATTGCGAGCGATGCGGAGAGCATTCGGTGCTTGGGGAGGGGTTGGAGGGAAAAGGAGACGGTTGGGGACAGGGGGAGGGACCATTTTGTATGGGAGGGGGGCGAGGTGAAGTGGTAGGGAAGATTTGTGAATGCATTGTGAACGGGAAAAGGGTGGGGAGAGGAAGAAAAAAAGGGGCAGCCCGGGGAAAAAGTAATGGCCTGAAAATAGGCATTCATTTTATTCGGCAATTTCGGTGGATGAATTGCACGCATTAATTCCTCACGGACCACCCTTTCGATCGCTCCCCCAACCCCACTGCTTCCCCCACCCGAACCAACCACAAACTCCCTTTCCTCTCACCCCCTCCTGGACAGCATTTCCCAATCACCCGTTTCGCGTTCCGAAACCCTTGAAAAACCATCTCTGATCTGGAAGGGAAAATCAGACCATGATTTCCAATCCACGCAATCCTCCATCTCACAATAAGACGCATGGAGCTACTCTTAATAATCTCATGCTAGAAATAAAGACAAGCATCCCCTGTAAGCAATGGCATGGATGAACTTGGGTGTAAGTAAAGGTTGCATACGCTGCCAAAGTCCAATGACCATCGGAAACAAAATATTGAACGGGAAGATTGAGGTCTGATTGATTAATATCATAGTTGGGTCAAATAGCAGATTTATCGAATTTGAATATCGAATACGAATATTAATTAGCGTTTACTCATAGAAGTTTACTGCTATGACAGCCGTAAGATTAGCGATATATCGTTATTGCTACTGCTATTTTTTTATTTATTTGTTTTCCATTACCACCGAAAACAGCACGGTATTTAACGATTAACAGCAGACGAGCACACACATCCATGTCCTGAGTGGAGAAAAATCCACTCAGGTGGGAATCGAACCCGCGACCCTTAGGTTAGCAGGCAAGGACAACCACGCCGCCAGCGGCCGACATAATGGTAAAATACTCGAATAAGCAAATTCATTGCAGCTTGTCTTAAACTGTGGTATCTGAAGATATGATCTCACGACAACATGTGTACAAAGTAAACAAAGAAGTACAGAAATAACAAACCTCCGAGTTAATCTCAAACTTATACGCTATCGTGATTTAACATTCACAAACATCAATCTTTCTTACGTTGGTATATAGAATACATACATTTAAGTCTTTAAATTTAGTGTCAAAAATGTATACAATGTTTCAACAGTTTTATGTAAATTCTTTTGTCTAACAACCAAATGTCTAAAATAATGACATTTCAAAAATTAGCATGTGTTCTGCCGTTTTTGTGACGTTCACGAAATTTTTCTGAAATGATATATCTACACATGCTTCTTACTATGCCAGTCAACGTACTTTTCCCCTCAAAGATTATTTTAACCCAGGTGTTAGACGGATATTCAGAGCCTATTTGTGGGAAGTTTATCTGAAGAGGAGTTTCAAGAAAGAACCTTGCTTTATGGCTGAACTTATAAATTATAGTGCACATAATACGAATACTACTTGAATTTTCGTGAATAAACATGAAATATGGTACTATCACGCCAACACCGAAGTAGAAATCTAGACTAGCCCTTCAGTGAGAATTTGAGATTATACTGTGAGGTATCAGGCAAATCTTTCTCATCAATAGGGCACATAGTCCCGCACAACTGGACATATATTCCAAAGCAGTTCAATTTCCTTTACAAGGATCTTCAGTCCTATCAAGGGCAACATCTCGGGGTTCCCATCATGTAGGAGTGGTTTTTCACGGACTCGCATAACCAATGAAAACCTCTCATCCTCGTGACCTCATACGCTTCCTCCCAGGAGTCACCTCTGCCTTTACCCCACCTCAAATCCCAACCCTGCTATTGGCCAACCGATGGCCACTAAACATTTTCTCCACTTCCAGCAAGATGGTCCTATCCTACTCCAGCAGACCCTGAAAATCCCCCCAAGATTCCATAACCAGTAGGGACCTGAGGACCGATTTATGAGACACAAAAAGGCTCCGAACAAAAGGGCTCGTGGGGCCTTTCGGACGGAATTTGTGTGATTGGACGGCGGGTAGGAAACAAACGGAAAAGATTACCCTTGCGGGGACATCGAAGGAATTGGGGACGCGACCCTTGAACGTCACGACACCATTAAGTAACGGAAGCAAAAGATATGGCGATACAAAGGTCCACTGCGGTTATTGTCGGCCTTCGAACGTTATTACCACCACGGGACCTCCGGCATTTTGGATGCCGACGAACATACGAATGCGACGCAGGGCAAAACTATTCTTGCAATAGAGTTCGGCGATCTCCTCTGTGAGCGGTTATGCGAGGAGATCTCGGCAATGCCGAATTTGAATTTCGAGGAAATATATGACATTTCGGTCTTGGCACATGTGAGGTCGAAATGGGGCGTGCTATATGGAACGGTAAAGATGCGTTCTGTGTCCACAGTAGAGGCTGAGGTTCATACCTTATTCCAGGAAGTTTTCACGTGTTACACAGAACACCTTCATTCAAATCTTAATTTAGTTCCAAATAGGAAATTGCACTTGTGGCCTAACATACAATGATCTTAATATATGATCATTGGTTTCCTTATGGGTGGTCCCTATCTGCTACCCCAAAGCATGTTATCTATTGCTTTCCTTCCAATTCAATCCAAAATTTCTGCATTATTCCCTTCCTAAATAATTCATATTTTCTATTTGTGCTCAACATGCTCAGAACATCTGCGTTTCACCCGTATTTCGGAGTCACCTTATTTTTAAATATTCTTTTCGGCATATGCAAACGAAAAAATAAAGGGTTCAAATTTATTATCTTATTTTAACTTTAAAATTATTCAGAGTTGGTTATCGTGAATAAATGCTATTTCTGCTTAGTACTTCAGAATTTTTAAGTCCCCATATTATTCCTAAACTCTATCCAATTGTTTTTTCTACATTTCTTTAGTTTACAAAGAAGTTTACGGACTATATATTTATATTTGCCTACAAATTTTCTCTCAATGTATATTTACCCGCTATTCATACCTGCATGTGTTTACATCGAATGTGATATGAGGTATCTGTATATTCTGATGTTTTTTTCTCGATCTTACTCCTTCTAAGATCTCCCAAAACGTTTTAAACACCTTCGAACGATCTTATACAATTTCACGAACACCATTTGACCTAGCTTTTGTAATAATTTTGAAATCGCATTCAAGTATTGAAATAATGGTGCCTACTCAAATGTAAATACGATTTTTCATCAATGATATGTATACATATATGACATTAGATATTTTTAATCAAAATATTTTCCACAAATAGGTGTGAACTTGGGTGATGACGTTTTCTCTAGGCATGGATTCAGGTTACAAGACGCAATACAACCAATGGTGTTAGAGTACCAATACCAGGAAAAACGACGACTGCTGTTATTCAAAGAAGGTCCTGCGAATGCTCACAGATCTGAATGACATTTGTAACGCAAAGAATTCTTCCTCTATTCCTTCGCTCTAGGTCAAATGCACCTGTGCCCATTGCGACCCGCACTGGACACTGCTGCAGATGAAATGATCGTGACTTGTACTAAGCAAAAAATACTTTTCTTTGGCAAAAGAAGTTTCAATTCTCATTTTAGCATTGCTACAAAATCAGATAGGCTAAGAAAAACTTTTATTTTTGAAAATATGGCGACTATTTTAAATTGTCAGATTTTCATAGCATATTAAATTAAATTGAACGTATTATATTAATACATACCATTGACGGGTGGAAGTATTGAGGAATCTATCAAGAAAACTTCCAATGTTTCATTGCTGCAAAAATATTTTATCATAATATATAACATAAATTCCCCTTTGGCAGGGAGCGAAGGATAAGCTAATACCTTTTCGTCCGGGAGATTTTCAATATAAAGTGAAAACAAACTATTATTTATAATAATTAATATAGTTTAGCAGGGTACTCATTTGATCTCATAAACAATGTAGCGCTGATTTTACTTTAACTAGAAGCCTAAAAGATGTGGATGAAAGACTTGGTCTAGTGAAATCGTCAACTGACCCTCGATGAAACCTTTTCAGAAAAATGAAAGGTCGCTGGGGATCGATAATTACAGATCCAGCCTTTCAACACCCAAATATCGCACAAATCGATCCAAAATAGTCTGGACACGTCTGATCAAAACCTTTGCTCAGAGGCCCGAGGAGAAAAAAAATGTATACAACGCTTTCAGAAATTGTCCAAAGTTTTTATTATTAATCAAAATGCAAGGCCTCTCCTTAGGGGTTGGAAAGAGGTGAGAAAAATGAGGGGAGAAAATGAACGGTCCCATCCGGTAATGGAAACGCCTTATTGGGGTGAGGCGATGGTGCCAAGAAGGGCACTGGCTCGTAAGGGATGTTTGAGAGTTGGATGGGGGGAGGTCAAATAGGGCAAAGGCTTGAGGAGGAGAGGGGGGGGGTGGAAGATGGACCCGAGGGCGGGACGGTATAATGGCGTTTCTGGATATCGGTTATTGGAGGATAATGCTGGAGAGGTAGACATTAAGGGTTCCAGGGTAGCAGATATAATATAGGATATAGTCAGCCGGCAAGTAACTTTCGCTGGTTTCGGGACAACACTGGGGGATTCATTTCCGTGCATGCTAGATTATCAATCTGGAGCGCCTCTCTTTAAGTAAAATCGGATCGTAGAAAAATGCTGTCTCATTTGACTAAGGATAATGGTTTTGCGTTGGTAACCAATGCTGCATTTATTATTTTTTTGGGAAAAAAATATCGATGTAATTTAGAGTCAATGGCTGTTCACAATTTAAGAAACCAAATCATAGGTACGGTTAATAACGATGCCATTGCTGATGATTCCTATACACCATAGATACTTTATTTTGAATGCTAAAGAAACAAAGAGTAAAACCGTTTCGCTTGTTTCTCACCATTGAATACGGAAGCTGCTATAACCGAAGAAAATAAATACCCTTAGGCGTTATGTTGCCCTGATAACGACACTGTAACCGTCGAAACCGCGGTAGGTTCTTGCAATAAAAGGTGTGGAATATACCAAATCATTTTTATTTCCAAGTTGCTATAAAAGTTTCCGACACGGATAGTTTATGCATTAATCGAAGAAAAGGAAATCGAGAAGGCGTTTCCACATTGAATTGAGTGTTTCCTCCATCGAGCATATTTTGAGTTAAAGGTTTGATTTTGTCCTATTCTATTCCAAAGACTGAAAAGTCATTGAGTAATGGTATAAATATATCTACTTGTGTAATTTTAGGCTAGGTTTTGTACGATGCTTTTATATAAGAATTGCTGTACTAGATGATTATCTATCCATCAAAATTAAAGTTCGAACTAAAACTAATGTCAGCACAAAGGTAATCGCCGACAATATTTTCAGCTACAAATTTGCTAGTTCACCTCCTGGAAGCACTCATTACAAGAAATTAGGTGAAAAGAATACTCACCAGTCCGTAGCTTATCCAATCCAATACCACTTCATTCTTGCAGTAATGGTCACCAGCTGAAAAGGCAATAAAAATTCGTTAAATGGCAGGAATTTTGGCCCAAAAATGTTAATAGTAACTTTGGCTAAATTTCAAGTTTTTAGATATCATGGAGGCCCAAAGAACATTAGATAAATAAAGGGCTCTTTTAAAAATATATCTATTAACTCAGAAGGCTACTATTAGCGTAAAGCAGTGGACCGAAAAGTATATAAAGTTGCTGGTAAAAATGACATTCACATACTCAAATGCTTTAGTTCTTCGAAAATTTTGAAAAAATTAAACACCAAAGAGAATCAGCAACTCTGGGTAGGGGGACCACAAAATAAACTTAATCTTAATACTTCAATGTGTTACATTAGATTTTCCAAGTAAATAGGAAATATAACTGCTTTCCAGACATGCAAACTCACAATGCCATGTAGTTTAGAATTTCTGTAAAAGTAAAATAATGATTGGTGTATGCAAATTTTCCTTCGTCTTTCCATGATGAGACTATGTATCAAATGTCATCATTATTTCACAGGGTAATCATTGACTGTGTTTTTACGCTACATGAATAACAATAGACAGTCAAAATACCGAGGGTATTATATTAAAAAAAATAAAACATGATGTAAAAAAGTGAATGATTTTATTTTTTAGTGATCTCTAAGTATTGATTACTAGATGAATTTTGATGGGATGAATTGGCTACTGGAGACTATATGAGAGCATAGATATTCTCCTCATCAGCGAACCTACTTGTGTGTTGAGCATTGTCTGAGTAAAATAGTTTTGTACTCCGGGTATCGAAACAGAAACCTTTGGCTTTTCGACTTTCGGGATCATAGGTTTCAGGCAGCGCGGTTACCTTTTCGATGACTCTGCGAGCCAAAGGTCATTGGTTTCATTCCCGGCCCAGGAAACCTTTTTCCTCCGGCAATACATTTTCTTGCCGTGCATTACGGCGAAATAAAATCTTACAACAAACCTGCAAACGGATGGGCAACATAAAACCCAATCTCAATTTATATACCACGTTTATGAGGGGCAGATTGGTATAGTGGTTGGATCGGAGGTCTCACACCTAAGGGCCCGGGTTTGAATCCTAGGAACGGAAGATATTTTATATTGTTGAGCCGGTCCTCCTTCCATGCTTTGAGGAGATTATTCGAGGTCAGTAGGCACTCCGTCCGTCTGATGGAACACGAAGTTCGTCTTGGCGCATTTTGTTAAGAAACACGCCAAATTTACATCTACCCTCTCATCATAATGTTACAATGTAATCTATAAATGTTATTTACTATGTAATATTGTTATTCAAATCCAGGTTTTTCCTTTTCTGTTTATTACTGTCAAATGTTTTGTAAAATTTAACATAAGGTGTTCCTTAATTTTGTAAAATTGTACAATCGTATCACTGGCTACTTTTATTGAGTTACTTTATCCATTTATTTAGTTATTTACTTACTTTATCCTTCCGCAGTAGTTAATCTCTGAAAGGGTTAATTGTGATGTCACTTCTTTTACTGTATCATTCTCTTCTGATTGTATGCATTTAGTTAGGCAAGTACTTAATTCTGTTTTCACTGCAGAGTCAAATTGTGTAAAATGATTTATGTTCCATACGACAAGGTCCTAGAGCAATAAACTTTATTATTATCATTGTTATCATACTCTTCCATTTCAATACGAGAGCATTCCCTCCTGGTCTGTTGCACCTAGTGGTGTCATTGCAGACTTAAAAACATATTGGTATTCGGTGAGATCTCAACAACTCCGCGCAGAATACAGCTAAAGCCTTTGTGAATAAAAAATCCTCAGCCTTTTCTTTGGTCACCTTTTGATTCAGATAAAAAAATCAACTGACTACATACTTACTAAAATTCTTGCTCTTACATCTCAAAGATGAAATTATCCGCGCACGGATCAGCTCACATTGGGCTCTAAAAACTACGTCATTGGAGCTCGGAAACCAACTAGAGCGTGATGAGCACAAAAGGCTGCTTTGGCGGATGGGTATTTTTTTTGCGAACACTTCCAGAGGGCCATTCAAACTATCCCTCACTCGTGTCAGCCATTCAGGGGATTACTTGGGAGGTACCTACTCTCTGCTACTAAGCGTATAAGAGGCGTAGAAGTTCCGGTCTATGCATGCAACGCGTTAGGAAGAAATAAGGAAGTGTAGTAACTTGCCTTGGCGTCACCATTTCCCCTAACCCTTGCGGAAACCTTCACACCAAGGTGTACGTGTCACCATAACCGTGCAGGTGATGCTTCCTATTCCGATGCCCCGCATTGAAGGTAAGGGTTCCGAGTGAGACCCTTCTGGTGCTGCAAGAGGATACTAGGGAAGAGGCAGTAAAATTCCTCGCCACGACAATGTAGCGTCGTAAAAAAATCTCTCCTCCAAAGACCGATCCCCTTCCTCTCCGCTGTGCAAACACTGTCCACCGTCCATACCATCATTACCAACCCTTTCTTGCCTGGCTCCTTAAGTTGATTCCACCTCCTCACTTCACTGCCTGCCTAGCAAGGCGACTCCGAGCTCTCCTCACAGAACTGCCATTTCTTATCGCTCAACGGATCTCGATAAATCTTTATACCATACCAGAGATATTGCTTCCCTCTACTTCTCTTCAGCCCAACTCCACCTCTTTTCTGAATTGCGAGACGGTCACTACAGCCAACGCCCAAAAATGTGTTAGGTCGCTCCTCCGAGCCGGAGCGAAGGTTTATTTCTTCCCAGCCTTATCGAAAACGGCTGCGTTCTCCGGAGATACGAGACCTTCTGGAAGTTAGTTATTTTCCGGGTTCAGTTACCCTCGAGGGAAATGACATTGGTATTTTCCTTGGTAAGCATCTCCGTAGCGTTATTCTCTAAATATCTCCATTATCTACACCAATGTGCAACAACACAAAACTTTATTGAAAGCTGATCTGATATTGTAAGTGAATGGGGACATAGTTTCAAGATATTAAAGAAATATTTCTAGTTTAATTTTTACACGAGGAATAATTTCCTTATTGCCTTTATGATTAGCAAGTCATTATCAGCGTAAAGGTAGGTACTTCGGATGGTTTGTCATGAGATAACATTGAATTTACTTCAGCAAGAGAAAAATTTACGACTCTGGTCAAGAGGAAAATTTTGAAGGTATCACTTAGAATGCGTGTTCCCAGACTGAAGGACAAACACTTCATGGTTTAATTCACTTAAAATGAGTATCAGAGGAACATTTATACTGAAATTGTCCAGGTGATATGAAATTAGGGCAAAGAAAGCATGTCGCAAAAATTTTTGCCTGAAAGAAAAGGTGGGAAGAATAAGGGCTTATATTTCCATTCTCACCTCTTCCCCTTCATCACTCGTTGCCAATACATCTTGTCTTCTTCCTAAATTCTTGCTTCTCCTTCCCGCTAAATATTCCCACCCGTTTGCTTCCTTTAAAGGACACTAAGAAAACCTTTCCTAGCCTCACCAATCTTCCCTCACCCCGCTTCCCTTCGACTGCTACCAGCCCCCATACTCTCAATCCTTACCTTTCCCTCACTCACCCCTTCCCCCAACCCATAAACCCTTACTCTCACACACCCCTGCAACCATTCCTCAACCCCTTTACCCGGTGACAACTTTCTCCCAAGCTGACGGTTTTAACGTTGCAAAAAAAATATCAAGGGTGAGGGATGAGGAGGCTGTGGAAGAAAAAGGGGTGAGCGAGACATGTGTAAAGGTCGTGGAGAGCAGGGGGTTTTGGAGAGGTGAAGGAAGGGGTTGAATGTGGCGTCACAGGAGCGTATGTGGCCGGGGGAGGAAGTTCGAAAGAGAGGGGGTGGGAGGCGGGTAAAAAATATGGAGTAACTTTCATATGAAAGAGTTTTTAGGGTGGGATCTCCCAACCTCTTCCCCTTACCTCCACTTAAAGGGGATGCTATTTTTCGGCCGGGACCAGGGTTAGAAGGGCCTGGTAAAAATATTATGGCGACGGAGAAGGAGATATGAGCGATAGGAAGGTTGGGTGCTTGGGACACGGAGAAGGAAGTTAGTACGGAGACGTAAAGAAAAATGCACCATTTTTAGGGGGGTGGGATGAAGGAACACAGCTTTTCCCGACGGAAGTTTTCGGAAATGTTCCAAGAAGTAGACGAGGAGAAATTTTTACGCCGCTCGCTAAACTCTGCGTATATCCGGGGCGGAGCAAAAACTCGTAAGCGATTGCTATTTGCTTTCAATTACGGCGAACCACGGTCAAACCCGGGATAAGTTTTTACGGCTTTGTACCTGCACCAATTAGGAGAGTCAAGGAAATGTGGTCAATCCCCTTTTGAACTCCACTGGAATCCGTGAAAAAATTCTACTCTTCTTGGGAAAACGTCTTTGTAAATAAAATGTAAATAACGTGACAAATAAAAATTAAGTGATATTTCTACGAGCAAAATATCAATGGTCAAAGCGATTGCGCTTCAGAAATTACTTGAGATAGGGGATAAATATTATTAACTAATTTTTTTGTACAATGTAGAATATGATAATTAAAAAGAATAATTTTAGCATTATTAGAATTGAAAAAAATTTGTAAATGTAAGAAATAAGGAAAATAATTTTAGCAGCAAACTTCATGAATACTTCTTATTACTAAGTAAATATGAATCACACCTTGATATTGACTGATTACCTATCACTAGATTTGTGCACGCAGGTAGCATGAAATTAGTGCAAAGTGCTACTTTAGCGAATAGTAGGTATATATAGACCTATCCTTGTGTAACTTGACATATTACTTACCGATATCACGGTCGTTATATTGTTATCATTTCACAAAGATCTTTTTCCTTTCCTTCCAATTTCATGCTTGCCGTCGCTAAAATAAGCAGCTATACATATGAGGTTGTTAAGGAAATGCTTGCTGCTAGAGAAATCGTTCTGGATAAAATCATTTATCAAGCCAAAATGTTTTCGATACTATAAGAGACAGATATTACAAGACATTGAGAATTGAATGGAAATTGACACCAGAAATTATTCTGTCATGCGAAAATATATAGTGTCCATCCCTTTAAATCTTGCAAAATGGAAAATTGAAATTTTTGGAATACCCTAAGAAAAGCAAATAACAAGAGTTTAGTTAATGGTACTTTAAGGAAAAAAATACTCGCAAGAGGGAAATTGTAGATATCATATTATGTGAGGCTTGTTACCATGTGAGAATGATATTTGTAATAAGGTAAAGAAAAAATGACTGCTCTCTACTAGTATTCACTCATTAAGGTTCACGATTTTTTACCCTTAAAACGGTTATTGTAAAATACGTTTAAACGCTCACAATTTAATTTTCCTAATATTACTATAATGTAAAAGGTAAAATCATTCCACGAACCAAGCATGTGTTCTTCAGCGATGCTGAGATCGAAAGGTAAAAATGTGCGATTGTTTTTGGGTGCGGAATACAATTACTTGCACATTTATTATAATTAAAGTCCACAACTACAAAGATCATTAGCATATGAATATTTATTGGGAGTATACCAAAGAAGGATTAATTAATATATTTTGATTGGTTATTGAACTAATACACATATGGAATAGAGATATACAAGGAAGATAAGTAGTAATCCCAATGAAAGTAGAATTGTCAAGCATTTCAATTCAATTCTTACACAGTGTACTTTCTAATTAATAATCAATAAATTTAGTAACCACTATTAGTAGGAAGTTTTACGAGCCGTATGATTTATATAGAATAAATTGGTCCGCAAACAACGCACATACATACTTCAATTATGAAAACTGCTCATAGGTCAACTAGGGTGCTTAAATACAGAAACGTATCCCGAAAAGATAAAAAATCTGCTGATTATTGGTACCTACGCTACTGTGTGAGTCCTGAAACTACTTTGACCGCTAAATGTAGAAGATAAGCGATGGTTGAGTAGTGGTAACGCATCCCACCCTACGGGCATGATTTTTATGTATTTCACCAAAATAAATCATAAGTGTATATGCTTCCGGCATGGTCTACTTTAGTGATAAGAACGATCAGTACTGCTAGAGATACGTAGTATGTGAAATCACGCTAAAGCTGCTGAAGTTATTCTATTGGATATTTATAAAAAAAATAATTTAAAATAAAAATAAACGAAAAATGAAGAAATTTAAACTTTGTGCTTTCACATGAAATATTTATTTCAGTGATGATGAATTCAGAGTGACCTGATGATGAGGTCTTACGTCGAACCAATGGTCGTGTGAAATAAATATTTCATGTGAAAGCACAAAGTTTAAACTTCTTCATTTTTCAAAATGAATCGCTTTCATCAAGTTACGCGTCAAACCATCAAAAATAAACGAAATTTGGAGCAAAATCATATTAGTATAAAATTAGATAAGTAGAAAAAACTAGAATATTTAACTCAAAGAAATTTATATATGGAATAATTTTCTTTTGTTCTCGCTTCAAGTTTGGGTCAAATGCGTGGGATCATGGCACGTTTATGACAGCACATTCCGTGCTAGTATTCATTTCCGCTTCTTGGAATAGAGTGAGGGAGACCTGGAGGGGATGTCAGTACCTGAGCTCCAATGGAACGGTTTGTTTTCCTTCACGTCCGTTGGAGGATAAATATATATTCCCTCTTTACCCCAAATCCCCTCCCTATCTCCGTACCACGCGACTTCCGACCCCGTGCCTTAAATCTTCAGCCTGTGCCAAAAACCCCACGAAGTAGACAGAACTTCCACATCTCCAGGGTGATTGGTTGAGTCTCACCAACCCACTAACATCCGACCTTTCCGCCTCTATTTTGCATCACTTCAACGAAAAAATACCTATCCTTTAAGTCCTCTACGTTGTCACTATTTCGCAACTATAACGCAAAGCCATCGTTACATTCTGCTTTTGAATACTGGCGATGATTCAATGACCTTATTAATACTTCGTAAGTGCTATGCAACGGCTAAGTAGTGATGAGATCGGTTATAGCACGAACCGAGAAGAGACTGCCGAAGTAGCCAGATCGTTAACTCAACAAAAAATTCGATTTCTTCCTCAAGCATGGCTATTGTGTTTTCCATTGTTTCACGTTAAGATTAAACTATACAGGGTAAACAAAATAGTAGGACAGCATAATGACGAACTCAATATGGGTGTACGGAAGTACGTGGTCACTCTGCGTTACGGTTTTTTTGTGATAATGTAGGGACCTCATGTGGTAGCAAAGCAAAACAGATACAGGAGCTCCAACTACTAATGTTATACCGCACCGTCAACTAAACTTATAACAGACGATAAACACATCATCTGTCCCCCATAATGGACGCAAACTAGCAATGCTTCGATTACCAACCCATAGAGTTACCACGATCGCCGGCCTCCAAATACACCATGTTATCGCAACGGTTGCGCGATGGCTTGCGTGAAGCAACGAATTTGTAACGATAACGCAACGTTCGCGTCTCAATCATCGCGTCACGTGAACCTCACGAGCGTGCTACGTCGGTGTATGCTTACCCTATCACTGCGCATGGTGCATTCGTGGCTTGGAAAGGGTACCGTGGCGAAGATAGGAAAGCATTGCGAGGAGAAACCCTTTTTTCCACCTCCTCCTTGACTCCTGTTCACGTCACGATTCCCCCACCCTTTTTACCGGCACCCTCACCCCAATAGGGTGATGCCTGCTGACTCATCGCTGATCCGTAAAGGGAATGGAGGAAAAATAATAAAGTCTGTTAGGGGTGTTTTTTCCCCCGGGGGCGTCGGAAGACGTGGAATGAGATGTGGTCGCGGACAGGGAGAGAGAAAGAGGAAAGGCGGAGTTGGGGAGCTAGTCGGCTGGGAGGAAGGCCGAAGTAGGAATGAAGAGGTGCGAAGAGAAGCAGAAGAAGTCCACGAAGGGAACGAGGAATTGGTGAAGTCTAAAGGGGATGCAAGCCAGAGGGAGATATAGAACTGAGAGGGGAGGAAATAAAGAGTAGTATTCGGTCGTTGGGCATTGTTAAGACGTCGTGGGTCGGAAAAGTAAGGGATGAGAAGGATCAATTATTTAAATAACGGATGTGAAGCTGAAGCAAAGGGAAAGGGCAAAATTCTTGCTGTCGGAAAGGTGAGAGAAAGAGAAGGGAATGAAGAAAATAAGCCTTTGGCAACGAAATTACTTAGGGTGGGGTCGCGAGCCACGTACATCACTCTCTGTGAGGGAGAGTATGGAAACGAAAATTTTACCCTCATGTGGCTAAGATTTGATATAATAAGGGAAGGTACACTGAATAATATCCTGAAGATGAAAACACAATAAATGAGCCCATTCCAATCACATTCGGTCGTGGAGAAAAAAAATAAGAAGTAAAACTTTGAAACAAATAATTTAATCTACAACTGAATATATTTTACATAAATCCTGATATAACCGTTTCAGCAAGACTGTAGATCAAGTACGGATAATAACGTTTTCAAACCATGTCCGCCTACTCGTTGATAGCATTATATTTGCATTGGAAGGATTAAGTTTTTGAAGAATAACGCACGTCAAGAATTAACGCTTAGTAACGCAAGCTTGATTTGTCGAGTCAAAATAGTTTTATCAGATATCTCATGCTGTAAAGAGTTTTAGTCATTCGCTGAAAAATATAAGAATACTAGTTACATAATAGAAGAATAATAGCATTAAAGGATACGAAAGTTTAAAAAAACTCAAATAAATTGTATTCAAGCCCAAAATCCAACTACGTAATATTATACGCAGTGTTAAAGGACGCGATGAACTGGAAACAGAGGGGGTCTACGACATTAAATGCCAAACTTGCCATAAAGTATATATTGGTGGGCCGCAACATCAAAACCAGGTGTAAGGAACATCTCGCTGCCATTAGACTCCAGAACCCTTAATGCTCAGCATTCGCCGAACACGCCGCTAATGGACACACGATAGATATCCCCGGCGTGAAGGTCTCATCCAAAGACAAACATTACCGAACTCGCGTCATTCAAGAGGGGATAGAGATTCAGAAAAACAAGAACAATTTTAACAGGTACCAAGGGCAGAATATAAGTAATTCATGGCTTCCTGTATTCAGATCCGTAATGTTCGAGAATAATAACCCCATCCCTTCCACCCTTCACCCCACCTACCCAAACCCATATAAATACCCGATAGATTTGCTGAGACACCATTACCCAGAAGATTCCTCCAGCAGCAGAGGGGAAACTTTGGTAGACAACCACGTATCCACGGAGAAATCCCCAAAAACTATATCATTCAGAAGATATGGACCGCAAAATATTTAATCAATTGATAAATATTTGGTATTATGCATGGATCATGTACTATGCTACAGAAAATAAGAAATCTCCCACATTCGTCCTCATTATTACCTCTCTTTCATTGGAAAGACCCGTTAAGAGAGGGTCGTGACACGTTCCCACAATACATCACGATTTTAGCATTTTGTTTCATAAAATCAGATGGGTCGTAACTACATATGCTGATAAATTAGCATTATGTTATCTCCGAAAAGAAGTAGTAAGAAATAGTATAAGGAGGTAGTCTGCGACTGTGCAACGTTCTGATCAATCATTTATGATATGGACACTAGATCAAATTGATGTAAATATATGGTCTAATTTGTATCAATGTGTTACACTCGTGTTTACATATGTTTTTGATATAGCTGAAAAATTGATTATGTTTGAATGCAAATATTTTTAACCTAAGATATTATGTGGTGCTATAATAATAACTCCGGGAACTTACACGTGATTTTTAGCATTTTCCGAAAATATCACTGTCCCTCTTAGTGGTCCATTTTTTATCTCCCAGAGGTACTTGGGAATAATCATTCTCACGGCAATTACGAGAAAATTGTCATATTTTTATAAAAAGCTGATCAAAAGCTACTTTTTATGAAAAAGCAACCAACAAGTTATCTCCCTTCTGTAATAATATGGAATTAAATGCAGGAGTAAGCGAAATATTTGGGAAGATAATTACAAGATGGCAGTCACTCACTCACAAAAATTCACCATTGATTGCAGTCTTCAGGTAAGTTTTACGGCCAACAAAGCAAATCATTAGAGTTCATTTTAACATGCTTCGGCACTTGTTCCCTGAAGTTCTAACCCAAAAAAGACACGTCCCAAGACTGACGCAAGGGCGAAATATTAGATTAAATTTCGTGAGAATCCATTCCAGTGCGCTCAAATAATGTACGGACTCCTTTGGCGGAAAGTGCCGTGGATGAAAGAACGTAGTGAGGGGGGGATATTTTTTATTACCGCTGCTGTTATCCATTTATTTCGTAGCTTAGCCGCGCAGCAGCTTTCGAGAAAAGTGCAGTGACCGGAATTTTTCGAAAGAGCAATGTGGAAAAGGTTACGAGCTTCGAGCGTGACGATGGGCCCAAGATAAAAGAAGAGCTAAGAAGGAAGAAGCAAGGCCGTCTCCTTGAAGGCAAAAGACTTTGAGAGGGCGAGAAAATCGTCCTACACTTGGCCAAGGAAGGAAGCCGGCCGGCAAAGTTGCACGGAATACGTAAGAGCTACACCTCCAACTTCCATCAGGTCAAGATTGCGAACCAATGACGTTGAAAGACAGTAATTACGAAATTGAAAGAGTCATCAAATTTTTATTACAAACACGTTAATTAATTTCAGTTAATCCCTCTGCCTCGTATCCCTATCAGTAAAAAAATATTATTCCCTTCAACTTTCTTTATTTCAGTCTGCCAAAATTTCTCCATCTCCATTCAAAAAAGAAGAGTAAACACAAAACAAACACTGCTTCGGTAGTCAAGTAATAAAGGAAAAAGAGGTATGTTTTACTAAAAGTCCATTTTTGGTTCTATTTCCAAAATCAACGCATATTTGTTCATCGTATTGATCAATATGTTTTTGAAAGAAAAAAACATGAAATCGTTTGGGAGATTAGAATTTACAAGTGGATAAATTAAGTGATAAATATTGTGAAGAAGTAGGTACAATCAATAGCTGATGGGAATATTGCCCAATGCAATTAAGTGAAACGCCATGAGTACATGGATATATTAATACAGAAATTATTTTTTGCAGCTGGCGTTAATTGAGAAGACATTGCGGATGAAGCACATGTGTTAATTAACCGCATAGTTTTATTTTGTATTTTCCAGATGCAAAAATTGAAGTAAACTCTTTACGTCACCTACCCTCAGATTCTCCCGTTAAAAGTGGCATCAAATTCTTCCGTAGAAAACTAAAAGAAGAATTACATGAAGTTATCGATCAATTTAACGCTGGGAGAATTCTTTCAGAATAGGTCTCTTGGAATTATTTACGACATGCTATTCATTAATACATGGTATATAAAGGCCTAAAAAGGGATTATTTTTACTGAGCATTTAGCAAGTGTTAATAATTAACATATTTTTACTTATTATAATGTCAACGATATCTGTAAGAGATTTGTACCACCTCACATCGTCATGCCACATCTATGAGGTGGTTTGTAGAGTACTCAGTCCATTTAAATGCTGAAGCGAACTTGATAGAAACAATTCCATTAAAAAATACAAGTGGCGCAAAGCTACTTTTATTTTCCCACAACTTATGGTAAGGTAGCATCGCAACAAAAATTGGTGAGCACAAAAAAATGGTCGAATCACCTATGAGTTTCACAACGTTATCCTTATTGAATGGAACAAACTAGTTTTTTTTCAAATTTAGCGTAAAGTAAGGAATTGAAGTTGACATAAATACTTACTGTAATGTCGGACATCTATTTGGGGCTAATATTAAATGTAAGAATAAATATTTTCCTAAAAAAATGAAACAATTTTCAGCTATAATTATAACCAAATATTACTCAAAAACTCTTAAAATACATCGCCCAGATTCAGCATGTGTGCTCGATTTTTGTATCCATAATGTGAAATGGTATCGCAATTCAATTAGGTCGCAATGATGAGTTTTTAAGCTCCACCTGAATGCAGGGAAAACAGCTTGCGATTCGAGGGCATTAATGAATTTGATCCGACACGCACGTCTCCACCCTTTAATGATCAGACGAGAGGGTAGCTTAGTGCACGACTTCCTCGGAACCTCCTGACGTCTTACCTACCGTGTTGGTGAGCGTAAAATATTTCCTTTAACCCACCTCGGTGGGGAGGAAAAAAAACTCTACCCCAAGAAATTTTCCGTCAACCACGCTGACTCTTTCCCTCTCTCAAATGTCCTCTGGAGATAAACCATTTCCGATACCAAGGCAAGAGAGTTAAGTCTTAAGCCCACCCGCCTTCTGTACGGTAACCGGCTCATCCCAGGCCCACTACGCCTACAGCTCCCTAACATATTGATCTTGACTCTCAACGCAGGGACTAACCCCCTCCCCCCTCACTACACCCCAACCCCCCCACACACCAACTACCCCTCCGCTCATTTCCGCCCTCATTCCGTTCTGTTTACGTTTTAACCTAACCCTCCCCTACATTCCCTCTCCCGAGACCCTGGTACAAAACCCTTCCCCCATATCCTAAGGCGTTCCTTCGCCACACCGCTCCTCATTCCACCCTTACGATGCTTCAAACCCCCTTATTCCTTATTCTGCAATGGCCCCCCACCAAACGCTCGCATTTAACCACCGCACCCCAACACACCCCTCCAACCCCATTCACCACCCTCAGCCGCATTTGACCCAGTACTTAGCACCCCATCATCAAATCAACCCCTACAGAGCTTGCCTCCCGCCTCAATCCTCAAATTTGCTTTGTTTTCTCATTTTCAAACTTTGGATCCACTCCCCTTCCATGCAGTAAGAAATTACTCCCCATCTCGCATCTCCCGAGAAACCAATCAGATTTTAAGGGATTGATCATCCCTACCCCTCCATTCTCCCTCCCAGGCGCAAACAGCTTATTGCTTCACCACTGAGCCCAAAGATATAGGGGTAAGAATGACATTCATACGGACGATATTTTGCGGCAAGAAGGGGTCGAAGAAGGAAAAATAAATGAAATGAACGAAGTAAACAGCCAAAATCTAATTCAAGAGACTGCCAATATGAACATCATGAACCGCTCTTCATTCCCAAGCACCCAACGCACCGTGTCAATATGTGCTCAAGATTTAACCCTACTTTGCCCTACATGAAAGTGTGAAGAAAGAGTAATAAGAAGATATTAGAAAGAGTGATGAGAAAGAATGAATTTAAGATTCAACTGTTTTGACAAGAGGTTCTTAAATATGGCTTCCGATGTTCTTTTCTGAAGGAATGGTATTATTTACCATATTTGCTTCCGCGTAGCACTGCTTTGATGATACGCAAATACAACTACGAGAGGTTAGCACTCTAATGAATTTTGGGTGCTGTGCACTAAAAGTATCTTTCGATCGTGTATTTTGAGTATTTTTTTTCCTAAAGGTTTCATTTCTTCCCATCTGCTACGTGTAATTACCTGGAGAATTAACCAAACTTCGCTCTTAAAAATTATCCTGGTAAATTTTGGCTGTTTACTCCATTGAGTTCATTTAACTTTCCCTCTCTCCCCCATCTTGCCACAAAATATGATCCTTGCGAATGGCAGTCTTAAGTATGCGTGTCACAGAAAAAGGAGTACCCATAAAAAATAAAATTGTTTATCTAAAATCTTAAGAGCCCTGTCCAAATGATTCAAATGAAGAATGTAGTTAACGCGGGCATATATTTAGGTTATGAATGATTTATATTTCTCATATTCATCAATCAGTATCTGTAAAGCATTTTCTTCCGTAAACATAAAACCATAATGACTAATAGTATTAGGAGTATAGAGAAGTCTTAATAAAACCTAGATAAAGAAGATAGGAGTCCAGGCTCAGTGAAGCTAATCATCGAAGTGAACGGGGGGATTGAAAAGTAAGGCCTTGTATGAAACTCATAATTTCCAAAGACCAACTCATAATTTGAAAAGGAACAAAGTATAGAACCAGTTACCTTATTTTTTCTCTTTCGAATCACCCTTTTGTACACAATAACTATCTAAACCCTCGTGGTGCACTTGCATTCAATAAGCACATATGCATCTAAAGGCTTATCCGTGTTCTATCTCTAACATCAACAGTGAAGTTCATATCCAAAGATTAACTCTCTCCTCCTTAGTCCTAATTCGTTTCCCCTGTTGTCATTTTATACCAAGTACCTATTACATATTTGGTCGCAAGTGTACAATACCGTTAACTTCATTGGACAAGACAGAGTCACATTCGACAAAGCCAATAATTTAGTCTTAGGATGCGTAAAACTATACCTAAAACCAGTAGGTTAAAATTACAAACTGCCTGAATTCGCTCCTCTGGCCCGCGAAATGTCTAATTTCGCAAACTATCGTTTTAAATAAGACACTAGCTATCAACAATTCCGTCGATTGTGTCCTTTCCAAGTTAACCTTTTATCGAAAACTTCTGTTTCACCAAATGCATATGTTCTTGATAATCTTTCAAAATAAAACTATACCAATGGAGCTGCGTCCATGCTAGAACGACTAGGTATGAGCTGGAAGACTGTAGCGAAATTGCGACAAAACCTGAGTTACTCTGTGTTCTATCCTTAACTCTCCACGCACTCTCCTTAGAAAAATTTTGCTGCAAATACACAAACGCCCCAATGGCACTGGATACGGGAACATCTCAAGGATTACATAACTGAATAGCATATTTCTTTTTATAAGGAAATATTATTATCAACGCGATATATAGTCAAGTTATAGAAGAATATGCATTTTTATAAATTGGACACGGTTTTTTCTTTATCAATTAAGGACTTATAGCCAAAAAAATAATGAACAAGTTACATTACTTCAAGCTCATCTTTTCAAAAATGTTCTACTCTTAAATATGTTTGTGAGTAATGTTTGTGCCTTAATGTACTTAGGTTTCCTTTCATTAATCTATGACCACCGACCAATAACCCTAGCTTTGCGCAAAGCCCCGGCAGCTTCACTTCATCCGTAAATTAACGTGTTTCATATTTAATGAAAAATGAAATATAGGGATAAAATATCGACTCATCTTCACCCTTTAAAATACCCACGTTTCAGTTTACCGTGAAAACATTTTAAACCTAATCCAACCGTTTAGGATTTTCACTATGTATGTATTATGTACTATCATTATATGTTATTGTTTATTTACATCTGAAAAAGTTTAATAAACAAACGTATTTAAACCTGCACCAGTTCCTTATTAAAACAGTATAGTTATTGTTAATTCGTACAGTTCATATAAAGTGCTTTCTTACAGCCTTGTTATTTGTTAATTATATTTCAACGAGAAAAAAATCTTAATATTGTAGAATGCCCGCTTAGCCTGCGTTATTCTACTGGCTGATTCTTTATTCCTCTGTTTACTGCTGGTTACTCCGCTTCCAAAATATCAATGCTCTTCGACTCCTGGCATTTGATTTTCCTAATGTCACGTTAGTCTCCTTCTCGTCTCTCCTGCTTCATACCGGCACCTTTATTTTATTTGTATTGATATTCAGGCAACGTCCGGCCATTGTTCTTCACATACTTACTATTGGCTTTAAAATCTCTTGTCTATTTAGACATGACCACTATTTTTACCAGTAAATTCGTTCTTTCTCTTTACCTTCTGAAATATAAGTTTATGCAAGAGGAAAAATATGAAGAACCATTATGATAGTACATAACGTCTACGCGAGACATTGTAAGCAATGTATCCCATTATTTAAGACAACATCTTAAAACGGACTCTTAATCTGAATCTCTTATTGTTCTTCTCCTCGCATTAGAAATATTCATCACTGATTCCAGAGAGCAACATAATGTGTTTTTTTTCAAAACTTGTTTCATTTGCTAACCCTTCCCTATCAATTCACATATTTTTATTTACATACCTAGATTTACCCAACGCCTGGGAAACGTTATTAATTTGGACCACATTGTTTTAATGAAAAAATAAAAATGAAAAAAATAATTGAGTGAGATCAATCGTGATCCCGCAAGTTTGCATTGCGAGGAAGACGAAAAGTCCCTAGGCAGGAAGGCACACATATATTTTTTCAAGACTAACTAACGCATTACATTAAAGGAAAGCACATTTAGATGAATGTTGCCACACAAAGCTTCCGGTGTACCAAAAGATTTGACGCAAACAAGCCCGTCACATAATCATTAAATCAACTTCATTACGAATTTATCGTAAATGCCTTTCCTTCGGTAAATGCGATGCCACAATCTCAAAATAAATTAACATGTCACAGTGACTCCTGTGTGTTAGGAAGGTAAGAATAGCCGGAAGCTGGGGAATGGATTCGAGGTTTGATAATTCATTTCTGAGGTACGGACCCGTGAATAGCATGCCTGCATGAGTTTGATGACACCCAAAAGAATGATTTATATGCATATCATTATTAAGTAGTTGGAAGCTGTCAAGTTTGGGAACACTTGGCTCGATAGAGGATACGCCCTGGAAGGAAAATAGAAAACAAAAGATTGTGTTTGTGTACCTCCCATTTAGTAGACTTCAAAACTGATTCCTCCCAACTCTCATCCTAATAAATGTGATGACATGCGTAAGAATATGCCATGAAACTCCAGTCGGGCCGGCGTTTCATCCTGATGACCTCAGGCAAAACACAGTTCTAATGGCCATTTTTTTGTGCGTAGATTCACGTTCTCCTTTGCTGTGGTGGTATATAATTGGGAATGGCACACATGACGTCTGGTCCAGCAAAGTAGCCCGAGGGCAGGGTGGGAAAGAGGAAAAGTGGAGCAGGTACCGGTACCCGCGTGCGAAAGGGGTATCGCAGACAGGACGAAGGGTGGGAAATTTGCATGATGAGTGGAAGGAACGGAGGGAGGGTGAAGACCCACCCTTCACCAGAACGCCGCGCTGAACGCTGTAAAAATATCCGGGGAGATAACATTATTGATGGCAAAATAACAGAGATTCAATAGGGTTAAGGTTTATCAGAGATCACCGTACACACTGCGCTGTGGTTGGCGAGTTTTTGATGGGCGATATTTCAACGGGCGATGCTTAGTGTGGAGTGACCAGCCTGTCAGGTCATGAGGGCCAGCAGAAGGGTAAGGTAGGGTAATTGAGGGGAGGGCTTGGCCGCGTGTAATGAGTGTTGGGCCGACCTGGATGTGTTTGGAGGGAAAATAGCAGAGAGAAAGTTCGTCGCAAAAACCTCCGAACCAAATGTGTATTAACCGATGGTCAGGTCGTTGTAGTTTACTGCCCTATTAATGGCTATCGGATATTTCGGAGCACATGACATGCATATTAGGAGCATGGATTCATGACTGGGAAGTCGTGCGAGGAAGAAGCAGGCAACGTACTTTGTGCAGATGCTCATGCAGGAATTATTTTCCCGCCTCAGTTTCTGAGTAAGCTAAAAAAAATCAGGATCACAATTTGACTTTGGACAGAGAAAAAAACAAGTTTTCTAGTTGAGAAATGATTTTTCGAAGCTCAACTACTGTGTAAATCCTCTCATAATAATCGCATTCAAGACTACGATACTATCCAGCAAATATCATTAGTACTACATTACACTAAAATTTCAGTGGTATGATTCATGAAATCATTTATAATTATTAATATTCACTCTTTTCGACATTACTACTACACCTCATAGGTAGGTTAATACAGATTTTGGTGGATAGAAAAAATTTTAAGAAACTGTATTAGTAGATTTTGAATTAGATTTTAGGTGCTCTATTTGCTTTGATTTTACCTCCGTATTTAGTCTATGTCAAAAAATGATTTAAAGCCGAAATAAAATCAATGTATTTGTGAAATTAAACCTCACAGCTTTTGAGTTGACAGATGATTATTTACCAACCTAACTACAGTGCCTGGTATAATTAACATCATTGGGTACAACACTAAAGGGTAGCCCCTATAGGGTGAGGAATGATAAGTGGCCAAGAGCAAGTGGATTGCTAAGGAAAATATGAAATAGCTAGCTATATAAACTGTGTCAATGGTCTTTTTCAATAGCGTGTTACAAAACAGAGGCATTCAATAAGTCATATTCAGTAATTATACCCTCAGGCATTCATGCAATCTTTTCTTCCATACAAGGGCAGTATGAGAGAGAAAAAATATGAAAACGTATCCTTATATTTTTCTCATTTCCTTGGGCCATTTTCTTTATTCCTTTCACGGAGTCCGATAAGAAAGCATTAAATAACGTCACAGAGGGAGCTTGAGGTGTGGTAAAGCTTTTCGTAGCCCTTTCCGAGGTGTGGTCGTTGAGGAGTAAGGACTTCTAGAGGAAACATTATTCGCCACGCGTTAGAAAAAAAATACAACGCCTCTCTCTCACACACACAAACGGTGTGAACATGAATGAGAGAGAATTAAGGTCTTAAAGGTAAAGGTTCTCGAGAATATTTTCCAAGTGGTTAAAACACTTCTCCAATTTAAAGAATTTCTCTGTTTCTTCTTTCCCCTTCTCCAGCAAGGAAAAAATATACCGTTTAACGTATTCTTTCTCCAAATGAATCTTTTTCCATGCGATTTCTTTTTTTTGTGTTCTAGATATGTGGGAGTTACGAAGTCTGGAAAATAAACTCGTCAAAATTAAGTGTTGCTAGGGTCCAGGGTCGACTAGGTGAGTCTAGGCTAAGCTAAACTACCAAACTCAAAGGCCTGGGTAGGAATCTGAGCTACAGCAACGATTTTCCTATGGTATACAAGTATGGCCTTGAATTCAGTTAGAGAACACTTCAAATTCAGATCACCGTACCTCAGGTGCGACGGTAAAGAGCGGAAATTAAGGCATCTCTCGTTAGGAAAGGCTTTTAAATATATACCAAGGTATGCTGGGTTTCAATCCACACTTCTTCTTCCTCCAGAAATATACCTTCTTCTACGCAACTCCTCAACTATTCCAAATAGCACAAATTGCCTTAGTCGTCTGTCACCAAATAACTAGCACTGAGTACTATAGATATGATACATTAGGTAGTCGACGGAAGGAAGAATTAGGAAAACGTCGAGAAGAGATTGTGACTGGTAGAGGTTGAGAGAGAGACGGAAGGTTGAGGAGATAAGGTTGAGGTATAGGGCTGAATGGGTGGAAACGAGACTGTTTCAATGCCAGTTCCCAGCGAAGTTGGGTACGTTCGCGTCAGTCAAAATGACAGCCTTCCCTTTCCGACCGTACGATAGGCAAGCGTTGCCGGTGACGGGGATATAGTTTCTTTTGAGACACTCTTCCGGGGCGGCAATGGAAACTCATTTCATCCGATTTGAGCCGCACACTTTGAACTCCGCTACCTTATCTCTTCCTTGCTGGTAGGCTCTCGACAATGCACATCACCCCACGTAATCGATTTTTCATGCCAGCGATAAGAGGAAATTTAGTTCAGGAGCAACAAACTCCTCACGAGGAGTGTGTGCTGAGAGTTCATAATTAGAGGTAGTAGCTACAGAACGGGATTTCCGTTAATAGCAGTAGCTATTCAGGGAAAGTGAAAGACAGGCCTGGTTATTTGCACCATATAGTAGCATAGCTGAGTAATTGTGTAGGCAGGTATAGGAGTTTTCAGGAAACGGTGGGAAGTTGAAGAAAAAACCCGGCCGCGGCGTTGCAATTCGCCTACAGAGCATGAAAGTCCCTATAGATTATAATATTTTACGTCCCATCTAACGGTCAGAGTGCCAAACTTGAAATACTCTTCGTAAAACACTTATATAAGGAGTGCTGCACAAAAGTTCCGCTGCAGGTATTCAAACATGTGTCTTCGGGAAGGGAAAAGAGAACTCATTCTACACCGCATCTTGAACCCCTGAATTTTTATTTCTACATGCAGACAAAATATGCATGTTTCATCTCAATAACTAACAAGAGAACAATTAGTGACATGAATAGTAGTGAATATGATCAATAGTTCATACACTAGTGCATCAATGGATAGCCTAGGTAGCTATATAAACATACCAGATTCAGGTGTGATGTGGTGAAACCATTCCATATTAATAGAACGATGGTGACATTTTCCACAGAAGTAAAAATTGCAATATCTTTTAAAATAAGTAGCTATATGATGATATAAGGAAGCCTAAGCTAACCCAAGTACATTTCTTCATGGTACATAAGTCTTTTTTTTAATTGCTAAGATTATATTGGAATACAACTACTAATATTCTTTAAGTACAAAAAGTATAGCATTCTTGGTGTAGATAATTGTATCTCCACCATAAGTGTATGCCCTGATATAAACACCTAAGTTAGCTTGCAGGGTATTATGTAGACATAGCTGCATGCAAAACATTTTCTGCATCACAATTACTTCTCAAGCCAAATGGAAAATAGCAATGATGTAACATAAGTCCCACTCATGTCTTTAGTCGTATAAATATGTGATATGGAAAGAGAAAGAAGAAATGAATATGGAAATTACATAATACAAGGAAAGCAGAATGCATGTTAATTTAAAGAGGCCACTATGCAAACTTAAAATATTGTACACTCAGGTGAGAGGAACGGCCAAGAATGTCAAATAGCAGAGAAAAAAAGGACATGGTTTTGAGGAAACAGGAGTTGTCGGCAAGGCAACCACCATTGGTTAGTAAAAAAAACGAAGCTCCAGCAACCAGCTGCTTATAAAAGCATCTAGTAGGTGACAATGCTTTCATGGATATTTTATAAGGAAGAAGACCCTAAATAATTCAAATTGTACATGTATTTTTTAGCTTCTTTGAAGCTTGGTAATGGTAACTTGAGATACTGATTCAATAAGGCACCATGTATGATGACTAATATTAGTAAGACTGTGTTCATGGTGAGCTAATAATGTGTCTTTTAGAACCAGCTCGTTAACGTCTACAAAAATCCATGAATTCCCTAATATTACCAAATCAAAATTGGCAAATGAATTTTTGCGTAACTTAATAAGTAATGAAGTTTTTGCTCCAATTATATGTCCAACCACGGATGCCTGGACCATATTATTTTGTAACATTAAAAGGAAATAAAAATATTTAAATTTTCATCTTGCTAGGGAGAAGGAATGCAAATGTCTCATGATTTATTTTCTCATGCATTACCGGCTATTCTCACTTTTAAGTTCCGGGAGTCATCACATGTTTCTCTCCTGACTGACTTAGAATACGTCGCCTTCCTATTTTTAAGCCTCGTCAAAAATACACTTAATGGGTAGCAACTAGAGATAAACAAAATTTATCAGGGTTAAATCTGAGTTTCTTGCGTAACTTCATGAGTGACGCAATACTCTAAATAAAAATTCCGGAAAAAAGTTTATTTATATACATGGAGAAAACCTAGACTGTCAACATGATAATATATGTTTATTACATTTATATTTGCATGGTTGTCAAAATACTTCAAGCGTATATGTTTATGTAAGTGTTGTCTAAAAAAACAATGAAATATATGAAAGAGTATTTCATTTGAAAATACGTTGATCAGAGGTGAATTTTATTTCACAGTATGGAAAAAGTTTAAATTTAGCAATATAAGTCATAAAGTGCTTTTTCAAAAACTTTTGACAGTTTCAAAATTTTGAAATTATAGTATGCCTGGTGAAAGTTAACCACCTAACAAACGCTCTTCTTGTTGCAGAAAAATTTAGTTGGTGGCAATCAAGGAAACAATTCGCACTTTTAAGGCCGTATTACACGGTCATTGATACTGCGCAGGCTCTTGCGAGAACACTTGCGCAAGAAATCTTGCACCGTGTAAAGCGACAACTTGCGAGGACAGGCAGCGCCACTGAGCGAACGCTTGCGAGCAAATTAGAGCATGTTCTAATCTGATTCATGCGTTCGCGCAAGTTTGAAGTTAATTTCTCTCACTAGATGGTGCAGATGTAGCAGCAACGCACGGCCTGGGGAATTTTTGCAATTAAATAGGTTGTTGATGATTGAGTTGGGTGTTTTTGTTTGCACTCAACTCCTTAGGTAGTGAATAAAGTGCAATAATGATGAGCTGGGCGATTAATCACGTGGAAGCTTAAATTTCATGCGTAAAGGAAGAACCTGTTACCTTGGCCCACATCCGTTTGTTCGTGGTGCAAATTTTGGGCAAAGTATACGGGACTAGGGTCTCCACTATTATGTTTAGACTATGGCTTAAAACATATTTTAAAGTGGTGGTAATTCAATTTATCGCATCTTTCACGTCCAATTAACTGCTACTTCACAGATCTTGACGTTATGCGATATATTGACGATATTACCGCTACTGAATGGTATATTGTCACTGACATCATGCACCGACGATTGCACCGTGTAAAGCCGTCAAGCAAGTGTCCTCGCAATTCTCTACGTCACGAACTTTCACATACGACTGCTCAAGCCCAATCAACATCAACTTGCGCAGTTTCAATAACCATGTAAAACGGCCTTTATAAATTATCTTTAAGGAAGAAAACTGCTATAATCTATCCTTGCAACACCTGTAAAATATTTATTAAGCAATAGTCTTCTTTATATTTCAAGTATTTTTTTTATTTCCCTCCTGTTAGCCATGTTAGCCATGAGCACCATGTAAAAACCGTTTTATAATGATGAATACATTTTTAGGGAAAATTATGTTAGAGCTACAGAACAGCACATGCTTTTTTAAAAATTAAGCTCCGACATAATTGTGTTATAAAGTGCAATTAAATGGTAAAATAAAGGGTGGTATAGTGATCAATGTTTTCGGCATAATCCGATGTGATTGTCACAGCAGGTGAATAATCGAAATGCATTATATTTTATTCTAAGCACAGTAGATGAATATTCCCTATAAACTGAGGCTTTCTATTTTATTTACAACAATTTCTTGACTTGTCTATGAGGACAATATACCGCCTTATTCCATTTGAAGTATGATTAGCGCACCGTTGACAACATGCATGGAAGCCAGAGAGATGCTCGCCTGTGATCAGCGAGCGCAGCGATCAATCCGAGAGCTTAGTCTCTCCAATTCGGTGCTCTACCCACCGACCCGTTGATCCTGCGACAATGGCCCTGCCCAACCCCGGGCACCCGTGACGAATTATGCACGAGATTGAGGGCGTCCCGAGGGCGTGAATGGACAGCCGGAGTAGCGGTAGGGTGCAGGGGGTATGTCTAACGCAGGGTCCAAGAAAAGGGCATGCGAGAGGAGAGGGAGGCGGGAGATTGACCCTCACTCCAAGGATCCCCGTGGAGAACTCGTAGCACGAGGAAGTGAAAGATTGAACGGTAGCACGCGCTTGAGTTGGTACGTAAAAATCAGGTTTAGAGAACCAGAGAGGATGTACCTGTGTGTGAAATAGTAGTTAGGGTTCTACATCGGCATGATAACCGAAATTCCACCACATGAGTGTGTGGCAGGAACTAAACAACCACCATCCATGCATTATAAATCGGAGAGAATAAAGTTACACCTGCTGCCATCCAGGCATGCAAAAACATTGCTCCTAAAATTAATTACTTACATCCAACAGAGAAACAAATTGCCACCACCCCCTCGAATATATTACGCGTGTAGTTACGAGACACGTGACATTTTAGCTATAAAATGCCCTAGATTGCTATTTTGGCTCTTTCTTTGTTGGAGAACTCGTTACATATTTATTAGGACAAAGAGTGTTAGACAAAGAGAGGCCGCGCGACCCTTAACTAAGTTAGATCATGTTAAAACTTGATTCTACGAAAATGTAGGCTGATATCGACTCCAGGTTATACTTCTCCTTTACTCCCTTAATGGATAATATGCTAACGCAACTTATAGTAACGGAATAGTCCGCTTTGAATGCACTGAATTATCAACCCATATTTCCCAGATCATACTTAAGTCAGTAGCGTTGTAACACGTTCGCGTTTAAATATTCACTATATACTAATTTCTGCATGAAAATCTACCAAATATTATTCCCCCTTGTACCTTTAGTCTAGGAAAAAGTTTCCCTTTAATCTCGATATCACTGATTCAAATTCTAGCTTTGCTTACGAATTTTGAAAATAGTGTACGATCTAGAGTCAATATTTATGGAGATCACTTTGAGCCCAGTTCACCACCTTAAAGTGGGTAGCAAAACAAAGGAATTGTTGGCATTATCCCTAACACAGGGGCTTCCAAGGATGGAAGCTTGCGAAATTGCCATCCTTACAACCCACTGGTCGACGGTTCAAATCTAACATGGTGCATGTGTTACACATTAATTAGGTTTAAGTTAAGTTAGGCCGTTTGACCTAAACTAAGCAGTTAAATCATCTTAAAACTTAACGAATATGTAGGCTGATATCGACCACATGTTTAACTCCTCTTTTCCTCCCATAAATAAAAATTATGGAACGTAAACCTCTTTTCCTCCCATAAATAAAAATTATGTAACGTACACCTCGTGACTCCCCTGTCTTTGAATCCATTTGTCAACATATTTGTACGTCTCCCTAATGAACATACTGCGTGATACTTTTACCCACGGGATTGTAAAAGTTTGGGGTCAGTAGCTGCCTGCTGCCTAATTTAATCTGACTACCGGTATATTTTTTATCGATTGTGTTACGTGAATCGTTCGGAGGCTAAAGAGCGTCTACCGTAATATAAAGGGCAAATGCACAAATGCAACAGTGATATCGACTTTGAAATCTTGATATTTATCACGATTTCTAATTCCTACCATTTTTATGGTCGAACGGCATTGGAAAACTCTGTTTTAAAGGTTTTGGTTTAAAGACTGTGAATTTCCGTTCATTTAGTCAACTACGGAGTCAAGGTGACTTTCAGACTTTCCTGGAGCGTGTTCGCTAATGTAAGACCATGAAATCCAAATAATACCTACTTTTTCCATATGCATGTATATAATGGCACTAAGAGGTAATGTGGAAAAGATTCGGTCAAACATAAACCGATTCGATTTACAATAAGATAAAATACTGAATGCAAGGTACTTATTATGGCCTAACTCCCATAACAACATAACATTAAACAAAACCAACACTAAATTAGCCCTGTAGGTAACAATGAATTAATGCCAATCATATTTTCATCTAATAATGGTCACTGATTTATACTCTGAACAATGGTCACTGAATGAAAATGCCTGGGAATAAATGATCGCATTAATTTTCTGATAACAATTTGGTGTTCAATCATTGTGTAAGAAATTATGTTATATTTAGTTATTCACATAAATTGCTAATCTTAAAGCTGTAAAAAATTAACATAATTGCGATGCTGAAAAGATAATGGGATGGCCTATTGTAAAAAATTGTATCAAAAGACCGAATGGGTCAGATTTTTGTGATAAGTCTCCCGTTTGCTCACAAATAGCATGACATGAGGTATACAAGGAAAATTTGAGGAAAAAAATGGGGTTACAACCTATTCCAGAAATGCTACTTTGAATACTCGGTACTAATTTTACAAATTAACTTAATTATTTCGTAGGCTCAGTGGCGGAAGCTATGGAGGCAAAGATGTGTCATTTCTGGTCATGGGAAAATTAGTGCAGGAAAAAAAAACAATAATGAAATAGTCTGGAGAGGGAGACACGGTTGGTGGAACGGGCGTTAAAAGACAGATGACTGCCGAAAAAAAGTCCGGTACGTTCTTGGCAGCGGAAGCTCTTACTTTCCTCCAAAACCGAAGGAAAAATCCCCCCTTCCACGACAAACCTCCACTCCCACCCCCCTTCCGGCTAAGGCGGTGATGTGAGGAGCCTTCTCCACATTTGTGTGTGTGTTTCTCGAGAAGAAATCCGACTCGGGTAGAAAAGCAAAAGGATCGCGCCGGGCCGGGAAAGAAACAAAACAGTAACGAAAAGCTTGTCGGGGTGGCGCGGATGGCGGCTAGAGGTTTGTGTACTGACTGGGGATTTTTCGAGCCAGCTCCGACAAGGGTGAGAGCTAAGGGGAGGAATACAAGGGGTGGGAGGTGGGAAAGGAACAGGCGGGGCTATCTTTCCATGCATGCTTCCTCCCTTTGGGGATTGAGGCTGCTGTTTTAGCGTGGAAGGGAAACGCGAAATATACTCTTGCCCGCCCAGCATTACGGGGAGGCTTAGTTGCTTTTTCCTCATTTTTTGGAGCGTTCCCACTCCCCTCTCTTCAACCCCATCCCCTTATTCTACCTCCTGACCCCGAGCGCCTTTACTTCTCACCCGTGTTCCGCCACCCTTTCCCACCCCTTGGGAGCGCTAGGGAATAGGGAAATGAGTAGGCTTGTCTTGCCTACGTTTCCATTCATCCCTTCCCATACCTCCCCTTCGTTCTCCCACCACTTCTCTTCTCGAGCCACGAGCTCGCTTAGCGCTGCGAGAATAAAAAAAAGAAGGTTGTTTTTAGTGTTTGCTGCGGCTGCCGCAAGGGTGAGGACCTGAGCACCTTAACCCTTTCCCTAACCTTCCCCCTCCCCACACCCCTCACCCACTTGCACCTCACGTTTAAAGCCCTTATCGTCAGTTTTCTTCACCCCACCCCAATTTATTTTTATTTTTCCTTGCCTCCCTTCCCCTACTTCCCTACCCGTTCTCGCTACGTGCTAATTTCTCACGGGACTACATTCATTAAACACTGCTCGCCCCATTCCCCGCAAGACCCAACTCTCCTCTCACACTCAACCCTTTCCTCTCACCCCGTCCTCTAGCCGCGCCAGTCGAGAAAATACTCGAGCGTTCATTTCAAATGAAAGGCGCTGAACGTTATACTCGTTGTTCGTGTTTGTTTTCCGCGTCGAGGTTATGGTGTGAGGAAGGAGTACAGGAGAGATTAAAAGATTCGAATTATGTTTCTAGAGGCTAGTGGGGGTGATGGGGAGGCTCTTCCCGTGTTATCCTTTAATACTACGTCTTGACTTCCGAGCTCAAAAATTAGCTGTTTAAAGTAGCCTTGGGCTTTGCAAAAAAGTGCAGGGTATAGTTCCAATGTGGGTACGCCGCAGTCACATTATCCTGTGTAAAATGAAGGCTCAAGTCCCGAAAAACACACGGCTACCCACTCAACAGCACTATTATACACAAAGCCCCTCGTTTTAATACTCCCAAAGTGTTCCATTTTCAATTTCATCACCGCAGCAATGTTCAGCATCCCTTGAATAAAGGCTCTTAATCACCCGAACTTCGGGTCCACGCGCAGTTTTTAGGTTTATCAAAGTAACTACAGTTTACTGAGAATCATTATGAGCAAAATACTTGTATCGTATGGGTTTTGTGGAGCCAATTACTCTCCTTCGACTTTATCAAAGGTCCGTCGCACTCAACGAGGCATGAGCGCTAGACGTGAGCAGGTGATTATATTGAAAGAGGTTAATTTTGGAATATTGGGCAAGGTTTCATCATTTTAACCCAATAATGATAGATCATCAACGAGTGAACTAAAGTTTGAAGTCTAGGGTGCAGTATTTCTTCACGAAAACAGATGGATTATGGCCTCACTTCAAACGTTTAATATATAAGTAAGGATCTGATTTATGTGGTATTTAATATCAGTCCCACAAAATACAAAAGTCCTGTAAAAGAGCAGATAGTGTTATCAAGTGACTGAAGTAACAGAAAAAAAGATGAAACCAGGCATGTGTAGACACACTGAGTTTGATTACTGATAAATACCTCGCTAAGAAGAAATCCTACAAAATTACTTTTTAAACCATTTAAGTATGGAATTAACAACGTACCTAAACGTTTACCACATTTTGAATAAGTCTTAGTTTGCATTTGCTGCTCAACATTTTATTTCACTTCTAACTTTTTTTTTCACCTTATTCTATGGTTTTCTATTTATTTTAGCCAACACATGCTTAATGAATATTTTACAAATCACAAGGGAAAAAAATATACTTTGCTGGTCCACAGGATATCCTGTGGACCAGCAAAGTATATTTTTTTCCCTTGTGCTCACCATGAAGGAGTTCCACAAAGTAACGCCACCCACCATTGCATTTTACAAATCATTCTACTACAAAAAATAAAACCAATAAATTGATTTCCGTAAGGAAATGCAATAGCGATTCGTTCCAAACTGCCATTAAAATTTACCGTGGATATCACAAAGAGCTCATATGTTATATCCAAAGCAAATTTTAGCTTCACCAGTATGACACAGGGAAGTCTACATTCCATGGCGGATTCGGCTACACTGGGTCAAAACAGAAAATAATCAAAAATAGGAACAGCTGATGGACCAGAGCCAGCATTCTAGTCTTGGGAAAAAAAATGGCAGCCCATAAAATGCTTGTGGTGCCAGGTCCAGTGCGTCTTCGGTTATTGCCCAGAAATATATGTAGGTTACTTTATATTAACATCCAGGTTATGACTGAAATGTTTTGCAGAATATCCGAAGAAATTTCTGTTTTACTCCAAATGATTTACTTTTCAGTGCATTTTCAACAATGTCTCTTCTTATGTAGAGAAACGTGGATTTGAAATTTTTGAGGCGAAAGTCAGAGATGTAGTATTCCTACAGAAAATGGCGACTAAGGATTTTTTTTGGTGATTCATTAATTGGATTTGGCCATTTGAGTGCAAAAAATTCATAGTGCTTCCCACTTTATTCGACATAGACATTGTGCACGGAATAAAAGTCGACGCCGAAGCCGGAGAATAAATAGTTTAGGTTAGTTCTCGCATGCAAAGCGGAAAAAAACTTACTCTCATGTGTCTTCCAGCCGCTTTGGTGACGATGAGCTAATAATATCCTTTCTAGAATAAAAGGTTTCCGAGAACTGCTGGAACAGATGAAGCACTCGAGAAAACGGCTGTGAACATTTTAAGACACGCCAAATATATACAGCATATTGGACGGACACCGCTTCAGCTGTTGATAAAATAAAGCTTAAAGCAACTACTTTCACACTTCACATCAAGCAGATGATTTCGTACACTGGCACTTATGGTAAAACGTCTTGCACATAAACCTCACTCAAAATTAGCCAAATTGGTTCGCATTAGAAAGCGAAACACTGACACTAAAACGATCATATGGAGGGAATTGGTATTCAGTTACACTGGTAAGATCTTCATACTATTGATGGCGGGGAAGGTGAGTTCCCCTCGTTTCATTCACTTTGCTTCTCGTACCTAGTATTCGTGGCGAAATTATCGTAATCCTCATCTTTCGGACATGTCCTGGCGTGCGCGTTCTTCACCAGCCAGCGGGCTGGACCTCTGAATCCTCTTCACTATATCCACCTCTCCTGTGGACCAAACTCGTAGGGGAGGCTGTGGGTGGAGAGAAGTGGTGGAAGGAGATGGGAGGAGAGGAGATGAAGGAGAGGGAAAGTTTTCGGTGGGAGGGTGAATAAGGGGGGTCGGAGGGGGGAGAAAAACTAGGCGGAGTGTTGGGAAGGGTGGGAATTCAGACGCGTCTCAGGCACTGGGGAGGGAGGGCGTCGAATTCGAGTGTGGGTAGGCAAGCCGACGTGGGTAGACGAAGGAGTGAGGTTAAAAATAGAGTGGAATAGAGAGGATTGTGCGGGGTTTCTCGGGAAGCGCTGAGGACACGCTACGCAGGGAAAATGGGAGAAAGAGAGAGAGAGGGGTACCACGTTTAAGTGCGAGACTGGCATGAGGCGAATGCCTTTTCGTGAAGGCCATGAGGGATCAATTTTGGCACGGGGAGCGAAAATAAATGCCCATGAAGTGCCCTTGCACCCAGAAAGGGATGAATTCCGCGGAAGCCATTCTTTAATTTAAGAGGATGAGTCTTAAAGGATATGTTGGAACTCGCAATTCCAAAAACATACTAAAACTTTTTTTAAAGTGAGTATAAATATTCCCCAAAAACGTTAATGCACGGTGGTTTTAAAAACATCGCAAAAATGAATTCTCATTAAAATGATGCTTTATTTCTCTATTTCAAACCGCTTAAGATGGCTTTAAGTTAAAAAAAACTCTCCATTCCATGATTTAACTACTGCTTGACATTTTAATTTCTCCAGATGTTTTGCTATTCTCTGTATAGCATCTAAATCTTCAGTCATAAGACAAGTAAATATACCCTAAAAAACAAAAAGTATGTACCATTTATGTATTGATACATTGGCGGAAAAATATATAGAGATATGAAGACAGTCCTTAATCGTAGTAAATCCACATGAAAGTTATAATTGGAAAATTATTGAAAAAGTTGGGATCAAGCTTCTATAAGAAGCATGTATTCGATAAACGTACACTAATGAGATTTTTCATTCAATTCATCATTATTTGCGCGAAAGTTAAGGGAATATTAATTTTCACGCAGTCACACGATATAGAGTTCATATGAAACACACCTTTTATATCACCACTAACTCACGCGTACTTTTCCATTCCATGTATTTGGAAACATATTTTGCATTCTCAAAAATGTCTAACAAAACATAATAGCTATAATACTACATGCATACAACCTTATAATTTAGATTAACCAGTCTAGATGATGAATATTACATACGTTCTGGTAATATAATACCGATTTCTTTATTAATTGCATATGCGTAGTGTATGTATGGTTCTTATTCAAAACATATCTCTAGACCAAACGATAGGTTGTATGGTACTTTGTACATAATAGCGCACAGTACGATAAGAAAATGGTCACTTCACGTCCTGTTTTCATAATTTTGTCGAATCAGTATCATTCACATGAGTTCAATTCATATGAAGAGCGCTATAATTTAGATAGGTGTTGATTAACTATACATGATTGGACATAAAACTGTTTAATGCCAAAAAACCCAAATTAGAAGTTTGCAAGCTAACTACGCGGCTTACTGATTTCCACATAAGCGCAGTTCTTGCGAACAGTTCGTCTAGCGGTCAATTACAACCGGACACATAAGGGAACGAGAGAACAATAATGCTCTCTCAACTTCGAGGTACGACGCAGGAACGAGTAGTTTTGGGATGTGTGGTTGGAAGGAGTACTGGCGACCTACCTCGCAAAAACGGAAGAAGTCCTTACGGGAGCCCTCTCTCGGGAGAGATGGGAATTCCAAGGACGATCACTCTGGTGAACTGTGCTTTTGGAATGCGGCTACGAAGAAGAGGGTGAAGGAAAAATGAGCACATAATGAAGAAGAGAGCGCGAGGGAGAGGGAAAGAGAGGGTGCTTTCTCCCTTGGAGTAAATAAGGGAATTAAGAATGATTAATGAGTGGGTGTAAGTAAGCGGTCGCCGTGAAGGAGGCTTGGGCCGTAGAATATAAAGGAGAATGCTTCATAGAGGTGGGGTGGAGAAGGAATTTCTACTAGGGAAGTGGAAGGCAAGGAGAGAAGTGATCAAGATTACGTGGGCAGTTGGTGCTATAAAGAGGATGAGAAAAAGGAAGGGTTACTAATAATAATGATGGGGAAAATTCCTTGTCCTTAGAAAATAAGAAAATAGTGGAACGAAATATCTAAACCATTAGGTTACACTTCCTATTCATTAAAACCAGTTAAACTCTCAACGACTAAGTTTTATTACTCCCTTAGCTGGAGTAATCAGCTTTACCTTATCCTATTTTCTTCCCATTCGTTTATTTGCTTATGGTCAAAATTTTCACATACCGGTAGCCGAGGCCTTGCTAATATCTCTTCATACAACGTTACCACTGGCAACACTACACATGATTTTCACAACTCTTTCTCGCTGATCACAATAAGATAAATCCCCATCAAATTCAATTCTAAAAAAATGGATAACATTTCAAGGACTACAAAGATGCACGTACGTAATACAATGCTCGTCATGCTTTAAAATTCAATTCCGTCATCCAACCTGTAAGCTGCATGGCCCGTTTCTTATGCTTCACGAAGTAATTTTTAAAATAAATGAAACGATTCGCTCTATAATAATCAAAATAATTTTTCAACATAATAATAGCTTGCGTTTGAAATAGCATTGGAACACAATTTACTGAGAATAATATTTCCTAATAACTATCAATCAACATTTCCTTATGCGTGAAAGTTATATTACACAAAAATATTCTCCTCTTGCAAAATGCCGACACACCGTCTTCAACATTATATAGTATTAAATTTCACCTTAATCTTATTTTATTCTCCTATTTTATGATAGCTCCGCACTATCTCTGAAAATTCATCATCAGCCTCATTACGAAACGTATGTGTATATTTTTACTACAATTATTATCCTTCTAACAGTAAGGATATGTTGAACTATCGCGAATTATTATGTCTTTAAAAAGATTAAATGGTTATACTTTCATAACTGAAGGCATTAAAGGACAAAACGATCCATCTTTCGGGGAAATAATATGGAAACATGATGGCATCAAGAGGAGAGTATTTTGGGAGCGATTGCCAAAATTAGCATATCATATTACGCATCACGGATGAATGGTAATCCTGTATTTATAGCTTACGACTCATATTTTTCCCCCATTTTGTAATGTGTAACGGGAGATCAAAGCAGATAAACTGACACATAGACCATTAAGTCGATATCTGAAAATGTCGAAACGGAAATGGAAAAAAACACGAAAAAAATAGGCGGAAGATTCTACACATGATTTATAACTCGTAACGCAAAGTAAAGAAGAAATAATGCAGGCTTTCTTCAACAATGATAAGATACTAAGTCAAATTCCTACACGATGATGAATTAATTACGACACAAAATACTGATATCCTAGATTGTAGAAAGTCCTTAGTTTGTAAAGTGATTGTCCTAAAACTTGTAGTTATTTTATTGTGAGTTTAAACAATGAGTCAAGCTAATAGCTTATCACAGTAGCTAGCATAAATTCTCAATGCTCGTGAAAATACTAATTTGAAAGGTCAAAAATATTCCTCAGAGCTGTAATTTTTTTTTTAATTTCATTACGGTGGTAGATGCTGTGATGTACACAGGGATGGAATTCGATCAATATTTAAAATAAAGACAGAGTTAACCCGATAACGCCTGGAAAGATATGTATGGATAATATGGCTTTCTCACATTATTTTGCCCAAAGTAATTAATACCAATGCCATTAGGACTGTATTTCCTATCCAGCAATCACGCAGTAGGAGGTTTGCCTTTGTGGTAACGCATGTAAAAGACTCAGCAAAAAATTAATCTTTGCCAATATCGGAAATCATAAGCTTTAGGGCTTATAAAAATTTTGTTAATTGAATGCAGAATACCAAGTAATAGACGAAGATTAGGAAATAGTAGGTGGGTTATCACAGGTGAAATGTTATGTTACCACTTATTGAATCTATAAATAACTGGAGATGGCTTGCTGTAATAATTAACTCAGTTAAAACTTACTCCTGGAGCAGACTTTTTTATGGAAGCAAAGCACGGAGAGCGAAATTTGCTGTATAAAACATGGATATTATAAAAATCAAAAAGATTTATTGTCTTAACATGCAACTTGCGTGGTTTGATGGTCTGAAGACGATAATCATTAATGATAAAGAGATTGGTAAAAAGACAAAGAAATGTCTTGTATGAGATAGGAGGCAAGGTACTGATGCAAGCAAAAGAGTAATTATGACAAAGTTTAGAGATAAACTGTTGAATCTGTTGGAGAGCTGCGTAAAAAGAATTTCAGCTATCATTTCATGGGAAGAAAAAATGAAATCACAAAAAAAGTTTAGCGTTCTACAGCTTAAATTATGCTTTAATGCGACATGTTTCGCCCCACTGCAGCATCTTCACGCCGAAGTCTCTTCAATTTTGTACCTTAAGATATTACAGTTTTGCGAAAAAATACTCTTCAAAGCATCCTTTAACCTGTGGAACGCTGAATTTTTCTTTACGATTTTATATTAATAATGGAATTGAAAAAAGTATTGTTTTTTTAAATGCACTTCAAACTTTTGAAGGTGTCATTATTATATTTCCAGGAATCGTGTCTTTATTCCCGTATAAAAGTATACATAATACCTTGCGTTGGTCAGCCTGCAAACACGATTGCTTTGAATTATTACAATATATTAGCCATTCGAGAGAGAGTATGCGAGTTTCGATGACAGTAGATCAAGAAAAAAATTGTAACTTTTCTTTTCTCACCATCATTTGCATTACTCTATGCTAATGTTATTCGTAAATATAAGGTACTTGTCACTTTAAGTATCTGTATGTAATGCATATGCCGAGCACAAAGTCTGAAAATAATTACTCTGCTCTCCATTTGCGGTCATACTACCCACTCACCCACTTCCTTTCCGAAAAAAATGTGACCGTCACTGCAGTGTCCATTCTGCCAAAGAGAACCAAATGACTATCCCCATGACTCACACTCGGGAAATTGACATTTAAAGGAGATGCAGGACAATAGACCTAAATTCTTCAAGCTTTCATCCGCGTTTTAATTCATTTGCAAGTGCCCAAATTTTGTGAGCGTTCTAACTAAGATCCTTTCGGAAGAAATCATTTCTCAATCCAATGTCGCACCCATTAATGGGAACAAATCTATCGTTACTCATAATGCAAATACCTTGTAGGTTATCGTCTCAAACTTAAAAATATTTATGAACAGCAAGCCTTAGTTATTTGCTTTCAAACTTATGGGCAGAAAATCCTTCGTACAAAATAATTAAAACAAGATTTAAAAAATATGAAGATTCATAGCTAACGACATACTTATCATAACGAATTTTCCTGCATTCCTTATAATTTGTTTTGCAGAATAATTCTTAAAATGAAAGAAAACAAAATTCATTTTTCAATATCTATGCATATCTTCGCCTTTTTTTCAAAATTGATTTTACTTTTACTTAGGGGAAATATCTCGTGTCATTTTAACTATTCTGTCAGAGCCAAAAGATTAAATACCAAATGTAAAGTTTTACGACTATATTTCAATCTCATTTACAAAAAACCACTTTTCAGTGTGGCAATCTGCCACCTTCAAGATCAAAACACACCCTCGGGATGGACCGCCGGAACTCAAGTCACTTTACTCCCCCCAATGCCTATAAAATATTCTAATTTGAGGAGAATTACATAATGAATGTTGCCAATGCATTAACAAAATGCGAACTTTAGCAAAAACCCTCAAACCTGTCCTATCTGGTAGAGAACTACCAATGTCTTCATGTAAAACCACCTCTAAGAAAAGGATAAGTACCTACTGAAGCACCAATTCATTCCCCGCGAAGAACAAAATAATCATTGGCTGAGAAAATCCTCTACATTTCACAAGTGATATCATGGTATCCTTTATCTCACCACAATTTGCTCCCTTTTGACTATTTGTGGACACGAGGGGATGAGAAAGAAACCACATAAATGTAGATCTACATCAGTTCAAGCAAGAACCCTTTTTTATTTTAAATGATCTTTACTGGCTTATCTTTTTAAAAGCAATACATAGATTTAATCGCCCAGGTATAAACAAATTGAATATAGTTCATCGCTGCACTTAATTTCGCAAAATATCGAGGGCATGCAATTTTGCTATGTGTTTGGTCATCCTTGGTCCTCCCTCACGAAGGTTTTGATCATCCATGTGGACGTCCGGCAGTTATGCGGAATTTCTCCATCCGTTGTACTCTCATTAGCACACTTTTCACTGGTATTCAAACCTACCGGAGTCAATGCGGAAGTCAGGTTAAAATAACACTCTCAAAGGCCAGCTGACACGCAAGAGTCCACTGTGAAAAAAATGCCACAGTATATTGTTGGAATCTGGCGTTAGTGCGTTGCTAATAATATGCTGAAGGCATGACTGGGGTGAGGCTTTGCGACGACATTGAGCCATTTGTCGGTGTGGCTTAATTAGCCGTATCCGAAAACCAAGTATGCTTCGGCAAAGCATTCGTGATAATGACGTATTGCTGACGTACAATGAAGCATGCTTGAGAAAGAATACCTCATATTCGGACAGTCTACGGAAAGGAGCGACGTTTAGCAGTAGTGACAACATAAAAAACCACGAGGTATAGTGAAACACGATAGAGAGTAACATCTATTAAATGTTTGGATCGGAAGAAAAAGAGCGATTATATGTATATTAATCTTTTCATTGCTATGTATATTAATAATTATGCAAATGTAATATACGAAGTAAAAAAATAGGTACTACACACTTTTATAAGTAGCCAACGGCTCCACCATATTTTGTTATTCTAGTCAACAATGCTTCGAAGCCTAAATGGAAACGTGCTTCTGTGCTTTGGCTTCGTAGCATACTTCCCCTAGAATTCTTAGCGTTCGGGCGTACTTCGGGTTTTTCCGAAGGTACCCCCCTCCACTTGCAAGCAAGAATTGTAGTATGCTTAGCCCTAGAAGCATACGTTTCGGACAGGGCTATTGTTTCGTTACAGCTATATGATAAATTTGTCCCCAACGAGAGAATTGCTATTCCTTCAAGAAACACTGAGGAGAGACGGGAAATTAGACACAGCGACAGAAGTCAACAATTGCGATACCTGCGATTACCGTGAGATTTAGATTGCAAAAAACATCGTGACGCGACAAAAATTACGCACACCGGGAACAAGAATCGGGCGTGACGCGAGGAGAACGGTTGGAAATTGCGGCCTTAAATAGAATGGAGGATTAAAGCGGAAAGGGAAACGGGAGATTCGGTGTCGTGGAGAGAGGATGTACGCTGGCAAAGATGCGAGAAAGGATACGGGGGAGAGTGTTGGGGAGGGAGTCGGTCGACGAAGGGAGGAGATGACGTAGGTGGGGGCGGGGGTTTAGGGCACTCTGGAGAGTATGGCAGCGGGAGGAACAAGGGAACGCGTGTAGAAACGGGAGGACAGAAAAAAAACGTAGACGGATGAGACCTTTTTGCTTGTTTTCGCTAGCTTTAACGCTTCCATGTCCCCATTTTTTCTCACCACCGCCTGTAATGGAAATACAAACCTATTTTTCCACCGTTTTTGGCCTGACAGGGATGAAATTATACCTAAGTAGCGACATAGTGTTAACTTGGATAGAGCCAAAAGGTTCTCAACGTCTTTCTTGCGCTCTACGAAACTAATTTATTTAGCGCGCGGTAGAGAGGCGAGAACACTCGAGCAACCTACGTGTAGGAGACAAACAAACATAACTTTTTGCGATGAGTTGACTACTTTATCTTCCAATGATTGTCAAAACTGAATGGAGGCAATTGTCCAGCAGTCAGTTTGTACATGCATAACGATCATGTTTGGACAAAAACACAAACATAACAGAAGTCGCTTCGCTAGAAGGAGTTCCATGCATAATAAGCATGCAATGAACCTAAACCTATGTCAGTCCTCCATCTAAAATCACCTCGCGCAGGAAATCTGACTGAACAGACGGGATTGGAAGGGAGAAAAAGAAACACTGACGACAGAAACCCAGCGACAGCGCTAGCTGTCCCTTCAGAAGAGTTGCCAAGGTGTCAATAATTTTATATCCAATCCGTCGAACTCAGTACTAACAAATAATACTTTCCATTTGACAACCAAGTGGAGAATACAATTTTGTTGGGAAGCAAAGGTAAACCCTTAGAAATAGGGGTTTATACACTTATATTACTACTCCAGCAGTGAATACTGACGCAAGAGAAATAGAACCAGATGTAAAAGCATTCTTGTATATGAAGAGAAACCAAAAATTAAATATATTAGGATACAGAGAGAAAATTATATTAGGAAATAAACCTAATCGAAATAGGATATAACAATTAAATCAAAGTACGTACCTATGTATTTAGAGACAAAAAGCATGCTGACTAGCATTTAAATGACAAGTTTGACTTAAGTGACAAGTTTAGTTCTATTATAATATTGTCAAAGACGGATACGTTTTGGCTATATTAATGGCAAATTAAGGGAATCATTGCCAAACAATATGTACTAAAGGAGACAAAATATTAGATTGCGTAATGCAGACTAATTTAGTTGTGGAGAAGAGCTCGTATGAAAAGAAACTAGGAAAAAACATAACCATTTACACCATTACTGTTTAATTATACACCGAATCACATAAGAAGACATTACCATATCAATGTCATAACGACTTCTGCATCTGAAGCTCCTTGAAAATAATCATTTTGATGCTATTGCGCAATTTTTAAGCTACGGAGAATGATTTTATTAATTTTTGCAAGGTAAAACACCATTCCTCCTAATTGCGAATCCTACTTTTTTGATGATGAACTATTACTGAGATTCAATGTTTCATTCATTAAAGACAGTGTTGAGCATGTAAAATTTTAGTCTGTCGGCAGATATTGGCTAATCTCAACAAAAAATATCTTAGATTTTACTCTTAATTTATAAATGAGATACGTGGAATGCTATAGAACTTTACATATAAATAGCCTAAGTTAACCTTATGTAATTATCTCGATAACACTTATGATGAACATTTGTTATTAACTCGGGAAGCACCGCTTACCATTATAGTGGTAATTGTAATTCTGAAGCAAAAAAATTAATCCAAGGAATCAGGGAACCATGATGCAATACTGCTACTGTCGTCAAATTTATCATCAAGGAAATCTGACTGTATTAACTTCCTCATGTTAGTACTCCATAACCATTTCCTGTACTTTAATAGAGGCCACAAAATTACTTAAAGAAGTATAAAAAGCCATCTGCAAGATTGAAAGACAATTTACTCCGTTTAAATCATAATAGCATCGATATTTGTGTGATATCTGAGAATGTGTCGGTAAATAGCCCCATCATTTTTTATTAAAAATGGTAACGAATACTGAATTGCATAGGTATTTTATAATGCCACCCCTTTTGATCGATGGAATCACTAAAATATGAGAATGTTACGAATGGAAAGACTCTGATTACTTAGAAATATAACTAATATTTTTCTAATATATCTTTAGGCATACAAAAAAGGCACAGTATGACAACAAAAGCAAAAAACTAAACGATAACAATTAGGATTGTGAAGAAATATCTAAATTCCCTTGCACACGTTTCCTTTTGGATTGTGGGATTTCATGCCATTGCTGAAGTGGTGACTAAGAAAATTTCCCTTCCATGATCTATTTAGGAGCAAACAAAGAGTAAAACCGACCTAAAGAGCCTCGAAAATCCTTACGCCGATTTCCTCTCAGGAATTCAGCAAGACAGTATTTTTAGCATCACACTCTTCCTACGTCTCATGAAGATTTCAATATCTCCGCAAAGAGAAGAGAGGCGAGAAGGATTGAGAAAATAAAATAGAGCCCGTCTGATCTTTTGGTGCGTAACTAATTCCGCGTTGGCTCGAGGTGAATCAACAGGAAATAGGGTCAAAACGAGACGATATAGACTTAGATTGACCAATAGAATAAAGGGATGTGTAGTGGAGCATTGGAAAAGTAAACAAGTAACCATGACATGGATTGGCAGTCATTTACGTACTTGCATCAGACATTCCACTCACGTCTTGACATCGTGTTAAATCCTTGGCTTTAAAGTCTAAATAAGAAGTGAAGAGTGGTAAGGCTCGACCTACCAGCAAGACAAACATTCAGGCAGAGGCAGAGATGGAGAATTTTCTCCGGGAAACGTACGGGGGGGGGGGGGGGTAAGGAAAAAAATAATACGATAAAATAGAGTAAACATTCTCGGAGAGGAAGAAGAGCTTATGAGAATTACGGAGGCTTACGAATTTCGTCTCCGGAAAGGAGTGACGATGACTTAGAGGAAAGCATGAATGTTCGGAGAGGAGTACGTGGAAAGGAACGAGAGATCAAAAATAATTCTTTCCGCGAAAAGGGGGTGGAGTGAATCAATTCGCCACGCATGTGCAAGAGATATAGTTTAATGATTTTCGGAAGTACTGCATATCTTAGGATTATGTTCTCGAAACTAGATGGATGATGAAACTACAAGGGAACTCACATTACTTTATGTTAAAATTTATGTGACGATAGCTATAATGGCAAACTTATTCAGAGGTCAGGAAAAATATGTGAATGGGATGAGCACTAAAATGAGCTGAAATTAAATCTCCTTATTAATCGTTATCATGGGATAGTTTAGCACAGCATTCACTAGACTGATCACCTCAATGACGCGAGTATACTCGAGTGTTATTGGAAGTGTTATAATAAGTATTATTACGACTGCTATGACTATATCCCATACTCTATCCACTCCAGGCGAGGTGGGATTGAAAAAAATGATCTTTGCTGTACCAGGTCTACCAGCTGTACCTTTGCAACATAATTATCGTGCGCTGGCACAAGATATCGCACTTATATGAAGTTAATCACTGTGTTTTATAAGAAGTCCAAGTGAGTTGGTAGGAGCAAAGCATAATAATCTTTCAGTACTACAAAGGTTAAGATTTATGTAAAAGCAATGAGGGGCAGACTGAATACACCTTTTACCCTTAAATGACTCAACATCAGTAGGGTAGGTAACCCTACGACAACATCAATGCGTACTTTTAAAATGAATACATTTACCTGTATTCGTGCGAAAAGACGAAGAAGCTTACGTTCTTCTTGTATCTTAGTAGTAATTGGTTTTTCAGATGATGGTAATTGGGATTCAAGACTGAAAAGGTCTAGAACCCTGTCTTAAATTTGGTCTAGTTCTAAAAGTTTTTCTCTTGCAGTTCCACAACAAATGGTTAATATTTGTTAAAAATTTTTACCAAATTGTTACAAAGTTGGGATTCTCATTGTGGATACGAAATTTCAAAAATTTGAGCCTGAAACAATGAAGTTTATTTTTCAGTTATCCAGTTACAGTATTCTTATCCAATTCAATATCATTTATGGGCAGATTATCAAACTCGAATGACGCGCTGCTCAGTGAGGAAGGTTGAGTAGCTACACTGCCCTTAAATGTGCAACTGATAGACGCAAAATATCGCCTCTGCGTTCGTAAGCCGTCTCGAGCAGAATACGCCACCGAATGCAGTGATAAATTTTTAACTGCACCGTGCCGATTAAAAATATCTTAGCCTGGCATTCGCCTTTAAGACAACGCGTAGTTCTTTAAGTCTCTCGGACACTTATCCCTGGCGGTGGCGGAGGGAACTTTATTCCTCGTTAGTGGCGAGGCACGCGAAGGAGACCGCGTCTATTCCTGGATTCGGCGCGAACGAGGCGTCGGCTAGCAACCAGACGGCTGTGCCGACCATGGCGGAAATAAACAAGAGTCTGTCTCATCCCCCCTTCCCCTTTTCCTTCCTCTGTTTGGTCTGTCTCCGGCGTGAGGAAGGAAGAGGAGCTATTTGATCGCGGTGACTGAGCACTATTGGCCGGCCTAGAGGAGCTCGGGGTCGTAATTCATGGATAAACCCTCCACGGACTGACAACGCCACGCTACATCCAGGAGGGGATTGCATTTCCCCCTCCCAAGTCAAGCGGGCTTGTCATCGCTCGGATAGTGTGGTGCATCAAATAAAGATGGATCTGGTCTAACGGCTCACTTCTGGATTGTTCAATTGATTAGAATTCACACTTATTTGAAAATCTACCCAAATTGATTTGATACTATCGATACTGAATTCAATAGAAGTGTTTAAAAAAAGTTTTTGGTAGGTGATATTCAAAGTGAGTAGTATTCAAAGAGATGACATGACCATCAGAATGCGAGGGATTTGTTAAAATAGGAACTGGAAGAACGACAATTTATGCCTGAAATGGAAAATGGTTATATTTTATATTATACCACAAGAATATTAGATTTTGAAAAACGGGTATTCAAGAGCAAGTAGCAGGCAATATATAAAAATAAATACAAAATTAAGCTGTAAAATTATTATAAGAGCCGAATACAATCATTAGTAGAAATATTTAAATTCGTGGCCAAGCAATCGTGTGAAAATATCGGACTTATTCGGACTCCTTTGGCTCATTGATGTAAGTGTGGCTACTGTAACGATATTAGTGTCGAACTATCCTGTTACAGGAAAAGTCTATTCCACATCTCAAGTCTTTGGTCCAAGTCTTGGGTCTTGGACAAGGAGAAAATATTGCGAAAAATGTACATATTAGAAGATTTTAGCTAGAAATAAAAAGATAGGCCACAAAAGTTCTTGACTCACTTCTACTGCCTTAACTGCTTGACGTAAATTTTAAAAGGAAGCAATGAGGCGCAAGAAGAAGGTAGGGAAAAGGAAAATTAGAAGAGAAAGAAGAAATAAAAAAAGAAAATTGGACAAAATTACATGGATACTCAAATGGTGAACAAAGGAGAGGGATATTTTAATCTTAGGAATTCTTTAGGATAGATCTTTTCTTAAGTAAAATGTCTTAGTTCATCTCAGTCTCCTCTGCTGGAGAAATTTCACTGATTTTTCCCGGTGAAATGGTAACTAAATTTCTTCACAGATAGGTATGGGAAGTAAGAAATACAGAGTTAAGGTGGTAAATAATCTAATAATTATTTCATTAAAGTAATATAAGTGAAATAAAAGGGCTATACTGCTTTTTAAAAAGCAAAAATATAGAGGAAATTATATCAATGAAGTTATTTTCTTCTTATACATCCAATGATTGCTCTCACTTTACTGTTCATATCCCAAATTTTCAATTACAATTCATTCCCTGTAATGCAATGACACATTAAGCTGCATAACAAATACAAAAATTACTTATTTTAACTTACTTTTTAGCTTTGATTTTTGAACGAGAGAATTTTTTACTACTACGTTCTATTCTTCAAAATACCACGACATTGAGAAGGGAGAAGGCATATGACAAAATGTAAAGTACCTGTTCATTTAAATCATAAGTTCTCGCAAATCGAAGGTAGTAATCAATTAATTTGTTTTTGCTACTGTCAAGGAAACTTTAGCAATAATGGGTGGGCTTGTGCACCCTGTATCACTTAAATAATTAATTTATCTAAAGAAAAAACCGGCTAAGGCTCAAAAAAAAGTATCCGTAAGAAATGCACAGATCATATTCATCAATGTGGGCATGAAAATCTTTAAAATGACTAATCATTTAATATGATTACACATATTTATTAAAAGAACTTATTGGGAGAAAAGTTATAAATTAATCCTAAAAATCAATCAGCACAGTTTTATTGTAAATAAAGCAAAACTTTGCTCCTGAGCCCTTAAATTACATCGCTTTCGGGTCGAGCCGGAGCGTTAACTTGAAGAACTCCAGAAGAAAATCCCAGACGTTCATTACCCTGTATCTCGATTCCCGGGAAAAGGAATTGTTACATTCGGAGATAAGACAAAGGAAATGTCAGGAAGAGCAACACAAAAGAATCCCCTCACTTCCCCTCTGGCTCGAAGGGAGCGCCGGGCGGAGATCGCGGCGTCGGCTACAGCTAAAACCCAAACAAAGGACTCACGATAATTAAAGAAAACGAGAAAGACAACTTTTCCGCCGAACATTATCATTACTTTTTCCCTTCCTGCTTCCTTTACCTACCAGACCCTTATCCGAGAGCGCATCCAACCGAATAAACCCAAAGCCTTCTAACTTCTGGTCACCGAGTGGACTGAGAAGTTAATTGAAGGCGTAGCAACCTCCCATACCATACTCCGGATAAAGCCTGCAAGCTACCGGGATTCCCACCTGCCTTCTCCCTCGAAAGATGAAGATAACAAACTAACTCATTGGACCAGATCACCCCCGAGCATCTTGAGACGGGAGAGACGAGGGGTGTTCGGCGATGGACCACGAAGCAGGGCAGATCTACGGCGAGACAGAGTCGGCCAAAGAGGGAAAAGAAATGGAGTTAAGAATCGCGTTTGATAAGGAGAGCCAGGCGGTCAAGGGGAATGAGACAAGAAGAATACTTCCCTACCCATTCATCTGAGGAGTACTCCTCGGGCATTATGGGAGGGATAGCAAGGGATTTAATGAAAGGATTTGCTTCCTTCGGGAAGTATTAGGGACGCAATATGCAGTTTTTTCTTAATTAAACTGTTGGAGGTGGTCCTTATCCTTGAGGGAGCAATCTTTCCGCTCTGGATGGGGTTCACAGGTTAGGATCAATGCCATCATCATCAACGTCCTTGTGCTCAGGTTTTAACGTCTACATCAGCTTAAGAAAAAAAACCTATGAGACCCTGTATGAACAAGGACTAAAACGAGGAAAAACATGCTGGTAATTCTGGCCCCTTTTCCTTGAACATACCCCTTACCTCAGATTAGTCACTGAGAAGGGTTTCTCAAGTTTATCGCAGCAGTATGAAGAAAAGAGTTCGGTACTGATATATTCCGCTACCCAAGAGCTTTATAACCCTCGTTCTGTTTTTTTAAGGAGCATTAATTACCTAAGATCCAAATTGCATGCATTAATCTTCCTTTCAGGCTTAAAAAAGGATAAGTTTTCGGGGAAAGTTAATAATGGTATGGTACATTTATACTCTGTAAGGTAGGTTTTCTTGATACCCTTCTATTGCTATTTATTATCGGTTCCTTCCTAGGTCACCTCTATCGTTAGATCAGGATATGCCCACATTCTATGCATAGTTGCGGGCATCATTACCTTTTCTTACTTCTTCTCATCATTCTAGCTTTGATAAGCGATCTTCAGCATTCCAAAGTTGATAATTAAACCGTTCTCCCACCCAAAATGCCTCGTCCTCATTTTCGCCACCAGTCCTCTTCCCGGCACCAGCATGCTCTACACTACAACAATTGTCCTCATTCCTCCCCCAACCACTTTTTCCATTCTTACTTGCATCAAGACTTAAAAAATGACAACCTTTGCCAAGTTATCTTCACTTCCCAAGTCCCACACAACACCACGTCAGTTATTTGCATAAATTACTTCTATGCCCGGACAACGCAGATATAATTTAGGAATGGAATATTTATTTCTAGGCTTCAGCACTGCAAGCCAAAGTAAATATCAACTATTTAATCATTTAAATGATTTGAATAGATTTATAGCTAGTTGGTTACTTGTATGACCCAATATTAGAATATTCTCCTGGATAGTTACTTATAATATTTGTTTAATAGCCATAAAATATTCTCATCCAAAATAGTGTAATTTTCCATATCTGCATAATGTCCTAATTCTCTTGGTTTTTACCTTTCAATGCCAAAATATAACCGAGATATAAAACAGTAAATATAAATCCATTGACGTAGGTAACTGGCCAAATACTTTTCAGTTTGTTTAGTCAATAAGAACAATAAAGCATAAAAAACTAAACATAAAAAACACATAAAACATAAAAATATTTAGATTTTAAAACGTACCAACTATAAATATGAGCAATAATTTACCCCTGGACTATAAATTCGGTATAAGCAATCTTAATCCCGACTCAACGGAAACGGAATTTAAACGGAATACCGGTGTTAAAATCTTTACCCTCAAATACCTGCTGTATCCGGAAAAACGAAAGAAAATTAGTCTCCGGATCGTTTACACCGAATTAAACGAACCTCACACTTTTATCAAATACCCAGAACTGAAAACGAAAGCTTAAAAAAATGAAACCGCGTAGGTAATCGTCCGAAAATTCATTTTTTTAGGAAGAGAAACGCACTCACGAACTCTCTTTTTTAATCTCATACACTGGCTCTCCGATACCGGATTATATTCCCATTAAACCCGGATTTTCTTTTCCCTGCACCCAAAGACCCCCAGCCACGAACTTTTCTTAATCTCTCGTCTTTCAAAATATATTTTGCATTCCTGTACCAACTGTGCGGTATTCCTCCTTGTCTTTAGTGAACATACCCTTTCATACCACTCATACTCCCCCAAGTATCTCCACATTTTAACATCTCAACTTCTATACATCCGCACAATACACCTCGCATGGACGATTCCCAATTTCCCTGCTCTATCTTTGCTCTCCTCTTGGTTGCCGTGGAGGAATGTCAGTGTTTTAAACTGTCTGGGATATTCCCCTCAGATTATTTCTTCCTGAAACATTGACCTTTTCAACTTTTGAGGCGCATAGCAGAGGGGAGCATCGCCCTCTCCTTAGTCTGCTCTCTGAGGCAAGAAAAAGTGCAATATGTCTTTCCCGCTTTCTTGAGAATTAAACACGGGGAAGCAAGAAGGTGTGATAATTCCTCTTCGAAAGAAGAATAGTTCGAAATTCCTGGGCGTGAAAATTCATCACGATCATTATAAAAGGACGGTGAAGCAATATAGGTTACATTGTTTCCATCTCGTGTTCCAGACATTAGAAAAACTGTCCAAAATACTCATTAAACCCAGCAAAAATCCAGGCATTGAATTCTCTAACGCAATCTCCATACGAAATCTAACGTTTAAAAAGTAATGATGTTAACGCATGCTTGTTTTGGCAAAAAAATACCACTGCTGCAGTTCTATTTTCAACATAAAAACTGCATTCACATTCTAGTTTTCCGCAGAGAAAAATTGATGTGAGCACGAGTGAAACTTCCAGCAACAGAAGAGAGTAATTCTGAACAGCACAAAGGCTGTTGGATTTCATGAAGAGTAAAAGGGAGTTCAGTTAAGAATTGTGAATGGTAAATTCAATCGGAAGGAAACTATGAGGTGACCTACGTAATCATGAAACAACAGGCAGGAATTGATCAATTATTGATGACTGTGCATTTTCAGAAGAGTGTAACAGAAAAATATGAGTAAGGCAGCAGATATCGATCGCTAGTTTTGGAATAGTAAATTATACCCAAATCAATGGCCCCAAATAAATTCTAAATCCAGGCCAAATCAAACTGCATTCCAACTTAATAGCCGGAGACACGATACTACGCCAGAGATACTTAAAAATAGTATTGGAAAATTATAATACAGCCGAGCACCTGCATATACATTTTTTTTAAATATCCAGAAAAAGCGTAAAAACAAAAGTTGAAACGGAGAAACACTTTTAGAAAGTGTCATAAACATGCTTTAGGACAAATTTCAGCGTCAGATTTAAGATAATGTGTATTCCTTTGAATTTTCTGTTATACATGGGAACACTTACAGAATAAACATATCTTCAAATTCTTCTCAACATATTTTCTTGTAATACCTGCCGTTTCTCATTTTCCGTCAAAGTAAATTGAGTGTCCATCTCGTTAACAACCTCAGACTGTGTCTTCTTAACATTACTTCCCCTCATATAACAGGCAATATTTCGACTATTTAATTATCCTCATGGAAAATAGTTGGGAAACCAATGAAGAGGTAGGTAATGAAACGGTAATTTGAGTGAAATGAAAAAGTTAGCAAATGTGCAGATCTGAAGAAAAGAAATAGCGTAGTGAAGGTGCCGTTAGGTCAAAGTTTTGCGAAGAAGAATACGGCCATATTGAAATGCGATCAAAACCCTTTCAATATACTAGAAAGCATTAAAATAAATTCATTAGTACATCATACTACTTGCATCGTATGTCAGCAAAGCGACTTCTATATAACTAATTTCTTCCATGAAATTCTCCACCCCCTTGATATTTCTCTAAATCAGGTATCCAGATCCCTGGATACAGTTCATTTGTTTTGAACCCTCAGTGAAGTCATAGCTTCCTTTGATACCTGATCTTCACTTCTTCTCTGCTACCTCCTCTCATTTCATCTACCTGCCCCCGTCCGTTCCTCCTTTGAAGCCTCTTCTTACTTTCCAATTACACGCCCAAAACGGTGATCCTGGACTCCCATAAGTCCTGCCAACCCTTTGATGATTTCTTTATTAAATGCCTATTTGACTCTTACCTCTCTTGCCTGAGAAATAAATATTAACGAGGTAAACTCGGCCCTACGTTTACTTGGTCTGAATGGCTTCAAATTAGAAAATAGAATGCCTATATGATGATTGCATCAGAGGTTTAGTTAGCACTAAGGCTTTAAAAGGAAAAATGATAAAATGGCACCAAATTCATCTCTTACAATGTTGCATTTTTTCGCAGGTTTAGACATGTTCTGATTGATAATCTTAGCGAAACGGAACATAGATCCATAGGAAATCTGTCAATGAAGTTCAGAAAAAAGTTTATTATTATTTTTGAATATCGAAAAATCTTCGTAAAATTATGTCCTAAAATGATTATGCATTTTAAGTTATCCGTGATTTGTTCCTTATTCACATAATACTAATCTGTCTTCAGTACCTGACTTTAAGTTAGTTTGGTTAAAAAATATAGGTTTCACGAAAATAAATAAGTCACCTGGTGGGCTGATTCGCTAAATTCATGAAAAGTCAGAATCAAACATCCAAGATTTTTAAGCGCAATAACTTTTATAGCTGTCTAGCTTCCAGGACACCCTCAGTCAATAGGTTGAGGTTTTAACCGGAATCGAGCATTCAAATTTTTCTCCAAGGTTTTTCAAACATAAATTCTCTTCATTAAAATATTTCCTTAATGGTTTCCAGCAGATACTTACAGACGAGATGAGTTCTGCCACAAATAAAATAATAATCACCTCTTTTTAATGAAACTTGTTGAAATCTGAATAAATGCATAACGCAAGAATCGCAGATAGTTTTATATTGTGCCGCTAACGACGGATGGAAAATGACTCGAGGTGCTCAAGGTAAGATTCTTTGCAGTCATGACAAGACGGGAATACGGAATTTCATCATTATTACTTAAGATATGGGGCATGCAACGGTTGAAGCGTTTGCTTATCTACGTGGAGGTAAATAATTCAAATCTTTCATTGTACCCATGGGACACTTCATGAAGTAACTGCTTTTTGTGAAAACGAGGAGATTTCTGTTTTCTCTCCAGCATTCATAAATCCTAAGACTATGTATCAGGAATGTCTAGTCCACAACTCTCTACGATCAAATAAATCCCTTGGATAAATTACCATGAAGAATTTTCTGTGATTGCTTCCATATGGGCATATTTCTGGGCTTTCAATATGGGCATATATAACATTAAGAGTCGTGGGAATTATTTTAGCGTCTACATGATTTAACACTACTAACACATGCATGTTGTGAGAAATATAAGTTCATAATTTTATTTATATAGAAATGACTGACTAACAAAAACTATTTACTATTAATTTGTAGATATTTACTTCCAATTCAGTGTCAATAATATTAAAATTTCGTGTCCCGTAACGGCATGCTAAATATTTTCCCCGACATGGTATGATTGTGGCTCTTGATTTCACGTGCGTAGTTCATGAACGGATTTGTACTTTTTGCGTTCCTGCATAAGAGTAAGTGTTCACTTTGTTTGATAATCCATGCCTGGTGATGTTTTATATCCCGTCGCACACCCTTGATTCAGCTTGCAGGTTATTATGTAGATTTCGATAAAAAATTCTATAGTCTTGCTTCCTCAGAGCAAGACCCAAACATTATAATATTTACCTGTTATTTAAACTACTTATGGATAATTATTCAGTCATATTGTAACAATCCATAACCATTAAAAGTGTGTAATTTACCTCATTACCATCTGCCGATAAATATTGCTGGACCAGCTCAATGAATACCTTCGATTGGTCCATCACGCATCTGCTCCTTTTCGTTGAACTCTTTTCGTCGACTTCTACCGCCTCTTATCGCGAGAGCCCACGTCCTGCGCTTCAACCAATCCTCGACCTTCCGGGCACTTTCCCCGGATGCCCTCCACGATTCCATCACTTTCCCTCCCTTTCACACCCCATGACGAAAATAAGAGCGAGAGATGAAAGCTAAGGGAAGAGGGGCGGTGGGAGAGAAGGGAAGAAAGGTCAGGAAAAAGGTGAAGGAGGGGAACGAGGAGGAGAGGGATAAGGGTCAGTTCCACGTGCCCTCTCGTCCTGCGCCCTTGCTCTCAGATACTCTCCCCCTGCCTATCTGTATCAACATCTGCACAGTGCCCTGCAAAACACACTGCGGGTGTGTGGCAGGAGGTAGGACAGCACGGAATATTACTCTGTTTGCCAAAAGAATACAAGTTAGAACTTCACACGAATTTGCCGATACAGTACTATGAACTTATTATATAGAAATACTAGCAATGGCTTACGATATTTTTAGCCGTGATATAAATTAAAGCAATCAAAGTTTACGGATATATTTTAACGATAAGAAGCATAAATTTTATTTCTATCGAATATAAAAAGCCACTCAAAAATGCTCCTATTCATTTCAGCTTGATGTACGGATACAGAGCACCTAGCAGTAGTGCAGATGCTTCGGCTTTACCTTGTGAATTCGCGGTTCCAGTGGGAAAATATCAATGGTGCACCCATAGCGTTTTTGTATTAATGCAATGAGATATGATTTTGTTGCATATATTGAGTTCAGTACGATAAATTGTAGCACCTCGTTACATGCGTAGAGCGAAGGAAATTTCATTGGCTAGTTTGGTTGCCCTTGCTCTGTTGTAAAATAAATGAATTTGTAATGTCACGGCTTAGAGCAAAAATCGCTACTAATATAATTTGAGACATTTTGACTTATTTTTATACACTTATATCATCGCACACGCGTGATATATTGCAAGGTTCTCAGAAAAATACAATTTAAATGATATTTTCCCAGTGAAACTGCGAATTAAGAAGGTAAGGCTGAAACATCAGCTCTACTGCAAGGTGCTCTCGTTTCGTACACTAAGCTGAAAGGCTGACATTTGGAGCCCAACAAACCAGACACACTAAGAACGATTCGCAAGTCTCGCCAAGGTGGTCCAGTAGAAGAAAGAGTTGAACGCAGGGGTCGAAGGAATAAATGTGGGAGGGGGTGTTTCGAGAGTGGGGTAGGGCACCGAAGAGAGGGAACACGTGTGATTGGCCGCTTGCTCTTGTGTGCCCTCGTTCTCCCCTGAAAGCACCGGGATGAACAAAAAATAGAAGGCGAAGAGAAGGACTCCAGCTTCCCTCCCTGTGTGTCTGAGCCGTAGGAGACCGTAAAGGATGGATCGACGGGAGCAGAGGGGAAAGAGGATAGGTAGGGGATGGAAAAGAAAAAGGTAGGGAGGGGGTGGAATGGGATGGAGGGGGATAGAGGAGGGAGAATGGGGTAGAGAGGGGGAGGTTTAGCAGAGGAGGCTAGCGAACCATTTAAGCAGAAAGGGTAATGAAATGAATGTGGCGGAAGGGAGATAAGCTGAATTCTCGGCTGGATCACGACGTACGGGGGGGTAGTTTGGCACAGGGGGTTGAGGGAAAGGGAGAAAAAAGGGGGGAAAGGTAGAAGGGTGGTGTAGCGGGGTGTGGGGTTTTAGATACAGTGTTATAACTTGGGGCGGTGAGGGGTGGCTCGCCATGCGGGTGGCATTTGAGAGCGGAAAGGGTGGGAGTCAGGGGGGTGGATCGCACGTTGGGTTGGACCGGGAGGGTGGATTTCAGAGCATTGGACGCTCCAGGGGTCAGATAGCAATTGAAAGGGGTTGAGGAGAGGATTACCCCGAGCCAAAGAGAGTACGTGGTTGGAGACTCTCTCAAGAGGAGTGGACTGTGGAGAGAGTGGGTCAGATAGGAGAGAGGGAGGGAGAAAGTATTAGGGGAGGATTTTATGAAGGAGGAAGCGAGATAAGATATGGATAGGGGTGTAAGGGAGCTGCTGTATGGGTGGAGTAGTGCTTAAGACACCCGTATGATGCAAGCTGGAGATGAGAAATAAAAGAAGTAAAACCAATGACACTGTAATATGACACTCAACGATTACGCCGAGCGTAATGCACGTGAACTATTGAAGTTTATAGAAGTCAGTCACAAGTACTATACATACTCTTACGGGAACCAAAAGATGACCAATTATCCGGGCTATTGAGCATTGATTGGAGGCTATAGAAAGCCTGGGCTACAATGCCTGAAGTGGTTGAGATACAGCACTCGTACACATGACCCAGCATGCAATCTGAGTTGTGTGTACATCAAGTGTAGTACTTCGTCCGTGAAATAGACTGTAAGACCCAAGATTCCTTTGCGTCTTTCCTAGGATAATGCCTAACGTCTAGTTTTTTCTGCCATTTCTCCTTTTCATGAAAAATCCCAGCTCTACCTAATTACTAACCTATTCTTAATGGCTCAATTTATCAAAGCTGCATGTGCACGTATGATCGGTGAACAATTAGTTCTGCTACACATATTCGAGGGTGGCTTCAAGGTGGTCACGTACTTTGATCATAGAAACTCATATGCTGTTGGATTATTTATATCAGCTGCAAATAAAATGGAAAATAAAAAGCTTGGAAGTATTTTAAATCATATTGATAACAAGACTTGCTATTTTAATAGTTTTGAAAAACTTCATTTCTAATTCAACGGAGCAAGAAAATTCAAATCAGCAGGTAAATATTCCTTTGGTCTATCATTAGGATTAATTGTGGCGCTGAATGAATGAATTGAATGAAGCCTTTGGATTTATACTTAAGGATTTTAGGGAGTCTGGCATTATAAAATGTATTTAAAGAGTACCAGGCAATCCAAAGATTGTAAATATATTGAAATTCTTCAAATATTTTTCTCATCAAAATCAAATAACAATCATTATTCAAGGAGAATTAATTTTTAAGATAAACCAGGATAAAAAAGTGAAAAAGAAGGAAAAGCATGAACTCAAAAATTAGTCAATAAGCACTAATATTGTATCACTTTTTATTCATAAACATGGAAAAGCTAATCAAAGCAACAGGAAGGCAGCAAATACGCATGTAAATACAGGGCAGAAACTGTGTCGCAGTTTTGGCAAGATGTGCACGATGAGTACGAAAATTTCGATTTATTTTAACAAGGATATTTGCGGTAAACTTGTACTGTATACGAAATGTTTATGTCGTGGCAATGAGCACATCGATGGAATAATAGATATATATTTTTCAATACATGGATATTTTTTTATAAATTACATATATAATAAATTACGAGGGCAATACAAAATCCAGGAGAACTTAGCTTGATGCAAAAATGAACGATTAACCTGCAGGAAAGAATATTTTCGTGGATTTAATTCGAAGTTCGTGGGGATATTTATACAGTGAGTACACAAGTAATATTCAAATTTGCTCAATAGAAACTGGTACGTCGTCTCGGTTAGACGTAACTTGAACCTAGTGCTTTCTTTAAGGCAACAAAGGTTGTAGTATTGGGTTAAAAATTTTTTAGAACCTGTCAACTCATAAAAAGAAATTGAAAAATTAGCGATAGAGGACTGCGTACACCTTGTAGAAATGTTTAGACTCATAGGGGTGAGTATACTATTTCATTTGTGACCTGAGATATTACAATGCACTGTTATATTATAAACGATGACGGATGACGCAAGACCAAAATGCAAAGAGAATATATAAAAATTTATTTCCTGCAATTATCTTTAATATTGTTTTATGTAGAAATTGAAAATTGTTCTGGAGTAGTTTGGTCGTTAAGAGAAACACCAATTTTCGCTGAAAAACTCCTTAACTTATTGTGAAACCTTAAAGAGTTGTTTATAAAAAAATTGTCACCAAAAGCCCTGATGAAGCCGCAATAAAGAGGCGAAACCTTGGCGAAAATTGATGTCTCTCTTAACGACCAAACTACTCCAAAACAATTTTCCATTTCTACACAAAAATATAGTGGTCAATAATATACTTCATTATAAGAAATATTGTTTTGCAATAACAAAAAATAATTGCCAAAGGCATGTAGGGGAGAATCGCACTATATTAAACACCATTTTTTGAAAGCAGGGAATCATGTTTCTCTATATTTCCAAAAGAGTGAGCTAGCCAAATCAATGATTTAATGTTGAGATTCGTATTTTAGTAACTTGTGATAACGAGGAAAAACTAAAATTAACATTCAAAATAAATTCTGGAGAAAATGATGCCAGTAAAATTATGGTCTATAGAAAATGATCTCGCTAATCACGGGAGGTTAAACATCTATTTTTATAATTTCTCCGTACCGCAATGAATCTGTTATTACTAATTTAAGGGGTTTAACGATTAATTTGTAATAGTAAAGAAAGGAATCAAGCGTACCCATTTTTGAGCCATCTTGTTTACCGCAGTAGTTTCAGAGGGTTAAATAGTACTATGCTTATCTTGTGTTTATGAAATCATATAATAATCTTACATTATTTCACAAATACAAGAGATGGGGCTCAAAAATATATCCCAATACACCATGTAATGCAATATATTATTTACAAGCGTCACCACTACGTATGATATATGAGTAAACTGCACAGTCCCTGCCACTCCAAAATGATCAGAACGATCGGGACATTTTTGTTCACCTGAAAATACATATCTATTTACTACAGGAGTGTTTCTAAATAAAAAGCACGAAAGTATTGAAAGTGCAGCGGCTGCAACTTATTCAAATTTTACTGGCTAATGACGCCAAAATATGAGTCATCTAATGATACTCCATAATTATGATGTTTGTTAAATACATTGAATAGGATGGTACTGTTAAATTCACCTAATATCAAATATAGCTTGAAATTTCAAAAATAAAACAATGGCATATATTTTCATGATTATTAAAGAACCTAAAGTCCGAGAGTGTAAATAACCTTTGAAAGCAGACAAGAAATGTAGCAAAGATAAAATCAAAAATATAATTTTTTAATATACGAAATTCATCAGTACATTTTAAAATGCAAAGTTTGGCGTAATGGATGAATCAGTGAAGGTTGTGGTACTAGCTTTATGAATTTCCAACATATTCCAACACATAGGTACACTGATGGAAAATTTATCGCTACGCTTTGTTCTGAGACCTGAAACCATTAGTTGCTAGAAATAGAGTTTTTAACACTGTAAAAATTATATATAATTGCATTTTACTTTGCATTTAGCTCTAAAGCTTATAACAGGAAGAAGGAAGAGATGCATAATAGTGCCAGTCGAACGCAAAATATTTGTAAGAGAATTTTTTCGTCATGGCTCTATGTTTTAAGGCGCTCCACCAGCTACCGATGTGAATCATTATCTCTAAACTTAATACAACACTTCTACTAAAGATATTAACAATATCTATGCTCACAATCAGTGTGAGATATGAACCATCGACAGTTGGGTGGGCAGGCCAGGACTTGAATACTGCAACTAGGATAAAACTAGTTCTCCCGCCCTGCATTAATTCTACATACTATGCAGTTTCATGCTTCACTGTATGGAGGAATAGAATAACCCAATTAGAAATAAATAATTGTAATGTTCAGCAGGTAAATTATTGGTATAAAATAATAACAACCTTGTAAATACATTTTAGCTTATTTTCAGTATGAATACCTGTGTACGATTACGAACCAATACCTAGTATCTCTTAATATCACTTCCAATACTACATGTTAACGAAATGTAATATTAATGAATGAGTCATAATCATGAGATACAGTATATTCTTCATCAGTAATTAGCCTTCATTACAGGGATACTACGTAACCCATTCCAGAGACGAAAAATCTTAAAGCCTTCGTCTTATACCCACTGGTGGTCCGGGAATACCGATATTTTTATCGTCCTCTATACGCGTAAATTTTAAAAACCTACGCAGGAATGGCCAGGAAGGCGTAATATTAGCCAGGAATGGTTTTGGGCCATAGGAGAGACATGGCAGTACGAGAATCTTTCGGATTTCGATGTTTGGACTTGTGAAAGAAGGGTATGCAGGGTGTAACAGTGGAAATGCGAGGAGGTAAAGGTTAAGGCCACAGGGGCACGGGATCCGAATGGGGGAGGGCCGACATAAAGAGAAAGATCACGGCCGCTTTCGACGGAATGAAGCTCATGAAAGACTTAGCTTGATGCCGGCAGATAAAAGGGCAGTGAGATTCCGGGGCAGGGAATTGAAGCCATTTAACGGACGCATAATATAGTCATACAAGTAATTAATGGCAAAGCGGAATAAAAATAGCAATTAGCCACATTTTTTCAAAGGTCATTTGAACGATCTCATCTCATATTCAGACGTTAGTTCTGTCAGTAAACGTAAGAATACGAGGGAAAATTTGGAATGGCGATGGGGAACCTTACACTGAGGTGTTGTGAGCGGGATTATTTTGAAAACTTGTTGTTGGGAGATTTTTATTGTGTGACTTCCATTTGTCTATTTGTCACTGAGAAAGTGAATATAGTTTCACTTTCGACCTTTCGCACCTGACCCTCAGCCTTTTCCCGTGGGAGAATAAGTTATTTGCATCTCCCGGATTTTCCTTGCATGTTTTCTAGTTATGGAAACTTCCCGTTTCCTCCCCTCTTTCGCCTCCTACACGGAAGATCCGTGGAAAACCCTATATATTAGCTAGCACGGCTAGTATCTAGGTGAGTTGGTTAGTTAGTTGTTTGGCTGGTTAGTTGGCGGTTCTTCCATGATTGTTGTAGGCACTGTTGCTTGATTGTCCCGACTGTGTTTCATTGACTGGTAAGACCCTTCGCCCCGTACTCTGTATTTTCCTTCGCCCGGTACTCTGTAATTTCCTTCGCCCTGTATTTTGTACCTCTGTTGGCTTCCGCCACGAACAATCTCCCCTAAGATTTTAGTTTTCCTCTTGTGAATAAATGTTCTTGAGTAATGTCGAAGTTTTTTGTCTATTACTCTCAACATTCCGACGCCAAGGGCAAGAATCCTAATCATATTAAATTCTTAGACGCGACTTCCCGCGATGACGTCTTGCTATCTCTCAGAAGAGGAAAAGTAAAATCTTAGGGAAGAATGTTCGTGGCGAAAATCATAGTGCGTACTTCTAACATATCTTACTCAGTGATTCAAACCGAAGGTTGGTCTTTGATAGGTGAGAGTAGAGCTCGCCCCTTACTAAGCCAATGGCGTGTGGGAACACGCCACACATATTCAGGGAAGGGGGACCAGTTCCTTTCCCTGGGCCACCTGCGATTTCCTACGAAGTTCTGACACGCGAAAATCGAATCGCGAGGATTTTAGATGGGTATGTCCAGAAAGGATCTTGTCCGGGATTTGAACCAGGGACCCTGCAGTCAGTGCTCTAGGCCTGACTAGGCCACCACGAACCCCTTCCAACATATGGTATAAAAAATTTATTGACATCCTACTCAAGCTTTTCCAGTTAAGGTACGCCAAATAATAACATATCCAAAGTAACTGCTCTTCTCAAATAAATCTTCATCTAAATATGAATATTTTCAGCAAATTTAGCTGACAATACGATTAGAATATACTATAAATTGTATTTAAAACAACCAATATAAAGCAGGAAATCCACGACCTTGTATTTTGTAAAGGGCAAGACGGAAAGCATTGGCCTGCTCCTAGCTTCACTTTCCCCAACATTTCACTGTTTACAGGCAACGCCTAGTGTCCATGAGAAAAGAGTTCTGAAATTTCTTCCAGCTGACCACATTAGTAATGCACCAGCAAGTCAAGCAGTTTCAAAATCAAAGGCTAGCGTTTGAAAATCACTCCTCAGTCATTGATTCATTTATGCTTAATGTTAAACATGCACGATAAGTATTGTGTTTTTATTTCAAAGTATACTTATTATAGTGATAATTTAGGCTCAGCTGTGCAATATAACCTTTGCATCTGAAGTACATGTAAACTCAATAGTTTCTTAAGTTTTCTGAATGGTTCCTTATCATTTAGTTCGTAAAATGTATTTTTCAGGGGTTTTGAATAGCATTGATCTTTTATCAAGAAGCCATTTATATATTTCTTTGTTTCCATTTCCTATAAACTTGGAGTACATGAGAATAGCCAGTGTTAGCTCTGACGGTCATGTTATTTTAGGCAATCTTAGTCTGCTGGCATATAAGAGTCGAATTTTTCTTCCCACAGTGTAAACGAAAGAATTAGGTACGCTGAAGAGCGTTGGGTCAAGTCATGCGTACCCTTCGAACTTGGGGGGATGCTGATGGATCGATATTGGGGAGTCTGGTAATTTCATTCCGCCCACAATGATTCCCAACCTCTGTCGGGAATATTTCCCCCCTTTCCGAATTGACGGTTCACATTTTGAGAGGGACAGTTCGTGGATAGGAAATATCGTGGGGAAGGGAAATGGAGAAAAATGAATCCGTTGATGGAAAGGTCAGCGAAAGACGAGAAGGATTTAGAATACGCTGAGCAAAAAATCGCATTGGAAAATTGCCGAAATGATGATAAAAGACGAACGAAACTCGTTTATCGCCAAGAGAATTCCAAAGCGTGGACATATATGACAGCGTGAGCTAGAGAACTTTTTATAGAAGATTTTCAGAAGGGGGAGACATTTGAATAGAGAAATGGCATTAAAGGGAATGAGAGATTGCATTTTGTTGACGTTTTTTGTTTCTTCGGGGTTCGAGAAACTGATTGAAAGCAGTTGTGATGGGAATTTCGCTACATCTCATTATATTTTACGCGTTACGGCATGTTATGGCTCAGCGTTACGACAGCATGTAATGGAAATGGCCTCGGGCAGACGGAACGCGAATACGACCTCAGGGGTCTCGGTCGACTTCGGGATGCGTGCGTATGATACAAAGGCCGGAGGGAAGAAAACAGATACAGATTTAAAAAAAGTGAGAGAGTCAGGAGAAAAAAGAAAGAGGCCACCAGAAGAGGGGCACGAGAAGGAGAAGAGGTTATGTGGGTGAAGAGACACGTGGAGTGCAGAGATACTGAGTCAGCCTAGGAAGAGGGGAGTCAAATGGGGTCATAAAAGGGCGGTCGAATGGGAAAGTCCCGCTTTACGGTTGGTAGCACCGTAACGAACGGATTTCGCTCCCTTTGGAAGTGTTTTCCCTGATTTCCCACCTTTTAACTGCACCCTGGCTTCCATCCCCCAACATCCCTATGTGCTGCGTCGTAAAATTTTACTCGGCCGTGAAAAAAAGGAGGAAACTACGCGAACGGTAGGTCCGTTTCTAGTGGGCCGATTTCCAATGCTCTCATCTACCTTTCAGGCCTTACATATATTATATATCCTTCGTCGAAACAGCAAGAATTACGGATTCCCCAGCATTTCCATCCCTCTCGTTCCCATTGCTCACTTGTGTTCAAATTCGGCTGAAATAGCATTTCTCAAGTTCCAGGATTCTCCTGGGGGTAACATCACATCCACAGCCTACTCAGCAATTCAAATATAATGATGTGCTTCATATAAATTACGCAAAGCATAACAAACTAGGTAGAAATTTGAGGGTACACGCTTCAGCACTTATTTTGCTTACATTATAGGAATGCAAAAAGTCTAGCATTTACCGAGTTAGGTTCATTGTTTACGAATGTATTCTCCAATCAAAATTGTTGGCTGGAATCGGGGGAGAATTATTTTTGCTAGGATTTCACATAACTGCGAACTAGCCAACCGCAATACTTCAAGGTAAATGGAAAGGAATGCGGAATGTGGAAGAAAGTTTTCATAATAGGTTGAGCTGAAATATGTACCGAAAAACATAGCGAATATTGTCAGAAATACTTAATATAAGAAGGAAAGAATATTATTAACTATTTGCATGTAATTTTATATTTTTCGCACTCAGATACGGAATCAATATTCAAAATCCATGCTTACCAAGGAAATTCTTATATTTAATTTTGCTGTAAAAAAATGAACTCAACTGGAAAATTACCAGCGCCTTGAAAACTTAAAAAATTACATTTATTTTGAAACGAAGTTTTATTATTTTGGAAAAATTTCTTAACTCAGAATAAGAGGAAAGAAAACTGGTTCTTCGACTAACTTCAATTAGATCTTTGCTGTGTAAAATATTTATCACATATGGATGTTAATCACTCATGCATTTCGTTCATATTCTATACATGCTGGGGCAAAGTATATCTATGCATCGTAAAAAAAGGAGATGCCTCTGATTTCGCTACTTGACACATCGTCCATTAGAACTGAGCCACCGTATTTCACATCCGAATAAAGTAGGTATTATAAATGAATAACGAATGCGCTACCTTGTAATATTAATTCTTATCCATAAATAATATGTGTTCTCTACTGAGACCAAAACTACGATAATCAGTATACAATAATAGAGACGTCAGGCCGAAAGTACGGTTATGAGCAAAGAAAGTTAGATGTACGGGATCTAGTTGCCAAGTAATGAAGCAGAATCGGCTGCACGAAGTCTCAGGCGATATAGATAATTTCGCTGGAATGTGAGTGGAAATAACCATATAGTCTTCTCGATATTCCGAGGAGGAAAAAAACCCTCATATACTTTTAATAACAGTTCCTGACCAAAGTTTGTAGGTAAACTTCGAAGAAGACCAAGAGGTAGGATAACACAATATTAACAGTATCCGATTTTGGCCATGCATGAAAATATCTATGTAACGACAAGAGTTTCAGAATATTTGGTCCACTTGTTTACATTGAAGATAAGGGTCAAACTAACATCCAAAATCCTTTCCGATTGATCCTATCCTAGGCCCCTTAAAGGGAGATAAAGCCAAGAGCCTGTCAAAATATTTATTTGTTAATCTAGAGCACAGTACAATGGTTCGGAACTTCTGGCCGCCACTATTTACCTCTCCAACCCAGCCCTAAAGCTTTCACACACCAGAGACGTGTGAAGAGACTTCCGGCGAATCGATTTATCTTGCGAAGCTGGGATGAACGGAGCAGTCCTCGAGGAGTGAGTAAGTCATGTTTTTGCGAGAGAGTGTTTGCTTCCACATGCCCATATTGGTGAGGCAATCCGAAAGTGGAGCTCAAGTCAGGGCCAATCTGGAGGCATATCTCTCCTTTCCATAATTAGCACGGACCACTTTCGGCCGGACCGCAGACAAAAGGTTCCAGGAAGCATCGTTGATTTAGATTAAATTTGCTGAGTATTTTATCAATCACCGGCCACTAACTATACAATTCAAAAACGATTGCTCGAGAGGTGGAGAGAATGTTTAGCAAACTGGGAAGGCAGGAAGTTTCGTTATTGACCTAACCTCAATATTCTCCACGGAGAACAGCACTCGCACACGTAAAGATTGCCCTTCTAGTTACCAGCAGAGTTTGTGATTTTAAGATTATCTTTGTAGTATTTCCAGCATTAAATGTATTGGCACAAACCAGTTTTACGTCCAAATGTCTGTTTGGCTAGTAAGAGTATAGCTACCCATGCGCTTGGCCCCACGTCGAATGACGTACAAAATCAAGGATGAAGAATTCAGTTGCATTATTTTTAGAAGCCCGATGTATGCCAGAAAAATTTGACGCGCAGATGATCGCTTAGTTAAGGTGAAACAGTACGCACATAATGAGAATACATTTTTAACTTTCATCCCGGGAATTCCCGTCATCAGTTCATAATGTATCCCCTTCAGATAAAATAATATGTGCTACATAATGTACACAAATGAAAATATGCAATCCGAACCAATATACCAGGCAGAAAAATAAAGAAAATAATTATACCTATCATAACGTTAGTTCCGGAGAGATACATACATTTTTGATAGCACTCATTTAGCATATTGTTCAGAGTAGAAATAAATTTTCTTAAGAAAAAAGGCGATTTTTCACAATTTTTAACGATATTAACAAAACAATTTTTATAGATAAAATTACTGTGACTGAGTTCCAGAATATTCGACACCACTCTAATCAAGTACCATCAGCAAAGTAATCTATCATGCATATTTTCCATCACCATACGTTAATCGGGGTCGAAATTGTACCTTACGGCTGATTATTGAGCATCTTTGCAAGCAGATACTGTGATTTGATATACAGTATTCTGTCTTCTCATTTTGTAATGCAAGAGAAGGCTACAGGTTGGTTAGTCCATTTCGATCATGCACGATTGATTTTCAATTAGGTATAAGCCGTAACACTTCGAAGAATAAAGAAGAGGTGGGAAGCATGTTATTGTCAGCATTGGTGTATTCTTAACCATAAACGGCATAATGGTGTAACGACCCATATGACGGACACATTACGGAATGTGAAATACCTACTCTACACACGTACTTCAGCGTGGTCTACAAGTGTACCACTGAAAAAAAACCCCAATGACTTTGATTCGAGTCAAAATATTTGTTTTGATCCAGCACTTTGTACACAGCATCGACTTAACACCCGTATTTTTTCATACTAATCATTTTAGCCTTAATCTTTCCGTTGTAGGCCGCGGTAGGCGCGGAGTAATCTGAAGGTCTCTCGGGTTAAATTTTGCGGGCCTGAATCCCACCTCAAGTATGGGTCATTTAACCGTACAACCAAAGCAGCGGAGCACTTAAAAATGAATTCGGCTATTAATAGGGCATGAATGTCTACAGTTCTTAATGTGCCCAAGGCTCACCGAGTTATGGATGTGTGTGGCGAAGAACATTCTAACCCTACGGAGCCCTACTCGATCGGAAATTTAAGGGAGGATTCCTCACAGATTGCCCCTCCAACCGATGTGTCTGAGACTCGAGCCATAAATAAAGGGGACGGAATATCTTGGGGGAAATTATTACGACACTGTCCCGCGAGCATACACTTCATATCCCGCCCTACGGCCTCCCAAACGGCTTCATCGGAGGAAATCGCTCCTGGGACACTCATAACTCGGCCAATAATATCGGACAACCGCGGAATACGAAGCAAGGGGGGCGGGAATGGGGAAAAACAGAGAAAACACCCGCCCAGCAATCGCGATAAATCCCGAAGGAGCTAAAAACTTTCCGGTTTGAGGAAATTCTTTCCACCTCCACAACTCCTCTCCCTCGTGATCCCGCCCACAGACCCCAATACGTCCTCCCACTACTGCTTTTGGTGTCCTCCCCGCTTCTAACATTCCCTTTGCGACAAGTTACTGTGTGGAAGAGAAAAAAAAGGTGAGGCATTGGTTGACGGATGTGAGTGTGGTGGGGGAAGCGAGGAGGGGAAACCTGGAAGGGGTTGGGGGTGGGGCTTGGGAGTCTGAAAGGACATGGCACAAGAGTAGGGAGACAGCAACCCCATTTCAAGTACGGGAGCACTGGAACTTTAAGGGGGCAAGAACGATAGCGTCGCTCGCCGTCCTGAATCGCTCGTGGGGGGGGGGGGGGGCACGGACCCTTTCCTCCTCACCCCCTTTCGGGCCGAGCCATAGTCATTTGCCATGGAAAGTCTTCTTTTTTTTATTTTTCCCGCTCCCGCTTCTTAGAGGTCTCGTGTACGTGAGTTGGTTGGGGCTGGGAGACTCTTACAAGGTTGGTAGAGGAAGGGCGAAGGGGGGGTTGGAAAGGGAGGAAGTGTGACACGGACGGGGATAGGGAATAGGAAAGAGACAGAAGATGCGATTTGTGCTCCTCAGGGCGTAAGTGGCGCAGCCCTGGCGGCGAGAAATGAGGTTAAAAGCAAGTGCGAGAAGAGTGGAGAGGAAGAAACCCGTGTCGGACTCATTTAGGCAGTAGAGACTAAGCTTGTTCCATTAGCTGCCGTAATACTGTGAATCCTAAATTACTAAGGAAAAGGAGAGGTGTGATGGCTAGAGTACTGAGTACTCATTCCCACCCCAAGGACCTGGGTTGGTTTCCCGGCATTGGTAGACTTTTTTTTGCCACACGGGTCCCTACCTGAGAGCTTTGTGGTAAGCACTCAAGCTCAGTATAACAACCATTTGATATGGCGCTCAATCTCGGACATCCAATCGTTAAGAAAAGGTTGGCGCCAGGTCTCTCTCCACCATTTCTTCGTTTCCTTAATTCTTCCTACCTTTACGCTGTTAACCACCTTCCCTAAAAATGATAAATCCCCTGAGACTCCTCGGTTATTCTCACCGAATGACTCACTACCTCATCATCATCATCGGTCAGAAATCCTGAGATTGGTGAAATAGGAGACATTTATGTGATACCAAACATTAATGAAGATGAAAGAAAGTTAAAAAATAATGAAATAATTAAAATTGCTGCATTAATTTGCCTTGGATATGTTTTCACCACGTACTTCACATTTCTTTCCTTCTATTTTCAGATCAAATAATATTACCTCAAGGGAAAATTTCACTGAATAATATACCTAGTATTCTTACTTCACAAAGAGTAAAATTTGAACACTTATTTTTCCATAGATTTCTATATTGCGTCTCATATAGATACCGTCCACTTTTCGCTAATCGAAAAATATAATGACTTTCTATGCTGAAATTGACACCTAATGCATTTATACAACCTCCTCGATGTTATCCTTTTTCCTAGGAAAGAGTTTAGTACTTTACGAAGGAAATGTTATATAAGATACAAGAATCGATCCTGTTTATACTGATGCCTTGTTTATACCATAATTTCAATGCAATTCTCAATGCCGTCCACGAATTTTGGTGCTCATTTGAGGGCTTCCAACTTTCGAACCGAGCATTCCGGAACCCGTATGGCGTTTACTATACACATCTATTATAAAATTCTAAAATCAAAAACACCAGTGGAACGCAGTTTGCAATAAGAAGGAAAGGCGGTGGTTTGACACCACACGCATCTACGGAGGACCTTGTTTGCCAAACTTCCGCTGATTTCAGTCCCTCATTATTTGCTATGTCTGTAAAACCGCCTTTTTTTCTGGTTCTTTTAATCTGATACAGCGCATCTAAGTATAGCTCTGACACCATAGACACCCAGAATAGATTCAATATAATTCATACAATAGTCAAACATCAGAAAACAGCCTAAATTTCTCGAATTTACCAATTCAGCTTTAATTAGATCTGCCAAGAATAGGTGATTTTTATTTCTTAATCACTGCAAATCGTCGTTTTATTGAAATGTCTTATATGATGTAGCGTCATCAGTGAAAAGACGGAGGTTAACGTTAAGCACAAAGTTTGGTTCGACGGTATTGATTTTCTCATCTCATGATCGTGCCTCTGGGCTCATAGCAATAAACAAGCAGCTTTCTAACGCAAGCCACGGCTTGGCATGTGTGTTTTCAGGGCATCAGATTCGTGTGTACGCATATGAAGCAAATGTATCACAGATGTAGATGGCTTCCGCGTTTGAAAGCGCGGGAAAAGTATAATAAAAAGGATGTTGAAGAGGCGGAGAATAATATATGCGAGTCGGCGAATGGTATTTTTCGAAGGTGCTCCCGAGCGTGAAAGGCAAAGGACTCGTGGGATCTCTGCGAGAAAAGGTTCCTCATTCTTATGAGGTGTAATGGTGTGGATATACGGGCGGATGGAGATGGCAGCGCAGGGGAGAGAAAGAGAGAGGGAGAAAGAGGGGAAAGAAGGTGAAATGAAAAACACAAAGATGGCGACAGGGTTCGGCGATGTGTACTGGATTTCGCACATCGCTTTGCTCAGTGTATCGTACATGGAATGATGCATCGCCAGTTGGAAATCTCTTGTTTTACATTTATTCGCTTCTCCATTTACAATCACGCATTTGCCAAAGAGATCTACAATAAATAAATCTCAATATGCAAAGCCAAATTTATGAATATTCTGCGATTAATTGACACATCGTATGGTAACATATATTGCATGCTGTTTACTGATGATTTAATGCAATAAAATATCTGGGGAAGATTATTCACCTCCAAAGGCGACAAAGAGCCAATTAACGGCTCGTTTTTATTTAATTTCTCAACAGTGGCCCATCAGCCCAGCTTTTCAAGCATTTCACGGTTTAAAATGCAATAGCAACTATTTAATTTTTGCGCATGATTTTAATCGTGATATCACCGGTAAGTAGATTTAAAGGACATCTTCATTTTAAAGGATATAGATTGCTCATATACCGTGATGTTCTGAGAGAGCATATGACACGCAATACAATTATTGATGATCCTATTTAACATTTCAGAAGCAAACCACAGTTTATCCATTTGATAATGGGGTCGTTTACCATATTTTTTATTGCCGAATCTGAGTTTGTAAAATAAAATGACCCGTATTTTTTCGTTTTCTGATCCGACAATTATTTCCCGAGTTATAAGCGGCGAAAAACTGATGTTTTTAACCCATTCGGAAAAGTGGGTGTGGTGCAACCACTGACGTATATTGACTTCGTCCAATCACAACTGAGCCCGCGAAGCTACTTCGCCTTATCGCAAAGCGGGGGACACAGCTGACTCGGCCAATGGGAGCGATTTCGACAGCATGTGTGCGAGCAGACCTTCCGAGAACCCCCCTCCACTCCCTTCCCCATCCCCCGAAAGCAGTCAAGGACGGGAGGTAAATGACGTCAATGTTATCACAGCAGCATTTTCGGTGGGTGTCACCTTTTGCTTATTTTAACTTTTGATCTATGAGTGAATGGTTGTGGTTAGAAGATTAATTTTTTCACTAAAATTCGTTTTTCGTTTCCATCTAACGATTTCGTCAACAAAATTGCGATTTCGGTTCCGAGTAAACGCCTCCATTATGCAATATAAACCGTTGTAGTAGTCAGCGGACATCTGTGAGCGCTCATAACCCAATTTATTTCTTTGTCTGCAATAAAATACTCTATTTTTGAGATAAAGTACTTGAAGAAAATACACACCAATTGACTGGTACCCGTAGTGGAAGAGAAATCACGTGATAGGAGGAAAACAACTTGACCAAAATTAAGAAGAAGATTATATAAAATCAAAAAACAAAAATTTACCATTATACTGGATACAGTTAGGCTGCTATCTATCATTAAATATCTAAATCCGCCAAATGACTGGTGACGGTTTACATAGTCTTAAAACATTTTTATGGGAGATCGGACCTGTATAATGTAACGATGCATTTGAAAAAAAGGAGCAAATTTCTTTCACAACCAAAGGATAATTTTAGGTACAATATTGTAGGTAATGCAATTACTCAAAATTGATTCAAAAAATGAATTTATGCCCAATTAACATTACCTTGAACTAATTTTTTGTGAAATCGATTTTACTGACGCTCATTACTAATAAATCGAACATTCCACCCATCTCAATTGATATAGTGTATTACATTTCTGCTCTAGGAATTTATCTTAATATCCAGACAACCCATTAACATATCGAAAATTACCTAATCCTTCTAGCATGCGTTGCATTGAGGAGATGCCATCTGATGCTGCTATTAAAAATTTTCTCAAGTTTTCATTTTCATCGGCCCACTGAAATTATTTGACATAATTTGTGCAACGTAGGGTGTAATTTTTCCAACTTTTGTTTCTTCTTCCCATAAGGTTTCCTTTTACAGCCTCTTAGCTCCCTATATTATTGTATTACTGCAGGAAATGACCCCACTTTCTACTTTCTATAATTCCATTAACACTTAAGCATCATCAACACTAGCAATCAATTTATCATTTATACACAATCCATTCTCATTAAAATACGCATCCCCATTCCTTATATACTTTATTTCAGCTCTTATTCTTTCAAACGAACGACCTCATTATATAATGACGTTTCCTACAATAACACAGTCACAAACATGTTTCATCTCAGTATGTCAGAGTCGGGTACGTATGGATGATGGCGTTTTTAAATCACAGTCAACTTTTGTCAAGGAAAATATACTTTCCCTTTATCCTGCTCAAGTGCTCTCTTCGTGGACTAGTGGGCGGAGCGCTGGGCTCTCGACCGGAGAGCTTTCTGTTTAAATCTTGGCGAAGGCTTTCTGAAGAACCCCACCTAAAATCTTCGCAGTCCTCGCGGTGCGAACTTCTGCCAAAAATATTTGTGGGAAAGAAGCCGGTCCCTATACCCTGAATGTGAGAATTTAACACACAAATAAAACTTTGCGTGGGACAATGAGTGCGTGGCTGTTATTTCGCTGGATAGCATAAATTTCACCGTCACCGATATATTAAAGAAGTTCACCACCCTACATGCCATCAGTAGGTGTCGTAATCTAGGTTCCATTACCCATTTTCATCATTCATTGACGCGTATCGAAAAGCATCTCATATCGAAAACGATACATCGAAAAGCCAAAGTGGGCGGAGGGTCCAAGGTGAAGGTGAAGGGTGAGTCTGGGGGCAGAATGGTTGGGGAGTTTTGGAAAGGAGGTGAGGGAAACATTTTCTCCTTAGGGGGCGAGAAAGGGTAGACAGAAGTCGAAAGGAGGGCAGGAGCTGGAAAAAAAGGAGCAGAGAAACAGCGTTATTTTCAGAAGGGTGTGACGACGAGGGCATGGAGATTGGAAAAGGGTTGCAGTTGACATTTGGTCGTGATTTGAGGGAGGATGGTAAGGGCAACCAGGATGGAAAGGGAGAGAAAGGAGCGAGATGTAGTCCCTGGGAATATATGTACCTGGCTTCCTTTGGCGCCTGAAGTGAGAGGGATGTGACAAGGTGAAGGGGCAAAGGAGATGTAAAGCAAGGGGTGAGAATAGTTGGATGTGACTCGTGACATGACGCATCCATAGAACATAAGTACGCTCGTAACGGGAACACAGAAAAAAAGGAGAATACGATAAGCCCACCAGCGCCATTTTTTTCCTCTCCTCTGAGACGGAAATGTAGATGAGAGAAGGGAGACGGGAGCTTGCATGCATGCAAAAACAATGCCTTCCTTATGGACCCCTTTTTATTCGACTTCCCCTGCCTCATTACGCTTGCAAAGCCCAGAAGGCAATTGAATATACTGAAGACATCTTCTAATAAAAGCTTATGATTATCCCAATAGAACTCAGGCAAATGCATAACTATGTTTTATATTAAAATAAACATCTATTACGTTTCTGCCTCCTCAAGATCCCAAATTCAAACATAAACGCGTTTTATAGACTTAGGTCTGATATTCTTTTTATAGTACCAGCAATGTTTGCAATACACATCAGACACTTCACAAGAGAGAACGTTATAATTAAGAATGCATTTAGGTGAAGCATCCTGGCGTGATAAATATGGTTTTTGGGTCACTTATGGTCGTAATGATTAAGCATTAAATTACTTTCATACGCGTATTATAAATTAAATCACCTAATTAAATATTTTTTCTGTGTAATACAGAATTTTGACTCACTTTAGTTCAATTTTCAGCGAAAATATGATTGGCAACTAAGTACTTACGTTACCCTATAGCCAAATGTACGTGAAACAAATTATGATTTCCAAGCCTCTCCAGGTATCAGATTGCATTGCTAAAAACAAAGGAAATTATCACAATAAGGGGACATGTATATGCCTAGTTTCATTTCAGTCACAGAATACTCCTGTCATGGATATTTTAGCTCTCAAAAGAAAATTGATTAGAAAGAGTTGATTATGTGAGCCTCATGGAAGTGGCACGTCGATGATTTTCTTATTGCTAAGTGTGATTTATAATGATAATAAAGTGAAGATATTGAAATGTATATACTTTAGATTGGGTTTTGAAAGCGGTTACTAAAAGGGTACTTCAAGTCGTAACGCAATTACTCCAGCAACTCTAAAGTCTACAACGCAAGAGAGAAGAAGCTCAGTTGTCCGTTTTCTATTCTTCCACTCCCCAGTCTTTACCCCATTTACCCCTACCCCATTCTCCTTTCTCACAATTGTCCCTTTTGAGTTCTTCCTCCCACCCCTCCTATCAATCCACTGCCTCCCCTTCCCCTCCTCCCGACCGTATCCACCCCTAAAACTTTCCCCCACCTCCATCCCCACACAGCGCCTCGAACGCATACTGAATCTGCAAGGAGTAGAACGGGTCCATTGGGGATAGGAGACCTCTGATGGCATGAAGATCTTTTTTCCCTTGAAGGACGGGGTAAAGGGGAGGGATGGGAGGGTTGAGTTGGTCGGGCAGTGAGCTAGTGGGATGGGAATTGAATGCCTTTGGGAGAGGGTAAGGAGTTTAGGGAGGTACGGGGAGGAATACGGGATCAGGGAAAGGGGTAGTTGTATTACGGCTTTAGGTGCAAAACGAGACAAACCCTTCAGACCACGCCTCCTTTACGGCTTCCCCGGGGAATGGATATGTCTAGGAGAAAATAGAACCTGACCTCAGTTTGACGTAATGTGATAGACCGAAAATACTTTGGTAAAACAAGTTGTACCAGCAATGAGACTTCAATGCATGACAAATTCTGCCTAACAATACAAGAAGCCCTGGATTTTCTTAGCATCAAATTACACTACCTGAAACTAAGTGCCAGACTATTCACAAGATTAGAACGACGTATACGATAAATCAGTAGTATTTCATAACTTTTTCACGTTACGGTTCACCTTACAGGTATTCAACCTACAAGGCACACACAACGGTGTCTTATGTGCTGCACCAAAGACTCGGGCAAGGCACTTATGTCTGACAAATTTTTTGATGCAGTCAATTACACCACATAAAAAAACGCATGTAATTTTAGTATGTGAGTTTTATTTGAGATGACTTTTATATTTCATCAGCAAACAACTTTCAATATGCTATCCGAGAATATATGGTTAAATCTCTTCATCATTTATTAAGGGCAGGAGCAAAGTGAAGAGGAGCAAGAAGGGATCCAGTCTAATCCTTAAATAACGTCCCTTTGTGAACGAGATTAAAAGTTGGTTTGTAGACTTTTGGCCCTTTCTCGATACGCCTGCGCGCCTCAGCCAATCAGTTGGGTGAGCATGGTAGACACAACTTGTTTTCCGAACTCTTACATCATCCACCATAAAAATGTAAGTGATTAATTCTCTTATGTACTCCTATGCTCCTCAAAAAATTTTTGTTATCTCTTAGGAAATATAATACGTTGGTCATAAAATAAAATGTATTCTTTGGATATCCAAACTCACCAGAGCTTCACATTTGGTAATTTGAGTAGAAATCTAAGCTCAAACTTGTGATATAATTCAGTTCGTTCCTTTAACGTATGAAGGACCTTGAATGAGTTTATGTTATTACCTAATACGTACTTATAACATAAATACAAATTTTGGAAGAAAGTAAATCTTCACATGTATGTATTTCATAATTCAGTTCCTTCATAGATGAAAGAGAGTAGACAATTCCCCGAAATTTGGGAAATGGAGCTAAATACCGGAAAAAATTGCCTAAAACTCTTCTTTATAATTAATTTTTATGATATTTATTTTCATCGTGAATTCTACCTCATTTCTATGCGTATCCTAATTCATTCCAAATACATAAGTGGCTTCGGGATTCGTTTGTGCAGGTCAAAACTCAGTTATGAATAAAAATAACCAGTCCAATACTACATCTTCACCATCTCTATTACTGTTTCTATCCTTTTATTAAAATATTTACCTTAACCCTCACTCTCTGATATTATTTCAAATTTCCATCTTCTGTAACATCAGAGGAGAATGGTGTCGTGGGATGGATCACGAGTCCATCTGTGTAACCTCCAATAACGCCTAACTCTGCACTATATTTCTCGTCTATTTTTTCAATGCTCTCCTTTCTACTCTTTTCATCTCACTCCTATTCCTCTCCGACAGAAAAACTCCCCGAGAAACGGAAATAATAAACAGGGGGTGAAAAATAAAGGAGAGATGCGTAAAAAAAAGCGGAGTGTTTGGGAGAAAAAAATATACCGGTGGCACATTACCTACTTTCCTTATAAGAAGGTTCAAAAAAGTCACCTTTTGGCTCCAGCAGACGCTGCTACCCACCCCATTGACGAGAATATGAGGAAGGTAGGAAATTTTGAGAAGGATAAGAAGAAGGAAAGTCAGATGAGATGGGAGAATAACAATGAAAGTTGACAGAGGGAAGAGAGAGTGACGAGGGAGGTAAGGATGGAGGAAGGATGTACGGCATTAAAAAAAAATTCGGTACGCCTACACAGGTTTTTTGCTTTCTCTCCGGCTCCAAAATATCATTTTTTTCGTTTATTTATAAAACTTCTTTTTATTCCCTCTCCACCTTCATATTCTAACTTCCTTATTTCGTTTTCAAATTAAGTCTCTCTTGGAACCAGCAGATAGCGGTGCTGTTAATTCCCGAATTAAAACTCCGCTTTCAAAAAAACCTCAACAGAATACACAGAAGTAACATGATTAGTGATTTTTATTAAGTACTAATTGATATTATTTTAAGAAAAAATAGCCTATTTTCACGCGATTTCAATGAATATAAGAGTCATTATCATCTCTCTAATCATCTTTCCTCGGTCATAACCTAAACGTTTACTAAGACGACACACAAAATAGGGCTCTGTCTCTATTAAATTATTTAGTAGTCCTATAGATGCATATGATGAATGGTACCATCCGCTGTTGACAAAAATTACTTTATTTATGCTTTTTAAATACTTGTAAAATAACTTATATTCAGGGCAAGTGGGTATCAATATATAAGTATGTTGATATTCACTGATTCTTTTGTGTGTTAGGCCTAGTTCAACGAAAGATCAATCATTAAAGTCCTTGAGCTGAAATTAATAATGGATTTGCATTTTAACTGATACCTACGTGCTCAGATGAATTATATTATGTACGTAACACCTTTTACAGTGTAAACCATGGACAAGGGGTCCGGTTTGATGGGGTATCTATCATCAGGACGAATGTTCTGAACGTTTAAAAATCTAATTCACCCCTAAGGCCATGGTTAGAATTATAATCGCGATAGAATATTCAATAGAATGCGTACCCTAATTTGAGTGCTGGTTAGAGAGAACTTCACGTTTAGCACTCCGTCGCCAGATGAGACGCTATATAGCTGATCGCTTGGTACCCTTCATTGAACTTAGACAAATGCCGACACCGTGTCCTACTCCAACCATACTTTAGCCAATAGACTTTTTATTCTCCTATTAGTTTCATGAGTGATCACCACTTCTCTAATGCTCAACTATCGTCATAGAAGGAATAGTCAAATTTATCGATCACCACATCAAGCAAAAATGAAGTGAAATTATAACTATGTATATTCACTTAGAGCAGAGGTTTAGTAATATCCAAAACTTGCTGCTCAACTTAAAATGGCTGATTTCTGACTTACTTATTTTTAAAATATAATAGAACAGCACGAATAATAAATTAAAACATGTATAAACAATGGAAAGTACAACTTTCTAACAATTTCACTGGAATTTTGTTATAGTTTTCACATACTTTTCATTATGGAAATGAAACTTCACAAAGTTGAGTCTAAAACCATCAAGTAAAACTCGTGAAGTTTTCCACCAGTTTTTTAATAAAACGAGTTTTGTTAATGATTTAGTGGGTGGTGACCGATAACTCAGATTAATTGCACCACTGAGGGCACGTGGGTAACTGGGTTAGGGTAGGAGTTTTCAGAGAACGAAGGCAGTGTACACTGTAAAAAGTTGATCTGATTTTCAGTGCGATCTGAATTTAAGCGCTGTCTGATTTTAAGGTAGTGGTCTGAATTTAAGACTCATGATGCGTGCAAATCAGACACACCTCCGTCTTATTTTAAGACCCTAACCACTGCATGTTGAAAATAAGATGGTTGTGATCTGTAATTCAGATCACCCGGGCTGAAAATAAGCACGCCTTGGTTGGCTCTGCAATTGGAGCTAACCAGCTAATAGCAGAGACTGATGGGCGGAGCATAACCAGGGAGAAGGATAAACAAAACGCATTGTTTTTCATTCAACCTCAGGGAGCAGTATGTCAACAAGAATTACGAAGCGTAAGGAAGTAAAATTCGAAGCCTAGTCAAATTTCATTGTAAGTAGGTGAAATAAGTTTCGTGCGATGAATTAATGGTGTGAGACTGTGGCAATGATACTTAGTTTATTTGCAGAAGGGAGCCAGTTGTGTCTGACTGACGTATCCTAAGAGTAAACTTCCTTATTTTGTCTACGCGGCAGGGTTGTAAGAACTAAGATATAGTCGCCCTCATCAAGTGACAGTTCCTGCTTCGGTTCACTGTAAAAAGTTGATCTGATTTTCAGTGCGATCTGAATTTAAGCGCTGTCTGGTTGTAAGGCAGGAACACGGATTCAAGGTGCGGAAGAGGCAGGAACATGGATGGTTGGTGCAGGAGCAGTTAAGCAGGAAGCAGAGGGAGCAGGATTCTGGATGGTCTGATTTTCAGTCGTTCACCTGCCTTATTTTTAGACAAGATATTACTGCTGAAATTCAACATACCCTGTCTTAAAATTGTTGCATCTGAAATTCAGATCGCTTTTGTACCTTAAAATCAGATCTACTTTTTACAGTGTAGAGAGGAAGCCAGGGTTGGCATTAGCCTGCTCTCATCGAAAGACGCCAAGGGAACCACAGCTTAACCTCCAATCCGACGGACGGAGTACTGGACTCGAGGTACTCTCTACAGGGCAATCAAGTAGTGACCGTTACACCTGTGAAAAGTCTGCCTTAGCCGGGAATCAATTCCATACTTCGAATGGGAGGCCAGTACCGACTATAGCCACAACACTAACTCAAGCCCTACTTCAAAGATTTTAACACTATTGCGTAATTTTCAAAGTTCAATTTAACGTTGAGGTTGGCTGAATATCTCGGTTAAAACTATACAAATTTTATTCGTATTTCTACCATGTCAGAAATAGTAGAAACAATAGAAAAGCATGCGTTTGACATAAAATGGCAGAAAGCATTCCTGTTAGTGATTCAATATCTACGGATAGTGACATTCCTTGAAATTAGTGGAAATAACATATTTAGGGAGACCAGATGTTCCCATTTCCATCGTTATTAGAATTAACCGCAGAGAATAATTAAATCCAATGCCTAGCATTAAATCCATGACCTAGGCGATATTAGATCCCATGACTTTGGGTAGCCTGGCAGGCATGTTACCAACATGACCACCGGGTTACTGTCATATACTTGAAATTAATCTTCGTAACCCAAGCAACATTTTGGCTTAAATTTCCAAAAAGAAAAATAAAATATCTCTTTCTCGTTTTAGAATTTGAAATTTCGTTTCCTGTTCACGTACTATAGCTGATCTATCCCTGAGTAACATAGGCCAGAAAACCAGCCACCTCCCAGCTATCCGCTCCATATTTACATTTGTGTTTCTCCCAACCACCTTCTCCGTGTTTCTCAACGAATTTATTCTTCCTAATTCTTTCCACTCAAACCCCTTTTTTGCTTCCATCCACTTAATAAAAAAACTCTATCTACCTCCTCCTCCTTTATTTTTCCTTTATTTTGTTTTTATTTCATTTCGCAAGCGTTATTTACATGTCTCCCACAAGCATCCTCGTTTATTGTCGTTGTTTTGTCCCATCTTCATTCTTTGCCTTTCGAGAGTTTCGGAATTCTTCTTTCTGTTCGTTTTCATCTCATGTATTCCCTTTCTGAAAAATGTCGTCCTCATCTTCTCTTCATTGCTTCCCATTTCCCCTTCCTCAACTTCAGTTCTAACTTATACCTTTAATGCACCCTTTTCCACTGATTTTTGGAATCTCCTTTTCATTTCATATTTTCCTTCTTTCATTTCAAGGAAGGCACTATAGAAAGAGAAATCTTCCTACCCCCATTGCAAGAGACTGCTGATGTCTTTCAATCTCGTGAACCTGTACATGAAAGGATTTATTTTTCTAGCCATTTGGCAATAAAGGGGTGCATTATCACTGATCGAAGTCATTATGATAAATATAGTATTATGTTAGTAGTAGATTTCATGCTGAAAAAATTTCAACTCTTGAAAGAGTTGAATATATTCAAAGACTTTGTGGTGAAAGCATTTTGCCTTCTTTGAAACCCATTCATCATACGAACAAACTGAGGCCGTAATAGCCTATAAAAGAACAGGCTATTTTAGTGTGCTGTATGCTATCTATCTTTCAAATTCCTAAAGAGATTGATATAAGATATACTTTCACATTTACCTGCAACTAGACACACATTTGCTAAAAGAAATGCAGAGCCAAATTTTTCCAAAGATAAAATATCACACGTCTTCATGCTTTGCAGTTATTTTGTTGTTCAAGTGTTGAAAATGCATGTGCTCTTATCATCAATATTTGAATACACAGCACCATGTCTTTCATGTAAGTAGATATTAAAACTGTATTATTCCCCTGACAATATTATCAAGTTACCTTACAAGGTTATACCTTGATATACACAAAGTTGCAGATGTAGTTGAAATATAACTTCATCTGGTTAACTGATGCAGAAACATTATGGTACACACAATACACAATACAAAAAACGTGCACTAAGCTAAATAACGTGAAACACAGGTGTTTCTTACAGAAGAGGAAGTTTTATCACGAATTGCGATAGCTCGTCGAAAAAAGTTTATTACTAGGTAAAAAAAACAATCCAATTAACAAGTGCTATGTTTCAGTCACCCGTGAAAATACTGCCGCAACATTTCGTGATTAAAACGCGAACACTTCTCGCAACCACGGAAATAATTTGCTCCTTCATCCTCTCGCTAAAAAATTTCCTTCTAGCGGTCGAAAATAAAACGCTGCCGAATGAGAACGACGTGGATCGCGTGTGCACGGGCCGGGAACACGGACCAGATGCCCTGACCACTGCGTGCCGACGTCGAAAATGAAGCGAGCAATGCGGCTGGATGGAAGCGGGAAGACGGGGTGAAAGAAAAGAAGAAAGGGAGAGGGTGAGATGAGAAGAAATGGCGAGGTCATGTGGGAGAGGTTGGTGGGGTGGGTGTGGGAGGGCGTGGTGGGAGGGAGGATGAGGAGGAAAACACACCTGGCCACATATGTAAATTCGACACGAGGCTTCATCTTGAATTTGAATGAAGTGCTCCCCCACACAGACTCTTCGGGATAAAAAAAAGCAACTTGCATCCCTTCCCGTTTTTCTTTCCATCTTCTCGTTCTGCTCCTACCCACCCCTTGCTACCCTACGAGACCTACCGCCGACCGCCCTTTCCCGCTAACTCCTTTCCAGCATTCCTGATCCATTTCCTCCCACTCTTATCCTCCTCCCCCTAGCTACCCTAGGCATTGTTTCACTTAATCGCTCTCATCCCACCCTCTCCCGTCTATTTCATCTCTCTTCTCACGTGGAATTCTATTCCTTTCTCTCTTCGCCTCCCTTCTGTTTTTATTTATCGCATTCCCTCCCTTTATTTTTTTAGCACGCCGTTTCCGGCTTTTTCACCTGCACCCTCTCCCGCCTCACATCCGCAGCTTTCCACTTCGGGTGGGCAATTTCGACACCCATTTCCCCTCCAGAGCTAAAAATTATCTGCACAAAAATTACCTTCAGTAAATGCTCCAATTGAAATTGTCTTCGTGCTCCTTGGAAAGAAATTCGTTTTTCACTCTGCCATAAGTTTTAAACATACCGCAATATGAGGCGCGTCATATGAATTCCAATGAAAATGAGGCAAATAACTCCTAAATATACTTCTAGTAGAGAAATTCCATGTTATTTGATGATGTGCGAACTCTTATCTTCTACATAAAAAAGACTAGAAAGCAATTCTAAAAGTCATGATTTTATTGAACGTTTTGTAAAAAAAATGTTCGTAGTCAACTGACTACAAAAATTTTCGCCATGGAAATTCCATTTATATATTCTGGATAACATTTGAATCTTCTTTTCCCATAGAACGAAGCTACTTCCACTCTTTTCATTTTATTCACTAAAGGCACATTTACTCCGAAGGAATATATATTTTTCCCGTTGAACGAAGTTTTTCCTGCAATGTTATTGTAATTCACTCCTTTAATGCTCAAATACTCATCTAAGTAAACAACTTACTGAAATATGAGCAAATAAAACATGACTAGGATTCTGCTATATTTAAACCACTTTTCTACATAGAAACTGATATGTACACCGTATAAATGTGCCGTAATTATTAGAAATGTGTTTAATCCATCAAAAATAATTGAAATACTGGTACCTTTTAAAAAAACATTTCATGACAATGACCAAGCACGTAAGCACAGACAAGTAAATGCTACCCTAAAACTCTTGCTCTCAAATGCTCTCAAAAACAATTGGTAATTTTCAATTATGTCCATTATTGATGACTATAAAAGTTTCCGAATAAAAAGTAAAATTTATACTCGCATCTATTTCCTGATTAATTTTGTATAAAAAAATAATTGGATTTTCTCCTTTGGACTCAATTTTAAGGATAGAGTTTTTCCAAAGGTTTTTTTTCTGTTTTTATTAAGGACTCTTTTTCCCACCTCTGACGTACCCCATAAGTCCGTCCCGGAAATATAAATATATTATTCACCAGACAGTCTTCTCCAATCTACCTAAGTCCCTCTTCCGGCGCTCAGCTTTCCTCCGAATCTTTTATTCCTGGTTCCTCTTCCTCATATGCAATATTCCTACTCCCCACCGATAACACACTCTTATCCGTCTCATGCATACCCCATGCTCGGTTGATAATGCTGGAATCTTGTTCCAATCTCATCTCATTTTAAGACTGTCTCGTACTTAAAGGTACCTCGGACTATGAACGTGAGGTGAGTTACGTACAACATTTCAGGTTATTACCATAGAATTTGGCAACATAATACTACATGAATTCATGAACTTCTTCCTGAGGATCACTTACATTCAAAACATCCGTAATTCACGGAATTACTCCCTATCTTTCTCATCTCCTACACACCGTTTCTTATATGTACAACCCACCCCCTCCACAGCTGTCCTCAAGAAATGCCGTAGAGCATTCGATGGAAAACTTCCAGCCACTTTTCTCCGCAGATTTCTCTACCTTCCCCAAACGATATTCGCCCACCTCTCCCCGACACTTGCATTGACCCATCAACTTCACCATGGGAATTTTCAAGTTCCCCACACGTCTATTCCACGGGATCCGCTATTATTGCTCCAGCCCGATTTTATTTTTTAGATATTTTACAAAGTTTTCACCTCAGGAAACTCCATTAGGGAGACTTCCCCTCGCTCTATCCCTGCCTCTGGTGTAAGCGCAGTCTGGGAGTTCACTTCTCCTCAGCCCCGCCTTAAGAAAAGGCCTGGGCCAAATTTTCTTTTTCCTCCACGCCTTAACGCGTGCCTCTTCTTTATCTCTTTATTTTATTCCGTAAAAGACCCCCTCCTGCGTAACGTTTATGACGAAAAAGAAACATCGATCGGATGAAGCCGTCTGCCTCGGGGTTAGCTGCGGAGCTAAGTCTCGCATCCGACATATCTTTATTTTACAAGCGACCCCTTATTTTCTGCAATTCACCGCGATTCTCTTTCCAATGGGGAGTTTCGTCAGACATTTTTTTCCATGCTTCCATGCCTGTCAACTCCAATTTCCGTATGACATTATTTAGATCACGTAAATGGATTTTTTTTGAGATACCAACGTGAGCGTCGTTGAGTATCATTCAATATTACCATATTTTGAGAAACTACATTGTAGGCCACAATGTGACAAATTTTTCAGTTGTTTTTCTACGCTTTAACCAGATCCCTCTCCGATCGGTATCGACTGATCCATTTAGAAATAATAATAATTGATTGCCAATAATATAGAGTAGGTATTTTATACCTATACATATATTACCGGAAATAAAATAAATATTCACCCCCGGCTGTCAACACATAAATGAATGTTTTTTACCTTTTTCCGAAGAGAGGGAAGTGTCAGCAACAATTCTACGGGAAATAATATAAATAGGCTCGCTTTGCATTGTCTACATACAACAATAAGTATGAAATCTATTTTTCTACGATTTTACATTTAGATTTTCATAGCATAGGCTGGTTTTACATAATATGGATGACTAATACAGTATTTACATAAACGTAATTGTAATATAAACGTTCATGATGTAAAGTGAGTACTTTGAAGTTAACGCTTGCCGTAAATACTTATATCAAACTTACTTACAGCACAAGAGGAAGGGTGGGAAAAGGTTATATCTCAACTAATTGCTAATATTACATTTTATATTACCTCCTGCAGATTCAATAATTAGCCCTTGATTTCAGATATAACTATTGCGCAGGGACATGGGGGAAAACAAATTGTTTTGCTTATTCGTAGGTATATTATATGAACGAGAGGAATTATTCATTTTTTTAATTCATTTGGGAAAACTGCAATTCCCTTTTGCAAATTCCTTTTCATTTGTATTTAACAACATAAACACTCATTAAAATACATTTTAAACCATTTTTCATGAATGAATAATACTGACTGCTGCCACTTAAATGCACTGACGATGAATATAACTAGACCTGAATCACATACGTTAAAAAGGCAATTAAACTAAAGCTGGAAAATATAGAAGAGTTTGTACATCTGAAGACGTCGCAGAGAAAAAGATAAAAATAATAAAAATCATAAGAAATTGGCCAATAAATATTTTCTCTGCAAGAAAAAGGAATGTGTTTGCTTTCATTTACATGGAAAAGGGTTAAAATCTGAGGAAAGTACAGCTCCACTGTCAAATTCCCCTATCACCATCTCAGCCGCGCGTGATGCCTTAACTCGGAAAGTTTTGGATATAATCAAAATCACACCTTTCCCCCTCAAAATAAAAAGTAGCTGCCGCTTGAAGAGTCGGGTAAAAGTTGTACAGAATTTTTTTCAAGGGAAGGCCAAATGTTCTGGGGAAGGTGTGGATGCTTTCAATGCACGGGTAGCGTGTGCCAAAAGGAGGTTACGACGAACGATTGTGTGAGCCCGAGTGGAGTGGAGAAAGGCGCGGAATTATATTATTTCCATCAGATATCATTCCGGAGTCTTCCTCGCGAATTTTCATCCGCTTTCTTGTCAAGTCCCGCCGATGCCTTATCTTGACGTTTCGTCGCAATCCTCCAGCCCCATCCTCACCACCCACGAAACCTGCCTCCCCAATTCTTTCGCCACCCCATCGACCCCGTCCGACTCATTGTCATTCACCCTACCCAACACCGATGCATGCAAGATCTGAATCCCAAGAGGCTTATTTTATTCTTTTTTGCCTGATCCCCACCGCTCACCTCCGGAGTTCTGCCGAATTCGTACGCTTCAATACTCGGGCTACGACTCGCTTAACTCATATCTCCACTCCGGACGGAACTGGGTTCAGTACCTTCGCTATAGAGCGACGATTATAGCGGGGGAAGTGTGCCTCAAATATTCGTCGCACGGGTGAACGTGATCTTACACCCCGTGTCCGCCATTTTTGATATTGAGATTCAGGTGTTTTCGTTGGGCTACGAATGCATCCACTTCGATAAGATTGAGGAAAGCCGGAAGGGAGGAGCTATGACGACTGCTTTTGTCGCAGTCGTTGCGAAAATATGTGAAACGGGAAGGAATTGACTAGCTAAGTAGAATAGAGAAATGATGGATTGTTTCGTATTTAATTAGCTGAACACGGATATGGGCCGAAATTAGGCAAATGTTATTACAATTATTAACATGCGAAACTAGTCAAGTATTTGCTACGCCACAGATGGTTACAATAACAATAAAATTATACTTTTTTTAGATCCTTTCTGTATATCAAAGTACTACCATCTTAGGAAGGAGATAAATAGTGTTGCAGGTAGACTGCTTCAAAATACTTTGTTTTTTTAGAAATATAGTATATTCTTATTTTTTTAGGCCGGCATTTAATCGACATATTGCTGACCGTTAATTCCAATAAAATTAAAAATCAAGCTTGCCCGCTCCTACGCATGTGTGATGTTCCACATATCCTGCAACTTTACTACCGTGGATGGTTGATTATAATATGTGGAATATTAAAGTGCAAGAAATACGCTCTGGAGTCATAGAGAAAGATTCATGAATTAATATCAATGGGAAAAAATAGAATTTTGCATGTAGCCGATTACATATCAAACATGGATGGGACAGTTAGAAGAATTTAAAAGGATTTTAGTGGGCGTAAAAATGGCTACTAGCATCTGAAATGTCAACATAAAGAAAACAAAGTAATCGTATGCAATGGAAATAAATAGGCCAAGGCCATTCTTGAATTTGGAAAATAAAAACTAGAGGAGATGAAAAAGCATTCTTATTTGAGGAGCCAAGCAACCAGTGATAAGCGAAGCAAGAAGAACGTATTTGTTCCAATAGCCCTGGCAAAGAAAGTTAACCGTAAAAAGATTAATTTTCTCCAATCTGGAAATAAAAGTACATAAGTAAGAAATCAATTCGTCATACCGTAGATCTAGAACACGATTATGTATGGCAGTGACGCTGGATGATAACTGCTGTAGCATAGTAATCATGGATGGAATATTTGAAGTTAAATACTATAGAAGTATAATAATTATAAAATGTTTTGACTGAGTAGCAAACGAAGAGATCAGGAAGAGAGCGGAAGAAAAGAGCATCCTGATGAAAATGAATTGGCCTAATCAGAAATGTGAAATTTCGGTCTTGTAAGGACGATCATCACGGTAAAAGTGAATTGGAAGAATGGTAAAGGAAAGTTCGCATAACATATATGGAGTAAGATATAAAGAACGTAAAATAAAAGTATCGCATAAATATGAATAAGTAAGCCAATATGAAAATGGTGTAAAGGGATAGTTTAAACAAAGATAAAGATTAGTAGCTGATGAAAATGTCAAATCTAGTAAATTATTATAAGTTTACGCCGAACATTTATCCTAGACCAAAAAGGACTAATTAGGAGTAAAAAACGTGTATCCGCACTTTATGAGTTAGTACGTATGCAGAATAGTTTGACATTTACTAACCTATCTAAGTGTTTAGCTAACTTAGATGCAAATTACAATGTTAGTCAAGTGATAGTATGATGATATGATTGTTAAGAATTACTTTATTTTGATTGATATTTATTTAAATTGCATAATCACCCAGTACTTTGGTACGACCGATTGAATATGTAAAAATTTTAATAAATTACTAACCGGACGCAAAACTTCATAAACTGCATGATTATTAGCTAAAATATTGTTCTCTGCACTATACAATTTGTTAAGCAATATATTACCATTTCATCTATAATTATTCAAATTCAAATATGATCTGAACTGTCGCAATAAAAAAAATTGCACCCTTTGTGTCCTCATCAATACCTAACTACTCGTAAAATGCGTTCCTATTTTTAATTACAAATAAGACAGAAAAGCAGTCATTAAATAATTTACCTTCCTTTTCTTAATAATTTGGCTTCGAAGTCGGAGAATACGGGAAATGTTTCAAATTCCATAAACAGGAACACCTGTCAGAAATGGTTGAGAACTGTCAGTTGAGAAAACTTATGAGAATCTTTTAGAGTTGGCGTTTGAAACGAAGGCTATAGTTATCAAATTGCTTTGAACTCCTTGCATAAAACATTTATGACCCAAACTGCTGCGCCCAGAATGAACTTTATTGCTCAGTTCTCAATGAAAGAAGAGGAAGTTTTCCTTGGTTAAAAAAAATATTTTAGTGCATTGTCAATACAAAAATCGTCACGTGATAAGTAAGAAGCTGGCCGAAGGGAAGTTATTTACAGTACCGAGGGCCCGATTCTTATGATGTAGCAATTAAAGTAGCCAGTAGATAAGAGTCGTAAAGAAGGCTAAGCTGAGATTGGACAGATATCGCAAAGCTGATTTATTTATTTATGATATAAATCTGGAATATGCGTCTTCCTCCTTCTAGATTGGGAAGCTAACAAATCAAGAATCTCGTAAAAGAGGGATTTTATAATAGCGTTCCGAATCGAAAAATCTATTACCTTATCTTTCCGAGAGAATTCCTGAACCAGAGATAAACACATGTATGAGAATAACATATTCTCCAATTTACGCCATCAGGAGGGAATTTTTAAGACCGATTCCAATATGTGTGTCACGCATGAGTTATTAGTGAGAAATAAAGTGAAAAAAATTCAAGCGCAAATCGATGTGGTTTCTTGATGCAAATAGGTCCGTAGTGAATATTTTAGCAGCCGTGTCCGCATTAAAATTCGCACCCACAGTGAAATTAGAGGGAAATCCATCTGAGGAAATTCAATTCATTCTTCAAAAAAGCAATACGGCTTTAAATAACAGTAACAGAAACAAAAGCCAACGTCCTCCCATAAACCGCTTATTTCCCAGCAGAGAAAATGTATTCGGCCTTCTAATTAATTAATTCCATCTTCCAACTGGAACCGCACGTAAAGTCTCAAAAACGATGAAAAAGATAAATTCCAGCCCCTGCGCCAAGATCATTCGTCCCCTTTCTTGGATTTCCATCCTGTATAAATGCATTTGTACGGGGAAACTTTGAAGGCACACTAAAGTAATTATTGAAGTTGGTTTGCCTGTTATCACTTGGGAAACTGAAGAAAAAAAATGTAAATATCTTGTTGCTGAGGAAATGTGGCGTATAAGCTTGGCAATTGTGCAAATTCCTTTTTTAAATCGAGTTAATAAAAACTGCAGCTAATAAATAACTACACTAAATAATAATATTGTTATATTTTTAGGTTTTACTTAGGATTAAGTACATTAGTGATATCGCTTTTTTCAATGAAAAAAAATTACACCATAATCTAAGCCAAATGAAATTCAAAGGATGAGTTACTAATGTTGTATACACGCGTATGTGTAAATATATTTTACTAGTCTTTAATGTGAAAACACACTTAGCAATATACCTGGAGATGCATTGACTTTAAAATTGACATTGCATCGATAAAAAAGTTTCGTCAAATAGAGCTTATTGAAATCCATTGAAATGAAATGAAGTAGTGATGACTGTTATCTGCTTATAGCTGGAAAACTATTTTCTAAGGGGTGTGTTTTCAACATTTATAATGAAGTTAAATTAATAAGGAGAAATAAAAATCAAATAAGTGTATGCAAACAGTCATTCTCAGTTACCGGGTGAGAAGAAATTGACATCTTAATGGCCGATATTTATGTCATAATTTAATTTCCCATCATTTCGCCTTCACTTTTCCTTTGTCTCCTCCTCAAGACTTCCCTAAAACCTGCTCATTATTTCTATCGCTTTCGTAAATTCTTACCATACAAAACTCTATTCCACACATTCATATTAATCTGAAGCACTATTTGGATGCATAAAGCACTTTGACCTGGCAGGAGGAAATTCAGGAACGGAGGTTGGTGATTTTGGAACTCGCGGTACTCACAAATATCATTCGTTGCCACCTCTCATCCTTGTAAAATCGTTTTCCTTGAGAAGTAACATGACGACAACGCGCTTATACCAAGAGCTGTGTCATAAACTGCTGAAGAGTTGTTTACGAGAGCTTTCGATACCATCAGTACAACATTCAGGGAGATTTAAGATTTCGTAATAATGACTACTACCTTATAAAAGGCATTCTTTAGTGATTAATACCATATCTATGTCTAAAGTCTACCATGAAAGCCACTGAGAGGGAGCAGGGGGTGATTTATCACCAAACAGGCACTAGGTGTATGCTCTACAGTTTATTTATAATACCTTCATGAGGGGAGATAGGTATCTATGTGTGAATATCATATGGGGCACACATTACAGGTTCTATCATTCCTCTAATGTATAGAAACATTTATAACTTCAACTTACTATGGTAGACTGGACCATAATCACAAAATTAGAGAAATTGATTGCGGAAATGACAGATGTCCTTTTTTCCACGTACAATTAGGGATATGAATATCGGTAAATATATGTAGCATAGGTAGCTGCATGTTGGTATAAGGACTTGAAGTTAACCAAACTAAATGCATGTTTTTGCATACTTACTTTGCTATTTCTATCTTTTTTAAATAGTGAAGTTTAGACTAGTATATTAATACTAATCCTTTCTATGCATGATATGTAGTGCATGTTTGGTGAGAATTCACCCCCTGTCACACACCTTTATGGTGGCTTGCAGGGTATGATGTAGATGTAGATTTATAAATTCTTGGTTAAAACTCTCGCGGGTCATTATAGATGTATGTTTGTTTTTCGGGTGTACCCCGCGTTCTATACCAGGTGTTATACCTGACGTTTCGTGGCCGTTGCTGGTCACCTTATCAAAGGGAATTAAATTTAAAAGGGAAAGTGACCAGCAACGGCCACGAAACGTCAGGTATAACACCTGGTATAGAACGCGGGGTACACCCGAAAAACTAACATACACCTAGATTTATAAAGTAGAACATTTATGAAGTCATTCATGACAATTATTACCCATATTAGTATTTCTTGCAGGAATCCTGGAATCCTAAAATAATACTATTAAACAAATCCAACTTATTTACTTATTGAATTATGATCAAGATATTTATGCAGATGCATGCAAGCTGATCATACTGTTATAGAGCTTTACCTTGATGGTCAATAATGGCCTAAAAAAAATATTCTGAACATAGATGAAGAAATAAACCGGGTGGTAGAGTTCGATTAATTGTTGAAAGCGTCAGAGCCATCTGAGTATCGTTCCTGAATTAATATTAATTATTTTCCAGAGCAGTCCATTCACAGACTAGCGATCTAATATACGACTCGTATCATATCGTCATAGCTGAGTGAAAGTATGAGGAAAATGCGTCAGAACGGGATACTTCAGGGAGTGTTGGCACCCAGGCTCAATTCACCCCGGGCCCAAAATGGGAACTTCTCCTTCACCCGCGAAACACGTGGATGAATGGTCCTCGATATTCCCCCACCCCTCTCCTCCCTCCCTCCCCCCACCATCAACTCGGAGCCCGGCATGCTTGTCTGATTCATCCCTTGAGAAACGCACTTCACCTCCCAGTTCCCGCCTCACCTACCTCCCCCAACAAAATCCCAGAACACTTCACTCCCACCCTCTCCCTAACTCTCTCTCTCTCTCTCCCTCCACCTCCGACCCTACCCCGCTCCTTTTTAATCCCCTGTGGGGCTGGGCCCCTCTTGTGTCTCCCTCCCTTCACCTCTCACACGACCTCACCCATCCACCTACGCACGACCCCACACTGCCTGCCATGCCCCCTACAACATCACCGGGACCAGGGAAGCCTTCGGCTAATTCCAACGCCAGTCCCATTCCGCACACCCCCTTCATATCTCCTTAAGCCTCGCCTAATTGGAGTTTGAGGCACCCACGTGGGGGACAGACGTGGAATACGTACCGCTGAGGTATTCGTCCACCTCCCGACCCACCAGGTCTCCACTTGAACCAAGCCCCTGGCTTGCACAGACGCAGAGAAAAGCGCGCGGCACCCGGGAGTAGGCGATCCCATACTCCAGCCGTCCAGGGGTAATTACCGTTTTTATTCATCTCGTAGACTGCTTCTCATTGAGTAGATTGACGGTTATTCATTAGAGCAGGTAGAATGCGGGTCGTTTTGGCCACCAATTTCTTAAACTGAGATTAGGCGGAAGACTGGCAAATGCAACGTTCACGACGGAAATGTCACCAAATTTGATCCACAATAGAAACATATAATGGTTACACTGCACTTGTGGATTTTATTCTAACGACCAATTTCTTGCGGACTATGTGGACCGGTGAAATTTCAAACTCCTCAGTTATTGAAATTAAGTTTGCTGCAGAGAGAATTAAATGTTTCTTTGCTCATTCTCTTCACTCTTTAACAAGCACCCACTGAAATAATTCATAATTCAAAGCAGAAGTTTGAGTATTGTGGTACAATTCGATATTCAATGGAACTCAACTGCTTTTTACATAAGATTTATTAACAATTCTATTAAACTAACGTACATATGCTCGTATCATTGAAAAATAAACGAATAATTACACCGATAGATAACTCAAAAGACCCCCATGGAAAATTATGTATTTTTTATCAATTTACGAATGATGCAGTGATTTAGAGTATCTACAACAATTCAACATATTTCACAATAACAACTCAAGCAATATTTATTCGCAGTTGTTTGCTGCAGCCTCAAATCAAATGCTAGATGTATTGAACTGCACTTATGAACTAATATCTATTACCATTGCAGCTGAAATTTTTCTCTTAAAATATGCGCGAATAAAACATCGGCCTGCTTTTAAATATTGAACAATTCACGAGAATGATGAGGGAATGTAGGCACCAAGGACTTCAAGCAGGCACAGGGAGGAGACAAGGCCCTGTCGTTATCGACGTATTACTCTGCACGGAATCCGTGAAATTGAGTTCCAAGTGAGTGAAGATTTGACAAACGCTCACGGAGGCCCTTTGGTAGCTGAGAAATCACGTAGTTACCGAGTTAGACTACTGCCTGGCGCTGTCGCGCGACGCAAGGAATGGAAGCGAAGTGGAACACGAGAGGGAAATGTGAGGGAGGGAGAAGTTGATCGTGCGATAAGAGAGAATGACAATGGAGGTGCCTTAGGGCTTTGAAAAGAGCGAGGGGAGGTTTCCTAAAGCCCTTGCAGGTAAGATTACACTCAACGGAGAAGTGTCGCACATTAACACTTATACTTTGAGAGAATAAGCTCTCGGGTGTATTTTTAACAACAGAAGTGTTCGGATATGTAAACATGATTATACAAGAAATCTTTAAGTGCAATCGGAAAGCAGAAGAGTGAGAAGAAAGAATTTTTGTCTTCAACAACGAAAAATGTTGACGACTAGTTACTATTACATTTGTGATCAATCGGAAGGTTGTCCGTGTAAACGATAGCAAATTTTATTAAAATAAAATAATAAGCACTATGATACGTAGAATTTACACTACATATGTACATTTTTTCGGAGAGAAAGAGGGTATAAAGGGAAAAAGGGACGGTAACGGGAATAATGGGTGGCTCTTATAGTTGCGAGATAATAACTTGGGTTTGGAATTCAAAAGCGGAAATTTCGCTATATTTGTCGGGAAAAAAAATGTTTTTTTAAATAAAACACAGATGCTATTTCACTCCAAAAGTAACCAATGATAACTAGGTATGAGAAATAGATAGAGTGGCATTTTTAAAAGTAACAGATTACAGAAAAAATGCCATTTTAAAATAGAATTGGCAAGTTGCAAAACAAAATAGAACCACAGTAGGGTAAATCATGTATTTAGATAGCGTACAATGCAATGAATTTAAAATACTTCCTCAAAGAAAATAGTTACTCGAATGTTAATTTCTACCAACGCATTAAAAGGCCTGCTTAAAACGGAACGAACTATTTAAGCGCACAGAACAAGACTATCAAACACCCGAATTACTCCATACGATCGTCAAAGGGCAGAAGAAAAGCTTCAAAGAAATATTGTCTTAAAAATATATAGGTATATCAATCGCTTCTTCGAATTACATCACATTGACGAGAAGGATGACATTGGGATTGCTCAGTAACTACGCCGCAACTGACAGATCAAAAGGGAAGCGAACCAGCAGATAAGGGCATGGAAGAAACAGACGAACGATATGAAGGCACGGAAATTAATTGGGAAGGGAAGCGTTGGCAGGTCATGGACAGGACATAAAAGGGGATAACGAGATTTAAAGCGGCATAAAAGGTCGAAAGGGCAGGGTATGACGAAGTGAATAGTTGCCAGAAATGAGGAGCGAATAGGTAGGGGTTAAGCAGAGAGAAGGGCACTGCAAGAGCAGGGATGAGAGGCAGTTGGGATGAATGAGCTAACGAGATAATTAAATAGCTTAAAGGAAAGGAATGAATGGGGGGTATAATGAGGAATTTTAATAGGCGCGATGAAAGAATAGCAACCGTTAAGAGGCCGGAGGGTCCCAAGGCGAGCTCAAGGGTGGCGGGCAAAGGCGCGAAGGACAAAAAGTCTCTGATGGTGATAAGGATGAATCCTACGTAAGGACGGGCGGTAAATGAATCCATGATGTCCACGTAAACACAGTGAGAAGAGGTGATGGCGAGGAGATCGAAGGTGAAGGAGAAGGTAATTATATTTTTAATTATATATGAGTATCCTGCGAAAAAATTATTTAAAACAGAAAGATTTCGAAATAAAGCAGGCAAAGCACTGTTAACGTAGACTCATCTGTGGAGAATGAACGTTAACAATCTTAAGACCCAGTAACATGATACGGAAAAAAATGTGAAAAAAACGTTTCAAAGCGAGTCGGCTTTCCAGGAATTCTAGGTACCTTTTACTGATGAATGAATTTGACAAGAGGCATAAATTTGTTACTCGAAGGACAAAAACCGGTAGCAATGCACAATTTGAAATTGTAAAGCTACGTTATTCAGAGAAGACGATAAATCTTGGTGATTAAATTTGCCTCTGAAATAGATAATTGTTTTAAGTAATCCTCCAATTTTTATGACCCTCGTACAATACGCTTTATAACAGAATTAATATTTTTTTTGGAATTTCTCAACGAAACGCAATTTTCACATCTTTTTTGACTAAAAAACACTGTTGACGGTGGTAGGAAACAAAACATTTTAGTGCCTCAAACTTGCTACCTCTCATGGAAACCAGTGAACATTTGAATACATAAAAAAGTGGTCTGAAAGTTAAGGGCCTAAACTGGACCAGAAGTCCAGGTTCATACGTACTAGTGTAACGTAATCAATAACATGTTGGTAGGTACTGAAGTAGCATAAGCAGCTACTTTTAACAATTGGACTGTTAAAAATTTCGAATCTTAAGTTGAGACCAAAGAAGTTTAATTTAAAACGTATATATACTCTGATTTCAGAATAGAATTATATGGGCCTACCACTTATCAAATACAAAAATAATATGTGAGGAGGCCATATCGGATGTGACGTATTAGAAGGATAATATTATCAATCTATCGGCTATGTATTGTTTTTCCACAAAAATTCATTTCAGCTGCTAAGCCAAAGGATGAGATGCACTGCCTTTCGTAATGCATTATTGTGGAATAATGGTGTTATGCTAATTATTATTTTGTATAATGACTTCTATTTGGGTATCCTGTAACTTTTTCTGTATTCCATCTTATATGTTGACGGTGGTAGGAAACAAAACATTTTAGTGCCTCAAACTTGCTACCTCTCATGGAAACCAGTGAACATTTGAATACATAAAAAAGTGGTCTGAAAGTTAAGGGCCTAAACTGGACCAGAAGTCCAGGTTCATACGTACTAGTGTAACGTACGAGCGGCTTCAAACATATCTCAATTTATGTCTTCAATTTTATCTAAATGATCGATGGTAACGTTCAAAAATGAATGTGTCATCCCTTTTGCTAATTAGGAAAATAAATAAGCTTATATTTATTCTGGTGATTTTTCCTAGTCTAACGGCTTGGCAGTACCCGAACTTGATTCCTTATGCCGTTTGCTCATTTTCGCATATTTATCGTAGAATATGTTTGAAATCTTTTTCATAAATGCATTGAATGACAAAGAGAGTATTAAAGATCTTTAAATGTTATGCCAAGAATACATGACAGCTTTTGATTACTATAAAGGACATAGTATGGTAACACATGTTATTCGAGTCACAGACACGATGATCTCACGCATAAAATATTCCAAATAACTTAGCAATGGTATTTATTTAGCATCTATACATACGAGAGTACACGAAAAGAATGGTGTAGCACTGAAAACTGAGACGAATCCAGGGGCATTTTAAAACCTACTCTCCTAAATGTGTTTTGCGTGTGTGACGAATATAGGCTGGGATTATTAAAAAACAATTGATCAAATTACTTTTACCATTTTTAACTAGGGTTTATGCTTTTCCCGATGAAAACTCTGCAGTTTGAATGACTTGCAATGTGAAGAAATACTTTTCCCTTTCTGGTACTCAATTTTATGGACAATATTTTCAATATTATGAAATTTATGAACACCTCCATCGGCTTCGCACGTAAAACGCCGAGGACGCTACGGATAGGGCATGACGAAGGAAACAACAGCTCAGAGGAGAGTAGATCGGATAGGGAAAGACTTGGAATAGGTTAAGGCTGGAGAGGGGCAGGAGATGAGTTACGAAGAGGGAGCGAGGAAAGAAGGGCCAAGGTGGAGGAGTTGGGCGAGATTTAAAATTAGAGGGGAGGCGATGAGGGTAAGTGCACGTTCGGGCCCTTGGGGAGAGAGGCGAGCCGGGAGAGACGGCTGATGAGACGAAGGAGGAAGGGGTGGAAAGGGACGGAGCGAAAGATAAGGGTGCGGAGATAAGACGGGGATTAACGGGTTGCAGTGGAGAGAGAGAGAGAGAGAGAGAGGAAGGCGTGAGGCAAGACCCGTAAGCAGAGGTGGTGTGGGGAAGATAGACGCCCTTGCGGGTGTTTCTGAGATAAGAACGCTGATAAGGAGGAGGCAGATAGGGGAAGGTCAGGTGCGAAACTGGGGAGGAGATGAAAAAGTGATAATTTGCCGAAAAAAAATCTTTATGCAAGAGTGTCGGGTAGAGGACCTAAACAAACGACTTTGTGTGCCCTTATACTTTCATTTTCCTCAACCCTGATGAAAAGGCACCAACTTCTTCCTGTAGAAGAGAAAATATTTTACGTTTAACTCTCTCTGGAATTTTGACTATGTACTATCATTAAATTAGAAGAAAATAAAAGTTGTACATTTATTGCTGCAAATATTATTTGTGAGTAATTGATCACCACACATATTTAAGCTATAGAAATGGCGCAATATATATTGTGATATGTAGGATTTTTTCTAAAGTGTTGCGTCATGAATATTTAAATCAAATTACTTTTAGGCCAATTCCCACGTTGGTCAGCACTGAAAGGAATACAGTTACGACGGTAATGTAAGTAAATTCACATTGTAAAATTTCACAGATTTATTATTACCGACCTAGGTTTAGACTTACAAGGTGATTATCAAGGTGACAATTGTACATCACGAGCCCTTTATACAGTTACGCCGGCATCGCAGGTCAAGGTGTCAAACCTTCTTTCACGAAGCAATTTAACCTGAAGACGCTGAAAGCAACGCTGGTGAAACTCTTGTGTCAACAATAGAGACTAAGACTTGAGATACTTCTGACGAAAATAAACCACGTGATATCAATTATTTAATCTCATTCCCATACCATAAATCGAAGGTATTTACTCATAAACACGGTATAGGGTTTAAATCTAAATATATTTAAGAGTTAGAAGCAAGTATAATAAATTAGCTAGCGTAAAAAAGTATGTGGACGGATATATAACACGTACCACCCTGAACCTGATTTATTTTCTTTGCCCTTGAATGGAAAGCGAACTGAAGCTTAAGGCATAATTGTTTACCCTTACATTGACACGTGATTAAAAAATAACTCTGTACAGTAATGAAGATATTTTTGAGGAGGATGCATAAAAACCTATATTGCATATTGACTTTATAATTTAGTCAGGCTTTGCAAAAACCTATTTGACACTGCGACACTATTAACGTTAATACTTATATTCATAAGAGGAAAAACATTCACTCATTCAAAATTAACCTATTCATAAGTGACACTTATACATTATGATATATCACCCTAAGATGACTTGATTATTTTGTCCGAAATAAAAAATAATTACTCTGAACTATGCTATTTGTTTTTTTAAAGATTTTCTTTACTGCATATTTTCATTATAAGATGTAAGCCTTCTTGAGCATCTCAAGGTATTATATGACTCACTAGCAAAAATAAAGTGAACATTCAAGAAGAGCGCCGTAAAAAAAAACACCCCTTAAATGGACGCATTCCCAAATCATCACGTCTGGAGGTCAATTAAGACATAACTCCCCCACAACATTCATAAATTTACAGGGACTTTAAACGAAGACTCACTGGCGGGAACCAATTGCCGGTAATACGGAAAGTAAAAAGACAGGATCTTATTTTTCACGAAAGTAGAAGCAAAGAGATTCACCATCTCCTGTGGAGAAACATCGTGGGGGGGAAAGACTTTGGGACAAATTTCTTTGGCAATCATTTACCTCTTCCTACCCACCAATCCTCCCCCACAGGGAATGCGAGACAAAAGGGAATGAGGGGTACAGGAGGAGACGGAAGAAACCATCACTATGGAAGGGGAAGGGACGCTGTTTTCGTCCAACCACCCCCCTACCCCCTCCCCCCCCCCCCCCCCAAAAACATCCGCGTTCCCTTTTCATACCATTCGGATCCGGTTCTTGAAGCCCTTTACCCCTTCCCCGTGCTCTTGACGGGGTACCCACCCTCCCCGGCGCCCCTAAGACCCTCGGAAGAAGCATCAGGAGACACGGTCTTACAGGCCCCCCGCAAGGTCTATTAATATCGAGAGGGGGAAGGCAGACGCAGCCTTCCCCGACGACATGGCCGCCTTAAGGTCTTAGGAGGTTGGCAGGGAGGGTTAGACTTAAAGGAGCGGGGAGAGACGGGTGCGGGAATGGAGGTGCGGCATCTTGGATGGATGCGTCTTAGGAGGGAGCAGCACGGGTGCAGCGGTGGTGGTCCGCTTTCATCGCATAGGGAGACCGCGCACAGAATGCGATTCCGCTCTCGCTAAGCCGTGAGGAGGGGATAGGAGGAGAAGAAGCGGAGGGAGCGAAGGATCTTGCATCCCTCCCACCTTTCATCCGTTCCAAGGAAGCTCCTGAATGGGCCAGGATGCTTGGGAACGGGAAATGGGGAGGTTTTTTTTCCTAAGGGTTGCGATGGCTGAACGTAATTGAATTTGAATATCGCAATGCGACGTTGACAGCGCATGGCACGAATTTCATTCTATTAGTGGTGTGGTGGAATTAGACAGACACGTCATTTAGGAGTGTTAATGCATGATATCACATTTTAGCACATAAATAATGTATTTGAACTGTTATTTTGTTCACATTATTGTTCAATATAATTCAAAACTAGTTTATATTTGATATCTTGATGAGACATCTCGTTTTACCACATTTGGCATGCAAGTGGAATAGTAAATTGCATTTTTTTTCTAATGGAATAGCTTTTTCAAAACAAGATTCGAAAAATGTACAATTCATATACATGTTTTTATATTTTCACTGAGAATTATGCGCTATAATCTTAAAAGATCTGATTTAATTTGTGGTTAGCATAGAAAAGTAAGAGCTATACAATAATTCATCTTTAATTAGACTGAGATTGATGCTAAAAGGTAACCTATTCCATGTGATTACTAGGTTTTGATTAATCTAATGCCAGTTAAGGTTGAATCCACTGGCAACTAAAGCATTACGAGGTATTTTTCTGATTAAATATATCGTAAACAAATTAGTATCACAAACGTTGCATGCAAAATTGTTATTTAATATTTTAAATCATGTAAAGTGTCGACTATACTTCGAAGGCAAGTTGTTCCTATACAAGTTAAACTCAAGGCCAGCTCGTTCGCCGCTATTGGCGATTTCAGGAGTAAATTGGTAATCGCAAGTGAACACATCACAGCAAAAATTACCGCATCAAAGGCGAAGGGGAAGCTTTGAAATCATTACGTCTAAATTCCCAATTGTCTTTTTTTAGTGCTGCTGCAAACAATGCTGTTTTGACGCAATACTTGCAGTACACATTTTTACATGCGAGAAATTGTTGGGAAGACCCGAAGCAACAACATATATCGACCGTAACCGGATGACTACTCGAACTCGAACCTATTCCATACATCGAACTCCTTCGAGATCGTTAGTGAACTTGTATAGGAGTGGGTTTGATACTCTGGCAAGTCGATGTTATAAGTCGACATAGGTATGGGAGTTTACTGACAATACAGTGGGTGCACACCACTGAAATCTATAGCAGTGTCAATCGGTGTCTCATAAAGCAATAGCGATATCATCCCCTGTATTGCATAGGGATATTATACACTTATTAATATATCAATGAAGTCATGAGAAACAAATAATAAGATGCTCTATGTATGTTTTACACAGTAATCAGTCAATTACATTATCGCAGTTTAAGTAAGTGTACTTGTCGCGATTAATATTGGTGTCTTGAGTGTGTTCTGTTTTGAGGAAACTTCATCTGGGGGTAGATGGAGGAAAGAGGTGTATCGGAGAAGGGTGGTTTTAAGGGGTTGGATTTCCAATTATACCCTCTCCGACGAATCTCTCCAAACGCCCTGAGAGCCTCTCCTCTCTCTATTGTCTCATCCGGCGTCTCAAAACCCTCCACACTTCGAATGCTCAAAACGACACCGGGGGATCGGTAACTAAAGGCGGAGAAATTTGGCACCTGGCCCTCACCCATTCTCGACCCCAACTTCATTGCGTGGCGCCAAGAAGGCGTCTCCCAAGCCTCTCTCTTCATTCAAGTCAAAAAATACCTTCGCAAGTGTAGGCATTCTTGAAGTGCTTGCCTGTGACTGCTCTTCGACCTTTTCCGCAGAGTAATAATACTGCACTAATTTGCCTTTTTTCTACGAACTAAAATGAAACTATTTAGTTACTTCTTTCACTTCATCTATCTAGTACTCCAAACACGAAAACCTATAAAAATTAAATTAATACATCAATTCAGTACCAAAAAAATATTAAAAAATGTATCAAAATTCAACGCATTTGAAAGCAAATAGCATGAACTTAGCAAACGAGAATTGAAGCTATGAAATGAAGACACATGTTAACGGTACATAGCTATAAAAATCTGTTTGAAGAACGGCATTTATACAGCAATATGAAGTACAGTAATATGGAGTAAAATATTATATCATAATCTGTGCATAAAACTCCACTCGAAAGACGAGAAATAAATTTATACTTTGCTGTTAGAACAAAAACATAAATAAAAAAAAACACGAATACCCCTTCTTCATAACCCACAATTGAATTTCAACACTGGCAGACTTCAGTCGTATACCTACCACTTCCCACTTGAGAAAGGTAGGTAGGGGACATTTAGTTCAGCACTGTATCTTCTGGTGGACAGTTAGGACGTGAACTAAATGACACATTTCGCTTAGAGAATGTACTATCAGCCAGAGGCGTATCCAGGGGTGGTGGGCGGTCCGTCCCAGGCCCCGCTTTTAGCATAGGCCCCCAAATTTTAGTTTTTCCCGTTTTTACCAGGTCCATAAAAATCACAATATTTTAATCAAAATGGTAAGCAAATTCCACCAAGTAAGTCTCGCCTGACATTGTCAATTCGATAAGATAATGCGAAATTTATATGACGATCGAAAAAATATGTACTTATATTTAATATGGCATGTGTACACGATATAGAAAGATAAATAAGCTGTCAGAAATGGATGACAATAAACAATGGATAAAGCCTAAAATTATCAGACATAAATGAATATTGGCAGAAAAAATAATAATTTTACCAAAGAGGGTCAATTTCATGCTAAGAGAATTCAAGTTCTTTCACATACATCCATGATTAGAATTGTAAGATTTTTTTACTCCCTAATAAGCAATTTTTGCAAATAGTATGAATGTTTGTATTGATGTATCCATTCTACGATTCATTTTATTCAACTTTTATCCATTTTTATGTTATTCCTCTCTTCAAATCTCTCCTGCTCCACTTCACTCTGCTTATAATGCCTTTTCTTGTCCTTCCTCATCTTTACATACCTAACATCATATCTTTGACAACATCAGCATTATATTCCTTAACAGCTCTTTCCATTAACCAGCTTCGCCTTCCCCTAATTTCAGCCTGAGATCTCCTCTTCACCCCAGCCACGTTGAACAATTCGACCTTTTCATGTCATTTGCACATTCTCCACTCTCAGCTATAACAACATTCATAGCTTCTAGTTCTCTCTTGTCATTCTAATGAAGTATCGGATCCATTTCACATCAACAAACATTGCGTAGAATATACGCGTCAAGGAGAAATTCTCTCGTGAAATATTTAAAATTGATGAGAACAAAGCAACGTACGCCATGTGAAAATCAAGGTTTCCTGTTTACACACGTTTCAATGCTCTCCCCTTTTTTTTCTAACTTTACACCATCCAGATATTTATTATTAAGCCAGGTACTATATGATGCCTAAACAATGAAAACAATAATATGTCTGCTACTTTCTTACTTTGTCACAATATCCATTTATTATACCGTATATATTATTTTTCTAACCAGCTATGTAAATCTTGATCCCCATGTTGCTGGAGCAAGGGATTTTAAAATAGTCCTAACTAATATAAAGTAAAGGATCTATTAAATCCCCGTAAGGACTTTGCACAGGTCAATAATGTACGTTATCTCATATTCCTCATGTTAGAATAGCTACACGCTTTTTAAATACCAAGAATAATATATTATGGCAAGTATTAAGTGCTCTCCGAAGTTAATTTTAGCCTGGGAGAATTATACGCTAAATTGATGCAAAACATCACGGCAGAAAACTTACTTATTCATGACTCTTTGAGCACAGAACACTCCGACAAGGATAAGGCATATTTTCTTTGATGTACCCGAAATATATATACGTATGGGCGTACATATTAAGAAAATGTTGGTGTACTGGAACCAAATTCTCTGCATTTCAGGTACTATTTACTCTATTGTGCACCTGCTCTTTAACGATACGGACACTTTCGATATCGTCCGAGTTGCACACGCAGATACGTAACTGCTCCCGCGCTACACATTTCCCTTCAGGGGTCCTGTCCTTCCCTTCTCCCCGTTTCGCTTTAAGCTCTAATCTCTCACGCGTACGTACCTCCCTTCACGCCATACTTCCATCCCTCAAACCCATCCGACCCACCCCACCAACCACAGTTTCTTTGACTCTCTCCCTCACCCTCTTCCACTTCGCTCCTCCCTTTGGAGTCTCACCGATTCCTTTACCACGCCCTTAATTCCCATGGCCTCACCAACCTCGGAATACACACTCATACACACAAGAGAGTCATCTCAGGGGTTGCTGCCGAGTCCCGGGGCCTTGTGCCCTTTTGCCATTTATTTTTTCTTCATTCTTTCGCAAGGACGTCGTCGAACAATCCAATTGTAGGGAAGCCAGGGAGAGGAAAGGTGGAATGAGAGAGGGTGAGGGAGCGAGAGATAGGCACCAGGATTTTCCGCCATGACGCTCGGCTGAAGGAAATTAATGGTGGCGTCGCCTGGATGAAACCCCTACGACCGTAACAATGCTCCCAAGTTGGCCTCAAAGATGACCTATTGTTGTCCAGCCCATGGGCAGGGAGAGAGAGAGAAAGGTGGACTTGGTCGGTCCTGGTGGGAGGTCGCTGACAACACACGACAAGAGCACATCTCTCACCTATGGGAATAAGACATGCCCAAACGGGGAATAGGTATCGTTCCATCACACGGATCTCGTCGTTCATTTGTCAGTAAATTTTCATTAGGGGGCACCAGGGAGCGTGGGGTTTGAAGGTTACTTTGATCGTTCAATGTTCAATTCTTTTGGATCTGAGAGATATATTTATAGGGAATTTATCACCACTGGTAAAAGAAAATCATTGAATTTTTTGTAGAAAGTAAGGAGGGTAAGACAACGTAGCAGCTGGATCAGATGATTATAGAATCTGCAACAGGAACATATTTCTAAAAATTCACTCAATAATTTCTAAAGCATTGATTACTTAGTATAGTTTTTTCAAAAAATAAAATATCAATTGATAAGATTTAACATAAGGTAAAATTGCTTCAATACTATGCTTATTAAATCTAAAAACTTCTCAGACAGTGAAAAAAAATACTTTTTGGCCTTTTTTCACCAATCCAAATCAATATAGTGAACTTTAGCATAAAACGAATGCTTATTATGACAGCCACTGGAATATTTTTCTGAAAAATTTGGTTGAAATTCTAAGACAATGATTGCCTAGTTTTGGATATTCGCAAAAATGAAATGCTACTAAGCAAGACTTAAAACATACCTATGATTAAAATAAATTCAAAATAATACCTAATTAATTTTTCACCGACTTAAAATGGAGGAAATTCGTATTTACTACAGGTTTTATGCCAGCCCTAATTAATGCAGTGAGTTTGAACATAATGCAAACGCTATTAAACAATGGGCAAACATGAAACTGTGATCAAATATAATTCAACGGTTTCTTGGGATTTTATTGAAAGACTCAATGATGGAATTTTAAAAATATAACTAATATCTTTTTGCATTTCGATTCGATGTATTGGATTGTTTGTGTATTTCAACGGGTAGTAAATAAATGGCAAAGAAAAACATTAACCATGCCGTTATGAAAAAAACCTATAGCATTATAAGAGTCTTATAATTTTGAGAAATGTATTCCAAGCTATTAAGTCCGTCTCATTTGAGCCACATAAACTCCGACATGGGAGAACGCTTTGGTGAAATTAGTCAGTCAGGGATATTCCCATTCATTCGCGATTCCATTTTCCCCCTTACCTTAGCAGGCGAATGACAAATGCAGCCACATGACCTTAGTAGGTTAAGAACCAAGGGGACCTTGATTCACCCCTTTACGAAACCCTCCCATAACCCTCTCACCCTCTATCCAGGCACGTAGCTGAAAACTATGGAGCCCCCGATAGGTAGTGTTCCCGCCTTCACAGCCTAATACAGCCACGCCCTACCCTAGCTCTTTCCCACCAGTCCAGTGATGCTGAACAAAAAAAAACCCTTCCCCTCAATCTCTTCCACCCGTTCAACAATAGGCGCATAATCGTCCCACAAAACGAACCCATTAGCGGTAATTGCACCCCATTCGGCATAAAATCCCATTTCTGGGATCGCTGGGAGATGAGAGGGGAGGAGGGGGAGTTAAGGAAAAGGGTGCTCTTGAGGTGGGGGAAGGACTTCTGGACCCTTCAGGACTCCTTTCCCTTGCCCCCCACCATCTCCCCATACCGGCCCTGATATCCCCTACTGAAAGGCCTCCCGGAAAACCCTAGACTCGTCCCCACCCCACCCACCCTAAAGCCAGCCAGACCATCTGAAAAGTTTCTGCATATTCCCCGGGATCTTTCACGGGGTAGGTAGTTCCGTAGCTTTGGTATTTGTGTGTGTGTAAGAGTGTGCGAGAGCTAAATGCGGTATGTGGTTTTGCGGCCAAGGGAATCTTCAGAGATGGGAGGGGAGGTTGAAGCCATGAGAATCCCCCAGTCCTGGACTTTGTGCAGGGACCGGGAACGCACGCACAAGTGCGGGTGGAACGCACGCTACCACCCGAGATCCCCCCGCGGCCGCCACCTCCACATGTTCAAAACTCCTGACCATCGCTTCAGCCCACAGATTCCCTCCACACACCCCCGCGACCATGCCCCCACCCCACCCTACACCCGCCTCCTCCCTTGGGGATCCCGAAAACCAAGTCGAAACCGCCCGGAAAAACCCAGTTCCCGGTCCTCTCATTTTATACCTCCTTATAAAACCACCTCTTGCCGGCTCGCTTCTGAAGTTCCTCTTCACGCACCTTTTGGGAACCCTTTCCAACCTTATTCGTGATTTTTCCTCCGACTTTGGCCGCAGAAGAACACTAAAGTTGAGTTTAACCCACTCCACTATTCAACGCTGGAAGCAAAAATCCATGCATTTCTCATTCATGGGTGAGGATTTAACATTGGTACATAAGTTAAAATACTGGTTTAATCTCTCGCGGAATTATACGGCCAATTAAATTACAATTCAATTGAATATTTTTTAAATTATTGAATTAAATTATTGTATTTTTATAATAGAGAAAGCAATAGTGACAAAAGAATTTAGAATTTAATGTTTTCGCTAAAAAGGCAATAAAAGGCCAGAGTAACCGTGATGAATATTAAATTGGATTGCTGAATTAATACATTATCATTTCGTCCACTCTGTACTATTTCAAGGATTTCTGCGAACATATCAAATTCACAGAATCATGACAATTACATTTATTTAGCTAAATTCTCAGATAATGAGAGCAAAGATTCTTGATATGCATATCATGAATCTTTGTGCACCACTATTGAATTATTAAGATAAAATGAAATAAATGTCATCTTTCCTCATGCATCACGGTAGAAACTTCACAATAAATATATCTTTGCTTCAGATGCCAGTTGATGCCTCCTCTGTTTGCTATTACTTTAGGTTTGTTATGCATAATATTGTATTTTTATTATATGCCTGCAGATGCAATAAATCAAACTTTATCCTAGCAAAAGTGCAAGGAATTAAACTGCATGATAGCTAAGTAACCACACATATTTTGACTCCACACTGAAGCCCATATATTTCCCATATATGGGACATATGAGGGAAATATATGTCACATATATGTTACATATATTTTCCATATATGTCCCATATATAGGCTTCAGTGTGGGACATGATATTTGTTTATAACCAGTCCATTGAGACAATAGCTTGAATTTATATGCGGTTTTACATTAGAAGTTGCCCCATTTCCTTCTCATATTCAGGTGACAGTGCATTACAAATTTTGCCATTATTGTACATGGGTATGACGTTAAAATTAATGAAGAAGGAAACTCACATATTGTGTGTAGACAACGACATACCCGCGCACATCACTGCAGTGACTAACCATGTGCTATGAAGATGTGTCTTGCAGGTTGACTTAAAGTTAAATAAAGGAGCAGAAGTACAATGGAAATGCAATACGGTGAAGTTAGTTTGGCCAATACATGGGTAATGACGTTGTTCTATGTACATAGGGATGTAAGTATACATAGAACATGTACACAAACATCAGGGACGCATTACGCTATAAAACACACAACCTACAGATTACCGAGATTCACTTGATTATACTTAATAAAATTATTCCATTTCTACCTTCCATTTGGTTCATTTCGATATAAACTTGATTTAATTTCCGAAAGCAGTTTAAAAATCTTTTTGTAATGGTAACTAAATTCAAATGTAATCATTATTTTCTCTGACTCATGCTTTGATTCAGTATTTTTTTGGGATATAAAATATGCATATCATGACTCTTTGAGTTCCAATGCTGAATTATTAATATATAATGAAATAAATATCTTCATTCTTCGTGCATCACGGTAGAAACTTCGCAATAAATTCATCTTTGCTTCAGATGCCAGTTGATGCCTCCTCTGTTTGCTAGCCAACGGGTCACTATTTTTCTGTCTCTCTGATGCGAAAATTGATAAGGACTTCGCGCTGCTTTTTCTCGATGTTTCTTCCTTCTGAAATTTTCTTTTTGTTCCCGTTCCACAGCACATTTCATCCCGTTATTGTCCACTCCTCCCATCTTGCATAATTTATTCGTTGCAGGATTTTCTTTCAGTCTCATCCACATACATTTTTCGTGCCGAAAATTTCGTCTCTTCCCAACATTTCTCCCCGCCACAAAAGATCCGTCCAGATCCGTTCATGAAAAATCTGAGTTTCTGGGACGACTCTTCCGCATCGTCCCAAATCGTTCCGAGCCCTACTTACTTACCAATAAAATCCAGGATACGATTTGAATTCAATAAACAAAATTTGATTCTTTCACTGATTTTCCGAAGTGGTTATATTGGTGTAAAATAGTGCAATTGTTTCGGCAGATGTCACAACTTTTAAACCCGTGAGGATAACCTCACTGGAAAATTTTCCTCTAGACTGTAGCTACAAATCTTTTCAAATATCATAACTAGTATATAGAAGAAAAAAGAGAGTAATTATATTTCAAACGAGCACGTTACGCATTGCGTTATATGGAAATAGAATTGAGTATTTTTTCCGGCTAATTAATATTCAATGAAGAAAATGGGTAGTTATAAGACATTCAAACATAAAATACACAGTACTTATCTTGGCTCTTTTCTAGGTTATAAGGTATCAACAATATTTTACAAGCACCTAAATATCAACACAGGAGTAACAACGCATTCACTTAAATGCTAAATTAAAAATGCTAAATCATAAATGTAAATTGTATCCTACTAGGAATATACAATGTAGAGCCTCGTTTTAAAATTCTTATAACGCCGAGCGATATAAATGTTTGAACCATGGAGACGACCAACCTAGGATTCACTGTTCTTTTAATACACTATACAATGAGGAAAGAACCTTCCTGATTCATATCACCATCTTATTGTGCGAACTGAATCCTTTTTCTCCGACCCGATACCCAGCCAAGATATCAAAAATAAGGGAACACATTCTGCCATTTTCAATTATATTTTAGGGATATTTTTCTTTTTTATTACTTGAATACTTGAGCTAAACGTTTTAATTTTTATACTTTTCGGGCACCAAAATATTATGTCAAACAGTGTGAGGGAAGTATGCAATGACTTATTTGAGTTTATGCGGCTTTATTTAAGGATTTTATTATCAACTTTGTAGAAAAGCATGACTTAGAAATCAAGATTTGAACACGTTACTTATAAAAAATTTAGATTCATGCGTTACAAATAAGTGACAACAATATATGGGCAAAAAACCAATTTAAAAAATACATGCTTCATATATAATGTCAACATTGAGATTCCCGTATCATATGTTCCGAATATATATCTTCCATTGATTCACTGCAGCGTAAAATCGATAAAAATCGACGGTGCTCAAGGGAAACCAATATGGGATACACTTGGATTTCCCAACATGCCCGTTCCGAGAACAATATCGAGGAAATGGGATCACTTTTTTATTGCACTTTATCCGTCGCTCGCAAGAACTCCCTTTTATATGCAGAAAATCCGTCGCTAGACGGAGTGGAGAGATTTCTGCGTACAGGGCAGAAAAATGATTTGCTGCTCATGTAAGAGGCATTGCTTCGCCATTCCTCCGGGCAGAGAAGTTCCCTTTGATTCCGGCATTCGTATTTCATTACATCCTCCAACTCCCATGCGTCACATTTTCTGGAACCCCCTCGGGAGGAAAAAATTGACACCCTGAGAAAGAGAATTCTTGACCAAGGGATTTTTTCCTCCGCATTCCTCTTTGGGAGGGCTCCGTAGCGTGGACACCCTCCCGCGACCTCCTTGACGTCCTACGCTCCATCCACGTCCCCTCCCTCCCCACTCTCCATTCTCCCTTTCTTTATTCATATTTCTTCTCGCGTCCATTCCACGGGAATGTAATTCATTCCTTCCCCCAACGCATTCCTCGAAACAACCCTCCACTCCCTACCGAAACATCTTACGAGAGTGCCTCGCAAGAAGAACGAGTGGTGGAGAATAAAAGTATCCTTTGGATTGCCGTGGTGCTGGGAGAACGAATAGGGAAACAGCAAGGATATATATATTGTTTTATGCATGAGCACATAAAGTATTATTTACTAGGATTAAAACACGTTGAAATTTATCTGTGCGAAAGGAGAACCTTGAATATAGGCCAAGAATAAATCAGTGCATACAATATTTATGATGTAAGATGAATGCAATAAATAAAAAATAATATTCATTAAGATAAATGACCGGTGTAAAAACTAAATCTCCCGCAAAAAGTTGAAGACTCATGTTTTTCGAAATAATTTATTATCTCAGAACAACTCGTTAAGTTAGGTCACAATTGTAAAATAAGATGTACTGAAATTAAGGCAGCGAGGTATTTAATATAGCATTTCCGCATGGAATGAAGATGCATTATAGATTATATGGAAGGCGCCAAGTTACTGTTTAAATGCTTAAATAATTAATGATCATTTAAGTTTAACGCAGGAAATACCCCTCCTCACGAATGTATAACCAATGTGTTATCTAAATTATTTGCAATATACTTTTCAGGCATAAGCAGTTCATGAATGGAAATCTTTCTTCCCTCCTGTACGCCCTTACAGTGGCTAGCAATGTAATATGCAGATGCAGTTACCAAAAGTGTCAATTGTAACGTTTATTAACGTGTATCTAGCATGTGTAGCATACAACGCAGGAAACCCTGCTTTTATATTTATATTCTAAAATAATTTATATTAGTTCAAGTAAAAACTTCAAAAGCAAAGTCTCTATTATAGAAATTGCTATCTCAGGGTTAGTGCACCCCAGGTGTAGACTATTCCCAAGCCACACACGCTTCTGGAAGAATGTTAGTATTACGTAAATGCTTTAGAAAAATCAAAGCATTTTAGACTGTAATAAGGCAATTTCAAACAGATATTACAACATTGCAATTTTCTCTGTATGGCATATTTTCCGAAAGAAAAATTTGGTAGTGATGTGCTTGCAGATAAAGTTAGAAATATATAAAGAAACGCTGAGTTTTATGCTAGATTAGAGAAGATAAATAAGATTGGAGAGATACTGCCGTACCAATAGATTTAAAATGTGATTTTTTTCGCGTACCGTAAGAGAACATAGTCAGCATCACAAAGGGATAGGTAGGTAAAATATTGTTAGAGTACTCTACGTTACACGAGGAATGAGGCATAATTAGCCCATAAATGGTAGGAAAATACAGATAAATCAAAGAAAGAAATTGAGCCAGCCATCTAGTTTTATGTTATTCTTATATCTAACTTGTTTCCATGGAGTAGCATCGTAGCTCTTTGATGTATTGTTAGTAGAACATTATTAGTGATCTTTACCTCCACAACCCATCCCTCGTGGTTGCTCGCAGAGTGCTATGTAGGTGCAGATGAAGAGAAATATACTGTAACAAGAATCTATTTTTTATTTATGTTTGTGACGAGAAGAAAGAATCATATTTGGATTTTTGAGAAGAACAAAAAATTGCATCACACCCGATGCTACAAAAACAACAATGATTCTTTAAAAAGCTCCAAACATTCCAGAACAACGACAAAAATAATTTTTAAAGTGTATTTTGGGCGAAATTTCGATTTTTTTATTATTTTTACATATTTTATTGTTCATGGCCTTTAAAAGCATTCTATGTTTTGGATTTCAATTTGTATACAACATTTGATACTATATACGACAGTATGTATACCTATTTTTCATTTTCATGCACAAACATTTCCATCTTTTTCCTGTATGGAAGTTTTTCGTAAGGAAGTGGGGACATGAAGGGAGAGGATACGAGAGAGAGAGATAAACATTCCTCTACTCATTCCAGAAAAAAATGGTCTTTCTCCACATTCACATCACCCATCTGTTCCTCTCTTCAAGCCTTCCGAGCGCTCCTGGTTCTACTCCCCGGACACCAGCTCTTCCTCACTTCTTTCGATGCTATCCTATCCGACTCGCAGGTCAATATCGTATCCCTGTGTCGGCCTGGCCAATGGCCATGACTATTCGTAAATCTCAGCTTTCCGAGTATCTGTGTTACATAAGTGGATCCCCAATCCGTAATGTGCTTCAAAGCACGAGCATGTATTCTTCATCATTTAGAAGGCTTATGATGGCCGGCATAGAATGGAAGTGGACAGCTTCTTGAAACGTGTAACGGTAAATTATGGAAACAATTGTATTGAGAACATTTCGTGCAAGGATATTCAATCTTGATTCTTGAATTAGCCCAAAAGAAAAGACCTGGCCAGCCATGGTCAATCTAGGTCGATAATGCACTGGACTAGGTCGATAATGCACACCCAAAGTTTGTTCAAACATATATTTCAATTAACATTAAATAAACCATCGATGATTTGTTCTTAATATTTTGGTCCACGAAATATGACATTTCATTACTCCTTTCTAATGTGCCTATAGGGTTGAGGTAACGGAATCGTTCAAGCTCAAAATATGTTTCGATAACCTAATATCAATAGTAGCGCTTTTTCTCAAACTGTTGAAAATATATTTCTGGATGTTTTATGAAATAAATATTGATATGAAAAAATGTTGCATATATCAGAATGGATACGAATTTTGCTTTCACTCAATGACAACCAATATGAAATTTGTTTATTTTAATTGGATTTATTTTAATTCATTATTCAGCCACCACGCCAAACTAATTTATGAAATAATTTGATTCATTTAGAATGTATAGTAACATTAAAATATTTTAATCAGAAAGAGAGCACGAAATGTGTACCTATCTGTATAATAGGCTGACATTTATCATTAAACGTTATTAGGACTTGTACTGTCAATGGTTGAAGCAAGTGGGTTCTATTGATAAAGCAAGCAGTAGCAAGAGGATAATTTTGCAAGACATTTTGAGGTGTTGTGATGCAGTAAAGCTGCAGTGGACAAAGATTAATTTAATCACTGAGTTTTGCAAGCAAATGAGGATTTTTTAAGAGTTATTGGAAACTATGTGAGGAGTGCTGATAATTTAAAAAACATGTATGACATGATTTAGATGTATGAATTTTTTACGAAATTATAATGAAATTAAAGTGTAAGAAAACCATTTGTATTGCAAAGATTCGAGGAAGACTACCACGTTAGAAGTTAGAATTAATAAACAGAGTGCATGTAAAGAGTACATCGAGGGTGATGCAGAATTAAACCTTCAATGTCATAGCTGAAAATATCAATATGACCACAGTTTGAGAAAGATCTATTTTTTCGGGTATTGCACATGATAATAAATGTTAATAATTTTCTCATCTAACAAGACATATTAATTCAAAAGCACATAGGCAATCATAGCATCGTGTTCCTTAATACGCTTTAAGCTGATTTAAAAACTCCGTTAGTTTATCGTCAAGAATAAAACAATCTTGGGGTGAATGTAGGAAATGTAGTATCCTCTGAATATCCTAAGTTTATTCAATATATAACAGAAACCTTATGAGTGAAGGGGTCAAATCCTGCACTTCAGATCCCGTGTGCGTGAATCGTTGGGAACAAAATACAGGGGCTGTGTAGGCAAGGGCCTGGATATGTGATCTAGAATTATTTTGATGAGGGAAGAACAGCTAAGATTTGCTCTGGAAACTTCTACTTGCACTAAGTGCCGAACCTTGTAACGAAGCAAGGAAGAGAAATGTGATCCGCTTTGTCCTCGAAGGACCTAATAAAGACAGACACAATTGTGCTTACTCAGGTGAGAACAACATAACTCCTAATCGGTCACGTGGATTCCGTACTTGCCTACGTCCTCGGGGAAACATATCCTCTGCTGGTTCCATTTGTTCTATTTTTCTACTTTTTTCTTTTACACTTTTCCTTTTTTTCCACATCTTCCCTGTTCACCTTTTCCCATAACACTTGCTCGGTGAAGACAGAATAATAAAAAAGAGAAAACATAAAATCCGATTAGGCAGCGATAGTATATAAGAGACAGCGTGGATGTGAGATATCACCTTTGATACTTGTTCAGATTCAAGCCTCTCAGTCTGTAAAACAGATGTCACTCTGTTGTCGGCTGCGAGTATTGACCCTTCCCCCCCCCCTCCGGCCCGCCTCCTCCAGACTGACTAGTCGCCATCGTGAGGGCTCTGAGAGAGCCGGGCGTCCGATTGCAGTGGTTACACGTGGGAAGTAGGTGACGACATACGTCACTAACATCAATTAGGTCGGGTGGCTAAATTCGTACGGATAGGAATGTTTCGGAGATCGGAGGGAGGAAGAAATGAAAGCCAGCCTCTAACAATTAGGGTGCGCGTTCGAATTCCGGAAGTGGAAGATATTTTAATTGGTAATTTGAGCCCTACTTGAATGTTTAGTGGATAACATTCGAGTACAGAACTCCGTCCGCCGGATAGAACGTTAAACCATGGCCCCTAGGCGCAATTATTACTATGAAATTTATCGTTTTCATTTCAATGGCTTCAGCAGACTTCTTTCTTCATTACGGCAACAAAGCTACCATTGTGCAAACTCTACGGGTGATGATGACTCCACCATTTGATGGAATTTCTTAAGAAAAGAGAATACTTTGTTCATCCTCAATCTTCATAGGATGCCAATGGGTCATGCCAATGAAAATCCTGATGGCGTCTTTATCCATATGCTACGATGACGACGTATTCTATCAGATACGTAATGTTCCCGAAATTTTACCATACTCATCGCCAATATTACCTGGTAATCATCCTCCGCAAAATAAGATGCAGAAGCTGATTAAAGGGTATGGTTGCATATCGAGTTCCAGTTGAATCTTGCTAGAAGACATATGATATCGCATTACTTGCTTTTATTGCATACAGCCAACGACTGATCTTTTAGTAGATCAAACAAATTCATTGTGATGATGAGGTGATTTGATTGAATAGGTGTGAGGAAACAGCATGAAAAAATGTTCCTTCCTCCATTATAATAGGGTGCATTAAAATTACTGTATCATGATTAACTTTATTTAATTTACTAGGCATCTCAAACATAAACAAACTTTGCCTCCATCTATTAGTATACTTCACGACCTTGACTTCGTGATATCACGACCTGGTGATGACGCACAAGGCTTTTCTCTCTCGAAATCATTTATTTTGAAGGCCTCCCTGCCTTAAAAATTTTATTGCCTCTTGAACCTTCTCACATTTTCGTTGTAAGTCATCACCAGGTCACTGATGATGACGTACAAGGAAATGACAACGGGATTGTACAGTGATAAAACTTAACTCATGTAGTACCTTTACCAATAAATAATGAAATTTCAGAGTTACTTTAATTATTTAAGCTATAATTCAGTCACTGATAGAAAAAATAAAAAGGAGCATAGATAACGAGAGATACAGTAAAATTTACTCCGTATCCAAAACTCCAGGGGTGAGAAAGTGCGGAATAGGCTGCTTACCCATTCGAATGTACGCTATGCGTTAAGTATAAACCTCCCTCAGTCCGAAGATAGATCGTGGCTTCCGCAAACCACCTTCATTCCCTCCTTCCTCCGGAACTCAAGCATCGCTTCGCCCAATCCCACACCACCAAGCCCGTTCAACCCAACATCACCCGCTCACCCCCTTCCCACAGTTCCACCCTCGGCCGAGCCAAACTACCGCCCTCCCCAATGCTGGCCCCCACACGACTCACCAAAAGCTTTGCATTAATAAAGGGACGTATAAATATGGATGGTTATGGAGGGAGGTTTTTCTCCCACGGCTCCATGTGTGTGTGGGCCGCCGTGAGTGAAGGAGATAGAAGGTATTCCACGGGGAGGGAGAGGAGAGTTAAGAGGAAGGAGTGGTCGGGGGTAGGGATAGTTCGGATTGAACGTCATGGAACTCCCGAGGAAAGGAAGTTTTTGGGTCTCGTGTTCAGAAACGTCTTCAGTGCGCTCCCAGGATTTTTCTCTTCATCCCTTCCAAGCCGCCTTGCTATCCTTCTATACCCTTCCCTCGTCCCTAAACCCTTGGCTATTCTTTCCTCAAGTTTAAGGGGACTTCAGGAAAGGACAGGAAGTTAGAAGAAGGACATCCTTTCATCTGGTCACATGAAATCATTGAAATGGGTTACGGCTCAACGTTCCGGCCTTTTAAGGTGATTACGCCCCAACCATGGCATTAAAAGCAAAAACGATACGTTTTCTAAGAATACCACTTCAAATTTTGCTCTACACCATGCGTTTTGTGAAAACATTAAACGAAACTGATGGTCGATCTGTGAAGTATTGAATGGAAATGATTTTGGCATCATGCATAATTTTTCAAATATGAAATCAAAGCGGGTAGGTATGTTTTTTTCAGAATGATCCTCTCCATATTTGTACATACATATTATACCTACCGTTTGATATTTAAAAAAATATATTTTCAGTAAAAAAATATACAATTATTTTACAGATATGTCCACTGAAAGATAACATTCGTATTCTAATAAGATGTAGGTGTCGTTTATTAATGAATATTATTTCAGTCACAGAAAAAATAATGAATATAGTATAAGGTAACGGTGAAATGCATAAGAGGTCATGAAGGCTTTAATAAAAAAATAGTTTTTAATAATAATATATAGGAGATCCTTTTGTAGCCTTCCGTGGGTTGATTCCATCGGTAGTGAAGATGTAGGTCTTCCGGCTTTTCCTCCTCGGCAAAACGACTGCTTCGACACTTCGACTTGAAGAAGCCGACTGAAACGCCGGCGAAACTCTTGAGACAGGAATCATGGACCAGCGCAGAGGAAAACCCGTAATGCCTGTATCTTAAATACTTGGGATATTACATATACCTATCCATGAATAGTTGAATAGATGGATATAATTTTTCTTGCCGGCTTCAGTGAAAAGGGCTGGAGACCGTATGAAACGTTTGATTGAGAAAGAGATGTATAGAAAAATATAATATACGCCCAGGTACGTTTTTTTGGATTTAAAGGGCATTCCGGGTAACTATACCCTTGAATATGAATAAATACAGGGAATCTAATATTGCACTATCCGTAATGTAAGACTAACAATGGATGAGATACGTAAAATTTCCTAATAACGTATGAAATTTCAAGTGCCCTGATTCTGACTTCATTGTTACCACTCTCAATTCTGGAATTGCAACGCTAAATTGAAAATAATATTGCCTCACGTTAATCGCACGCCATTTAGGGCTCCTTTGCGTGGCACTTATTCCCGGTACGTAAAGCCTGCTTGGAATTTACAAGCATGCTATACACTGCAGTGGATGAAGAAGAAAATTGCTCGTCAGTGGGTATGTCCGCATATCGTTAAAGTAAACATTTGGCCATGCACTTAATCGGCTACATCGAAAAGGGACGGCGGTACGGAAATTGACCCCAAATTTCACGGAGCACGTATTATGATTATCTTTAGGTTAGCAAGCGCCTACTCACTGGGTCGGCCGTTTTGGGATCAAAAGCGAATTGAGTGCAAAACGTGCTGAAAGATATCCCCGGCAGATAACTAGGATTGTACCTCATTAGGAGTGGTTGTAATGCCGAACGAAAAAAATACCAGCGATAATTAAGGGATCTTATTTATCGTGTGTTTTTTCTCTTGTGAGAGGACTGTATGATTGCGAAGGGAGCTTTGTCCCGCTACTCAGTAAAGGCAGGAGTCAGGTACTTAAGCGAGGGTGAAAAGCTATTCGTGACCCATTTGGGAAATAATATACAATACAAAGTAGCAAATTTCATTGTCTTTCCTCAGTTCTACACAGATACACAGTATGGCAAAATCGGTGGCAGATAGCTTCTATCTTTCGAACCTACGTGCGTTTTCTACTTCATTTCAAAGTGCCAAATCCCATTCAAACTGTCTTTAAAAAAAAATTTCTGAGCCGTTGACAGTTTTATAATTGCTTTTTCCTCAAATCAATAAATTAACTCATAATTTTCTCGCTATGGCACCGCGAAAAACTAAGAATAAAAAGTATCTAATCTACACACATCACCGGAGATTAAAGAGAACCTTGGCATGAGCTGTAAGAATCTTGCCTTAAGAAAACAGTTCTAAAACCTCAATCACTGGCAGTGACTTCAACGGTCATGTTTCATAAGATCTCTGAATTAATTTTGTGGTACCTATCACGCTATGAGTTACTTTCACATGCATGAGATTGATATATATGCGTTCTCAAGAGTAAAATATGCACAGAAATGAAGAGAAATGTTATCAGGTGTAGCATAATTCCCCGTTTATTATTTTTAACTCATCTAAACGATCAAATGTCACCAAGTTTTATAATACATTGGGGTTTTCCGCAAAGCAATCACTTAAAAATAACCAAGATTCTCCAATTCACCGAATCTCACCCAATGAGAACAAGTTTTGCAAATTCAAAACTACCGGAGAAAAAAATTATCAAAACTTGTAAATAAATATTTCTATTTGACTATTGAATTGTAAACGAGTCATAAACATAGGAGCCATTAATATTTTTGAAATTTGGCCTACTAGAAAAATTATCAATATGTTCCACATATAACATCATAGAAAGGAGTATATAGTAGCAAAGTTAAATTTTAAAAATAATATCTCAAAACTCATTAATATATGCCTATACATTTTTCTATTCAAAATATAACAATTTCAAGCACTAAATTTTATTATTTACATAGAAATAAATAGCATTAAATTTTATCTTACGCATAAATATGTGCCTAGTTGCCAATTCAAAGAACAGATAATATTAAACACAACACAAAACTTACAGCATCGTCTCCCTAAAAATTACCTATTCATGAGATTTTTAGCTGCCCATTCTAGCACAGAATTTGGTATAAACATCGTACAAAATTGCATCTCCGTAGGGGATTGTGACGATTTCATTTCCAACTTCGGTCTTGTAAATGGAATCCTGGCAGATTATCCAAATTAACGAATGGCTGGGAGTGTGCAAATCTGAGACATGCAGGGAACGAATCCGTTCCCATGATACTTAATCCAATCACCTTGGATTTCTACTCAGTTCATTTTTCGCTCCAATTCACGTTGAGTCATAGACCGACTGTTCTTTGCATCATAAGCAGTTTTCTGATTCAATTAGGCCACAGGCTAAAATTGAAAACAAAAACACATAAACGCAACATATGCGTAATTGAATGTACGAGAAGCAAGTATATGCCGAGCTATCGACATTGATGACAATTCGCAATTACAGTCCTAGGTCTTAAAAAAGACAGCACCAACGTGTGAAAATGCATAAATAAATGCAGAAAATGACGATTATATTCCAAAATCTTAACGAGTTTACATTCAGATATGCTTTAGTAAAGATTTTTTTAACGAGTCTAATGCATGCTAATATATTTTTATGAGAATATTAATTTTATCAAGAATCAATTAAAGCATTCCATTTGCTATCGCATGTCAAATTAATTTTAATTAATAGCATTTACCATAACTTATGTTCAGTGAAGATTTTAAAAACAATATCATATTTTTAATTGATGATCTCACCCATTCTTTATTCTACAATGTTTCAATGGTAGTTTTTTAGCCATCTATAACCTATAAGTCCCATATTATAACATTAGGATCAATGCTGTGATGGACTATTAACTAGTGGCATTAATTAAAGCTAACAAAATAATATCTAATGTAGGTACTAGATGCTACATTTGATATAAGATTTAAGACAACTTATGTCTATCCGTAGCCGTAGCAAAGATGATTCCGGGCTTTTTGGAAAACAGTAAATTATCTGATTAGAATAAAAAGCCAAATTTAAAGATGATAATTGAGCATGCATAAAGAATAAGTTGGATATATTCATCTTTATATCGCCAGTACCGAACAAGATAACCGCGATAAGCTTGATTTATGTAATAGCAATGCATCTAACTTTGATTTTTTTGTCATGATACCAAATCAAAATCATTTATACAGGCTCATGCCAACGCTAAGGTGATTAAACTAAAATGGATAAGAGAAGACATTCCAGCCTCTCGGAACTAGAATACCTCTTCTTGATCCACTAAGGTTCTTATCTCTGGATAATGTTATTTAATAGCCTGGGGCATTCACCATCACGGAGAAAAATAAATCTGAAAATTTGATGAAGACCCATAAATATAAGAAAAATATTTTCAAGCTCATTAGTGCATTAGTATTCGTTATGAGGGTAGGGGAGGTTGATATGCACTTGAGTAATTTACTTAAGTCGAGTAGAAAAGTTTTAAACGCTGGAAAAAAACCTCCGAACTTCAGGGCTAACTTTCTGCATTTTCCTCTAAGCTAACCTACTTTGAAGCCTGCAGAAAATGGGCACGGGGAGAAAAAAATTCCTGTCTGCTGCATAATCACCATGAAAAGTTCATTATCTGGTAACATTTCGACCTATTGTTTTCCCGTGACCTGTTTTTCACCGACTCCTTTTCATTGCAATGCATGATTATTGCTGCATCAAAAGTAAATTTTTCATTTTTTGATCAAGCAACGATACAAATGTAACGTAATTATTTGTTTTCACGGTTGTAAAAGCAACATTTTTGCTTATTTTAGACATAATTCAATAAAATTTGTTAAATTCAATAAGACCTTCTTTAAATTATTTACTGTATCTTTTACGATTCCTGGGCTCATTAATACTTTCTCGAAAAAAAACTCTTAAACAGCAAAAACGTAAATACATCTAATTCATTTCATTTTCTGTATTTCTTATGCTTAGCTGCATAGTCTTAAAGGTAGCCAAAAAATATTTAATTCAATCTCAATTTAACTAAAAGGCTCACTTCACAATCACAGGGTTTTCTGGAAGTAATTACAAGCAACTAATTAATTTTCTTGTGATTAATCTTGAATTGGTTCAGAACGCTGAGAATATTAACTAGTGATTGCATTATGAAGCAAATTATACAACTATCTGATACATAGTTACCTTTATACGTTTCCATGGAGTATCCCAAATATGACATGTATTTTATTAGTCTATACGGTGTTTGTATGTTTCGCATAGTAAATGTTCAATTTACAGCAGCCATTTTAACAACATTTATTCGAAGCAGTTAAAATTAATTTGTTACTTTGTTTACAAGGTCTTTTTTCTATTTTATTATATAGAACCACATATATTTTTTTTCTACTCTTTCATTTTTCCATTTTTAAGGTGACAAAATTTGGCGACAAAATGTGCCATCATTTATTGTTGGCACAATTTCGTTAATTTATATTATTTTGTTAATTTTTGTTATATACCTAAAAGAAGTTCATAAATAAAGATTGACGGAAGTGATATGCAAATAACGCTAGCTAAGGGGCTAAATTTTGCTAATATAATCATTCTGCATGAACATATCATGACATCAGGTTAAAGTGGTGCTATTGCTTGGAATGCAAGTACATTCATCAAGTCCTAAAGATAAATAAATCCTTATATATATTCCACTATGTGTACTTATCCTATTCAATAAGTAAAATGTTAATTTATTTGGACAAAAACACATTTCAACAGCTAATCGGTGTGTAGAACAGCCTTTTAAAAATAGTCAATGATTCCTGGAACATTTATCAACACTTTTAAAAGTGCTTTGCACAATTTTTTGTGGTATTACTTGTTTCTCAAGTTCATCATTAGCCTCCCATCTATCTATCAACTGCATGCATGTGATTTGCATTTTGATTTAGCATGCAAATGCGGTAGTATATTTAATTATAATTGATTTCTGCAATCCGGTTTTCTGCGCATTACTGAATTCTTCCCAGCTATTATTAGTTATTTAATGGGAAAGGTCGATTTTATTGCAGAAAATTTTATCCCCCTACGTTATCAATTTATCATTACAAGTTTAAATTAAAATATTTGCCAAATTTTAAAAATTTAACTCTTGATATCCCCAAATAATTACTTAGAAACGTTATGCTTTCCAAAACGAATATTAAAGAAAAACTTTTTTCCCTAAAAAGACATTTACTACGCTCATGTAGACTGATCGTAGAATAGTATCTAAATACGTAATACGACTTTCCCACATGAAGACTGTAGTTAAGAAATGTAAAAAATATATTATTTTAGTTCCCTCAATAGATCAGCATGATTGGTCCTCCAGCAAAAGTGATCATAACTTGGAACGCTTATTGATCATATTTTAAAACAGTATAATCCATGACACGCAGTTATTTATATTTGAAGTAGACAATTCATTCGTAGAAATTCTTGCACCTAGTATTCACAAGAGAGCTTTATTTATCAATTAATGTTGCGCAAATTTACTTTCATTTTGTTGCTTGTTTTATACCGAGCTCATTTCCTTTCACCTAACCTCAGCTATGCATACATACAAAATATTCTGCTAGCCACTACGAAGACTTTATTCCCCTTACGACCAATCCTTCACCTCTTCAATTCTTCCCTTACGCCTCTCTGGGTGCACGCTCCTTCTTTTCCCTTACTCCTGATCCTCTTCATACCCCCTGCCACTCACCGACTCACTGGCCCGAAATTTACCAGCGTTCCATTCCGTCATCACCCCTCACCCCACCGTTCCGCTGCTCAAAAAAACTCCCCCAAACCCCGTTCCAACAGCTCCGTCTCCCTCACTTTCCTTTCTTTGTTCTTTCTTTCATTTCATTTCTTTCCACCGCGTTCCTCGTGAGTTGAGGAGAAAAAAAATTAACGCACAGAATGGTGATTTCGCGTTTCCTTTCAACTTATCCCCATCATCCGTCCCCCTCCATTTTTACTACCCTTCTCCTACAATATTGCGTGCTCCTGATTCTATTTTATCTCGTATTTTCTTCATTCCATTCCCTCCCTTCCCAAAAACACCGATCCTTTTTTCTCACAGGCGTGGGGAGGGACGTCACAGTCTCTGACGCGTTTCTCTTCCTTCTAACTCCGACGGAAGGAGTGACGGCGCCTCAAATGCCACGAAGGTCTGCCTATCCGTCTTGGACGACGCATAAAAGTGGCCGGAGGAAGTCACCGCGTCAGCAAAGTATCTATTCGTTTCAAAATTTGTGACCGCGGCTCCGGCAGTGCTGGCTGTGTCGTGCTGGAACAAACAGGTGACAAAGACTTCTGTATTTCCTTGGAAATTAAGTTGTAATGCTTCACTTTTTTCACCAGCCCTTTTGAGTCAGGTTCTATTACCACCGGGAAGTCTCTCGCAGTTGTACTTAACTGATTGTAAACCCTAATGTTCTGATTTCAAGAATCCTATGCTACTTAATTTCTTTTTGAAATAAAAAACTACTGCATTAAAAATGTAATGGACAACGTTCTACGGAAGGAAGCCATTTTACATAGTTAATTTTGGAATTTAAGGTTTTATATACACCAGTAAAACCAATTTTTTTCTTTAAATATTGCATCACTCATTTGTGAATAAGATATTATCTATTGGAAAGTTGTTCGATACTGAATTGAAGAAGTGTATCAGGTCCCGTTATATTATCGTAGATTTAAATACTGTCACAAAAGTGATTGAAACATTTCAGAAAGACGACGTAATTTTGGAACAATCGGTACAAAAGATGTTATAACATTTTTACGCCTACAAAATCATTTCGCTTGAGCAAATGTTAAGTGTGCGATAAAAACACGCTCTTTTAAATGAAAAAGTATTTTACGGTATTACAAAATAACAGAATTGAGCAGAGGAAAGCTGTTTCCACTACATTTATCATTCTACGTAGTTAATATTTTCTCACAGCTATTACCGATAGATATTTTATTTGGATTTTATTATTTGGTATTTTACTTAGGATAAACTTTCCAATGACACAGTGGTACCTTTCTTCACAATGTAGCAGCTTCTTCCATACGCAATGTTTTTCGTTGTATCAACGTGTATAAACTGTATAAACAAACTCGAATACTATGCATGACTTTCTGAATTACATTAATGCTCATAAAATTTATTTCACTAGCTCTTATCCTCATTATTCCTTACAGTAAATGAATTTCACGCATGCAATTTATGCAATTTCGCAAGCTCCGCAAAGTGCTTTTTCGTTTGTCTTCCTTCCTTGTGATCACACACAATTTATTCCCAATCTTTACCCTTTACATCACTCTAATACTCTACAAATTATTATTTCCCCTATCCAGATGTCAAATATAAAAACTTTGAAAAAATATTTCTATGAATGAAAATTGAAGCTGAGCTTCATATATGGTAAGAAGTTCATTGCCACACGGTATAAGAATATTCAACATTATCTCTAACAAAACTGAATAAGCCACACGACATTCTTACTTGTAAATAAACTATTTATTTTGGCTATCATAATAAGCTACGTACTATTATTAATTAAAATATTTTTAATCTATACAAAACTTTATTTAGGTGAGAAAAATTACATATATTTGAGTGCGTAAGACAATGTATGCTTAAGGGTGTGGTGATTACACGGAAAGTGTTACCCTCATGGTAAACACGGCAGAAAAAGGCTATTGTTATGTGGCATAAAACATACTATATGTGTCCCACTTCTTTTCTTCCACCGAATTTTCTATACGTACTGCAGAAATCTTTCACCTACATTCCAAAACTATGCTCTCCACGGGAGCCACTACCCTTTTTACGAGTCGAACAAACCCCTTTGTCTTTTCCTCCCTGTTTCCCCATCCTACCGCGATTGTACGAGAGGGCGGGTTGGGATTTTCCATTCCTTTCCACTTTTACGGATGATGGGAATGTGTAGCGAGCTGGCGTGCGCTTCGGCACGCGACTGGAGCCAGCATCCTTTTGAAGTCTCATGAATGTTTTTTCTCTCTCTCTCAGTCTCTTCTTTGCACTCACTCCCTCTTTACCACACCGTTTCCAGCTCTATCGAGTCCTACAGCTGCATTTTCAATCTCGCCTCTTCATCCCACCGTGGTTTTCTCCCGCGGGAGACTGTGAGAGCGGTCGTGGGATATTCACAACCGCTTTGGCACCGTATGGAGCGAAATAGAGAGGAAGGCTAATGTGTGGATTCCGTATCGCCGTGCCAAAGTAAACGCTTCGTTTCCTGGTTCACGTCCGAAGCTGAGAATTACCACTCGGGAACGTGATCGCAAAGTGACGCTCCGAAAGTTTATGACGAGGATGAAATAGCTGCTCGCATTAAAATTTCTCGAGGAGGACCGTTTAGAATTTTTTCGCCTTCACGTGACGTTCCGAAATTGAAACGTGCTCCCATGGCGCAGCTGTTTGAGTGAATGACTCGGTATGCTCTGGTGGAATAGGAAATGGCAAGAAACATATTGCACAACATAAGTCAAAAGATGAAACTACACATTAAAATATCACTTTTAAACCTGTTGAAGTGTGCCTGTACTTCCATAGGAAATATCTACAGGAAAGTATGTTAAGTACAATAAATTGGCTTAAAAATCCATAATTATCACTCGTACATAGATTAAATATTGCCTACTAAAAATAAAAAAAATGATTTTAAATACTCCTAAAGTATGTTAGTAAATAAAGGAAAGTATGTTAAGTACAATAAATTGACTTAAAAATCCATAATTATCACTCGTACATAGATTAAATATTGCCTACTAAAAATAAAAAAATGATTTTAAATACTTCTTAAAAAATTTGGCAGCTATTGATAACTGACATTAGTTTTTATTCATTGCCAACTCTCTTCTAATTCTTTTGATCCAATTAAACCTTGGATTCCACCATTTCTCAATACCTATTTGTTTCTTCCCCTTATCTTACATGAATATTAGTTCCTCTTGCATTGTGAATACACATTTTTAGAATTATAGGGCAGCAATACTGCCGAACAATATAGTTGGTAATCAAGAAAATGTATAAATATAACCTGGGACAGATTGAAATGAAAATATGTGGAATGCTTATTATAATGGCATTTTACTTTAATTTTGCAAAACAGACGATAAGTTAAGTTTTTTGTTTAAAAAATAACCAGAAACATGTGTTCACAAACATAGCTTACCTATATAATCTCAAGGTTAAAAATCTATGTTTTTGTATTGGTTTAGTTTACACACACAAAAGCATGCGATTAAGATAAACGCCAAAAAATAGAAACGTGTGATAGTTTTAACGGTATCGAAATGGAAAAAAATAACAACGGGCAGTTAACAAGACTGCGCATAATCCTGCCTCACCATAATATATGCCTCAACATAAAACTCTTGAAGAAGAACATGCGTACATATCTAGTCGTTGGTAACGAAAATAAATAAAACGTCAGAACTTCAGCACTTTAAAATTCATCTTAAAATTCTCTTTGAAATGTTTCCACTAGTCTTTTTGGTGGCGGAATCGTCGCTCTTTCTTTCCACTACTTTTCGGTTTCTTTTGTCCTCAAAAGAATCCTGATCCTGCCTTTCCTCACCTCCCCTGTCCATGGATTGGACCCTGTCTGACCCTTCGCAACGATTCCTTCTAACCCTTTGAATCCAACAGATCTTTTGCCCTTCCCTCTCATTAGCATGCAGGTCGAAATCTTTTTATCCAGCCTCACATTCTTCCTTTTGTTCCAAGTATCAAATTCTCTTTTCTCTCTAGTCCTTTTATCTCGGGTCAAGCTCACAATGGCCCTTATCTCTGCTTCTAACTTGGACAATCCGTGAAGAGAGATTTACGAATAAAGCATCTTTATCTATACGCTTGAACTGCTGATTCTTATAACGCGAAAGCGAACTTGATTTTGTCTTCACATTTAATTAATTCTTATCAGTAATCATCAACATATTTCTGAACTAATCTGTGAGGAAGCATTTTCTATTTACTTCTATTGATTTTTATAGCATCATTTATTCGGGAAAATTAATCTTAAACACCTATGTAACTTCCACTAATTCTAAAAATCCATTGCTGTGAATAAAATAAGACTCCTTTATAACTCAATGATGTAAACAATACCGCGCACAGAAAGAATGTATGGATGCACGAGTATGTAGTCTCAAAGTATAACATAGTGTTGAAAAATGTTTTTTCCATTGGCCTGGCAATAGTAAATATAGGTTTAAAGATGATTGGTAAAATGCATGAGTAAAGCAAGAAAAAATATCGAAGAGAGTGAAAACATTCCGTATACGAATGATAAAATTATCATAATCCGCTATCATAAGAAAAAGTTTGGAATTCGAAACACAGAGCATATAAACCTGATTGAAAATTAGGGAAAAAAATTTCACATCACAAAAAATCTATCGAAGCAGTTGCAAAATAACAATATATTTTCATTCCCTCTTTTAAGAGTGTACATTCCTTAAAATAGAATACCAAATAAGTCTGTAGCCTAAATGAATACTGTGAAAAAATCTCTTTTTTCTTATAGACGAGAGTAAAAAAAGGTCAAAGTCCTCATGTAAAAGTTCAAGAGATGATGTCAAGGGAAAAAGTAAAGCCGGAAAGAAAAATATAGAAACTTTTATTGATTTTCATGCCATAATTTTATCGGGAAAATTAAATTTAAATTACCTATGGAACTTCAACTAATTCTAAGAACCCATTGCTTTGAATAAAACAAGACCCCTCATGATATAAGAAATATCACGTACAGAAGGAATGGTATGAATGTATGGATAGATGTGATGGAGTATGAGCCCAAGTGATAGAAAGTAGACGAGAGTAAAAAACGTCAACGTCCTCATGTAAAAGATCAAGAGATGACCATATGGGAAAAAGTGTAGCCGGAAAGAATTAATTTAAAACATAACAGTGTAAGAGGTGACTGGAGGAAATTGAGAGCATTTATGTTACAAGGTTTTTGTTACCGGGCACGTTACAGAAATATTATATTGCTTAGAATATTATAAGTTTTGTGTAACCCAAGTCCCAAGCAAGAATATATAAGTTTTTCGGATTGAGGAAAATCACGACGCAGATGTATAATTTGAATGTTTCCTTTGGCTATTATTGGTGTCATATTACGGTTGCATTCCAAAATCATCAAAATGATAATCTGCATACCGCATTTCTGCAATTTCACGTACTGTTCAATATTCCCGTAGTGCAACATAAGAAGGGTTTTTCAAGTAAAACATTAACCCTACAAAAATTATCTATTACCTCCTTGCAGGCTAGGCATTCAATATTTCAAGCAATCAAATGTGTTCGATTACCTACGAAGCTGCTGCTAAAAAAGATTTCTTAGTTTACTCAAGGACAATTTACTTGGATTTCTCTCCTAATTTTCAAGAACATGGATCATTTAAAATTGGATATGTATGGTGAGCATCGTAAAGTGTGTAACTAAGAGTGGCTTATAAAGAAAGGCTAGAACATCGGTCACTTTAATACATTGCACATTATATCTCAGGCATTTTAAACAATTATACGACGGTTTTATGCAAGTGATGAACATCCGAAACTGTCAAAGGAAGGAACGTCATCGGGGCAATATTTACGGTGTTAAAGTAATGTTAATCTATTTTACATTAAATATCTCGTACATTTGTGGGGCATTTGAAATTGGTTCTGGGCACCCGGCGGCGATGACTCTGACTCCGGTCAGGAAAGGAGTGGCCTTTAGGGCAATTACGGCCGTAGCCCCAGGCGTTTTCGGGAAATGTATCCTTTCGTGTATGCAACAACCGAGACGAATTTGTGAGAGAGGACGTATGGTACGCAGGATAGCTCAATGGACGATGAGTGATATGAATAGCTCGTTGATTCCCACCACGCTCATTTGCCAAAGGAGCTTCCTCGGGACACTTCCCTCTGTGCACAAATACCTTTGACTAAAATCGCCATTAATTTGGCATCATTGTTCCCTATAGCAACGGGCACATCGGCCGATAATAAAGAATATTTTGGCTTCAACGACCATAATCCAGGAACGAAATCAAAATCCAATATTGGCGTTTGTGGAAAGAAACTAATCCGATTAATCGTGACGTAAAGGTATACCCAACGAATTTACAAAGAGGTTTCGGTTAGACGTTCAGCAATGTAAATGTGGATATGACATGGGAGTTTCAGTGCTTAAATTTACATTAACTGCATTGTGTATCAACATTGAAAGCTTTAACGCATGCAAATTCAGATAAATAAAGCTTAAAATATAAAATATATTTTCAGTTTTTCAACAATTATGGTTATAATGTACTAAAGCTATTCTTTACCATGGTAATTACTATGGATAATACCAATTCAGACCTTTAAATATGACATAGAGGGATTGATTTCTAACGGAACTGTATCAGCAAGTCTCACTTCAAAATTACCAGCGACTGCAATATTACAGTGTTTCTACGGCAAATAAAGAAGTTTATGCTTTTCCTTACTAATCTTCTACTGTCAATTACAATAATTGGTAGCAGGAGAAGCCGCGACCGATTAATAAATGAAAATTTGAGTGGAGTAATTAACTTACCAATAGAAGAAGAAGTAGTTGCTTGCTGTGTAAACAGCAGTTTCCTTTTCAGGAAACACCGGCTCTTCCGCTGTAAAAAGGAGGAAACGGATCAATTAATCTCGATTATATGTAAAATAAACCATCGCTGGTATTTATTGGTATCAAATTTTTCTCTCATTCAATAGGATCAAAAAATTTCATCATATAATTACGAATTAAAATACATTAATCACTCGTCAAAATTGTTTGTAATACAATATATTTAGGTAAATTACTTGAAAATCAATATAACTAGATTATGTTGCACTTATTTTGATAGTAACTTATCACTTAGAAATATAAAATGGGTCCTGGATTTACTATTTTTTTCAACATTTTTCTAAGAAGAATAAGAATTTCTTAGGTTAACAGGGAATTTTTACCCATTCCATATAAAACCATGTATTTTAAATAAATGTATAGCATCATATATAAATAAATGTAAATAAATGTATAGCACCAATACAGACCAGGCTATATATGTAGTTCACTGTCTCTGGTTCATGGGTAATCTTCCATTAAAAATAATACAAAATAACGTAGCATGTAAATATTTTGAATTGATTTCCACAAAAACACATTGATCTTAGCCACTATTATCGATTAATTGGAAGTTTATTCACTAAATGCACGTTTAACAAAGAGCCGAGAGAAAGTATCACCGGAAAAAAACCACTGGAAAACTCCTTGCGTCATTGTTCTTCAATTTTTTTATGCATCAGGTGAATTCTCTTGGCCCATGTACTTCTGAGATCCCATTAGGCTGCGAAAACCTACGTTCCAAATCCCAAGAGGCATTTGCCTGTCATCAGTTTTCCCAGGGACTGAGCCCACAGTGCTTGGCAAACATCCATGCCCTAGGTGGAGAAAAACCCACCCAGACGAGACTCGAACCCGCGAACATTAGCAGGCAAGGACCTCGTCGTTTAAAATCGACCACGATTAAACTCAACGATTTCCAAGGCTCTTTTTAACTTTCTCTGAATAAACCGAGAAATTGCGATATCAATGAAGATTAGTATGTATTATTGTAACCCTATCTGTTGAAAGTATTGCATCGTGTCCCAAGGAATATCCACTGATTAATACAAACGATTTAACAGTAGCACAGTGAAAAGAGTGTAGGTTTTGCAATGCATTTGTGACTCAGAATAGTATATCTGCTATAGACCAATAAATGAAATCCTTTAAAGTATGATTGTAAAAAGCTTTCGGGATTCTTCCGCGTTGTCATTGTGTAAAATGGCGACGTTTCCCCCACTGTACTGCGGGCGTCCTCAGGCCAGGCTGAAGTGAAAATGCTCCGAAGTTGACGCTTATTTATACTTGTCTTCTGAGGTGGCCGCTGCTCGCTGATTGGCTGTTGGTGTTCGTGTGAATACTCGTTTCCACGTGTTGGAGAGTGGAGTGGAGATCCTTTAAAGTACTTCAATGGAAGGCTAAGGTGACCAATTATATCATTTTACTCCAATATGAAAATGAATGAGAATAGAAAGTTAGACGGACAACTCGATATTGGTCATTGGCGAATGCGAAAAAAGTATTAAATGAACGGTATTTCATTCTTTTAAACCTGCCAGAAAAAACGCAATGTTAGTGGAATTTCCATCAATTCATACAACTGTACATATATCGCAGCTCCGTGGTAATTGTTTCCAAGTTTTGACTACTGCTCCCTGGTATTTTACGACTTTACTGTTAAACATAATGTAAAAGTACAGAGATCACTAAATTCATTTGTAAGATTTACATTCAATCTTCGGCGTATTGAGCATATCTCCCTGTATCTCCGGCAAATTGGATACCTTTGAACAAAATCATGTCGAACGTAGGTACATACTGGCTACATTCCTCTACTCAGTTTTCCATTATAAGCAACCTGATTACCTCATTAACCCCTTCCCAGCCACCCCATCTAGTCAAACAATCGTTGTGATCCTCATCCCGATATATGTGCTACCAAGGACACAGCACTGCAACATTCCATTGCTGTCTCTGGACCAAGTTAAAAACAGCTTTCATAAAATGTATTAAGCTAATAAGTTTCCTTTTCAATTCATGTGTATCACTTATATTATTCTGTACCCATTTTAATGTTTTTGTAATTAATATAACTATTTCCGTAAATTATTGAATTGATGCTATCTCTGGACATTTTCTTTTTGCTAAACCTTTGAATCCGTCCAATTTTCTCGGCATCATATTTTATATGCAATGATTGTTGCAAGTAAGACAATGTCCCAGTACAATTTAATTGTATATTTCTCCATTTATATAAGTTTTAGGTAGATTTTAATGAAAAAATTACAGCTATCTAAGAAAACAGAAGGAAATAACTTCTTTTAATCTTAGTACTTGGCACACAGTATGTAATTTAACTCATACTGTAGTACTCTTTTAGGTCTCCTCACGTTCACTACAAAGTAAGCATAATAATATACCGAAAATGTTGAATTATTTCTGGCATGCACATCGATCTCCAATTGTCAGTAGCAAAATATTTTTTTATTAACTCACATATCAGATCCTCTCCTACAGTTTTGTCAATGAGAACTGACTGTAATATAATTGAGCTCTAAATTCAATCATACATACGTATAAAATTAATAGCATTAGTAGCTTGGACGGTTTAAACTGAATGTATCTCACCTATTAAGTTCAGCAGAATGCTTGCAGTTACGAAATTGCCATGTCGTCCTGCAATAAATATACCTTGATATTCTCTCTATTGCTACGCAGCGCTAAAGCATAGGAAACGTGCTTACTGAGCAAATACTCAACGTGGGATTGTTTGGAGAATGTTCCATTGTTATTTAGCAAATTATCTATGAAATATCTTCGTAATAAATCCTGAATATAAATTCCTTATAAATCAGGCCCAAAAATATTTATAATCATGCTGTTATTAGTACATATAACTGAATTACCACCATGGTAAATGCTTCTAGGTTAACTTACCATTCACCTAGATGAAACGTCCAACATGAAGTCAGATAGTCCCTACCCTTATTATGCTGATTAATTTTGAGGCACGAAACTAGCAATGCGCACTCCCGTTTCCTCCCCAAACCGACTAGAGTAAACAAGCAAACCTCTACGGTGTGTTCATAATATCGAGCACACGGGGGAACTCGGAGAAACCAAGTAATCAGTCAGGGAACACGTTGCTATATATGTATCCCGGGCACAAGCCATTTCATTCTTTCCCACACCGAAAACCCTCCATCTCCTTCGTCCCGTGGCCACCTCGGCGTGTTGTTGCAATTAGGCGAGAGCCAACGAAAAGCCTTTCCGCTGGCTCTGAGGCCACACACTGACTCATCAAATCCCGGTTGCCCAACGGCCGACCGCTCAGACTCGGGTCTTTCTCCAAACAGCCCTTTTACTTGGACCAACCATGTGCTTCAGCAAACCGACCCTTCCATCGACTCCTTACCGACCAACGCCAACCGTCCACCTCCAATGGGACGTAGGATTAAACGCACTCACATTAAGTCCTGTGGCCGAAATGGAGCATAGCTCCACATGCAGGTAAATATCAACAGATTAAGATGGGCAGGCGGAAGTAATGGCGCGATCTGCCCTGCCGGTGGGAAACGTCATATCGTGGTGGATCGTGCAAAATTACGGCCGTGTGACCGAGCGGGGGCTTGATTATGCGCAAGTGTGACCGCTGGAGATGGGAAAAGTAATCTTGTCGAGTCTGGGCCGAATCTGGTGTGGAATCACGGATCTATCTTTCGCGTTATCGCAATCTTTATCGTTAACGCTTACCCCTAGAGTAGCGCAGGGTTAACAATAACCGTCTATAAAATTCGCTCGACTGATTGTAATAAGCGATTTGAAGTGATGTGCGAAAAATGAAGAATGGAGATCAGGTTCTCTCTGACATAAGTTAAATAAAAAAATAACGATAACGCTAGCGCACGCGTTGTGAAGATCCATGATCGAGGCCCTGGATAGCTCAGCCGCTAACGTAAGTGCCGAATCTTTTGAGAGAGGCACTTACACTATAAATAAAAGAGCAGGTATCCGACAAACGCCCTCTCTATACCGATACATAGTAAAACATAGCTCACTCATCCACCTACGGCTACGGAATCAAATACAACTGGCAAAAAGAACAATATTTCAGAGTATATCAGAAGAATAATTTGATAAACACAAAAATAGAGAATAATATGCACGTAAATCCATGTTCTTTCAAATAATAGCTATATAGACACGGCCAAGGAAATGTATCCCCACCACGTATGCAGTACAATGGAAAAAACATTTATCTCAATAATAAATTAATTGCCATATTTGCAGTAAAAACAAAAGAACTCAGTAAAAAGGAGGTGTCATTTACATTACAGGTTGTAATTTAAAATAATGATCATATAAAGCATACACCTTATTTACCATAATCACAGTCGTAATTAGGTCATTACATGCTGAAATTGCAAGATAATGTAAAACGAATTAACCCATAGTATTAGAATTAACCCTCTGAGTATTTTACCTCGTGTAGACACAAAATAATCCCAAAAATTACACTGCATATTCAAATTATTTATCCATATATAGTTATGCCATATGTAAAATTATCCTAAAGTATGAAATTTTTTGTTTCAGGGAAAATATGTTTTTTATCAAAGAAGTACCTTCAAATTTCCGAGATTAAGCATATCGTTTACGAATGTCTTCTTATATTTTGTGTCACAGTATAGGCTCTAGACATTATGCCATTAATTTATGTTCTATATCTATCTAAACATCAAAAACACATTATTTTCATTAAGTAGCCACTTCTCTACACTGAATTTAAAAAGATACCGCATTGTTGATTCAGAAAATAATCAAATGAAATAACTTCTAAATCAGAAAGCAAAACGGTGTCTTTCACTGCTGTTTTAGAGCAATGGTATATAATTGACACCTGTTTAATGCTCCAAATCATAATGTTTATTGTTAATTTGAACAATTCCCCGAAGAGTCAATGCCTAAACAGGGAGACCACGTTGATCATCTTTTTATGTAATACCTTTTAACGCTTTCTGTATTGTAAAACATTGGTCGAATAAACACATATTTGAATTTGAATTTGAACATTGTGAAGCATTCGAATTTATGGCCATGAGCCATTAATATAATGACTTAGAAGAATTCAGATTTAAGTAAATGCTTTAAGATATCCTTAAGCAGAGAGCGTTTAATCTACTTAATCATATGTAAAATATGTAATTAATCCAAAAATTATTTTTTCCTCACCTGTCAAACTGTTGCTTGTACTAAGCTTGTAATAAGCTATATGATAATAAAGTGTCCCCGTATTTGTATGAACATAATTCTTCTCCTCTAAAATCTACAACAGCTTAATACATGTGTATCTCACACAAGTGCATCCAGTAAGGTTTTCTTAACACATTTTGTCATTATATTTCCTAAAATGATACGCCAGATAAGGCTACATGTTCTTTTTAAAATATTCAGAAAAACACTCTACTCTGTACTTACTTCCAGTAATCGTTTCTTTTCTGAAGCATAGCATTTATTGAAGTGGGCAGGAATTAATCAAAAAATACAGTATTGGAAATATCAACGTGCTATAAAATGCTTCTCAAAGAGGAATAGGTGGTCGGAATACTTTTTATAGAGATTGAAATACATAATTACAAATCTTTTCAAAATAATCAATTGCTTGTAATGAATTTGAAAATATATTATTTAATCATCAATGCTACGAAAAATATTTTATGATAGTAATGCATTTTGGGTTTTCTACTGGGTCTGGGGGGCAACATTTTGCTCCAGTACTAAGAGAGCACAAGATATTACGGACCAAAATAATTCTTAACACTCGCTCATATGCCCCAGTTTACATTTTGCCAGCATGGAGAATTATCTGATGATTTAGAGGCTAATATAAGATTCGTGCTGTGGGATTTTATTTACAGGAAATAAGTGGCAGCTTAAATACCTAAATTACACGAATCCTTTTTAAACTAACTTGGCAAGCACGCAGGCTTGTGCAGCCATGAGCTTGAGCTGTTCATTATATTACTGGTCATTGAATATAATTAAGTACATAATAAATTATATGATCCCAAATATTTCACGGATTTTCCGTTAGAAAAGTTCAATTCACAACCAAACATTCAAGATATGGATCTAGGCTTATATTACCAGTACGGTTTGGTATAAATAAATATATTGTGCTTAGTACTACAGCATGTAATCTGTTTAAATGTATCTCTGTCCCTTATGCATGTAGATATGTATATTTGATGCATATGATACGTTCAGATTCATAAGATACATCTGATGTATTCAACTATAATCTTGATTCATAACCACATTCTCTCAATGAGCAGCAATGAATAAGATCACCATTTATTTTAATTCGTCACAAAGATGTTTTCATAACCTTTCAGTAAATAGTTATAAAACACATAAGCAGAAGAATATATTATTCATATGTTCATTTGTGTTTTTTTATATCGAGCGTTAACCAAACAGTGTATCGGAGTTGAACGAAGGAATTGACTATTTCAACCTAGCTGAAGTGATTGTTTACCACGAGAAAAAGTTATTTGTACTATGCATAAGATTACTTAGTAGCCTTCTGGTGAATTGAAGATGATATGACCGAAGGAATTAAAACAAGCGTTCAATAGAATTTAATCAATTAATTGCCTCATGGCTGTTCTGGTTGCCAAGAAACAAAACACGCCAAATAAGAAGTAAATTGCATGTATGTTTTCAGCAACATCTATCAGAGTAAGATTCGAACCCTGTTCCTTCAAGTGGGAAGCAAGTGCTTTAACCACTGAGCCATAATTATTTTATTTCAATATTATAATATGTCTCACACCTTATATGACCTTTGAACCTTATTCCCGGGTCATTCATATCTCCCGACTCATGCATCCTTAATCTCCAGGGATTCTATACAGGAAGTCTATTTTTCTTCCTTTGGAATTCGTTTTCATTTATTCTGCATTTCGTATTAGATTTCATATTAATCACATTTTTGAGTTTAGAATTGATTGTAAAACATAAATATCATGATCTATTTTTAACGAAATCTACAACATATTATTTGCACAAACGTTGTACAAAGAGCAATGTATATTTCTGCATGTTTACCAAAGGGAACCTGGATGAGGATTAAGTAGCATTATATAGAACATGGCAGCAATGATTAAGTGAAAAAGAACCACATCACCATCAGATGTGGTTAGTAGTCAATGGTCATTAACCATGAACACTCATTTCTAAAAAGAAAATTGGTGGTGGTCAAGTTCTCATTAGTTTCACTAGATGACACGGAAGCAATTTGACAGCAATGTTTGGTTTACCCTCTGACCCTACGATAATTGATTTGACATGCTCTCGCTTAATCATAAAACACAGAACATATCGGTTAGATAATCGTTACTCATGAAAGCAGAGGCAAGGGCTCTGTTCAAAATTCATACTATATAGAGGTTGAACCATTTTCTAAGTTTCTGCATATTATTACCCTTTATAGTTCCGACAAATATGTCGGTAACACAAAGCGGTATCGTAAAAACGCCTGAAATTCACTTTTTTTAAATGCATTGTAGCCTATAAAGCGATGCCTCATTTATCTTGACAGTTTTTTTTATAAAAAAGAATTAATTCTAATATTGCTTTACATTTTTTATTCCTTTCTTCCATTTTCACAGAAGCGGTTAAACGATTGTGTTTAGAGGTAAATGAGAAATATTTCATCTGCCCATATGATACCAGTGAATAATATAAAACTGAGAGCTATTTTTCACATCTCTACGCCACTTAGCTCTGTTAAATAAACTGAAAAATATCCCCAAACTGATGATACCACTACCATAGTAATTCTGGAGGTGCTAGGTACTTTGAAGCTTATTGATTTACTTAGCATAAAATTCAAGATCAAATGGCCAGATTTCACGAGGTACCGGATTTAAGTCTCGGCAAAGGTGGATTTCTTTTCCTTAAGAAGTTCTGGTAGTGATGTTTGTTTTTCATTGAAGTTATAAATTCACGAAGCAAATATTTTATAAGCATAAGAAGAATTCAGCTTCGCTAAATGAATGATTTTCACACTCAGGTGTCCATTTCAATATCCCTGTTAAATACACTCGCATACTCTTACTGGTGCAAAAGAATATCTGAACCAGCTATATACTTAAAAATATCGTAAATAAGTTTTGGATATTTTCCATCACCCGAATGTACGACAATTCAAAAGTTTTAATACAGGTAATTTATGCGATTTGACTATGATGCTAGTAGAACTAAAGCCAAATGACAGTGAATCATATAGCAAGGAAGTATTCCATCGCAAACTTCGATGCTTACAATATCAGTTTCAGTTTATCTTACACCCAAAAAAATGCATCAGAAAAATAATAAATTACCCTTACAATTGACGAATGATCTGGTAGGAAAATTGGCAAATGCACTTAACATGTTCAACACCAATGATAAAGGTGCGGAGTGATTAATTAATTGACCACGGAACAGAGCACTTACGGATAAAGAAACATTTCACTCATTGAATTGGTATTGATGCGTCTCAGAATGTTAAAATATCATGAATTGCTAAAAAATAAATAAAATTAAATCTCCTTTTATAAATAAAATAGTCTTTGAAAAAATCTTTTACATTAATGAAAATTTTCAACGCAGCGTACTAGTAAAATAAACGGGACATGGCAAAAAATTTCAACACTCAGCATTGCATATCATTTCACTTGAGTGAACCTTTGAACATTATGCTCAAAAATTCATTATCATCAAAGTTCGCAGTTTGAAAATCGGTGAATACCATTTATTTTGAGTATTTATATTGACACTAATTGATAATTTTTTCCATCAAAAATGCTGTCCTTGCAGATCGCAAAATACTTTTTCAAGAGGACGTTAAAACTAATTGGTATGCTATAATGGGTAACTTTGCAATTTAATTTTTCCGCCTTATCCATTAATAAAAATATTTTAAGACTTAAATAGTACCTGTAATTTGATCTTCAATTTCGATCAAATGGTTGCCGTGGAATCATATTGCTAGACTGAGAAGTCAAAAAATTAAACTACCAACCATCTTGCGGTTGGCTGAATATTGATTTTTCCATATATTTACGACTTCCTCCCTCCTCACAGCGGATCTCAGAGCTGAGTTAACAACGTCGTTTCCATCTCCTCCAGGCACGAGCTCGTGAACTACTCCTGACTTCAGCACTCATCATTTCCCCGCGTCATGAATAGCCATACCTCCACTGCCCACTTTCCTGCCTCGCCGTTTTCCATTCCCCGACCCATTCAGAGCCCTCTTTTCTGTTATGAATCCAAGCCCTTGTTGTCATTAGCTCATTCCCTCGCCCGTCTCATCCACCCGTCAACCTCCCACCCAAAGACCTCGCCATATCTGCGCTTTCGTTGTGGGTGCCGCAGGGATTTAAACTGGGCCCGTGTTTATGTTCGGCCAACCTCCGCGGACGAGCATGGTTGGAGTTAAGCTACGGTGGTATTCCGTTGAGGGACGGGAGTGAGAGAGTTCCCAGGCATGCTCGGTATGCTACGTAAATGGAAGGTGGAGGTCAATACAAATGGGAGGGTGATATTTTTCATGGAAACAGAATGGGAGAAGAGGAAGAGCCGACTATGTCCTTGTCGCTAAACACCTGCGAGGGCCTGCGCCACAGTGGCAAGGAAAAAATCCAAAGAACAAATTTAAATGGACTGCAAGTAAAGAGGAAGGAATTTGGAAGTGATACGTTTTTGATAATATTTTTTTCTCGCTACTGTATATCTGTCTGACCCTTCTCGAAGCTTCCCGCTCCGCACCAAGTACTGTAGTTGAGAAAAACCAGTGAGGGACCAGTAGGGGCCTTGAAAACTCAGAAAAAATAATCGCTTACGGGAGGACGCTTCTTGCTGTATCCACTCCTTTTCTTCCATTTACGCTTTTAATTCCTCTCCTGTACAATGTCCACCGCGTGGCGGAAGGGCACGTCAATCTCCGCCCGAATCAACTCGTGAGCGCTTTTTCAAATAAAAATCTCTCGGGGAATCATTGTGTTTCCCTTCTTGACAACTTTCTGTCACTTGACCAGAGCCGGTAACATTTTCGGCTGGTGAAATAAAAAAAAGAACGAGTAAATACTTTCACGAGAAAGAAGATAGGAGACGGGAGCGTGATGTGTCACAAATGAATTTTTGGAAACGGAATGAAATTAATCGGAGCCAAAATATACCGGCCTCTCGCGCAGATATTACCGTCGAAAACCGAAGGTTTGAGTGAACGTCATGTGCTTGTTGCTACATTTAAAACTACAGCCCTTCAGAGAGAAAAAAATCACTCTATGGGTAATCTTTTTTTCCGCTACGAGGAAGATAAAATTTAAATTTCTCAGAGTGATCACGACTTTATTTCAATAAATGTAGATTTTTGTATGAACGTAATCAAAGAAACCGTAAACATATTTAGTTAATGATGATTGACAGAGTTCCTAACTATGGCTATTTTACCTAATTCTAGTTTAGCCTTGATGCCGATTTCCACCCATTTTATTTTTATTAATAGATGCTACTATTTCTATCTAACTATCTAACTACTAAGTAATTTTAATGCCCATACATGATAATACTATTTGAATCCTCTTATCGTTTCTAATTTCGTTTCAATTAAAACAAATATATTTTCGTCCCGATATGCTGATTATAACAGTTTTTTCTCCATTACAGTATTAATAGGACGTTTAAGCGCACTTACTAAAGAAAAATGGCCCACGTGTACAATTTATACAGTGTTGTTCATTTAACGCATATGAAGTTGATTATTGATAATTTTTTTAGCTAATAGAATACCTCAGTTCTCCTCATCAGCTGTGGTTTTCAAGCTTGCACAAACGTAAAAAAATTATTTCAGACCAAAAGGTAAACTTCTTGAATGGAAACGGGAGGGCAAGTAGAAAGATTAGAGAGAAGGTCGGCGTAAAACTGATTTCAGCATAAAACTGCTCTTGATAAAATATGCCAATGGGACCATGGATTTGCATGAAAACCTGCGGACGGGGTACCTACTGAACACAAGTATTCTCTGCTAACCATTCACGTAGGCTTATCATTTGATTATAATTTACAATTTTTCGGGGCGGGAGGCCAATTCTCTAGCTACTCACCAGCCAACTATATGTTAGTTTCCCTTTAGCATATGAATCGTCTAACATAATATTAAATGTGAATACTGTGTGATGCTTCCAATCCCAATAAATAACTACACTTTTCACATATTTCTTTGGGAATGTGATGCAAAATAATAGCATTATCATCATGATCTAACAATCTTTGAACTCAATTTGCCTATAAGTCAGCCTCTTCATATTAACATAACACTTATCATTCACAGCCTCAACAACTTATTCCAGACAGCTCATTCAATGCAGTCCTTCTCCATTTTTCTCATTAACTATATAATTTACCTCAATAATTGTCTTCATTAGGCTACCATGCCTTAAGATATGGCCTATTATGTTTCCCGTTTTCTTTTTATTGGTCTTTGCAAACTCGTTCTATCAATTTTACCTTTTCCGTTCTACTGTAGCACTACATCTTGAACGTTTAAGCCTTTTAAAAACTAAAAAAAGACTTTTCCAAACGTGATAGCATCCATAGCTCACACTCATAAAGAAAATAATATGCATCAAAGTTTAGCATTAGTCATGTAAGTTATTTTTCCTTGGCACTGAAGCATTGAGGTTAAAAAAATTAAATTACAAAAGAGAGGAATCTTTTTTTTAAATATTGTCTTCACTTCAATTTAATCCTCTGGCATGGTTATTGCCGGGTAATTATCAATAAAAGTGACCCAATCACAAATTCATTGCTAAAACAATGCACCTGGCTTCTCCAGAAGAGTTTTTAAATTTCCAGAGTGTATTTCCAAATGTGAAACGCTAGCAAAAATGCCACGAATACAAATTTATACTTCCACTTCGTGAAGTATATCATAAGTATATCATCCAATCTCTCCTCATAATGTATGCAGTATAATAATGTAAGATTGATGTTTGTAATAAAACGCGACCGAAAACTACTTCAATATATTACCATTAGTATCCTCATATTTTCATAGCGCACTGCACAGTGCTCGTATCATCATCATCATTAGTCAACAATCCTAGGATTGGTTTGACGCAGCTTTCCACTCGATTCTTCTATCGCACAACCTTTTCATTGTGACATAATTATTCTCTTTTACATTCTTCACAACCTGTTCCATGTATCTCACACGAGGCCTGCCTTTTCCAATCTTCCCGTTCACTTTTCCCTCGACGACAGTCTTCATCAGGCCATCGTGTCTTAAGATATGGCCGATTAAGTTTTCCCTTCTTCTTTTTAGAGTTGTCAGCAGACTTCTCTTTTCTCCTACTCTTCTTAGCACTTTCTCGTTAATTACTCGGTCGATCCAATTAATATTCAGCATTATTCTGTAAGAGCTCGTATAGTATCGTAAAATATATCCAGATGTTACGACTTAGATTTAAATGAACAGTACGATAACTCGGGAATACGTGTTCCAACTTCCTTATTAATAATGGGGTGCATGCGGTTTACTATGTTGAACTGCTATAAAATGTGGGGAAATTGCAAAAAAAAGCAAGGGATAAAATATTGAGGTAATACGACGAAACTTTTATTTTCATGTACCCTCAATAGCATACGGAAGTTACGGAATGCATAAAGTTATCACTTATTTCATAAAATACTTAATGTTGAGTCGCAAGTTAAAATGTGGTGTAAACTACTGAGGCGTGGTTTATTGTTGAAATTAAAATATCTTGTACAATATATTTGTCCGCGATTTATACATAATGGTTTTTTTCCGTCATTCTGCTGATAATGGAGTAAAATATAAAGTACACGTATAGTAGGTACACGCATAGTTCCACGTTTCTCAACATAACTCAAAAATAGCGTTTCATTTGCCTGGCATTCATCCAGAAAATGGATATTCAGGATACTGAGACGGAATGAAAAGAAAGAGAAATGTGCATAAAAGCACATTTCAAAATCATAAATGCGTCATCAAGGCTTATAAAGAGCCAATGCAATTTTACCTATGCATAAAAGTGGAAAAATTTCCTAGAAAGTAAATAACTTGTTGGGAAAGCATTATGAAATAACAGGACTGAAAAGAGGCCTAAATAATGTACGGTTATGCAAAATAATAATTTCGGCCCATCAAAATTGTAATTAAAACGTTTGAACTATAAAATTCCATTCGAGTGACCCTTAACTGCACCCTATCCTGGCTGATGTTATGACTAGAGCGCGGAAAAAAAGTCTTTTGACTTTTTGTAAAAGTGGGACTTTTGTGGTTTTAAATACAAATCTTCACCAATCTCATCAAATAAAACAGTTTTTAATGACTTTCTTAGAGACTTTTTGGGACTTTTTTGGCGTGGAGGGACTTTTCTGATTAAAAGAGACTTTTATGGGCCTTTTTATTTAAACCACATGCCTAAGTTAATATTTGGCTGTTGTGATCACATTTGTTCAACTGTGTGTTGGACGCATCTGTGTTTTTCATGCGGTACTACACGGTGCAGACATGTACTGTAAAATGTAAGCTACTAACAATTGTCAATGCGAAATTTTAATATTAGCTCCGGAAACTACAATGAAGTCTTTCTATTTCTCCACCGTTCATGAAATAATCACACTCACTCAGTGCTTCAACCCGAAGGTTGGTTTGGATAGGTGAGGGTAGATCTCACCCCATACTTATCCATTTGCATGTCAAATTCACATATTGTTCCTTTCCTTGGGCCACCTCGCACTTCGAGTTTTTTTTTGCTGAGCGTGTCCAAAGACTTCACAAAGGGATTGATCTGAAAGAATGCATTGATCTAATTATGAATCAGCTTATTTGAACCCGGGTGGTCTGCTGACAAGCCGACAGCGCTAAACTGTATGCTAGCACTCCGCTTTTGTTTAGGAGATTAGTGGAAAAATGATACAATTATATGAAAGATCATCTAGAATTTCCGACGAGGTGAACGCGTCACATTGTGTGCAGATGATCATTAAATGAGCCTACATTGTAGCGAGGCAAGCATAATGTAGATGAACCTGGATCCTTGGCTGCGATCAAGCGGAGAAGAAGATTTTGAAATTATCGCGAAAAATAAGAGAAAAAGGTCCTCAGCTTCCCCGAAAATAGGGGTCCTGACCTGTACAATGGACAACAAATAAGTACTTTTTTCTCATTTTCGGTTTTTATTGAGCAGAAAACTAAGTTTTGGACTATTAAATCATGTTTCAACTGCCTTATAACATTTATGATCCCATGGAAAAACTTGTTTTGGATTGTATGTTATAAAATTTTCCCCTTTAAATTTGACTGAAAAAACGCCCTGTTTCCAAGGTTTTACAATGGAGTGTGTTTCCACACTCTTTGTCATCTAATGCCTTTTTAGTAAGTGGTAAGGAGCTGGGGACTTCCAGATATTGAAATAGAGGAACGATGAAATGGGAGGGTGAGTTTGGAAGACAATGACCCATGGGGAGACGGGAGAGCGAATATAAGCCACGTGACCGTGGCCGTGGTGACGTGAACGTGGTGGTTAAGCGGGGTTGCATAATTTGGAGCATACAGCCCCGGGATGCCGAGGCCCATGTTCCGAGGCATATAAGGCTCAGGGCGTGCTGGCCCCCCTGTTCATCCTATGTCAAAATGTTAGAATACCTTTTCTGTTGCTTATATTGTCTACTTCCCGATTATCTGATTAGTTTTTCCCAAAATCAAAACTAAACGATTTAAAAACTAAAAAAGCGTTTTTTTGAGTGTTATTTTCAAAATTTGGGAGGGTTGCGGGGGGAATTTTTGGTGGGAACTAACAAATTCGGATTCAGCGACCCAAAAAGCATAGGATAAATCAATTTCCAGACCTACCTCTAATTTTTCCAAGTAAAATCCCCTAATGCCTGGACTAGCATCTCTAGGCTCTTTTCTCCAACAATTCAGTTAAATTCAGCAACTTTCCCACGGAAATAACTCACACTTTTGAGAGACTTTTTTCAAAAATATTGGTGACTTTTTAGGCGACTTTTTTTTGCAAAATTGAAGACTTTTTTCCGCGCTCTAGTTATAACAATGTCCTTCCTGTCCTCCAAACTAAGGTAAGCTGCATTAACATGTTGATTTTAACTTCACATTTTCATTCAAGTTTTGCTAATGTCAGCGATGAGCATGATATTTTACAAGATGCGCATGACAATAAAATAATAAGTCCAACTATAAAAAATGGAAGATTCTAAGAATAATCATTCCCAGAATTAAAGACAAAAAATATAAACTAAAGGAATAGATAACATACACAGGCTGCGAGAAGACAGCAGGCTACCCTGGCATGCCCAATGAATGAGAAATTGGGTAATAATTTGCAATGCTGAAAGATTCAGTTCAAAGAATATGAAACGGTGGATTCCCCCAAAAAATCAGTCAAATCATTTGCATAAGTTTTACTTCAAAATGTGTAATAGAGCTTGTGCTATGTTTGTTATATACGTATATGTAGTAGATTTAGATTCTCTTGGTGTGTTCACGGCTATGTTCATTTACAATTTGTTTAAATATTAACAAATCAGAATTTAAATATGCCTAAATACGAATGTGCAAAATTGGTATAGTTTTTCAAACATAAAATTCCTTCAAAATAGAAAGAACACGATCAGGCTATCCAGTGTCCTATCACTCTACTCTACCCTCGCCCATTTTACAACTACTTCCTCTCTCCGTTGCTCCAAATAAAAGTGAACCTCATTGATGTGTCTGTCATAAAATTTCGCGTTACTGGATCCATTTTTGCTAATTCCAAACTCTCTTCCTTACAAGAGATACAGGTTTCTCAAAGTAGACCTCAAATCATCCACGTCTGCCTCTGCAACGTCAGTGTTAGCGTCTGGTAGCGTCTCTTTAGCTGCCGAAACCTCTGCCGGATTCCTAACTACCACCACATGTACAGGGACCCACAAGTAATCGATCTGAGTTCCCTTTCTCTCGAGGGACACTTAGTTGCATGTCTTGGACAATATGATGCATTGAAGAAAAGCTGGTCTCCAGAGGGTCTCCAAAAACCGCAACATTGGCATTAAGTCGTTTAACACTAAACTAAGACACCTTTTCAGGAGTTGTATCGGATAAAAGATATTTTTCAATGGTCGATTACCTATTGATTACTGCACTGATTTAAGAATGAGCAGCTGAAATAAGGATGATTTTATTTTCTTTGAATTGTAGTAAGATAAAAATGTAAAATGAAATAACAAAACTATCATTTGATCAAAATATTTCATTCTCAAACGCTGGCAGCAAATCTGTCCTTTACCCAACACAAAGATAAGGCTTGAGCAAATTTCGATAGTATTTCACTTCGTAATGTTGTGTGAATCATTTTTGCTAGATTAAAAATCCTATTTAAGAATGCAACGTTGGAACATTTTTCAATTAATTTTATCAAGGTTCGGGAGCATAATAAGAATATTTTACCTGTTAACATTTGTTACCGGTGTAAATAAAAAATGACAAATAAAACAACTATAAAGGAAATACTCTCTGCTCTGCAACTCTAAAACAATAATTAAATTAACCATTTACTGTTTAATTGAATGTTTTACTTCTAATTTTAGGACTCCCTATTAACATACCTGTAGGTATCTCTTATGAAACAGAAGGGCCAAAAAAAAAATACTCATTTTTCTGCCGAAAGATAAACTTGCAAGGACCAAATGTGCATTTGCTTCGATCTTAATATTGAAAATTGCGATGACTAAATATGGTATACGCGTCAAAAAATAAATAACTACATTCAATTATCGATGCTAATAAAAGCTTTAAGAGCTACAGTGAAAAATATAAAGAATAAAATAATAATAAGAAATAATATTTTTTCACTGCAAATGTCACTAGTAATATAAAATATTATTATTCACACAGAAGAAAGATTTTAATAGAAGATAAGTTTAATAATCATTAAACAGTTCTTAATGCCAGCAGAGAGCTTACTGAAAGACAAATATCACGCTACAAAAAGATCAAAGAAACGGAATTGGCACGGCAACGCCTTTCAATGAAAATGTAGTTGTTCCTACGAGGCACCTATGGTCCATAATAAATATTTAGGATTTAAAAGACAGTTTTAGGCCTCAATTAAGGAAGTGACGGCAAATCTTTCCCCCATTACCCATTTCAATGTGATAAGCAATTTAAATCAAAGAGACATTAACAAGGCGTTTTCACATTCGCTCCTTCTCTATTCGACGGCTACATGTGTGTCCAAAGCACGTGTTCTCTCTCTGCATGAGTGATGTATGCAGGGGTGAGTAGAGTGAGCAAACACCCTTGCTGACACATTGGGTTCCGAGAGGTGTAGGTACCTGCCAACGACAAGGGGGAAAATGCTTGGAATATCTTGCGCCAGGGAAGCTGAGGGGAAGGAATGGGACAATTTTTTTCCAGCTAAATTGCACTGGGAGAATCCAATATATTCCTCCATTTTATCATTTACACATCCAAAATTATGAGAATCAAGGTAATTTTGGGATTAAAAATCGAATGGTCTCTGTTTTTAGGAGTCCTTGCCTGCTAGTTAAATGTTTACCGAGTTGGAAATACATAAAAGCATACCTGCACCAGATATGATAATGAAATGATTTGAGCCAATCCAGAAACATAAAAAAAATCATCAGATAGTTTTAAGTAGGCATTAGATATTCAGTACTAAATGGCATGAAATTTAGGCGCAATTACATTTAATAACGACATGCAAATTCCTTTTACCTACGGTATTTTCACAGATATCATGCAACGAGTTAGTTAAATGCAAGAATAATAAATGACTAATGCCTTAAATGGATATGGTACTGTTTCATTTATATCTACTGGGAATATATTTAAGTACCACTAATACTCTCTTCGAGACCTGACTTGTACAATCACTTTACGTTGCCAATTCAGTACCCTGATACTTTTGTGGTAAGAAGGACAATATGATCCTAATCCAGTACGACTCAAGCTTTTAATACAATGCTAATTAACCATAGTATGCATCAAACAATGGAAATGATGGAAATGCAGATTGCATGTGTTAGAATTATAGCAGTGAGTGGAGAAAAAAATTCTTGAACAAATCACATTATATCGACTGAATTTCTTATCATCATACATATGGTAACCTTTGGTAATGAAAGTAATGTTAATGGGGCCTAACGAGGAAATTCAACTGCAACTATGCGCGAGGTACATCCAATAAAAAGACCAGATTATGAGCAGTAGATCACTTGAATTCGTTTAGTATGAAATCGGCACGTTAAACATTTTGTTATCCATCTGTGGTTAAATGTCTGTCTTGCAATAAGAGACATTTCAGGATGGGAAAAATTCAAGGCTGAGAATGGAACTGTGAAAAGGGAAAATGGACAAAACTAGGCTTCAAAATTAGCCTGATTTTAACGGAAGGTGCTGAGGAGAGCACAGTTTAATATCCAATTTCATGGAGTAATGACCTCGGATTCAGTTCAAAGCATTCAAATTCATACAATTTTAACGATGGCAGCTCACGGGATTCAAATCGGCCTTTACATTAATAATTAGGGCCTGGCTCAACGACTAGCAATATCTTCAATTACTTGGATGAAAACTCAAGCCTTCAAGGGGAGAAGTCGGTGCTCAAACCAGTACACCGACCTGACCCTATGTTTTATTTGTTTGGCAACCACGGAATCCATCTTATACAGCGGTAATAAAGGCATTCTAAATACAAGAATTTAATTGAAAGACTGCTTTAATATGACATATACTGAAAGAGAAGTCACAAAAAAGGGCTACATATGTTAGAAGTGAGAAGCTAGGATATTTCTAGTTTCATTGAAGTTTCTATAAAAAGGCATTAGGAATTTGTTTCAGTTAAATTTTATCATGAATTATGTATTTTATTTTCATGTGGTTCAAACCCCAGACTTGCTCGTAGTCGTGAGGCAAAATACACCGCATTACCCTCCAAACCATCTCAAAGTGTGTGGCTGTGGGTCATTTATCAGCAAACATACCCTACTTTAATAGTCCAATAGACTTATTAACATAATGTGTTAAGTATACTTCTATAGTCATCTTTACAAAAAATACAGGGATACGTCCTACAGCCTAATACATTGTCTTCTTACGTTTAGAGGCTTATGCAGGAAAAAAAAATTTAAAATTTGGGTTCTAATCGCGAAGTTTGTTCGTGGTGATCGAGCGTTGACATTGAAACAAATAAAAACAATTTTGTGACTGTCACAGTTTATTAAGTTTTACGACCAGTTTCGGCTGTTAGGCCATGATCAGGTCTGATGATGGTCTAACGGCCGAAACCGGTAATAAGTCTTATTAAAGTGTGGAAGACCTAAAAGCGTTATTATTTGTTTCAACCTGAAAGGGAAAAGTTTCAATTTGCACTAAAAATCCAACTATTGTTTCTCGTTATTCTACAATTTTTAAACCTGCTGTCACTCAAATTTGATCCTCATTATTCATTCTTTTCTATAGATTAAACCACCATTACCATTCTCTCATGGCAGTTATTTTCGAAAATTGGGTGACATTTCTCTGAATTCTGCGCCGCCCAAGTAATAGATATTTCTGAGATGTGTCCCCGATGTGGGAGGCACACTCAACGTGGGGTCTTTTTGGAGTTGAGGAGGGGGGGAGGCTTGGGAGTGAGGGGGTTGAATACAACGTGGAAGGAAGTCGTGGAGAGAGCGGCATAAGCGTAAGTTTCACGCGATAGGGAACATATGGCGGCGCACAGCGTTGACAGTTCACCTGCGGCGCGTGTGAGACAGAGGGGAGGGGTTATATGGGAAGCCGTCCTTCTTATCCAACCTCGTATCCCTCAGTTCACCTTCCTCTGCCTTCCAATAACCCATGGAGAGACATTTTTTTAAAGCCTGAAAGGGTGGAAAACTAAGGGAGAGAGAAAGATGAAAATAAAATAGGATAGTGTCTGAAAGGGAAAGAAGGGTAGGGGTGGATATTTCAAAAGTTTACGGACCCCCCTCGAAAATTCAAAGGTAGCACGTTATCGGAGGAAGGAAATGGTTGAGATCGTGAATAAACAAACCATTAATCCGTTCCGTCGCTCGGCACCGGGTTGCCAAAGGAACGTCAGGGGAGCAAGTCACGCCATATTGAGTGCGAAACAGACCGTGCCACTTTATTCGACTAAGGAAGGTCCTGGAAGGATTTCCGTAACCTCGCCGGGGAAAAATAAATAAATTATCATTGTACTTCGTTCACAGAAAGACGATAAAGGGTGTCATGAACTCGAAAGCCTATTCAACATTCATCACCATTAGAATTCTTTGAATATTACATGCATTTTAGTTGTAAAAAGAGCCACAATCATGGTTCTAGTCAATCAGTTTTTTCAATTCCTAGATTATTTAAAAATTAACCAACGATTCTTCCTTGTTAATTGCTGGACCAGTTAAATTATTGCTCATCATTTTTTCTAAAATTCATGTTGTGTTTCTTTCATCTGGTTCTTATTTATTGTGTACTGCTTCATAAAGACCTTGATTCCTCTGGTTTATTTACCTCTCCATTTTTTATGGATGGAAACATTAAGTATAAAAAATATTAATAAAAATATAATCTTTTTGAATCTTCCTGGGATGTATGTAGTTGATAAAACCATTTTCATTGCTGAAACGAATGATAGTAATGCGTAAGGAAATATTTCTGAAACGAATGTGTACCCGAAAATAACCTGGTAAATGCATATATTTAAATGAAGCCTGAAGTTCAGTCGTTAAATTAAAATAATAAATTATAATACTCGAAAACCACCGAGTCAGATTCAAAAATCTATAGTTAATTGCTTAAGCAATGTTTTATGTTATTTAATAGAATTTGGATAAAACATAATAAAAAGTAAATGATCATGTCCTACTCTTTTATCTTTAACAATTAGTGATAGTGCAAAAATGTCCCAATCAAAGATATAATTGGAAAAACTTTTAGTTCATTTATCTAAGGGGAAGAAAGGTATAATTTAGAAAAAATCCCATCACCCACAGGGATGAAAACCAATGATGTGACCATTGAAGTACCCAAACATACGATACTAGATTCGGATATTGAATTTTTTAATATATTATTTACCCTATGGAATAGTTTGTAATGCAATTTTGGGCAAGTAAAACGGATTTGAACTAAACCAAGGAATAATACCCTACGTCTCAGTGTTTTATTCCACATTTACAAAATAGTTGTGTTGATATACCTATATATTTTTTGGTATTGAAGAGAAACATTGCTGAAAAGGCAAGTTCACTAAATTCTGATGCAGGATGTTATAATTTTCTTGAATGTCATTTCCCACCATCCAGCTACAAACATTTGGGGTGATTACACAATTTAATACTCGATCCTCTGCATGAAACACATGTAGCTCAGGAAAGGGCATTATAAAAGAACATATTTGAAGAATATCTTAGAACGCGTAAATTTCATTCTTACTTATTCTAAGCTCTACATGATTCATAATGTTAATATCTAAGCCAATTATTAAGATATTTGAGACTATAGATTGATGTGACATTAAATATTCACACATTTACCTGAACTACGTAAAAAAACAAAAACATCAGCTACCACGTAAAAACATTACGGCCAATTCAAGCTTCAATGAGCAAACACGGAGAGTTGGAGAGCATGAAGCCACTGCCGCCCTCGATAAATGAAAGGAGTAGAGGGATACCGTTCCCTCACAGCGGAAATGACGCACACCGAGTGTGCCAAGATGAATGATTAGTCGACGAGCGGGTAGTTTTGCTCCAAAGCGAGACATGCGTGGACGCCCGGTTTGGTGGAGGCGGAGGAGTGGCAGTAAAAAGGTTAGAGACGTGATGATGAAAGGAGGGAATAAAGAGTCCAGCCGGCCCTGCCGAAGCCTGGAGGGGAGAAAAGCGATTCGCGCGTGTGAGGCGAAAGGGAAAAGGCCAGGAATGGGAGGGAATTGGGCGTGAGGTGTTTGGGACGTGATGAAAGAGAAGAGGGTGTGCTGGTAAGAAGTACAAAGATGTGTGTGGGGAGGGGGAACGGAGAGAGCAAACGGGTCCCGGAATTAACCATCAATCATGACCTGCACATTATTATCCCTCCACGTCAGCTTCCATGTTCCTCCCCCCTGGCGCCACCGTCGTTTTCCCCACCCCCCCAACGGCCTGCACAGCACGTGCATCCTCACTCCATCAATTCCCACCCCTCTCCTTTCTTCAGGGACATCCCCCTCCTTCTCCCGTGAGCACTCGCCTTGCCAATCGAGGGCCCCTAGTGAGAAGGGCCCTTACGCACAAAGCCCTTCCTCCCCCATGTACAGGCACGTCTCCGGAACTTCAGACGTCCCAACTCCTCCGAAACGTTCCACCCCTGTCCGGGATTCCGCCGTTTCCCTTCACTCATACAGAGTCGCGCGTTCCGGTTGCCGAAATGGAGATGTTTCCGTGTAGGGTTTATAATGCCGATGGTCTCACACGCCACGCACCTTGTCCGCGTTTCGGGCGGATATCTCCATGAACTGCACGATTTATCACGCGGCGTCAAGGGCACACCGAAGTGTTTGGTTTGCCCATCGTCGGGCGGACGTTTCATGCTCGAATCCTACGATCGATATCTCTGCAGCACGGAAATCCAGGAAAAAGGCAATTTTAGTCTATGACCCGTAAAAGGTAAAACCTGAGGAGGGTATAACATTTATACATCTACCGAGAGCTTCATGTGAATATCTCAGCTGTCAATAACATCACAGTTTTATGCGAGACTTGATTTTTCCCCGAAAGTGTATTTTGTAGTGTATTTTCGCCATATCGTATTCCTTGCATAATTGAGGCAATAATGCATCAAACTTGTGGAGGACGGAGAAAAAATTAAAATTGTTTTCGTGCATATGAAAATACTTTTTACATTAAAATTAAGCGCATTGTTTTTAATTCGGTGTGAATATTTTAATAGTATAGTTTATATTGTGAATAAAATGCAAGTAAATGTTTCTTAGATGTCGATACAACATTGCAATGAAAAATGTGTGAATGACACTACGATCTTCTTCACCATCTTTATTTGAAATTAAAATATTTTATATTTCTAGTCATTAGGTAATCCTCTCATGTCTACACTCACGCTCTACTTAAGATTATACTTCAAATAGAGAGCACAGGGGCCAAAAACCTATTTACATAAAGTCAATTATCCAGCATACACTCTCCATTAATTTACCTAAAAGCCGATTCATTACTCTTTCCATTCCCAAATCAGAAGAGGCCATCTGTACATAATTTCAATGATGTTACTTTATTTTATTTTTGTAATTTAGTTAGAAAAATAAATATCCGATTTAATTAACGCTCAGCATAAAATACATATAAATTCAGCAAATAGATGCCATACTAACATTTTATGCCATTTTTATCAAATACATATTGAAATAAAAGGACGAATAGTCTTTCTATGGTCCTATTCCTTTCGCGGTTTATGGAAATAACATAGCCTTTCTTATTTAAAGCGGCCATTTTTGATTTTATGAATAATTCTAAATGATAAAACTGCTGATGATTTAAATTTCTTATGTTTTCGAATATTTAATTTTATTCGAGTTTGCTTATGCCATTTTATAATGCGGTATTAATTATTTACTGCCCTATGACACCGGTATGAAAAAGGAAGTTTTTTAAGTCAGATATTGGAGCCTGATGATGTCAGATACATTAGAGTCATCTTTTTCAAAGATTCATTTGGTATTTATTGAAAATAAAAGAGTAATATTACCACACTAATACGTAAAATGAAGACGGAAATAATGTTAAAGCCTAATTTTGTTTATTACATCACAATGGTAGGCATTGAACTGGGAATGTGCTTTACAATTATGCAGATCCATTAGGTAAGTAATTGCGGTTGTGAATTAACATTATCATTGCCCAAAAAAAAGATAAAGTAAATTTATTTAACCATCGTTAGTTATAATTCGCTTTTCATGCAGTACGCCCATTCTTCTTTTAGCGTGCCACTTTGACATTTAATTATTTTTTTTTTACCTCGCCATGGGAAGCAATATTGTCGGCTATTCTCTTTGTAAGTCTTTTAGGTAAATTAGGAAGCACCTGTCTGAAATCTGAAAATCTCGCCAAAATTAGAGTTGGCCTTTTTTTCTCCAAATTTTTGATGAGATGTCATATTTCCGTGTAATAGAATTAGCATACCCGAGTATAAAAGTAACTTATTCAAAGTAAAATGCTACTCATATTTATTTATATATTAAATTCCCTAACGTTGCTTTGTGATGTTTAATTGTAATACAACCTATAATTTATTTGGTGAAAAGAGGGGTGGTATAATATTGCAATGAAAAACATTGGTGGCAAAATACTTGGGCAACCAAACTTCAGGGATCAGAGAATATAGACTCAAATGAAATTCACACAGAAAGTCTTTGCCACGAACTTTATTTGATACAATTTTCGATGCCGTCCAAGATAGTTCTTTTTACAGGAAGTTTCAGCAAGAAATCTCAGGATGGATACAAACTACTTCCATTTCATCCATTCGTAAATCCTCAAAACCTTCTCTCCTTTACCTGCCGAGCTTCCAAGGTGTAATTGAAGGAAGTTATCTCATATTTTGGCTTCAACACCATTTTCATCTGCTTCCTAACCTCACCCCATAGGCCAGTCATGCCTATTTGTTGCATGAAGAGTATTCTGGGAAGAGCAGGTAGGCACATTAATGACCACACTACCGTCCCAAAACGCTCCCTTTTTGTACAGCGCCCCCTAGGGCCGGGTAACAATGCTGACACGCACAAAGCAGTGGCAGAGGCCCTGGGTCAATACAGGAGCTCAAACTGAAGTGAATTTCTGATGTGGGTTTGCGGAACCGGCTCACCCAAGCCCAGCAAAGGTAATAATTTGGTCCGATGGCAATATCGCCCTGCAAAAGTTATTGCATTATAGTTCTCTCTTGGTTAGGGTACGTTTTCAAGTTGTATCAATGCAATAGGCACTATTGCATACTATTTCTGTTTTTTTGCATCATATGTGTCAACTTTCTTCATGCTACATAAAAAGCTTTAATTTTGTACCTAACCCTCGGTTTTTCATCTCTAAATACGGCCTTCATAAGTTCATTGTTACCTTTTATATTTCCATTTAACTTTTCTTTCTACTCTAAAGAAATTATGTTCTCATACATCATTCATGCATGCAGCATTGACTTAATTTTATTCCACTTCGTCTACCATACTTAGACATTTCTCCTCCATATTAACGTTTTCGAAACATCACCAAATAAAGAAATTGAAAGCAACAACACCTCGAATTCAAGCTTGCAACAGAATAGGATATGCTGGGATCATGCACGAATTGAAAAATATTGTAAAGCTCCGAGAAATTAAGGAGAGATTAGTGAGACATAGTGGATACACGGAATCCGAGAACAATGATTGTGATATAGAACTGTGGTAATTCATTTTCATTGAAAGCATTAAAAATTTGCACCACATCATTTGGGAACTAATTTATGACGTGCGGATGTGATAAATCGTTCAATATTGTTCACCGGTTCATCAATTCATTTATTATTTCAGTTAAATAAAACTTCGCGGTTGAATAAATTAAGCTGATGAATTAATTTCACACACATTAAAAAAAAAACAAAACAAAAACTAAAGACCACCATTATATGATCATGTTGACCTAAAATGAACGTGGTATCAAATAATCTAAAGAATATTTTACAACCTTTTATGGGATATATAGGTAAATATATTGTTGACACATGTATATGATACTTTAATACTTATTTTTGAAAGAAATTAAATTCACGCGAGTAAATAGCATAAACTACCTTTTTTACCTACATTATTAATCTATCATCACTAGCATAGCAATAGAAAACTTCTGGTCTCGTATGAAACTGACACAATCCTGAGATATCATATGTTAATATTAATAGTTAATTAGACATTTCCAATTAAATTATTAGCGCAGAAATTAATTTGCTTAAACGACAGTGTTTTTCGAAATAAAGGCTTAACGACTCATAATAACGAAATGAATGTAGTTATTATACATAATCATCCTACATTTTCCGACATGAATTTTGAGATTAATGTCCCAGGGGTTGATGAATGTACCAAAAACGCTTCTCGTTTTTTAAATTCTTCACCCGAAGAACACGTTCATTGGGTTTGTATAACAGTATTTTCTTATGTGGCAGTAACAGGCTTGTCAAAATAGATAAAAACTTTGACCACTACTGAATTAGTTCAGGCTGTAGAAGGGTTATAAATATTCCTCAAGCAGTAATCTTCGCGATAAAACCTTCATCGCATCATGGACTCCTGCCGAATCACGAATACTGCGGCCCTTGTAATTAGAGATCATCCCATAATTTAAGGCCGCTCCAAAGTTTTTAAATTTTACCTCCCGGCTTAATTCAATTCTGCCCCCCACTTTAAGGTCATTCAGACCGCCCAACTCCTTACCATACGCCCCACTATCGTCTCGAGGAAAGGTCTAAACCACCTCCCACCCAGAAAATCCATCTCAAAAATGCTTCCCTATCTCCCGGCAGTCCATCTTTCCCCTCCCCCGTCCCGCTACATATCTCTCCCGGCTTTGACCACGCCCCCGCGCAAGGGGTGGCCGCCTCGCCGTATCCACCACGCCCCGGTCCGCCCCCTGCATCTTCCTTGCCCTCACCAATTGAAAGCTGCACGCGATATTCGGGGTGACCATACCACTCACCCCATCCTGAAACTCCCGCCTCGACCAACGTGTATAATGAGTGAGATACTGGTGGGCTTATTCCCCAGGGACTATAAAGGGGACCTCTCTTTTCGGGGCAGCGATAATCGTATGGATGTGTACGGCGGATTGCTAGTTCCAACATCATAACAAGCACTCTCCTACCATTAATAGGTGTGAGGTTAGTCTCTGCTTTCGCTAATGCACACCAACGTGGGTAGTGTCTTAGCCAAATTCCTCCGCAATTCAAGCTACCTGCACTAAATTTCTCTTTAAATCATCATGGCTAAGCTGGTTTTATTCCATGATATCTACGTTTCCGGTCACTATCGCTCGTACTCACTATTTTATATTTCATACCATTATAACCTCTCCATTACCCACTAATTCTATTTTTACCACTAAGCCTCCCGTGAACCTAACAATGGTACCCCCGTTTACACCAGCGTTTACACCAATCCTTTTACAATATGCAACCAAGTGCTCCTCTTTCTCCCATAACACTTCCTTGGAAATATCTGCAATTTTTCAACCGTTACCGCCGATTTTACTAATGTTTATTTTAATTTCTTGCTCTCAAGAAACCACTTCCTTGGTACCTAACTATCTCAGAATAGGATGTCCATTGTTGTACGACTTGCTTGCCCTGGTCAGCAGCGTCAGCAACTTAAAAAGAGCAGTTTAAAATATATTGTTCACTAATAGGATTAAAATATCCTTTAAGACATCTTCGAACAACGCAATTCCAAAAAAAAATCTCATATTACTGACAAATATTGTCTAAAGCTGAAATACAGTGATGTCAGATTCATTGTAATACATTTTTTTGCCACTTTGAAAGGTATAAACTGATTCAGTTACAGTTAACCACTAAGCTTGGGCCGGCAGATGGGTTGACTCTCCATTGCGAAGTCCGGCTTTGCTAGGCAGGTCTATCAACGCGAGACTGTTAATAGATAGGATTCCGGTTCAAAGCTCTCTACAGACATTATTTGCCTGGGATTAAATCAAATGTAGGTTGTTAGATATAGCGTCAACATTTGGAGTACATTTAATCAAGTTCCACCACTGAGAGTTGCAGTGATGCGAGAAGTTTGTGAGCGCATAGGATATGATAAGAATTTTAAGATCCATTACAATAATTAGAGGGTGATGTGGTGTTTCCTATGCATTGGAAGGTAGTAAGGCAGGGGTCGTATGCCCACCAAAAATAATTGCTACCTATGGCATTTTAAAAGTGTAACAAAATTGCCCACTACTTTGGAGATTAAATCGGTCAATTTAAAAAAAGAACTACCAATATTACCTGACAATTGTCATTCATTTAATCGTATATCATCATTATAACAAATAATAATATCTGACAATGGAGACAATAAATAATGAAAATAGTATTGTAGTATATATGGATATGAGTTACAGATAGTAAACTATTTGAATATATCCCTCCCAAACGATGCTCGGAATACCAAGTACCTATATATTTCAACTCCACAGAACAAAAATGGCCAATTAACGACTAAGATATCAATTGAGCATTGTCATATTTCATAAGGATAATTGCTTAAACGAAAACCTCAGGTTTGAAATATGTAATTATAAATACAACATAATTTAAGTCATAAAAAGGAAGGACAGAAACCCTAGAGAGTTAAATGTCCATATCCCCACGCTGCAGTCAAACCTTCCTTCTACTTCTTCTAAACAGTGCTGGCTTCAGTTTTAATTAGGCGAGTATGAAATTATATCGTTCATTCCCATGGTACTATCGCAAGAACCCTTTCCGGGAAAAGATAAAATTAATTCTAATTTTGCTCACATTAGCCATTAGTGAATTTATATCATTCGCTCATTTAATTCGCAGGTCAAGATTTAGCTATTCACTATTAACATTTGATATTCATTTCTGAGAGTAGTATTATATTTTCTCAAGCAAAATCCCTCAGTTGTTGCTCGAGCGATTAATTGGGCTCCTATTACAAACACGTATTTTTAAAAACGTTACAGTAATAATAAAATGCCTTTTAGAATGTAAAACAGCATATTATTATTGATTTTAAATCATCTTATTTGCTGACAAAGAATAATGACAAACTTGGATTAAGTATTATTATCGTACTTGACTGTAGCAGTAGGATAAAATGTAAAATGCAATTAAAATGTGAATGCAGCATTTTTTAAATTCCAAGGGGAGAAAATTACGATAAAGTTTAAAGGAACACAATAAGTTTGTTTTCGGCTCTGAAAAAAATACTCACTATGACGGAAAATGCGTGCATTTAATCTCACGTACAGTTGTAAAATTGTACAACTTGTTGCACAAAAGTAGCTGTACAATTGTATAACTATTTCAGAAGTGATTCTCAAGGATGATCTCAGTGATAACAACTTGTCACAAGTGCAGCAGGCATAAGTCAACATGCAGGTAGCACCCAGTAACATTAAGTGACGTGAAAAGAGAGGTAATTATAAACGACAAATTGATATCCTCTAATCATTCATTGACCCTAAAATCTATTACAAAATTACAAAAAGAGGTGCGATGACTGAAAAAGGTGCAATAAGAAATGAGAGATTGGAATATGTATTGATTAATGGTGAAAAAATTTGAAATTATAGGGAAACTAAGTTAACCAGAAGCCCTTTTACAGATGAGACGGAGCATGACTGCCTGAAATAATAAGATCCCAAATTAAGTCCAAAAAAAATCCGTTTCCGAGTATGTCTCTAAATAATGCTCTCCTATAAATTTCCTCCAGGACGTTTTTTGCAGGATCACCATTCGGCATAAATCTTTTTTCCCATTCAGGAATTGGATTTTTAATAGCATTCAAGATGTAGAGACGGCAAGGTTTTGGATAGTGCTGTAATTCATTGTTAAAGTGAAAGAAAATACTACGTAATAATGTAATTTACATCAATTTACCATTTACAAACCACCTGATGGAACACTTTCAGGCTACGAAAATAAAGTTCCCAAAGAATAAATTTAATAATACAGCATAAACTTACTGTATAACACAATATGGGAATAACTTAGCTGCGTTAACCATTAAATGCGTGTGATACAGAAATATGCTTCTGGAAACGAGAATTCTTTCAACATTTATGTAGTGAAACATAATGGAAAATCGAAATTAAACTTCGAATCCAGGAAGTAAGACATCACAATGTTTTGGTCACAGGAACATAGCAGTCCTGGGAAATGACGCACAACGGCTACAAATGTATGTGTAATATTCTCATTTCCACCATAATTTGTAGATAGGTATATATTATGACGACAAATTAAAACCTGCTTGAGCGAAATTTCTCTGCCAACATGTGATTCCGGATAGAGTATTTCCGAGTTTTTTGAAAATGAATATATACTCATATTTTGATCCCAAATTATCAACTCCAAAACTTTTTTATTAAAAATATATTTGAATTGCTTTGTAACTGTATTTGTACCAATTATTCTTAAGAAAAAATAGGTTTCTTTCCACGCAAGGTGTTTTGTTCAACGATAAATGACGTAGTTTTTCACCGCATAATAAAGAATTAAGACCCTAGGCTCATAACATATTTTCTAATAAACCTATTTTGAAGAAAAAGCCTGGGACCAAATCGAGCAATCAAGAGGAGTTAAACAAGGAACAAGCTGTTAAAACACACAGCTGAATGTTCTTTCACCGTTCTGCAAACGGAGGTGAGAGCAAGCCCGGGCATTTTTCTCCGAATACTAGCTAGTAACATTGACCGTTACGTCTTTGAATAAGGACCAGACCGGGTAGGGCGATAACTTCTCTTAGAGCCAAATAAAAAGGGTGCCAGAATGGAGTCCAAGGAGTCATAACTTATCCGCTCCCATATTTTTCAATTCCGAGAGGTTCTATTCGTTCTCTTTTCCCATTCCACACCCTCGACCGACCGAAGGCCCAAGTTGCTCGCCTCCTTCCCCTCCAAGAAGAATTATTTTTTTTCTCTCACGCTGGAGAACGGAGAGAAAGAACCTACACACCTCAGTGCCCATAGCAACAAATCCTATGCAACCTGTCAGTACAACTATTCAAATTAAAAAAAAACTCCCATTGCTCACCACCATTTTATTCCAAATCAAGGGGGGATTATGGACAGAATTGGGCTGTGAAGTACGCTAAATTATAAAATTTAACATATATAATCACTAGTAAGTGATTTCCATACCTCTTTTCAAGTAAATTAATTGTTTTTTTAGGAGTCAAGATCCTTATTAGTTTAGGTCATAAGGACCTAAACTCCTAATAAAGCAATTTATATATATAATTACTATCCAGCAACGTAGTCACCAAGGTGAATATTGATTTAAATACCACAATACATGATTTTTATCATTAGAATATAACTTAAAAGGCGAACGTTTTGGTAGGAAGATGTAACACGTATTTTTCGCCGTGCAAATGGAGATAGTAATAGATTATACAGGATTGAAGAAAATTAAGTTAATTATTTCGTGGTAATGTACATTTTAAGCATTAAATCAATTCCATCATAAGCCTTTAAATGTAAAACAACAAGATATAAACATGATTTTATTAAAATATGTCTGTGGTTTTCCTGAATCATGTTGGTTAAAAATTGAGTGTTTCTTGGGTGATAAGTGTAGTCCTTCTAAAGTGATACCAAATACAAATTTGTATGTTTTTTGTAAATTCACTAGCCAGACATAAGTTGAGCTGGTATGAGTTGAGTTGAGCTGATTTGAGGTGAGTTGAGCATGAGTTGAGCTGATTTTAAAGGTTAGAATGTATTCAAATATACAATAAGCTAGGCGTAAACATTACTTTCACATGGAAGAATTTCATCTTCATTCCAGCCTTCCAATAGTTAATATTTATTATATTTTTAGTGATTGAATCGATCGTAATGTTCAGAACGGGACAAAGTTTATCAAAAGGATAATATTTTAGTCAAGTTTTTGATATTTATGCGTCAGCTAGAACTGTTTTACTAATCTATGGAATCAATTTTCGAAATTTATCAGTTGTTTTTCGCCGTAAAAAAATAGAAAGTATTTTTAGCATTTAACAGAGGTTAGTTCAGTAAACTAATTTCATCTCTCTTCTAACCTCAGCAACTTTTAAGTGTCATACACCCTTTCTAGATGCTCTAATTTATCATTATCTGTTGATTATCTGGCCTCAAGGTTGATAACAATACTTTTTTAAATACCTCGAAGTAAAGTGCCCAGAATTTGTTGGTGGAAATACATGGAATTAATTAACTAAAGTAGGTACAGGCTTTAATGGTGTAATTATTTCCTGAGCACATAATTTTTTCCTTGCATGATATTGCATGATATATCTAAATCAATGCAATACTTGTTATCACGCTGTATAATATCACGTTAAGCTCAATGATGGGAATGGCTGTCTGGGCAAGAGAGTTAGCTAAAATTTAAGGGAAGGCGAAAAGAGTAGACAGCATCAGAAATAAGGATTGAGAACCTTTGGAAGATGCAATTGAGGAAAAAATGATGAGTAAGACAAATATAAATGAAGTTCGGAGAACTGGGATAATGTAATCAGGTACTAATAGAAAATATACAGAATGAAAGGATATAAATTTAAAAAATATGAAATAAAGAGGTGGGAAGAATTGAATGTCTATCTAAACCTCACTTAACCGGAGGAATACTTTTAATAAAAAAATATGAGTGAAACAGTTATTACGACTTTCGGGGTTAACTTTTCTCCTAATTAGCTGCAGGACTTACGCATTGCGATTAAGCTAGGTCCACTTATGCACTCTCATTCAAATGCTTAATGATCAATTCCAGAACCTTCAGAAAGTCTCCCTAGCGCCTTCCCTTCAGAAACTTGAGCACACGTTCATAGTTTAGCGCAAATAGGCAATTCGCAGCTATAGCGCCACCAAATGGGAATTCTCAGAAATTTACGAGCGTTCCTAACAGGGGGTAAAACGAGCATTAAGGGACAGCGTAGCATGTTCGAGTGAGAATGTATTGAGCCTTAAGCATTATGAGATGTCCTTATTGTTATCCTCTCCTACTCCTTGGGTGCGACACGATTGCTGGCAATTCAAAGTTAACCAAGGGGGTGTTACTTAAGGTGTAGGTAGAACTTGAGTTAGCATATCATACCATAAGAAATATGCGTCACAAGTTCATTAGAAAGCAAACGAAACACCAAATTACAATCAATTAAACCGCATTTACAACACAAGGAAATATCATGGGCAAATTAAAGATGAGGAAAAGATGACATCATTTAAAATATATATAAGAAGTAAAAAACACATGTATCTTCACATGTTACCCTTTCAAGCGCAAACAAGTATAAATGCCTTATAAATATGTTAAATAATGTTTTATAGAATTTTACTAGGCAGTTGAAATAAACACAAAATGGATTGAATATAACACCTTCTAAAAGTCCAAAAGAGAATTGAGAATTTGAGGTGAGCCTTTTGAAATTACGAGACAATAGCTTGACGATCTTTAATTTGATTTCAACTTAGAAAAACAATGAGTTGTCTGCAACACTAAAATAAATTCAGCATATTATAATTATACATTAAAGTATTCGGTCAGTCAACGAAATAGGAAGGTAGAGCCATATCATTTAAATAAAAATATGAATTTTCCGTTGCTAGCTGATTATAAGAGAGCAGAAAAACTTGATTTACGTTACCACCGGAAGTGTTTTAATGACGCAATAAAGTCAATAGTAAAAGAAAATATCATATTGTCTTGGGAACCCAGTGTGTTTTTGTTGAAACATTTGGTCAATGAAAATTTTCTACCTCATATATATTTCAAAAAATAAAACTCTTCGCTGTGGTTAAAGTTAGAGTATAGATTCAGTGACACAATACAATAGTGTGAGTGAAAATTACTTAGTTTCAACAAATTAATTGTCAAAGAAACAACAAATAATTAAATCCGTAGCTTTCACAAAATCATATTCCTCCTGCTGCCAAAACCACTTTTGGTAAATAAATAATCTTCCTTTGTACCTGTATGGTTTCACCAAAAATTTACTGAAGCTAAAATGCAGCTAGAGTAATATTACTCTGCGAAGGTAAAAAATTCTTTCGAATAAATACGATTTTAAAACCTATGTAGGCTTTCACATGACTAACTCCTTGATGGTTGCCGGTTTTTAACTTGTAACGAGTCTGTAAATTTCTAAAATATATTTCCATAAATATCATCTCTTAGAATTTTTTTAAGATACATCATTCAAAGTCTTAGTGTAATAAAATTCCAATGATAGCGACTGAATTAGTTGCGCGAATCCGTGGAGGAACGCCCTTTATTCGAAATCACTCTTCAGCAGGCATCGTTGCCCTGGCATATACAGTTTCTTTGAGGTCTCTTCCCAACGGAACCGTCTCCATTATATATTACGAGAAGACCTCTTTCCTCTTCTCAACACAGAAAACCGCAACACCTCCGTGTAAGAGGCAGGAAACTCTACACCTTACGTCGCGGCTTCATCCTTCTTCGAAAGCAAAAACAATACGTGGCCTTCCCCCCCGTTTTCACCGCGGGCGTATCAAACCAGATACCCGACAGCCTTCACCCTTTCCACATCTTCCAATGCCACATTCTTCCACTGGCGAATGTTCCCTCTGTTTTCACCTCAGCCCGTCTCTCCTACAACGGTAACCTAATATGCACCGTGTCCTCCCACCCTTGTCTGGAGGTATGCGTTCCTACGGATGACTTTTTTGCTTCTCTCCCGCTGTAACCTACCTGGTTCCTCGCAGGTGTCATCTCAGACGGATGACCTGTCGGGCTGTCACGGTGTCCAGGGGTTGCGTGTTCGAATCCTGCCAACTACCCGATACCTTCATAACAGTATGCGCTTTCAATTTTTTTACGAACGCCCCAGGGTATGGTGGATCTGAGTATATATTAATCAATATAATACGATAGAAGAGGTAGAATTAGGTTTCAAGGTGCTCTATTTACATAGTAAATGTTGCCATATATAGCTCAACCTAATAATAAGGGCAAATTCTAACAAAAACATTACAAAATTGCCCATGGCGAAATTTTATGTCTTGAATTTTGTGATGCCTGGTCGTGGCATTAACGATCTGGCTGCCATGGCCCGACAATTTTTAAAATCAAAGATAGTCGCCCACAAGTGGAGGTTTAGTTATTTTCAATGACTAATTAATTACTAATTTAATGCAGACTTCATTGCTAGCTTCATTTTAGGTCACATGCTTCTATGCTCCTAGAAACGCTCGTTGTTATTACACGAGGAGGCGGTCAACAACCAAGGTATTGAAGGTAGATAGGCGTTAACCATAAGGTACGAGGGGATCGGGTTGGTGTGGTGGCTAGATTACTGTCCTTTATCCCGAGGGTCCGGGTTCAATTCCCGGCGGTGGAAAACCGGTCCCCACTTGAGTGCCTAGTGGAGGGCATTTCAAGATCAGTCCGTCCGTCCGGATTACTCCGTCCGTCGGATGGAACGTTAAGCCTTGATTCCCTTGGCGCATTTCGTTAAGAGTAGGCTAATGCCGACGCCGGGTAACTGTCCACCCTTACTCCGTTTCTTATAAAATGGCGCAAATGACCTCAGCTGTCGGTTGCCTCCCCTAAATAACCAACCTACCAACCATATGATAAGAATTTATTAAACGTTGAATACCATTCACAAAGCCTTCTCTTAGGGCACAAACAAGCATTGAAAAGTCTCTGCAACTCCCGGAATCTACATCGGGCCATGGAGAAACCCAAGATCTTATATAAACGCAACGCCGATCCAATCCCTAGTAATATTATGAAGGGTGATCCTTGCAGAGTATTCAGTTGACATTTGAGATGAAAAATCCAATCTAGTCGTCTTGTACAATTTTAAATTATTGCTTAAGAGCCAGAAATAAATGCTTAAAATGAAAATAAATTTTAATTACTTATAGTAGATATAAAAAAAATTATTGACGTCCTATTAAATTTTTGCAATGAAACCAATACAATTCAACCGCCATTTACACTGAATTTCAAAGCCACGTGCATGAAACTTAAGAGACAAGTGTGAATCAAAAGCTTAAGATTAACAAAATATCTAAAAAAGTAAAATGCAGCACATTACTGTCGATTTTATGAAAACATTGACCGATATCATCATGCTTTCCTCTGGAGAATACAAAAGCATACGAAATGCAGAATTTAGTAGAGGTTTCATAGAACGTCAGCAGAGACAGCCAGGAGGTCCACTCAGGGGCTGGGAATCTCCGCCGGGGCCCCTAGGCCGAAGGCCCCGGGCTTCCTCAGATAGCCCTGGGTCCCTTCAGGGCCTTCTGTTTTCCAAAGACCCAGAAAGTATGTGAACGGTAATATGAAAGGACGCGATTAGTTTTTATAAGTATTTAATGATTCTTAGTCTTGAATGTAGGGAAAACAAAATGTAGAATTATTTACTCAAACATCAAAAGAACTGAAAGGTCTCTAGTTTTAAATTGCTGAATGAACTTTTTGATTTCAACCAGTAATCATTCCAGCCTAAATGTTTTCTCTCATTTTTTTGGGCGGAAGGGGTGGGTGGTTGTCTGTTGGGGCCTTTAACCACGTCACCACTGGGGGCCTTGGGTACCCAGTCTGCGCCTGGGTCACTGCCTTGTGTGAAGTTAGCAATAAGTGGGCATTCGCTGGTATCAAATATGGCATCCTCAGGACCATGAAAGTCACCACACGAATCTCATTGGCAGGGTTTAACTATTAGCTGTAACACATACTTCAGGTGATTGCATATCGCTGGGGCAAATTTATATCAGTAATTTATTTCTTTCTAAACATACATTACGTTAGGAGATTATAGAGTGAATTGAAGGAGATTATAGAGTGAATTGAAGGAGATTATAGAGTGAATTGAAGGAGATCGAGAAAAGTGTAACAAAATAAGAACATTAGTAAATTGTAGGGGAGAAGTTAATTTCCAGATGCATTAGCAGTAGCTTGACTGGACAGACCGTGTTGTGAGTGGTGAAGTTTAAGTTGAAGTTTTAACTAAAAATGGAATTTTCATGCCTAAATCTCAATGTCGAATGACAACCTATCCTTATATCCTTTAATTGGGGAAATGTGCCATTTTCCTCATGTATTCAATATCGTGCTAGCTTATTCACATAACCTTTGCATTTTCGTGTTAAGTCTGGTATAATAGTTACACCAGTGAAATAAAAATTAAGATAGGAATGTGTACCAAGGGGGACGTAATATTCCGAATGCATTCGTTTCATGGTTATAAATCCGTAAATGAGATTCCACACGTGTATCCCGTAGAAGCTTTTCTTGAACTAGGTCAAGCGGAATTTATAAATTTCAGTTCTTCATTTCCCATCCGAGAAATAGTGTCCATATTTATTTGAAGGTCAATGGGAAAAATATCTGTAAATTAGCGTGTCTCACATTCAGTTAAAAGCAACCCATGAAGTCTAACTTTAAATTAAACCTCGTTAAAGTAACTTAAAAGTTATTTAATAATAAGTGTTGTTACAAGTGATAAAAACAAATTCTAAACTCAATCCAAATCGTTGAGCACCACTCCTTATAACCACGGATGGGTGTGCACATTTCGAATTCCATATCGTAATACGTCGATCTACTGAGCACTTGTTAAGTTTTTAAGGGACGAATCAAAACGAGCAAGGCAGGGGGGAGGCAAAGGGATCAAAAAGTCCGCAGAAACTGCGAAAATTTGCATGGGACTCGGGAGGATTTTTAACGACCCAACCGTCAGGAGCGGACGGAACACAGAGTGTGGATACGTTCTTGCCGAGCGGTGGGAACTATTTACGCTCTGCCGACGCAACTCCAAATGATCGAAGGTAACCCTGAAAGCAACCGTCTCGCACGGGAGCAAAAGGAGAACGGAATTTCACCCTCTTCCTTTTCCACCCTCCCTCCCCCCCCCAACACTCCTACCTCAATCACACGCTCGTGCTAGTTCCCGGTACGGGGTCTGCAAATATTGACGCTTCTTTATTTCCCCTTTTTAGATTTAAAAAAAATCCTGCCCTTTCCCCGTGAAGACAATCCCTTCTCCTTACCATCCCTCTCGCCTTTCTGCCGATTTGAAGGAGTCGGGAGGGCTCGCGGAGTTAAAGGCGGGTTCCTCACTCTTTTTTCACCCTCCATTCGCCATCTTTCCCTCTCATTCATTGCGTCACTTCCTGCGAGGGTTCCCCACACCCCTTCATCCCTACAGCAGAGCGAGGGAAATAAAGGAGGGTTTAAACTCACCCCACCAAACTTCCCCACCCCAACACACTCCTGGCCCATCCCACCCCACTTCACCTTCTTCCCTACATCCATTTACGGAAATCTCCGCTTGTGATCTTTATTCTTCTTCACCTCATTAAACCCTCCCGTGCTCGGCTCCAACCCCTCACCACCCCCACCCCGTTCCTCCCCCCGGCCCTCCTCATCCTCAACCCCCTCATTCCTCACATTTCCCCTTCACACCCCCTTGTTTTCTTCCTCTTTCCACCATCTACGGTTCCTTTTATGTCTCTCTTTGGCCTTTTCTATATGAGCAAAAATATTCCGGGAGAAAAAAAATTAACTTTTCCTTTCATTGAAAAGCTCGCGCTTCCATCTCCCCGCAGACATTCTAATTAAACTCCCGTCTTTTCTGCTTTTTTATAAAAATATATCTGGAGTTTGCATGTTATTTCTCCTCCTTTTTATCTACTAAGATCTTTCAGCTGATTACTCTCCGTTAATCCATTGCGCAGGGATTCTTGTATTTCAGATATCCTCTCTGCCTCCCTATCTTTCACAGATAGGTTGACACTTTTTTCGCTGGCCCGGCTTCCCTTGGTTTACCATGCTGGTTATCTATCCTTGAACTTTTGAAGGGAAAACGGGAAAATAAGTAAGCCAGCTGAATTTATCTCTGGTGAAGTTTCTCGTGGTCAAAGCCAGGTGCTGCGGTATGCTGACAACGTTTAACACCGCTGTATAACACTTGATTCATTATTTTATTTGAGAAATTTGTATTTCTAATGCAAAAATGGTGCTTTAATACGAGGAACTATTTGTAGGTTAGTTAATAAACTGAACGGCCGTGTATTTGCCTTGCCGTATATATCAATCTCATTAATGAGATATGTACTATGAATATTGGTAAGCATATAATATAAGGAAAGAGAAACTTACTCTTTGAATTAAACTCAAAGGTTAATTCATAATACGAATTTTGTATTAGCACTTTTTTCATCGTGTGTAAAGTGCTGAATCCAAGGTTGTGTTTTGTAAAAATCTTTGATTGGAATTCACAGTTTTATTTTTTTAATTTTTACTCTTTTGAAATACTTCCACTTAGCGATGCCAGGTATAGTTTGCCTAATTTGGCATAAATTATTCGCGAACAATAAAGTTGCAAAATCTATTACAAAGTAAAGAGGACACAAGTAGTGTGATTACGATGGAAATAATATATTTCGAATTATTTCAAAAAGAGAAACGTTAAGGCAAACACCATAAAGTATAATGATCGCTGTTATAATGTAAATGTAGAGTGCTGTGATAAAGTGCAGGTCAAAGAGAGATATAGGAATATTTAAACTAAATTAAAATAGCTAAAATATAATATTCTATGGAGCAGGATATTTTATAAAATAACTGGCTTCACTTGACCTACTTTCCAAATGTATCTATCTTTTCAATTCAATATACCACAAATTTTGTAATCGCATCCAAAGCGCATTTTTACTTTACCCCTCTTTCCTTGCGTTTTTATTCAATAGAGGCTTTCAGAAACATATTTACTTCAATGATTTATATTCCCAATTTCATTTAGACGTTTTACTGGGGTAAATTCTCGTCGAAAACCGGGCAGAGTAAATCCTCACTCGTCTTCTCATCTATGGAAAATTTTCATCACCAATCTTCATATTCACAACTTAAAGCTTCCAAACCCTTCTTATCCTCCAAAATAAATAAATATGATGCACAAAAGGTAAAAAAGCAACTTTTCATGAAAATGCCTCAACCTTTAACCTATTTTTTACATAAAATAAATATGAATTAAAAAACTAATAACAAATACAAAGAGATAATAGTTAATAAATGATTCATTTGGACTAGTAGTATATATGTGACGGTGCATACCTAAAACATTAAAATGATGTGTTTTACCAGATAAAGAAGTTTTTTCTAGAACAATACACTGTGAAAGCTAACTAAAGTCTGTGATAAAGCACCGTAGTATGCAAGTGCTTGGAGAAAATTGGCGAAACACTTCGATTTTTCAAGTGGATGAGTTCTTATGCAATGAAACCTGCATGAAACAAAATCTTTCGGGCCAACAATATCCACGCACAGACTATGATCCTCATTTGTATTCGAAAAAATAAATTATTACTCCTTAGCTAATGCGATATTGGTAAGGTTTTGAAGGAACTCAATTTACCTATGGCGTGTACCTATCTGAATTTCTTAGAATTAGGATATTCCATAATTTTTCTAAAGCTTAGTTCTGTGCGATTGAAGAGTTTTGAAAACTTCTAGGAAGAAGTCTCAAGGTACCTAGCAATTATTTAGAGATTTAACTCACTTCAAATATTGATGCATAGTACTAGCTAGTACGAGGCATATCATAAGAAAAAGAGGTATCAGTTTCATCGTTATAATACCATAATACAGAAGTTCTCTTGGAAAATACAGACTAAAGTTTAGGACCCCAACAATTTTACCTACTCGTGAATGCTAAGAATATTTTATATAAAAATCCATCATTTAAAATGTTTTCTCAAAACTCAACAAATATAAGCCTATTTCGCGTTTCATTCTACATGCTGACGATTATGTTCAATTATTATATAATTGCAATATACGATAAAAAATATTTGATTTAAATGTGGGTACCGTTCCGTTCAAGTTTGAAAGCTTGACTAAAATGATAAGAGTAGGAACGTTATTATTGGCAGAAATTCGAGCGTATCAATACCTAGGACTTCATCATTTTTGAACTTGGAGGAATATAATATGTAGCTGTTTGCAAGGGCACAGGATCATTTGAAGCCAAATTGGTCCTCCAACACCTGCACGCTCATATTCAGCAGGCAAGAAATGCGATATTTACGTGTGAGGTTGCTCAGCATGGAGAGAGAGGCCATCATGGCAGAGGAGTGGGACGGACGGGTGTTGCTATGCTAAGAGATTGTGTGGAAGACACGCAATTTCACGTGATAACACAGATATCGGATATTTGAAAGGATTTACTATCTGAAAATCACTTTGATGATTCAGAATCACTTGCGAACGGTATACAATCACTTCCAGAACATAAGAAAGCAGTCGTGTATCACATCAATACTTAGTTTCAATTGCTATTTTAACATATCAAGAGATCGTACGTATTTTTACGTAATTTTATTTACTTTCTTTACCGGTTCAGCCTGTGGGTAGGTCGGAGTCACATGATATTAACACCAACGGTGTTAGAAATTAATATATCATGCTAGGAAACTAGGTCTTTTCCTCGCACCACTTATAAAGAAAGTACCAAGAAAAGCACTGATCGTATATTTGAATGTTCATATTCAAAACATGTAAGTGGAAAATTTTCCTAAGAAAAAAACGTTTACATGCTTGGGAGTTTGTTGCTGTGGTTATCTAATATTTTTAATCAAACTTATTTGCATTACCAGTGCGGTACTCACGATATTTGACAGGTATAGTGCTCTATATTTCGCAAACCAGGAAATAAATCTTTGGCATGGTAAAAAAACCCTTATTTTTCGAAATTTAGTGTATTATTGGATTTTGCTAGAAATATTAAATGCCCTTATTTACAACTGCGCCAACTTACGTCAGACTTTTCACTTCCAATGAGCATCATGTCTCATGGCCGGATCCGTGCTCACTTTTACATATAAAGTAAATATAACCCATAATGGCTTACTTATTACGGTGTAACTAAATCTTGTTACGCGTAAATACTTTAGCAAAATCCTTGTTTTAATTTTAGATTTGCCGTAAAATGAAGAGGAACAAATTATCAGATAGGCTATCAGAAACTAAAAATTATTTCACCCACATTATGTAATACCCTGTAGGCTTCTGCAAGGGAGAATGTAGGGAATTAATTTACTCATACATTTGAATATAATAAAAAAGGCAACTCTAAGATTATAGACCACTTTTGTCTACTAAACGTCACTAGACTTAAATAACTCTCATTAAAAATGAACCTGATTGCAGTATTGTCCCAGATGCAAAAACTACAGGTTAACTGCGTATGCGTACTGCATATGCGTGTCCAATATGTATCTTTCAGAAAAAAAACTCGCGAGATGCTTCTGAAGTTCCCATTTATCAACTCAAGATACCTGTTACTACATCACACGTCATTCAGCAACATGCAGTGCATAGGAGGACATGGCATCTCCAGCACTTGGAATAAATATAGAAAAATAAATATTTTATTAACAAATACCTAAGTCAATTTCCCAACTGCAAAAAAAATCTCCGCGTGATACCAGAAATTTTGCTTTGTCATAATATATAGCTTACGGGCATATTTATTTTTATTTTCTGCTATGTTAATTACTTTAGCACTGTGATTACTATAAAATGGCATTTATGAATTTATTTGAGAAAGTTATTTTCACTGAGCTTATTCAGTCACACATTTTTAACTAACTATATAGAACCATTCAGATAGAAAATACAATTACTTTTTAACAACAAACTCTCTATCTGCCCTGGAAAAATTCTCTTTTGATCTACTTCCTACGTAACTAGAACCACAGACTATATCTTAACCCAACTTAACTCCTTTTCTTTCAAAAAATGCAGCCGGAAACTCAGTTTAAATCAATCACGTTACTCGCCCATGATTACTGATCTCAAGTCGACTTCAACCTATCTATTCACTCAAGGCTATCTGCCAGTACCCCTAAGTACAATTCAGGGGCAACTAATATGCTGCCTGCGTCTCAATCTACATGCTCTAGTAGAGAAAAAAAGGTCATTTCCTGTGGTCTCCTAGTTCATTGTGCACGCCACAGGACCGCGTAGTAATATGCGACTTCCGCCTGATTCCTTTCACCCATTACTCCAACGCCCGGCATCCCTCACACACAAATAAACTTGAATTATCTCATACACTTTATTTCCGGGGAATGAAACCGAGTAGGTTTGATTCTCTCAAAAGGAAGCTTGAAAAACGTCCATGCAGCCGGGGTTTTACCAACGCAATACAGTGTCATTAGCTTATTGTTGGATTGTTGTAGCGAATAGTTTCTTGGCCCTGTTTTCTGTAAAGATTAGCTGTATTTTTCGTTGAGCTGAGAAGATAATCACCCAAATAAGATGCTTCAGGCTTGTAATATATATCGGGGTATGTCCGCATTGTAAAATGCTTTCATCCGTAATTAAAGACTCTAAATCAATTGTCTCACCCAATATTATTGAATTTATTGCCACATAATCGTATTATACTACTAGGTAAACTAAATTTATTAAAAAATATTAATATTTTGATACCACACAATATTTCGGAGTTCGTTGATAAGGAAGAAGATCATCACTGATGCAGAATACCGATATTGGTATACCACAGCTAACCGGCACTGTTCCCGTAATACATTTCCTGATCACTGATAAAATTAAACTTTCCTGAAGCAGAAATGGAAATGAAAACCGTTTCCTCAAACAGCGTGTCTTTATTATAAATATGGCACCACAAGCTGAATGGCGCTACAACTACCAAAACTCGAGATAATAGGTAAGGAAATTTTCAACACCACCTTCCTACCCTAGAATATATTTCCAAAAATTTACAAATTTACATTTATAAGCCTTCGGATGAGAAAGCGCCAATTACTCAGCCAGTTACGGGGTGGAGAATTTTATTAGAGGCTTCACAGACAGTTCGCAAGATTTCGAAAGTTAGCTTTATACTCATCATCATGGGTCAACAATCCTAGGATTGATTTGACGCATCCATCCACTCGATTATTCTCTCGGCCAAACTCTTTATATTCACGTAATCCCTCTTTTTTATATCCTTCACAACCTTTTATTTATATCTCATACGAGGCCTGCCTTTTACAAGTCCTCATGTTAACTCAACCCTCGACGAATGTCTCCATTAGGCCATCGTGTCTCAAGATATGGCCGATTAACTTTTCCCTTTTTAGAATTAGACTTCTTTTTGAATTTTCAGCACACTTCTCTCTTCTCCCACTATTCTTAAAACTTTTTCCTTTGGATCTCGGTTGATCCATTTTATCTTCATCATTCTTCAGTGGCACCACACTTCAAATGTCCCCACCCTTTTCTTCTCCATTGCTTTCATTGTCCATGCCTCACTGCCATAAAGAAACATGCTTCAGGAGTACGTTCTGATGAATTGTTTCCTTGCTTCTACGCTTGTATTCCCAGCAGTATGTAGACTTTCTTTTGGTCGAAATTATTAGAATCTTCTTTTGGTAGAAAGCCCTTTTTGCCTGAACTATTTTACTGAGTATTATTCTCTTGCTTCGTCAATCGATGGCTATTCGGTTTCCCAGGTAACGGAACTCTTTCACCTCTTCCTGCTTTTGTTTTCCTACTCAAACGTTAATTTTTGGCATATTCTGTCTCGAAGTAAAATTAATTTTGAGACTGATGAGCAATATGGAAAAGCTAATGAGAGCACTAGAAATCTTGAAGTGGAGCAGAGAAATTGATTGCAAAAAAAGATGGTATAAATGGCATAGTGACAGTAATATCAGGGGATGGAGGAATAAAATGGGCAGGGAAAGAAAAATATTAGGATTATATGAGAGTTAGAAAGCAGGAAAGGGGAAGAATTACGATCGCTATTAAACGCATCACATGCTGGTGATGCGTTTGGAATGACAATGGGCCACAAGGAGACCTGAATTTTGAGATTCTTGCTAAAAACTATGAAGAAAATTAAAGTAGAGCTTAAAAAGACTTACATTTAGGACATATATGAGTGTAATAATAATGACAGTAAGAGAAGCTCATTTGCTACAAAGGCAGCTGTAAGCAGAAAAACACTTCTGATGGGAATACTGGTGAAATGTTCTGCATGACGAAAAAATTGGATAGGATCTTGAAATGGAGCTTGGCGTTACCTGGACCTGGACTACTGGATAAGAGACATTTAAGAAGAGATTGTAAGCTTACTGACTTGCTAATTTTCTAGGTAGGAAACTGCAAACATTTAGCCAAAATTACTGTATACTTTTTGATGTTGTAGCTTTTGAATGATTCCCTTAGTAATATTCACATCAGTCATGATTCCCATAGTTATATTCCGCCGAGAAATCAACGCTTAAATGTTAAAAATAGGCACTGGGTCATCTAGTAAGCCACACAATAGGACTCTGTTGAATGGTGAATGCATTATTAATTTTGAGATACCTACTGGTGCAGAAAAATGGAAGAGGTGTAACAAAATGAAAAACAAGAAAGATGTGCTCAAATAGTGAAAGGAAACAGATATTTTTTGATTGAACTTAATAGGAGGCGGAGTGTTTCAGTGGGGAAAGTAATAGAGACATTGGCGGACTAAGTACTAATATCGAAGGTAAAACTATAAATGAAGAAGAAACAAGGGGTAAGAACAAATATATTTTAGATAATTTGAGAAGGAATACAAAAAAAGATACGAACAGCAAAATAGGGTAATATTAGACAGAGTGACTTATAAAATGATAAATAATTGACTGATTAGACATTCTTTTAACGGTATAAAATTTAAAATTGTGCAAGGGAGCAAATATCCTGCCACTGTACTCATAAGACATTGTCACGGTAATTCAACTTATCCCTTTTCAAGTAAATGTGAAGCGGTTATAATTGAAGATGATGTTAGGCATATACTAGGAATGCCTGCACTTTACAATATATGCGACGATAAAATAAATTAGAGATGCAACATAATAGGCAACATAGCAAAGGTAGAAGAAACATCGTTCGAGTAGCCGCTTAATGACATTTTTGCATGCACGTAAATTGATGAGAGGTTAAGTAAAATGCATGACTACCTAGTTGCAGTTTATCACCACATAAAAAGCATCAATTGTTATTGCCACACGTACACATAAGCACATAAATATATAAGGCCACGAATACAAAACAGAAATGAATGCTCTCCTCCCCATTCCCCTCCCGACCCGTTTATTTCCCAGCTGCTCTTGTTAAGCTGTCCCTCAACGGTGGCATCCCTTGCGTGCTCCGACCATTGAAGGGAAAAAGAAGAGTGGAAGATGTGGGGGAGGAAAAGCCGTGGAGGAGAAGGAGACGGTGGAGCCTTGGGAAACGTCGACAACGAGGGGTGGGGGAGTAGAAGACGCGGGATATATCCTCTGAAGGGGGGAAGGCGGAGTGAGAAGGGGTACGGAGCCGTGGGAGTTGAACAGGAAGTGGGGAGTGGAGTTAGGAGGGGACAGGGACGGTAGAGGGGTTTGAGAAAGGACTCTGTAGGGTAGGGAAGGCGCTAGAGTTTGAGCAAGGGGGTGGAGATAAAGGAAAAAGAGATAATAAGCCTAGGGGAGGGAGGGATGTTGAACAAGGGGTAGGGGTAAGGTCATGACGAAAGGCGCCCTGAGGACGGAAGCAAGGGAGGGAAGAGAACGAGAAGAAAAGGAGGCGGTAAAGAAGAGGAGACTTAGCACAAGGAGGGAGCAAAGGAGAGGGGCCGATTATAAAGGCAAGAAAATTAACAATGCCGCATAAAAGAAACATATAAAAAAATTGTTGCGAATGGGGTCGGGGACACGGGCAAAAGAAGATGGACTGTTTTTCTCTCTCATGATGTTCATATTTTCCTTCCCCCTCTCCTCTCGCCATCTCTGGGAAAAGGGTAATGAAGGATGTAGATGGTTGCGATAATGCAGGAAAGCGTCGCTCCGAAAAGAGAGGCAGAGGTGGAAGGCGGAGAGGGTGGGGATACAAGTGGGTAAAGGATTGAAAGGTGAGAGGAGAGGAGTTATGTTTTTGCAGCGCTTTTTGAAAGAGGTGGATTCGTTATATCTTCTCTTTTTTATTTTTGGTCCAGGAGATGAAAGCGTAATGAGATGTGTAAAAATGTGCGCGTGCAAGATTAGAGAGCCGGTCGGGGAGGAGGGCTCGTAAAACGTGGGATACGCGATAGCGCTTGGAAAGGTTGGCTAAGACAATCTGAGCGTAAAAATTGTTGCATTAGGGAAAAGGAAGGGGGGGGGGTGATAATTAAGATTAGTTGGACGGAACGCGTCACCACCCTACCTTATGATAAAGATAAATTCAGCCGCGACCAATGAAAGAAAAATTTGATGGAATGACGTAAAAATGGCACAGAGATATATTTTAAGAATAAATAATATGTAAAAAGAAATCGTATTTTGAATTTCAGCACTGATATTTTCGATGGAGATTAGAGAGTGTCATACGCAGCAAGCATAGGTTTCTAACGGTCAAATTAAAGACCATGTGATTAAGTACCCATTAGAGTAATTTAGCCAATACGAGGCATAAAAACTCACTTACATTATTTACCCTAATGCTTAAGATACCTGAAAGAATTGCTGAATATAATCCAAATAAAAATAATGCAAATATGAAAATTTAAAAATACGCCAGATACAACGAATAGTAGGTATTAAGATTAAGTTACTGAAGATTTCGTTGCGTAACTATTGGGCAGGGTATACATTTTGTGTAAGCAGCATGATTACTTTCATATTTTTAATTATTGGTTCGTAGAAATACGTAATTCACCGTTGCATTATATATATTGTTATATTTTATCATTCACTTTAAATCCTGTGTTATGGAAATATGCTTGTTATGATTTTAATTTAGAAGAAATCTCGGAATCACTAGGAACTATCACTATCATACATCATCGTCAATCTTCTACTAAAGCAGACATTTCACTATGGTGGCCTGTGGAAGAAAAGCAGGGGTAATCGGATTTATTTATATTTACAAAACAATATCCAGCAATCATAACTTCTCTCTGAATTCAAGGTAGGTTCACATTATTCTTGGGGACAGTTATTTCACTATTTTTTCCAGAGTGATTACCTCCGTATTTCACTCAACGTCTGAAGTAAACCCGGAAAAATTATTACCACAAACCAAAGAGGAGGAACCAATTTGAAAATTGGATAATAAAAAAGCCTGTCACTTTCTCCATACCGAGTCGTGTTAAACTCTTTTCATTTCCCTACAGGAAAAAATTAAGCCAGTCTATCAGTTGTCATGGCTTTGCATGCTACGAAACACACCAGAGCGCCCAACTCCCACGCTAAGCGCGTACCTACTTCAGTGTACATCAACACAATACCCCCCTGTCCCTTCCCTCCCACCAACCCATGTCTAACCAGCACCCTTTACGGATTGCACGTCTTGGCGCCAATTGGTAAATGAACTTGGCCAATCAATCAAGTGAAAGGCTAGGCCCCGATTCAAGTTCCCACAGCCACCAAATAACCCACCTTTAACCCTTCACCAGTTCAACCTACCTCACTCCAAACCTCCTCCGTAGTGGTTGGAGCTGTCGATTTGTTTCCACGGTAACACGCGTTGAGGGTTTGATGCCGATGCAGTCAGGTTATGAATGATGCCTGAATGCTATTGAACCGATCTGTTCGCCGCAGGTGGCACCAGAGTTGACGGAAATTCGTCATTATTCCACTCAAAGAGCTCGCAACAATTATATATCTTTCAAGCTAATGAGGAGTCGACAAATGAAGACGTTCTCGGGTGCCAACAAAATTGTTTTACTAATCAACATAAAAAGAATACCCTGTTTTCCATCTAGAAGAAGTAATTCAATGTTTTTACTCATGCCCAAAAATGCGTAAATTAAATGAAATCCATCGATATGATACGGGTGCTTTAAAACTGATTATAGTTAGAAAATTACGAAGTGAAAGAAATTCATTCTTCAAATTATATGGAGTATACAGTTTGTATTTTAGTAATATTTATACCTATTAATATTTATTTACTTATATTTATTTACGAATTTTTATTTAATAATAAATGCTTAGAATCAATTTGTAGACTTGACCTTGGCCAAGACCTAGGCAGCTCAAGAGGTAGAGCACCTGGGAGGAATCAGGAGTATCCGAGTTTGTTCACCGGTCATGGCGAATGATGTTTCCTCTATGCTTTGAGTCAGCTTTGATGTATGTACCACATACTAGGGTACATATAAATACTCAATGCCTATATAATTTCTAAAAGATATTCACTAATATTATGATCAAATGTAGTTATTACTGTACAAGAATGGAAGCAAACCTTAACTTTTCCACTGATGAATTAGGATCGAAAAAACAACGAGTTTTTTTTAAATGACTCGTTAGCTAACGATAAACCCGAGATAGGAAATAAATTGAGCAATTTTTCTCAAAGCCACTTCCAAAACGACACATTCAATTGTGACAACAGTTTCTCTTTTGTAAATTGACGATGAAAATAAGTTTCAAATGCATTATGCATTCACTTGATTTTTGAGACCATAAAAATATCTGTCAATGTCCACCTACTGACCAAATGGATTTAAAAATTTATCTATTCCCCTCTCGTGTAAGCACACAAAGGATTTGGCAGTCGGGCGAAAATATCTCTGAAGACATACGGCTATGACAAAGTTTTGCTCAAAATCCAGAAAATGTCCCATTTCATGTCCAGATTTCTATGGAGGACTAACATCTATGCCGTTCCTTCCTCAAAGGATGAAAGAAATCAAAATATATTAGTCTCAGCCACGCAACGTCAAAGCTGGCTGAATGAAACGACTCCGATGATGGAATTGATTTATCCGACAGAGGTGTATTAACACCTTCAAATGTTTACTTCCGAACGACTCAGTTTTGTGAATAGGAGCAATAGCTGAAAAATCAATCACTTTTACGGTCGTACTTCATTCGTGAGAACGTGCTTTCAAATCCGATGGGATCAGAAAGCCCAGTAAATTATGAACACTATTTCCTCCGCTGCATTGAATACAAGCCATAAATTCGGCTGAGCAAGATATGGAGACTTTTCAGGAACATGACTCAAAGTGGTAACGTGTTTAAATAGTATATCCCATGGAACTAAATCGCACTGATACCCCGCTGACTAAACAGAACGCTGACGAAAGGGAATAATATCTCACGCAAGTCTCATGCCTCAGGGTTTTAATCCTATTTGCTTTAAACTGTTTAATTTGATTAAATATCTCTTCAATGCCCAAAATAGGGATCATAAAATACACAGTCACCTCAACTTAACAATCGCGCTAACACCTCGAATCAAATATTGTTGCATTTTATGGAATAATTTTTAGTGTAACACGATGAAATTTAATATATAGTTCGTATGAATACTAGTGCTGAACATAAAATAATAGGTCGTTTATCAATGTGTTATTTTATTCATAATGATTTAACATGCTTTAATGCACCTATTAATCTTCTATTTCATTTTACTACTCCTAGAATTACGCATTTTGCAGTTTATGCGGTATAAAAATTAGAAAATAACGATATAAAAAAACCACTCACCAATTTTTTCCTCATTATCTAGTATAGCATTAAACTTTGCGAAAATTTACTTCAAAGTTCAGTTTTAAATATTATTTTTAAAAGTAACTCTCACCAGACACGGCATACAGGTCACCAACGCGCTGACATGAAAACCCAGGGTGCAAACCCCACTCAATGCATGGGTATTTAAAAGATTAAGTTCTTTCGTTTGACGGTGCCATGCTACACGGAAGAACTTAAAAACAAAAATAAACCACGGAAATTATTCACTGGTACATTAGTGATTTCGGTTTAATCTATGTATACCAATAGATAAAATAGTTAAAGGATGATAATTTTACTAGAAATTCGATAGAAGATTAAACAAATTAATACATGTTTTTAGAGGCCTAACTGCTACTTTGTGCTCACTACTTATCTCTGGACTCCAGCATATTTCACCTGTTGGCCATTTCGTAGGCCACAATACCTGTCTGCGAGAAATAATGATGAATGATTTCACCAACAATTCAAAGGGTTTGGCGATGCTCTCTACAAGATTTTGCTCATAGTAGCTCATTTACTCCCTAAGCCTAGCTCTATTTACGTTCTTTATGTTTGCTTAAGAATAATTTTTAAGTATCATAAGTCAAGTATTAATCATCATCCTATTTTTTTCGTTTTTCAATGAGTTTCGTCATTTCGTGTTCGTGAATACAATACTCCTCATAAACCCAACGCCCTATTATGCTCCAAAGATTAATTTCTCAAGCTTGTCTGTGGATATGGGATAGAAGACTTCTAAATGAGTAAGCGTATTACTGAGTTGGTTCGTTGTACAATGAAGGTGACTGGTAGCTTAGGTCATTTGCACCGTTTAGGGTAGGTGAGCATTTGAGTAAATTCTTTTGGAGAGATTTCAGTTCAACAATTTCAACTAATCTGTTCTCTGTAGGTATGTAGGTAGGCACTGATAAAAATCAAACTATAAAATACTATGATTTTTAAAAGTGGGGTTAGCGTTTGTTTCGAATAATTCCAGACTTTTCTCATACCAGGTGGGCTATAGTGCAGGAAGTGGCATACCTATATGAGCAAAAAAGAAAATATCTTAAGTGATTCTGTTGATTAAGTTAGTTAAAATGCAACGAGCTATGTGGCAAAAATGTGCACTTAATAAACTTTAATTCCTACTATCCTTAACAGAGTCGCATAACTCAATTCAGATCTCAATTTGAGGCTTCAGAACTTGAGATTTAGCTTTCAAAATTTTTAACGAAAATTTTTAATATTTTAGGTTATAAATCTCGGCGCAGAAAACAGAATAATTTCTCAGTGCACGTGGAGTGGTAATTTCACCAGCTTTTTCATATCGACATGTATTCAAATCAAAAGCAAGTAGCGGCTTATGTCAATTCGGTTGGAATCAAATCTATTTTATTAGGTCAAAAAAGATAATACGGGAGCACGAAACTAAAAAATAATTGCCTCATTGCAGGAGAAGCAATGTACAATATTTTCCCTTTGAGAATATAGGAATTTGAAAAAAATAAAACAAAGAAACGCCCCTTTCTCTCGGCTACGAAAATCACGTCACAGTATCTCGGGCTCAAAAAACCTTTTCTGAGTAGTAGGAAGGAGGGAGGTAGAAGGAGGAAAGAAAATAAAAACTGTCGTTATAAGGTGATGGAAAGGCAGCAGTTATATCTCCCACCAATTTTATTAACCTCCAACCCATACTACATTCGTGACGGCGTAAGATTTCGGGAAGGAATCGTGGGAGGGAGTAAGGGGAGGTATTTGGGGAAGGAGGAGCGGAAATATATAGAGGCGAAGGGGAGATGGCGGCTGAGAGCTCACCAGCTGGAATCGACTTGCCAAAGGTGAAGAGAACTTTAAGAATAGAAGAAACAGAAATATATTCACCTAAACTCTGCTTCCACACACTACGGTAACACAACATTATCATTGGCTGGCGAGTTTGCTTTGTGGAATTCCATAATCATGCGTGAGTAAAATCGAATACACTTAGTTAATCCACACAATTACACAGATAATACGAGAGTAAAATCGAGTACGCTTAGTTCATCCACACAATTTATTTGGTAGAGCCCTACCGGTTTCAACACTGTCGTGTCATTTTCAAGGGTCAAATGCAATTGTGTGGATGAACTAAGTGTACTCGAGTTTACTCTGGTAATACACAACGCTACTTCGCCTTTCATGCTATAGAACATATAAATTCATTATTGTATTTATGGAAAGGACTATGTAATTAAAAATATTTTGTTGATTTGCATCAACCATCAATTAAGTGGCATTTATAGCTAACATTTAATGCTTCTTAAGTGTTGAGTTTTAATAGACGTCTCGTAACTCTGTACCTAATATTTTCCGCGGGTAAAAGTATTGGGAACACTAACTTCATGTAATTAGGTTTAAACGTCTTTGCAGTTTGTCACATACCTGCATGATAGTAAGTGTTCTTTCCAAGTAATAGAACATGCCTAGTGATAGTTCACCCCTTGCACACACCCTTGTATGAGCATGCAGAATATTATGTAGATGCAGGTACGTACCACCCGAACCAAGTCCGTTTACATAAGATATCATTGTGTTTTTGGCATAAGAGAAAACAGGAAAACTCCGTATCTTTCGCCATTTATTTCATGGATCGAACTACCTGCATCAGGTATTAGGCTGCCCTCAGGTATTATTGAGTTTAAAAGGCAACAAGATAATATATTTTAGGATTTACCATATTTATCACTGATTCGTCAACATCTGTTTTTATTTATTACTACTTACCTGTTATAAACGAAGGTGCTTCCTAATCTTAGTCGTTCAAAATCAAAAATACAGAAATTATGTCATTGCAATTATGAAACCGAATAAGCCATCTTGCTTGATTATGTCAATGGTTTATCTGTATGCATATCAAAACTGTTACTCAATCCCAGTTAATATTATTAATACTTTTTTATCATTAAACGGCGATTAAATCAGGAAACGTCTAAGCATAAAATATTCGAGTGAACGCGTGGAAACAATGAAGTCATAGACAAACTGAAACGGAACCAACGTAAACGTGGAGTCTCTTAGCCATCTTGCGCACCCACAGTTTTTCTGATATAATATAAATGAAGTTAAAAATTCTTGCTGAAATAAGGTATTGCCACTATTTTAAACGGTGCCTGAAGCATTGGTCGTCCAAAAATTATATTTTAAGATAGAACGTGAGCAGTTCGCTATTTTGTAACTGTGTGAAGTACAGTACTCAGGATGTTTTCCAAATGAAAAGTAAGTTTTAGGTATACCTGTCAATTTCGTTACCACGCAGCATCCAAATTATCTGATTAACATATTTAATCTAAGACAAATACAACACCCAAGTTTGAATAAGATTTAAATCCACGCTTTGAGGTTAGGCCAGCATATTACCGATTCGAAATCTATGTACGTACTACCTACATTTGCTTGCTTCTTTCATAGCTTTAGGCCAAAAAGAGTCACCCTGTTGACTCCAGGTAAATTACTACATTTTTTCCTCCAACGAGCAATACGGGGTAAAGGCACAGAGGCGTAACCAAAAACGGTGTTTATTCTTGAGGTGCAGTAAAAAAACGTCACCAACCCCCTACTACCAAGCCCGCCTGGAACAAAATTCCTAAACCAAACCGTTCACGTATGAAAACAGCATTTTTCTCTCCCCTACGCCGTCCATCCGAAGCCATCACCCTCCCAAGACGCCATCCAACCCTCCCCATTTGTCTCCGAACCCCAGCTCCTTAAACACCTTTCGAGAGCTCCAAAGTCGCCAGACCAACTGGCTCAAAGGGCTTTCCTCCACCCACCTCGAAGCAACAGAAGCCATACGAGAGAAAATCGAGTGGAGGAAGAGGTGAAATGGGACTGAAGGTGGGGTGGAAGAGAACCGTCGGGATCCCTGGCATTACTATCGGATGACGCCGCTTTTGCGCCCCGACCACCGTTTCGAATGACCTACCGGTCTGACTTTCACTCCCTCTAGCGCGTCCCGACGAAACTCCCACTTCCACACCGCGCACAAGATAATGGACACTCACCCCACAACCTCACCTTCTCCCAGTCACAGGATTAAAACAGCTCCTCACACCCCCCCTTCGACCAGAGGTCCTGAAGCCCTACAGCGTAAGGCTTCGCGGACCAAGAGGTCCCTTTGAGACCACCTACGCCAGGTGGGGAAGGCAAGTTTTATCTGGTCTCCTTCAACAAAGCCGCATTCACGTAGTCGTTTGAAAGCCTCCCACGGCAAATAAGGAGATGAGGAAAAGAAGCGACCTGTTTTTGCGCAGAAAAAACTCACCGCCGTAATGTTTCAAAAGAACGACAGTGCGCAAGAAAACAAAGAGGAGTGAAGCATCGCATTGTCTTGGGAAATTGTTCAAGTACCAAGAAATAACAGGAATTCAAGAACTGAGCACTAAAAAAACAAGCGACAAGAAACATTTTGAGGTATCGATTCATCTCTGGTCATCATAATCAAATTCTGATTCACATCTTGCCACTCTTAAAATAGATGGACCTATCGTGAAAACGGGTTTAGCTATTAACACCGTTGATTTGATCTTAGTTCGTTTGGAAAAATATTGATGTATTTTGGGAGTAAAGGATTTCGTAGCAGTGCTACATCACCATGGTCGTGTAAAATAAATATCTAAGTGGAAGCTGCAGTGCTCAATCCTTTACTCCCACCATGATTGACTTCCACAAAGTATTGCCTGAAACTGTGTATTATATTGATGTATTTTATTATCGTTAATAATGTATGTCTCCATGATGTTGACAAGTCTTAATACATGACTCATTTCTAAAATTATATTATAGTAATCTAGTAACCAATCACATGAAATCTTAATTCGCATCAAGTCCCCTCATAAATGATAAACAACCATAAAGTCATAAATTATTCCAATTACTGGAATCTCAGCGAGAAAATTCCTTCCATTCTTAGCCTTGTATATTTCCTTCCGGTCTGAAGCGCCTATTAGTGCGGAAACAAGACTTGAAAACACTCATGATATTTTAACTATTAAATTTTCACTATATTTCCATATTTATCTTTGTAAATCTCATAAACGTCTAATAATATCTATAAAATCATATTAATATCATACATATATAACAAAATTCGTGATTTCATAATTATTTCCAATGAAATATTATCTTATTACGAAAATACACTCCCAATGCTGGTTTACATGAGCATTGTGTTGTTAATAGAAGTTTGGTGATACATTTAATAGCATCATACGTTTCGAGTCACTACAAGGTTATGCAATGAAAGTGAGCCATCTTCAGGTATACATTTCAGAGTGCATAAAATTTAGACTCACGTATCATACAAGCACACAAAAATACTTGTTCGTGCATGCACTACATTCATGCAACTGGGAGGTGTAATATATCACAGATTCACACAGATCAGACTTTGATAATGACAAAATCCAACTTCTCTTTGCTGCACACTCTCTAGTTTTCTGACCAAAGATTTTTTTATTTCGATCCCGTATACTTGCTGCGTATTCAAGGCGTAGCCTAACCAGTAGCACCACCCCTTTGTCTTCTCGCCACATTTCACTAGTACCCTTTCCATAAAAACTAGCTTAATGTTAGCAGGACCCCATGTACCGCGGATGTGTTCTGTTCAAGATAAATCTTTACTTCTAACTCCTGAATACCGTAGGGATTCTACACAACCAATTCTGCGTTTACTTCTGTAATAGGACTGCTGAAGTGAATTTTTTTTCCAAAACTTCATAGCTTCTCACTTTTTAAGTTAACTTCTTTCATGTTTCCTACCAAACTAGAATTGTATCAGGGTTACTACAGAGTACCTACTTTCCTTCTTGAGTTAAATAACTAATGAGCAAAATTAATTGTATAATAACTTCATATACTCATACCTCATATGTGTTTAATGTCTGTACTCGTACTAATGAAGGATTCTTATGGGGAGGTAGGATACAAGGATGGGAACGGAAGGGAACGAAGGGAGAGTGGAGAGAAACCCGGCGTTGGCAGTAACCTGCTTTTATCGAAATGGGGCCAAGGTGATCATCTGACGGACGGAGTGCTGGACTTGAATGTTATTTGCGAAACAATGATATAGGGGAGGGTACTCAATTAAAAAAATGGCTTCCACTCATAGGATTCGAACCCGGCTCCCCATGTGTAAGGCAAGTATTTTAATCTCTACACCAACACGTACTCTCAACAACAAAATGCATTAACCCTATTTGACTAGCGTAAAAACGGAATTGGTTTTGCAGTTTCTTTAAAACACACGTCTATCAGGGTTTTTTTTGCAATTTTTAATTATGATCCATGGAAATTAAAGTCGAGACGGACGAGGTTAACATGAAAAAACTTTTGCCAGATCGCTATCATGATGGAAAGACATGATATGTAAAAATTATTGTAAACCTTTCAGAATGGAGTGATAACATTTAAATATTCTGTAAGGGTTGACACGACAGTGATGGTTACTTTGCATCTCTTACGTATTTTTCCATTACTCACCATGCAAAAAAAAGTATTGCAAAGTATTTTATCGACTTTGAGTGAGAGTGCATATGTAAACTCCATCATTTATTATTTCACCACATTTATATTAGTTTCGGTAAGCTTCACCATTTTGGCAAATATTTGCATTATTGACCGTTTCGCAGCTGTTTCCAAACGTATTGTTTAATTAGAAATTGTTGTATTCCCCGAATCCGTCAGTAGGGGCTTCAATAACACAAAGCAGTCGGAATCGTCTCATCGGGGTGAAAAATGCTCTTTGGTAAGAGGTACGTGTGCTGTATTCTAAAGCGCAAGATTGTGACTGTCCACTTGTACTTTTTGCTTCTGTCGTTTTTGCTGTACTTCAGTCAACGAAATGGCTGCACTGATATGTTGACCTTAGCGACTAAATGTGTTGATATTTAAATACAACCAAGTACCACTGAAAATGATATTAATCGCGTGTCCCTTGTTTAAGCTGCTATTTCACCCCATTACCTACGCTATGTGAGACCATCTGAGTACCTACCTAACAACTCCAACCATTAACTTAATCCCCCCAGTTCCTTACGAACAGGCTTGATGTGATGTATTCCGTAATTTCTTTCGTCTAAGTGGCCACAAAAATACCTTCACTTTCGGGATAATTTTCGTGGCCGCCGCAGAACTAAACGTTTGTCACTATCTTCGATTTCCTTTCACGAGGGGAACGCATTGGCGAGGGAAGGCATTTACAGGAGTCGTAATTTGAATGTCCAGCGTATCCCAAAGAAATACAACCCATTTTCGCAGCCAATACCCTCACCGAAAAGTTTGGGAGAGACCCAAGGCTTTGCGTGTTCTTCGCAATGACTCCCGAATATCGTGCGCTGCCGAAGCTCAGTTGGGCAGTAAGGAACAGTGGGTGGGGGGGGATAAGGAGGTAGGGGAAGGGGGCGGCGGAATGGCTTCGGGGGAGGGGAAGGTGGAAGGAGGAGCAGTGGGAAACAAGGCAAAGGGAATTGGCCGACGGCAGTGGGACTGCGGAATGAAGGGAGAATAATCAAGAATTTGGAAGCGGCTGACGAGATCTTAAATGAAGAAGCTCTCAGAAAATATGCACTGAGAGACTAAAAAAGCAACGCAAATTCATAAAATTCACAAACGCGCTATGCAAACCAAATTTAAAATATGTGTGTGCTAAATAACTGAAAAAGACTGTGACTCCATCACTAAGGGCTAAGTTTTTCAGGTGCTTTAACTGCTAAGGTTATATCACCAACGGGGATCGGGTTGGTGTGGTGGCTAGAGTAATTAGAGTAGAGCAGGATTCGATTCTCGGCAGTGGCGGATTATTCCGTGGAAAACCTGTCCCCACTTGAGTGCATAGTGGAGGGTATTTCAAGTTCAGCACTCCGTACGTCGGATGGGACGTTAAGTCGTGGTCCCCTTGGCGCCTGTCGTTAAGAGTAGGCTAGTGCCGACGCCGGGATTCTCTCCACCCTTCCTACATTTCCTGAAACCTCCAATCATTACCCAATTACCCACCTATCCTAAATAGCGCAAATAACCTCAGCTGTCGGTCGCCTCCCCTGAAAAACCAACCATATAGGTTGGTTTTTCAGGTTTTTTTACCGTGCCTCCCATAGTTAAAGTTAACCATAATGTTAAAACGATCAAGAGATCCGTGACCACAGTGGGATTCGAAAATTTGAACCACGGGATACAATCTTGTTAACAATCTGGCTCTAAAGATCGCCAGCGGTGTGAAATTGCAGTAATCTGCCGTTACTTAGCGGAACTCCTTTGCTAGTAGATGAAAAAAGCTTTGCGATTTCACTGTTTACAAAAGAATTTATTTATGACTAATTTAGCTAGACTGTAGCTTCCTCCCGTATCCTCATCCTATATTAATATCTGAGGAAACTACAATGTAGCGAAACGTGTAGTGGTAGATAAATTATTTTTTTATGCAGTGGAATTGCAAAATATTTTTCACGTAATCTATATTATACAAACGTATGGCAAGTCACCTAGGTAGCAAAGGTCTATATTTTTAACGGTTGCCTTATTTCAAATTGACAGCTATTTGACAAGAAGCCGTAGGGCAATATGTCTCATGCCAGAATATTGTCAAGTATTTCAATATTGAACTGCTGGCCAAATTAAAGTAATTAAATGTCATAATAATAATACGAAATGGTATGTGATAGTAGCATATCCTCTAGCTCATACTTCAAATAAAATAGCCGGACAGAGATGCTTCTTATCAGCAATCGAGATCGGTTTAAGAACTCGGGTGAATTAGACTTTATAATACGCACTTTTATTCGAAGGATACTTAGCACCTGGGTGATTCCAGCTACATTTCGATAATTGCCGCCGAAGATAAATTCTTCTGAAAATAATCATTCGCAATGTACCACCCAAAATTTGTCAAACTCATACTTCCTGGTCATTTCTCATTGCCTTATCATGCATCTGCCTCTTCCGGCGGTTAGAAAGCTTTTTATATCTCCAGAGTCACTATGAGGGTAGTTCTGTTCCCTTAAAATGCCGCATGCACTTCAAACCAGAGCCGTTGCCAGCTAGTCACGAGTTATCGATTTCCCTTCAGTTAAGCCAGAATGGAGGGGAAATTGTTTTAAGGCTATGAGAACTGGAAAAGCTATGATTAAGACGATTGAAATTTCAATATCATAGATACAATTTTGCAGTACTCCCCACGTATCAGTGATGTTGTAAACTGTTATACTATTGCCATGTAATAAGTCTTATTCAGCTTCATTATGAATCTTTTTTGTTAATTTTAATACTAATTAAAATTTCTATTGTCATATAAATAATACATACGGATATTTACACGAATTTAGGGTATATTCCAATTTAAAGTGGCCCAGTTTGGTATTCCGGTAGATCCCTCATACGATAGATAGTACCTACATATATGTAAACATAAGTGCATTTTGCTGACAATACACCCTACCATACATCATCAAGGTAAGGTGTAGGGTTAGTAGTAGATAAAGCTATTAAAAAATTGGAATGATTCTAATGATCAATTTTTAATCACGATCGTTATTCAAAATTGTGTTCAACCGGTGTTTCTTTATACATGTTTTTATTATTTTAAATCAGAAAGTGGAAAAAATCGCTCCATTATTTCATTTTGGTTCTTTTAGTTGATTTTATGGCGCACAAAAATTGCGAGAGGCTATTTTACTGCACAAATGAGTGAAAATAATGCCAGCAATTTTATAGACCTCAGTACGACAACGTTAAAATAATTATCGCCCATCATAATCAGTAGGGCCGAGAAAAAAAATCACGAACGGAACGAACAGCATACCAGAGTTTACTACTATTCTCTCGCAGACACGGGATCGAAGTCTATTCCGTCCAAACTGTTTTAAACTCCATAGCTCGAAGTGCACGATAATTGCCGCAACGACGGGCGAGAAGAAAAATCAAGCCTCACGATTCCCACGAACAATCACTGTTATTGCCCATTGCGAGCAATGTACAATCAGGAGGAGGAAGCAAATACGAGATATAAGGAAAAAAAAAGAAAACGACCAGGAGGGAGAAATAGCAGTGAGAACCTGGGGACGATAAAATACTCCACTCCTTACGATAGTTCCAGGAGTGTTTCTTTAGCGTGAGCAATCGAGAGGGAACATTACGTGGATCGTGACGACGAGGGATGGAAATGGAGGCGTGAAGAAGGGTGGGAAGATTTAACGTCGAAACGGGTAGTGGCTCGACGCTCGCCTGGTAAATCGGAGCAGGCGGGGAAAGAATTCTTTCCAGCAAAGGGAAGGAAGCACGCATGAGGAAGGGAGAAGAATAGCTCCCGCACGATATTCTACTTATTGGGCAATAAAATGGGCGCTGCTTGGGAGGAAGAGGGAAGTTCAGCCTGCAAGAAAATTAGAAATCAATCTTCGTTTTATTTCCTTCCGCGCGTACACCACGTGTTTCGATGGACGCTGACAATGGGGCACGCATCAGAGTGAACTCTTAACCAGGAGCGTATTTCAGGCGGACAAAGGACGGGGGAACACGAAGGTGTGGAATGAAGGCAGACTTGAACTTCAGCCTAAGGATTAACAAATCAATGCTGCAATAAAATCCATATACTTCTCGCGGTGACCTCAAAAACTTGCTAGAACGTTTGTTCACACATCGTCACTGATGTATACACATGCATCTATATTAACTCTTTAGATTTTTATAGAAAAAAGATCTATTCCCGTTGATACCATTAAAATTTTAAATTAATTTGGTCTAATGAAATTAAACCGACCGAGTAAGTAACGAGGAAGTCCTAAGAAGAGTGGGAGAAAAGAGAAGTCTGCTGACAACTCTAAAAGAAGAAAGGACGACTTAATCGGCCAAATCATGAGACACGATGGCCTGATGAAGACTATTGTCGAGGGAAAAGTGAACGGGAAGATTGGAATAGGCAGGCCTCGTATGAGATACATGGAACAGTCGTGAAGGATGCAAAGAGAAGAATTATGTCACAATGAAAAGGTTGGCTGATAGAAGAATCGACTGGAAAGCTGCGTAATACCAATCCTAGGATTGTTGACCAAAGATGATGATGATGAAGAATGAAATTATAGATTAAAAATAGAACCTCCAACAGAGCTTATAGCGAAATTATTGCTAGATATGTTTATAGATGCCTGTCTTGTATTGGTCTACTCCCAACCACACACTTGCACAGGTGTGTAGGGTATTATGAAGATGTATATGAAATTATCCAAAGGAATAATAACAAAATGCAATTTTTTGAGCAATGGAATCTTTATTCTCACCAAATTAAAAAGGAATAATTCTTAAGTTACGTTTTTCAACTACATGTCGTCATTCTGCTCTGCTAGTCAACAAAAGGTGTATGCCAGTGAATTCTTCCAGGGTACGTAGTTCATAGCGTCTAGTCCTTTTGTTAGTGTTAGCAACTATATAACTTGTACTTGAGCATACTCAGTTCATAAACCATGGTTGAATGAACAGCATCCTGCTGATTAAAACCAGGTATTTTAGTTATTTAAGCTTTTATGGTGCCCTAATATTAGTCACTTTAGTTTTGAGTTCTTCAAAGTCTATGGCTACATTGCACCATTATGTGTATTATCATAATTCTAGGTAATCTAGGCCAAACTTTTTCTCGTGGAATCACTATTTAGGCAATATGATATTAGCCTTTTATGGTAAAAATGCTTTTAAGATGAAGTTTGATCGTAAGAATTTGAAGAGATGGAATGGTAAATGCTTGTGACTTAGGGAGGGAGATAAATCACGTTAGTTTGGATTGGAAAACGAACTTATTTCACGGTAAAGATCGAAGAAAAATGAGGTTTTCATAAGTTGGAAAATATTTCAATTTAAATCTCTGTCACTAGCTATTGAATGACTTTGTGACTAACAATAAGTTGTTACCTGTTAACCATGATATCAGAAAACAAATAACGCGAAGAAAAGCCGAAAAGTGATATTTAATTAGGGACAGTGTTTATCCAGGAACTAAAACCTACAGGATTCATGGGAAATTTAATGCTAGTTTATAGTACGCCTGGATTCAGAATAAGAGATATTAAATTGGATAAATAATCTAAATACTAGAGGAACGCAAACTAGTAAATTTCGAAATGGGTGAAGTAAAGAAAACTCGTGCTAAAACTGGAAAGATAAAGGCTGGATCAATTAAATATATTAACTTGAATATGAGTGCCTAAACAATTGATTCAATGACCCCTTGGAAAAAACGTCTTTTTTTTGGATTTTAGGCAAAGAATTTGATTATAAAATGTTTTATTATTAATCATAGATATCTCTAACTTACTGTAAAGTACCTTATGACACCGAGAGAGCGTGTTGCAAGAGATGAAGCAACGGCAAATAAACGCATAAAGCAAAGAAAATGAAATGCGGAATGTATGAGAGCAGATGCTTAATGCAAATCAGCGTTACTAATGCACGAATAATGACTCTTCTCAAAACTTACTAAGCAAAGAGGTCCAATACTAAAACATAACTCTTGAAAGAATTTTACTCCTCTCATCATCTCAAAAACATACAGGAAAAAAGATGTTCAATGCTTAAGTGAAGGCAACAAAAAGCACTGGACCTAAATGATACGTTTTTCTTAGAAACGGGACGGAAACAAGGCAAATCGGATTTCATGCGGTGGGAAAAAGGTAGGGCAGTAGCTAGCCAAATAAGATGGATAAGGGGCTCTTGAAACGAACGCGATGGAACTCTGGAAGTCCCGTGAAAAAGTACGGGAGTTCAAATGACCTCTGAATAGACAAGCGGAAATCGGGCATGATCAAAATGAGATGTAGGACGTGGATGAATTTAAACTAAATGTAATGGAATGAATAAAGTTTGAGTTTAGCACAGAGAACTAAACATATAAATTAGCTGATTGAGTTTAAAAACAGAAAAAATTGCATTAAAACAAGCGCATGATATTGGTATTTCATATTGTTACCACTGTTAAAATCACAGAGGAAAACGTTTTGAATGCTTCAAGGACATGGTCAATCCAACTGTCGTTTTCGCTCGGAATAAAATATAATTTCTGAGATCAGATGCAAAGTAATTTCTAACGGGCATAATTTGAAGCAAATATTTATAGTTTATAATTTTAATCATTCTATATTGCGTATTTTGAAATAAAAATGTGAAGAAAATATGTATTTGATCACAAGAAATTGTCGTTTAAAAAAGTAGGTGTTCAAGGTCCCCAATAAATGTTAATAAAAAAATAAATCTGATAAAGGGTTGCAAATTAAGCAAATTACAGGATTAGATTAATTAGTAATAATACGACTTATTGTATATGCTTTCCTTAGGTGCTTGTAATTATAAACCTTCTATAAATAAAATACTCAACATAAAATATATTGCATGATTTATACCAGACGAGTGACTTAATCTCATGAAAGCAATAAGTAATCTCTAATGTAATCATACACTTAAATGTTTTACTTTACTACGCAATTGCCGATATATAAGGATAGAACTTGTTGCTATGACTTACCTACATTCGGCATATAGGTAAGTAATAATGAGATGGTTACGTAAAATTCATCTAGGGTAAAGGCAACAAAAAGCACTGGACCTAAATGATACGTTTTTCTTAGAAACGGGACGGAAATATATATTTATAAGAAATATATAAATATTTAGGTTGATATACTTCTTAGAGAACTGGTCTCTTATGTCAAGAGCTCGGGTTCAAATCCCGATATCGGAAGATATTTTTCACAGGTATGCCGGCCCATACATGAATGCTAAATGGAGAACATTCAAGTCCGGCTCGATTATACATCTATCTGTCGGATGGGACGTTAAGCCGTTGGTGCTTTTCTTTGAGAGAATGTTAATGTCGACGCCGGCTTTTTCTCCATCCTTTCAATCCATCCTCCCATGTCCAGCCTTGTATATTTCCTCCTTTTGTGAAGCTTCTTTCACGTGTGGGTACAGATATAAAGTATAGAGATGAAATTGCCCCCCGAAAACCTTCAGCACCTCCTGAAATGCGTAGGGGAAACAAGAGCTTAATGAATTTCTATCCTGAACAGCATTGCATAGATAGATATAGAACAATGGCTGCGTACGATGTATATTTTTAGATTGCCTTAGCCAACTGTAAGGATGGCAGAAACAATTCCTTTCCTCTCTGTATGAAGAAGTCTTATTTTAAGAGATTAAAAAAATTGTCCAAGTTTGAATGTTAGGTCTCAAATTATGAAGCCTCAAATAATGAACTGAATAGGTATGCGGCACTCTTTAAAATAGGATGGCTTAAAGTTAAAGGACCTCAGAGCCCGACAGTTCTGTACATTTCAGTTAGCCTAACAGTCAGCCTCTCTAAAAGATAGTTCTTATTTTTGCTAATATGGTTCTGCTAACTGTAGCCTAGCACACTCGAGGTAAAAAATAGTGGAATTATTTAATATAAACACTTAGTTCACTTATAAACATCATAGTATTACATAGTTTCTAACTTTTGATAGGAACATACCTACTGAGAGGAGAGCACTGGAAAAAGTCCTCTAGACGGGTAAATAAATGGATTACAATACGGATACCGCTCTAAAGGAATTATCTTGAGATCTAAGATTGATTATCCTTCAGGCACGAAGAGTTAATGTTAAGCTAGGCCTACAGAATAACTTACATCTTTCTTGGCGTAAATGGGAATATTAAGGCCCCTAATTAAGGATCAGTGGAATCTTCTGTGGAAGCCAGATGTATGAAATAGGAAACTTTTACAGAAAAGTTTAAGAACACATTATTTCTCCGTCATCGATTACAACCAAACTGTAGACACTCCTATTCAACTTGTTGGCATTAATAGCTGATGGAAGATGAGGTGCGATAGGTAATCGAAGGCTGGTTTCCTGAATACATGACCTTTCGGCGTCTCTCAAGGGCAATAATTTTCTTGCGTAGAAGAATGATGAAGACAAAATGAATCGACTGAGTGACAAATGAAAAAGTATTAAGAAGAGTGGAAGAAAAGAGAATTGGAGGGGGGGAGGGTCGGTAGGTGTGCTCGCGCAGATCCATTCGCAACCACTTCCATTGGCAATCAGCTGTGTGATCCTCATTGTGATAAGGCGAAGCAGCTTCGCGGCCTCAGTGTTGATTGGACGAAGTGGATTACGTACTAGTCCTTTGCAAGCCCACTTTTCTCAAAGGGTTAAAAACATCCGTTTTTCGCCGCTTATAACTGAAGAAATAATTGATTAATCGAAGAATTGAAAAATACTGGTCATTTTATTTCACTAACTCTATGATATTCGGCAATAAAAAATTAGCTAAACGACCCAATTACCGTATACATGCTGTAGAGCCTTACATGGTACTTCGCAGTCGTTGAAAATTACCTTTTGAGGGCTAGTCAATTTTATTGTGTTCACGGACGCAACTACAGCCTCACAATAAAAACCGTGCCGTGATCGGAAATGCTAATTGTGCCACTAGTGAGTCATAAACATGCGCGCCCACACTTCTCTCGAATTAACTCGGACACAAATCAGATGGATTTCCAGCCAAAGCGCCCACTCAGAATGCCATATTGCCGCGTCCACCTATTTCACAACCCAAATTGGAAGCTCATCGCCACATGGCTGCAGTCCTTTGCGCCGCGAGAGAGAGATACCGCTCTGGTGAGTGGATGCTGATAAAAGGCCAGTGAAGCTCAACGGCGCCGATGGACAGATGCACCCATCCGGCCGCAGCCACTTCCTCACTCGACCTCCTTCTCAAACCTCCCTTCTTCACCCTCCCACAGCCAAAAGGAGTCGCCGCGGCCAGAGATAAGCCGTCGGAAGGTGGTTTGGGTGTCGTGAGGCCGAGGAAGATCCCCAGGATTTGGTTAGGCAGGAGATGGAAGGGTGTGGGGGGGGGGGGACGTTTTGAAGGGGGAAGGATATCCGGTAGGATGAAGGGAAGATGTACAAGACGGGAGATTGTTGAAAGACTGCAAAGTAACCAGTAGGAATGAGGGGAGGAAGGCTCATGCCGTAGGTTAAAATTTAAACCGAACCTTTTCAATACATTTTAAGATGATCTATTCCCCTATGACGCCAGCAATACATTAAGATCATCCGTCAATCCATCAACGTTAGTCATGAAATCCTAATACCTATTGATTTAATGTAACCCTCAATTCTCAATCCCTTGAGTCATTGAAGATATTATGTTTCATATCCTGTTTATGTAACGTATGTATTTTCCCCACGGTATTCCTTGCAGTATTTCACCTACTATTATATTCCTTACAAATTCGTTGACCCAGCAACGTCTGATATTTGTTTGGGAGATGTTGGTGGGTTTCTGGGGGAGAGAAGCGGTGTTGTGGTTGTTGATTTTTTGTCGAGAAGAAGAATAAAGGAGAGTCTGATAAGCAGCGTTTCCTTTATTGTAATTAGTGTTCTCCCGTAATATTTTCACGACCCAAGTGTGACTACCTATCCATCCATTGTATTCATCAAATTGATTGCCATCTTTTTCTCATCTACAAATTTCCTCATATCTGTCCATATTATCCTCAGCATTCTATTTCGACAACAAACGCCTCTATTATTTCCTGTTCCAGCATCCCGTTGGTCCATGTCTCCGACAAATGCAGTGCAACGTTCCTCACGAGTATTTTTAAGGGCTGATTCAAAATCGATGCTTACATTTTTTACCCTGAACCATGTTAGTGGAACTTTTTTCGGTCCTAAGTCATGCAGCTTCTCAAATACGATAAATACTCTACTTGCTCTACAACCTTCCCTTGCAATGCCATATTAGTATCTTGATTCCATATCCTATCATGTGGAAGAGAACATCTGAGACCCGAGATTTTTCTAAGAACACAATATCGAAATAGTTGATATTGATTGCTAAAGTAATGCAATCTTGAGTAGTAGAAGGAAAAATATTCCTGTTTCTAACGACTTATGCAAGCATAGCTAAAGCATTCTCAAGGAAATCAAGAATAATGCATTTCAATCAATTTCTAGGCAATCAAACACCGTTGTGATCATGTAAAAATTAATCATAAAGTACACGTGCCCTCTGGACTCTTATAAACTTCTCTTGTTAAGAAGGAATATATTTATTATGGTAAGTGCATAGTGCCATTGGTAGGTATATGTAAATCCCACGCACACATCCTTGAGGTGACATGCTGGGTAATGAGTTATTGTAGAAATTATAAATTTACCACTTTCACATCAGATTTGTTTTAGCAAACAGCAATAATATCACGCTGATATAACCGTTACGATTAATATAGTAACCTATCTTCCAGAATATATAAATGAATAGTTTTTCTAAAACAATATTTGAAACAGACTGTCAGATGAATGCTGTCACTACAGTACTGCATGTTAAAATAATGTTTCTCGGGAGAGATGCATCTATATATAGATAGTTTGGGTTGATGAAAATACGTATTGAAGTTTGTAACTTACGATTAGGTCTCTTGATTATAAATGCCTGACTGGACATGGTTCATTCTCTGCCACACACCCTTGTCGTAGATGGTGGGGTATTGTGAATATATAGAAATTTGAATTTGCATAGTACATATTTGGTGATGATTTACCCAAAGCTAAAACACCCTAGTATGACTAAATGGAAGTATGGAAATACTATGACTAGTATGAAAGCAAAGGAGAGATCAGCTCAGCCGCCATAAAAATGTCTGTGCCTCTAAGTCGACGCGAGAAGTCAAACCGCCTCCAAACCTATTTCCATGGCTCGCATGGCTGTAACCCTTTCCTTCGCTCATCCATCTTCCCATGAGGGGATCTTTTCTTAAAGCCTTTATCCAAACACTGCTTTCCCCAATCCTAACCGTCAGCAGCGTAGTCGCATTAATTTTCTCCACCGTCCCCTTCCATGAAGCCTCTGAGGCTGAGATAAGTCAAAAATAAGTTTTGGAATGGCGAGAAAACGTAAAATATGAACCTTAATTAATGCTTGCCAAGTAAGCATAAGAGATAATACAATTTCATGAGGAAAAGTATTCACTTTTTTCTAACGGTCGTTCTACACACACAGATGACCTCATGTCAAGTCTGCAAGAAGAAGCAACACTGAATATTCTAAGCTTTTCCGCCGTGTAACATGTATGAATATGAAAATATTTCTTCTTTACATATATCTGTAAAGAATACACCGTAAAGATATACGTATCATTGGTTACCTTCAGTGGGATCAAACTACCTTCCCAACCAAGTCCAATGGTAATCCATACGATGTTACTAAATTCCTAAAACACACATGAATGCAACACGTATTTTTATATAAGATTCCCATTTTAATCCAATAACTAAATAATGCGCTTGCAATGTTTTTCCTCGTTATTAAATCATTGTTACGCAGGATATATTGGCTTACTCATAGTTCCACTTATATTATTTATCAAAAGTATAAATGCAAATAACCAATCATCGCATTGCAGCCTGACGCTTGCCAAGACGTCAAGGATATAATCAATATTCAGGGACACAAACGTATTTGAAATGGACTTTACACTCCATACAATGCATACACTGAAGGAGATATGGAGACGAAAAAGCAGTTACTTGATCAACCTCAGACTCATGCTTTAATTGGCATTAAAGTTGCTCTCATTAAATTTCCATGCGTAATATTTTAAATATGGAGTTACTATTTGAGGTTAACGATCAATTTTGTGGCCAAAATATTTCTTCATTCTCTTTATATACAGTTGCAACATTCGATATTTTCCTATGTGAAGATGTGAATAAATATTGTTTTATGGCTGAATAAAACAAGCCTTGCAATTTGCAATAGAAGGATGAAATATTTTCTATAAATGGCAACTTATCAACACAAAGTTAACTAAATATGACTTGCAGGTAATCTAAGAGGCAGAAAGGACGCTTGATAATAATTCATACCTGCCACAAAACGTAAGAAAGAATAAGGGAATAATCGATCAAATATTTTTCTTGGCTACTAACACTTAACATATTCACTGAGGATTCCGTACCGTACGAGTACATATACTTGCATTAAATTCTCATGCGTACATTTCTAGCTAATATAATGACGCATATGTACATACCTATAGTAATGATTAATACTCATGTGTAATTTTATAGCTAAGATTATGACAAATTCGTTCACTTCTGACAAATATTATTCGTTACCGTTTGGATTCGCAGCACTAACAAAATCGAAAGACATTATTAATGCAGAAAACTATAGTATGGTCATATCTTAGTGATTGAATCAGCTTCATCATAATGGGAACTAACAAATCTATAACTATGGCAAGCACATGGTTTCAATAAGTCAACTCTCAACTTTTGCTGGACCATCGAAAAAATTAATTAAGAAATCCTGACTTTCCTTACACTGATACAGTTGATTTAGATGAATGAGCAACGGTGTCAAACAGATTCACCAATCTATATGCATATTTCATTCTAGTGTCTCCATTGTTATAAGTAAGGTGCTATAGCATAAAGAAATTTCACATTAGGCACTTACAAGCATCCAAATCAATGTGATAACTATAAATGATTTATGATATTTAATAACCCTAAGCTCTTGCGGTAGTCCATTTGTATTTTTAGACTTCAATGTATAATTAATTCCAAATCTCATGGAATCTATTGCTAGAATGTCACTTTCCTGAGAAAACACGCACTCAAGATATTCGATTTTTATTTGTAAAAGCACAGAAGACCTAAATACAAAAACCACAAACTATATAAAACCCATGTCTTAGGGCCTCAGAAAATTCTACATACATAAGAGTTATCTACACAATATATAATAGTGTGCAAGTAAAATGAATGCTTCGCATTATTTCCTCTTCCGTCTGGTCAGTATAGTACAGTCACGCAATCCCTTCACCTACAATTTATTCCAACACAACGCTTGCCATTCCAGTGTTTATATCCCCACATAATTCATCACTTTACTTCCTCCTGTCTCTATTCCATGTATTTCCAACTCCAGGATGAGAATTTTTCCTTCCAGCGAGGGAAAATATATATTACGTTCTGCCGTCCTGTTTCTTCTTCCCGGCCACCCCACTCGCTCCTCTCGCATTTCCCGTCCTGGACACACACAGCCATCATTTCATGCCGTCTCTTTCCATCCACCCCTAAAGCCTCGTTCAACAGCATCCCTCGCCAAACTCAGTCCTCCTTTTCGAAGCCATGGGAAGTCTATCTGCATATCGCGAGATATTTACGCAGCGTAAAGATCCAGCCACCCCAAATTTACATTTCGAATCATGTAATGGAGCAGAAAATTTATTATAGGAATGAGCAATGAGAGTAATGAAGATGCCTCAAAAATACATCTCATAGTATCCGTTATATTTTACGCTATTTTCTAAAGCTGCATTTCAAAGTTTACTAAGAATAGACTGAGTTTTTAACGCTAGAGTAACATATGCATATCATTCTGAATTAATCTTCCGGAATACATATTTTTCTCCTGCGTCTAAAATGTTTTTATCGGCATTGCCTATATTTACGTACTAATTTACACAAAAAAGACAAAAGCTAAACCACTGACGACTAAATATTGTAGCTATATATGCTACAATATTGTCCACAATAGCAAAAAGATATAAATTAGATAGGTATTATTTTTTTCAATTTCACGAATGCTTAATGGTGAGTCACATCGGTGTACAGCTTATAGTGCGGGGCATTCACCGAGAAGTAAGGGTTTGGAAATCATTTGACTACACACTAAGATTAGAACATTGATCTTCGATTTCAAAAACTTATCTCAATGCGAATAACCTTGCGAATGCGAATGACCGAATGACCCATTAAAACAAATTCAACTTATCTCTAAGGATCAGTTAAATTCTTGCTATTTTCTCAGGCTGCTCGATGTGCCCGTTGGATGGGATCTTAAGCTGTGGACCACTTGGCAACATTCAATAATAGCAGTATCATACCTACGATGATTTTCGTTCTACCCTTACTCCTTAATGCTATTTCATTACAAACTACTTTATCTGAAGTGCCTATAAACGTAGGTACATACTGAAAAATACAGATTATATTAATTTTCATATCATGATTCTCTATGAGTATTTATTCGGAAAAAATTGTCTAATAGCCTTTTTTAACTCTGAATACAATAAGTCTTGAGTGTAGTTGGGCGGGTTAGTCAATGTAAACAGCACTACATTATGGACAAGAATACCTTATGCGATCCAAGTGAAATGTTTTGGAAACGTCCACCTAAATTCAATCAGAGGATTCTGCGGCGATTATCATTAATTAACGCTTTCAGACGTTCCTCCGCGTTATAGTGTTTATAAGTGACAATAGTTCATCCAGCCATACTGCTGGCGTCTTCAGGTCTGAAGTTTCTATGCCTTCAGATCTGAAAACTTCATCAGCATGAATGGAGAAACTATGGTCGCCAAAAGATACCATGACGCGAAAGGAACGCCCGAAAGCCATTATCAATAACGCATAAATTCTTCTGCCTCAAATATTCATACGCAGAGGGAGTTAAGCCTTTGGTCTATGCATTTTAATTGCATCGCAAAAGTATATTTACCAATATTACAATCTTTTAAAGGGGCCAATCGAGATATATGAGCGATTTGATGGCACAGTAAAGATGTGAAACCATGTAAAATTGTACTTCCGAAGTTATCATATGCATCTACATCTGCAAGCATATTATCTAAGAATCTACTTTAAAGATAAACGTCAGAGGGTGAATCATCTTCGGGAAGAAACTATATAACAAATGAACCATGGAGTAAGATAAACTCATGTTAGTGATAATATAACAAATAATGTGCTACCAAAAACTCGGAAATCTATTAAAATACACCCTTTTATTAGGTATGGGTTGAGCACTACCTTTTTTCAGCCTAATACCTACACTAAAGAAAATGAACGCAAAGATATCATCATATATATTGGTAAAGAATATTTGTTTTCACATGAAATTGCATCTTAGAGTTAATACGTTTTCAGCAATCAATCAGAGATCTACAATGCCTATTTTAATGTATTTTTATGGGGATTAATATATTTCAAATATATATCCCACCTATCTCATTTTCATGACAAAATCTTCCATTTTACTTGAAGAATCTAAAAAAAGATTTCGCATATGGGGAAAAATGGTAACAATCTATGGAATCAAGTGCATTAAGTACGATTCTAAAGTGAAATGTAAAATATAACTAAAACTACTACATTTTCAATTTTAAATCAATATATAATTATCAGTAAATGAAACGACGGTCGTTTAACTAAAATTACTACATTTTAAATTTTAAATCAGTATATAATTATCAGTAAATGAAACGACGGTCGTTTCATTTACTGAAAAATTGAAATCTTGGCTTGAGCTAACAACATATAGCTCTTAATTTTTCTGTTTAATACTGATGAGACACAATTTTCAGAATTATTATCTTGTTCTTATGCATATGTATGTAAATGATGCTATTTTTGTTGCACTGTGTCTTTGAAAATTCCTTACTTTTTTCAATATACGTATGGCTCTCTAGACTTTTTCGTCTCAAAAATTTATTGACCCCTACTCTAGAGTATTCGCCAAGTCCTTGGATCAATGCCGAAGTCGTAATTGCAACTTTTAGTCCAGTCCGTCCACCTTCAAGAAAGAAAATATGGAATCTATTAATTTTCCCATTATTATATTCTCGATTTTTAACAACGCTCAATCCGCCTCAGGAACCCTTTCAATTTATCATGTGTCCTCCAGTCTCCCGTCTCCTCACTCTTACCCCTACCACCTTCCTTTCTTCTCCCCCACTACCGCCTCTCCAACTTCCTCACACTCCTGTTTCGGCAAGCTTTGAAGGCAAGAAGGAGCACCCATGCTGCCGGCTGTTCTTAGCAGCGGATACTAAAGTCGTTTGGTTGGGAGTAATGGTTCTCCTTGTGCGCGTTCTCCGCGTTGGAAGGAAATAGGAGCAATAGAGAAAGGAGGAGGGGGAGATGGAACGATTGGAGTGTCCTCTCGAAGACTTCTTGGAGTTATTCCTACTCTTCCAAATCTTTCCTTATCATTCTTCTCCTATACCTTTTCACAGCCGCCTACTATACTTTTTTGAAACCTACCATCTCTGTTCCATATGTCTGGTCCATTCAGGAACTGTTCAATTTCTCCATTTCATACCATTTCTCCTTGCCTCACAGGAAGAGAAAATCCGTACGGTGATCCAAAGTCCGATGATCTCATTGTTAAAGAGTCCGATTTCAAGAGCAATTATGACACCTCCAGTTGTAGAGTCCCCATCTCAATGAAAATAAAGTTGTCAAATCCAAATCTCACAATCACTTTCCACAAGTATTAATAATTGTGCAAATACCAAGTTTATTCTAACATTCACTATGCAGGAAAGTAAATTACATAAAGTAACACCTGAAACCATCAATTTTATCCAAATCTCATATTTAACCGAAACTAGTAGTCCAGTGACATTTTAAATTTCATAGTTTTTCCTTGTCAATTTTGGAAGCGTACTTTGTATTCCTGGAGGTAATTCAGTTTTTATACTCAGCAACATACGGCAGAATCAGTATTCATGATCTAGGTGAAAATATTGTCCTAATCGTTGCCTTCAGGCTCACTATGACCCATTTTCAGTTATTTTTACGATTTTTTGCCATTTTTTCTAACATTTGTTTTTGCTAGTTTTGTCGTTAAAATTGTTGTTCACACAACAGCATAGTTAAATTGGAGGAGATGGTTGAATTAATGTAAAAATTAGAAAACTTTCCTTGATAAATAAAACAAATCCATATATTCTTAGCATTATTTAACATTTCCTGGGCTGATATACAAAATTCTTTTGAAATTCACCATTTACAAGTCTTCGATAATATGCTCCTCTGAAAAAGTTTGCGGCAATGGCATGCATGATAAGTTAACATTTATACTATTTTAAAAACGTTGCTTGCCTTTAAGACCGGTTTGATATATGTATCTTACAATATATGAATAAAGATAACACCCATAATGCTACCGGAAATCAAACACGCAGTCTGGGGGAAGGCGGGGCAATCATTATCGAAGGACCGCAATAAATGGCGCGTAGATAAGTTTTAATGACTTAGAAACTGAGCATTGGGGAAAGTAAAGGAAAACGTTATATGCTCATAATACTATGCATTAGTTTTGAAGTTGGCAGTTGACAAATTTTCTCTATTGCTATACGTAGAATGCGTGTACTTTTTCCCAATTCCCTCTATTGTCTACCTATCAAACTTTCGGATCCCATGCCCTTCCTATCACCTTCGTACGCTTGCCTATATGCTGCACAAAAGTGATAGCGACAGAAGTTTACCGTTTAGATATAGTGATTTATTAACACATTTCCGAGAGTTTATTGCTATTCTTCTAAACTCTGCAAGTAGGTAACGTAAGGATCGGTATTTACAGAAGTGTTTTCCGGAAAAATCAATGGAAAGTGAACAATCATTAATAAATTGACGAAAGAGTCAGGAATTTAATATTGTACTCAGACACTTAAAGTGTATAATAAAACAAAAAGAATAATCTTAGCCAAAATTTATGAAACGATTACTTTCTAATTTATTTTGTGAAGTAATTATTAAAAGCGGAGAGCATTGGATGCAGGAATTGTCAGTTGGGGTTAAGTTTATGCAGAACTATGTTGCTTTCTAATTGTGTGAGGGCTGTTGATCGTGATAATACGTAGAGATAACTTAACCAATATTTCATAACATCATTCACCAATATTTAAATTATAGTGAAATATTTCAACAAGGAGGGCTAAATTGGAGAAAGAAGATTATACCAAAATAATTCACCAACACCGGACACTAAAATCTCGGAATAAAATTGTAAACAATTCCATTCGAAATGTAATCGGCAGTATGCACCTGTGGTGGCAGTGGCACATAGACAACACCACTCTTAGTAAGATAATAGTTGAATTACTTTCATTTCGTTGTATAAACAGCCAGAGAATAGTAAAGAGGATTTTGGTATAGTGGAAAATAGAGAAACCAGATAAAGATTTATCAAATGGTCGATTCAGCCTCAAAAGGCAAATGAAGACGTGCTAGTCTCATTTGCGCAGTAACAAGAGAACACCGGCTGGAAATACTGGCAAAGGAAGAGCTCTATAAGGGGAAGTAGCAAAAGATGTAAAAGAGAAGAATTATGTTGGAATGAAGAGGCTAGCCCATAAAAGAAACGAGTGGGGAATTGCGTCAAAGCAATCTCAGGATTGATGACCCTTGCTGACGACGCCTATAAAAATGATTTAAGGTCAAGGCTTCTATTTCTGTGGCATGAGGCAGCGGGGGTCTATGAGGGGCACTTATCGGGGAGATGCCTGCTGGACTGCTCTGCCTCGTCCGTGACCACGCCCGGGAAGGCTCGGCCAAAGGCGCCGGAGAAAGGCGCCGAGACCCACAAGGCCGCTTGCACCCGCAGCGACCTAAAAAGCCCTCTGCCGCGCTCGCGACTAAATCACATGCATGGACTCGGAGGGACGAGACACTCTTTCACACGCCCTTCGTCATCCTCCGCCTATCTCTGCCTCATATCCATTCCCCGCGTGAGAGCAAGTCCTCCACTCCTCGGTACTCCGAAGTTCAGCGCACACGCGAGCTGTTTCTACACTGGCCGTAATGAACTTCGAAAGCCTGACGTCAATTCTTCTTTATACAGCACATCGTAACTTCTTCCTCACCTGCATGCTGGAAATATATGGAGTCCAAATAAAATATGACCTCGGGATTCGTTTGCCTACAAAAAGTGCTGTTAAGTACTTAAACGCATAACATGTATTATATATTCATCATCGCCAATCCTAAATCACACCACTGGCATAATATATCTCCCCACTCGATTCTCTTATCGGTTAATGTCTACACATTCACACAATCATTCTCCTTCCCATCCTTAAAAATGTTCCCAGTTTATCTCATACGAGATCGCTCCTTTTTCCATTCTCCCCGTTCACATTTGCCCATGGAATATTTTATCAGGAATTCATGTACCAAGTGATGTCTAGTTAGGTTTCCAGGTTTTCTTATGAAATGATTCATCTAAATTCCCTGATTCTCCTTAACTTGACAGAACTTTCACCAGATCAATCATTTAGATCACATTCTTCAATGAGCCGTACAATGATCTCGTTTATTGCCCTCCTCCTGTGAGTACATTATGAATAATTGTGTGTGGTTCTGTATCAAATATATGTGTTTTATTTACGGTCAAATATTACTGCCAAAGTAGTAAAAATGTCTCAAGTACCATAAAATTCAGTTCGGTATCCTACCATTCATCTTTTAACAAAGTTATAAAAATCGTATACAATTAATGCAGAAAACTATGAATATTATTGTGATATAGTTCGATGGAAAATGAGGTAAGGAAATAAATCATTACTCTATTTTCCCAAAATTGTCATAGAGCATCCCCAGTCATTTTCTCCTACTCATTTTAAGGCATGTGTATCATCCACATGTACCCAGAAATAAAGCATATTGTTACTCCCAACATTATACTAATGCTCAAATTTTCAAATATATAGTATTTCCTATAAACTGCTCGGTTTAATTTCCTATATAACCCATTCATAGGAACGGGCAATTTTTATCCTTATTATTTTATAATGCTAGCTGCGGGGATACATTCATAGACTTACTTACAAGACTAGACTTATAAATAGAAAACATTGAAATATCACTTCCAAACAATTGTTAATTGATACACGCAACATCAGCGAATTTCTATAATAAATATTTTCCCATTTTCATTTGGTTAGGTGAAGTAAGATGCATAATCTATCACAATACAGATAAAGGAACAAGAGTTATAAACAATAACGTATATGATAATTTCTTGCACAAAAGACGATTGCAAATATTATTTCACCATGAGGAGGGATGTGGGAAAATAAAAGTTCGGATGATTATCTGGAGCGTCGTTTTTCGTGTTGACGAAAAATGGGCTAAAACAAACAAGTATGCTAGAATTTATGGAAAATATATACAAACAACTAGAATGTATGGAAAAAAATAAAAACACCAAAATGAGTAGTACATTCAAGTTTAGAAGTGGACAAAAAATAAGGAGAAAAAATGAAACTAACTGTATTGATAACAGAATAATGCTATTTTAAATCGGACTTTCATAAAATCTACAACTTCATTTATGAGGAATAATTACACCACGATCCATTTCAGTATGCAACTTAAAATTTCGTTCAAAGGATAATGAAGACGCATCAAGACACATGGACTCGTAACTACTCATTACTGTCTGGAATACACGAACAGCCAAGTTTGTGCGACAATCATTCCTTTGCCGAGGCCGCCCTACTTACTCCAAATACTTTTATTTCCCATGTACTCCATACGTTTCCTTCTCCCTACACCTATACTCACGCGCGCGTAATCCCACGAACCTCCCGAGATGAAGAAATCTGTCGAAATACTGTTACTTCCGCCCCACTCCGCACCGAATACCTCCCGGAGCCGGCCTATTCTGAGTGGAATTTCCTCTTTATCCAAGGCCCCTGTCACCATTTATATTGCTCCGTCACAGTTAGCTGCCGGAGCGTGGAGTAAAGTCCCTAGCCGCTCCCGGTCTATCACCTAGACACTCTTTGGAACGGGGTGATCGCGTCCTACCCGACGTGTCTCCACGACCAGACCGTACTCCAATTCCGCGCCAGCGGTACGGAAGAGGACGAAGCGGGGTGCGGGGGCGGAAGAATTTAAATTTCCAAACGGCCGTTGGCTCCACCTGCTCTCCTCACCCATATAGCGGGGCGTAGAATTCCCTCACGCTGGCGAGAAGGGGTTGCATGTGCGCCGAGCGAGGGTTGGGGGTGAGAATGGGGTTGAGAGTACTGAGGGGTGAGGCGGCATGGAGGCGTTACGGGGGTGGGAAGAATCTGAAGGCTCGTGGAGGGTGTGCTCTGCCTTCCAAGACCCTCCATTATTGGAAATTACCTTTCGAGGGGAATGGGGATTTCTCCACTCTTTTGTGGAGCTTCCAAAAATGTTTCCTTCATATTTCTCTTTTCCCCTCAGCTTCGTTCCCCAGTTCCGTCCGATAGGAGGTACACAAGAGCAGTTGTCTTCATAATACCATACTTTTCCTTTCGTGGGAGGGTGGGCGTACACAAAAAAAATACCATTACCCAACGACGAGCCCTACGGGATTTTTTTCGCCAATGGACCCAGGAGCATTTACGTCCGTCGATTTGATGGGCTTCCGCGGCAACTTGGGTGGTTTCCCTATAACAATGAGGTGTTTTTCACTACGTGTGGACTCCAACGGTGTCAGGCCGTAATATGCAGTCCATCAAGCTCGCCTCCCGGAAAGGGTGGGGGAGGGGGTCCTCTCAAGATTACTGTTCCGGCCATCGCCCGTGTTCGGAGGTCGATGGGGAATCCTCGGGTTCGTTCGACTCCACTCTAAAATAACCCGCGTGGATCTAATTGAAAATGTTTCCTCATTTTCGCCGGATAGCCGCAGGAACTAATCGGCGCCATTCAATTAGCGATGGGAAAACCGCCTCTCGGACGAACTTAGGGAAAAAGGATCAGAACTCAATATTGTAGATTGAAGCCAAACGATAAATGCCCAGGATGTTTAATAATTACGCTTCAAAAACAGTTACAATCGAACAACGCAGCAGTATCTTAATAAATATCATATAACCGGCGGCTATTTATATTTTTTTTATAAATTATCTTTCCAAAGTTCATCATTAAGCTAGAAATAAATGATATTTTCAAATCCCAGTGCGTAACGTTTACCACTAGGATATCATTTGGTTGATGTGAAATAGATTTCTTACCAATTCTTTTCGTTTGGTCATGAAAGAAAAACATGAGTACGTTTCTTTGCAGGGCTATAATATTACTCGCTCAAGCAGAATGGTAGAAGAAATTTCAAATGGTCTCTTCCAATAAGATACAGCTTATCAATTTATTTTGGTTAATTTCGCAGGAAAAATTCCATAATCGATCAATGAATGCATGTTGAATTTTAAGGAGTAACTGGCGGAAACATTCACGTGTTTTCACAACACTTCCGAAGAGAAATATATCAGAAAAAATTATTTGGAGACATATGGACCATAAGGTATCTTATATCTTTTGGTCTCCTGATTTAGGGAAGCACTGCCAACGATAAGATAAGCATAGAGTTATGTTAAGTACGATGAAAATTTTATGCAATAGGGTGACTAATGCTATATATTTGAGCATGCATGCATAAAGAGCAGTGCTAATGGGTTCCGAGAAGGCATGAAAATGACTCTCAATACCAATTTTCTAAAAAAATATCAATAATATGAAGCAATAATGTTTTTACAATCAATTTCAAAAATACATATTTGTATCATTCGTAAAGGAAGCAATTGCCATTATTGTTCAAGCATTTTGTACATTTATTTTCATTATCTGTAAAAATTTTACCATATTCATATTTTTATTTATTAATATTCTACCGGTGAAGGTAGGTTTAAATGGACATTTAATGCTTTCCACGCCCTACATTTCACACGATGACTCTCTTCAGCCCCTCATACCTCCTGCTACCCATCATTCCATCCATGCTACCCGTTCTTCTCCTCCCTCTTCCCCGCTTACCCAACGCTCTTCCCTCAATCACCCCCTTCAAAACAACATCCCCTTTTATTACCTTTTCCATCCACACCTTCTGCCTTATCCTAATTTCATCTATCAAATTTCTTTCCTCTCCTACCAATTCTAGCACTTCATCGTTCGTCTTCGTTTCGACCCACTTCACTTTCTCCATCCTTATCCACACCCACTTTTCAAAAGCCCTAAGTCTATTTTCATCTTCTTTTCGCAAAGCCCACGTTTCCTCCCCATTTAGTGCAACGCTCCAAATTAAACTTTTCACAAGTCTTTTCTTCACTTCCTTACTCAACGCCCCTGTCATGAGCTCACCCCTACGAGTAAAAGCTTCTTTTGCCAGTGCACTTCTCCTTCTCACTGTATAAATAATTAAAAAAGCATTACTTTTTTCTTGACATTTTATCATAATTAACTGCGCTGAAAATAATCCGTATTTTAATTTTTCTATACATTAAAAACTCAACTGTATAGGCAATTAAGCGGTGAACGCTAAGGTCATCAGCTTCAAATTTAAGTATTATTTGTACAGTAATATGTGGGAAATTTATTCAAATAATGAAACAAATATACTGGCAAAAATTAAAGTCAGCCCAATTGGAAAATATTACTCATTTTCTACTATGCTCAAAAATATCGTAACACATTTAGTCCTTTGAACTCTTTAAGTTTAAAATGATCTTCTACAACTACTTGAAAAAAGGTCAAGTCGCTGTCAGGTTCCATTCAGCATGATGTTGCTACGAGCATACTGTGACAAAGCATAGAGCACAGTATGACTGACTCACTGTTCATCAAGGATATCATGGAGAATTTAAAAGAAATATTTCCCATAGCAGCTTTGGTGATTTATCAAGATATATTATATCCCACTCTTTCATATTTCTGGAGCCGTCCAGAATCGGGTACACAGCATCACATTCGTCAAAAACGAAAACTTCTCAAAAACCTCCTCAATTTTTTCCCTTAATCTTCAAGTTTTGCGAAAGTTTCTTCAAAGCTTCCACCACCGAATCCCTCAAAAAAAAAACAACGAGATTTTCACTTCCCAAGCTTAAAATGACGGGACGGAATTATTTTTATGCGCGAAAAAATTCATCCCGGACTGCTATCATGTTGCACACTTTTTCCCGTCCTCGAGAGTACTTTGTCAACTCCTGCGTTCTCCGCAGATACAAAAAGCCTATAACGCCGCATGCCCTGGTTTGAATTGCTTTCAGTGAGGGGGTGTGTGTGGGGGTAGATATTGTATCGCAACACTCAACCAAAGTCTCCCTCCCCCGCTCTCAATCGCTGCTTCTCCGGCACTCTTCCATCACTGGACCCAAAATACCCAACCACCACCTCACACCTGCCTCAAGACCATTATAACTTCTTTCGAACCACTTCGTCATTAGTCATTTTCTAATATCCCACTACGAAACAACAGCTACAACACGGGATTTAAGGTAAAAGGAAAGCACCTCCTTCCCCTCAACTTTTTTTCGGAGACGATAAATCACTCTAGGACGAAGTTTTCGCATTCCGCTACGGGCTAGCTTCTCCTATAGCTTTGACGGACGGTATGCATATCAGAGCTGAGATTGAGGTTTGGAACGGGAGTCGCCTGTCCACCCCAGCATCCAATAAGTCCGTGGGTTTCTACAGTCCGACTCACGCCTATAATCCTTTTTTTTTCGTGTGTTTACGCCGTGATAAGAATCGGGTCCAGAGCGTCCACCGTTCAGAGAAAGATACATAGTAATCGATTTCCACATCCTACGGGAGCGACTGCTTTTAATCTTTTGGAGATGAGCGTCTCGGGCGTTTTAATCACTGAGAATGATAATGGGATAAGATAGCGCGGAAATGCAATGAACGCTGCTGACCGGAAAAATCGTGTTATTCGTCCGGAAATCGCCGGAAGGAATAAGTCTTTTGTCAAAATTAATAGCGTGGATGAAAGGAACCGAATATGTTGATGTGTTTATGGCGGTTTCAATATAGAACCGGAGGAATCATCATCTAATCTACCATGCTTCAAAAGAGGCACGCGTCAAAGTTAATAAAAATATTATTGTTATTACTTAAGGTGTTCATTCAAACTGCAACCGTGCTGGAGATGAATTTGTTGGCAATGGTATGGATATAATAATCTATCAAATTTAGTGCATTACAACTGTCAGTTTCAGAACTTTTGATGGGAGGAAACCTACAGATGATTCCTCGAATTTAGTTAATTTCCGCCAAAAGTCAGCTACTTATTCCATGTATAATTGATTTCTACATTTTTACCAGACTTATTAAATATCTTAATGATCATGGGGTTGTAAAATATATCAATAGGCTTGTGTTTGACTATTGCTATGGCCTTCTTGGTGCCAAGTTTCAGACATCAAACCCAAGAATTTAATTCATTCTTGATCCCACACAGCACCACTGTTAACTAAAATTGAAGGAAAACAAGTACCTTTTTAACACTGTGAAGATTCTACGATGCAATACATGATAACTCTCTGAAATAATATTTGATAACAAAGCACACTAGCTGACTCAATGTCGGATTTTTAACCACTCCGGCAGGCAATAAAAAACCGACTTATTCATCTCATTACATGAATCCAATGTCAGATGAAATACGACATTTTAACTTTCGATAATTACAGATTTCCTCTACAGGATTCTTGGTTTGAAATGAAATTTACATGGAAGATCGTTCAGCCAGTTCAATCACAATAAATCTATCAGTGATGACGAATAAGGAATATTTTAAGAAAAAATAGTCGTATATCTGGGAGCAGAAACAGAACACGAATTACATGTGTAAATAACGCAGTCAGCTATCAAATATGTCATACAGCAGTGTAATTTTTTCACAGCTGCCAATAAATTTATCACGCCTTGTCCTCAAGCCAGTTCTCAGTGTATGTTTTCCAATTTCACTCCTGTCGACGATAACTCACAGATAAAAACCCACACTTCGAACTGCGATGTTGCTCGACACATTTAAATTCTAAACTAACCATACCCGAACTTCCTTCCTGAAAATACAAAGAGCTTCGACTCCGCTACCAATGCCAAATGACTGGCGTTAAAATGATCTCAGGGAAAAGTGGAAGGCATGAAATATAGGAGATAGGAAATCGATAAAACAACATTGATTCAGGAGGGAATTGGCATTCATGGCTTAAGAACTTATTTACTATATTGGATACTCAATCCGATAAGAGGTCGCAATTAGCCAAGGAGAAATTGTTACACTTTCTGTTACCACAACATTCCTATTGTGACAAAGGACAGCTATATTACGTAATATCTTACAAAGAAAACAATGATGCATGGTAATGAAATCGATCGGCAGTCATCTGTGATGAATATAGACGGTAGGAGATGATGTTGGTGTGTTGGGAAAAGTATCCCGAGGGTCTGAATTCTAATTCTAGTGGCCGATATTTTTCAGTTGCATACCGGTCCCAACTTGACTAATGTATGGAGAGCAATTCAAGTTCAGTATTCTTTTCGTTGGGTGATGCGAAATTTAGACCCCTTGGCGTCTTTTGCTAATAGTAGGCTACTGTAAATCCTGGCTTCCCTTCATCCTCCCTCAGTTCCCAGATCTCAGTTTGAAACTTTTTTATCTTTGCATATATTATGTACAACTATACTTCATGACGCATATTTCCAACGCTTTTCGATGCCTCTACAGAATTCTACAATGCAAACAGTAATGCATCAATGTTACTTGCGTCAGGTACATATATAACTACTTGCAAATCCGTTAATTTGTTGTGCAATATGCCCACAACACGACTCAAATAACAAAAATGTAACGATAAGGTTGTTATAATTAAGGTCATTTTAATGATCTATGGATGTTGGGACAATTTTAAGGTACGTCATTGTAATTTATTCCTTTCCAATTTAATTCGGTCTCACACACAATACAACAAAATATATACAGTATCATAATAAATTACCCTCACAACATATCACTTTCACTCTTGGTATCTTCAGGCTCAATTTTTACAGGCCATAGATCACTTCACGAGCCATTTCACTTTTCACTTTCACATAAAATATAACCAGTACCCTCTTAAAAATAAGTACCTACATAATAGTGGGGAGTGGACCGCTTTATCCCTCTAGTTTATCTGGAGTTCCTAGCTGAGGCGATCCCCGTCTCCTTGGTTAATCCTGGCTTCTCCGCCACGCCACTTTCCACTTCACTGTTGTCAGACCATCAGACTCGAAGCTAGACGCCCCTTCACTGTTCTTAGACTATCAGACTCGCCTAGAAGACACTTCCCTCTTCTTGGACTATCAGCCTTCACCTTCGTTCGACTCCTCGACTAGCCGCCCCGAAGCCCAGCAGCAGCCCCGTCTCGCTCTCCGTCCCTCTTTATATCGGCACTCCTTAATTGTTAACGCCCGGCCATAATTAGTCTCCCTCCGTAACCTGCCGCGAGTTCAACAATAGCCTGCGAGACAATTTCTATTCTTGGGAATGCATCTCCCGAATGACCTGAATCACCAGGCTCAATGACAAATTGGCCATTGTCGAGGCCGACGCCATATTTCCCTATGTCTCCGTATAAATATTCTGTACAAAAACCAACATGGCGGCTCTCCAACTCCCCAGCATGCCATGGCTAAATTTTGATACGTTACATCATCATATAGTCAAGCAGGAAATGTATTAATCGATTCGCAAGGCACTAAGGGGAAATGTAGCCGCATTTCATTTCCATAGGGAGTAAAGAACACACTATTACAGCCAGAGATAATGGTAGTTTTGAGTAATGGCATCCAACCGCAAGATACACCTGCATCATCCCGAGTAAGAGAACCTCGTCCCCGCATTATTCTCCCATTAGAGAGAATGCTGGCAAACTCATAACAGATATGTATTTGGCCATTTCCTGTTCAATCTTTTATGACAGGGACATTTTCTGAAGAGATAGGAGAGTAAAAGAATCAGTAATTACTAATGTTCAACTAAAACAGCCTTTTTATCACAAAAAAGTTTGATAAAAGTGCATGGGTACTTAAAAAACTTATCAAAATGTATCACCTTAATTTTTCTCCAAATTAAATTTGATAACAGCATGTAAATTATTTTCTGGTCATTGTCATGCTCACAACCTCAATAGTTAATACCTATTTGTACAAATCATCCAAGAACGATGCTAAAAAACGATTCGTTTTTTGTATAACAAATATATATTTAGCCGAAGATGGTAGCCTACTTGATATAGTACCGGCCTAGAAACCAAAATAGTACGGGTTCAAATTCTTCCTCAGACAGGGGCTTCATATTTCTTTACGGGATTATTCTTGTGATAAAGTAAGGTTAGTTCATATGGTAAAACTCTAGCAGTTGGAGCACCTTAAATCCTGCATCTAATAATATGACATATTTTTCTCATAATCAGAGAAAATGCCAAGAGAACTATTGGGCAACGTTGGCAACACAATATTGACAGGCAATCAATTTTTCTTATCTGCGGCAAAAACATTCACAAGTGATATTATGAAAATTGAATCTCAGCACAACTTCTACTCAAAGCTGGCTCTTAACCGACAATTTCTTTCAAAAATTATTGTGACTTTTAAAACGAAATAATATGACCAGATCACGCTTGCAACTATGCTTGCCAATGACTAACGTTAGTTTAAAAATTTAAGTTACTGAGATGCACCTCGCAAGTACCAATTTATTTAGCACATGCTTTGCAACAACAGCAACCACATACGCGTTTTGCATTGCTTCGGTAATTTTTAAGATATACAATTATATTTTACAACATTAAAACTACGCAAAATTATGGCACAGTGACATAATGAACACGTGAAAAAATTATTTGTTGAAAAAGTTACATTAAGTGACAAAAAAATCATATTCCCATGTAAATCAAATGTTTGTATCACCTTACGAGTCCTTCATCAGATATCGCATTTTCGCACATCGCAGATGTTCCATTTGCCCTCGTAAGAGAGACAAACATCCATTGATCTTTATGTTTGCAACTGATACGTGTAAGGTGATCATGTTTTACAAAGAAGCGTTTTTATGCAATGCGACATTAGTGAGTGTGTAGATGGAGATTTCAGATTAAAAATTTGGCACAATTCTTTTGAGTCATGAAATTTTGTAATTGGTCATCACCATTTGGCACTGTGTTGCAAATGTTTAAATATTTTAAATATTATATTGTATTCAGATAATTAAACTTTGTACTTAAATACGTATTTAGGTAAATTTAATCCTCATTATTCAAGAATATACTATGAGTGCCATCTAAAAAATTATAATATATTTTTTTTCTAAATTATGCAATGTATAATATACTGTGGTATTTTTCTGTTAATTTATCTGAAATGTATTTAATTAAAATACGAATGAATATGAGTCATTGGAATAATATTATAACTTAAAAGAATTAAAATTCACGATGGGGTCAAAAAGACCCCAAGTAGGGAGGACGTGATTTTTTTAGTAAAAGGTAGGTAGGGTTAAACAGACTGCATTATGGGGGGACTGAACATCCAAAGCCTCACGTTTGAGGACAAGGCTTTGAGCCAAATACAAGAGACATATTTATTTCTTTCACCAGGCCCTGATTGGACGCTTAAATTTTTCATAACGGGCGTCTACCTCAATACCGTCTGACGAACGGATATGCGAAAGGAAGGAAATGGTCACCCTTCAAAGGTTTTCCGTGCAATTTAACACAGAGGAAACTGATCAAAGCAGCTTGGGAGAGAGAGGGAAATACTACACATATGTATATATAGAGCAAATAGGGTGGAGGTAGCGAGAAGAGGAGCTATAGGGTAGCCAAGAGCATCCGGTACGTCGGGAAGTCATCATACCAGTCGGCGGGGTTTTTGACCGCTTCGAATCCGCAACATTCCTTGAACCGAAGCTCATTATGAATATAAATTACGGGGACCGGTAAGGAAGGAGTGGCGAGGAAGGCTCTCAGCTCGATCGCTCCGAGGCACCGCTTTTCCTGCCTTCCCCTCCAACTTATCCCACGCAATTCCTCATGGGAGTGGCGTAACCTTGTCTTTCCGCGGAGTAGGTATGCGAAAGATGCTCCCGCTGCCTTATGTCAACGACTTTTCTGCGTTGAGGAACGGAGGCGTCCTTCCTGTAGAATCCCGTGCTCTTGTAACGCGGTTTTAAAAATCGATCGCGAGACTGGGTGACGTTATGATCAGAGCAAAACACTGGAAACTCTCCTGTACATAGGTGGCTTGTAATTAAAGGTGACAATATAACGGCTCCTTTAAATCACTAAGAGATATTTAATGCCAGAATATTAATCATCGAAATTTATCCCCAGGGTAGGTTGAGCTGGAAAAAAAATGTATATGCATTGGAAACAGAGGAGCCCACAAAGAAAACTATAACAGGAGCTAATAGTTAACGAATTACTACATAAAAAGTTTGAAAATACAATGCAGGGTATTGAAAGAAATACAAAAGCCCTTCTTACATGCTGCTTGATCCAGCTCCGGGTCGAATTTACTCGCTACTATCCTAGCTTTACAGTTTTGTGCGAATATAACCAGTATGCTGGTTAGAAAGCATGATCGCAATCATACAAACTGGGCTAATTAATTTCACATTTTATGAGGTAGTAGTTTATTTTTAACTCTTAGTAGCACCCAGTTAGACTCGACCAATCACGTCACGTTTCAGATGCGGTATGATTTTCTTTAGCATGAAACACTACTTCATGCTTAGCAAAAATTCGCATTCACTCTCCTAGGACGGTTCCAATCATGCTACATTTCGTATCAATATCAAGTAGTGGATAGAACGCTAGGCCTTGTGCTGGATACCACCTCGTGAGAATCAGACTTCAGATAGGTATTCAGGTAAACGATTTGAAGTAATAATCAGTTTATACAAGTGAAGAACGTAAACGATAAGGGTGGCAAAATTAAATAAGTTTTTACTTCTTTTATGTGCAAATTTAACAATTTATTTACCATTTTGGGACCAAAAATATTATTGGCAGTAAGAGTAATTGGTTGTTGCATTAATGCTGATCAACTACTTTCACAGCATCATCTGCGGTAGGGAACTGTACGAGAAATTTGACAATTAATGAAACTGTTATCAATATATTTAAAAAGGTTCATTTAGATGCAACAGATATATGTTAACATAAATATTTAATAATACCGAGCATAAAGAATTACTGACCATTATTTACTTTTGCAGACAATTGTGTATTAATGAAGTGTCATCGATGTCAATTGTGTCATATTTTCACATTTTAGTCAATGCTGACACATCACATATTTCCGTTAACCATGCTGATAGCCTCTCGTATGATTATTCGCTTCCATAAAATAGTCGTAAATTGACAATATAACTGAAGTTACATTATTTAATAATGGTTCTGCCACAGCTGGTTTTTGAAGAGCTAGGATTTCATTTGAAAACTACTCATGTGCGTTAGAGTTACCAGAGAAAAATCTATTCGATCGGGAGAGGCGTTATTACTATTGTAGTGAATATTAAACAGCAGCTATGTGGCACGTGAGAACCTATAGGAAAACCATAATCATTTTTCTCTCAGTCTTCCCATGTAGCATAAACAGCTCTCAACCTTATAAAAGGTTGCGATTCTTACTCTACTTTTCTACCTTCAAACTCAAACGTTAAGGATTGAAAAGGCTGCTTACATTATTCCTACGTAATTGAAACGAAAAGGCTCAGCCATGGTCATGATATTCATTAAAAGAGGGACATAGTTCAGTAAATACTACAGAAATCCGGAGAAAAGTACACAAAAATTTTCAATAAAATCAAAAGTTAATATCTCTAGGCCGACAAATAAATGAGCACGAAACCAATTTCACGACTTAATGAGGTTAGAACATTTTAAAGACAGTAATCATGACTGCTTGCCAACTAAAGGTTATTTTTCTGCCCTTGTAAAAATTATATCGTACCATATTATGTTTTTTATTAGGAATGAAAATTTGATGGTAAAAAAAATGAAAATACATACGCTACATCTTTCTTACAACAAACTTATTAAGAATAATATGTGATATATTGAGGAGCGTGGAGGCATAGAGGATAGAGCCCTTGGCTACTGATCAAAGGGTCCCGGGTTCAAATCCGGGTGAAGCATTTAGACGCCCCCAAACGAAAAATCCTCGGAGTGCGAGGTGGCCCAGGGAAAGGAACAGGCCCCCCCTACCATGAATGTGTGTAATTCACACGCCTGTGACTTAGTCCGGGGTGAGTTCTACCCTCGCCTTTCAAAACCAACCTTCGGGTTGAATCACTGAGTGAGTGATGTAATATAGTACAGCCTGTGTCAAGATGTCGTTTCTGTCGCAGCAGTGGCCAATTTCAAGAGAATTATATTAAATAAAAGAAGGGACTGGTGCGTAAAAGCAGAAACAAAGATTGGAAGACTGTGTAACTAACGCTACACGCTAATGTGCTGGTCAATCATTTCACACACACTGAAAGGTTACTAAGTCACATAGAATAATTAAAGGATCCGTCAGTACCACTGAGTCACCCAGAAATGCGCTCGGAATACCTTACCTCGGATCGAAAGGATAAATAATACCAAATTATAAGGTGAATATTGTTAACCTCTATGTAAACAGAAATGTATTGGAATTAAAGAAAAGCACCAACTTATAAATATTTGATTCTTGTAAAAATAGTGGTTTTTTAGCAACCAAAATATGACTTAAATTCAATTCAGAAGGAGCAGGTAGTGTATAACAAAAAAAGACGCTGCCAAATAAATATAAATGTATCAATAAATATAAGCACAGAGGATTTATTGCCAACCATTGATACGACTTTGGATAATGTATCCACCTTTTAAAGTCAGGTGAATTTACGGGCCGCGTTAACATTGCTAAGTATACCAATTCTCACCTAACAAAGTTTTTGGAGTTACTTTCGATGCTGGACACACAGTTAATTTCAAAGTCGAGCTGGATTACTAGACTCTGTAAATGTCGATATATTGATAATTTCGAAAATTTGTGAGCAAGTATCAAACTGAATGTATTCTATTCCGATATCACCAGCAATTATATTTTTCACCCTAAAATACCTTCGTAAAAATACCTTTCTTTCTTATACAAAAAAATTACACACACCACGATTAGACAGATTAGATTGTACTGCAATGCATTATTACACGCAATTAGAATTACACGCAATGCATTTATGCCTCGTTTTAGAGTTCTAAACATGCCAGCATGAACCCCTCATCCCCTGTCTCACACCCTCAATGTTGCTTGCGAGGTATTTCTTAGATTGATGTGGACGTAGATATCGACAACTTTGTTCTGAGTGAGCATATTCTAAGGTTGATTTACTCCATATCGATATAAATGCGCATTGATATGCCACAGTTAGATGACAATGAAAACCATGAACACAAAATTACCAACGAATGGAAATGAGAGTCCAAAAGTGAAAGTTTGTGATGGATGTAGAGTCTTCGACGCATCCGAAGCCTTTTTCGGAGATATTGCCTTTGCCCCTGAAAGGGCAATAATTCCCGTCCAAAAATCGCTCCCTTCTTTCTCTCCCTCTCCCGAGCAGACATATATTGAGCGCTCAGGTTGAGGATGCATGAGAGAGTAGCTGACTACATGCACTCCATATATTTGTTAAAGCGCTCCGGCACCCTCACCGTTCATTGGCGCGGGGATAATATCATCCCCGACGGTGGCTCCGTGCCAACAGAGCACGGTGGGGAATGAAAATAATGTCTCGATGATGGTTGTAGAACGACGGTTTGGAGGCGCTGAGTTCTTTTTTCGCCTCAGCGTTTTATTTTATCACATGACAGCCCTTTCTTTTTTTCATCCGTTGCAGCACTCTATACGAACGCCATGTCTTCCGCTTTTAGTTTGTTATGCCGGCCAAAAAATATTTTGTTTCCCCATTGAAAAGCAGGGAAAAAGTTTGGCTCCGGCGTTGGCCCGAACTTCAGGATTTATCTCCGTCCTACTTGATTCAAGACATTGAAGGGATTGGCGTTGCAATGGGTGTACTTCATCCATGAACATCTACGCCATTGTTCCCATGAGTAGAAGAATACGCAGCGGAAGAATTAATGGATGTTGCACCTTCACCGCATTATATTTTCTCGAGTAACTGCCAAGAAATACTCTCTGAAGAAAAAATTCCAAAATTAAAGCGAAGGATCTTAATAAATTTCTTGAACGGTAGGCGCATTTATATTGATTGCAAAAGAATGGTATCAAAACAACATAATATTGCGTCTAAATTACAGAGGGAAATACTAATAGTGCCATTGATTTCGCTTCCATAGGGAATGGAATTTCAGGACCACATTACCTAATATATGTATCATTAATGTCATTTGTATCATTTAAAAAAGCCTTTTCGTTCCATTTTGAATTCATGTGAAATGCTTAAATATGCAATCATACGTTTAAAATACTTTGAAACACCCCATACGAAACGAAGGGACTCCACGGTACGGAAGCAATGCACTTAAACAGGAGTCACGTATTGAATGGACACAATTAGCAGAAGCTATGCTTGAAACTATAAACAAATGTAATTTTGTGAATTTAGTATTCATAAGTAGCAGCATGGAACATTTTACGAGTACATTAATTGGCAAATATAGCATATTACAACTATTCACGATTGAAGTATTTTATCCAACACCACTGCAAACATTTTAATCTATGAATTGTAGATTCCCCTTACTAACATTCGGCACAATAGCACGAAAACTGAAACGAGTGGATGCTAAAAGGCTGATAATTTTTTGAGCACCAAGGATTGTATTAATAAGTGATTATTAAAGCTTCTATTTTTCCGTGGTTGGCGTCTAAAGGAAGTCAAATTGATGACATCGGGAAATCTCTCACTACACTCCTTCATCTCTACTGATTCATTACCCGTCGAGGTAAATGAGGATTCACCAGTACTATACCCGGCTCATGATATGACTGAAATTTACAAATTAAAATAATATTGCATTGTAATAAATTAGTATTAGAAAGGGAAGCCAATTAGACGGACACTTTTTATTCACTTTGGGGTAATTCCGTTAGTATTACGGAACCCCATTTTAAGTAATTACATAAGTGATTACTTTTATCAAAATAAAATAAATTTGTCGAGTAGGGCGGCCTATTTTTTATATTAAGTAGTCTAAAATATCTCAAATAAAAAGAAGAAATGCCTTTTATTGGTAATAGAGACGCTCCTTTCCTTTTCAAAAATTGTTTCATAATTTAATTTTGGTAACCAATATTTTGATGAATATCAACACGGTGCAACTGTTAAGAACGCCAAGCTTAGCACTTGCCTGTTAGCCTTCGGTACAAAATTCTTTAAGCCCTTCCTTGTCTTTCGGATCACCCTAAGTCGGCCGCAGCGCACGAAGCAAGCTCAAACTCGCCCCTTTAAAAGGACAACTCCCTGTCACATCTCGTATGTTGCGCGCTCAGGATGGCTGGGATGGGCCGAATGGTTGGAGAGCATGGTGTCAGGAAAGGGTTCCTGTGGGCGGGGTGGGTCGCCGTAGGTATAGGGGGATGGGAGGCGAAAAGGGCACTTCATCATTTACCCGACGGAGGATATGAAACGGCTGAGTTCGGAGGAGCGGATGGTAGGGAGTATAAATTATGTGCAATGCCAAACGCTCACTTCGTTTTCGCATCGTGCCAAAATGTCTGCCCGGGCTGGATTTTGAAGTTTACTATGGAAAAGAGGGTAAAAGGTGGTGAATTGGAGTAGGGGAGGGTATGATGAAGGGATAGGGATGGAACAAGGGTGGCAGAAGAGCGAACAAGAGGGAGGTGTCTCCAGTCTCAAGTGGGGATTTGAACACTAATGCTGAAATCCTAGCGACGTAGTGTGGTAGATGGTTTATCTGGCCCTTTCAAGACAGGTACGAGATCACATATTTGTTTAGAAAAAAAGGGTCAGTTGATACGCATTCCGATTTTCCTACATAAAATGGACGGTGCAGATAAAACGGAAAGTTGTCGAGGGGCCGGGAAGAAATAAATTGAAAGCAGGACGAGAAAAAGGTGGATAAGGTCTGTTTTTATTTATATTCGGAGGAATATGGGCGTAACTTCTGCCGACCAATGGGGGAGAAGATAATGTTTACGTATACAGGCCAGGGAATACCAATGTCATCCTGGCTTGCGTGGGTGGAAGGGGTGGGTGATATCATGGGAAGGGACCAACGGGGGTTCTCTGGGAATTTCGTGGACCGATTGGAAGCGAAATGCCAAGAATTTGCGGGTCGGATACAATGGGGAGCATTTAGAAGAACTACAATCCCAACAGGCTCTCTCACATGCCTGGCGAATATCAAATGGTAATAAATTAAACAGAGGCAAAACATTGTTATTATTTGCATCGTGCACACTCCGTTTTGAAATTTAATAATGACATAAAAATATCGCTTTGGAATCATTTCCGAAATTTCTCGTTTTGGCTTGTTCCAAAAAAACGAAATATTTCCAAAATGTCCCTCTCAGAGAGAATACATAAAACGTTGTATACATTACCAAGAAAAATGTGAACCTCCATCTCAATTGAAACAGCATTATTTCACTCACCTGGAATAGAATAAATTCTTTTAATAAATGTTTACTTAAACATAAGTTAAGCCTTTTCTAAGATAAGTACAGGATGGAAATAATGGAAAAACTCTGCAATAATCCCTAAGAGCAAGAAAGGTACCTCAATTGCATACACTCATAAGCGAAAACCAGTATGAACACTTAGGGTTGAGAATAGGATAATAACAAATCAATCTATAAGTAACATTGAGACGTGTATATAAGAACTTGAAAAAAAGAAAACATCAGCAATATAGATGAGTCAGCGATTTTATGTATGGACGCAATATTTTAATGATGTGACGATTAAATAACCAATCCTTTTGCTCTAAATGGTACCTGAAGTGCACCGAAAGTAGGAAGTTTAAAAAGCAATGTAACAAGGGAGAGGATACTTGCGCAAACAAACCTTAAATTTATAACGACAGGAGACTAACGGAGTAGCTTTGGACGTATTCCACGCGTAGGGAGTTCTGCGCTGCATTCCTAAGGCCATCAACTCAGAGATTGACGAAGCCTTATAGATTTATGACCGAGTGCTACTCCGAGGAACGAAGGTCACAATAGTCAGTGGGTGGTTGGGAAAAGATGACGGTCTAGAAGACGATAGAGTCTTAAATTGAAGCCTGTGATCATTTATCAATGATAAAAGGGTATTCGTAGCCACATGCTTATCCTATTATTGCGTCTTATGCAAAACACTCATCATTATACATTTCTAATTCAAATCAGGAACAGAACTCACCACACATACCTACTTTAAAAGAAATGGAAATATGGCCGTGAGGCGTTCTTGCTTGAATATCTCGTCGCAAAAGTAATTAGGTATCGCAAAACTGCCAAAAATATTGTGTTAGCGAAGTTAAATAGCTTTGTTACAAAATGTAACAAAATCTATAAATTGGCTTGATGACTGTGATAAATTGACTGTCTTGTCACGTTTTGATATTAGTTTTGTCGCTTCTTATGGTTGAGGTGTTGCAGTATCATACATTTTTATAGAGAGAAAATCCAAATTTAAGTTGCCAATTAATGATAAACATCTCTATAAGATCTTCAATACTACTTTAATGCTAAAGAGTAATATCACAATGATATTACCAATTACAATGAATATTGAAAATTTTATTCGACGATTGTTGTGAGTAGATACTAAGACATGAATGCGTCTTTCTTATTGAGTTATTCGAAATAAAATTAAGCAGAATTTAATTACTGATTCTTTACAGATGCGTATGATATTTAACTCTTAACACTTTTTAGTTGTGCATGAGTTTTTTTTAATTTACTATGATAACTGAATTGTCTAAACTATCTAGTTTCAAGCATACACATTGGGCTAAGTTTTTCACTTTTTAACTGAACTACAATGTAGTGTGTGAAAAATTAAAGAAATAAGATTTAATGATGCTTGAATCTGGTGCCATTGACATGATATTTACAACTACATTATACCCTGCAAGCCAACATAAGGTTGTACGAAAGGGGGTTAATTTTCACCAAACATGCACTAAGACTGAAACTCAAAGGGGAACAGTAGATATTTTTAATTTGCATGATACAATGTAGAAGTATTAAGAAGTCGTATAAGTTAAGCACATGATATTAGATTGTTCACATAAAAACATATGTAGCGACATACAACCTTGCCTACCTACTGATAAACCTACATTAAATTTAAATTATTTGGCTTGCATGAGCTAGTATCAATAGCTTTACTAGTGAATTTAAACAAGTAGCTTACAGTTCTGTGTGGGTATTTGCATTCCACTCTGAAGAACAATTATGTAAGTTGAAAACTAACAGAGGGGGCTAAGCAAACGGGTGTAAATGTAATGATTATAGTGCTACCCGCGTCTTCTGACTCCAAAAATATACAGAATAATGGTATTACATAAGGACCAGAATTCAAAGAACATATCATAAAATATTTGGAGCTGCAATCTCGAGAAGTTCACACTCTTAAGTTTTTTTTCGGCAAGCCACAATTAGGTAAAATCAATTTCTGTCCAAAAGATATTTTATCGTGCCATTAACATAATGTTTTATTGCCTACCATGTGAAAATGACGAGACTTTGAGATTGAAAATGTGCCAATTAAGCAATTAAGATATCTTAAAATTATTTTTTACACTTGTTTCACCACTGTATTTTGCTGTTAATTTGAGAAAATATTCCTACAAAGTGCTCAATCAAAGAGTTTTCTCCATTTTACATCTTAAGTTTTCTGTGGAATTTAATTGCCACTTTTACCACTTCGTAACGTTTATGCGCAACATTACGGGCAGCAGTGCTGAATAGAACAAACTTTCTTACCCTTTGCGCGTCCTTGACTTAAGATTGACTAACACTACTGCGATGGAAGGTTTTTTTTTCCTGTTGAAGAAATTAAATGCTCATAGCATATTTGGTTAAGGTTCATATTCTATCACAGGTTTTTGAGGTGACATGTGACGTAATTAGCAAATAAAGATTTTGGTGAACTTGATCTCGCTTTCTTTCGTTCCTCGACTGGTCTTGAACGATATGTAACTTTAATAACTTACTCCACATTATTCCTCAGTACTAAAAGTTATGACTATTTTTCCATCTCCATTTTGTCGCAATGCGAACATGTATTTGTTGAATCTACCCTTACCACTTTCCAAGCAACAATGACGGACAATCTAAACAGCTTTAGTTCGATATACCCTTCATAGTTTCACAGCACAGACATCACTTTTTCCCTTGTGCTTGCATCTCAAATTTAACCAAACAACATGCGATCCTTATGAGGTAGGTCAAAATATGGAACTTTAGCGTGAGCAGTGAAGATCACCAAGATTTTTAAAGCGACAGAACAATAACCATATGAGCGTAAAGGGAGAGAACAATAACCACTGCATTATAAGATAGTAAAGAGAAATATTTTTAAGCTAAATCAGAGCTTAGGTGGAAATATTGGCATCATATTGTACATAAATTCTTCGAAGATATTTTTACTGATTACGTTAAACATATTTTGTGAAATCTCGCTTACTATGACAGACTTTACTATGGATATAAAATAAGGGTATGTAGGTGCTCAACCGATATATGTTACTTTCTCCGTTTATTAAGGAACTGAATAGGTAGATGATTTAAGTGAATAGGTACCCTTGTTAGCTGCACTTTAGAATACAGACCTTTAGCTAATTTGACTAACTGCACATTTAAGCGTGCGTACTCTGCTGTTTAAATCTTTTTTTTAAATTATCGCATTCCGAATAATAAGTACGTACTAATTCTCCTTCAGTATGATAGGTGGAGATGTATGATGAAGAGCCAACCCCTGCCACACACCTTTATCAGGGCTTTCAGGGTACTATGTAGATGGGCTGAAATGACACCAGAGCCGAGAATCTGGAGGGGAAGCGAAAAAATGTTACGCGAGCAGGCGGAATTGATCTCCCAGACAATCACTCAGGTAATCCCCCTTATCCCTCGCAATGAGCCCGACTTACTTGACAAATCCCGCATTGAGGGGGAAATCTATTTATTCCAAGCTTTTTACGTCGCGTGTCACTTTACGAAAAGAGAACCCGAACCTGACTGTCCCCTCTCCTACCATCCCACCTTATTTTTTTCACCTACACGCTTAGGATCCTTGAAAAACCCCTCCTGTCCTCCCTAGTAGGGCCATCATCGCATCACCCAACCCCCTCGAGCAACCTTCCCTCAAGGAAGAGAGAGGAGGACCTCGAAGAAACGGAGAAAGGCTAGAGAGGAGGACTACGTCCCTTCATTCCCTTACCTTCCCCTTTTTCCTCTCCACCCACAAAAGCTGACCAATCTGCCCCAGACGTTACGGCAACCCGCCAGGCGCGGTGAGGGTGAAATGACCCGGACAACCAGCAAGGGTCGATCCATCCAAACCCATCCTCATGCCCGCACCCCTTAGGATTCAACCCTCTTGCCTCCCGGCTCCACCCGCAGTCGAATCAACCACCCTCTGAGGAGCCCTCCATGCTCTTCCCAGCGTAAAACACTTCCATGTCCTTGCATTCTCCCCTAGGCCGCCCTTTCCACCACACACTTCCCTCCTTTCCCACCCCTTTCACGCCCTTCCACTGAAGTGTATCTGAATTTTCTTTCTGGTATCCATCGGTTTCTAAAACCCAACTGATACGTCCCTCAGAAAAAAAGATATGCATTTCATTGACTAAACATTAAACGATGAATGAATAATCTCATTTTCCACGCCAGCAGGAATTTTCTAGATCCAAATTAAAGGGTTTTCATTGAACATTTACACTTAAATATTTTATTCTCTTCTTGGATGCCTATAACCTATTTTTTGATGCGTAATGCTACCTGAAGGCCGTTTTAACCGTTCCTTTTTTTTGTGCAATTTATTGTGCAAACGCTTGTATGAGAAAATTGTACCGTGTATATCGTCAAACTGTGTGAACGCTTGTGCGAAAGTCTGAATGATTGAACGGAAAATAGAACCTGTTCTAATTCCATTTAGAAAAGCATTCAATTTCGATCAATTTCATATATTCCTTTGTACAATAAAATTTTCTGTGTAAAGAGGCCTTTATTTAATATTTTACCACAAAAATCACATGCATGCATAGATAAAAATAGCGTGAAAATTTGCGCTGCTATACAAATATGATGGTAGTACGGCATTGATATCGGTGAGGGTAAGAGTAATATTGAGCGTCAAGAGTTGATATATCATGAAAGATGTAACAATGTGAAGAATTACGGCCGACGGCAAGGACAAGGAGATGCAAATCGAAGAAAAAAAACTTTTTGTATATTTTGCAATTTACTTATAAAGAGTTTTTTAGTTTCGATTTTAATTGATTGGCAAATTATAATTTCGGACCATGGTACATATTATTGAAGTGATTTTGAATCGATAACGATTAGAAATGTACAGATAAATTAACCTAATTCCCTGCAAATTAACTCAAGGGTATGTTGTAGTGATGATCCAACACGTAATGCATTAATGCCAGATTCAAACTTTTTGTGGAGAGCAAGTGTTTCGAGGGCTTGAAACCGGAAGTGGGTTCCATGAAATTCCTGATTCATATCGTTGCCTCGGATATATTTTACGAATTTCCCCCAATACAATGCATTAAATTGCTAAAATTAATTAATATATTTTTTAGTATCAAGAAAATAATTTAAACTCATTATTTTTTAACTTATTTTACATGAATACTTAATGCCCATTTTCTTGACAGCAAACTATTTAAAACTGAATTGTATTTCATTAATTTTGTGACACTAGGGACCTTTTAACTGGAAATTTATAAGAGGAAATGTTTGCGAAACCCATGCAACGTCCTTCGTCCGTCGAGTGATGTTATAAAAAATGAAATTTTCAATGCATGCCAAACCATTTTTATTGAAGTAATAATGGATGATTATAAATAAGCAATGCAATATAGCAAATTACGAAGCACGCGGCGAAAGATGAGAAAAAATTACTCCAAGGAAAGAACCGTAAATTGAATTATATGAGCTCATTTCAGAAATTGAAGATGGTGATCGACTTTATAAGTAACTAGTTACGGTTTGGTACGATAATTATCCCCAAAGCTGCACCACTCTCATTTATGAACCCAGATACAAACATCAGACTTCTGTTCCAACTTCAACCAGAAGGCAGACATATTATGTTGGATGAAACTTAAGGCTCAAAAATGTTTCTTATAAACTTAACTGCATTAAGTTATCCGTGAGCGTTGATTGCTTGAGTGCAAATAGCTCCCGAGATGTTGCGTTTCCCAGGTGAAATCCGAACTAACAACCCAGTGCGAGCTCAAAGGCACAAAATGTGGATTATGCTCAGTGCCGGGAACCGCAAACTATTCATGATGTCTCACAAGCTATCACGGCTGCATTGTAATTTCCAGCGGTGGAAGTTATGTGCCTAGTTCACACAGGAACATTAAGATTATTGCGGATTCTCGCAAAGTCACCGCTAAAGTTGTAGTTACTGTATGGGGCAAGGAATGGCACCTCCCGGCGGTACATTCTGCTTCACTCTAGACGTAGCGCAGACTTGCACACAACTGGCAAAACATTTTATACGCAACCTGTCTCACATGAATTACCCCATCGGGAGTAAACCAGACACTTGAACCAACTTAAACTGGGGAAAAATACACCTCGCAGAAGCACCACTTTGTTTATCTAGTTTCATCTTTGTATATCTGCTAAATTTTGCGATGTGAATAAATAAAATTCCGCAAGCAACAAAGATTCTATCATCATCATGAGTATACTCTGGAAAATCAGGAAACTTAGAGTAGAATCAAAGCCTATTCCACCATTACCAAATAGGTCAATGAATTCCATTTTACAGAAACTGACTCAAGTAGTTCTAAGCAATGGAAATACTATGCTGTGTGCGCACACCAAACTCGGTCCTTGCCAGTTGAACTGTGATAACCATTGCACCGAACATGAGCATATCAATAAACGCAAATACTTTCTTGGTTTAACATACATGTTAACAAAATACAAACAAAGCAAGGTATATCCAATAGATACGCTTATTTTGGCCTCGGTAATTTTCACAACTATCAGCTCAAATCTGTGTTTAATATTTTGAGAGATTGAATATCAAAGTAAAACTTTTCAGCAGTTTTTTAGTGCTACAATTTTGCAATTTTCAAATAATTTTCATTAAGACAGCTTCATAAATATATACATAACTGTACCATAAAAGTAATCTTTGTCCATATAAATCTCAATTAATAAGAGAAATCGGCATCATAAGTCAAGAAAATCATTTGGAATATTTATTAAAACCTTTCAATCCGTAAGCTCATTTTATGAACCCACGGTGAAATATCAAATAAAATCTGAACTACCATTTTTATCGATGAGACCCCACCTATCTTGTATCTACGTCGATCGGTTTGATAACAGTTCAAACGCTGATGCGCAAGTGCTGAAGGGAAAAAAACACAAATTTACGGCAAAATAAAGCATCGCCCACCCACATTCCATTTGCGAGGAAAGGTTCATGCGATCCAATTACAAAGCAGATTACATTCTCTTTATCTTGTCCAACATCAAACATTTATCGATCCTTGCGGACAGCGTCCTCGGTGCTTCTAAACGCTTTGACCAATTTTCGCCGGCACAAATTTTCTCCCTCTCTCTCCCCCCGGATGGAAAGCAATCAAGGTCATCGTCCAATAAAAGTAACTGCCCCGCTATAATGATTTCTGCCATATTCCATGACGGACGCTATCATTGGCCGGTCACGACCCAATCTTGTGCATCCGCTTGGAGCATGTCGCGCCGCCATCGTCGATTTTCGGAAGCACGCGTATAATGGCCGGATGTATGTGCACGGGGTGGCGGCTATCGTAGCGGCCTCTTCCCCTATACTCGCTCACCGCTGTACACGACTGCCATCAAACATCAGAAGGGTTGTGGATGGGAGGGAAAAATGGTGTGAGGGAGAGAAAGAAACTGCAGCACTTTGTCGGTTTCAGTATCGCATTGCGAGCGAAAATGCAGACTCCGCAATTAAAGTGACTCCCACGAAATTTTCGAGCGGGTGTGAAAAAAAAATTATTTCATAAAATTGTGAACGATGCATTAAAAAAATACTTCACTAAAGGACACCGAATTTTTTTCCATATGGATGTTTATCGGAGATTCGACCCTTCACCAGCACTTCCATCAGATCAGTAACATTCACCCGAAACAGAACCCCATGCCTAAAAATTCCTCTATCTAACTATGATACCAAAAGTATAATTTAGCACACACCCACGGATATTATTCTAATGTCAATATTTATTAGACGGTTTTCCATAACATTTCTTCAGTGCATGAATTTGGCTATTGAGCAGTAACAGATGACAAAGGCGTCATTTTATGTCATTTGATTCCAGTTCCAATTTAAAAAATCTATTTAATTATAGCATTAACTAATGACAATCCGAATGCATATAAATGAATAAATATATTCTGTATAAAAAGTATTGCTTGCAGAAGATTTTGCACGTATTTGCCATAAGTTTACCGTGAAAGAATTCTCACGCAAGGGTTCTCCCGCGCCACATGATATAGTAGTTGCAGAAAGGTGCATCGTTTGTAGTACGTAATTTAACCAAAGCCTTTTCAAAAAATATTAAATTATATTAAATTTAGATTTGGATTCCCTTGAGGGACCATACAGAATAAAACACAAATAAATGGCTACGATGAAAATTAATTCCTTCGTCGTAAAATTTTGTCATGAGTAAAATAATGACACATTGTGTAGAAACCCGCGTTTCGTCAATAAAATCATTAGTGGAATTAACAGTGTGGCTTCTCATATTATCCATGATGGATATTTCGTATCGTTAAGATCTGTGCCGTTTCCTGAGTTACAAATTATTTAGTTGCACATTCCAGAGATATGACTAGGTACCTAAAACTCTCAACGTATTACTTAAACTCAAAGTATTTGTTCTGTGCAAATCGTAAACGTTTACGGCAATGAGTTATCCCTCACATTACTTACTACATTATATCGTTGCGTATAACCTTCATAAAAACACCCAAAAACTTTGTGTGAGTATGGGTGTCGAACATACGGCCTTGGGTTTGCCTGGTGTGTTTGTTAACCTTCAAATTATACTGATTCAATTATTAACACAGAAAATCTTTGTTTTCATAAATTGGAGGCTTTTATTGGGAAATATAAAAAAATATACTTAACTAAGAAGTAAAAGTTCATGAGATAAGAGCATGCCCTTCAAAACTAGGCAAAAGGTCACTGGCTATCATTACTTGAGTCCGGACGTGACAGGTTATACTAAGACAGGTTTTTCGTTCTGTATTTCTTGGAAGGGAAGTTCGATCGATGGGTGACGGTGTGGATTCTAGTGACCTGTGCGGAGGTGGACAAGGGAAGAAGTGGGCGTGCCGTGGCAAAAGATGTTTGAAACAGAGGAAGTCTTACGCAAAGAGGGTGGAGTTGAAGAGGAAACGAAGAGGCGATGTGTGACGGAGCGACAACAGCACAGGAACTAAGAAACATCAAAATGTCTGTTTTTTTGGCCGCAGAAAGTGGCGGACTATCGAAAACGACTTTTTGCCACCCCACACAAGCTTAATCGAAGCGGCATCAGGTGTTAAAACGAGCATCGCCTTCTGCTTTCACGCAATCATCGAAGAATGCAAATGAAGGAGATGTTGGAATCCACTACACTTATAATATGCAGAAAATAGTTACTAAATTGGTCACATCTAAATTGATGACGTAAAGTAATAATATAGGTAGATTTAACGGAAAAGAGTCCATTAAATCCATAAAGATATTCTGCTGAATTACGTTCATTCAATGACCCTCATTATGTGACAAAAAAAACATTTACTTTTGCCAATATAAAATTTTCCTCAACACTCAAATCATCATTTGCAATGCTTATAAAGCTTTTCACATTTTCAGTTGCCATTGTAGGAGTCTGTTTCACCATGTTTTGTTATTTTTGTGACAAAACTGTGTCCTAATTTCCAGTAAGGATCTTAGATTTTGCTTACTCAATCCATAAAACCGCACCACGTTTTCTCATAAAATATACGAAAATTATACCATAACATTATTTTTCCTGCATCCTTCGAGATCAGTCAGTACATAAATGCGAAGTCACTTTTAAATTATTTTTTAAGCATGTCTACACATTTGAATATAGAACATTTGTTGTTTTTAGTCTTCAATATTCAATTTCTCAAATGAATATCTGCACAGCATAAATGTTTTTCCCTTCACTCTGGAGTGACAATATTTTCATGCTTGGGAATTGATTATTAGAATAAAGTATCAAATCCATTTTCATGGGGGAAAGAAGACCAAAAATCCAATGCACGTGGATTGGCAAATTACATTATAAGATAAACCATATTTCCATGGGAAAAACATTGAAAATGTATTGCTTTCGTTTATCACAAATTTCATCTATTTGCAAAGAAGTTTTAACATAACAAGGTGATAATTTAGCCGGTATATAAAAAGTGTCAAGATGATGAAAGGAAAATTAAATACAACAAATGAATTATATGCACCTGCAATAGCATAACAACTTACAATAGCGATTTGCTTGACAGCAGGCCCCTCTTAGTAAAAGTAAAATAAAAGTATTTAGGATAAATTAGATTTTTGAACGTAGCGCTTAAGCAAAACAAAAATTCCAGTACACCTAGTTAGCGCTTTCCTTCTGTATGTTTATGTAAGTTATTTTATCTAACTACAGTTTAAAATTGGTTTAATTTAATATTTTTACTTTTACTGCACATTTTAATCTTGCTTTTCACCGAAGAATTAAATTTTAGAACGGTCGGAAAGAAAATGTTGTCAAGTCTAGGTGTCTTTCACTCATATATCCATATTTCAATATTCATATTTCTTTTTATTGAATGTTTAATGCAGTGGGAAACCCTTCGGACTACGACAAATTTGAATTTCAGTTTGAGACGCAAAATAACACATGGCGCATGCCGATTCTTAAATATATCTCTATGCTTATACTTATTGTTTGCATAAACATTTTTAAATAGGTACCTACTTATTTATGCCGAAAAGTAAAAAATTAACAAAATCATTAAAACTAGCTCGGAAGACACATAGTTATTGCTCACAATTAAACCACGCATTATTTATTACTTTTAGATTTAGATACTATCGTAACCTACGTAGAAATCAAGGAATTATATGCTTTTCCATCATATCATCAAAGGTATACGCCTTTTTTTATGAATAATATATGTTTTTTAGCGTATAACACATCGCTTTACGTATAATTGTGCAAAAAAAACATTTTATCCAGGTACCAAGTTTTTTTTTGATAAGGATACCCCTCATGCCACCTACCCTGAAGGGTACTAAGAGTTCTGGTGTTGTGGATGTGCACCAAAGCGATTTGGTTGAAATCCTTACGGATTGAACCGTTCTCAGATTTCAAATGCCTTCTCCACAGACTGGCGCGGGCATCTAGGAGAGGCTACGGACAAAGAGAGTTAGACGAGCATGAAAGTCGCGAGGGCGTAAGCTCTCGGAGCAAAGACTATCATTAGGAGCATGCCCTGTGGGTCATGGTGGGGACAAGGGAGAGGGGGATCCTCAAAGGACTGAAGGTGAACTGCAGGTGCTCATCCAGTCGAGGCGAACGGAATCCCTTAGCCAACACCCAGAGCGATGGGGGGAAACAAAGGAAGGCAGAAATAAGTAAAATCGGGAAGGAAGGCCCGAAAAGGACGGGAGTATAACGGAAAGAGGAAGACTTTTGTCTCCTCTGGAGAAGGAGAGAGAGAGAGCGACACCCCTTTTTTATCCTGCTGAAAAAAGGGGAAAGGAAGAAGAGACTGGTATCCAGCCAGAACCATCCCACGGTTACGGAACCCTTAAAGAAGAGAAAGCCTCCTCAAATCCACCCCGCCACCGTCCTCCCCTCTTCCACTTTCATCAGTTTCCTGTCCTTTCTTCCCCCCGACGATTATTCAAGCTCCCTTCTCCCCCCCCCCCCCCCCAAAGTTTTCCACCTCCCTAAATCACGTGTTTCTCACTCACTTCCCTCCCCCCCCCCCAACCATCCAGAAACTCCCTTACCTCCCCTCTCTACGTCTCACTTTGAAAATCCTTTCTTCCCTTCGCCTTCCTCCCCTTTTTTATTTTGTTTTGTTTCTGCCTATCCGTCTCGCATTCCCCTTCTCCACATTGATCTCCATCTCTCTCCTCCCTCCTTTGATCCTTTATTCCCGTTTCCTCATCGTAGTGTCCCTGAGGAATTGGTGTTTGTTCCCAACGCGGTGCCCACCTTTCTGCAGGGAGACCAGAACTTTCTTTAAGTATTCAAATCCGTCAGCTCTAAACTCTTTTATTCTTTCCCCTGACTACTCTCACCTTCTTCCATTCATGTGCCTATAGCAAAAAGGGTTGTGGTATTTGCAGCATTGTCATCACAAAACTTTATTTCTTCTTGGCACACTTTGCCTCCTTCGCTATCAAATATGAAACTGTGAACACCTATTACATTAGATGACACCGATGCTATTTCTCATTCCACCCAACGGGAAGTAACAATAAAGAAATCAAAAATGGCCTCTCTGAGTCTTTGATATTAATAATTGCTGATGTAGGAGGCCGTATTGCATGTGCTGTCACAATATTTCTTTCTAATAACTACCTTACATGGTAACTGGTATTTGTGTGGCAGGGAATGCGTCATTGCTAACCATAATGCACATTCAATAACAAAATTCAAATATTCCTCTTATCTAATGAAATATCAATATGAATATCATGTGCGACGCACACTCCTAATTTCACTTTTCATTCATCGCTCAGGGAAATATTTTATAGATAATGCAAATTTTTTGGTATATTAGTTATTAAAAGTAAGATTAGCAGTTCCGCCACTATGGTATGATTGTTTACATGTTGATAATGCATACGCAGTGTATACACCGCCCTCGCCAAACACCATGTGGTTTCTTGCATGTTATTATATAATATAATTATAAATGAATCTGGAAATACGTGGTCTTACCCATTATTTTTCTATATGACCATGCCTGTGCATAGCTATTGATTAAAGATTTGGGATTTTACTTAGAAGTCCGGGTTAGAGTCCCGGCGTTTGAATATAGAGTTTCCTCCGTTAATATTTGACACCAGATACATCATTCGGCTGCTTGGCTTAGATTTATTGAGACCATCGACAAGTTCGTTGAAACGATATTTTGCATTTTTTTTCTTCAGCATTTAATTAAATTTCTAGCTCTTTGAAGAGCAAAAAGCGTCCCGATATCTATTTCACATTCATCTCATTTTGTCACGGATCACCGATGCTGCTAATCTTAAATGGGCACCTCAACATTCCTTTTGTATCGCATTTGATTCACGAGCCGGAGATGGATTCCTTTTGGCAGCGTTCGACTTCTTTTGCCATACTTATTCATTCCGTGCGACACTTCGATACGCGGAGGACTCTTTCTGACTACCCCTCTCCTTTCTTCTCGGCTCCTTCACCCTACCCACCTGCTTCAACCCTCCGCCAGCCAACCAACCGCCATGCCTCCATATATTTCTTTTTTTCCTCGCCGCTACTCCCATTCTTCCACTTCAGTGGATCATGCCCTTATTCTCTTCCGTTACGGTTTTGAGTCCGAGAAAACGGCGCATGAAATTGAACTGACAAGGCGAGAACCAGTGTTGGGGAAGGAGGGAAGAAAGGGGAAAGGGCACGTGAAAACACCCACTGCCTTCCTCTTCCTCCTATTTTGTTTTAAAAACCCACCTCCACCTCCCCACCTTCGACATTGACTGGTTGAGATACACTTTAGGAATTCATTCCAGCTGCCGCAATCTTTCGGGCTTGCATTTCTTTCCAATGTTTTTCATTCTGCCTTTTAAACCCTTCTGGCTCAAACGAGAATATTTTAAACCAGTTCATGTGTCGAAAAAAAATAGAGTGATATAATAGCATTCTCCACAATTTTGGCGCATGAAAATATTTTTTTCAAACCAATTTATATTCATGCCAACTACGCTTCTGTAAAAAATCTCCAAATTTACTGATTACTTTCAGCTTCACAAAATGCTCTATGTATAAAATTAAAAATAAATATAATACTAGTCTAATATGACAAATTTGTCGTTATGGACACAAATTTGTCCAAATATGAAAGCTACATGCGACGGAATATAATATTTGATTATGGGCAATGACTGATTGAACAATAATATCATTCCTATTATGCATGAACGTTAGCTGCATCAAACAAAGTAAATAGAGACAAGAGTATCAAATTTAGTAAAATAATTGCAAAATAGGTGACTTATTTGATTATTTTTCCAATTTCTTCGGAGTTTTCACTAAGGATACCTAAATTTTTAATATCAATGCATAAATAGAATACCCTAATTAGAAAGAGCAATTTGATCTAGAATTTGTATTTGCACGATTAGACGTATTTGGAAAATTGAACTTTTCAAAATTAATATGTCGGATAAACTTGCAAGAAGTAGGCACATAGAGTCATTTGTGGAAAATGCACACAGAAAACAGATTGAATCAGACACGTGATTAAACACATTAACCTTCGTAAACATGTGCTGGATGTCCGTTCACAGAGAGCAGAGATTAATAATCTGATAATGAATTTAATACGTTACGGTTGAACATAAAGACACTCAATACTACATATTTACTTCACCGTAACGTCAAATCCACGGTAGACTGCGCGCAGGTCTCAAGATTTCCTTCTAAAAACTCTTCCATTAGCTAGTTGAAACTTACAGAACAAAAGCTAGGATATAAGGTACTGTACAAAATAAATTCAAAGCAATCTTCAAAAAGTCATCACTCAATATGCCGAGCCATGAAAGCTACCCTGTTGCACTGTTGGATACAGCTGTGATACCATTCAAACCAATAGTAATCATGTCAAAACAATATGCTATTCGTCTCGTAAAAATGAGAGTTAGCACCTGACGCTAACGAAAATTGTTACCCTAAATTTCATTATCAGGGCAGACAGAAGTGATAAATTTAGAGAAATGAACTCTTGGACCAAGGGGCTACCAATCATACTTCATGATTATTTCCAACTGTTTTTCCTTCAACTCTTTTTTAGCAGATAGTCCTAATTCAGAAACAAAATTTATTTCAGCACAATCGATTTTAACGGCTGTCGACGTATTGCTCCCCACCGCACGCGGTTGTGGCTTATAGCCGTTTTATATGCAGATGTTGATAAATAATATGCGCTTGAAAGAAATTCTACTCCAACTGCCTGTTGCCTACAAAGCACTCCTGTGTTGGTTTGCAGGCTGAACTCTGTATGCATAGATGTATTTATAAACATTATTGCGCTTTAAGCTGACTTTCAACCGTATACTCTACCATACTATCTCCGGGTTTGAAAACTTTGTGTGGAAGAATCAGGATTGATGACCGTAAGGCAAGGAAGGTATCCTCATGGATCTACGAAAGTCTTACTTGATTGTTTTCCATCATTTTTTCCTCCACCGGGATAAAAATATACTTAATAATTCACTCTCCCTACCGATACCTGATTAATTACGCCTCGTCCTCCCCTATCGCATCCTTGTATCGCATAATCTGCTCATTTCTTCCCTCACATTATTTTCCCCCTGCGTCTCTTTCTTTGACCGTCTTGCCTGCCTTTCTCGCGAATTGAGCACGCCCTTCCGTCGTCACCACTTTCTTAAGCTCACTCCCGCATAAGTAATCTCATATAACCGGAACTTTTTTCTTTCTCTCTCTCTCTCCTCCACACCACTTTTCACCTCCGAATTTCTCCCTCAAGAGCTTAAGGACTTGAAGTCTCTCTCACTTGACTCCGGCTCATCCTCCCTTCCTCAGACAGGCTTTCACACACAGACCCGAAAGTAGAGTGGTCTGCAGCGAAACTTAATTTCGCCGGAAATATATATCACTCGGAGGATCAAATGCAGCGAGGCTCCGGCGCGGGTTTGGAAGGTAATGCATTCCTCCCACTCCTTAATCTCTCATTATCCGATTCCCTTCATCTTTTGGGCCTTCCCCCTGCCATTGCCTACGTCTTATTGTCACCTCCATGCCTGGGAACGGACTTTTTTTTAAACCTCCCTCACCGGAATAAAAGAGCACAACCGCTTAGGAAAAATGGCGAAGAGTAATGAGTCATACGGCGCGCATAACTTAGGGTAAGAAGTTATGGAAATGCATATAGCAGAAGTAATTCCGTAGTTGCTTTATTCTTAGTTAGGCAAAGCTACGCGATCGTTTTCCATCCTTTTCAGGACACTATACTGAATATCCTAAAATCCACCTCGGGGGTAGGTAATGAAGATGGTGAATTGACGCACCCAGAAGAAAATAACGCCATTAATTTCACTGGCTATTGCACTTGCTAGCATTGTTAAGCGTTTGAAAAGTACATGCGCAGGGGTTAATACTAATGTTCCCATTTGATTTGATGCGTTAAACTTTGCATCCTCTAGAGCTTTGCCGCGTTTGAACATGGGAACCATATAAGATTACAAGAAAATTTCAGCCACGAAAACGGTTAGAACACTATAAAACATATGGAAGAGATCCCTGTTAAAACGGACCGACCTGAACTGGGACAACCAAAAGTACCCTTATAAACACGGGGGTAAACCAATTTCAACCTGAGGACTCCAGACAGTATTCCCGCAGAAACCTTCGCCAATACAGCTGAGCCAACATGACGATAACCAATACAAATGAAAATTCAAGGGGGACAGTTTTTGTCCAAATAATTGTCCTGCAGAAAGAAATAAATATCTAGTTATACATCTATTTGATTTAACTTTTAATGCTCAGGGTTGGCCCTCACCGAATGTTTACCGCATCTCCATTGCTCCAAGCTTACAAGCATTAAAAGAGCCATCATTAAAACTTGGTAGGTATTCAAAGGAGACTGCACCCACGATATTACTGGGATGCCTCATTTGGCATAAATTAATCCCTGGCATCGTCATCAATACCACGAAAGGAAGAATCATTACCCTATACATTATGGAGACGTCCCTCCCTCGTTCTTAGCTCGCCCACCATCTGGCTATCATGACAGCCCATTCAATGCCGAGTTACCTAGCAAAATATCGCGCTTAAAAAGAAATTTCCTCAGTCGAGCGAGGAAAAGATTCCTCAGAACTCGAGGGGCAAGGCCTTGGGAGAGTGGAAGGCGAGAGAAGCAGTTGGAGATTACGGAGAAGGATAGAAAAAAAATCTGGTTCTGGGTAAGGGAGCTGCAAGGGAGGGTGTTGGGTTTTAGGAAAAGAAGACCCACTTCCCCTTCCCTCCACATCTCTTCTTCCATAAGGATCTCAGGATAGAAGAGGGCTTGAATGTATTGGGGTCGGAGAGTAGGCTCGTGAAGAGCAGGGGGGTGGGGGGATGCCGTAGGCAGGTCGGGAGGAATTTGACCCAGTGAGTGAGCGATGAAATGCACATTTGTGGGAGCCAGAGACGTGGGCAGGACTTATTCTTTTTGCCGTTATTATTTTTGGTAAAAAATGGATATTCTTTGGCTTGTTAAAGATTGTGCTTCTGAAACTTCATTACGGAATATGAGCACGCTCATGCGGGTATGTTAATATAAAATAATATTCTACATTTATTGCTTATCTATTGTTTCCCTAAGGGTTCAAGTAGTGATTAAATGGGGTGGTATTTTTAGCACGTGTGCACGGTAGGAAGAGTTCTCTTTGGTTGATGATGCAGACCTGGTGATGGTTAACCCACTGTAACCACCCTAATGGTTAACCCTTGCTGTGGATTGCACGGTATTTTTCACTCTAATTTCAATTTAACTCCAAAATTGAAGTTGAAGTCAATGCGTGAAGAGGGTAATTCATCAAAGCAACGCCCACGGATATTTTGAATCTTTCAATAATTGCATTTATAAGTAATTCACGACGAAAATTTTAATGAGAGGACGAAACAAAAAATAACCTAATTATACTACATACTTTGAATATTCAACGCATTATCACGAAAGATATTTTTACTTATCCATAAGACAAAATATATAATTATAGGTGGGAGGAGGGCTTTTTAAAAAAGAATCTCGGAAACGGAAAAGGTGATTAGTTATAGCAAACTTTCGATGTGAACTAAATGTAAAGTACATGTGCTTTATACATTAAACACGGTTAGTCCACAAAGAACCATCGTATACTTTGTGTTGTTAAAAGTATTTTTTTACATTCTATGTGCTGAAATCACATAATTAAGACAAAATGGTTATTAAACTATGATTCGAATGACAAATCCATAGAAATTTACATTATCACTTCATGCGCACTAGCATTTACTATGGTAACTGCTAGTGCTATAGCATTGAATTTGCTGAAAGCAGTCATGAAAAGTATGTGAGGACGCCTTTGAGTCGCATATTACCAGAATATAACACAACCCTCATTCAGGAATTCATACTCGTAATAAAAATTATGATGATTTATTACATGGTATCTTCCATTCACTATACACTTCATTATGTTACTAACCTGTTACTAACCAAAGATTCATGTTTTCAGTTTCTTCATCATTCTTATCTAGGCAAACCTTTTTAGCCTTGCATCCTGGCCAAATAGTTTTTGAATGGAATCTGTGACTAGCAGGGACAAACTCTCAGTAGTTTTTTTTTTGCAGAGGAAGATTGAGGAGATGTTTGAGGGTGGATATATCTTAATTTTTTTCTGGTCCAGGAGTATGTGTAGGGGTCAGGAGAGAGGAGAAAGAAAGGACTCAGTTTCCTGAGAGGAGGAAGTGGTCGCGGTAGTAGGGATCGTAGAGTAAAGGGTTCGTAGTGAGGGACGGGTTAATCCCCTCTTTCCCACCACCCTAACGAGTGAGGCGTGGAGCCGGGATGAGAAAGAAGAACTTAGAGACGAGAACTCCGTCAGGAAGGATGGAGGAAGGCTTGGCAGACAGCGGCTGGTGAAGGAGAGCGGAGTATGATGAAAAAAAAGGGAAGGCTTTCTGGAGGAAAGTTGGTTGGGGTGGGATGAGCTCCAGAGAGTGATAAGGGAAGGCAAGAGTGATGCCCTGGAGGGCCAGGAGTGGAAAAAAATATGGGAGAGTTGTTTGAGGAGAATGGCGAAAGGTCGAGGTGCACCTCCGAGGAGTTTTCTTCAGGGAAGACCCAAGGAGCAGTTGGAATTGGTAGGGAGGGGTGCAGGAAAGACCTTTTTGGTACAGGAATAGTGATGAAAATGCTTAAAGATGATGAGAAATCAGAAAGAGAGAGTGTTATGTCAATGTGTTAGCTAGCATTACGTAATTTTCCATCCGTATTAACTTTTTCTAACATGCGTACCACCGAACAGAAGGCAGAAGTTTTTCCTAAAGGACTGACAAGTTATTTCATTTCACGAGCTACAATATGAATAGAGAACGACATTAAACCATTCAATTTCACAAAAAAAACTTACGTTGTAAATAACAGCTCATTTCCATAGTTCCATGACAGAACTAACAATTTATTCTGATTAACAATGGCTGTATAGTAAATTAAGAAAGGGTACGTTAATTAGGAGGAATAACCATTTATGTGCTCTACAGACTAAAATTAATTTATTTGCATATCAATTAAACGCAATTCGGAATATAAAAACCTTACAATAGCCTCATAATTTACGGCTAATTAAAAAGGAAAATACAAAGCCAGTTTAGCGTTTGCTTGGCGGAGTTGTGGCATTAGCATAAAGCCAGAATTGAAATTTGTGTGCATGGATAACATAAAATACCACATCAGAATTACAATGGCATATACCAGTAATTGGGGATATTTCAAAAATTATGAAGGTGCAATGAACAACTGTTTATAAAATGTATTACTTAAAATATATTAAACCAAGAGTGGCGAATACACTCATGGAAAAACGTATTTTAAGATTATGATAAAAAATTATCCATAATGCAAATAAAGATGTTAGTTCCGTTTATTTTATATTTTCTGTAACAACAAATGGACTGGAAAATCAATACGTCGATAGCTATATAATTACAGTAAAACTTAGGGCGGTATCACATGGTAAAGGGTTACTATAGAATGTTGTCAGCTTTGAATTAAAGTATTATAAGAATGAATTTGACGAAAAATTAAGTGATCAACCTCGGTTAAAAGGAAGTCATTGTATCGTAATGGTGTCCTCTATTTTACTCTCAGTTTGGACTTTGAAATCTGTATTACTCAGGAAAAAATGGCTCCACAAATATTTAAAGATAGTAAAGGGTAGTGTAATAGTCCAAATACTCTGTGCATATGTGTATCTGATGCATCTGTAAAAATATCTTCTAACTCCTGTTAACAGCGTTCTAATGCAAGCAAATGAATTTAAAACGAATGTGGGTCCAAAAAAATGTCTAACATTTCAATTTATCTTACCTATAGTTTGTCGTACTTTAACATATTTATTTCCACGAGCCAGGTACTTGCCTAACTGACAATTATTTTACCTCAATTTAGTCTTCATGGGTAAGATGATTGTTATAAATTGATTTTATGTGTTTTTTTTCTATTTATTCGGTTGCATGACTTTTAGATTGGATCTCCTGTGAAAACTAAATGATGACTCAACCCATATCGTACTCTATGGGGCTTGCATGGCACTCTGGAAATTGGAATGTTACTTTTGGTGAGGTTACCTCTGAATAGCCGTGATAAGAGAAAACACCTTTACGAATCAGCATTTTCTGGACCCTTATAAACGGGAAAAACTAGAATGCATTTTGTGACTAAAACGAAGCAGTGATCTAAGGTAGGTTCCGCATGTGATACACGCTTTATACGTAGGAAAAGGGCACTGGGGTGAAAGAAGCGCTTGGGAACCTTGAATGACCCCAGAGCGTAACGCTGAGAGGTCAACGAGTATTTAGGGCAGCCTAATTCATGTGGTTCGTTTATCCTGTGAAATGGAAGAAGACTTCAGCCACACCAAAGCACCAACATTTCCCTCCACTTCCCCCCACTCTACTCTATCAATCTGAGGGCTCATTTTCCAAATACCCTTGCCTTATCATCATCTCACGTCAAAGGAGGAACTGTGTAGTCCTTTTAATGTATTCATCATAATTGCATTACCTTTGTGTCGCGAAATACCGACTTCCGCCTTTGACTTTGGGCGCCGAATGAGAGGAAGCTGAATTCCTTCCTCCAGGAAAGAGAACCAGATAGGGACTTCACTTCCCTTTTGGGTCGAAAAAAAGGAAATACAATCATTCCATGATTTTTGTAGATAGAAGTTTTTAAATCATGTGTATCTAAGTGCAGTCTTTAATTTGATAAATGAATCATCGTTTAGCATCGTAGCATGTGCTTATTCGTAAAAAAATAAATATCTACATCTTAAATATGTTCCAAATATTCTTCAATAAAACTGAATCGAGAAATGAAGAATAAACATAAAAGTTTTAATTTTTCCATCAATATTCATCCATGGGTAGATTATTTATTAATGAAATATGAGATATATTTAAATAGTTAAAAAGGAATCTATCCTAAAATAGAAATTTGGCTCGGTATTTTATGCAAATACTTGGTCTCAAATTTCATTATTTCTTAAGTTAAAGTTGATATTTTTCACTTTCTAAACCGTCACACCCATTTTAAAAGCAATTTCAAGCACTAAAAGATAATGCAATAATACATTTTCGAGTGGAAGATCATCATTATATGAAGATTATATGCAATTATTGAGTGCAAAGCAGTATCATTTCAACCTCAAAGTTCTATTCAACAGATACTGCAATCAGAAATGCGGAGTGTACCAATTATTTCACATGAAAGCACGAAGTCAATTGAGAAGTTTACCTTTTCCCGAGAAATCATTCAAAAAAACGTTATGCTAAAATATTTCTTCCACTATGATAAGAAATTTATTTCATTTTGTGATCACTCCTATATTAGTGGCATGATCAATTATAGCCAATTGTAAAATCATACACCCTATAATACCAGATTGCTTAAAGGGCTTCTGTTCGACGATATTCGTTAAATAATCAAAGAAATCATTTGATAAGGCTTAAGCCGGTTCGCTACTATAATTTAATTATGACTTAAATTACTACCACAGACAAGTAAAAAGAGAATATAATTGATTTTTCACTAGCACGGGAGAAGAATCAAGAAGATTTTAAACAAATGAGCCCACCCAATGGCCTTAATCTTTTTTGGGCTGAAGCATTATTTCACTAAGCCACGTACAAAATCACACATATTTTTGTAATAACAGTTTTGATACAGGATCTTTATTTCCCGTCAATATTCATGTACAAAGAGATTCCATTACGCAACCAAACCATTGCGTAACCAAACTGTTCCATTGGCTCTGCTCATATTTCCCTACACGGGATTCGTAACCCTCGTTCAACTCATGCGCGCTTCCCCTTGAACGTAAGCCTATTCACACAAAAGCGGCTTGGCTAATGATTGATTACGGGGCACAGATTGGTGCATGCACATCAAAACCTTGTGTACACAGCTGTACAGATTACACAGGCGAAACAAATTCTGTACCATCCCCTTCTCTTCCTCCTCGAGTCTTGAGACCAGAGAACCTTGCTCGGACAGCCGCAGAGAGGAGGAGGAAAACCTTGTTGAATAGCAAGCACAAAAACTCGTGCCTATAAACTATAAGAGGGATACGTAGTGAAATGGGAGTGAGTAGACAAAGACGGTTGGCAGACGTGAAGAGGGGTATGCCTGAGTAGGAAGCATTACATGATGTCGAGTGTGGCTCCAAACATGACACGAAATAGCCACTTATGTAGTAAAAGCAGCTCGGTTAATTACTGCTATCTTCAGTCGCCCATAGCAATTATTATAGTGTAAACCTAAGGGAGTGACGGGAGAAGATTGCGCTACATGTAAAACATTTATCAGAATAAATTGATCCAATACAGCTACATGAATTTCTACAGAAACACTCACAAGCTTCCCACATTAATCTCCCCAGGATTGAGCCATTATATCACTGCCACATGAAAACGAATACACCAATGCTAAATTCGGGAAAAATGTTTTATTGATACCTTTGATTGTTTCGAGTATGTTTTAATACATAAATCATATCTGAAAGACAAATAGCTAATATAGCTTTGGGGATAGGAACAATGATAATGGGATACAGTAACTTATTCGATGGGAAATCGCCATTCTGTGAGGTTGAGTAAAAGAGCAGCGTGAATAAATGATCAGAATAATCTACGTTATACCAATAACGCTCGTGAAAACATTTCACGCTACTCATTCATTTTTAATTTTATCTGATGGGTGGATATACACGATTTTACTACGGAAAACTTACAACTAAGATTTGAAAGATGATCCGATGGCTACTGTAGAGTTACGTAGTACAGTTGAATTTTGATTTTAGCAGATAATTTGCCGTCAATAAAATTGATTATGTAAGATACGTATAAATAGATTTTTTAATTATACCCTGTAGCATTGATGAATTTATCCTAACACCTCCTAAATGCATAACCCCACGCTGCATAATAATTTGGACTGATACCATGATTTTCATTTAATGCATAACCACTGTCAAGTAACATCAGTTTTCTTTCAAATAATTCCACATGATGACCATAGTTTCATTTTCAATTCTTGGTTATGAACTTCACATACAGTGTATTATGAAACATTTAATTGGACAGATGAATACATTAGATTTCGTTCTATTGGAAAGAAAATATGACATTATTAAAGAGCCGAGTGTGGAAAAGTCATGCTTGAATAGAAGGCTACGAACTCTCTTTTGAAAGCACAACAATAAAATAAAATACAAACTTTTGAGACAACTTTAGAGTTTTCTTAAAGTGTAAACTATTTCAAATGATCTAATTAACATCAGATTTGCAAATTTCAATGGGAGTACGAGACTATTTCAAACTTCTCAATGCAATAATATTTGAATCAAAACATTTTTATTGTTGAATCTAGAATTGGAAATAATGAGAGTGATGTGCTTTATTTTACATTCCATTCTCGCCACAACGTTGAATTAAGATGTATTCAGCTTATTCAACTACTGGGCATGTATATTCAAACTATATTTTGTGCATTAAAAAAATTGGTTTTTCCACCTGTCTGTCTCCGCAATTCAATATTCTCGATGACAATTACAGGCACAATGTAATCCCATTTTTTCCTAAATTCAATAAAGAAGTCATCATTTCATGGGGGAAGAAATATATTGGAGTACAGACAAATTGATAAGAAGGCCAATTGGATGAATTATATGGTGAATTTTCTAGCGCACAGTGAAAGTAATCCAGGAATAGTGATCAAATTATTGTGTAGAAAGTCATTACACACACGGAAAGGCTTTCTGGTCACAGAGTAGATAGAAACACAGGTTATGGCCAAGTTCATTAATTCAGAAGACGGAAAGTACTTAACTGCAGGCATTTCAGAGGCCACAATTAGACCCTCTGAATTGTTTATTCTCCAGCTTCTGAAATATTTAACCACGCTCTCACTCATGCCTACCATGCGATATTCTCTAGCACATTATCAATCTTTACTGCTGGTGGAAAGTTGGGTAACCGTAAACTCGTGCCGGCAACACACTTAGAAGAAGCAAGTTGCATGAGGGGCCAACCAAACTTGGTTTTACGTTTGTTCGTTATGCCAAGGTAAGGCAATTTAAGTACACTGATTTCGAGCAAATTGTTTACCGAGACACTCATGGTGTAGTAGGGAATGTTTACGTTCAACCGTTGATTGGCAAGAAAGTCCCTTCTAAGGTGATTTGAAAAACCTGGGACACGAGGTTTCAAAATCATGTCTACAGCTGTCATTTGAAAGCCGTTCCGTTAAGATCACATCGTGAGCTATGAAACCGAGGAGAGAAACCTATGAAAGTGTTTTACCGCAATCTAAGGTCTAACTATAAGAGTAATGTTTGCAGTGAAGAGCATAAACAGTATAGTGAAACTGTGAACTACGCATACAAGTATACAGAGGGTAAGATAGCTCCTTCCTATTCAATGCTAATGCAAACGCTGGTTATTTACAAAGCGAATGTCTTCCTAACCAACGCAGGTATGCATGAGCATACCATGCAATGTCATGGTGCGAAACATTATACAGCCAGTGACATCAGAAAAAAGCCAGCACGCTCTGATCCAATGAATGCAATTAAATTAAATATGGTAAATTATTAAACATCTATGGCCAAATTGATTAAATGTGTACTTTGTCAGGATTACGGTTCCATAGAATTGGAAATAATATTTTGAATATTTTAAAAATTTGAAATGATTTGAAGAGAACGATCAGATTCATAGATCAAGATATTTGTGAAAAGGATCTGAGAGGCTTGGGAGAATATATATGTATGATAAAAATTCGAAATATATTGTCACAGTATTTTCTAGACCATCCCGAGATAAAACGGTCTTCCTATACTGTCCTTTAGGACTAAGTGGATAAAATGAATGGATTAGAAAGGCTTGGTGTTAGATGGCGTATGGGGAGATGGAAGTAAAATAGAGCCAGAATTGTAATATTTGAATGTTCGTTCATAAAATAATTGAGTGAAGAACTGCTCAATTATGAATAGCTTGCTCTGCTCGAATATCCACGGATGAATTGCAATAATAATGACTGCTTACGGGCCGCCATCACCTCTGGTAGAAAATAAAATCAAGAAAGAGCTTTAAAAGCTATTATGTCTCATAGACGTCATCTTGGTATATCATGCTAATATATCCTAGCAAATGGAGGAACTTAAAAATATGTTAATACAGTGATTTTTAAGTGAGCATATTGAAGCGAAAAAGATTCATAAATCAGCCTGATGCATTATATGATACATTATTAAGGTTTCACCATTTACCGTTTCCAGTTTTTTTAATTACCTATTTTCTGTTACAAAAATTCATCATTGTGAAACGTGGTGAGATAATAAAATGTACGTTTACGAGAAAATATTATATCGATGCATGATATACATGAATAAATTCATTTATATAAAAACAGTCATCGTTTTGGCACCAAAAATAATTCGGAACCATTGACGGCCTCAAGAATCAACACTTTGTTACAATTTCTCGTGCTAGATAAAGTTCTTGTTTTACAAATTTTATCGATATCTTTCAGAGATTCCTGTACTGAACTTATAACAAGGTACTTATGCTATTTGTGTTCTCCACCCATCCAACGTTTACTTTGGCTTCCTTCTCTGTTAAACGATGAAATATTCAAATGCTCAGTTAGGTTGGTCAGGGATCCCTAAAGGGTCATTACTCGATAAGGACGAGTAACAACTCACATCACTGTCACAGTGCATGACATAACACAACAATGCTCTTTCTCATAGAGCTGATATAGTAGACCAGGAAAATAGGTTTCGTGAGCTCGATTTGGAAGCGCTTTTCGCCTTAAACAACGGTGAGTGCGCTTGTGTACATGTACCCCAATGGATTGAAAGCGCTGGGAGAGAGGGTGGGATAGGTGTAAACGAGGCGTATGGTGGGGGGTGTGAGGTTTACCCTGGAGAATGGGGAAAGGGGAAGAGGGGGGACGAGACGAAGAAGGACGGGGGGGAGAGAGGGCATGTGGAACGAGATTGGCGTTGAAAGGTTTTGGCTTTTGAACTGAATAACACAGAGCGCAGTGCGACTGTAGTGGGGCATGCGGGTTTTGGGAAACGGCTGGGATTCGGGTCGCTGATTAAAGGCTTCGGGGCTTCCATACTTTGTGGTGATGCCCTTGTGTTCGCGAAGGCTGCATGGTTTCCTCTTTTAAAGCATACACGCATCTTTTTTTCCCTTTTTTTGGGAACCCGCTGTTTACTTTATCCGCACCGGGGGGAAAAAAGAGTCCAGGGTCCGAAATGAATTCGGAGGGAAATATTATTTAAATGACGGGCGATTCAAAAGTGGCTCGAACGGCAAATGTTTTCGTTTTTGTCACTTCTCTAACCGTTTGTCAGCGCATCCTTTTTTTTGGACTGCATTGAGGTTTTATTAGGGACATAACCTCACTTTAACAATTATATAGCCGCCATATTTTTGCAATCGACCCTGTTAATAGCCATTTTGTAGAGAGTGATTTCACAGTTTCAACAAAAATACGCGCACCCGGTGAATGAATCAACAGTGCTGATTCATTCATCCCATCTCATTCCTGGTAACAATGAGTTCAGTATAATGCCTTACCAATTATTGAACATGAATTGGAATTGGAACATGGAATTATAATCCTAGCAAGACTAAATTTAAAAAATCAGTACATTTTAAATTTAACTGCGAGATTTGTGCAGAGGCGTAGGAATTAGCCAGAAAAAAAAATGCACACCACAATTGACCAACATTTTAAGAAATATGTCAGTACAGTATTTAAGTTTGAATGAAATAAAAAATTTTTTGGCATTTATTGTGCAATAACTACTATGCATAATAATGTTGTGCAGAGTTTAAAAATATGTCAACAATCAGAAATTTAATACTAGGTATTCGCAATGCCTAAATGTAATTAGAGGCAAATATATTATCTAACTCTCTATCCAAAAAGTTAGCAGCGAAGACAAAAAAAATGAATACTATGCTACTGAGTATACGACATATTCCTCAGTTGAGTTAACACATGGATGTATATGCCAATGTTCAGTGACTGCATTGAATGCCCATTTGGCCTTACGGAATTGCCGTGCTCTGAAGAATAGAAAATAGGAGGGATATTTTGAGTTATGCAGTCTATTTTAATTACGGATCATTCGATTATTCAACGTCAGTGCTAACGGATTGGTAATTGGACAGAATTGGTAATTATTTATAGAGCAATGGAAGAGTGTAGATAAATATTGGCGCTGGTATTTCCCTTTCCCTAACGAAATAAGTCAAAGATCCACGATTCAACTTCCCATCCGACGGAGAATGAGCTAAATTTGAATCGTTATCCACACCTCACTCATGTATAGACCAATATTCTCAAAATATCTCTTGGAATTTGAACCTACCACCTAAACATGGAAGGCCAATACTCTAGCCATTACACCAACCCAATCACCTAGCGCTTTCTTGGAGGGTATTCTGAAAAGGTAGATGTAGATTTGAGATTCATCTCTTACCCCCGATGACCCGTCAATCTCTTGCAAAATTTATTTTCATTTTGTGAAAGCTCCGTCATCCACCGCTGCTGGATTAGGTCGTTAGCCGTCTAAGAAAACTAAACTTATATTTTTATGTATTATTTAATTTCATACCACACTTTCGGAAGCCTCTTATCCTGGAGCCATCAGATCTTTCTATATCCGCCCCACATTCACAAGTTGCCAATCAGGCTGAACGCCCTCGCTTGCCCTTAACTTCAATATTTTCTCTCCACAGGTCCCATCACACCCCGTGCAATATTTAAAAGAGCTCTCTCTCTCCAACCCTCAGCACCCTCTAATCAAGCCAATCTCCCGTCCTCAAACTTTCCCCTTCGGACATCCGAGTCAAAAGCTTCACGTGTTCCCAACTCTTGCCAATGTTTTTCTCCATCGGATAAGGATGTTCCCTTTCCTATATTTCATTAACCCTTGATTATATAAGGGACACGTGGATTAAAGGGATTAAGGGGCTATATTTCCTTTGTATATATCAGTGTTATGATTCGAAATTCAATAGTACTCAATTATTCAAGAGAATCGTACTCAAATCGTCCTTTCAATGGCTCTTTGCTCCATTGTATAGCTTAAAAATCTACGTGAAATGTTCAATTGGTATCTACGGTGGGCAATCAGTCAGTCTCTAGTTGGATTACCTTACGTGAGAGGAATGAAAAGATAACTGAAGCAATCCCTCCCATCGTGATATTGCTGGCCAAAAACATTTTTTTGGAGAACTCTCAAGTATTTCTCTAACTATTTTAACATTACGGCTAAGCTGATTGGTGCTGAAACAAAAAAAAATGACTGAAGTCAATTTTTGCTCGTAAATTTTGGACAGCGTGTCTGTTTAAAATATGCTTATTACCGCCACTAGCAAACCTACGGTGTCCAAAAGAAACAGAGACGAGATTACTATAAACTGTGATACTGAGGCCGAAAAGAGTGATGTAACAAAAGAGGTCATATCATGCTTAGTAAAGAAACCCCCGATTCGACTCCGATCTCTTTGCAGGTAACATTGTATAAAACATAGTCTGACATGTGTCATGTAAAATATATTTCTAGTCAGAACCTTTGGAAACCTTAAAAATGCACCTTAAGCCATCGAGTGCGACGCTAACTTCATCAACAGCGATGTATCTTAGGGAATGCTTTTAGGAATAAAATGATATTTATAAAACTTTAAATTCTATTTTCACGTCAAATTTAATTATCATAAAATATAAAGCAGCACAGCACGTGACAAATAAGTTTTCTCTTATAGATTCACTGGCCTCGGGATCGAGGTAAAATAAAAGCTCCCCTTTCATTTTCAAGTAAGATTGACAAGCAAACAACTCAGTTTTCCAAATGTATTTTTGTTGAGCAATAGGACCTATACTTTACTTGGTGCGAATCATACATATGAATTGGGGAGGCAAAAGATTTTGATTGAATTTAATGTTGACATATTACATCGCAGATACTGGGTCGATCGATTACATTATTTAACTGTTTCCCTTATTCGCTAAATTTATAGCCAATATGTTGGACGCACCCTCTAGAGCTAAAAATAAAATAGTCCTACTTCTCCAATGAAGGGGGTACAATCCTTACGGAAAATTTTCCCTAATTTTCCCTCCTGCAGCATTAGATCCTACGCACCGGTACACACCCCTGCCATTCCATCACGCCAAAGCACGGCCCATGACCAGCTACCGTTCCAACCCCGTCATCAAACCTCCCCCTTATCAATCCCACACACCAAATTGATACCCTCACAAAAGCCTACCCTCCCACAGCACCTGCGTTCCTTCACCCACTTGGAATTCTCGCCGGCGAGACATTTCCCGACACCTCCAATTTGCCTCGCCCACTCCCCCGGCATCCGGTCACTCCAACATTTCTCCCCCTTCCACACCCTTCATCCCGGCCCATTGACATGTTGAAGGGACAGGATCGCATTTTACAGTCGGTACACCTTTTTTTTTCGTTCGCCCCACACACCGTCGAACTAACGCGACTATTCGACGGACGAGAATCATAGTCTTCCTGTCTCGCAACGAGGGGATTGTATCCGGTGGACTAATTTTGCTCACACGCTTCGGTCGTGTGATTCCACTGGTATGGTACGGATGGTCGCGACAGTGGTTGGGATTCATTCTCTGCTAGGCATGTCTCTAAATCCAGTGACTACATTTCCCAAAGCGATTGTTCAAACGCGTAAGACACTAAAACCAGCTAAGCGTAGACGGAGAGCTGTATTCTATTTCGTAATGCATTGCCATCGCAAGATTGCTGATGATTTGACTCCATGTAAAAATCATTAAAAGTAGACAATTCATTTTTAGTCCGTGGAACGGGATGTAACCTGATAAAACCATCTAACGTTTGAACGCTGATGGATGATGAAGTATTTAAGTAAAGGCATGCTATCGATACGCGTATCAGCAGTTTTGGCATAAAATTGATCGACAGAATCTAATTTTGTAACAACTAACAGCAACTTCACTTCTATTTAACAATTCTCACGCTGCTATCAGTAACGAAAAAAATACAATAATATTGGAAAATTTCGGAACATATTATTTTCCACAATATAACAGAACTGATCGTTTGTGATACATCCAGCCAAAGCAAACCCTGTACGTAAAATTTTCAAAACTCTTCTCAAATTGATCAATTTAGTCTAGTGAAACATAATAGTGCCTTTTAAATGGATTAGTTTTCTGTGGCTAGTAATTTTTATTATGAATTAATACCAAATAATGCGGTAGCTCAGTTATGAACAAATCGTCAGTTGAGAGCACCTAAAGATACTTTAGGCCACATTTTTACTTCCTTTCACTTTGAACGCTAAAAACGTCTCTTTGAAACTGACATCATGCAAACTGCGATGATTCTAAATGCAAGAACTTGGAGAGATGCTTGGGTAACATGTTGCAATCTTATCAGAAAATTCATAAGTCTGCCAAATGATGGTATGTTTGTTGTAATTGGCTGTACGTGTAGTTTAATACTTGGAGTAAGCCGCGAAGTTAGATTTTACCTTTACGACGTCTTCTCATAAAGTGAGTTTTCAGAGTATGATGTTAATGCAAACGATGAGCGCACCCTTATACGTGAATGAATCTCAGTGCTTTAATTTCTAAATATTGACAGCATCGGGTAGGTCCCTCTCCATTGGCACCTGTTAGACTTCTCCAATGATGTAGATGCATCCATTGAACATTTTACCAGTATCCAATAGCTCGGATACTCTTCGTTGAAATGAACCCAGTAAAATGTCAAGTGCCATCACAAGAGCTTACTTTAAATTCCTGAAGAGTTGAGAGATTTGTATCCGCACGCAGGCATGTGTCTAAGTAAGTGCTAAGTGAAGAACGCTGGAAGATCAGTACTTCTTCCATTTGATTATGCCAATGGAAGCAGGTGATACATGGCTAAAACTTGGTTGCACTGAACATGTTAAGAAAAATAATTTTGTACATTTCCACATTTTAACTTATTTTACCAATCGATTTCGACGTTTGAGCGTCATTGTCAAGGTATACCTGGTCAATGATGCTCAGACATCCAAATTGACCGGTAAAATAAATTAAAATTGTGAAATTGTAGAAAGTTATTTTTCTTAACATGTGCACTTCCATTGGATTGGAGGCTAAACTGGGGATCCTTTGTTCATTTTAAGAATCGACAATTACCAACTCTAAACTTCTCTCTACCATCTTTATGTTCTATGAAAATTCTTGATCTTCCTCATAACCAGCCTTATATAAATAGTACAAATAATCATAGGTGTAGGTCACCTTCTAAAATAACTTTAAGACATTGTGGCTTATCCCATTGGCTCAAAACAATGTTTTTCCAAATATACCACCATTTTTACCTCTCACTTATCTTTAAACCTCTCTCGTAAATTCCCAAAACATCATTTCCCTCATCCCTTTTATTTTCTCCTCACAAATGAAATAATCACGCACAAATCTGCATTGAATGCATTTCACTTCGGAATCTCTTTCTCCTAAATTAAGAGATGCTCTCGGGACGCCTTAAGGGTAGAAGCGCTTTCGTCCAAAAAATTTTTCGGCAACCTTTTCGGAGCCTTCGGACGCTTCCAGAACCCGACCATAGAGCGAGAGCCCTTCAGCGTTGAATCCACATCCTCCCAGCTCCCCCGGCCAGAAAACTCGCCGTACCTTTCGCAATGCGCCACCATTTCGCGAAAAAATGTGATAATTCCATGGCTTGCACGAACGTGCCGAATTCTTCCACACGGGGAGAGAGCCGCCAAGCGAACGGGAGTGGGAGGAGGAGAGAGAAATGGAAAAAAAATGTAACAGCCCCAACTCCTCTGACCCACACCCCCTGCGGACACCATTCGGGTCGTATCGCCACCCCTACCCTTCCTTCTTGCGATTTCACCCACCTCTCTCTTCCTACCCCCAGTGTGTTCCTCAGTCTTTCTCCTCCCAAGCTCACACACGATCCATACGAAGCTTGCCTGCTCCTCACACTCCGGCCCCAGGCTGCGTGTTCTCGCATGACCCCTTTTTTCCACATCCCACCCCCTCTCTCTCTCCCCACATCCTCGTCATTTTCTCCCTCGCTCCCTTACACACACCCGCTCACCCCGCTCCGCCTTTCCATCCCAGATCCAACGTTCTCATCTCCCTAACCCTACCCAACTTTCCTTTTTTCCTCATCTCGTTTTTGGGTCATTCCATCCCCTTTTCCTTAGCCATCCTCTTCTTTTTTTCCGACACACGCGCAGACACAAATACGAAAGCACGCGGCCGAGATCACTTGCTCCATATCTCTACGCTCATCCTTTCCACCCACTCCTACCTCCCTACCTTTTCCAGCCTCTCTAACCTCCTACTTCTTTCTTTCCACCCGTCCTATTCTATCTCTCAACGCTTTACACCCCTTCCTTCTATGATCTACATAAAATTAATATTTTTTTCTCTATCTAACCATTTACACCAGCCCAATTCTCGTAACCGATATTCCATATTATCACTACTCTTCTTGTATATCCATAATTTCCTGCTTTTCTTTTTTCAAACCATTTGTTACCTTTCCACACTTACCTCTGATAAACCTTTCACGCATATAATTTACCAAATTTCTGTATTCGTCAATTCTATTTTCCTACTCTATCCTATCAATCTACCCTCTGACAGGATTCTGTACTAGCTCAGTTTATTCTCTCTTTCCCTCCATCACCTTAGTTCATGAAAAAGGATTCCAAGCTACATCTACAGCTGCGTAATACCCTGCGAGAAGTGGATGAGGGATCCCCAAACGTACTACTTACGTGCAAATAAGAGTTACTATAAAAGTGATTCATGGATCATGTTAGTTTTAACTGACATGCGTAATAATATGGTTATTATCTGCATAGCAATGAAGTAATTACGGGCTAGAATGGCATATATCTAAATATATTTTTCTGTCTTTCTCTAGCTCGGATCGATTAGTTGTGCTAAAGCATGCTTCAATTTTCCACCTATCGATTTCTTTACTATGCTATCCGACGTGTTTTCTTATGGTACGACAAGGGTACGATAATCTTTCTCGCAAATTTCTTTTATCTCCCTAAAATATAGCATACTACTTGGGAGTTCTTAAAACATTTCTAATGACATCTGCAAGCATATTAGATTCGAATTAACTGAAAAGTTTTAGCTTAAATTTTAACCTCCGTACTGGCAGTAATTTCCATCCTAGTTCTTCGGAATTATTTATGAACTGGAGTAGATGACTATCCCACTTCCTCTCATTCCTCTCCAATTAATCTACTTAGTTGTCCCTCTATCCTCCCTATCCTCCTCCTTATCCGTTCCTCCATACTTCTTCTCTTTTTTTCCATTTACTACTACTTACTCTCCTTCTCCACTCTCCCTCCTTAGCTACCTTTCCTCTTCACCACCCTCACACACTACATTCCCACCCCCACTTCTACCTTACCTCATTCGCCAAACCCATCCACGCCGCGGCCATCTCATTTTATTTTCCTCCAGAATACATTTTCATCCTCTCTCTTTCAATTGCTTTCTCTTTGGCCGAGTGCGTGTGGGTGCGCTCATTTTTCCCACTCCCTTCTCTTGTTTTCATCATCCCTCTCCACTTTTCCGTTCCCCGCCACCTCTCCCGGGTTTCCTTTTCACGTCTCCATGCATATTCCTCAGCTCATTCCCACCACGCATCCATCTCCACTTTGCTGACTCTCTGCGCCGAATTATAATCTTCATGTTTTTTTTTCTGCCGCGTAACACCAAAAAAAGGAACAAATCCTCACTCGAGTTATGCTCCAAATGTGAGCCTCTCATGTGGTTGAGTCCTACGAAGCGCCGCTGCACGAATGCTCCAATACAACGATTTCTCATGATACAAATCAACGGAGCCGAAAGGTGTGACACAATATTCATGGCTGATCATATTTGAATATAAAAAAATAAAGTTATGGGTTATCTAATCCTTCTGTAGGATATTATCTAGAATAATAGGGGGTTATCTTATCCTTCTTTATCCAGTTGATCCTAAATAATGGTGTATGCACTCCAGGAGATTCAAGATCTCTCTACATTGGGGAAATAATCTTACGATGAATGGTAAAATGAATTATACAGCTCCAGAAAGAAAATTCTATGCAACTTGTCTAGGTTTTTGAATATATTTTTGAACCAATTAAGCGGCCAAGACGTTCTTATCCTGTAGATTTCTGAAGGCATGAATAAACAAGATGTTACCACACTGCCGTACTCTGTATGTTACAGAAGAGCTCTAATCGTGCACAAGGCACCATTGTGAACGTGTTTAACCTTAGCATTACACTGGCATTAACTGACTGACTGTTAACTGACGTCAACATTACACTAATATGCTGGCCTAATAACAAATTCAAGGATTTTGAACTTGCTACGATAACTCTAATGGAGTTACCCGCTGATAATGCTCATAGCAGGACTTCCACAAAAATATAATAATTTTACTTGACAGAGGTACGTACACAAAACCCGTTTATTTATAGCCAGGTCCTCTTTGAACATTGATATATCAGCAAAATAGTATTAATAATATATTGCACTTGTAATTTAACAGTCCAGAAGGTCAAAGTTTCTCCTCCGTAGTCAATGAAAAGTAAACATTTTTTCAAGAGTGTACGAAACCATATTTTTGGAAATGAAGTGGTCAGTAGGTGTTGAGGCTGAAAACCTTTTGCTATTCACAAAAACAAATGGTTCTGAGTTATGAATCTATTTAATAAATTCATCATCTTGGGAAAAAATGTGTAATACGAATACGCATCGCAAAAACAAGGACGATAGATATATTTGTATTTGGATAAATCTTCCAACATATCATGAACCTTTACCGTTGATTTTTAAAAACCCTCTTACCATGAGGTAGGTTGATTGCAACTTTTATTATATGGATCTTCGATAAATTGCTTTTACTAAAATAAATCCACTAGCATAGAGCATTAACCTGCCCTACTCAATATTAAAGGTAATGGAACTTAAAGGTTAATGTTTTTAAAATGTCTTATTATATCATGTTTCTTAGTGCTCATACGCATTCGTGTATTTAATGCCAGATAGAATGGTATTTATTTACATGTTTTAGTCGTCCGACTAGTGATTATTAAACTCCAATCTAACCAATTTATAATCTGTCTATAGTATCTCAAAGACAAATCAATTGAAGTTTACAATCAAAGACCTAAAAGAGCCGCTAATGTTGTAAATTAAATGTGAATGAAAAGTATTATATTACGTCAGCCTAGCTCAGAAATACTGACATAAGAATTTTATTAAATGAAAAATTTTCTCACTGCAAGACAGAATAAGAAACGGTTTCCAAGCGTGAGTTGTTTATTCCTTAGGGCATTTAATCACATAGTTTTAGCATCGCATACGACAATTCTGACCAAAGAAGCATCACCACATATAAAACACATAATAAATGCAAGATAACGGTATATTACCAACATAATGGGAAGTCGAAAAATGTTTTACGATGCTTCACCTGCTTAGATTATATCGTCGCATCATACCAACAATACAAATCAACAATATGATGAATGAAAAGATGCAACGTATGCACATTTTCACGGACTATATTTTTCTGGTAAAACGCGTTTCGAGACAAAGGCGTTTTTCTCAAGTACTTGAGAATAACACCTTAGCGACGAAACGCGTTGTGCCAGCAAAATTAAGTCTGTGAAAATTTACATAGATTGCATCTTCTCATTAAGCATGAATTTTCACCAAGTTTAAGCCGAATCTATCGATTTCAACAATACGATACTTGCCACTAGGAAATATGTAATTCAGAACTTGTAATGTATTTTATCCTACGACATTTGGTTTGAGTGGCTGGTGCTTGATCATAAGTAACATTTATGTACTGAAAAATGAAAGTTTGTGAATCGGGTGAAATGATATGAAACCGTAAATAAAGTATCAACAGTCTTGCTATACCAACGTACGAATGATTATGACCATTGGTTTCGAGCATCTTAAAGTAAGTTGACTTCATAACTACATATGAGTGCCAATTTCTTTTGCCAATTTGCCAATGTGCCAATTTTTTGTGCCACTTTCATTAAGGAGCATGAATACCTAGTTTAGCAATTACCTATGCAATAAAGTTAACTTCTTGGGAAAAAAACTTAAATTTTTCTCAAACTCATTTAATAAGCGCAGTTAAGTGAGGGTATCGTTTCACAATATTAACTCTTCCAAATAGCTATCTCTTATCAATTTTTTCACATTTAAATCCATTAAATGGGTACCACCGTCCGGTTTGAGACCTTTTTTATCCCCAAATAAACTTTACCTCGCCGAGGGCCATTTTACGCACCACGCAAGTGCTCCCGCCATCTCCATTTTCACCCGATTGAGTGTGAAAGGAAAAATATTTTCCATTCCCCACTTACTCCTCCGCCCCAATTGAATGTTTTATTTGAAAACTGTACTTCTTGTCATAACACTCGTAACGCTTTTCTGAGCGATCCCAGTCACACTCGATCCCCGAAGCACGGGGACCTTACATTTCATATTTTCTCATCACCGATTTGACCCTTCACTTTCGCTTGTAGTTATTCTTTTCAATAATTTTCCTAAACACACTTCATTTTTTTTCCTCAATATCTCCTTGATATGTCTTTCAACTCAGCTTCAAACAACTGACCATGGACAAAATCCTTAATGCAGCCCGGTCTCCGAATTTTATTCTAGATAAAACAACTAACTGAAGATATTTTCACCCATTAAATTGTAATTAACAGTTAGAATAGCGCTCCCTGGTTCAGACCGGGTTGAAAGAATACTAATCATAAACCAAAATGTAACACATATATTCTCAAAACTCGCCGTCGTATGCATTGAAGTTTTTTTCAAACTTTTCATCAAAGACGCCTTTCCGTAATGAAACATCAGCAGTATGATAGAGAGTAATGTGTATTGCCGTGATGTTGATTGTGATAGAGCTGCATAAAAAAGGATACAAACAGAGTTTAAGATCCCTTTATTAATAAACATGTAATTTTTTACCAGACCTGCCTGCCAATGATGTTAGCAATGCACTATGAACACCCTCGTATAACGCTCGATTAAATTAGCTAAATGGCCAATGGAATAGAAGGAGACTGACAATAAATTTAAAATGTCAGGTTTCCCACGACCCATTTGTGAAAACAATAGGCATTAAAAACCGATAGGAAGCTTAAATAGGTACAGGAAGATTGTTCTGCGGAGAAGAGGAAATATTCTCCTAAAACATAAAACTCATACATGATTAGGTTAACATGAATATTTTTGGTTACGTATTATAGGAAATGCCTAAGAAACTAAAAATCATTGCACTAATCTATTGATACTAAACATTTAGTAGCATTTGCCTCGTAAAGGAGTACATTTTCAACTATTTAGTGCACATATATATGTTTACATGAAAAATATTGAAATAAATTTCGAAAATTACTGTGTGCATCAATTTTTGCCTAGAGTTGATATAGCGTTTGGTTTTTAAACTCTGCACCTGGTATGCACCTGGGTGAATTTTAAAAGTGTTTAACAAGTCTAAAACATATGATACGCTTAGGAAGCAACATATCTTACTAGCAAGGTATAATGACGTAGATGTTTTCTACACCCTAATAATTTTATTTCTTGGCCCTCAAAGATGATAAATTAGCTGACATCAAATGTCCATTTCATTGTCTTTTCCTGGTAATTTTCTTAAACATCTTTACTTGCACTAATGATTAATAAATGAAAACATTATACTTCTTCTGTCGGATAATATGTTAAAACGTGGTCTCTTTAACGTATATCGTGCAGAAAAGGCAAATTTTCTCAAAGTTTCTCTCCAACATTCCACCGTACCCTGCAAATATATCTTCACACCCAGATACACAACATTCTTCAAAGTTACATAGAGCCTGTGCTATTGGTTGCGATTCCTGAACAGCAACAAATATCACAGGTAAAAGTTTTGTCAAACACCACACCGAGATAATTTGCATAATGATAAGAGGGAAAATTTATAATTGAATGACCACCCTGGTGATAGTAAAATATAATACGATAGCGAATACGTTGATAATTTTTTTTAGCTAGAAAAGGCCTCAGCCACTTAAGAATGCACTCTGGACAGGACAAGAACTGATGAGAAAACTCTTGTAAATACGTGCCTCAGATTTCGGAATAAAAAGTAAGTGTTGATGTGTAAGGTGTGATTGTGTAAGGGATGAGATGTGGTATTTGAAAGACGTTACTTCAAGAATGATGAGTTCATGGGTGTTTTAAAGTCTGTTTCCTCACTAATAGGTACTTCAGATCGGGAGGATAGGTATGAGGATAGGAATGGAAGGATCAATGGTAAGTTAGAACATAAGTAAAATTATACCTAATATAAGTTTTATTAGCCATATAGATAGGAAGTTATTCGTATTGTACCGTTTGAATTAGCGAAAAAAACGCATCATTCTTTTCCTTTGATAAGGACAATCAAGAAAAATTAAAAAAGTTCAAAAAACCTGATTCCAAATGTTGGGCAAAAAAACATTCTGCAGCTCAGGTGCTTGTTCGTGTGTGCGACTTTCTCTCTCACTTCCTCTCCCTCTCTCTCTTCTTTTTAACACCACTTACCAATCATTCAATTTTTCGCACTTCCCCGTTTCATCTCATCAGTCCACTTTATCTTGCATTCCACCTTCACTGTTCTCAGTTCCGTCAATTCCCCCGTGCCCATCTCTCACTCCCACTTTCCCTTTTTCCGTGTTATTCCACTGGGAACTCTTTTCCCTCTCGCCACCCTTCACTTTTTTTCCCTTTTCCCTTTTGCTCTAACTTTTCAGCTCACTCCCACTGCACATCCTACACTCCCTCATCCAGCTCAGAGATATGTTTTTTGTCCCCTTTTTACATCACCCATACCAGTTATCGTGGCCTATAAAGGGCCATCCCTGTAGGACTTATCCCTTTGCTCCTTCGAGCCCATCTCATTAGCAACGTAATGTCGTCTTCAATATTTTTTACTGATCCCTACTCCACCTGACTGTTTCCTGTATATTTTTCTCAGTTCCTCAACCTCTAGCTGCTCTCTCAGTCTTCTTTCTCAAAATCGCAGAGATCATTCGGGCCATAGGGATAAGCTGAGACTATTTAAAATAGCTACGTACGCCACTTTCTCACTTACGAGCTACTTGATTTCTGAAAGGAATTTAAGTCATAAAAGGTCCTATCTACATTAACTTGGAGACAAACTTATTCTCAAACAACTGTTGCAGATGCTTTTTCTAGGTTACTCATCAAGCCGGCAATTCTGCTCGAGGTTTTTTTCGAACAAAATCAGACAAATCCATCACGTTTCTCCGTTTTCATTTGGCATTTGGATGATTTTTAAAATATGCCTCTCAAAAGAGACTATGTTCCTTTCAACATAAATGTACTTATTTCATGCAAACCGAATAACAGTCATAAAAATCTAATGGCAATTCTTCCTCTAAAAATATAATTTACGTTTTCGGAAATGATAACTTAATTAAAGCTAATAAGTTCTTCAAAATTATTTTCCTCATGTTAAAAGTAAAACTACATTGAGTGTTTTAAAACATGCCGGAGTTATAATACCGTAGTGATTTGTAGGTAAATATATGAGATAGTACCTAATTAATGAGCTCATATTTTTCATGAAAGAGACCAAGGTAACAATATGATTACCCTGATATCATAATTGCAAATAAAATTGTGTTAATTAAGTACTTAAGAAAACTTATCAAACTTCTTATACAGCTTCTCCCAAGAACGGACTGGAAAGTTCACGAATAAAAAATAGCTACTTAACACTAGAAGGACGGTAGGGGTCATTTGACCCATTTTCAGAATTCAAATATATTTTTCTCTTGGTAAAATATTTTTTTTAATTTTGAAACTTTGTCACTTTCTTCATTTTGTTCTAAAATATGATAAATTTGCGTGAATTAAATCAAAATATTTTTTTTCATTATTTATGAGAGGTTATACCTAGAAGGACGGCTTGGGGTCATTTGACCCACAACTTGCTTTCGCGCTATGTTCTACTTTTTCTAATGCCCTTGGGCTCTTTTGTTTCATGCTTGTCATTCATCAGCAAGAGGCTAGTTTGGTAGATGAAGTACTTGATTTTGACGCAGGAAGTACCCGATTCAATGGTGGTTTCGCCCCCTGGACTCCTATTTCAAAACCTAGGCATAGTGATTTTTTGCACGCGATCTTTCGATAGTTCTCGGCAGCAAAGGGGAATAACACGGTCCCAATCGCCGTTATTTGTGACATTCATGCAATTATAATATTTTTCTTTTGTATATTATATTTTGCAAATATAGCTGTTTTACCTACACCCTAATATCACACGTATTCAAAGGAAAGTTGTCCATTAGCCATGATTTAGGGCCCTCAGAGATATTATTTTTCATCGACGCCACATCGTCTTTTCAAATAACTCTTCCATTTCTGGCCGGATGGCATTGTCACTCGGCCTAGCTCCTTTGCCGGGTGTCCCGCCGCAGTTACGCCGGACCCCGTCGGGGGGGGTGGGGGGGGGGGGGGGGGGGGGGGTCGGCACGTCACGCTGCGCCCCAGGGCCAACTCTTGTCTACTTTTTGGAGAGCGGAGGAATGGGGTGAGCTGTAAAATTCTATTCTATATCCTACCCTTGGAATCCGCACTTAGGAGAAGGAAGAGACATTACAGCAAGTTCTTGGAACCCGGGTGGCGCTAGAGTCCCTGCCTTTCGATCGGCAATTACCGGCACTTCTGAAATTTCAATCCTTTTGTATGCATGTGAATTGCTCTCCGGCTCTCTATCCCTCCCATACAGCTGGAGGGAGTCTACCATATTTCGCATCCGTTTGCACATTTTTTCGCATGCATGTCAGTAGCGAGTCGAGAGCGAAAGCGAGAAGTCAAGAAGTAAATAAAGAGGAGAGGAGCTTTGCCATTCAAATGGCTGCGAGGAAATATCGTACACCGGAGAGTGTTCTTGCTGTTTTACGGGAGTTGGACGAAGATCAGTCTGGAAGTGAATCGGAAACATCAGTCCATGGACAACATCCATCATCACCTGCGTGTGATGGAAGTGACGATTCCAGTTCCGAATTCCAAGACAGTGAATCCGATGGTGACTCCAGTGATGATAGTTGTGACATTGATTCTTGCTTGTAAGCTTTTGTCACAAAACGTGGGGTTCAAAAATATTCTCTAGCGCAATGGCTAGGGATCGATTCTTGAACATTATGAAGCATTTACGCTTCGATTCGAAAGTGACTCGTAGTCAAGCACTGAAAACAGATAAATTTTGTTTGATGTTTGAAATTTGGAATCATTTTGTGAACAATTCTCGATCCTGCTACAATCCAGGTGAAAGCTTAACAGCCGATGAACATCTCTATCCTATGAAATGCAGGTGCCCATTTATACAGTATATGCCAAATAAACCAGACAAATTTGGAATCAAGTACTGGGTTTTGACAGATGTAAAATTAAAATACTGCCTAAATGCATTTCCATATTGTGGCAAAGATGAAGATAGGCCATCTAATCAAGCACTGGGGGAATATTTGGTTAGTAGATTGACCGAGCCATACCAGAATTCAGGCATAAATGTTACTTGTAACAATTATTTTTCATCAATCGAGCTTGCTGAACGGAAATATCTCTTGTAGGGACGATCAGAAAAAACAGACGGGACTTGCCACCTTCGGTCCGCATGAATATTCCAATCTATTCCACACGAGTCTTCAAAAATACCTTAGGCCATACTCTCACACAGTACCAGGAAAAAAAGAATAAGAATGTACTTTTACTCAGCACCATGCACGAAGACGTCACTGTTTTGGAAAAAAAAGAAAACCAGAAATCAAACTTTTTTATAATAAAAACAAAGTCGGAGAAGACATAATGGACAGCATGTGTCAAAAATATTCCACAAGGTCAGCTACACGGAGGTGGCCTGTCCATGTATTTTTACAATATATTGGACCAAGCCACAATAAACAGCTGGGTGCTTTACACCGAAACAACGAACAAAAAAATGAGTCGTAGAAAATACATTCAAAAATTGGTGGGGAAAGTTTTGGGAATATCAGTGACGGAACCCTCACCGTCATCCTTGTATCAATTGAGTAATGTGACTTCAAATCAACAGCCACATGCCCACGGGCACAAAAAAGAAAAAGGTGCCAAATCTCACCGATTTGCGCTAATAAATCATCCAACGTATGCCGTCAATGCAAAAAAATATTTTGTGGAAAATGCGCTGTAAAAATTAGTGTCTGAGATGTACTACGAAGTAATATATTTTAAATTTTTATACAATTTGTGTAAACATACTGTGCCTATTGAAAAAAATTAAATATAACTTTTGTACTGAGTGCATAAAATGAAATTTCTTGATTAAATATGTAGGTAATTGACTACACAATATGATTTCATTCACGATTTTTTTTATTGTTATAAAGTTTTGAGAGTTGTAACATTATTTAAAAATGATAAAAAAAATGTTTTTTATGAGTTAATTAAACACTTTGTACAATAAAATTGAATATTAGATGAAAAAAAGGATTTTTATTCCAAAAAACATTCTAGGGGTCAAATGACCCCTAGCCGTCCTTCTAGGTAGTGCGAAACTACCGTCCTCCTAGTGTTAATTAATTCAAGGATATGTATTTCTGTTTAGGTCACCTAGTTTTTGGTAAAGAAATACTCTGAAACTCCCCAACTTCTACGGAATGTAACTTCATTAGCGTATTTCCTTGTTCTAATTACCATACATTCCACCCATATTTCCACTAAAATCTTCATTCTCTCCCTTCCTTGTCCTTTCTTTCCTGCTAAAGCAAACATTGTGATGCATAATTTAGACAGTAGCATTTCATCATATACAATTTAACAGTGCAATACTATTTTCTTATTATATTATTACACTTTCTGCTGTGAATCTAAGGGATATTACCTCAATCTCACTTTATTCTTGGATCTCTAATTAGGAGCTCATAGTACAAAAGCATAGTCGGCATAAGATATGAGAAACTTGTGACAAATGGAATCTAATATTAAGTCAAAGTCAGGCGCAGGGCTATGACTGGCAAATTCACGGCACACGTGTCTTTCTCAGGCGACACGGGAAGCCTTGAGTTGAGAAGTTTTAGCGTTTGAGTCGGAGATATTACACCCGAAGCCCGTGGAGACTGTAACATATGGAATCTCTCTCACAACAGGCCATAAAGGGGGAAGGATGCATGAAGTGGTAGCGCCTGCCTCAGAAGGTGCTCCAGCTTGGTGAGACATTTCACCAGTCTCGCGAGGAGTATTGCCGAGACAAACAATCGATCTTCCAGAACGTCAAAAACGTGAATGAAGGAAGAGATATTCATGAGAACTCCCCTAAAACCTCGCTTCCTTACGTGATATCACCGATCATTGGCCTAAATTTTCGATAACAGTCGGCTGGTACATATTGGTGCCTAAAAATTTTCTATGCAAGGTTATATATGTGGTTGACACAACATTTAAAAAAATCTATATTGTATATGTTGCCATAAATAGGATCTTACTTTATGTGGGACAGTCTTACGAAAACTGCATAGGTGACATAAGGATAAACTTCATTTATTGATAACTTATTGACTAAGACATCTTTCACAAAAAGGTTTCACTTTTTTCAGTTTATTGATGCGTATATAAGGCGCAAGAAAAAAATTGATTCCGTATTCAACATATAAACTGTTATTTCATGAGGACAAGGCTTACATCATTTCACGCTAATCAAGGCAATAGAGCACGTAAACATAGAATACTGTAAAATTAATTTCACTTTACCTGTATGAATACAGAGCATTCAAAGCAATGACTAATAATGCTCAAAACATTCTATCCTGTTACCAAAGGCCTCCCAGAAAGTTTCAATTAGTTTAAAACGTAATAAGTCTCATTATTGTTAAAGCTAATTATGGCCTTCAGAAGCACGATACTAGGACCAGCGCGATCAAGATTTCTAGCATAATTTACATGAAAACAATCTGTCGATTTACAATCACATATTTTAGATGAATCAATGCAATTGAATATGAGTATTGTTTTGTACAGTAGATGATACAAAGATTGATTATTCACAATAATGTCCCTAGAAAAGCTGAAATCTCGTAAAAATATGTCAAATATCATAAAAATTCCGATGTAAACCATTCGCCTCACTCGACTAGAAGTACTTCTATAGTTAAATGTCATAATTTCAGCCAGTATTTTTGGAATGTTCCGCAAAGCGATTACGAATACCACAATTACGAATATTTATTCATAATTGTGGTGTTGCAATATACTTGAAAATAAACTAAACAAAAGTAATAAAGACCCGGAACTAAAGAGATAGAGAAGTCAGGCTGTGGGGAGGATGTAAAAAAAAGTCTCAGTGCACATAAATAGTATTGGTACCATAAGGAAATAGGGCTTGAGCAAAAACCGCAAATTAATAACCATGATGAAATTAGGTCCAGCACATGGAAATAAATAGTTATGATAAAAAGTTTTCAGTCACTGCAATATATCCAGTGATATTAATTCACCTATTTCAGCAATTCAAAAGCCAAAATATTTAATGCGTGATTTTAATGGGGAATAATATTTTTCGGCAATAATTGTCAGTGTTTTTATTACAGCGGTCCCTGCTAAATACCAAAAAGGTACTAAATCAAAGTAATTGTTTAATAGTCTCTTCCCTCTTAAAGATCCTTTTATTTAATAATGACTGTGCATTTGCATTACCTTTGTCTTAACCAGTATTTACACATTGAAAATGGTGGCATAAGGACTAAATTATGCCATTATTTAGATATTTTGCATTTATTAACATGAAAACAATAATGCTTTTTACATATCATGCTACTTTTTGATCACATGATGGGTCTTCGGTACAAAAGCTAAATATTTCTCTTTCTCCTTATTGTCATTGAAAATTATTACCTCTCGTAGTATGAAATGTATTTTATACGTAAATTGAGATCAAATAGTTTGTACGTGAAATTATATTTACAGATCCATTGACAATAGTGAACGAATCTTTTACCTTAAAGTTACGATGGATCCAAACATTTTATTTGAAGCTCAAGAATTAACCCCATCTAATTTTGGTCACATTTTTCTGTTTCCAATACGGTGGGACGTATCCAAATACAGGGACTACAAAACCTTGATGAACAATTTGATAACTAAATACCAAAAGAGAGGCACCCGAGATGGCTAAATACGCTATCCACACTCATTTTCATCGAGTGCATATTAAATTCGAGCGTCTATAACATACTTATTTACTAACATACGCGGGAAGAAATTGGGAGCTTGTTGGTATTCTCACCAATTAAATACGATGGACTTGAATTTTCTGAGCGAGGGGAGCGGGACGTAAGTTTTAAAGGGTGGGATGCCCCTGATCTATTTGACTATATGCGTAAAAAGAATCAATGGATGTGGACGATCGTCTTTATGACCGAAATACCGGTTTAGTAGTATATTTCTTCTCTTATAATTGGCTTTATGGATTTATCTCCCTTTTGGGAACTCTCCCTAGCCAATTTACCGTAAATTGCTAAAACTCTAGAAAACCAAAATTTTAATGATTTACTCGACCTTTTGATGTCACTAAGTATTTCTGAAGCCACTGCACAACGTCTTGCTGAGTGAAATATCCTATTTTAAGCTTAGTAAGAATACCGAAACTTAGAAGACTAGAATTCTAAAAATTTAAGTTTTTAAATGTATATGGTAAAGGAAAAGTGAGTAAGACCTATCGTATTTACGAGTTCAAATCGAAATAGAGTTATGCGCAAATACTTTAGTTTCTAGCTTAGTTTAAGGTTAATTTGAGATATAATTATCTTTTCTGATTTCAATCAGCCTATCGCGATCTTTATTCTTCAATTGCTATTGTCTAAAATATGTCAGTACAACTTCAGAACAGTAAATCAGTAACGAGTTAAAGGGAACAAATGATGAATGTAGTTTTCGAAAAGGAACATTGTATATGCCTTTCAAATCCCATTATCCATTGATGCCTACCATCTACGGATCCTCTGCCAGCGTACCCGCAAACTACGGCCTGCAAGGGGTTAGCATACTTTCCCTTCCGCTTCCCAACGCTGGCCGCGCGAATTTATCTCATCTGTCCCTCCCCGCAGTCGTATCACTCTCCCTCTCGTTCCCAACCCTTATCGCTTTGCTCTATATGCTTCCGTCTAATTTGTAGACCCCTCATCCAAGCCCGCCTCCCACCGGTAATCCCTTTGGTTACGCGCTGCCTACCCCGTAGTCGCCTCCGCTGTACCTGGGAGGTTTGTTGAAGGGTTTTTTTTGGGCAAGGGGGTGAAAGTGGGTGGTGTCCAGAAGAGGAGGGAGTTTTGCCACGAAATCGACGGCCTATCCACGCCAGCCCCCCATACCCACGAACTTCCGTGCGTCATCAATGAAATGTGATAAATGAAGCGCGAAATTTAGGTGGATGACGTGGGTACGGCGGAGGTAGGAGAGTGGGATGCCGATGGAAGTACGTATGGGCACCATGATAGTAACGGTGGTGGCTTGCGAAGGGAGGGGAGAGGTAAAAAAGAAAGGTTCTTCGTTGTTTTCGGTTGGGGGAGAAATAAATTGTTTCGTGGATCCGAAACGCATTGCTGGGAAAGGACGGTGTAAATTATTCCGCCATACATTTATTTTTTCGCCATCGGCCAGGGAGTTAGGGATGGACGTTATTTATCGATAGTTACTCTACAACCCCGTGTGATCAATTTTTTCATGTTCACTTGAATCCTCAACTGCGATTTAAGCCAATTGGGTTGGAAAGTGTGTGGACGCATTGCAGCTGAAAAATGTCACGAACTCGCAAATCGAAATCGCACTCCTTAAAGGATTTCTGCCTTAGACGGAATGAAGGCAGTGCAAGGCAGACGTAGTCAATATCCTGGCACAATGGATGAGATGAAATCACAATTAATTAGCTAATTAAATGCATAATTTTAAGTCCAAGGTTGACAAAAAAGTTATCAAGCAGAAAGAATCTATTAGCGTTATAACGACACCCCATTGAACTTTTCTTGCATGAAACAATTTGACAGTATGTGATGTAAACTGTGGTGAAGGCATATTAGACTCATTGAAAAACTTTCCCGCAGTACAAGCTCTTAAATATATAATATTCCTCACGCCACGTATTTTACTGACGAAATGCCATACACAAAAGAAATAATTTGAAATTCTACAAAGTCCAACAAATTCTGGGGAAGATATGATATGCTTCTTTAAAAATATATTGAGTATTTAGAACACGAGTTATGAAAACAATTACTCGTGATCGAGGTTCAATATAAAACTTGAGCCTCATGACTTGACTGCAAGATATGTTAATATATTAGTAATTTTAATGCCTATTACAACTCCTCTCCCGATTTGCTAAAATGTAACTCCATACAATTTTAACTGAATATCTAGGTTTGATAAAATGAGGACACCTAACCTGCGCATAATTAGTATTCAAAAGGATTCAGCAATCAGATTAATTGAGTACAAATGCCCCTTATCATACATTTCAACTAAAATCCGATCAGTCGACCCAATGCTGATTATGGCAGATATATGCGTGACAGTCGAAATGTATCAATTATATGCTTCAATATGGCAGAAATATTTTGCGGCTATATTCCTCTATCTGTTTCTGATATTTATGTCATTTTATCGATTATCACTCTATATACTTTATTGAACATTCATTCCGCGGCCATGGCTATATTTTAGAAACATTATGTGACATTTGAATGAAATAATCGGAGTAATTAAAGAGAAACAAGTAAATAAAGATGATTCATCGCTCACAATTAGTTAACTGAAAAGCTTAAATAATCTAAAATACTTACTAAAAAAAAGTACTCATCCAATAGCCAGGTATACTAATAAAAATTTAGTGACATTTGCTGTGAATTACGTTCAGCAATTTAAGAATTGTTAGAGCTTATCATTTCTATTAATTTAGACAGAGTTTTAAAGTAGGAACTTTTACCTATGTCGAAAACTGACTATTTCCCTTAGGAAGCCTTCTCCAATTTCTCACCGCATTATGATTGCGGGAGTATAGCCCTTCCACCCGGTTCTTTGATAAAAAATTGATGTGGGCATACTTGTTTTACTTTTAAGTAATGCATAATACAAACATGGCATGTAATTAGCTTATATAGTAAAACTTCTATTTGTAAGACCCTCTACGTGAGTAAATCTGGTTAGTCTTGAAAGTATAATTGCATTAATTGGAAATATGATTGCTAATAAATAATGTTTTTGATAATCAGTCTGTTAAAACGGTTTTGAATAGATTGATGCCGAAATTTATCTTAATATTAAATCCTTTTTTATTACTCCGCTTTAACTAGCATGCAGCTATACTTTAGTATTTTTAACGTATTTTTGATGGAATGAAGTAACATTCTCGCTGGCAAAGTGACTCCTTACAGCCACCAGGGTTACGAGAATGATCATGTAAGTCCTAATTTCTTAACAACCGAAGTGAAAAATGGGTGGAATTCGTTTCCTGGTCTCAATTGTTACAAATGAGACATCATTGCGAGGGCGATACGTTTTCATTTGCTTCCTGAGCGCTGTCTGACCCCGAGGGCAGTGGAGGGAAGCTATTAATAAAGGACTGCTGTCCATAGTCCCTTGCAGCTCCTGGGGCGAGCATATTTCTTCCGTGTTAATGGCTTACAAAATTTATAAACCTACAGATAATTCAAATATTTTTTCGCTGCTCTGAATGCGATTAAGCCAGTGAAATTAAAGTGTCTCTGGGCTAAATGGGTAAAAAAAAACATTATTTGAAGCATAGATAAATTACTTAAGGCTAAATTCAGATTTACCTCATTGGAAATTGGAACCTCAATACAAATTAGGATTCATTACCTTGAATTTCTTCCAGGAAAAATATGCGTGCTAAAAATTACGCATAAGCTTAGATGCGCCGTAAATATTTTGCCTTGATTAGTGGGATATTGTTTCCATTGATATTTTGGCTCTTGACTCTAATTCGCGTTTCTTAAAAATATTTTCCCCACTGGGACTCATTTCTAATGTCGTATTTTTATTCCAATAATGGCCTTTGGCGGAAAATTCCTAAAATATCTTGCCTTGGAATTTTTCAAATTTATAGGGAAGTATTAAATTGTCCTCTATTTGCCATCTAGCAATCTCTGGTTTCGTAACAACCGAGATAAGCGTCGAAAAATTGAAAATCACTTCACTATAAAGCGGGAACGCAGTTGATAAAGCCACCTTACAGAATAAGTTATCAAAATAACGGAATGCTCTTCATGTCGTTGGCCCACCTTTATTTTTTATTTGTCAAGGGGTAATCGTTCACTCCTAAAACGTTCGCACTAATGAGAATTCCTCTCAAATATAGCGGAGCCTCTCATTATAAACTTTTCCTCCACTTACGTCGTTCCGGCCGGCCGGTTTCTTTCTTTACTGTGTGGGAAATAAGCGAACAATTTTTCCTCGCGTTTCGTGCCGCTGTGCCTTTTCAGTTATCTTAGCGGTTGGCCGCAGAGATAATGGTCAAAGGAGTCAGTATCGATAACGTGGCATACTACGCACGGGACTGGCGTGACCTACCTTAGACCTGGAGTTCGATCATTGGAGATTAGAGGCATTTTTGTCAAAAAAGAATTTAAAAAACAATCCGTATTGAGTTGTCACGGATAATACCATTGCGAGTCCAAAGGCATAAGCTTGAAGTGATACATCCCGTTTAAAAATTTGCACAGCCCATGCCTTTTAAAGCTACTCATGGTTTAGATAATTTACTTCGGTTAAATAGAGTCTGGTTTCAAATTTTATTGGTAAATATAGGATAAAATGCTGAATTTTGAATGCTTAAACAACCATCTTAAACGACCAGTGTGATAACATTTTTTGTAACTGGACAAGTTGGCAACCCCTGAATAACTAGCTGTCTACAGGAATCAAAGGCAAGTCTTTTTGAGACATTTACTCACCTCAGTATAATTATCGACGCCGAAATAAATCATCCGAACTTATTTTCAATAAACAAGAAGATGATTACTAATGTGTTTCCACATTTTCAGCAAGTGCTTATAAATGCGCGGTACATTTTTACAGCAAGAGCAATCAAAACATCAATGTGGTGCATGAAAATATTAAGCCTATATGTTCGTACTCACGGAGATGAAATATATCAGAGGCGCAACACTTTTTTCATAGGCAAAAAATCAAGCTAAGCAAGATTTACATTCAGTTACAACATAAATCAAAAAGTTGAAACTTTTCCTTCACTATTAAACGAATTGAATTCAGTATTATTCATTTGGCAAAGTTTTTAATAAGCATGCATGCAATTAAAAATATATTAAAGCCAATAAACCAAAGTAGTACATTTCTTGGATGCAAGCAACAGAGAGAGCTATTTTCATTAAAAACCTTATTTAATCAAATGTCAAAATTCATTTTCAAGAAATTTATTTCTTACGGAGTATTCAATCACAAAAAAACACCAAGAATCTGAATTAGGAAAATGGAAATCCGTACTACCAAAATCTACGATCATGGAAATATATAAGTATTATCATTAAAATAAAAGTCTATGCAACTCATAAATATTAAAAATACTTCTTAAAGTCTTCAAATCCAGCTTTATGCTAACAGAAAAAGTTATAGTTCTAAAGCTCTGCGGTCGCATCTGGTATTTAAAAATCCAGATATGACAATTTTAGACTGCTCGAAAACGAAATCAAAAGACAGAGCAAAGGCATTATCTTACATCCCCTCACAATAGACAGGAGTGATGTATTCATTTGCTATATTAAAAATCTGCGATCCTCACTGAAACCTCTGGAAGTTTTCATTTGTCCTCTCATATTCAGTCCCGATTGAAATAAAATAACTATGGACTTTCATCCACAGGGCAGATTGGAGGAGCCGTAGATATGAACGCATAAGAAACTAAGGTGGGCGAATATTTCTTCAAATTTACAGCAAATTCTGGTAAGCCTATTTTAAAGTATTAATTTTGAGTTTTCCAAAGCTTTTATTAACTGAGCGTTGATTTTCTTATTCTAAGCCATATAGATATAGTCATAAAGAGTTATTATAGCATTCAGTACAGCCAGGAAAAGTTTTTGGGGGAGAAAGCTTATGATTATGCAGTCAAAACAATGACATCCTGATAACAAACAGCTTATGAAGTCTATCCTGAAACATCCCAAGGCAAACTCTATCAAAACCTATTTTGTCCCTTTCATGTTTACTCCTAGCTATCGGCAAACTGAGTCTCTAACTCGAAACCGATATAGCACTGGATCGGCGCAAGTAAGAAAATGTATGTGGTTCTCAATTCACATGATGCAATCCGTTGAATTCTAGATAAATAAAGAGCTTAAAAATCACGTGCAAAAACTCGCACTAAAAAGGGATTCGGCCAACTGCAAAAAACGTGCTCTTTATTTCCGATGCACAAGGCGTGCCAACTTTTCTTGAAGTACATGGTTTTTTATATTTAAACCTTAAAGCCTCACCCTTTCGGGAATAACATGAAGTGATTCCCTCTACATTTGCATACCACCATGGGCCCTCGTACTATCAGGGATATGAATAACGGTAAATATATCCGGTACGAGTGTAGCAATGGATAACATTGTTAGCTGCATGTTGGTGTTAGGACTTATAGCTAACCCAACTAACGGCATATTTTTGCATGTATGTTTTGCTATTTTTATCTTTTTTTAAATAGCGTAGTTTTGAACAGTACCTATACAAGTACTAATCCTTTTTTTATGCATGATATGCAGTGCATGTTTGGTATGTTTGGTGAGAGTTCACCCTCTGCCACACACCTTTATGGTGGCTTGCAGGGTATTATGTAGATGTAGATGGGCCAGTGTGTGTGTGTATGGCAGGGTGTGACAGACCACCAAATGAACTGTAGTAGCTGATTAGAACTGTACCAACTTCCATGATTACTATAGGGATTTGTTTCCCTACTTCTCACTACAGATCACCAAATGCACCTTATGGCATTATTTGCCAATATAATTACAAGCAGCTCTTACGGGAGGAATGTGAACTATTTCACGTATTGCACTACAAATTTTGTAAGCGGAACACGTGGTTATCAGCTCGCATGTCATAGTTTTCATCCATGAATCTTGCCATTCTCTTCGAGAAATTCATTCATCTAAACAACCAAAATGAAGGTCGAAAGAGCCGAGGGTCGTGGAATTAAAAAAAAAAAAGCTGCGACCCTCTCATCAAAAATTTTCCGCTAAGGAAAAGGTAAGACGGGAATATGGCGGTGATAGGAATGTCTGCAGGAGCGGAAACAATGGAAATGAGATGGACGCTTTGCAGATACCCTGGGGATTAAACTGAAATCCGTAACGAGAAAAAATCCGACAAAGTTTCACCGTTTCTTATTTGTGAGGCGGAGACGGTAGCATTTGGGGGACCATAGCCTTAAAAATAAAGGTTATGAAGCTGGTATATTCCCCAAGATCTCGCTAAATACTCCAGTCCTTTTCTTTGCCTTCGTTCTTTCCTCACCCAATACGCACCTTCCTCATCGATTCATTCTCCAAAAACCTCGCTCTTATGAACTTGAACAGGACCATCCCTTCGGAAAGTTCCTGTATCGTGCGCATTATTCATCAGACTTTCGATTTCTCTTCCTCTACGAAATCTATAGAAATGTCGAAATGACCTGACTTAAGGAAAGAGTTAAAGTGATGAAAAGCATTATTTATCAAAAATCCTATCCTCACCATCACCACCAAAATGTAAATTATTAATCTAAATTTTTATTTACTAAATTAAAAAAAAATTGATTTGGCAAATATGTTTAATACCATTATCGCAGTGGGGGTAGTTACAGAGGAACACAACTGGAGCAGGAATTAATCATTTAAAATGTTAACACATATTTTGAAACTAATTTTTATGTGGAAATCTATAAGGAATAATTGACGTCTACAACCTCAAACACGCATTACGAACATGTACCCTTGAAGCTAAAATACCTGCTCCAGTGCCCTGTCAAATTGCTATTCACTCCGTAGTAAATACTAATGTAGTTAATGTAACAAAGGCATATCATATACATTACTTAAAGACTATAAACAGCGAAATAATGCTATAAATAGCAAACATGGTGACCTTAAGATGACTTAAATTGTTGAAACCCGGGTCGTGATTACATTATATCATTTAAATTTGCAAAATTTGTTGGTTTTCCTTCATGGAAAAATTCACAAAATTACCCACAAGCCGTTCGATATGCTATAAATAGCACTAAAGCACATAGTCTCTTATTCTTAATAATATTTCAAACCACGTAACTTCGTCAATCATTAGCACACAAGAGGAAATACGGAAAGAGAATGCTTTTTGAATGTATTCATAAATTATTCTTCATTCTCATTCTTGCAAATAAAGAGAACAGGATGACCATCCATGAAGGTGTTTGCACGATAAAAGTTAATTTAATCATCGGATTTATTTATCTTGCCCAAAAGTACTGAATGTAATCCCTTACCACTCGCAAGCAAAACAAAACAGTGGGATTTAAGAAACATGATGCATACGTATCATTATGTTACCTAAAATAAGCATCATATGCCTGACCTAGCATTACATCCGGCCATGAAATTCTGTAATGGCTTTGAAAAGAGTAATTGTGTTCAAGTACAGTCAGTTTACAAACCTTCAGTTTCCCTGCGCTGGAGCCTTGGATATTTCCAAAGGGTTTGATCCGATCTCGGCCAAAAGCATCTTCCTCTTCCTCTTTTGATGGCGATCTATCCAATGTCAATGATCGGCACCTGCAAGGAGGAATTATTGACTTTTAAAATATTGGATAACATACAATAACAATGCAATTAGAAAGCTGTTTAATAGGCCACATTAGAATATTTACTAATGGAATATAACCCCAAATTACGAAAATGACATCGTAATTTTTAGGCATTACTCGAGGTCGCAAAGGGGACAGAGCCAAGCATTTATTTTTGCTATATACACTGTAGTTATTCTTACTTACAAACGTATGTTGTTCGTATGATACAACGATCGATGTACTATTTTATAATAACACCAAGTTTGGTTCCATGAAACCGAGAAGAAAAATATAAGAGACATTCAAGAAGCATCTTTACAAAAATGAACGAATCAATATCATTGACTCAAGAATAGTATATATGTATGTAATTGATATCAAATCTCATTGCTGTGAGCAAATTCCTCACTTTACGTGATATTTTCAAGACAGATTTTCACGCGATATTGTAAACAAGGTAGTATTTAAAATATAATTATGTTGGTATGAGGCCCTTAGTTTGGTTAATACTGTAACTTATAGTATGCCTTTCATAACGATTATCTTGGTCCTATTCCTGGATTTCTATAGATTTTTCTATGGTAATATCGTCTTGCATAGTGACGAAGTGAAAGCTTATTTCTTTTCAAAATAAATTTTTAACCCTAGACCACATATTCTCTGCAAATATTCTTTTGTAGACAATGTATTTATTTCCTCCCTTATCCTTTCCCCAATAAAAGTTCTACCTCTTGATAACAACCCACCCGTTTCTGCTAGCGAACACGACTTATCTCTCACAAAAAATACGAATACCTATGCCTATGTTATTATTGTTTGATGGTGGCTAACATTTTTGGTAATTTACGCCATTCAGGATAGGTTGGTAGTTTGTAAGCGGAACTTTTTAAGATACTTAGAGGATTTTTTTATGGAACGGAGGAGCGGGAAGATTTTCCTGTTCCAGACATCAGCCATAAACATTTCCTTTATTAGAGTGGCGCACCGTTAACCACTGTATTCAATAGACGTAGTTTTGAAACTTGAATATTACTCTCAGGACTCTTAGCTCATATCATCGATATCACTAATAACTTTAGGCTTTACTATGTGAAACCGTTCCGCTAGGGGAAATAAAAGAAAACTTTGTTAGGTTCACTTATATATTTCAATAGGCATCACCCGGGTTTCATAACATTGTTACATCCTTAGGAAGATAACTTAAGATGGATAAACTTAACAAAGTTTTATTCTTTTATTTCCATCATATCAACTGTGTCAGAAGTCAGTACATGAAATGACACTAGTTCGGGTTCCATTACTGTGTTTTTCCACTGATGCACTTATATCTTTTAAAGTAATCTTTGGCTAAAAGCAGCGGTTCCAAACCATTTTCTTTTGCCTAACCCTCGACGGTATATACGTTCGCCTAAACTCTAAACCTTATTCATCCAATGAGCAAAGCTTGTAACCCTAGTAGCTGCTATTCATTTCTCGTTGAATCTATAGTTCATGTACTCACAAGATAGCATTTCACTCCTCGTTAATACAGTGTAGATCGTACAGAATAAGATACAAATTTTCTGGTTAACAAACCTCCTTTTTTTATTTTGCCATCACTTTACTATCTTCAGGAGCCCAAGAATTGCCGTGCATGTTGGCTGAGAGCCATTGAACTATAGAGGGAAACATATAAAAATAAGTTGCATTGAAATTCATTGGGGCCTAGCAAATACGTCGCAACTTCGCATTTCTGCTGTAGCACCTGCTGCCTCATAATGAAGTAACTAATGAGGAGGAATCAGTAAAGCTGAAGCACTCTAATTCTCGAATGGAAAGCAAACGGATGCCGGCTAATAAAAACTTGAACGCCGAGGTGAATAATTCTCAGAGGAAAAATCATTTCACTTGGGACCCACCCTCGGAATTTGCGAAAAGATGACATTTCGCAGCGGAGGGAACGAAGCCATCCTTTTGGCGTCGGAAGAAAGCTTGAGCAAGGCGCACCTTTCCATAAACTTCAGTCGGGATGGCTGGGATGGAAAAATCTTTCCTGGAGCAGTAAGAGGGGAACGGAGCAGACTAGGGGGTGTGAAGGGTGAGAGGTTGATAAAACGATGGGAGGAGGATTTGGGAAGGGGTATCGGCGAAGGGGGACATTGGCGCGAGTTGCGCGGAAGGGTTTGGAGCGGGGAAGGGAATGAGAGATTGTCGGAAGGGGTGAGTAGAGGGGTGAGAAGTCGAAGAAGGTGGAATGGCCGATGGACTGGGAGGGAGGTGGGGGTTGAAACAGACTGGAGGGCAATTTGGGAGGGGGGAGTAGATGGAAAGGGGTGAACTAAAGGGAGGAGGAGAACCAGGGAGTCGAGCGTCATCCTGGAATAAAGGAATGTTCTCTCAAAGGGGTTAATTTGGAGCGAATTGGAGGATAGGGTGAGGGGGGAGGGGCCGTGCAGGGGTGTGGCAGGGTACATGTGAAGGAGTAGAGGAGAAGGAGTGGAAAGCTGCCGGAATAAAGGGTCTCCGGCAGGGAAAAGAAACCCCCGTTGGGAAGGGCCTGAGTGGGGTTTTTGGAAGGGAAAAAGCGTAGAAGGGGCCGAGCCAAAAGTCCCTGGCAACCATGAACGGGGACTTAGCACCGTATCCAATCGTAATTACGGGCCGAGCACGCGAAATGACGTTGCTTGGGAGCCGGAATAGAATATCTAACGTCCGCCCTTTTTCCCCCTTTTCTCTCTACAGTCTCCTCCCCCCTCCTTTCTCTTACCTCATTCTACGCTCAGTCGTTGGCCTATTTTTTTGTCGTAGTTTTATCGTTCCGACGGGACATGGATAAAGTGAACTGCTAATGGCTAACTTGATTTAATAAGGACAAAGTGGGATAAGTTGGGAGGTGTTAGGATGGGGAAGTAAAACAGATTGTTTATCAGAGTGAGACGTACGTTCCCGCCAAGGAAATTAGAAAAAGGGAAAGGGCGGGGAGAAATAGAATGAATTATACGCCGGTCCCCAAGTTTTTTCTACAAGTTGAAGAGTATATTTTGTTGCTAGCATTAGAATATGCAATTTCATCACTCCGCGTGTCTACAGCTAATAACAGCCATTTTTCTCCCATATTATTTTGCGGACTAAAACTAGTGAAACTTATAAAATGTAGCCTAGTACTACTAGTAATCATATTGCATTAACTATTGAAAACCAGTGCGAATCAGACGGTCAGTCTGATTTACTGGGGAAAGCTCACAAAACACTATACTGAATTCCCACACTTTGAATTCCCACACCGAAATAAGGGGTCCAGTTCCTTTTCCCGTAGCACCGAAACCCTAAGAATCAATGCTATTCCAGAATTACCTCAGCTTTTTTTAGGGGTATGGCATTCAACAAATTTAAAACTTGTGCTCCAAAAAGTAGCTAAACGCTCAAACACAAGATGCTATTAATATGTTCATACAACACGTCAATGAAAACACAAATAATAATTTTAATTTTAACTACAAAATAGTCTTTTAAAATCCTTGAAATAGATACAAAACCAAACATATATCCATAGCAGTGGATGGCTGTTTCATCGTTCAAAACACCATAAAAATGAACAATCATTTCGAATGACTCAAGATCCTGGTCATTATCACTCCCATAGACAATGAATAATAGTGATTGAAAAGAGTTGGATAGTTACTAAACTATTCATTATATGCCTAGGCCATTACAGCAAAATTAAAGTGAACTATAGTTAAATTGGTGTAAATTTAGGTTTTAGTAATAAATATAGACGGAAATCGTGTTGAACCTAAAATTCACGTTGCAGCCTTTGGCGGTACAGTGGTTTAATACAAAAAGATACACTTGAGGGGTGGAGCCTGACTACACACTACTTCAGACTTCAAATTGAAAAACGGATAATAAGTCCTGTGCAATATTAATGTGTGTAAACTTAATGGAGATATAAACAACACATTAAAAACCCCAGTACACTCGCATAATTCAGCTCATAAAAGATACAATTAATAAATTAGGCCTGGATAAAGGCAATATATCAATAAATATCAATTTCATTCTTCCACGGACTGCAAGTAAATATTATAAATTGTTTCGAAATTATTGGGATGGTAGGAAGGAGAGACCATATAAAATTCAGGGTTTTATGCAAGTTTTTACGCAACTCTAAATGTGCAAAGAAAGAGTGTAATTGGTGGGTAATTTACATCCTTTATATATTGTACGCATGTATTATGACATAGAGCACTGGGTCCTACGATATGAGCCATATGTTTAATTAAAAATAGCTCGTACCTGAGCTACCACTAATATCTAAATCTCCCTCTCAGCTTTCATTACGTATCATCACCTAATAGATTGTGTTTCTTTTGAGCAACAATTGTAAACATATCTACCTTTTGAACGACTAGACACCGTTCGTAACGAAAGCATCAAATTCTCGACCTTCGCCAACAAACCCACTTGCGGTTCCAAGGTTGAGAAAAGAATTAAAACTACACCCTTGGTGTATACATGTGTCCTTGCAAGAACACATACACACTACCTCTTCTATCTGGAAGTGTCCGAACCGGACTCGAGTATTTACCCAATGTATCCGCGATACCAGCTTTGGGAAAGGGCTCGTAGCCAGCCATTTAATGATCTAAATCCAACCTACCTCACAGCTTGAACCTCACACTTTTACGTCAGAGTGACTCTTCCTTGTATTTACCTCTTAGCCCGTGTGTTTTCGTTTTTCTTTTTTTATCGTCCCTCCAGCTCAAATTTGAGCCTTTATCCACGCCTCAGCCTCAAAAGCATCCCACCTCACCCCCTCACTCGTAGAAACACACAGCAGAACACGGGCTTAGGCAAAAACAAATCTGGAGTTCACGATGCTGCGTTTTTTGCGCTCCAATTCCATCAGCGGACCTCAAAATCTGTCTCTATCATCCTCTCTTTTACCCGCTATGCTTCAGTGCTTTTTCTATGCCTCGTATTCTTTATCTCTGTACCCTCACTATTCCCACCGTCCCTTCAAGGCTCGCCTACGTGTGCGCGTACAAAACCGACGCCTTTACACTCCAACCTCCCTTACCCTCCCCACCCACGGCAGCCTCTGCCACACTCCCCCATCCCTCATGCCTCCCTCCTTTAGCAGGCTCTCTTGCCGAATCCCTTGCCCCTATCCTACCTCCCTTCTCTTCCCTTTTGCCCGCAAAAGGGCCCTTTTGCCGCCATTCGCGTCCCTCATTCCGTTCAACCACGCAACGCAGGGCCCTTCGTTCGCGTGTGCATTCATGAGGAAACGTGGGCAAATACACAATCGCATGTGGACTGATGCATGAACGAAAATACGTCCTCTACGGAAATAAAATCACACGTGGCTTTAATAGGGGAAATAGAGGGAAATATAGTAGGTACACATAAAATAGACGTCGGGAGGACTAGTTTGGAGTATGGAAGGAAGTTAAAAGCAAACATGGCAATTTGTTCCGAATTCGTGCTTGGACGAAAGACATTTCACTTCGGGATAATTTTCTCGCCACACTCCATCAACACAGCATATTTATTTGAAAAAAAACAGGTAGCTAACTACGAAGGAGAACAAATCTGCCAAGGTAAAGCAAGGAAAAATGGTGATAAACCAGATAAGTTTCAAGGAGAGTATTTTCTTCTATTGAACTAAATAAACTGCTCAAAGGATAAAAAAGAAAATTTTAAAGAGTATTACCCTGGCACCATTGCCTATATACTCATGTGGACAGATGGCTGACGACAGAAATAAGTCGTAGAATTCATTCACAATTTTTAGTAACAAAAGAGTTTATAAAACCTGAGTTTACACAACAGCCATGCTTTATTGTATCAGCGGAAAGTAATCAATCCCTATTAATAGTCTGAAAAGTACCTGATATTTAATTTTAAATGAGAATACTGGCGAATTGATTGTTCTTCTTTGTACACAAACTCCTCTTGTGGCTATCAGGCGATATTCATATGCAGAAGAAAAACATATGGTACTACCTTTAATAGCTTACTTAGACTTATACTCATATTTATAAAAGAGCCAAGGAGCTTAAGCGATCACATTAAAGCACACTGCTATGTTAAATGTTGCTAAAATCTATTGAACGTGTAATGGAACAGAATACATATTTTTCAATGTACTACCAAAATATTTACGTAGATAATTTTTTTTGGAGTTGTGGAATAATGTTTTGAGATAATAATGTATCAGCACCATCTATAATGGTTGAAGCATCACTTTCCACTCTGGGTGATGTCTCATCTTACACCCACCTTTAAACCTTTCATTGAGGTTTAGAGTGTATTTCAATGCAGAAAAACTAAGAACAACTTAATAAAAAATAATTAATAAAGATATTTTTCTTTGAATTGACGGTTACAAATCCAACCAAAACTAAGTTTTCAGGTGATTTTGAATAGTAGTGGATTTTTTCAAGAAAAGTGAATCATGATGAAAATTTAACCACGGCGAATACATGAGCAATATATTTAGCATTACATGGAAAATGTGAGCAACGGTTATGAGGGGTACATATACAGAAAACAGTCACTGCCAAGCTTTTGCCAAAATGATGTAGAGCGGTAGTCGTAACCTCAATCTTGGCAATAATTTATTGCCCTGGAAACGAATGGTTTTATTACATTTTCCGATCCGATTTCCGATTTTTATAAAAGTTTAAAATTATAAATCTTATTACGCAAGTTGTTATTTTTATTGGCATGTAAATTCATTGAATGATGAGGTAAAACTGTTTTCACAGAATCTGAAAAGTGACTGCATTACGGAGTAGCATGCCTAACGTACACACACCCTATTCCACACCTATTTACGTTTGCTTGGCGGGCTTAATGTCATGTCAGTGAGATTCAGTTTGGATGGAGGTGAAGGAAGTATCCGCATTAAACAAAGATTACCACAGAATCAGTGACATAATGACTATGAAACCTACTGCAGCGCATGCCATATGTGCATGTCTTGGATTCGTTTAAATTACTAACCAGGAAGCCAAAGAGATATAAACAGTCTCTCATCTGAGCAATTAAGATATCATTGTACCATAGTTGGAAAATTTACCGAAAAAATTAACTGATGAAAGTTAAAGTTAATCTCTGTATAAAGTAACTACCTAAAGTTAAAAGATACTTTTCTGGAAAAGTAACTGGTTAAAGTTAAAAAAATAACTTTTACGTTAAATGTTACGTTTTCAGTTACTTTGACAAATTGGATGCTTTGGTAACAGAGGGATTGATGGTTTTTCTGTTTGATGAAACAAAGCAAACACTGAAAACTCTCATTGTGGTTTCTTCAATCTGTATCCATTTTTTTAAATATATTGGAAGTGGGAATTTTTGTTGTAATTACATTTCGTGTCCAGAGAGTCCAGAGATCAGGTTTCCTAGGATCTGCTGAAAGGATTTGGCAGTTTTCTGAGATGGGGCTCCGATTCCGGAATTTTTAAATTGTCCTGAATGTAAGAGTTTCTGACGAACCATGGCGCGTCTATAATTTGCCGCAAAAAATTGTTCTGAGTGATAGAAAGTGCTTCAAGGTTGGTTTTGTAATATGTTTCGTTTCCCATATTGCGATGTGAAGTATCCCAACAGCATTGTAAAATTGCAGTAAAATTGCAGAAACGGCTTATATATATAAAGTTACTGCAGATGCTGAGGGTGTGCCTGCGCAACTTTTCTCGCAGTTCACTGGAGGCTGATGTATTGACGACGTAATGTCGCCGAGTAAGGCATACGTAGACTTGCGTATTGTAGCACAGGTATACGTTAGTTTGAATGAACCCCTCTCCCTCGTTATCCGTCATAGGTTTTTAGGAGACCCTTTTATTTCGGCTTCAACTACGTAGTATTGACGACATGATGTTACCAAGTATAGCATACGAGCCCTCCAGGACATTGTCTTCGCGTGGTTTCGTGTTTTCTCATCTACATCTACATAACACCCTGCCAGCCACCATAAAGGTGTGTGGCAGGGGGTGAATTCTCACCAAACATGCACGACATATCATACATAAAAACGGATGAGTATGTATAAACTGTTCTAAACTTCACTATTTAAAAAAAGATAAAAATAACAAAGAAAATATGCAAAAAAAATGCTGTTAGTGGGTTAGCTTCAAGTCTTTATACCAACATGCAGCTACTAATGTTATCCATTGCTGCACTCGTATTGGATATATTTACCGTTATTCATATTCGTAATTGTACGAGGAAAAAGAACATTTTGAATCTGTCAGTTCGGCAATCAATTTCTCTAATTTGGTGATTATGGTCCAGTCTACCATAGTAAGCTGGGGTTCGAAAAATATTTTTAACATTATCACTGAAAATATGGTCTTGGAATTTGTTTGAGAGATTAAGTCTAAATTTCAACCTTCGATCTTACAGTGATTCCCAATTTAATTCATTTAATAAACTGGTTACACTAATAAGGTTATTGTACGTCCCTTTACAAATCTTGTCTTTCTTCACGGCACACGTTTAAGTTAATAATTTAGATCGATTTTGTTGGGATCCCGTACACTGGCAGCATATTCCAAATGAGGTATCACTGGGGATAATAGCTGACTTTTCGTACATGATCGTCACATTTACCCAGTACTCTTTTGATGAATCCCAGTTTATGATTCGTTTGAACCATTATTTCAGGTATGTGTTTACACCAGGAAAAATCATGTGCTAGTCTTATTCCAAGATATTCTCGTCTGTGCGTGCGTACCTAAACTTCGGCGGTTACTCTCCTCAAACCGGCTTTTGTTTGAAAGTATTCGTCTGGGCCTATTAATTGCATTCTTGCGCAAGTACCCTTGAGTTCTTAGATACCTTTTTATTTTCCCATCTGTCTATTGGGCAACCATTGCGCCCAAATTCGTACAGATCGACATTCGCCAAAAATCAACGAAAAAATTAGCTAAAGTTAGTTTTGTATCAGTTAATGCATAACTTTAACGACTAAAAGTTAACTCTACTAAAAAGTAACGACTAAATTAAATAGTTAATCACATTTTTAACGATTAGGTTTTATTTTCTAATATTTAATCCTAACTATGCATGTTACGCAAGTTGGATAGTACCAGAAATTCTATTGCTGGAGTTTTATCCGTCCTCGCAGTTGTACATATTTCAAGTTTTCGTTACTCCCCTGGGGGAAATAGCTGTACAAACTAATGCTGTTGTATGCATTATCTGCTGCATAGACCACGTGGTGACATTAACCTTAAGTGCCCTACACAATTTAAATACGAGGGGTTCTCAAAAGAACGCTAAACACATATGAAGAGAGGACGAAAAAATGTCTTACTTTTCACCGGCTACGGCGCAATTAGAATAAGCCATTATCTTTATTTAGTGCATTGAGTATGACATGATTATGAAATCAAAAAGTGTGCAGCGGAGAGTAGTGTGTATAAATGCCCAACGATATAAGTGGTGCCTCGTTTATAGAAGAAGTAGGCTTTGAATCATTAGATCGTAGCCCTATACGGAGACAATATCTCCTTCCTAACCGATTGACTTCCAATTATTGCTGTCAAAAACCGCCTTAGAGCCCGTTACATCCCTAGATACTATAAAGGTCTCCCCTAACACTGTATTTGTGCGGAATTACCTAGGTAAAATGTTGCCATTTATCCTCATGAATTTATTCCATATTTTTATAATAATATGTTGGCTTCTACATTATACTCAAAGCTCCATTGTTTGACAATTGCATGTATTTAATTTAAATGCAAAATCGTTGATATACACAGTAATTATATGGTTGTAAACGTCACGGTAGAGTATTAGGGTGGGCTCGGTGTAAACTGAGGCTTCTGAACAGTTTATAATTTTACAATACGATATGTAGGCTAAAATTAACTTAGTGAAACTGAAAAACTTGACGAGTTTCTGGTTTCTTTAATACAAAAATTACGATATTTCAATCGAGGGTTGGGCATTTAAATTTCAGTCACTTTAGGTACACAAAATTCCATTCAAACAGCAACCGATGACGGGCAGTTGGTTTGAAAGTTAAATGTAAAAGAAATACATTTTGTTTTCCAAAATGTATTCCTTATACATTTACAAAAATGTATTTCTTATACATTGTCTCCAAATTGTCAAATTCAGTTTGAATATATTTAGGCCCATCGCATGAAATTGCTATAGGGAATGCAAATCCCAAATCGATAAATTGCAACCTAAATCCTGAAAGATATATCAAGCCACCTCCAGTTTGACTTATTGATGATCAGACTTGGTCAATTTAGGTCATGGAAAAGTCTTGAAATATTCAAGGAGGTGACTTTTTAAATTCAAATTTTGGCAGGTTACTGCTATATGTCGATAGATGTATATGCTATATGTCGATAGATCGGAAGGAATTTGTAAATACACTCTTGGTTAGGTTATATTTTTCACATTAGTAATTTTTATTTCTAAAATAGGTAAGAACCGCCAGGGTTAGTGTTGGCATGGCTACAACAGTACTGGGCCCGTATTCTCGTTTGAAACGCAACCTCGGTTATCTCCCCAGCAACGAAACCGAGGTTGCGTTTCATTGATTTCCTCATTAGAATGTTTACAAAAAGTTAACGCGAGTCCCGAAAAACCTATGTTATCCCTTGGATACCACGAGAGTTTCAGAAAGAGAATAAGGACCCTGGCCTCTTAACACGAGAGCCAGGGCTCGATAACTGAAAAGGAGAGACTTTTCAGGAGTATACCGGATCCATTATTGAGGGGAATTCAATTTCAATATCGTTCCGCCAAATGGAACGCAATGTAGTCTAACCCTTGGTGCTCATCCCTAGCAGAATTTCTTCAGGAAAAAAATATTTCACATTTAACTGGATTTGAATCCGGATCCTTCAACTTCGCACCAGGTGCTTTAGCTAGTTACGCTACTAAAGCGTTCTTCATTTCTGTGGATTTTCAAAGGGTTAAAAATAACAATATGATATTTGAGGTCGCTTTTCGGGTATTCCATTGGGTTAAACCCTGCATAGCTGCCGACGTTTGGTGTTAGACAAACTGCCGTCGATACAATTTTCCGAAATATTGATAATCGTTCATCCTGCGTGCGTCCAGGATATTGTAACTTATATTCAACCCTAAGGTGTATGATAATAAGAAATTTAAAGATTGCTAAATAGCTGAGACAAAAATGCAACGGAGGTACCCCTTGATATAGAGAAATGCTTTCTCCTTTGTTCGATGGATGAACTGGCTAATGTACTCGGCACGAACTTAGGGAATTCGGTTTTGAAACCCGGTAAAGATGAATGATTTTTTTCTTCACGGAATTTTCAGCTATTTTGTACATCAGTGGGTACCTTAGATTTGGCAAGGCTCTGTTATTTAGCAATCCTTGGATTCCTTCCATTGTTTAAGACCACTGCTGACCCTATCACGTTACGAGAAATCTCCTATAATAAATAACGCAATTGATCTCCGATTTTGGCTCCATTCCCTGTTACTAACAACAAAATCCTGGGGCTGGAGAGAAATACAGCTCCGAAAAATAACTTCTGATTTTTAAAGCAAATATTTCTTTAGGTTATTCATTTACTAACTTAACGAGCACGAATCCCACCATTCCTCAGCTGCTAATTTTTTTCACGACCACCAACGCTTCTTACATACCACTCATTCGTAAATAATTTTCCTCAATTTAGATTTTAATCCCTCACATTACTTTTTATGCCAAACATGTTGCCTGGAAACTCTAGAGCAACAAGGCGAACTCATTTCTTATTTCTTTTTCCCTTCGGCCTTTCAAACGGATCATTCCTTCCTCAACTCCTCCTCGCTCTTCATAGTTCCTCATTTTGAATCTGTCTGAACTTTTACTGAGTCGATTAAATATTAGCACCTTCACCTAACGAGAAGAGTCGGGGGGAGTCTGTTAGACTTTTGCACTCTTATATAGGTGCCTGTTGCGTGATAAGGGGCAGAATCGTGCAAGCCAATTTCGCGTTGGAAAAACCATTTGTGGCATATCCAACTCATATCTATCTGCCTATAATTCCTCCAGGACACATACTTGATGGAAGTACATCTAAAATGTCACTTCAAACTAAAAGTATTGAACACCTTAACTGCTATTAAGTTGCAGGTTTGGTTAATATAGCCCTGTTATTAATGATTAAAGGATATATATTGTTTTATTGATAAACCTATTACTCCTTAGTAGGCGTGAAGGGTATTGTGCATTATAGGGTTCATGATTTGGCAAGAAAACATAATGTCGTTTGGAGACCACAATATGTTTATTCTCGTACGTTTATCACAAAATTAAGGTACATACATGTACTTGTGTAATTACAGAATTATCTGCAAGCCTCATCAAGGAGTTTTTGTGGGGAATGCGTCATCATCAAACAGGAATTGGGTTGAAGGCACCAAAAGAGACGCTTGTTTGATGAATATAATACATTTTTATGTTTGAAATTGTCAAATAATCCCGAAATGATGTGGTACCAAAGAACTGTAAAAAATTCTGTGACTGATATATGAATTACGCATATAGGAGTTAATACAGAAGAACTACAAGCTAATATAATTTTAAATATTACTCTAAGCACCCCTGTTCATTTACAATGGTGCTATTTTAATCATGCATGTCATCATGCAGTTTTGGTTAGCAGAGTTATTATTAGTGATATTATTTTCAGTTCGAATTCAATTTAAACAAATTACACCTCTGCGGATTTTTCTCCGATTCTCATGGTATTTAAATGTTTGTGGGTAAAAATATTTTAAACATTTCCGTACGGCAGTCTGATGAATGTACTTTTGTCTCCACGACCTATAATGCAAGTGCAACGTTAGGGATGAGCCGTGAATATATCTTTCCCCACCGGAAAACATTCTCTGCAAATTCAATAAAAATAACAACTTACTCAGCACATCTACGTTAACCCACAGGGATTTGCGGCGGGTGGTAAAGGTTCAACAAATACTCAGGTGTTTTACACACATTATTACTTCAGTGCAGAGTTGCAAAGATTACCTCCTTAGTGGTATTTTCGATCCACCATATCAATCCTGACGAAATATTTGTAAAATTTTAGAGTCTATAAAGGTTATTACGTTTAATACACGTCATTATTTACTGTCTTTTGTGAGAGAAATATGCTGCAAAGTTGCAAGAATTACTTCCTTTGTGATATTTTTGATCCATTATATCAATTCTGACGAAATATTGTTAACATTTTATAGTCTATAAAGGTTATTAGGTTTATTATACGTCATTATTTACAGTCTTTTGTGGGAGAAATATGTTGAAAAGTTGCAAGGATTACTTCCTTCGTGAAATTTCGATTCACCATATCAATCCTGACGAAATATTTTTAACTTTTTAGAAAATATATAGGTTATTAGGTTTATTATACGTCATTATTTGCAGTGTTATGTGCGAGAAATTTAAATTAGTTTGAAATGTGAGCACTGATACTGATTTCCTCTCCTTAAGCGCTTAAGCACATCTCTGTACAAAATTACGGATCGGGTGCAAAGGAAAATGAAAAAAAATAATCTGGAAACGTCAATGGTGGCAACAATGAAATCCCATTTCCTGAGCCGCAACACGACAACATTCCAGACTACATAATGATTTCCTCTCGCCTGCGTCGTTGAGAACTTATGTTCATGGCCGCCTTTCCTCCCCAGCCCCCTTTTCATTTCCGCCTTCGTCTCCAGCAGCCATTTCTGCTTAAAGTGTACCCATCTCCACCTTCCAACGCTCTCCGTCGTATCCGCTAAATGATGTGAACGTGCGTCGCTGAGCCGGTAGAAATCACCGACCTGTTTTATGCCTTCGGGCGCCTCAATCGTAAAACGCTTCCTGATTTGCTTTTCATTTTATTCGGCGGAAGGAAAAAAAAATCAGCGCGAACATGACTTCTGCCCACGTTAAAATTTCATCGCATTCTTCTTTTTCACCGAACTGTAATGTGCTCCAGTGTTTAGTAAAGCGAAAACACATTTGAGTAAATTGCACAATTTATTCGGAAAGTGCGACCAGCTTTAGCCGCTGGGTCATCATCATGTACACTTGTTCACGTTTATAGGAGAACGAAGCATAAATATGTAATGCCCTTCAGCTGCTAAGCTTGACGCTAATAGTTGATTAAGGGTATGCTTTTTGAATGGCATTGAAGAAGCCTAAGCTTTCATTCAGCTCATGATGCTTTTACTGACTGGTTACAAAATCTTTACGGTTAATTAACCTGCGACCGGCATTGTTGGATATCTTATAACGCTTTATTTACATGCATCTATTAATGGAAACAAATTTTTTTCAGGATAAAAGGTAAAACTTTAGCGTTCCACAGGTTAAATAGATTTATTACGATATGTTTCAATTCACCGAAGCATCATCAGGTTCATGTGATGCTGATGATGTTTCATTGAAGAGAAACATGTCGTAATAAATCTATTTAACCTGTGAAACGGTAAAGTTTTTACTTTTCATCCTATATTATGGAATTCCACAGCCTGGGGCTCTACCATTCACTGCAAAATTTGTGAACTCAGCAATCAGTATTTTACCGATAAACAATTTTTGAATTGAATGAATTGACGCAGATAGAAACGGCGTCTGTTTTTGGGGTAAATATTTTCAGCAAAATTGCTTACACCAAATGCATAGTTTTCATTCAATTTTTATCGATCAACATTTACGGACAGCAATCAGCTTCTGAGCTAGTTCGGCCTATGTTTACTTACAGTTTAATGTGAGGTTAAAACTCCTCATCTTTGACAGTAAACATATTCCTCAACAAAATATCTTCAATGTTTCACATACAGTTTTCGAAGCATAATCAAGTTACGCATAATACCCAAGCATTTGAAAATGCATTCTTGGAAATTGGAAGAAAATATTATTTTATCCCAAACAAAGAGCGCAAGTGGAAAATACCTATAAAGGTACCTGAGTCAGCTCACTTCTACTTACTGTAGAGACTAGGATTTCATACAGCTAAAAATCCTATTAAAATTATTTTAAGAATACCTTAGTATAAGTTGAAAATAATGTTAACATTGTAGATTGTCATGCAAGGAAAACGTATTTCGGAAACGCCATTTTTATATCCCCAAAATTACAAATACACAACAGAAATTTTCCTGTTCCTCACAAACAAACTGCTAAAAAGTTAACCTGAACTATTCATTTAATCTCATTGTCGCAAGAAGAGCCATCCAATTTTCAGCAGTTCATATACATGCAAATTACTGCGGTATCAACTTAGAAATGAATGCACCTTGCGGATAGGAGTGTTCAACTTGGATCCGAAATATTTTCAACTCCATCTACATTCACACATACACAATGCCCTGTGAAGCCCCGTGAGGGTTTGGGGCAAGGAGATAAGATCACCAACCATGCGCTACTTACATGCAACTAAGAGGCACATCTACATGTACGCAATGCCCTGCAAACCACCACGAGGGTGAGTGGCAGGGGGTGAAGATCATCAAGCATGCACTATAGACATGCAAACATTCTACTTTAGGTCTCTCTAATATAGTCTCTCATGACACTTGCCTAGAATCCTTTTTACGAATCCTAATATATGGCTTGCTACGCCTAAATAAATTGAAATTCTACGCCAAAATTGTACATTATACCATTTCAACACCCTACAATCACTTATTATTATAAGTATTCTACCGGTGAAGGTAGGTTTAAATGGACATTTAATTCTTCCCACCCCCTAAATTTCACACGATGACCCTCTTCAGCCCCTCATACCTTCTGCCACCCATCAATTCCATCTAAGCTACCCGTTGTTCTCCTCCCTCTCTCCAGCTTACCAAACGATCTTCCTTCAATCCCACGTTTCCGCCCCATATAGTGTAACGCTCCATAGTAAACTTTTCACTACCCTACAATACGAGGCCAGAAACAAAAATAACAAGACTGTTTGCATTACGAAGGAACTATATCATATATTTATTGCAATATTTTCGACCTTTACCTGCAAGTTTACGCTGATATAAGTTACAACTTGCTTGGTCTTTATTAGTCACATTGGGTGAGCAGTCAAATATAGTCATGTTTTTACGCTCCGCCCGAGAATGTTGAATCGTAGCCTACGTTATGAATAATGAATAACGTAGGCTACGGTTGAATACGAAAAGTGATCAGTGCGTTAACATCGTGTTTCACCTGAAACTTGAAATTCAGTAGCATATACTTGCCGAATGTTGCTGGAAGCTAATGGCAATGATTGCTAACCGAGTGCTCAAATAAGTTTGGGTTGCAAAACATATTTTCAGAAGACAGGGAGTCCTTGAAAATGACAACCGTCAAAGCCAGCCACACACAACTATTCGCAGTGTTTAAAAGTTAATGTGCGAGGTCGGTATTTTGCGGTAGAGCGTAAAAACTTCACCAAATTCAACTCTTCTCCCTTTTTGACTTAAAGGGCCAAGCCAGTTGAAACTGATGAGCATTAATTTCGAAATCAAAACAATCCACTCACATTACATTGTGAAAAATAGATCCTTAGCAATGCGTAAATCGTTATTTTGGTGTCATACCTCATATTTCCAGCTCAAGCCATTACCTATCTCTTTGCCCAGAGCGATTGAATGGTGGTCCAGGCCGCAAAAGCATGAGCACTTTTGTTTAATTCTGCTGCGCATGTCTCGAGTTCACTCCCTTGCTTGTTCCCCTTCTTTAACTTCCTGCTAGTACTCAGACTATCAATACCGTGTCTTCCCCCTTTAAACCCGTCCCATGTATACATTTCCTCAAACACGGTCGACTCCTTGGACCACGTTCCCATTTCTCAGCCACCCGACTTCCGCCAGCGCCGCCTATCTCAGCAGCGAGGAAGATGACCAAACTGTGTTGCAATTTCCTGTGGGCACCCCGAGAAAAAACACATACATATGCATACATTTGGACGCTTGCATAAAAATTTACGCTTAGTAGCGTGCGTATTCAAGTAAATACACAAAACTGTATGTCCGTGCATGTATTAATACACGGAGAGAAATGGAATGGGGAAAATCGTGCCTCCCAACTTCACCCACACGCACAGGTTTGTTGTGTTCAATTACCCGTTCTCCTTTCGCGACTTTGCCAGAATCATTTTCCATTTCCTTGGTATCTAAGGCCCTTATGAGTGTTCCACTCATAAGGGCCTTGACAAATTCCTCTGTTCAACTTAGCTGTGTGCACACTCATCGCTGCATTAACTACAACGATCTTCAATCCATTTAAATCTACATAATAAAATGAAATCTATCTGAAGGATTCAGGAAAAGAGTGAATTCATACTAGAAACATTGTCACTCCGCTCTCTATCATCCTCAACTCATTACCACATCACAGAACATTACTTTTATATCTGAGAATGGCGACAGTAATAGGTTTTTTGTTACGTCAGGAAAATTATTTAAAGAAAGAGAGGATCTTCACATTAAAACAAACTAGGTTGGTGCATAGGGTACCTCACAATACTAGCAATGGACTATATCTAGAGTAGATGATAGAATCACACATATAAGATGTTTTTAATATTTTCTATAATCGATAAATTTCTTTTTTTCTTGCACCATTCGTGTCCCAAAGGCACCAAAAACATCAGATTTGCCTTCTTAAAATCACCTCTCAAGATCATATAATATGTTCGACAGTACAATTCGAGACACTACGCGAAACAGAATAATATCTAGCCACATATTCAAACATGCTACGACTAAGATGAGTACAGGCCAATTTGGTTTTATGTATGTCGTCATAATTAAGACTGATGCTGTGCAAAGTAACAAGCTCTTTGAATCTGCTACCACGGGCACACGTATATACAACTGATTTGTATCCTCTAAGGCAATTCAGGAGTATGGATTTCAACGAATAAGCAACTCTCATATCAATAACTACGCAATCGGCTACACTCTTCACTAAAGTCACCAAAAGTCAAGGCGGTTTCACATGAGTAATCTGTAGAGAGTAAAGTGGTAAAGTATAGCTAAGTTCCTAAAGGACATAGAATAATTTCACAAGCGTTGCGTAAACAGTCGGGTGTGATGAGAGTCACATTTCATTAGTTTTTTAATTGAAATGTATGTTTCTTTATTTGATGGAGGAAAGAAAACAAAGAAAAACAAATGAATACAGTGGTATTTTTTCCGGCGGCTCTCATTTCCCTTCCCCTTCACCCGTGCTTCTTCCATTTCCTCCTAACATGGGCACGTGGGCTTGGAACCGTTCGCAAAAATTCACCTTCTTGCGCGCACGTTACGACGAACCGACCACGGCCACATATGAGAACACGCACTCACACAGGTGCTGAGTGGGAGAGGTCAACGGTTCCAGTGTAGGCGTGTTCCGGAGCGAAAGTCATAAGCCGAAATCCTCAAAAGCTCGCCCGCCTTGTCCCTCTCCCACCCTGGGCTCCCTTTTCTGCCTCTCATTACTTGCGCCCGGATGCGAAGGCCGCAAGCCAACCCCCCGCCCTCCGGCTTCTCACACCACATGCGATACACAGTCACATTCTAATCGAGTTCTCGCTGTACTGTTTAATCCAAGGGCCTTTGTGCTCACCAAACTCGTCTCGTGCGAGAAAGGTGACTTTGACAGCCTCTCGCCGAATTATTATTCTGGGAATACATGATATAAAAGGATCTTCAGCACTGAACTAATGCATGATTTTAAATTAACGGAATTACGAAATTAACCATTCCACTTTATTCAGCAATTTCATAGTATTCAGAGTTGGAATACGTTCCTACGCACCCAATTAAGTAGTTCGAGAATTAATTATTTATCAATAGCTAAGTTAACAAAATATTTGCGATACTTTCATTACTAACACATACATCCTGTGCGCAAGGGTTTTATTAAAAGGAGAAGCTTAAAATTCAAAACGTTTAAAAATTTGATATAAAAAGTGTGATTACTTAATGGAAATTCATAATAATTAATAAAATACTTGTTCAAGCCTATATTTAACATTAAAAATGACAAATATAGCAGGCACACATAATCAAGATACTTTGAATTTATATAGTCATGCAAAAAAATTATTCAGAATACTTGATCGTAAATGCACACTTTATTTAATTAAAAATATTTTATATCGTCACCATTTTATTGACCTATCGAACGCATACAATTTGTTATAATAATATTAAATACGATTTATAAAAATATCTCCGAGGTTAAAGTAATTACATTTTTATGCATTCACAGTTTAGGTACATCAATTTTCCTGAGAAAGTTTTAGTATTTCTTCATTAAATCCGTATGAGTAACAAAAGATAATGAGCAATCTATTCGGAAGTTTGTAGTAGCATGAGCCCAAATCTTTATTTAATCACTCGTAGAAATCAGAGTGTGTCGTTAGAAGGAAATAGGTATCAAAAAGCATTATCAGTCACAAAGTCAAAGATACAAATATAAATGTTATACATATTTCCTCACACTATTAGGAACAAACCAGCAAACATTTGTATAAAATATCATGCAACATATTAAAATTAAAATATTATGCTAATATTATGCAACAAATTAGTGTAATTACTTTCAGATATCTCCGTGATCATTTTGTAGGTGACCAAAAATATTTGTGCGATGCTTTTACGCACACTGTCACGCGAGTTGTGAGCTTGAGGTCTGAGGCTATATTCTACGAGAGGCTGAAGCGTACTAAAGGTGAAATTGAGGTGACTTTAGCTGGATCATCAGAGAAGGCAGCAATGAAATTCCTGATAATACCCTATTTTACCTGAGGACTACCTATGCTTGTTATGGAATGACCATCTGCCCACACCCTCAAATTCCATAGTCACCTCATGCTGTAGCTTGCAGATATAAGTTCGATATATTTTACCATAGATACCTTTTTATTAGATCTGGTTATTATGGTGACTAGAGTGAAGCTTTCAATGAAGAAGATTTGAGTTTGAATCCGGTAATAAGCAGAAGTTTCTCACATTGGAGTGCTAAGTAGAGAGCACTTAAATATTAGTCACCCTCCTTTGGTTGGAACATTCAGCCGGGTACCCCTTGGTGACAGCCGTTAGGTGCAGGCTAATGCTGACGATAGGGTACTCTCACCCTGTTCTAAGGAACACCCCCCCACCTCTATCCAATGGTCAAAATGTCCTAATTGATGCAAAGGACCCTATCTTTAAATTCCTTTGCCTAACAAGTATTGTAATTCTGCATTATTCAGATAAAAAAAACAATACTCAAGATCATTCAATTTTAAATATGGAGTCAGTTCAATTTAAATCACGTCGCGCGAAATAAAACGAAAACATATTACTAGCGATGTATTTTTTGCTCCTGCGGTCCACTAATGACATCCAACAGATTCAACGTGTATTTTTCTGAACTAAGCTTCGATGTATATCGTTACGGCGAGCATTGGGATCGAGACGAACTGAGTAAAAAATCAGCTTGAATTCGGTCAACGTGAAATTGGACGCATCCCTTATCCTCATTTTTAACTTCGGCATTGACGTGACCCAGCGTTTAAACAGAGGCCATTGACACTCAATTCAGGATGTCCGTGGACCGCTCAGGGCGGCGGAAAGTAGAATTTTTTTTGGGAATGGAGGAAGAGGAGGGGAGAGCCACAGGGTTGAATCATAGCATCAGCGATTGCAAAGCTTTGCAAAAGGTATGTGACACGAAGGTAGAGTAGCCACTCGTTTACATATGTTTTAAGCACTAATAATAGAACTACCGATGCAAAAGTTGTACACATTGTTGTATAGAAGTTGTACAAAAGTTGTATACATGCAAAACGGCAAAGACCACTTATCAATGTAACGCCTTAACAATTCGCCATAACTCCTATTTATTTACACGATTGAAAACAACATATATTTCTTGTGCCATAAGTATTCCTTTCTTCTTTGTAATTTATTTTCATATAAAAGGGGGCGGTTATTTTTCGTTACGCCTTTGTAAAAAAGATTTTCTTTGCACTTAAATTATTAACAAACAACATGTTTTCAAAAAGGGATTAGAATCTACTGGATAAGACATGCTAGCCTATGGGTGACAATGAAGTCGTGATATACTTAACGAGAATCATAGCATAAACATAAATGCAGTTGAATGTCATCTAAAGTATATTAGGAACACTCCAAGGAAACTCATCACACTGGTAGAAAACAGCCAATGGCTACTTACATGGCTACTGTAATTATCAATAATACACTTTTGCAATTTCCCGACCAATCAATAATATAATATTTTTACGTATGCAACTTTTATTAAGTTTGTCGTGAGTATAGGATTTATTACTAACCCACATCTTACATGAAGATATATTGTGTCTATTAAATGCATATACATAGTATATGCATTTATTGATTGTATATGAGTTTGTTGATTGGTAACCTCACGCCACATACCGACAATATCGCTAGAAGGGTGCTCCGTAGATGTAGGTTATCGTAGAATGGTAGAGGAAATGTTTCAAGGCTTATTGAGGGCGTCGAGTAGGAATTAGGCCCGAGATGGGTCGGCTTCGGGCCCAAGTCGTGCCCATGCACCACTGTGGACAGCCGCGGTAGGGTGCAGGGAAATAATCCGACGTGCCCACACAAAACAGCCAACGCCGGCAAGAGGGTTGAGCGAAAAGAAAAAAAAAATTAAGGCAGAACGCGCGGGGCGCATGAATAATTCATTTCATTCGTGTGCGCCATCAAGTGGGCTGCTGCGCGGTAAAAATGATGATATGATTGGACGAGGAAGGGGAAAAAATAACAAAAGAAGATCGCGGCGCGCGGGGGGGACCAGCGGGAACAAATGCCGCGCGAATTTTATTCATGCGCACGAGTTAACGGCTATCCTATCATAACCAGCGTTATATTTATCCAGGAAGTCAAGGGCGCAGTGCCTTTGTTTCTTCGTCACCTTTTTTTTAAATGCAACCGAAAAAACTGAGGGTGAAGAAGTGGGGGGGATGGAATTTCACCGAAAGAGAAATAAAATTTGTATCTATATTTGTATGTATTCATGAGGAGAAGGGTGTATTTCTCTCTCTCGTTTCTCCGGTGCTCATTTTTCGGCCGTGACGTTGGCATGAACGGCCATTCACGGCCCGCTGATTGTGAGAATATAAAAATTTAAAACTGGGGGCAGGTTGATTAAAAAAAAAGTACTCAATTCCCTCAGAGTTGCCAAATTTTGGGTCTCATCATCGCGTAACTGAAATTGTTTTGTGTCGGGTATGATCTCTCTCTTGCATTCGTCGTGGTCAAAAACACTCACATACCGTATCATCACCGATACCTCCTTCAATATTGTAGATTGAAAACACCCAGAAGTGTGTGATATGGAAATGAGTGGGCGACAAGCATTCGTAACCAATTGGCAAATAAGTATATTTTTTCATGGTGAATCCTTCTTACGGCCATTCTTAAATCTATCAAATGGGTTGATTGTTCATAGTATATTTATCATATTTTTGGATTAATCTTTTCATAAGATATTGTCTACTTTAGTTCATTGCATGTTCCACTCATTTCCTGCATATAGCATATTACAATTTTCCCTCATACTCTTTTCTCTAATATTCTACACCGCATTTGGCTTTAAAAAAAAACCACTACCTTTAATCATTATGTGCTTTTAATGACTCTAACTTCGGCTGGTTTTCACCATTTACCCTTTACTTGCCATTTGCTAAATGTATCGTCATTTGCCTCCATATTAACTCATCGCAACTAAACTCACCATTCTTCATAACTACAAGCCAGCCCCCCCACCTGAGTAAATATTTTCTAAATTATGTCTCCATCTCTTTCTGGCATAGTTCTCTTCATGTGAACAAAGTCCATTTGGCCCAGGCTGTTTTCCATCTCTATCCGAGAACACTTATCTAGCTTTGTCCTTGATGGTAAATAAATAGTTAAAGGCTACAAAGGTATGTCCTAATCTAAGATATCTGCTTTTCTATTCCGCTTGTATGGCCTTCATTCTTGGTGGATCAATATAGTTTATACACTCCAATTTATCTACTTTCCACTAATCTTACTCTGCATACGATAGGCAAACAAAAGTTTCAGCTTCTGAAATACATATGAAATCTTTAACCAATGTTCTCCACAAATATTTGCTTGATTTATTAATATCCTACGCCACCCTAAATTAAGGTCAAGGATTCGAAAATAATAACAAGATCGAGGACTAAAATCATAGCATCGTCTACACAGCATACATATAGCAGTTGCAAGCAGCAGCTTTAATTGAACCATGCCCTATGTCAGCCGTTAGAGACACTTAAACCACACTGCTTACTACTGGCCTACCATTGGAAATTAATTTATTTGTTTAAGAACCTATAAGTAGTATTCATGTATTCAGTGTTAGTTTATGTTTACAATGGTTTATTTGATGCCAATTCCATCTCATGAATATCATCCTTGGTGGCGTGTAATGGCAAGTGGAACCTATTTCCTAAAGGTTATTTTAAAAATTCCCTCTTTAATCAGAAGTTATGGACAATCTGGCAGTCTGCTGATTGGGTAAGCAGCCCGAAGGTCGATGATCAGATTCCCGGTCAAGAAAACCTTCCTCAGGCAACATGTTTCAAATATAAGGACTGATTCTTTTTATAAAAAATGTATCCCAGGTATGAAAAATAGATATTTTCTGCTGATTTCATGCCTCTGTGCATAGGAATGGTAAGGTAACTGCCAGAGAGATAAAGAAGAGGAATCCATTAGTAGAAGAAGACGAAAACAAGAGGCCGGTAGCTTGATTGAGGCTTAAAAGTGATTAAGTGACGTATTCAGAGAAAAGATGACACATTATACATTAAGGAACCGTAGAAGACTGATAAAGCTAGAAAAAATAACAGAATTATTTCATACTGAATAAAAAAGTAAAAAATATAGATCTTAGAAAGGGGTGGCTTTAGCAAATAAGGAATATAGAGAAATTAATCCATAATTCATAAATGATAGATACAAAATTGCCTCGTGATGTGCCGTTTATTTCAAGTACATGCAATATTAATACACGAGAAATATTCGTGGCGTAAAATAAAAAAATGAATGGTAACCTTATTCGTTTAGCTGCACATTCATTCGTTTCGCGTGGATACCATTAATTGCCTGAAACGTTAGATTTCCATCGCTGAAGATATAGTATTCCGGAATAACCTCAGATTACTATCTTAACAGTGAAACATATCGCTACAGATTACCGTTGAGCTTTGGAGGAAAGAAAAATAAGTTTATATCCGCAAAGGAATTATTAAAAAATATTGAATGATGTTTTTTCACCGTTCCGTGAATAACGCTATATTTGAAGTTTGGCTTCGGCCTAAATTATCAAATATCTGATAAGCCCGGTGGAGTTTTGGAATTTTTATCGCAAACAAAATAAAAGAATTTGAATCGATTTTTCCCTTTCCCTCAGTTCACTACCATTGAGTAAAGGCGGGTGGACACTGATAGAGGTAGAAAGAAAGGGATAATATCAATGAATTGATGATGAGTGTAAAGCGTTTTCCAAAGAATAATTCACACACCCCTGCATCATTTGCAGTTTTAATACTCGGATGCAGGTTGCCTGCCTAATACAGGTATTATGACAGAAAACATGTTTCCGACAATTGGAGGCCGATGCCAATTGAGCCTAATTGATTAGCTATTTAGAGCGCGCTCTTTCCTATGACAACTTATGACCTACTTTGTCTCAATTTCCATTACACTAAAACGATCAAAAATACCATCCCTTGCTTCCTTCTTCAATGAGTTCCCTGAGAATTTAGCCGCAAACTTAAATCCATTTACATATTCATACAGTCTGACCATTTAGGTTTAACTATTTTTACTATATCTGATTTCAATTCCCCTTACATTTTCCTTCACGCCTACTGAAGGAACACTAAATAAGCATTAACTGCGTGCTTTGCAAGTACTATCTACGTGTATGACAGGAGATGAATAGCCTGAAACATGCACTGCAAATATGTACAACTAGATAAATCAACATTTGCAAAGGATTTTCTTTATAAATCACTTACAAGACAGACAATGCGTAATTCAACTTTCACATAACACGATTTTACATGAGATATTAAGAAACAAACATGTTCTCTACACACTTAAAGCTTCATGAATACCTATGCAAAGAAATACTCAATGCACATTGCATATCTCCGGAGCCACCGTGGTAATATCCATTATATCGCTGATATGTGCAGAAAAAATCATTTTAACCTTGTCTTACTTACTCATCAATTTTATCCTCATCATCTTACTTATAATAGCACGCTGATGTTTATGATACATCAAATATATTTTGCATTGCATCTTTTTTCAAATTTCTGCAAATTTTACTTGCCTGCATTCCGCATTGCGCAAGACGACTCTCCAATTTCTAGTTTAATTTCTCAATAATCTTACATTCCCGCACCTTAAAACGTTGACCAATCTGCACTAACTCTGCTTCCGCAATAGCATTTGGAACCATACAGCGTATTATATTAACGTCTTAATGGCAGGGAAGCCAAAAATATGGGCCACATTTGAGGATATTATAAGACGAAAACTAGGTTCCGAGAGGTTAGTTAGCTCCTTGTAATGCTCCCCAAGTCGCACACTCATTTCCATCCACTTCTTTGGATCTTTCCATTTCCTTCAGCGAATTCACTCCCTTTTACCGCACCCAGCCACGGCACTCCACTGTCCACCCCTCACCCCCCTACCACCCCAACTACGTTTTATCCGCTCCGTCGATCAGCTGCACGCAAAGCATGGGGTCAGCCCAGAATTACAGGGCGTAAGGTTCAGTCAAGAGACGGCACTGGAGGTGGGGAAAGGGATGGTGGAGGGAAGAGTGGGGACTCCCAGGGAGAGAGGGAGGGAGACAGGGGACACGAAGGGTGAAATTAGGACGGAGGAGGCAAGGTGTGGAGGAAATGGGGAGGAGGAGGGGAGGGGGTAGGTTGGACCGTGAGGTGAGGAGGTTAAAGGGCAAACCCTCGACACAAAATCCAACGCAACGCGGCCATTCGATTCCCTCAACGAAGAGCAGCTAGGTTTTGAAATAAGTCGTACCATAGATTTCAGATTACCCTTCATAAATTTACTAAGAGCACTATTGTTGAATATTGAAAAGTTCACACAAGTTACAGCAGATTCGAGTAATTCATATGATCAGTTTTCTCAACCTCTGTTATTTTTATACATATTTTTTATAGTCAGAAGTTGAGGTCAGTCAGTACTTTTGCCAACTTTTCGGATATTTATGTATCCATATTCAGGGCTGTAATGATAAAAATCATCAGGAAAGAAGTTTAAAATACATTTTTAAAGTAGTATTTTTTAATATATACAATAATCAATCAGTAGAAAGAAAAATATGTGAAGACATCTTCAAGATTGCATTACCTTCAAGTCTGTTGATATTTTATAATATAAAATACATGAACAAACAGGAGTAATAGTAATTATTCTGGGAAGTTCTGGAGAAAAAACCTGTGTCTGTCATAGACCTTCTACAAAAAAACTCAAGGGCTTGCTGTGGTTTAGCGACCCATCTGACACATGGAGTGATCAAATCGATGTACTCACCACACAGTATTAAATTAGGGATCGGAATGCCACTGAAAATTCATGTTCTCACCCGGAATTCAAACCAATGTCATCGAATTAGATTGAAAAACAGTGTAATATATTGGAATACGCTAGTGACAATAAATCGAAATAATATTCAGTGGTTTTAAATTTTCTGTAATAATTTGAACAAGCAAAGGCATGACTAATGAAATCATCTGTGAGACTCAATGCATATCAAGGTAGAGAGATGTATTCATCAAATGAAATTGAAATAAACTTTTTAGGCCTAGATGTTATATGTAACACGTTAATATAACTCACACACTTACTACGTTCCAGATATTGAAAGAGTATTTAGAATATTCACTATTCTATACGGCTTAGAGGTTTAAATAAATATTTCAATGAAGTGAAATTACTCCTGGAGAAAACTATATTCACGCGTATTTTCCATCAAACAATCATCCATTTCAGCCAGCAGCAACGGTATGCATTATGGGTAAGGAAAAAAAGAGGGAGATACCTGTTAAATTATCATTCCTTGCTATACATGAATGGTACCTCAAGAAAGACATGAGGCTCTTATAAATCCCGTCTATGATTTCGATGCAGAGGAACTTAGGTAGTATGATTAGCGGTTCTGTACATTACCAAACGAAACCCATCCACGTAAAAAATGCATAAGCTGAGTAATCAAGTCAACGTTAGCCGTTCTTTAGGCTAGTTCAGCCAAAAGGCTCATGTCTCCTTATCGACTTCTTTTGTAATCCCTCCTGCATTTTTTCCTTGAGACTTGTTCACTGGTGCACTTGGAATTTTATTCCAGTTCACGTTAAATGCAAATATCCAAGGGCTTAGAAGTGAACTTAGCCACCTTTTTCCCTCGACAAATCTTAAAAGGTAAGAAAAGCTATGAAAACAAAATGATATATAGTAGCATTTGTTGTTGCATAGTTTAAATAAATGTTGCTCTACTGACCACCCCTGAATATCCGTAAAAGATGTGTAAATTCAGTTTTTCCTAGACATTAAAAACTACGTAAATAATTACTGTATATAGTTCTGCTACATCATTTTTTCATGTAGTAGCCTAGTTGCATGTAAATAGTGCATGTTTGGCGATTTTAGCCCCCTGCCACACATATTCACGGTGGCTTTTAGGGTACTCCGTAGATGTAGATGAAATAGTTTTCCATGGCTTAAGGTGTCAATTAACCCATATGCTTCTTGTGAATGATAAATCACAGTAAACGCTGATTCTTTTTAGATCACAAAGGAATAATGAAAAAGAGAGATTTGCATCAGTTTTCATGCATGAAAATTGATGCAAATAACAAAATTTGATATATTATATCTTTTACACAAGATTTCACCGATGACCTCACAGGTAGGGATTCTAATGCAATATAGAGTAGTAATATATATTTATTTCAGTCTTATCATATACTTTAGAGTTTCTAAGATTTTAGGAAGAGGGAAATCAGCCCACGTAAGGTTCTATTCGAGAAAATGAATTTCGAAGGCGACTCTTCGTACTCCGTTTCACATCACACGCTATTGATTATTTGTGAAGATTTGGCAACCCTGAAGCTGGTATCACTTTTGCCAAACGGACACTCCTGTAATGATGTTGAGATTATAGAAATTATTAAGCAAGCGGTCTAAATTCACAGAGGTACTACGAGATTCATTACGCTTCCAAACTCGCACCACTTACTACGCAAGGTTTCCGTGAGGGGGCACGTTCAGTATTCATAAAGAGGTACGGGAAAGTATTTCGCACCATCAAATCTCACCGAGCGCAACCGAGAGAGTGAGCAAACAAGAGGTTGCAAAGAAATTCCCACCAGCCGAGGAAATCCTTTCAACATGTCCTTCGGCGCGAAAGTGAGTGAAATTTTTGACTCCTCTCGCGGTAGGCGGAGCACGTGGATTACGTGGTCCGTACACTCGCTTTCGAAGAGACAACGGCCATTTGAGACGCTTGGATTGATCGTGAGGAACGGGAGAGGCAAGAGCTGATGCGAATTGGCATGGAAGACGTAAACCCATCTTGGAAACATCACAGGTTCGACGAGGAAAAAAAAAAGAAAAAAAAACTTTTGAGCCTGTGGTCTTTCTGCTCGTCTTGAATTATCCCTTGCTTAAAGGAGACCCCTTTTTTACCCGTCGACAATAGACTCCGTTTCCATCCACCTTTGGTAAATTGCTGGAGACATCGCTACCTATTTTTTTAAAGGGATCCCCCCTTATTCTCCGTTCCAAAGACTATTCTGGCCTCTTTGATCACTTACTCCAACAAAACGCTTGCCTCTGAGAATCTCTCTTTGCCGCTACCCCCTTAGACTCTTTAATCACGCTGATTAAGAAGTCTCCCTTCCCTCTTTCTCTTCCTTCCTCGGCCTCTGGAGGGCACTACCTGAGTCATCTTGCTCCCCTCTCCCAAGGGTGTTCACCCTCTTACGCCCTCCACACTCCTCTTCATCCCTCCGACCCAGAACGGTTCCTCCTAGGCCCTGAGAACTCTTCCTCCGTCTGAGAAACTGAGGGCTCTTCCATCGGAGTTCTAATCTGCTTTCGCCTCCTCTAATTTATTTGCGATACAGATGATCAGGTTACGTACCCTCCCTCCCACTGAGGGTAGTGTCCCCTCCCCCCATTGAATGTCGGGGGAGGATTCCTCGTTCTCTAAATGAGAGTAAGCGTTTTAGATTAAAAATTCTCCAGGAAACCACACGGTTAGCGAAAGTGGAGAGAGAGATAAGGAGAGTAGAGAATCTCTCTTTCACAGTGAGAGAGTAAGAGAAACAAAAACATTGCTTTCCCTGTTTCTGCTTCAGGAATAATGAAAGAGACTCCCGGGTCTAATAATTTAAATATACTACCTACTGCAGGTAATAGGAACTCCATTATATTACTTTCCTTACTACCTCACATTTGAACAAACAGAGGTAATTGAGTTGAAGGACGTTGGCAAGAGAGAATAATTTTGTAATTCAGGGTTGTAGTCTGAGGAATACAGTGTTATGAAGATGCCTTTGATAGAAGCTAAACAAGCTAAGGACATTCTAGCGTGAATTTTGATTAATTATATGAGGATTAATATAGCAATGAGCTTTACATTGAAGGAAGCAGTATGTAATTGATGATGAGTACACTGTAAAAAGTTGATCTGATTTTCAGTGCGATCTGAATTTAAGCGCTGTCTGGTTTAAGGCAGGAACACGGATGCAAGGTGCGGAAGAGGCAGGAACATGGATGGTTGGTACAGGAGCAGTTAAGCAGGAAGCAGAGGAAGCAGGATTCTGGATGGTCTGATTTTCAGTCGTTCACCTGCCTTATATTTAGACAAGATATTACTGCTGAAATTCAACATACCCTGTCTTAAAATTGTTGCATCTGAAATTCAGATCGCTTTTGTACCTTAAAATCAGATCTACTTTTTACAGTGTACATGAGTTTTGGGATACACATTGGAGGATGAACCAATTCAGATTCTTTTAAGATTTGAATACCATGGGGAACTAAATATTACATTTCCATCACGGAAAAGTAAACAGAACAAAATATAAAGGATCGAAGTGCTTAAAATAAACAGGGCACAGATATAAATCTAGGTATACAAAAAACCCTCAAAGAACAACAAGGTAGTCCGGCCTTGGAGGGACATTACTCTAACTTAGGAAAGCATGGGTACTAAGTCACTGGTACTACGGTCTTTTCTGGATTTGTAGGACACTAAGAATATTTATAAATAGATGTATCAATAGCATAGGTATTATAAGTAAAAATGCTTATTTCTTAGAAGCGACGAATATTATGCTGCACGCCACCACGTAAAATAAAACCAGCCACAAGAATCAAGAGAATGACCTCAGACTCAAGAATATTTTTTCTCGGATGAATCGCCGATCAGTCAGTGGAATGGTGATGAAAATATAACCGTTCCCAGAATAGGAAAAAAAATAAATAAATGAGAATGCCGACATCTGCACGTGCATCCGGTGAGTAATTTATACATTTCCATGCGTCATTCAGACGTCGAGAAGCCGGGCTTGAATTGTCCAAAAAGAGACAAATGAATAATCCTAAAAGAAATTCTAAAGGGTTGATAAACCTAGTCGAACGCATCACTGCTTCATCGCAGCAAGGCATGTCTTTTCAATAGATAAGGCATGTCTTCCTGGTTACGGTGCGTGGTAGCAAAATAATTTAACGTAAGAGAAAGTCAGTTTTAGATTATTATCTATCAGCTTAATAATGTCAATAATCACTATTTCCAATAAGAAATTTAATCTTTGTTTTCCATCCTTGAGTGCTTTTCTTTCTAGCTATTGCCTAGCACTCCTTTTTTCTATTTTATTATTTTAATATATTTATTGTAAATTGTGAAAATTATTTTTTAATAAATACACATATACATTTTTGCGCATAAATTAAGTGCATACCATAATACTGACAAATATTTTATGGTTATATGTTCACCCAGTGTCATCAGCTACATTTCGCAAACGATGTGTGAACTCAAAACTGGATTGAATTGAATATTTTTGCTTTTTGAGGCACCAGATGAGCAACACTATCCCTGACGCATGGAATAGTAAAAATGTGAAGATGAATTCTGATGAGGGATTTATGGTAATTCACGCAACCTATCAAACAAGACCAGTCGCTGAGTAACAAGTCGATATTGAGTAGAAATCAAAGCCAGTTCTTCGTTATTTCCTCCATCAGCTATTGGTTAGAGTAAGGGGTGAGCATATTCACGACGTAATTGAGGACAAAAAACCTTTTAGCACCTGCTGATCAAATCACGAGTAATTACGCCATCCACAATTTAATAATTAAAGTCAGATATTCATCTCCAGGCTCCCTTGTTTCGGCTCACATGGTACAACCGTGAATGTAGATTAAACCAATGGAGAGAGATATGAATGGAGAGAGAAAGGGTCGGCCGCGTGATACTTGAAGAGCGGGTCTAGCCCTTTTAAATAAAAAGGGGGAATGTTGCGTAAGTTGCGGAGATACGCAAAAGATTCCCAGTCTACCGTTCCGCTCCCCATGACGTCATTGCCTACCAAATCCCTCCCTCCTTTTCTCCCTCCCTAAACCCCCAACCCTCAGTTTCCCCTCCCCCTTCTTTCTCATCCCCTCACTCCCTTGCCCTGGAATTTTAACGAAATGGATTTTGAGCCCAGATACTGTAACCCAAACCTCCCCTCCGTCTCTTTCTCCATTTCGCTTTCGTTTTCCTCCCCACTTTCCCAATCTCTTCGACCCCAAAAAAAACCAGCAAGGACCACGCACACCCCTAACACTTCCCTCCTCGAACACTCTCCGCTTTCATGCTCCTTCACGTTCCCTGTCTCGTCAGCTCCTTTCTCCTTCATAATACAATAGGTCTGGAAACACGACGTGGTACCTGACGCGAAGGAGGAGACGGTGCGCGGGGAGTCGTAGCTCGCAACCAGAGTCAACTTTAAAACCGCTGTTTTCTTTTTTTTAAGACCCGACTGCCGTTCGACGTCACTTAGCTTCGGGAAATGTATTCAATTGACTCATCAGTGGTGCTGATACACTGGCAGTAACAGAAGGACGGTGGCTACGTGACTAGGCTTTCGAAAGGGAGATGAAATTGTTCTCTTTTACATGATTTTCTCAAGGGTGCGAAATTGGTAAATCTATGGATGACCAAAGTCCGAGCAATAAAGTGAAGCACAGAGGTTTCCTCTTGAAGCAAATAGCATTAAAAATCATTTAAATAAAGTGTACATGTACCACGGGGTACTGTTAAAACAAAGAAATAAACAAAAGGCAAATGATTATAGAAACATTTGCAGATGAAATTAAATATGAAAACCCATATCCAATTCAGAAATCATTGTTTCTATTTTCAGCTACGGTTTTGCGTGTACTGGATGCTTCCATAGTTTCTAATCCAGTACAGTTGCTGTATAAAACGTAGAGTTTATTGAATAAGTCCAAAATGGTATTATTAGTATGTAGAATTATTTTGATTATATGCGCGTAGCACACGAACTACAACATGCCATACACTTATATATGTATTTTAGGATTCTCTGTACAGCGGATCTGGATTGGTTCACGAATGTTGTAAGATTTAAAACAAAAAAATATGTTTTCCCAAAAATATGCTAGTTTTGCATAACTGTTGAAGGCGCAATAGTATGAATTTAAATATTTGCGTGCATGTATAGCATTTATCAGGTGTTTATTAAATACCTTAAAATAAGGGAAAACGTGTACAAAAACTTTCAAACCGCATTAGACCATTGTGTTGAATATGGTTTCTATCGCGCAAAAAAGGAATGTGATAACTGTTAACGCAAAATCAGATGATGCTTGATCCAGAGCAAAAAGAGATAAACGAACATAAAGGTTAATTAATTACATTATCGGTAAAATTAATCTTGCGACTCATAACATTTTACAGCAAAAATGGAAACATTATGTCACATGCTAGTATAAATAAGCAACGGGCAATATCGGTAGATGAACGTTTGTACTAGGACTCTAAGCTAACCCAACTAACCTGATGTTTGTGCGTGCTTGCTTAGCTATTTTAATCTTCTTTTTAATTGTTAAGTTTAGACTAGAATATATTTAGTAATCCTTTTGTAATGGATATATGGTGTGAATTCACCCCCTGCCTCACTTCTTTGTGGTTGCTTGCATTGTGTTATGTAGATAAACTAACAACTATTAAGGCATAGTCCATTGATCAAGGTACTTAAACTCCCTCTTCAAATCAAAATTTCTGAATAATGCTATCTACATCAATTCTATCAAAGCTACTACACCATATATTGCGTAAGTATCTTCCAAAATTTATGGTTACTTTTAACTGAAAAAAATAACGCTTAGAATAAAAATCATAAGTTTAGTAACACATAATACCGTGAGTCCCATGCACATTAAAAGGTTACATCCAAATTATAAATTGAAGGTGCTTTGATAACTATTAAATCTGAAGCTCAAATCATATTGCTTAGTGAATGCAAGTGTAATAATATTAATAATAATGATAGCAGTGCTTTAGCTAAAACCCTGAGTGAAAAATTGAATTTGTTACCCCTCAGAAAAAAATATTACTCATACACAATACGCTTTAGCCTCCAAGCAATATACCCTTTTAAATTATAACAGGGGAACATGAAGGCTTTTGGGTTCCTTAACACGCGATTTCGTTTAAACTCAGAGAGACAGAAATACTTACCTTTCGTAGTAAAATCCGTTATTCGTATAATTTTTTCAACCAAATTATTAGCATTTCCCTGCATATTTTGAAGTGATTTAAAAAGACTGAACAAAAGCTACCCAGACCATATTGATAAAATGATTTCAGATTTATTTTAAGCCCTACGGCATAAATTACGATAGACTACCCCGGAAAACGCAAACCGCTGGGGGTCAGTTTCTTTCTAAGAAATTTTAACTCCTTTCTCATATTGATCGCTTACATCACATCAAAATCACCAGGTTAACCACTAAATGTAGCACTTAAAGGGAAGTTATGAACTCAGCTAAGCTTGAGAAAATGCGCACGAATAGTATTCATATAAAAACCTGAATCACCTTTAAGTTAAGGAAGAAATCATCGTCATAAGTTTTTAATTTTTTGCCTATTATAGATTCATGATTAACCAAGTGAATTATGCTACAAATCAATACAGTCGATTATTACACATTTAAACGATTTTATTGTTATTTTACATAGATAAAAGAATAGGTGGATCTAAAGAATGAGGTCATAAGCTGGATATAATGTACATAAATGAATGAAGTAGGTACTTAATGGTGGTGCAGGCAAGGTGGTTGCCAACTTTGGCGGAGAAAACAAGATGCTACTATCGTGATAAAAGTTGACAGCACTGAGAGAAGAGTGAGGCGTATAATAGGGACAACATGATATGGTAGTTGGAAGGAAGAGTTTGTGAGACGAAGACAGAGCCCAGATATGCATACTGCGTGAGGGAAATATCTACAGATATCCAGAAGGCAGAGAAATGGAATAGTTAGATCAGAGTGGGACTGCAAGAATTATAGATTACTTGAAAAGAGAAATGCGATGATTTATTTTCAGAAACAACACAATCACTACATTATATATCAACTTAAAAAAATTCCTTATAAAACTTAACATTTATGATTGCCATTTTAGAACTATTGATGTTTAAAGAGTTAACATTAAGGCTATTACCATCATGTTTATATTTTCACATATACTATGAAATTCCCCATTTCAATTGTTAAACTGCGAATAAAGAAAAACATGAAGCGTAGGAATATTTAAGTTACCTTTTCTACCGCCAAAACATGGCGAGGTCAATTTTAAGAAGAACCAAACAAGTCTGAGAAGATTCTTGGAGGAATTTCAGTATAGATTTCAATTAGGTTCATATTTAGGTCACTTAAAGGTTGATACCAATGATAAAGCCTTATAACCAACTTCGCCTTGAAAATATATATGTATTCCCTGAGTGTTTCAATGACTATGAGTACCTGTAGCACCTATAATACCAGGAGGGAAAGACGCTAGGACCAGGTCCCACAAAGCTGTCCATCCATCTACCAACTCCTCTTCAAGAGCCCCAAAAAGCATTGTTTTATCTTTTACGATCCCTCCTCCCATTTTTGTAGCCCATCCTTGATGGATACCGCATTCCCTGCGACCCCGATACGTCCCCGGGATGGGACGGGAGTGGGGTAAAACCCCCAAAAGCCGGCAGAAGATACCGCGCCATACGCACACTGATGCAAAAAGATACACGGTTCTTGGGCTCATCTATTCTCCCCTCATCCCATATTCTTTCGCCCTCGGTCTTTAAAGCCCATCTTCCGCGTAGGGCGTAGGGAGGGAGAGGCGGGGAAGGGATTGGCGGTCTGTGGTGCTTCAGGGACGTACCTCGGGCCCGGTGTGTTTCTCTCTCCTGTTGGGTTTCGTTTGATCGGCACCCGGGGTGGGAGGAGCCGCGGAATGAACCCTGAAAGGGGAATGGGAAGGAGATAGATGGAGGGGGGAAGGGAATGGATGTAAAAAAAAGGCCAGGGGTACGCTTGTGTGCGTGCGAAGGTGAAAAGGAGTTGGTTCGCCGAGCCAAAGGATAAGGGTATCGGGAAATGGATGTGGGTTTGGAGAGGCGCGCCCTTGAAGGGGCGCCGTGGTTGGGAGGGGAATAAAAGGTGGTGGTTTTCGGGGGTAGGTAGGGAAGGGTCATTATTCGACGGGACCCATGTAAATATGACAAAAGAGTGGAGGGAGGGGGCTGGGAAATGGCACCTTAAAAGGATTCGCTGACGCAAAGTGATCGTGGGCACGTGTTCACTCACCCAAGGGTAATGTTTTCAAAATAAAATGTCGGGAAAAAGAAAATATAAAACGACAGGAGAATAGTCTTCCCAACCAAAGTGTAAGTCAAAAATGAACCCTACCGATGCAAGTGGGTCAAGTAAATGCATGCAAAAGAGTACATCGGTATCATAAGAGTTACCTCTCTTGGCACGTTTAAGGTAAGTGGCAGAAGGTGAACTGTATCCAAAATTTAACATGCGTACACCAAACAAGGTGTGTCAATAGACAATATTGCTGGAAAAGAAGCAGTATTATCAGGATTAAGGTAGCTTTGAGTGATGCTGTTTTTAAAGAAGTCGTTCTATACCAATAACCAAAGTAAGTCATTCATCAACATCTCACTAGCATATAGTACAGATGATAATGAAGCACATGTTTTTCTCGAAAAAAATTTCTTTCTCCAACTTAATAATGAGGATATTAGTTTAAAATATTACTGTATCTGCTTAGATTGGCAATTTTATCTACGGTGATTGATTCAAAGCCACTAGATGTACTTTCTAATCACGGAATTCCAATTTACAGCACTACGTCAAAGTGCATATGCAATTGACATTGAGCTCTAAACACTGAAAATAAATGGAATCATAAATATCTAGAGCAACGTTCATGAGATCTGATTAAAATAAATAGAGCAGTAGAAGACGCAATATTCAGCTAATAGCAAATATCTTATTGCACACTAAATATGCATATAATAAAAATTAATAAAAACAGTAAGTCACATTCAGTCAGAAAGCTATTGGAAAATATGAAAGTTAAACTCTAGGTTATTGCTTTTTGATAAGCCATGCATTCAATGGAATGATACGCCGTAAATGAAATCAAAGGTGAATACGTTGGAGAGTATCGTAAAGAAGTGCATTTTTGTCATTGATTTTCTAAATCATCTCTCTGCCTACCAAACACATGAAATAAAACGCTAATAATTCTGTTGAAGTGTCGTCCACTATAGATTTCTCAGTATTTGCGAAAGAAACTCCAGTCCAATATATTACTTAATGGAGAATTGAATATGTTCATAGGGTTTTTTTTACCGCAGATACCGTAATCACAAGATACCAGTGGCATATTTATTTTTAAAATACAGCTTTAGGAACAGCAGTTTAAATAACGAGCGATATGAAAATCAATAGAAAACGTATAAAGGGAACAGAATGTGGCAAATGAATGTAAATAAAATAATCATACCACAGTGATAGACTCCCTGTAGGCTAGAAAGTGATAGACTACGGTCCAAAATACTCGTAGTGTATTTGGAACATATATTTTACGAATTCCAGACCAATATATTCCTCTCAATCTCTTCCCTCTCGGAGAAGCATGTAGGTACTTTTTATAACCTAACAGGTTTAGCACAGCACTACAAGGAAGAAAATAAATAATTATTTTAGTGGAATAGATACGAAATGCAAGGCTCGTGGTATTGATCACCAACTACTAAGGACCGGAAGGAATATAGAAGAAGGAGTCAATCTATGGTAGAGTCAGGGAATAGAAGAGAAAGGAAATACAGGACTGTCATTCTCTGTGATTGGTATGGCTTCGAGAGGGTCGGAGAAGGACTCACTTCCGAGGTCTAGGGTTTCAGAGGGAGCTGAAGGGAGGAACTCGGGAAACTGAGCAGGGAATAGGTCCAGGGTGTGTTAAGGGAATCGGAGGTTTGGCAGGAAAGAGGAGTGAGGCCTTAAAATACAGAGGAAAGGACGTTGGAGCCCAAGTTTTGGTATTCGTCGGGTTTTTCGGCCAGGATTAACGAAAGCTGTAGGCGGGAAGGGATACAGGGATAAAGGGAAAGGGAGGAGAAGGCAGGAGGTCCAGCGCTTATGTTAAGAGGCATCTGGGGCTGGAATATGGAGAAATCATTAAGGGGAAAGGAAAGATAATCAAATTTATGGGGTGGTGTGGGTTTCTATCATGAATAACAAGAATATGGAATTGTGGAATAGGAAAAGATTATGATCGGTGCGCCAAAGGGAGAGGGAAATCTGTCTCTGTGGCAATAGTTGTAGGGTACAGTTGCAGAGGGATTCAGCATTGAAGGTATTGACAGCGCAGGGAATGATATCGGCCTTACAATGGATAAAGCTCCGTCAGTGAAACATGTCCCTTCATGTGTTTGTATTTCTTGGTCCTCGCACGAGCCCGAATCGGACCACCACACCTATATAAATTTCAAGGGGTACTAAAATTCTATACACTGCAATAAAACTATGGATAAAAATCTTAGCATGGATATAGCTATTACCATGAATACTTTAAAATTTGCTTGAGGAGCGCTAAGTACCTACATGTCAACAATCGCTGAATTACTTAATTGGCAGACAGATTTATCGCTGATAAATGTGGAGAAAAATATTTTTATAATTACATTTCAAGCCTTAATAATTCAAAAATCCATCAAGTGACAGGAAACCTGAAATATTGACACGCATCACAGGAAAAAGGTAATGGGAAAAAGAGATATCAGTTAGTTTTAAGTGACACAACCGCCTTCCTAAGTGTACACGAGACATTTATTCCAACTCTATCACCTACAAAAACGCACATTGTACACATATATATTTATTTACCGTATGGTTACCCAAAATTAATGTACATAGTAACTTAATAGTTTATGAAATACCCTTCTTTAACATAAGGGACTATTGAATTATGTGTTTCTGACGAGAAAATCTTGAGGTCATGTAATTCAACGTAAACTATAAACATAAAATAATAAGTTATTTGTGGTATACGAAGAAGATAATCGGCTTTAAATACACATCCTTCGCTTGAATACATCCTAAATTAAAATTTTTGTCCATTTTGTCAAGTATTTGCTGCAATTTATGCTACAATCAATGCACAGTAAAATGTTAGCGCTAAAAATATTCATACCGCCATTATAGTAATTACTAAGTGACTCTCGTTCACTGAGGATCTTCTTCTAGCTATTACTGACATGGAGGTGAGACAATGTTGACTCTAATAAAGGGACTCAAGTCAACGTGGGGTACAAAAATGAAAAAAAAGCAGTTCATATGCCTCGTACCAAGAAACCATAAGCTTTCAACTCCCTAGTCTCGTAGCAACGTGCTAGCTAAAAGGTCGACTGAAAAACGACGCTCACTGCGAGTCTCATATCGATTCTGCGGCAGCCGAAACAGAACCCAGCTCATGCGTATTGAGGCAAGAAACTCCGATAAAGCGGCCACGTAAGTGGATAATCGCATCAAATGAGTCAACGCGGAATAGTGGAGAAGACGGACAGCGCTCACGGATGGGTGGATTGAAGACAGGAAGACACGCGAATTGGAAAGGTGATCCTTCGAAGGGTGAGGGGAGTTTAAGGGGATGAAGAATAGGGGATGGATTGGGGGAGAGCGGGAAACCAGGACGCCAAGAACAAGAAAATACTGTTAAGGTGGTTTCTTCAAGGAGAGAGCGCTGTCTTTCCCCGATCCAATCCCAATAAAATGGTGAATGTTTAGGGGGTTGTGCTTGTGTCGGTATGTCATTCTCTTCGACGCGTGGAAAGTAGAAAGAGAGGGTTTTCACGTTGGAAGAGTGGTGGAGGTTTCCCTCAGAACGAAGAAGGATACCTTGCTCAGAAGTTGAAGTATCCAGATTTCGGAGGAAGCGGTCTTGGCATTCAGGAGACGTTAGTTGAATGGAGTGACGGTGAACTGTCTATATTTGGCAGGGGGTTTTGTCAGGCGAAAGTTCTGGATGGCTAATGACATTCAATTGCCCCCCTCTTCTCCTCCCCTTCACAAACTCCTGCTCCGTGTCATCTGAGCCCTTCGGCGCAAAAACGGACCAATAAGTAGATCGAGACGAGAGCTGTCTCGTTCAGATCGCTACCTTTCCGCAGAAAAATAACTCCAATATTTCATGTCGCGGGGTCTGCACGGAAGCGATTTGGCTCACCTGAGCAATAAGGTAAGGGTAAAAAGAACGAAAAATAAATCCAGGAAATTAGAGTGGTTCCATAAATGTATTCAGCGTCAAGAATAAAATTAACATATTTGCATTTTGATGGCCTCATTGAAAGATTATATTTCATTCTTTACTAAAAACCTGCAGCTATAAATAGCAATGCTTTTCCAAATTAAAAAATAGACTTGTTCAGGTGCACCAATTTATTTTCACTATCTATCTCAAACATCCTTTACCGCATGCCAGTTGATCACTTCCGAAGGTGAACTTCTATCTCGAAGTGGACTGTATAATTTGCATTTACGAAATTATTAGCAACAAAAGGTTGAGCCACGACAATACGCCACTCACCGCTCGCGTGCCCGACCGACCGATGGCTCTTCGGCAAGCAGCTGGACTCCACAGGGTTGCTTCTCTCACTTGATCCTCACTGCTCAGCGTTCACAGGTAGACTCACTTACACACTCATTCAACATCCACTCACTAGGCACACAAACAAATGATAAACGAAAACCGAAGTCCAGTGGCACCGCCGAGTGGTGGCGCGGCTCAACCTTGACATACCATTTGAAAACACAACTGAACACCAGTAAAAGAACTTCGTGGAGTTTAGTAACAAGATAAGTACACAATGACTGTGTACTTCCCCCGCCCTTGGAACAACGTTCCAAAAACAACAAACCAACTAGACAATAATTATATTAATTGAGAAATAGAAAATCAAACAATTAGGGTACTTCCCCCTTCGATGTGATCATATGATCCAAACTAACTAAATCACACAATGGGAAAGGGAAAAACATGGAAAACAAAAACCAAAAAACAAAAAGGGGAAAGGATTTATCTTCACTCCAAGGGGGCTATCAAGGAGATTTATTAGGAAGGGGAAGCCCACGGAAAGGTTCACAAATACTAATAACCAACAGTCAACTAAATAAACAAACCTAACTTTACTACACTACCGAATCCTACTCACTAACATTAATTATCTTTTATTGGTAATGGACATAAGTCCTTCACTGACCGTCTATACACCCCCTGCTTGGTTTTAACCTCAGCGACTCTAACTAGGCCATCCGTTCCTGGGAAACAATTGCTAATTCGACCAAGTCGCCACCTACAAGGGCTACATTTCGGGTCCTTCAATATTACTAGGTCGCCCTCCTTAATATTACTACTTTTGGTAGTCCATTTCTCTCGCCTCTGGAGAGTAATTAGATAATCGTCCTGCCATCGCCTCCAGAATGTCGTCACTACTTGTTGCAGTAAACTCCATCGCCTTCTATATCCTCCTGGACAATGCTCCGGTTCTTCAGGAAGTGTGTAAATTGGCTCTTGCAGGAGAAAGTGGCCGGGAGTAAGAGCCTCGACATCGGTAGGATCCGTACTAACTGGAGTAATAGGTCTCGAGTTCAATACAGCTTCTATCTGAACGAGTACTGTGTAGAATTCTTCGTACGTTAGTACTTGATCGCCAAGTGATGCTGCCAAATGTCTTTTCACCGACTTTACACCGGCTTCCCATAGTCCTCCCATATGGGGGCTGCCAGGAGGTATGAATCTCCATGCGATTCCTCTATCACCCAGATACCGTTCGGCTCTACTATTGAAGTCAGCTGATGACGTTACTTTCCTCCAAGTCGCCATCTTTCTCTGCGCCCCTACAAAATTCGTTCCATTGTCGCTATGAATTTCTGTCACGGCGCCTCTTCGAGCAATAAACCGCCTTAATGCGGCCAAGAAACAATCGGAACTCAAATCCGAGACAAGTTCCAAATGTATTGCCCTTGTTGCGAAACAAACGAACAAGCAAATATATCCATTTAATATCTTCGCTTTGCGTATTTTTCCCAATTTTAGGGCATACGGCCCGCCAATGTCCACGCCTGTTATGCCAAATGCATTAATTTTCTCCAATCGAGAGGGGGGTAGATTACCCATAAACTGCTCTTTCGGTTTGGGGTTTGCACGAAAGCATTTCATGCAGTGCAATATTCTCCGACGAATAACCTCTCTAGCATTTATGATCCAAAATTTCGCCTGGATAAGGCAGTGCAAATGAAGTGACCCAGGGTGTAGGTGAACCTCATGATAATAATCAATAATCAAAGTCGTTAAATGATGAGACTTCGGAAGCAGCATTGGGTGTTTCTGGTTGAATGCAATCTTGGCATGCTTCAATCGGCCTCCAACCCTTAGGACTCCTTCCTTATCTACGAATGGGTTCAAATTTCTCAACCGACTGGGCACTACTTCTTTTCTTAATAAATCTAATTCCTTTTGAAATTCAATTCGTTGCACTAAAATTACCAAACGCACCTCTGCCTGTGCTAATTCTTCCGTAGTGAGATAACCACTATGTTTCTCCTTGGGCTGCTTACAATTATGAATGCACCGCAGGCAATATGCAGTAATTCTCTTCAAGCGTGAAAACGAGGAAAACTTCAACAACCAAGCTAGTGTATCCTGTTCTAGTACCGTATGGAGATTAATTGTTCGAGCTTCCACTTCAAGGGCATCACACTCCGTGTGGTTAGCTAGTTTTGGAGCCCTCGGCCACCCCTCCAATGGTTGACTCAGCCATAACGGGCCCGTCACCCAACTCGCGTCCTCGATAAATTGACGAGGAAGGGCTCCTCTCGATGCTATGTCACTAGGGTTAGAGTCTGATGGCACATACCGAAATTTGTTTGGAGATAATTTCTCTTGAATCAGCGTCACTCTATTTGCAATAAAGGATTTCCAGCGGTGAGGGGACGACTTTACCCACTGAAGAGCAACCATAGAATCACTCCATACGACAACATCCGAAAGTATGCAGTGATGGTGCAATATATCTCTGGCATACTCAATAAGGTTAGTAGCTGAAACAAGGCCTAACAATTCTAATCGAGGCAGTGATATCCGCTTGATCGGTGCTACCTTTGACTTAGCTATCAGTAATGAGGTAGCAACAGTCTGATCGGCCTTCACACCTCGTAAATAAACCACCGCAGCATAGCCCCTCTCAGAACTATCCGCAAAAGCATGTAACTGCAGGTCGATTGCCGAGTCTAAATTCAAGCAACGGCGTAATTCAAATTTCGAAATGAGTGGTAACTCACTGCGGAATTGCCTCCATTTGGCAACTACTTCCTCTGGAAGAGGGTCATCCCAATCAAGTCCGCTATGCCAAAGATACTGGATGAGCCATTTTCCATAAAATGTGACAGGACTAATAAAACCAAGCGGATCGAACAAGCGGGCAACCTCCGACAATATGGTTCTTTTCGTAATATCACCAAACCCAGCAACAAACTTATACGAAAAATTATCCTTTCTAGGATTCCAAGTCAAACCCAAAATTTCCGCGGCAGGTTGGTTTTCATATTGAAAAGTAAATACCTCCGGTTTCAGAATACAAAACTCTGAGGGTACATTTTTTAGCAGTTCGACCTTATTGCTCAACCATTTGCGCAACTCAAAGCCTCCACGATCCAAAAGCTTCTTTAATTGACACTGCAATTTTAACCCTTCGTCGATGGTTCGAACTGAGGAAACTATGTCGTCCATATACGTATTTTCTCTAATAATTCGAGATGCAACCGGATATTCTACACCTTCATCGCATACCAATTGATGAAGTGTACGAATTGCCAAAAACGGGGCCGATTTCAGTCCATAAGTTACGGTGGTCAAGCAGTACTCTCGCAAATCCTCCTCGGGACTAAATCTCCAAAATATCCGTTGCATATCGTAATTGTCCGGATGCAGTTTAATGTTTCTATACATTTGGCGGATATCTGCGATCACCACAATCTCATGCAATCTAAATCGTGTTAATATATCGATTAGATCCACTTGCAATTTGGGACCCTTATATAACACATCGTTCAATGATATGCCATTAGTGGTTTTCATTGAACAATCGAAAACCACCCTAAATCGAGCGAATTCCTCCCTCGAGCGATAAATACAATGGTGCGGAATGTAGTAAGACAGTACCGATGGGGGACCAGATGCCTCAATCATATGGCCTTGCGTAATGTAATCCTTCATAAATTCATTATACTTGGCTCGTAAAGCGGCGTTTTTCTTCAATCTATTTTCTAGCATATAAAATCTTTGCAGAGCTAAACCATAACTTTGTCCCAATTCTGGTATATCTGTAATAAAAGGTAGCCGAACAACATATTGTTTAAATTCACGAGCTACATTTTTCTGATAGTGTTGTTCACAAGCATCATCTTCCGGACTGCACTGGTATCTCCTCGGAGGTTCCTCATATTCCCAGAACTTTCGCATTAAACTTTCAATGCTCTCACCTAGCGTTGAGCAAAACACCTGGATTTTATTATCGATATTTTCGATTTTCCCTATCAGGCAATGACCAAAAACTGTAGGTAAAATGTCAGGTGTCCCTGCCGGCCCAATTATTGGCGCGTCAACTACCACGCGCGCAAACCATTCGGCGCCTAATAGTACATCTATCGTTTCCTCATCGTAATACCTCGGGTCCGCAAGTTTCAATCCCACAATATGCGGCCATGTTCTATTAACGACCGATATTTTTGGACACTGAGCAATATGAGGGACCACCATAGCGTTGATATCATATTTCAACGTGCTTTGGGAGGACGGCTTTATTTTCAATCTGACCATTCCAGAGGATACTACGGCGTTATTATTTCCAAACCCGAAGATGGGCGTTCTAATTTTATTGGAATTTAGCCCTAACCGCCGAACGCAGGATTCAGTGATAAATGTTCCCTGACTTGCGGTGTCAAGCAAGAGTTTAATGGCACGACCTTTGCCATTAGTATCCAATACGATTGCCCTAGCAGTTGCAAGCATCACTACGGACCCCGACCGATGAGTGCAAGTTTGAAGTGTGGAAACCTCGTTAACCGGATTTTTTTTCGTCTCGCCTGAGTCCGCGCTCGCTAATTGAGGGTTATGCTGTCGATACTCTGCCGTAGCATTACCTTTAGCCTCAAATTTCGAACTTGAGTTCCCACGATTGGCAAAGCAAAGCAATTCATTATGTCGCATTTTACAGTTGGGGCATGGCTGTTTGACTTCACAATCTTTTAAAAAGTGGTCTTGGCTAAAACAAACTAGACAGCAACCTTTTGCTTTTACTACCCTCAGCCGAGAACCCACAGGTAATTTCAAAAACTTCCTGCATTTCTCCAATGAGTGCGACAATGAACAATTTGGGCACGATTTCTGGCTGTCCGTGTTAACAACCATACTCGTAGATTTTCTAAACGATTGTGCTGGCTTATGGGTCCTTTTATGCAATCCAGTTTCCACCGGTAACGATGAAGATGCCTCCAAAACTTTGGCTTCCTCATTCAAAAAATCAAAAAAGGTTTGTAAAGACGGCTCTACAACGTTCAATGCTATCTTTTCCCATCGCTCTCGCAACACGGAATTGAGTTTTCGACGCAACAGAAAAATCATTAATACAGACCAACTTTCGACATTGTGGCCCACAGCGCTTAACGCACCTACATACTCAGTGATCAATGTGCAAAATTTACGAATAGCTTGAGCTTCCCTGCTGATTGGGGTCATATCAAACAGAGCCTCCAGATAGGCATTTGTCAGCCTATTAGGATCCATGTAGCGTGATTTCAAACTCTCCCACGCGACCGAATAATTTCCCGAGGACACAGGTAGGGATGAAACACACGACAATGCTTCCCCTTTAAGAACAGATTTGAGGTACAAAAATTTCTGCACGTCACTCAATGAAGGATTATCATGCACCGCGGATAGGTATAAATCATAAAATGCCTGCCATTGCATTAAATTACCGTTAAACTCTATCAAATCGAGTTTAGGGAGCGCTACTGCATGACTAACATTACTCTCCACGGCAGCATGATGCCCCGTTGACCTTAAGCGAGGCTCCACATCGGGGAAGTGAGTGAGGAGAATTGCCTTCGTATTGTAGAACATCGCCTCGAACTCCTCAGTCGACTTACGCAATTCTTTGTCCTTTTCAATCGGAGGGGACTGTTTCGCGTACAACGCAGCTAATTTTGGAATGCCCTCATTAAAATCGTCCGCAATTTTATCAACCTGGTCTGTCATAGCTCGTAATAAATTCCTCTGTTTTACATCACTCGCATTCTTTTCGAACTCTTTAGCGACATTATCGATACGAACCATCTTCGCAAGGAGAGATGCAATACGAAACTCCAAGTCGTCGATCGCCGGCATTTTCAGCTACCTGTTAAACCAAGCAAGGGTGAAAAACCGACCAAATCCTATCGATATCTACACTGATATTTAACGATATCCGGCCCGAAGGACCATATGATCACTTCCGAAGGTGAACTTCTATCTCGAAGTGGACTGTATAATTTGCATTTACGAAATTATTAGCAACAAAAGGTTGAGCCACGACAATACGCCACTCACCGCTCGCGTGCCCGACCGACCGATGGCTCTTCGGCAAGCAGCTGGACTCCACAGGGTTGCTTCTCTCACTTGATCCTCACTGCTCAGCGTTCACAGGTAGACTCACTTACACACTCATTCAACATCCACTCACTAGGCACACAAACAAATGATAAACGAAAACCGAAGTCCAGTGGCACCGCCGAGTGGTGGCGCGGCTCAACCTTGACATACCATTTGAAAACACAACTGAACACCAGTAAAAGAACTTCGTGGAGTTTAGTAACAAGATAAGTACACAATGACTGTGTTTGTTAATATGCATGAGACATAAGTCCAGCAATAAGGAAAATGAATAAATTGATACTACATATTACATTTATACAACTTTCATATGCTGGTCACCATAGAAAATGAGTGATTCTTTAGCCAGGGGCATTAGATAGTGGGTACCAGAAAGTAATCACAACCTCATCATTAGTGCATTTAATATTACCCTACTATTTCTTCGACTTAATTTTGCCACTGCGATTCCCGCACTGAAAGCATCAATAGTAACATTTGTTAGAGCATACACATACTACCCAACACTGGCCTTGAAAATCATTTTTGTAGTGATCCAATTCCAGTAAGTATAATTCTTGACCGAGTTACTACCTACATCATATCGATGGTCTTAAAAATGTAGTTCCACAGAGGACACAAAAAAACTCAATAAAGGTGTTAGTTCTTCTGCCCAGCTTCCAGTTTTTAAATAAATGCGGTGGTAATCAATGCACAAGAAAATAAATACAAATGTATGATGATTTGTTGATTTCTTACAAGCCCAATAGGTAACGTTTGGCTAAGTAGCATTGCTTCGGAAAATTTAAAGTCACCACTTCTTAAAGCTCTCATTAACTCCACACGTGAACGTAATCGTCCGCATGTATATCCTCAAGTATTCTCGCAAGAAATTTTAAGCTGCTAACCTTTTACAAAGGAGTTCATTCCACATTATTTAATTCCATGCTTTAATATTTTATCCTCTCAATAGTGATTTCAAGATTTATCTGCAACGTGATCTAGTAAGTGAATATTACCTAAAAAGTGTGATATTATCCTGTATATTACCTAAAAAGTGTGATAGGCAGGCTGTGAATAATAATGTAAATTATATTTAATATTTATAACTAACACAGTTAAATATAATAATTATATTTAACACTGTAAACTGTAATATACTTTTTGCATTAGAATTTATCGTAGAAAATTAAGAAACCTATACGTGTATTTCTTATGGGGACATTTTGACGGAACTGGGGTTGAACTGAGGACCATTAGTTGCAAGAAAAGTTTCCTATCCAAGTATGAGTTTTTAAACCTTAAATTTTCAAAGAAATCAATATTAGGTTCTCAAATTTTAGGTGAACATATTAGCATATTTAAATACATACATTCTACTTTGTATATAAGAGAATCACGAGTATTATACAGTATCTGGTTACGAAAGTAAATTATAAATATTCACGGAGCAAAGAAATCATCACGGCATTCATTCTGTATGGCAAAAAATAGATCTGCAATAATATGATTATGAAACTTCAGCAAAAATGGCGCTATTTCATCTATTTTAACCTTTAATCTACTTTATTGGCTTGAAATATACAAATCTTCGAAGTCCTACGAGCTCCGGAGTTTTCCCGAGTGGCTTCCCAAGCGTGGGCGACGGAGTGGAGAGCAAACGACTCACTTTCCAAGAATAAGCGTTTCAAGTGAGACCAACGGAGTACCGTTCAGAGACATTACAAATATGTAGCAAAGACAATTTGATGCTACAAGAATGGTTCATGATTCTTTCTGGTTAAATGATTAAAATATCCAAAATTAGGACCCAAATAAATTTAACTGGTACATAATTTGATTAATATAAGGATATCTAAAAATATTCATTGCTCTGCACAACCTCAATATGCAATGAAACAGGTAAGAAAGTTGTACTTGTGATAAAATGTATTCAGGGTGCGGCAACATTATTTCCTTTTTTAAAATTCGCGCCAATCATTTGGTTGATGTTGTAGAAGAGCCCTATTGGTCTTGTTCGAGTGGCGTGACTATAAAGTTTTGTCCCCACAAATTTCAGTTGCCATCATGCGTTGGAACAGTGAGGAGCGTGCGCTTGCCGTTGAGGTACCTATATTTTTCGAGCGGATGTTCTGTGATCGCACCCAGCGCGCTTTTCGGAATCGCTTTAATTTAGAACCTGAGAACATTGAGGCAGTGAGAACTTCAATTTTGCAATCACCACGGCGTTCGGCACGCAGACATGCGTCTGCCCTTGAACTTTCCGATCGTTCTGTGAGGAGAATTCTTCATAATGATCTTCATTACCATCCTTACAAGATGGCGATTGTGCAAGAACTTTCTGAACGTGACTTCAATTCTCGGAGGAACGTGTGTGAGGTTCTTCTCGAAATTGTTCCTGAGGATGCTATGGTTTTTTTTTAGTAATGAAGCCCATTTTCATTTGTGTGGATCCGTCTACAAACAAAACATGCACTACTGGGCTGACACCAGTCCTCGAGAATTGCATCAAAGACCTTTGCATTCACCTATAGTCACAGTGTGGTGGGCAAATTCCTCAGCTGGGATTATCGGTTCCTGATTCTTTGAGGAAAATGAAGTCACAGTGACAGTGAATTCAGACCAGTATAAACATGTTACAAGAATTATTTTTCCACGGCTTAATGAGTTGGACTAAGGGGACATATGGTTCCAACAAGACGGTGTAACGGCCCACACTTCAAGGGCATCGATGGCTATTTTGAGGGAACACTTCCCAGAGAGCCTCATCCCAATTAGGGGCGATTTGGAGTGGCCGGCCCGCTCTCCCGATTTGGCCCCTTGTGATTTTTTTCTATGGAATTTTTTGAAATTCGTGTTTATATGAACCTTCCAAGGACTCTCCAAGCTTTAAAGACCAATATCCAGGAAGAAATTTCCAAAATAACCCCTGCTATACTGGCAAGAGTCATGACTAGCGCCAGAATCGGTCTACTCAGTGTATGGAGAATGGGGGACCTCACTTACCTGATTTGATCTTCAAAACTATGTAAAACAGAACTTTAGATACGTGCCTACATAATGAAAAACAAATAAAAAATTTCTGATTCATTCTATGGGTTTTATTAAGTTTTGAAGAAAGGAAGTTATGTTGTCGCACCCAGTATTACCGACGGATAACAAATATTGCTGCTAATTTACTACGGATTATTGCTAGCATTTAACATTTTTATGTAATCATATCCGATGATAGCTCAGTATAAAAATAATGTAAGTAACCAATGCGGCATAAATTCCAATAAAGATTTCTACCTCAATCCATCATCATTCGGATCAGGCACTAAACAAGCCTCATGTTCATAATTCTGGTTGTTCATACAAAGCATCAAAATTGATGTATTTACAAAAATTATTCACACTCATTTTATGCTTGGACCTTGATAAAACAGAAAGTATTATCAGTTCCGATTATCTTCCAAAAATCTTCCATTTATTCTAGCATCATGCTCTACAGGGAGAAAATGTAATTCAAAATATAGTACGGCATAACTTCTTATTTCATTTTAAAAATACAATCAGCGAGTGATATCGATAATAGACTATGGATTACAATAAAAACCTGTCCTATTGGTAGAAAACTATCAATCAATAGCCGCCGGGATTTTATGCAAACCTTGTTCATCTTTAGAATTGGTATCCGCCTAAAATATCTAAACTAGCATTTCGTGCAAAAATAATATGTTTAACCATAACCATTTAACAAATAAATTAATTAAGGTTAACCATATAATTGTGATTGTGTGCATGGACATAGCTCCATGCACACAAATTTTGTACATTCCTAAACTTACCATATCTCCTTGTTTCTACCTAGCCTATTTACGCTGCAAATTATTCAAATTCAAAATCAAAGTTGTAGAAGCTAATCTAAATCAAAACTACTTATACTAATTTCTGCTTGAGGCTTTTACAGACCTGTTGGGCTTGTATCTACATGTTTTTTTGGAAAATGCTGCGTCGGTGTATCTTGTCGATGACGTTTCCATAGGTCATATCTTCATATCAGGTCATTCGTGCCTGATCTGAAGATTTTGCTAGCATTGGCCACGAAAAGTCATCTTCAAGATACATCATCGACTACTTACACTAAGTTCATAAGAGTGCGTCAAGCACCGGGGATTGAGTAATAAGTTAGGCATCAGGGGAGGCCTAGAGTACGTTCTTGGTGATGACCTTGGTCGCTTAAGCCGCGGTATTTTATTTTTGAAAGAAATAGGTCATTTAACCACAATATGATTTTGCCAATCCTTTTAAAACATTTTAAAATAATTTTAATAACAATTAGTAAATACGTAGATGATTCCTATTTAACAATATTTCTGCTATTAACTTCTTAGTTTGCATATGGTGCGTATGACCATTGCCGTCGACGCACCTTAAAACCTAACTCTAATACTACTGCTGAGTTCGTAACCTATTTCGGACTTCACTTTTTCACCTTTTATACGCGAAGTTACATACCAGCCTGCGTGGTTGATAGGGTATGGTGTTGAGAGAGAACGTGAAAGAAAGTGGAGAAAATGGAAGTGAGGAAAGAGGGAGAACTAAGGGAGAAGTCAAATATTTATCGCAAAAGGGGGAAATTTCCGCGGTCGCGATACCGGCCGGCTAAGCCTGGCTGACATCTTTGATTGACGTGACCTCTAACGGAGCAAAAGTGACCGCTCTCGCATCGCCTGGCTTGAAGAAGTGAGCTCTCATAAATCCAGCGATTAGCAACAGGACCTCGGCTCTTTCTCCTGCGTGACCCCCCATGGATCTACCGCTAGGTCTTATATAGTGGAAGGAGACAGGCCGTTGAAAACTCAGCCTACCTCAGAAAGGGATCGCCCTCTAGAAAAATCGTACCTATGGAATAAATGGAGTTAGCAAAAACCAAAGTTACCCCTCCGGATTATAATCTCAGATAGATCTTTTTGAAGGAAACCTTTGGGCACACGTTCCATCCAATTACATTTTTTGAAACCTCGTTAGCGGCAGAGAAATGAGATCACTGAGCGGAATGAATTTAGTTTATTTCACTGGTAAACAATCTACCTATGGTACTAACTGCACATTGAGTTAGCTGTACAAAAATTTCAAGGTATTATATTTGAAAAAATGCCATAAATAAAAACTACATTTGTCATTCACTGCATTTTAAAATATTTCCAACACTTATCCATCATAAAACTATCTGTTGCGAATTCAAAAAAAATTAATTTTATTGGAACATGGTAAAAACCTAAGAGCATGAATTCATCTTATTAAGGAATGATTATTGAGAGATTAGTTAGACAAACTCTCCAAGTAATTAAATATTAATTCGTGGTTAATAGTGGAAGAGGAATATAATTTCCAAAAAAAATAATTCATTTATTTGTTAATTTTTTTAATTATTCCTAACTTTCTGCGATCCGTAAGTGAAAGAACGTCACTTACTTCTTGTAAATATGATGGATATGAAAATAATGTTCAAATAACCGGTTTAAATAATTAATACGACTAAAATATTTCTCGTCTCAGATTTCGTCCCCATAGCAATGGGCAAAAATATATTGAATTCATAAATAGTTCATAAAATTTTGGACTGGGAGACATTTTTGCAGCATGTAATATGCGGTCATACATCGGAACGATTATTACTGTCAAAAATACAAGGAGTAAGCCTGCGCCAGAAGCAAATCGCAAATGACCGCGGGTGACGTGGGAAGGAAGTGGGGAATTAGATCCTGAGATAATAAGGAAAAATTAGGGTCACCACAGGGAGAGAAAAAGCAAGAGGAAAGATGAAGCTGATAAAATGGAACTGTCGGATGAGGGGAGTGGAAATAATGATCTTCGGAAAGAGAATGGGACACGTGGTCAAAGGTCTCATGACAAAGCTCAAGACGTAAGGGAAGGTAGCAAGCGCTGCTGAGTTCGTACTGAACATGACGCAGTTGAATGAGCATGTGGAACCTGCGATCACTTCCTGTGTCTTCATAAATATGCCCCCTCTAGCTTGGTGTCTTCAATATTATTTCTTCACCAAAGAGGACCTTAAGGCACACAAAGCGATGCAGAGTTACCGGGTGACTGTTTTCATACCTCTATTTGCATAATAAAATACTTTAAATTATTCTTGAATGATATAAATTCATAAATATACAAATTAAGACACCTCCCCAATCCATAATATAAAAACACTTTATATTAGTACACATAGATATAGAAAATACTGTGCAATAATGGCTAACAAAGCGTAATGCGAATATGGACGGAGATTTACTCTTTGAGCACTGCCAGAATGTTTATAACTAAAAGGTGTTTTCATTAAAATATGAAAATACCCTAAAAATCAGTGAAAAGCCACCAATCATATTTTTCTAATGGGGATTTTGATGGTGCATTTGCTTAAGCAGTAGTTTCTCATCCCAAGAGCCAGAGCTCGAATCCCAGCAGTGATAGAGATATGTCATAGGTAAGCCGGTTTCAACTTGGCTACTATCCCAAGAACCCGGAGAGCAAGTCCATTGTAAGCCAAATGCTTCGGCTCTCGGATGAGACAAATTGGTCCCCGTGGCGCCTTACGTTAGGTGCATCAATTAGGAAGCCGGGTTTTCCTCTACTCCACTTTGCTTCCTTAAAATATTTCCTGCTCAACTCAACCATCCACTAAGTGGCAAAAATCACATTTGGCGTGGCTGAGCGGTAGATATCATCGAGTAATAACTGCTGCACAAATAACTAAAACAGAGGAAAGTGAACAGTTTTCACCTTTTGGCAGACGTTTTTGGCATTCGTAGAGGATTATTATTGTGCATTAGGACACCTAAGAAAATCAAAAGACATACAAAAATGTGACTGATGATAATGTTCACATGCAAACACATTTATTACATAATCAATTTTTAATCTCTGCGCCGCGCGTGGTAGTCATCAGCAATCTTGTGTTTAGAAAAATATAGGATGCTGAAAATGGTGACTAGATGCTCGATTTCCTCCGGTAATTCTACAGTTGGCGATGCTGGTGTATTATTGAGATAGGTAGTCACCGTCAGGTACACTGCACCAAGTATAAAAAACCAGGAATGTCATAATTATAACGCTGATATCCTACTATTGATATTAAAATAAGCGGATGAATGTACATGGAGGGAGAAATGTTTTGAATGAACTGGACGACTCACCAAGCAAGGTCGAGAATGTTCGTAAACTCGTGAGGGACTTAATTGAATGTGAATCCTCTCCTATTCGCGTGAAGTGCAGTGTGGGTAAGGTAGTCAAGTCAGGCGAGAGGTGCGGAGAAAGATGAAAGGGTTGGTCTTCAAGATGTGTGAGCGAGCATGAGAGTGCTCTGGTGGAGCAAAGCGGGGATGTAGACCTAAATGGATAGAGGAGGCTTAGAGATCGGGGCAAGAGATACCGACGCTGAGACGGCCTTGTGAAAGGGTAGTAGATAGGAGGTGTGGCGCTGGAAGGAAACGGGCACCTCGGGAGCAGGGCAACATGCAAGAAGAGGATTTTCGGGGGTAAGGGGACCTGGAGACATTCAAGGCACAGGCGTGAAAGCCAAAGGTGGTGGTGGGAAGGAAGAAGAGAAGTTAAGAAAGCGCCCATTAACTCCCACCCCCGAGCCTTGATGTGTTGAAGTAATTAAACCATGACGGCGGGAGAAGGGGGTAAAAAGAACTTTCTGGCGGGGGGCTAGGAGGTGAAAGGGTTCTGGGGGAGTGGAGTTGAAGTAGGGTGCGAAGTACAAGGTAGGCGCTGTTGAGCAAAGATATGAAGGGTTGCTTGGGAGCGTAGTGGGGAGGAGGATTTTTTTTAGGAACTCAATATCGCGAAGGAGTCTCGCGGCAAAAGGCTAAAGGGGCCTGGCTCGCCGAAAGAGGGGGCTGTAGACGCGACGCAAGAAAGCGGAGGGTGAGAAAAGGGAGCGGAAGAGGTGTAAGACGCTAAAAGACGAGGGTGGTGACATTTTTCCCTCCCGCCAGACCACCCCTTATTTTTTTACCCTCTCACAAGAACCTGGCGCGTGATTTTGTTAACTAGAAGCGCGTCATAAATCTTAACTCGAGCGAGAAAAGTCTGAGCACTGTTCCTCGAGAGGGTAAAAAATATTACGCGAAGGAGAATTAAGGAAAGTAAGGGGTGTCGCGAGTAAAATGCCTTGATATTGATACACAGGTCCAAATGAAAAATTTTTTCCTCACCAGGCACGCGCTCTTGGATGTATTTTATCCCTCCGAACTGGGTTGGCAAGGTGAATTTTTCACTCTCCTCTTTGTGGGTCAAGAGTGAATAAGTGTGCCTTCAATATGTTACTTTTTCCATTTTTATTAGACTTTGAGGACTACAAGGAAATTTTTAGTGTGGCCTTACTGCTTCCTGTTAAAAAAATATACACGCTCAAAATAAATGGCATTATTTTCAAGTGCCCACGGACAATGCGGCTTCAGAAGAAACGCTTCCCTAATGAGATGCTCTTTGTTCTCAAGGTGAAAAATTAATGAGAAAGAATTAGTTTTAACATGCGGACGCTGCCTGTGTATCTTATGTTCTGCGAGACGCCGATGTTTGTTAATTGTCGCAATGCCGATTCCATAGCGAGAAACCCAAATGGTGTTCTTACAAAGAATATAAAAAAGGAGGACTCCATTGATATTTAAAAAAATTACATCATATACAACGGCCAATTTAATTTGAACAAAACTTGAAACAGAAAATATAATAAAATATCATATTAATATGAGAAAGGAATCTAAAATAACCTGATATTCCTAAAATAAACCTAAAATAACCTCTTTCCAATATATTTAATTAATTTTCAGATAATGTTTTGTACTACATATTGGCATAAATGTTTCCCATTCAGCTTTAAAGATGTTTGTCTGGCTCATGAGGAACTAATGAATGCAACGGTTTAGGAAAAGTGACACTGGGAGTAAAGTCGAAAGACGAAGCTCCAATTTTGTGGAAGGATATCATTGCGGCAATAAAATGTCTTAGTGACTTCCACACTTTTATTTAGGATTGTAGACCAGTTTCGGCAGTTACGCCATCAACGCATTGTACGTGATGATAGCGTAACTGCCGAAACCGGTCTACAATCCTAAATAAAAGTGAGGAAGTCACTAAGACATTTTATTGCCGCAATAACACTGGGACATAAGAATAACAAAAGACCAAACTAAATGCCAACTCAAAAACAACTAAAGGTTATTTGTGTTTCTATTCAGATGCCATCTAATTAAAATATTGGCTGATAGAAAACTATTATTGGTTGAAGCTATAATGGCAACTATACAAATATTAAATAAAGATCCTAAAGCAGGGAATCATCCACCATACTGGCAAGACCATTACCTCAGTGCTACTAGGGGTCGAAATATTATGATGGAGCCTCATTAGGAGCCTTCAGTAATTTTTTACCTCAATAAAGAGTGCTAATAATAATCCTGTCATAAGCATCAATAAATAATTCTTAGTCTATTCATTATTATTAGTGATTCAAGATTAGAGATTTTTAATGTCCTAAACTTTAATAGGTCATAGGAGAAGTCATAGCTTTGTGAGTCAGTCATTTTCATGTGTTTTTTCAAGTGAAGACTTTTGAAAAAAAAAGAGAATTTTGGATAAAATGCAAGATGGCACAACATTCACTGACCATGTATGTATTTATATAAACATAAAAAAAACTTAAAAGGAGTTTAAAAAAAGTTTTTTAACTCCTTTTAACTCCTTTTCCAAAAGCAGTCAGTGATGAAAAAGAAAATCAATTCAGATTTTGCTAAATTGTGTTATTGAAAAGAAATAAAAATTTAAATTTATTTATTCTAATGCCCTATAGTAGATTGAGAAAACTGAGTGAATAAAACTCCTAAAAAATATACTCGATTCATTTCAAAAGTATCTCAAATTCTTCATAACTTTAAATGAATCGCTTAGTGAAATAGGTAGCTGTGTGAATAGTAGGTATGTTTCTCGCAGGAGGTTTAGGTAAATACATTTAAATGTTAGATTTTCCTTACGTCCTAGGCTTTGAGAATTATTACGGGCTGAAAAACCAATTCAGTAATAACTTATATTTTAGCTTCTGGTTCTAAGTTAATTAAATGTTTTTTTCACAGGCATCATAAATAATTTCTACGGGGAATATAAGGGAATTCTAATGATTAAAATGTACACCAGTGGAATATGTTCCAATATAATTACTGATAGGTTACTTTTGCTCAGTCAATAAACTTTACATTTAAGACCGAGCGTACTGTCACTGGAACCCAAAATCTCATATAGATTAGGTAGACCTTTCAACATCCCAAGTTTCATTCTACGATTTTGCATTGCCAAACGTTAATTAAAATAGCATTTTGGGATTTTGAAAATTAATATGTTTTAAAAACAGGATTTTGGAGTTGCGGAGGGAGAGTATGAATTTTTTTGCCATGAAAATTCGCATATCATTGGCATAGTGAGTTTGAAAAGTGTTTATCTGGTACTTACAGAACTAACAAAGAACAAGCGTACTCGAATGAATCCTAACATTGAATCCTGCGAAAATTTTATCATTTAAATATCAAGTGCAAAATTTAGTAAATAAAGAAGAGATTGACAATGAGGGTAAAAAATGATAATAAATGATATGATAATAAATAGCTTCCAAAATAAATTCAACAGTAGGGAACGACATATATACGACATTGCTTGGAAACAAGCGTTAAAGGGAAAAGAGCTGGTATGAATGGCATTAGTCAATATGTGCGCGAAAATCTCCGGATATTACATTTTCATTAAACAAAATTCTTCCAAGTGCTATTAATTGTAAAACCACTACCTAAATAATTCACTACCTTTCAAATGGAATGAGATGCTGTATTTTCACAAGCATGCGAAAACGTATATATTTCCTCTGATTATATTAGCCGATTTACCTGGTTCTTACAAATGCCAAACTGCTGGAGTACATTATCGCTAAAAGTATATACTTAAATTTTAAACCATTTACTACCTTTAAAGTTTATTTGAAACATAATGGTACATCATGTAAAATAGCAACCGAAAACATCTGAATCCCCGATAACGGTTCCATTGGTATCAATAAGTAGAGAAGAAAGAAAGCAAATATGGACATGGTTTTGCGCAAAAATGAAAGCTTACCATGAGACTTGGCGTCGTGAAAATTTCAAAAAATATAATATTCAATCGGAAAACTTGCTGCCATCATTTGAGAACCGAATTATGTGAAATATTATTAACTCTGCAAGTAGGAAATGGGCTAATATCCAGCAAGGCCATCACCTTATTTATGTCCATCAGCCTAAAAATACCTCGGATACCAAAAGAGACGTGAAGTGAAATGAGACTGAATCTAAACTAATCAAAAGAGATTTCTTCGGATGTGTACCGACAAAAGGTAAGGTGGAAGATTAAGGCGAACGATCAGATGGAGGGAGGCTGTAGCTGCCCATTATGGGAAGGCAGGAATGCATGGGTTGCAGGAATTCCACCGTCTCATCTAACCCGTCATGAGATTAACTGGAGCGAAAGGACGCTTAGAGCTGAAGAGATTTCCATGAAAAGACCTAAGAGAGGATGTCGGAGTGTCTTTTTTTTACGGCCTTGTCCGGGTCCTAGCCCAGGAAACACAGCCGCGCCCCCTAAAGACCTCACACCATGGGAGCAAACTTCGGTTTTATTGTTATTAGTATTGCTTGCTCGCCTTGCCTCATTCCTCTTTCTCTAGAGGGCAAGGGGATGATTTAGTGCGGAATAAGATGGGGTTGGAGACACGGAGGAGGGGGTGAGAAAAAGGGTTATTCCAGCGAGAAGATTCTTAAGATTGGGAGGGGAGGGTGCCAAAGGAATGGGAAATGAACTGCAGGGTGTGAGGGGTGAAGGGAGCTGACGCTACAAAGCCGGCGGAGGGTGATAAAGAGACTTTTAAGATTCCACCCGGAAAGAAAGTTTTCAGGAACAATTGCTGGCAAAGGCCGAGAATTCATGGTAAAGGTCCTCCCGGAAATATTCGGGCAAATTGAGACGGTGGAGGGTTGAATAAAAGTCCCTCTCATTCATTGGTTTGTTTCACCCCTCTATTTAATCACACGAGTCGATTTTTTGCTCGCAAAAGGCTGAGCAATCTTAGTTATGACCCAGATGTGCATACAATCGAGCAGGAAGGGATTTTATATTCTTCGGCCGCGTGAAAAATGACTTAAATTCTGAATTCCGTCGCTATGGGAGATGTTAAGATAATGTAATTTCGGTCCAAATTTCCCGGGGGATTAGTTTTCACGGACTTCATTTCCACTGGTGGAACAGTGCACACAATTGGCACTGGGAAGACTTTAGCCATTCATTAACAGACAAGCATACGCGAACTCCGATTGATTGTTTTATTTTGAAGTGCTCATGTTACTTACTAAAATAAAATTGCAAATAGAAAAATTAATCACAACCAAATAAAATGCATTAATGCATAGTTAAGGTCATACAATAAGTCTGACAAATTCATTTTTCACTGGAAAGATTAAATCCAATAATTTTGAAATTTAAATGCATTTCATCCCTATTTAAGAGTATTTTTCTTTACATTCTTACTTAATTTCATTAAACACAGGCCTTGGTATCAGCACATACCACTAGAGTCTAGAATGATTTTGAATGATGGACGAATAATCACGTCTTGCATGAATTCTGAAAATGATTTTGAATGATGGATGAAAATTCATGTAATTCATGAATTATAGTTGAAATATTTCACATAGATAAGAGAGAAAGAAACTCCATTTGGAGCGAAGGAATTTTAGCAACTGTTTGGAGTGATATAGTTTCTCTAGCGTATGTTGAAGGGTTAAAAGGAAGTAAAGGAGATCGAATAGCTATGAGACGGGGAGACGAGGACGAAATTTCACAGTTGGAGATCGGATAGGAGAGCAAAGATGGAAACGAAAACGAATTGGAGCGAATTAAGATGAAATGGCGACGGGGATGGAGGAGACTTCTGCGCTGGGGAAAATTCCCGAGGGTACCATGGAAAGGAATGGTCGCGGAGAATGAACAAAGGAATTAAAACCGAAAGAAAGAGAAAGAGACAGAGTGGAAGAAACGAATATAGTCAGTACGGGAAGAAAATAATAAGCGAAGTGTATAAACGAATTCGGAAGGAGAGAAATAGTCCGTGGGGTGGAGGGAACCGGCAAAAGGAAGATGTTTCGTCCTGTTTGCGCTGAGTTAAAAAAAATTATAACTCCTCCCAAACCTCCCACCTCCATTACCCGACGCGCTAAGTCAACAAAAGCGAAACTTAGCAACACCATATTTTATTCAGGGCATTGGGATGTTGAAACAAGGTCCGAGAAAGGGCTTGGGGTAAGGAGGAGGTGGTGGCGGAAATCTTTGGGAGTTTTTAACGTACGCGCAAGAGGAAATTCGCCCGTAATGAAACTAAATTCATCTCGAAGAGGTCGGGACAGGGTGCAGAAAAAGACGGAACTATGGGAAGGTGGAAACTTTTTCAGCCTTGAGTGGTTTGAGGGAAATGGGGAAGATGTTATGATAAAGGAGACGGGGGAATGTGGATGGAGACGACCGGGTGGAACATGGTTGGGAAAAAAAGTTTGGGGAAATACATGTAATTAGTTCGCGAGCATTCTTACGTTCGGGAGAGGGGAAAGTTTTGTGCGGGCCACGAGAGCGTGGGATGTTTGGAGAATGTGGGGGAGGTGCGGAAAATAGAGAGAGGAAGTGGGTGTAAGAGCGGTTTGGAAAAGGGAATTCCCGGAAGGTAATATTCGGGACCTATTCTTATGTGAGTTGAGCGCTAATGTTTCATCGTGTTATTTTTAATTTTCGGGAAAATAAGGACAAAGAGAGAGGGTGAGAAATATGTTTTACAGATTTTAACTAGCGGTTGTTACACTTTCAGTTAAACTTTTTTCAATTATATTGTGAAGCTATTACTGTAGCTATTAATTCGAACGTTAGCTTGGTTAGTGAGTGCAAAGCTCACCAAATTCGAGCACAGTAGCTTGAGAAATCAAGTTGTTAATTTAACGGTGCCATTTCGTTTACTTTTTTCTCCTAGGTCTACTGGTAGGAGCTAGTACTCATAAGTCAAGAAAAGTTGAGCTTTTTTCGACTTTTTAAAGGCTTATCCCGGAATTTGGACCCTGGATCATTGGCCAGCAGTCTAAGGCTCTACCTAGTTGGTTAATGAGTCCTTTGGCTTACGCATATGACTAAAAATAAGTCAACGAAAACTTATCCTACTCTAATCGGAAGATTGTTAACCTTTTTCACATGGATAAATGTTGAATTGCTGGCTCATAAAAAACCAAAACCTAGTGAAGGAGAGCCTTTGCAGTGAAATCATCAAAGAATTCTTAACTTGCATTATACTTATTAAGAAGGCATTAAAAATACTTATTAGGAAAGCATCTTACTGGGCAACAATGCTTTCCTAATAATCCCCTATAATTTTTTGAACTTCATTCCCAAAAAACACTTATTAATGGCAATGGTAATTGTGAAATCGGCAAATGATCAACGCAGAAAGGGAAAAAAATTAAGATGTAGGTTTGGATTTGACGGCTAAGGTGGGCAGGTCGTAAATGGAGACTAAAGTACCTGAAGCTGAATTAGGCTAATGGAGAGTATTAGGTTATTAGCTCTATTATTGAGGGAAAATATTATCAGAATTTGAGAACAATATTTACGTGTTTACAGGGGGAAAATTGGAAGCTAAATTTCGAAAATTGCCGTCTCTAATGCCGTTTTAAATAAAATTCTCTGGTTACACTGTTTACAGAAAGTGTACAGATTCTCGAAAAGAGATTAAAAAAGTATTGTAGCTTTAAATTGCATTGCACACCACACTCATTTGAGAGAAAAACACAATACTCCAAAACCACTGAGAGCTAGAAAAAATGTCAATATAATAACAAAAATAGGATAGAATCCTTCATGAAAGAAAACAGAATTCATTACTTGCAATTCGTTCCATATCATAAAGAATTTAACTACGCAAAAAGAAATCCAAGTTCACTATAGCATTGATTAATTTTAAGACCATTTGAATAAGCACAGAAAAGGCGGGGTGCTCTCATGTACTTATACATATAGTTTACGTTGCAAGGTAGAGGAAGTATTCATCTCCTGAACTTAACATTGTATTTTAGAGTCTATCAGCTTTAGTAAAATGTATTAATAATGGCCTATGAATACTGTTTGAGTTCAAAACGCCTCCTCCGTTTAACATGGTATTAATAGTCGTTTTAGAGGCTCCAGGGCATCCTACTCGTAGACCCCTCTGCTACTGCGAATCATGGCGTGAACATCGCGAGGTGATGGGCGAGCTTCACGGTATGCTTAGTAAAATGGCTACTAACTGTTTTTAAATGAATCAACTGCACGAATATTTTTTAAAATAAATAAAAGTTAATCATTAAAAATTGACTGAATAAATATAAAGACAAATTATTAATGGGTAGTAAATAAGGACATATTCTCGAATAATCCCCCTAAAATTTTATCATTGTATATATCTAGCTAATAGGATACTACATAACTAATGCTAGATACTCCAGGATATTTACTCAAAATGCATTCATGTCATTTCAGTAACAAAACTTTTTATGTGTACTTATTTACAGATAGGATAATAATTTTACATTTATTCCGCATTTCTTCCAATGATAGAAACACATGAACTACGTGAATTGGTGCAATTTAATTCCTAGAGTGATGATAGAAAAGAGCAGTTAGTTATGCTCAAACTTAGTGCTGCAAACTAGGGTTCTGCATTCAGAGAGTCACTTGAAATATCTGTTCACTAATTAAATTTATTTACCCACTGCTGCTTGGCTGTTACCACACACTACTGATAATCAGCTCCAGTAGTATTGTATTTTTTAACAATTAATAAGTTAATAAGTTTTAACGGAGGGCACCGTCTGCTTGAAAGCGACCGCAGCACCACCTAATGGCAGGTGAAGGAAATAATTTGACTTCACACGAATGATTACCGGCATTCAATAGTTTGCCGTCACGTTCTTGCACCGCTTATATTTTTTCACCTTTTAATTAATGAGTAACAATAATCAACACTATTTTAAAATCAAACGACTCAAAATATGCACTTCAGAGGTTATAAATTAAATAACTTTAGATCAAGACGATAAAAAAATAATTAGAAATTATTCTATTGAGTGATGACAGAAAAGAGCAGTTAGTTACGCTCAAACTTAGTAGTGTAATCTTGGGTTCTGCATTTAGATAGAATCACTTGAAATATCTATTCACTAATTATATATATTTACTACCGCCTTGCTATTGCCACGCAATACTGATAATCAGCTTCAGTAATATTATATTTTTAATTCCTCAGAAAGACTGTTTCTAACAAACAATTTAACCACAATCTCCAAAATAAGTGCTGTATTGTCTTGGAAGCGGAATACAAGAAACAGTATGGGCTTCAAACAGCTAATAATTTATAAAGGTTAAATGCAGTGATGAAATTTTTATCAATGCACTCGTCATTTCAGTAACAAAATTTTTGATGTGTACTTATTCACAGACAGGGTGATATTTTTACATTTATTCCGTATTTCCTCCAAAGATGGTAATACAATAACCCGCGTGACTTGGTGATATTTAATTCCTGAATTTTTATGAAAATTATTGGATGAAGGCAAGCTGGTTTGATAGAGGTGCACAGATATAGAAATTGCAGTGTTTTATTTCCACTTGGTGATAATGGATTAAATGAATTTTAAATAAAAGAGATACTTAGTATTACGAAAAATATTATCGAATTTCGTAGTTATCATAAAACAAAGAAAAACTATTCAACACGCATAGCATTGGAAGTTAATACCACGTAACGAGTGCTTAGGAATCAAAATGAATGGTATGATAAACCTTGTAAATTCCGCAATTATTACGGCACACTAGTACTTCCATGGTTTTGACGGTTTACGTAGTCATCAGGTGCACAAGTCAGGTTACATCAGGATCTGATGTTGACGTCAACCGTTTAAACCATGGTAGTAGTAGTGTGAAATAAATAATTTAGAACTACAATAAAGTTTATGCTTTATCACTTATAAGGAACGCTAGCAAATTCCATTAAGTAACACCTGAAACCATCAACTTTAGGAATACAAACGCTGTCAATAGCCCAGGATAAGGGAACCAATTTATCAAAAACATGTTATCGAAATTATTTCGTAAGTACTCAAAAAAATGGTTAATAATAAAAAAATAAGTGATGTGAGAACTTTCCATGTCTTTAAATCCATCTCTGAAGAAATTATATAGTTAATATTTTGTATATACGTACATAACACTAAGCTTACACATTTTTCTACATTTAAATAGCTTTAATATTTACGTATTTTCACTATAGTTTTTGGGAGGACTTTGTACTATAAAATTATAACTATAAATTTAACAATTAATGAAGCTGGTATAACGTAGGTCTTGTTACAAACCAGACTCTCATCCAAGATGGGAGTTTAGTTTTTGTGTGACTGCGGTGATTTACTAGGTGAAGCACCATTCGTTTTCACAGCTCCGCGGAGGCCAAGAGAGCAAAATAAACCATTAGCTTTTCCCCTCTCAATTACACCCCGTTCGGAAATTCGAGGCAAATCTCTTCTCTTTCCTCTTCAACCTCTCCGTTCACTGCATTGAGTCCTTCTTTAATTCTTGACGCACCGAGCTTACGCGATGGCCCATACATGCGGTGAGTTTGGAAAGGGCGCGGGGTTTTATTAAAGTGCCCTAAGAGCAAAGGTGGGTATTTTTTCCCTTTGCATGTTTCAGGCACAGCGTATGGATTTTTCGGACTGGAACTGAAGCCGGAAGGGGTTAAAGAGCGATGCCATGGCCTCCAGGTGATTGAATTGCTAACGTGTGCATCGAGAACGGTTTTGATAGGTTGGCAAGAGTGCGGGCATGAGAGAGATGTATTAATATAACAACACAATATAAAAGAAAAAAACCTGTGCTATCGCATGAAAGAGATCCGGGTGAATGGAAGCCGACATGTTATTTTTTATTTTAATATCACATTATCCTAAGGCGAGAGATGAATATAATCACAGGGTTGGTAGAAGTGCCCGTGAGAGGTACCGTTGCACATAATCGATAGGATAACAGGTGTGAGTTCCACATTTACAAATCAAAGTGTCTAACCATTTTCGTACGCAACAATAGTGAAAATGGAAAATTTACGTTGTGCTCTAGAAGATGGATTAAGTAATCTTGAAATGAATTGTTATCATTGCTTGTTTTATTGTAGACTGGAAAAAATTTTGATAGGAATCTTTCTTCTTTGTTTCGTTTTTCCGAGCGGTACTCTCCGATCACTATTTCTGCCTTCACTCCAGCATGATTTCAATTTATTTTTTCCTATTTATTGCTTTTTTGTTCGTCAATTTCCCTCGTTTCCTCAACTGTCCAGCCCAACATTGATCTCGAGCATCTGGTATTTACAAAACAATTATATCGCTCACCTCCTGATTCCAGCGTAAGTTTTATCTCCTCTACTACAATCTATATTCACCTTTGCTCTTTTGCATTATATCCATTTTCATTTATTCCATTCTTCTCAATACTCAAACTCTATTAGGGTAATAGATAAGAGGCTCAAAATGTACACACTATCCTAATATATCTCAAGAGAAAATCAAGGAAAATTTCGCAATTCCAGGCGTAATCTGTAATCCATACAAAACCATGCTCCATATAACATAGTAAGAGTCATCTAATGACAAGTTTGGAATAAGTTTGGCTCAGTTATTTTCAAATACTAAGGAGCGAGTATATGATGAAATATATAGGCAGCTCAAGAATAGTGCGCATCCTTTTTTGTGACGATAAAATAGCATTCACTTTGTTACCATCCACAGTAATACTGTCAAAATTGCATCTAGAAGCAATCAATCTCAAGTGTAATTTTTAATATAGCACATACATTACCAAGGATATTTGGAAAAATTGGTATGCAACAATCCTACGACCGTAAATAATTTTTTAGACCTCTCCTAAACGATGAACTAGAATGGCAATAAATGAAGTCATAGGTTTTTATGCATTATAACTAAATTTTTAGTCCTTTACAACTAACAGATCGGTTCCGTACCCAAAAATAATCGACAAATATACGACATTAGTGCTACTACTTGCATGTGTATTTCTATAAAATAAATCGCATGCTATTGTGTTTTAAGGAATAAAATTGACCATCCATAATAAGCAATAAGCGACAATGCATTCCTGTTCCCTCAATGAGCCTTAAATATAATGCCTTTTCACAGTATGTCAATGTGTCCTACATAGTTAATATTTAAAACTATTTTTTTGAATATGAGTTCATGGTAATATTCTTTGCCTTCCTTGAATAACAAGGTTTTTCCCCCAGTTAGTACCAGTACTGGACCAGAATCTCCATCAGTTTTTTCTCCTTTATAGTTCTTATCATTCTTCCCGTTTTATTTTCCTTTTACCTCAGAACTCTTCGCCTAATTTTAATTTAACTTTCCCGTAATTGATTTCCTCGGACCCAATTCACACCTCGTGAATTTCTATTGGCCTTAAAGTTCGTTTCTTTGCCCCTTCAAATTAATTAATGAGAGCGAATTCCACAAGATATTTATTCGAAGCGAAGATGGTTTCAATTTAAAGAGCAAGAATCACCACCTCCGATTATCAAGCCCGGAATTTCTTTTCAAGTGTCGCGATTGTCTACACCATGAACAGATTTAATTTCCAAATTGAATGAAGAGCTGAGTATTATTAAGAGCTGGGTGCCTTCAAGAGTTGGGTAAGCACAAAAAGAGTTAATCTTTTCCTTTCCTCCGAATCAGTAGTTGCTTCATTCATATCATGAATAACGCGAATCATATTCTTATAAGAACTACTTTCTTACTTCAAACCTTCTGTAGAGCAGTTACCAAGACAAACTCCATGTCCACACAAATTATAGGTCAAAAATGAATAAATTTTATACTTTACTAAAATTTAAATTATTAACAGTACCTAAACAGATCGCGATATTCAGTTAATTTTTATTTCAAGAATACCTCAAATTCTGCCCCTCAACTTCTTCACTCCACTTCTACTTAACTGAAAACCAACCCTCCTACCAGTATGCCTTTAGATTATGACTCATTTCTGTTTGCATTTTAATATGGCATAAGTGAGGAGTGAAAATGCGTTTAATGAAAAATAAAACTTTTGCGGAAAATACACAAAAATAAAAAGAAATATTTTTTTGCATTCAATTTCAAAGAAAAGATTAATTGAGAAATAAAATGAACACGATTAACTCTTTGTGCATACGCCTACATCGGTTATATGGGTACATATCTGATTGCAGATTATTTAAGGTAAATGCGAAATCCACGTTCAAACTTGTCTCAACGAAATATTCGTAAGGGTTAAATTCATGATATTTTTGACGAATAAAAGATGAGCTAACTTATAGTAAATATATGCCCTGGGACATCTTATCACGGGGGTACGGGACGTTCTCAAATTATTTCACCACCGTCACAACAAACGTCTCATATGAGTATCCCAGAAACTCTTTAGGCTCGTGTCAGCTTAAGAGTTCGGTTTCTTGGTCCGAAGAAAAAGAACACTCACGCTTAGAAGTAAGACTTGCGAAATAGGTACGCGGGCAAATTTAGCGGAAATATGGGCGGACTTAAAACAGCGGGAGATGGAACGTGATAAAACTGTCAGCGCCGTTTCCTAGACCTGCCAGAAAAGGCTTTGAAACTTGGGAGTGTGATCCTTAATTCACACGGAGGATCTCACTGCGAGGGGAGTGAAAAGGGGAGAATGATGGGAAGGGACTGGAGAAGAAGGATTGAGGATGATAAAATGGAAACGTTTCACGAAGCCCCATTCCCCAGGATCTTCGTGTTATGCAGTGTGTCTCTCACATCTCGCAACGTTTAAGGGCACCAGTGAGAGCAACTCTGAGAGGGCTTGAGAAATATTTAGGGAACGTAGGTATGGTAATATCTATAATGGAATACCTTAGAATTTAGGACAGAGTACGTAATGGGAGGGGAAACATTGCCTAAGAGGAATAGGGGAGGGACCTATAAGTGCAAGACAGGAAAGAATCGTTAGCATGCCAGGCGATCCACCGTTCCCCAGCATAATTTATCCGTCTTTTTCGCAATCACTGTACGCAAAGACGCCAGTTTTTGAAGTAATGACTGCGTCCGGCGACAGAATTTAATTGAGCGTCGTAAATATCTGATAACTGATAGTACTCTGCAGTACGAAACGTGAGTCGGTCAGACACAGCGAATGAAAGGATTAGAACTGCCCGTCTAAAGTTAGATAATAGATATTGAAGCCATAGTAAATGACTTTCACGTATTTCCTCAAATATGTAAATTCTTATTGCATAACATTGATCCATTGACCATTAGAATGTGCAATCAATCTCCTCAGACAACTGAGAAGAATGAACAAATTTGGGCAAGAGTAAGAACGAATGCGCCTTTGGGACTCTTTGCTACTACTTATCTACTAACGATAGCAGACATGCTGCAAAACGCTCACTTGCAGATGAATGAAATCAAATTAGGAACAGTCACAATCCTCAAGTTACGTAAAGAACATGTTAGTTTGAAAACTTCCGTGAAAAAATTGGATTGCCTTGCTCACTTGAGAAGGAAAGGCGTAACATAAACTGTGTTACATTAAGCACAAGTTTGTTTTTTACTCAATGTCAGACTAGAAAATGGATTATACCTACACAAGAATAACGTAAATTTAATCAGATATAAATGCTTCACATTAATAAATAAAGCCAGTCTCGTAGAATTAACTGGACAATAGTTGTAGTAAAAAAATATCGATAGAAAAAATTTGACAAGGAAAACAAGTAATGACATTGTTTTATGATGATGCAAACAATACGATCTCAGGTGCATTTTTCACAAGTTATGACACATAGACTTCTTAGTAGACAAGTTTATACTTGAAGTGAGTACATACTTTCAGCCTACGTAACCATGAATATAAAACTTCTTGATTCCTAGGTCACAGCAAGACCTAAATACGGATTCATTATTTTATGCAATGATAATACTGATGGTTGAAACTTTTCGGATAGGAAAACTAAAAAAATCAAATGACACGCTACCAGAGGCATTATATTAGAAAAAAATGAAGAACGAAACGAGAAATGATAAGCGATGAACGATATATTCCAAACTATAACAATTTAGCTAAAACAAAACTCATCATCAATGCTCTCTCTATTTTTTTGTCAACATTTTTTTCACTACCATAGGTTTTAAGTACCAATGGAAAGTAGTATTCTTTCATATGATATTTTGAGTCGAAAACGTTTAGAGGACAGAGGTTTATATAATTCTCGCACGCACTATGCGTCGCATTTTTCAATTCATACAGATCGCACAGTTACAGGGTCTTCGTGACAAGACCATCCTTTAATAATACTACGTTCCCGTCTTGCAGTCCCACTCGTATTTTCATTTCGAGTTTTGAAAATATTATACATTGTGATTTCCCGATTTCTTATCGGAAAACGTTGGTGGGAGGTGAACGAGGAAGGGGGAAAAAGGAAACAGAATGGGGGAAAACTCATATTTTACCCGGGAAAAAAAATCTTCATCCCTTTCCATCGGAAACGGGGTGGTTTTAGTCAGAAACGTTGCTGGTATTGAGGAGGGGGGAGAAAATGGTGAATGGAAGGAAAGAAGCGGTGGAAAAGGGCTTGGGGAAAACTCAAGGATGGGGTTGGCAATTGGAAGAGACGCTAACGGGGTGCCGAAGAAACCGAAAAGATGGCATAAGGAGGACGGATGCGAATGGGAAGAAAACGATTAGGAAGTCCTCCAGGAGGCGTTGTAGAGAGAGAGGAAAATACGAAAAGAGAGAGATTTAAAAGCGGGAGGGGGAGAGAAAGAGAGATTTTTAAAATGGTGTCGTTACGGACGCTAATGAATATTTGTTCTCCTGTCTGGCAAAAATTACTTAAGGGGAAAAAAATGTGAGAATAAATGGAAACGAAAGCAGTCTCTTTCCTGGGTTTTGGGCCGGAGCCTAAAAATGCAAGAGAGAGGCAAAGGTGAACCGGAAGGAGGTAGAAGGGAGGGAGAGAAAGGGGGGGGGGACGGGGAGCAAGGGAAACGAGCGGGTTGGATAAACTGAGGGCCTGGAATTGGGACTCACTGGCATTGAATGGGTTAACAAAGAAGGTGAGGGTTGGATATGCTAGGGGGAGGGTTCAAAAAGGGGCGGAGATAGTTGGAACCCCCTTTTTTTACGCCTCCGAGATAGACAGAGTGTTTTAGGCCGAGGGAGCGGAACCAAATTGACTATTGATGGAAGCGGAGGAAAAATTGAGACCCAAAGAATGAGGAATTTCTTCGGTGAAAGGAAATTGCGTAGCGGATGAAGGGCGGCGGATGGGGGAGGGGGGGGGAGAATTTGACGGGAGCGGGGAATGAATTAAAAAAATAGAGAGAGATAAAAGATGAAAAAATTACCCATCCTCCTCCACCCCACTCCCGTACTGCAGTATATCCGCCGGAGGGGACTCTGGGAACGGAAGCTGGGAGAGGGATGTACAACACACAAACATGTGCTGCTAAGAGGATGGAATAAGTCAGCAAGCCGTGGAATAGAGTGTTTATTCTGCACGAGACAAAATTTCTCGTTCAGAAGAAATCACCTCTAACGAAAATCTTTTTATTGACGAGGACGTCATTGGATTGAAGGAGGCTCATCACTTTACATACATCTCATGAGTTAGAAAAGACTTTTGGGAAAGTTCGGAAAAATCCAAAGAGTGTCATTTGGCGTTATAAATATCTTATTCAGAATAAGCAATAGGTACGTTTTTCGAACACAAAGAAACACCGTATTTTCTTAATATTTCACATATATACGAGGGAGAGTAATGCCAATAAACCATTGGAATATCAGTCAGGAGGAAATTTGCATATGACATTAATACTGCAACCACTGCTTTGGCGCGGTTTAAGGTAAAACATTAAAAAAAATTAATATTTAGCTCTATGATTGGTTGATTCTTTTCCTAGGCTATGGAGCGTTCGATGGCATGCTCTTGTTCTTGTTTGTAAACATTGTTTGTAAATAAATTCTTAGAGCGCTCTTTTGCATTTTATCATCAGAATATCCTCTTTCTAACTTCTTTTGCTATCCAGAATATATATTCTTTTCCTTTCTCTTTATTTTTCACCTAGAATTGGGTCATTTACCATATTTTTTATTGCCAAATATGATAGAGTTTTTAAAATAAAAAGACCCGTATTTTCGTTGTTTGATCCGTCAATTATTTCCCGAGTTATAGGCGGCGAAAAACTGATGTTTTTAACCCTTTCGGAAAAGTGGGTGTGGTGCAACCTCTGACGTATATCGACTTCGTCCAATCTCAACTGAGCCCGCGAAGCTACTTTGCCTTATCGCAATGGAGGGGACACAGCTGACTCGGCCAATGGGAGCGATTGCGACAGCATCTGTGAGAGCAGACCTCCTGAGAATCCCCCTCCACTCCATTCCCCTCCCCTTAAATCAGTCAAGGACGGTAGGAAAATGACGTCAATGTTATCACAGCAGCATTTTCGGTGGGCGTCACCTTTTGATTATTAAAATTTTTGATTTATGAGTGAATGGTTGTGGTTAGAAGATTAATTTTTTCCCTAAAATTCTTTTTCCGTTTCCATCTAACGATTTCCGGTACAAAATTTCGATTTCGGTTCCGAGTAAACACCCCTATTCTACCTAGGAACATGCAGTCTTTTACTGTCTTTACAATCCACCTACTGTGCATATTCTCAATTATAACTGAAATCTTTTCCCGCTATTTTAAACATTATTATTCGTCCATGTAGTACAACGAGGTACGCTATTTTATAGGCATTAATACTGTAGTTGTTTAATATATATCCAGAAAAACGTGTTAATTTTTAGTTCTGTCACCTGCTCACATGCACAATTTTGCAAATGTCATTAGAAAATAAAATCAACCATCTATAGTGAGGCAGATAAATACGGAGAGTATTAAGATATCTCGATAGCCTTATTAGCTAAGTAATTCCTCTTGATGAACAAGCGACAAGATTCGTGCATTGGAATAGTAGGTTGATTTCATTATTGCAGTATTTTTACATTCAAAAGAAAAATATGTGTGTGATATATTACTAAAAGAAACCCTTATAATAAACGAAATTTACATTATATCTCAATCGCATCTTTCTTTGAAATTCGGTCAAGATAGTTACAGAATTAGGCAAGGCTCATTAATAATTTAGAGATGATAGAAAAAACGTATTTTCTTTTCTAAGAGAACTACAATTTGACGGATCCTTAGGCATAAGTAAGCTCATTACATTGGCATAAATCAAAACCCAAATCAAAATTGTGGAATAAATTTGATCACCGTTACATTTTGTCACAAATTTTCCTTCACAAAATATGTGAAAATATTGAGATCATGGAATTGTAAAAAAAATTTGCGGTCCATGTTTGCCAAGCGCTTTTCTTTTGGGTAACCCGCGTCAGTATTTCAAAAATTGAACGTTTGTTCTCCTTTCCCGGACACCTCGCCAAGGCTAACGTCTCTTATTAGGACCTTAGGACTTAAAAGGTCTCCAGGGCTAAGAAACGTTCGCACTTTGAAATGCTGACACGAGTTATCCAAAAGTACACTGCTTGGCATATTGAGATTACGGTTTATTTCCCCGAGTATATCATGGCACAAAACTTTATATTTAAACGCATTTGCACTACTATTCATGGTACCGAATAAAAAAAAACTTTTAGTCTTTTAGTCTGAAGAAGAATAAAGTAGGGGATTGAGTGGGGATTGGGGAAATGACGATTAAGAAGGGGAGGGGGGAGGAGGTTAGGTGAATGAGAAGGGGCGGGAGGAGGGAAGAAAGTGACCTTAGCAGGAAGTGAGTTGCATGGGTATGAATCAGCTACGAAGGGGGCTTTTAAGGAGGGGTGAGTGGGTAGGGGGAATATAGTCATTACATAATCGTTCTTTATCCGGGCTATTCACAATCTCAAATTGTTCCAAAAGGTTCAATTTCAGCCCTTTGTTACACATGTGTAAAATCTTGGGTTTAAATCACAAAAATGGCCCATTTAACATAAATTTTTTGACAGCATAGATTTGTCGTCATGATTAATAAAACACTGTGTATGTTCCTTGATGCGAATAGAAACCTTTCTACCAGTTTGACCAATGTATATCTTGTCACAGTCTAAGCACTTTAGCATATACACACCACTACTGTCCAACTCATCGGTTCGATGTTTTGAGTTAAACAAATGTTTACCGATGGTCGTTGGATTGAAAACAGATAATCTGATATCTAATTTGGACTATCACCTTAATTCTCTCCCCCACAATCACTTATTTGAAGATATGGGGTCGAAAACCCCTGTCTCGTGCCCTTTCTTACGTCTCGAAGGAACCACTTGGAGGCGCTTTTTCCGTTGAATCCAATAAGGTCAAGAGCATGGACTATGAAACTCATGTCGCAGGGGGGTTATTGCTCATTGAGGGTAAAAGATTTTGCACGAAAGAAGGGGAGAGGTGAAGATACAGGAAGGAAAAAATAGGCACCAATATGTAAGGGAATGGGTTGACGTTGAAAAGAAAATGATGGGGTAAAAGCAAAAGTTTCAGTAATCACGGAGAGGAAGAAGGCTCAGAAGCGGATATATTGGACCGGGAGAACGGGATGAAATGGACTGGTTAAGCAAGCAACGAAGAGAAAAATCGCAGCCTTGCGTAGCATTTCTCATTTTTCTCCCGTGAAAGAAAAATGAAAGATTGAAGGAGTGATGAAACGAGATGTTTCGAGGGAATGCGAGTTATCTTCTGAAATGTAAAGATTTTAGAACACGATGTAGAGCATTCGAGCTTTTGTAGAGCTGATGATCCGTTGACCTAGGACCAATTTGAAAAAAAAGCTAGCTCTTCACATTAAACTGAGATATATTAAGTGCAAATGAAATCGTTAATGTGGACCTTTTACCATGTGGTGAATGATAAAATTCTATTAGCATAATTTACGACCAGGGCTAGTTGATACGTGAATATTTACTTATGACACGGATCCAAAATCAAAATTGAATATAAGGACACACCACTTTATTCGCAACAAGATGGACTCTGGTGAGTTTCATTTTTAAATATTCAAAACCGATAATGGAATCAAATTAATATTTTATTTTTTAGTTCTTTCCTTTCCAAATAATGCAATATTTGAACATTAAATGACATCGTAATGTCCTTCCAGAGACAATATTATGTATAATTATGTGTTTGCAACATGGATTAAAAAATAATCACTTGAGTACTCTTGCGGTTATGATGGGGTGAATCAGGCTATCTTTGCTCCACATTCTTCCATTATTTCTTAATTCTAAAAAAGTAGGACACGTTTACCTCGTTATCATGCTACATGAGCTACTTATTGTTTGTATTTATTCCCTTCATAACATACTCAATGATGTAAAAGACATCGAGATGTAATGGCGTGAAAATGGTCACGTAAAATTCACAAGGGATAAAGTATTCCATCCATTATTTCATCATTTGAACCTTAAAATTGTGCTAAATTTTGGAACCAGAGTATATTTATAATTATGATAATTAATTATTCTATTTGAAAATAGTATAGCGTCAATCTAGAGAAATATATAGTTCAATGCCGAAAACTGAATATTTTCCCTCTATATTTTTTATCTCATCTCTGAATAAAAATTCAATTATTGTGTACCTGTGTTTCTCGCATGCATATGCCCGAGTGTTATATTAGATCATTCTTTCTTCAGCGGAAAATCCTTAGTTTTTTTCCGTCACAAACATTAATGCATATGAGAACATTAATAAGTTCATACCTTTTCCACGAGGCCACTACCTTTTACTCTCAGTATAGCGTAGGCAAAAGAGAAAGGGCCTCAATCAAGATAACACAACATATCGAGTAAGAATTTAGTGTTTGCGACATGGATTAATAAATAATCACTAGAGTACTCATACGGTTATGATGGGGGTCAATCAGGCTAACTTTGCTCCACTTTCTTCCATTATTTCTTAATTCTAAAAAAATTTCGAGGGCAAGTAACAGGAGCCAAATCATCAACGAATATTCAGTACGGATTTTCAACTAAGAGATCATATATATGCAATCAAAACATCTGTTCAAAGGCAAACGCTGTCCAAGAATAACTAAATAAATATAGCCTTAGGGAAAACACAACGTTCATCAATGGGTGATGTAACGTTCGTACTCACTGATATATTTAGCATTTGATAGGACAGGATTAGTTTTTTTGTAGGGTGCTTCGATGCCTATGGTTATTTTGGACCACTTCTTAAGCTTTAAAACAGTAGCTAGTCCGTATAACATTAATATTTTAAAATATTCCGAATTTTGTTGAGTAAACTATATTTTATTAAATAGGTCTATATGCTTTAAGAATTGAAATATTTTTTTGATAAAATCTAAGTCATCGCCAAGTATTTTGCTGGATCTTCTCTTCGGAGAAGAGATATACGTGGGTTAGGTTACAATGCCAAATTCTCAGCCTGGTGACAGCAACCTCCTCCCTGCGATTCCCCCAGGCGGAGGTGGGCCTAGCTTTTAATTAATATATGTGGGATGTAGCATTCGATTTGAAAGAGTTTTGCTACTCTGAGTTTGCAAACTTTTATAAAATGCACGTAAAGTCAGACTGTCGATAAAAACACCGTTCACCATGACGCTTAAAAACTTCCAATTGTTCTTGGATAAATCCTTGCACTCTATACGACGTATGGGTATACTATGACTGTGGGAAACGAAGTTGATAGCATCAAGGTAGATTTCAGAGACGTAGCAAAGCAGTGACACAATAAGAAAGGGGAATAATACAAGCTATATGAAGGTGGACCTTTTTCTCAAGCACCCACTGGGTTCCCATGTTTTGAAGACCCTGAATGAGCGCAGTAATCGATACATCTAGGAATCAGTTTTCAAATATTCCTAATGGAAAACGTTATCATATCCGGAGTTGGGGGATGGTGTGATGGATGCTGAACGTCCCCGCAGCTGGTATGGAGTTTGGACGAAGGAACAAAGGAACGTTGGGAATGGTTGAAAGAATGGAAGGGAAAGGGGCAGAAAGAACGAGAGAGAGAAACGGATGAAATACTCCGGGAGGGATGAGGAATACGAAGAGGGAGACAAGGATTTGGGAATGGAATTCAGCGAGAATAAAAAAAAGAAGCACCTCAAATTGCGTGCGGCCAAATGGATGGGGATGGATAACTGAGCAAGAGGAAGGTTCAGGGACGGAGAGAAATTCAGGGAAAAGGGAATGCATATCGGAGGACCTCCACGAGAGTTGGAAGGGTCTCACCAATGTTATTTCATTTAGCTATCATTTACAGTTACTAAATTTTTGATAGTGGACGGAAGGGTGAGATGGAGTTGCACTTGAAATTCAACGCTGTTTGGAGTTTCGTAATGAAAGAAAACATCTCGAACAACCACGGCCTCGCGTAACTTAGTTAACCTGTGCATCCGCGTAAAACGATGTAACGTCAAGAAATCAATAACACCCTTTCCCCCATCCTCGATTCAATTGAGCTCTAAAAGAATTAGTTCTCAAAACATTTGACAGAAAATATTAATTTAACGGATGGGCCATGTACGGCCATCATTTCATTTCCCATCAAACCACCCAACGTGACCCATTTATGAATCGTTATTTTGTATTATTTAAAGTTTATGTCATTTCAATTAGTGAATGCATAAAAAATGATTTTTCATGACGAAACTGCTCTTTTAAGATGAACATAAATATTATGAATAAAATGTTTCGGTCCTACCTCACGTATTTTTGCACTGGAATAAATATCAGCCGAACGTACAGAGAATGAGGAATTCCCAAAAGAAATTTTGAAAACAACCTATTAGTTGACTCAATCACGACCAATTCAATAAAAATTTCACCTTGTAAATAACTTAACAGTTTATTCTGTTATATAAACATTCCTATAGTTTAGCTTATAAGAAACCAAAAAAAGAATATATTTGGATTAAGATTTCTCCTATTAAGCTCTCATCACCGCGGGCTACACTTGTTAAGGTAAGATTAGTTTTAGTGCATAAATGAAGTTTATCCGGAAAAAAGAGGAAGGATAACCTATTTTTTATAGAATTGATGATGCTACATGGAAAAGAACAGTGAAAAGTGCATCGGAAATACATTCGAATATCAGACTGAAAGGTCTGAAGAAGAAGAAACTCAGTCACCAAAAATTCGAGGAAGAATCAGAAAAGAAAAGATGAAACAGGAAAATTGAGTATGCAGGAAAAGAAAGGAAAAAATAAGTGAAAAGAGACAGTAAATAAAGCCATGGGAAAGAGCTAGGAATATGATGACGGAGGAATAGAGAATGGGCAGTAAATATAGGATGACGTTCCGGAACCGAAAGTACTTTGGTTAGGAATAAAAACGGAGGTAAAGAGTGGTGCTGGAAAGAATTTATTTTATTTTCGATGGAGACTTACTTTCCCGCACCTCGCAGTATACAGTGCTTGGCCGTTAGGTACGGAATACCTCAGCAGGCACTTATCGAGTGAGCAGGAAACGTTCAGGGTAACGCATCCACATACATCATTCTATAGCATGCATAAAAACTTCGCTTTGCTGTCGAAGGAATACGTGGAGGAGGATACGCATGCAGCATTTTAGTATCCTACATGCCGTTAGTCACGCCCAGAAAGGACCCATCATCGATATCTTTCCCTGAATCAGGAGATTTTTTTTTTAATTAACAAATTCAGAAAAATATAAAAAAACAAATTTTGTAATTCCTTTCCATTCGTGAAGAAAATCATTTCGGATTTCAACGACAATATTCAATGAATGTTTAAAAATTATATTTTTACAAAAACCAATAAATTATATACTGCTTTCAGAACGACTATTCATATATATAAAACGAGTTAAAAGTGATTACGTAGGAAGTGTGTGTTGTGCAATAGTTGGAATAACTGTACATATGAATGAACGCACGTATTTCTATAACAGAGATGATGAAAAATTTGCACAATATTTAGCACTTACTTGGGACGCTTACTACCAAGAAAAATCTGTTAATAAATTATTTCTTTTAACGGATAGTTGAGGACACAAACGCCCAGAGGCAGTAATTTATTTCCAGATTTTTCCCTAGGGCATTCCATTAAAATCCCTAGGGCAGTAAGCACGCAGGTGGCTAAGGGCTCTTTCGACGCATTATTCGAAACCCCCAGTTCTGTCATCGTGAAAAAAATTGATTTAAATCCCTTGGCTTTATATGAACGGTATTTTCGATGGCTGGGGGTTTTCGATTTCAACCTCTGCGGAACGGCGTACAATACACATATACCCGTGTTTATTTTACTCTCCGCGGGGTTCATACTTAGGCACCCCAGCGTACATCGCCTTTAAATCTCGGCTGTGAATATTGATTTAGTGCCAAATACGAGGGAACCAAGCTGTCCATGTTTTGGATCAATGGGAATAGTGAAATGCAAAACGTTGGACGAAGGTAAGTTTTTGGCGGCTCGGACTAATGTTTTGGAATTTGAATGGGAGAGGTTTCTATGGAACTGCTAACCAGATAAAACACACACGGGAGTTGTGTAATAGACAACAGTTCGTGAGTTTAGTTCGGGTTTACCTAAGCTTATAGGAAATTTTAACATCCAGATTTCTTATGGAAAATATGGCAAGGAGAATTGAAATGGCAGTGGCCGTTTAAAGTCATCTAACACGTGGAGTAAAACTGAAGTATATTGGAGACCAGCAGGAAATCATCTATAGGAGTTTATGTTGAAATGAGAGACGGAAATGGAAATGGCATTCTAAAGGCGGAAATTAGCAGTAATTTATGAGATACAGTCTGATGATAGTTAAGCTATTTGAAATAATAAATAGAAAAGTATTAAATCCATGTTATGTAATTAAAACATCTTAAAATCAACATCAATAACACTTGTATAATCATAATTTATCTCGCAGAATTTATTGAAAAACACAGTATTAAATGTTATATCAACAACTTCAGTCTGAAATATAAGAAAATAACCAGCAAAAAACGTTAATTCATCAGAAAAACTTCGCAACGATTTACACCACATTTGTTATGAGAGCAATATCCATTTATTTTTATGGAATTGACGATACCAATTTTCGATATATGTATATCCTTATTGAATTCCTTTTTCAGTTGCAACTAATTTCTTAATGCTTTTTCAAAAATCAAAAATACGAGCGAGGAATTAAAGCACAGTTTGACACGTGAAATATTACCAGCCAGAGCAAAACGCAATCGAATCGAAAATAATATGTGCCAATAGGCATATTAAGTACATTGGATAGAATTATGTTGTAGCTAATTATAAATGAAAGAAATTTAATCCTAGCTTAACATTACACAAGATTATTCCAACTATTTGCCGAAAATTCCGAATGAAAATTATGATTTATACATTTTAAAAACAAAAATAAAATTTTGATTGTAAAAAATATTCAAATATTCAATATAGAACGAAAATAAACATTTTTAGTGAAATTAGCTCATGACCGCATTTATACTAACGGAAAGATGCCAAAAATGAACACCTTGCAGAAGAATCCAAATTATTATTTTTCATCCAATACACGATTAAAAATTAAATTAAAATAAAGTGATATTCAGAATTTTTAACGATATTTTGAACAAGCATGGAGTGATTAATTAAATACAGCGTGTAACAAAATGCAAAAAATAAACACTTTATATTTCAGGGAGGGTGTATTTAATAGATTTATTTTCATTTGTTTAATTTCCATTTACTCGGATTCAGACTAATGTTTAAAAATGGCGATTAAAAGATAGAGCTTACATTTTTTAAGCCATAGCTCGGATGTTACAAATTTAAGCCATGAGTTCTTACTAAATTGCTCCGACATGAATGATATCGATGAAAATAATGATATAATGACTTTTATCTCCTTTAAGATGATCATTAAGGGATATAGAAACACGAGCTCAATCGTCCGCTATGTTTTTTGCGTGGAGAATCTTTATCAAGACTTTTGTGTATATCTCAGCCCCTTCATCTTCCTCACAACACGTCTCCTTCATCTTTCCCACGGCAACCCCCACCCACACACTTCCACCCACACAACCCCATCATCCTTTTCGGCTCTCTTTCCTCCCTCCATCTCTCCTCTCTCTCCCTCTCGCTTTCCTTTTTATCATCATTGCCCTATTCATCTCCCGTTGTCTCCTTATGCTCCGGCCCACTTGTATGCGGAGTGGGCCAATCTTTCACCGTCAAAGAAATGAGTGCTCTGGGAATGTAAAAAGGAATGAGAGAAAGGAAGGAGCGTTGGGTGGGGAGGGAATGGAAAGGAAAGAGTAAGGGAGGACGAGATTTCGGCCAAGGGGTTCGAAGGGGTAAGGGAAGGGGCGTTGGGGAGTGTGGGTGGGGGATTGGAGAAGATAAGAAGGAAAGGCTGGGGGTGGCTGGTGGGGGATGAGAGGGAAGTTGGGGGTGAAAGAAGAGATATGGATGACTGCTCCAGGGGGATGGGAATGAGAGGTTTGGTAAGGGAAAAAGGGGAGAGTTGGATTGCTAGGAGATTTGGGTTCCGAGAGAAATTGTATCATGGAAATAAAGCGGCGTAGATGCGGGTAAGTGCAGGCAAAAGGGTGAAGAGGGTTTTAGTTTGCGAGTCAGAGAATTTAGGGCTACTGAGAAATAAATGGCACCAGAGCAGCAGAGTGATTTAATGGAAGGAAAGCTAGAAAACTTGTTTTCCACGTTATAATATTTTCTAATCTAAGAGAAGAATAATTTAACCACCAATCCACTTGGATAGTACTATATTACATAAGCATGACTAAATAATGCCCCATATTTTCGTCAAAGTTATTTACAGAGACAATATTGGATAATATTCACGTGATAAGCGAGGTGGATATTTCAAAATACCCTTTTTATTAAAAAGTTAAGTGTTTTGTAACAAAAAAAATAAACATGTCGTATATGATCTAAAATCAGGCTTTCTAATTATGTGATGAATGACTATAGTGGAATTGTTATCTAACGAATCAATTGAGTTGATATCGTGGTACTTTATTAGCTTTCCATCTCCAGAATCCGAGTTTGTTTCATCAATAGCAAAGCATTTTATCCGTGTACCGCTGCTTACGTAATTGAAGAAGGAACATTCAAATGGGAATCAAAATCTCGTATTCAAGATCACATCGAGATCAGTATTCGATCCAATGGATAAGACGTCAGGCAGTAGACCCTTTGACAGCATTTATATAAATCAGACTGGTGCCAGACCCAGGTTTTGCTTCACTCCTTCGCCGTTCCTTGCAAAATGTCAACCCCTACAGATTTAATATCCCCGATTAGCTCTTCCGAAAAAAAATGGCCGAGGGATATCCTTATTAGGTTCCAATTACGCTCCCAGTAGCAAAAACGATGCAAGTTAACAAATTATTTAAGCATTAAATTGACCAAACTAGAAGACCAGGCACTACAAAATTTAAAAATAGCTATGTCGGAAAATAAAACCATAAAACTGGATTGATATACAGTACAAAAATCCATTTTGAGACTTATTCCTTACAAAAATATAATATCTTGTCAAAATGGGTACCTACTCTGCTATCTGTAACCAGTGAATAATGTATAATAGTACGTGCAAATAAAGCGCTGAGAGTATGATGTAGGAGAGTGGATATCGTGAACCAGAGAAAAAAGAAATTCAGTTATGCCTCATCACTTCCAAGAGATGACATCACCAATCGACTTCTTTCCCAAAATTCTGGAAAGAGTGAAATCTTTTTTTTTTCGTTCCATTAAATTTCTGGCAGCTGTTAGACGTAAACTCGGAAAGTTTTGATTGATATTTCAGTATTTCAACGAAAAAAAGTTTGGTCGATAACTTTTCTTCGACCTGAAGCCCAAGTGACATATCTCAGTGACGTGAAGATTCATTTTAGTACTCGATTTTCAGTTGCTAACAAGTACAGAGGGTTGGGTGCGAAATAAAATGAAGAGAATATTCAAAGAGAAACATACTGGTTCTGATTTGGACGGCAAATTTTAAAATGAAAAAAAGACTAGCAATTAAAGTTTATGAATACAGTCAAATTTATATGTAAATTAAAAGTATTTTCATCCACGACTTTAGCTGATAAAGTAAAAGTGATTTGGAAGCGCTAGAGGAAGATATAGGACAAATATAATTTGCGGAAGTAGTGAGACACGTGCCTTTCGGTGAAAAAAACATTATATATTTACCACCAAAATTAACCTTTATATTATCCACGAAATTTGGTGTTCGAGGTTTTAATATTCCAAAGAAAATGTTTTATAAATATCCTGCAAAATGCTTATGTGAAAAATTAATTTCCAAATCAAGCTATAGGATATATGTTACGACATGGATAATTAAAGTATAGAACCCCTAAAATCTCCTACACAAAATTGCAGTCATTAACAACCCTGAATACGGACTTATATATCGAAAACTCGAAATGAAAAATGTTTAAACCCTGACCAGAGTTTATAATGTGTGGAAATCACTTTAGCGTTTGCATTTTCTCCAGGCCATCTGTCCCACTGGGCCCAAAACTTATTCTGCACGTTAACGAGTAGCAACGGGCCTCATATTAGTGCTTTTAGAGGAGGACGCATACATAATACCATTAGTTTTGGTATTTGAAGTTCAAATTATTTTTTTCCCCATGTGAGTTAACTAATGACTTCCAGGATCCCATATTACAACCATCGCTGACTATCACAGGAAAGGTATTAAAATTGTATGTGAAACACAAAAGCACCTAAATGCCAAGAATAATATGTAATTTGTTAAGTTAAAAAAAATTGACAGCATCAATTGCAATAAAGCGTCCATTGCTATCGGATGAAGACAAGGCACATTGTTCTCTTTGACATAAATTAGCTGAATATCTTATGGTATTTCATTTCTTCTTTATTCCCACGACATCGAGATTGGAATAAAAAAGCCTAAAAAAATATATGCTTTGGTTTCTTTTTTCAAAATGTTACCCCGAAAAATTTTTATCAATATGATGCACTCAGTAAGTGCTATGGCACATGGAGTTTTATACGCTATCAGAATTAAAACAGTTTACTTATTATCAAGAGTCAATTTTTGGAGTATTCTGTTTCCACCCCAAAGAGATAAGATATCATTTATGAGAATTATTCATTAAACTTGACGAACGAAATTTGGTGAGGGAAAATTTTGATTTGTACCATCTTTTGCAAATATCAACTATATTCTTCACCAGAAAAATAATTTATTTTCTGTTATGGTCTATAGAAATATAATCAATAACAATCTAAGCCATTTAAAGCGTACAATTTCAATGCAATATATATCCGAAAGTATAGTTTAATCACGAAAATCACAGGTAGATGCAGATGAGCCCGTTTAAAAGTTATACAGGAAGTAAGGCAAGGACCAAAAATGATTGAGAAATAGTTATAAACGTTGGTAAAGATTGAGTAGGCAAGATATTCAGAGAGATGGGAAGAACACTCGCGGAATTCCCGACTCTTTGGACCAGAAACTGACGAGGAAATGAAAAGGAGGAAATAGATTATTGACGGTATGAAGCTATGACGAGGAACGGAATGAGAAAAGCGCGCCACCTATCTAGAGCGAGGAAAAACATTCCGCGGAAATGGGAAGCAAGGGAACAAACGAGAGGGAATAAGGAACAAAAGTTTGGTGTGGGAGGAGAGGAGGGGGTGGAGAATGTAAGAGAGAGGGGGAAGAGAGAAGTAGTAGGAAATGGAGAGCGAAGAACGAGAAGGGCCCTGAGAGAGAGAGAGGAGAGAAAGAGTGGGGAAGGAGATGGGATTTGAGTGTGCCCGTGAAAGATTTGGAGACAAAGTGGCGTGGTTAGCGACGGGAAGGCAGTCGGAGAGTGGAATGGAAAGGATTGAGATGGATATGGTATGGGGACGATTGTGTGAAGCGTTGAGGGCTTGGGCGGCGAGGGAAATGTGGAGGAGGGGGTTAGGAGGGAGGGAAGGTAGTGGAACGCGTGCGGCGTTGGGCTGAGGGAAAGATTGAATGGCGGGGGATGGGTGAGAGTTGCGTGGGAGGGGGCCAGGGGTGGTGGGACGGAAGTCGGTCTCGGGGAGTGGGACGGTGACATTCGTGGCGCGAGATAAAAGAGAGGAGCGATAGTGGGATCGGAGCGGTGGTTTGGAGAGAACTTTGGCAGGGGGAGGCGGGGTGCTTGAATATGGGGGAGGGAGAGAGGGCGGGAAATATCCCTCGAAAGGGAAAGATAGCGTCGCGCCTGGGAAGAAAAATAGATTGTTGTCGGGTAGTTCATCAAAATGTCCCGATAAAGGATGAGGGATGTCATAATAAAATGTGCGCGGTTCCACCCAAGAGCGTGTGGGAACGTGGTTGCATTTATGCATGAGATTTCAATTCCCCTTGCACTGGAGAGGTCTTTGTAAGCATGTCTTCATTTCCAATTCCAGTAAAATAATGATACATATCTTTGAGTTAATATCAATTACAAGTAAGTAAAAGGAGATCCGAAACCAAAGACGGTATCTAAGGGAAACTTAGAAAGAAATGAAAACCATAAAACGTGTTTGCTTGAAGAAAATTGCCTTATATTTTGATCTTCCATTCATTCTCATATTTTTATCCTTTTAGGTGAAAGTGTATAAATTATTTCGCGTAGCAATAAAGACATATTTTACCCAGCCTAGACACTAATATATCTATAGAAGAATGTGTTTTTCCCCTTGATTCATGTTACTCGTGAAAAGCTACCTATAGCTAGAGTGTGTCGGTAAAAATTCTCAATTAAATGTAAATATAGTGAGCTAAGTAACCTACAACGGGGAAAGTAACTCTCTGGCTGATAATAACTGAAATACACCGTATTTAAGTGAAGTTATTATCCAATGAAATGATATGACTCGGTTCAACATGGCTTATCATGCTTTGCATAGTGCTATAAATTGGTCGATATCAACCAAACAAATATATCGCGGCAACTAAACAAAATGAATTGAAGAGAAAACTTGGCACTTACATTAGACCCAAATGTGTCACTCACAACCATACCGAATTTGAGCATTAAAGAATTGTTTTAAAGACAGCAGGACTATTTATTTTTTTGGTAGCCCGGATTATGATAGAAAAACTGCAATTTACTTTAATTATTCCCTAGTTCTTCAGAATGCTGACTTCCTTGCCCTGATATTTCATTCGTTTTATCTAATAGCCCTGAACTCAAAGGGTTCCTACTGTTTTACTATCTTCAGCTTTAGTATTCATTGTTTCCTCAGCTTCGGAAAATTATTTAACCGTAAAGCAATTGCCGACTATGGTAGGCTGGTAACAAGGATGCCAGGTCTTTAGGGTAAGTGATTAAAAATCTAAGTTAGGCGGACTCATATTCTGCCTTCTGCCTGCAAAATGATAATATCTTCTTGTTTTCAAAATGTGTATTAGATTATGAGACATCATACAATAGCCGCATTATGGGAGCATAAATTCCAAACATACCACAACTCACCACCCATATCGCCCTTCGCTTCCTAATAACAGTAAACTCCATTGCTTACTATTCTTCTAGAAAAACTCATTTAATACCTCAAACCCATAACTTGAAAACCAGCCGGAATTTCGCATATACTTTCATCACAATGTCATGAAATAACTCACAGAAAATAAAATCCTTAATTTGCACCTTATGTTACTAAAGTATGTGCATCATTTGTGGATTTTGGCATTAATTTCAAAAATGTATGTTAATAACATCCGTGAAGTCAACCACGATACAGTCATATTTACACGGTCTGTGATATCTTCAGTAATTCTTGCGGAATGCAATACTAACTTGCCACCATTCCTAAATATTGTTGTAAAGGGAGTCAAATGCAATGTGTGGATTAGAACGGGAATGTATGACGGTTTCCTTAGCCTGGCAAGACACTTCGGAGGCAAACCGAGACTTATTTCTTCGTCCTAGCCCCAAACAAGGGAGTGGAAGGCATGCTATGGCTTATCTGAGCGTCTGTGCTCTATTGGTCTGGGAGAGTCGCAAATAAGGTGAGGGGCAAATGACAAGCACCCTGGAAAAAGATGCCTCAGCGGAATAATTGTTAGGTAGAGAGAAAGGCAGAGTGTATGGCGTCAATTTGAGGGTGGGACGTAAAACGCTAAAAGGAAAAGGGTTGCAATATACGATAAATATAGAACTTCTCTCGGAGTAAGGACCAAAATTTCGTTGGAAACGAAAAGGGTTAGAGGTTGCACCCCTTCGTAAAAAAAAAAAGAAATTTCCGACTCCCGCGCGTACTTCTGAGGACATGGTAAAATCGGAGAAGGGCAGGAGGCATCCCTTAAAATGGCCGAATGCAGAACAGATAGCGTGCGGCGAGGGAGAACGAGTGAAAAAGCTGGGTTGGGGCATGGAGGGGTCGGATTCACGAGAATTAAAGAGGGTCCCACGAGGCAGGGGAAGACCGGGATTGCGAGGCGACAGAAAAATGCTGCTGGGACTTTGGGATCCCGATAGGTTTAAGAGAAGGAAGAAGAATAAAATCCCCTCACTAAATGGCCGGATGGTTCTCGAACGAGAGGAGGAAAGTAAAGAATGCGAGCCTGTCTCCACGGCAAGGTTTTTTAGTGATACAGAATTTCTCGCTCCATAAGAATGCTGAAACTAAAATTCGACCTGGTGTTTCGATTGTTTTCCGATCATTAATCCAATGTAATATTTAAAAAAAATAGATATCGAATCGAGTGAGGTCTTCCACAACTCACGTTTCACTCTCGTAGTAGCAGGTACTTAATCGTTCTTATGAATAAAACACTAATCTAACTTGCGGATGGATTCAATAGCGTTAATCTAATAAGGGATGATATGAGGCAGCACTAACACATAATAAGGGAAAAATTGAAGAACTACAACCTTTATTTTTCCTGAAAAAATTTATCATACTAACTACCAATTGCTCACTACACTGCATGATACCAAAACAAGTATATAATTAGAGAATGTAAACTACCGATTCAATTATTTTTAAAAAATCTTGTAGGTTCCTTATCACGGTTCTGATACAGGCGTGATCAATAACGTTATCCTCTTACCTATAAACATTGATATATTTGTAATTCTGGAAATGATTTGTCAATCACAGTGTAGAGGCACTGCTGGAAAATCCATAGATGCAAACAGATTTACAAGCTAACAATGAGTAACATATGCATAACAATTTATATGCTAACAATGATGTTCTTCTGCATGAGATAGGTAGGTTCAGTGGTTTACTACTACGCTCTTTAAGGTTCTTTCCTCCTATTTTTCCCTATTCAATTGCAAAACAGTCTTTCCCCCCTATATAAATGTAAAAAAAATGTATCCACTACCTAGGTTTACTTTTTTCCCCAGCCTCATGACGAAACTGAATAAACCATCGCCTTTAATTGCCACGACTAGAGAATGCAGTGCATACAACATTGCTCATGATTTGACATTTCTTTTGTTTTTTTTTTCAAATAAATATCATTCTCGGAAGAGCAATTGGATACTTATGGATATTACAAGCTATTACTTAAATATAGTGGCTGGCCTGGTTTGGAAAAAAATCCAACGTATAATTATGAAAGGAACCTACAATGATTTTTTTCTCATTAATTCATTCATTAGTTTTAATTCCACGCGTACATTTTCCTTCAGGTATCATGGAGTGCATTTAAAATAAGGTGAAATGAGTAGGTAATGCAATTGTCATATAAAAACTCATAAAATTTCTAAAAATTTGAGGGAAATAAATATCCTCCAAGAGAAATTATGCAAGCATCAAATTATTTTCTTTTTTATATTGTTCTAGGCATGTATCTACAGAAGGCCTTGGAGTTCAGATGAATTGTGGCAGAGAAGAGAGGGAGAGAGAATAGTAGAGATAGAGAGAAAGCGTGTGGCAAGGGTTGAGGCATCTTCAAGGAACCGTAAACAAGAGAGCTGTACCACAGATATCGCCATGAAACGATAAAGGTTTACAAGGCATACACGTACCCGACACAAGCAAATGGATTTTACAAATTAAAAAGTATTATCGACGATTTTTAAAGGTGTTTTAACGAATAAGCATTTTACCGTAGATAGGCAAGGATGCAATTAAGACGTTTCCACACAAGAAAATAATTGGGCCTACTCCGTTACATCTGCCACTTTGGCGATAATGCTGCGTATAATAATTACAAGATAAATTTATAATAATATAAGATAAATTATAATAACTATAAAAAGTAGACGGGATGACCTAATCGGCCATATCTTAAGACACGATGGCCTGATGAAGACAATCGTCGAGGGAAGAGTGAACGGGAAGAATGGAAAAGGCAGGCCTCGTATGAGATATATAGAAGAGGTCGTAAAGGACGTGAAAGAGGTAGGTACGTTAATATGAAGAGGTTGGCCGATAGAAGAATCGAGTGGAGGGCTGCGTCAAACCATGCCTAGGATTGTTGACCCTTGATGGTGATTATGATAATAATTATATTGCTCGCGGTAAATAAGATATTTGGTATCCATCCAAACATTACGTTTTTTCTAACTATATGGAAAGTAATACTTTTATAAGTAACAGTAATACAGATCCATAGTGTGTTTTGTACTTAGTGTTAGGACATGTTTAATTTAAATTTCCTTTAAAGACTTGAATTTTAATTGATTTTGATTTTTAACCACGTTCTGATAGCGATATTTTTCTTGTTTTTTAACTACGCTCGAGACACTGAGCTATATAAAAATACGGGAAATGGGACATGATTAATACGGACGTAAATTGTTAAGTCGATGGTGCCAGGGACGGATATGAGTTTTATCTCCATCCGCACACTTACCTCACTTCCAAGCACTAAGTTGGGTAGTGCTCGCTCCAGATTAATTCGAAGGAAGATGAGAGCTCACTCCGTTTCCGAGTGGCAAGTATTCTCTGCGAGGATTTGAGAATAAGGAACAGATGGAGGGAATGAGGTCAACCTTCATTTTTTTTCCAGCATAAAACGTGGAAATGCGAGGAATGGTGGCTTGGACGGAAACAACTGATGGAAGGGGGAGAGACGAGAAACCTTAAGGGTTTATAGGAAGGGGAGACCTCATTCCGTTTTCTTTGAATTCTTCTCGCGGAATGGAAAAAAAAAGAAATGAGGAGACATTTTTCCCACCCAGCAGATTAAAAAAGCGAGTCAAAAGACAAGGACGCATGCCCTGACGCCTCGCGGAAAATGAATGTGTATCTGGTATTCCTGTGAGATAGGAGTCAGTGGTGCGACTGGGGTTGGTTCACCAACGTTCCACACTAAATTTGCGTAAAATAACGCTTTAAAACATATTTAATTCTTAACTGTTATGAAGTGATCTGGACCTTCCTGGATCCTGGATCTTTTCCTCGTCTCTAGGGCTTACAATATGATCATTATCTTCAGATTTTTGATTTTTTGGGGTAGATGTCTTAAGAGTATGCAACCTTTTTTACTTTTAATTTAATTTTGTTAATTGAATTTGATATCACATATTGTATAAAAGGCTGTCGTGGGGGTGTAGTGGGAAAAGCGCTGGGTAAGAAACCATTGGGTCCCGGGTTCAAAACCGGATAAGAAACCCCGCCTAAAACCCTCGCGCTGCGAATTTAAAATTGTCAGAACACAAAGGAAAATTGAATGTTCCATAGGGAAAGGATCAGAGCTCCTTACTCTGAATTTGAAAATTTTACAAGCTAATTTTTAGTGCGATACGAGTCCTACCCACACCTAAACACTGACCTTCAAGTTGACCTACGAGAAGGTGATTTCGAGGTGAACACGAAGATGACTTATACTATTTAACTTCTTGTGCATACTTTTCATCAGTATATACGGTTGCTATTGTTGAAAAATATTAACTATCATTTCTCCATATACAACAAATACTTCTAAAGAGTGAGGAAATTAATTAATGCCTGACGAAGAGATTCGTCGAGGCACTAATAGATGGAAAGAAAGGCAAAAGAAGGCCTCGTATGAAGTAAATAGATTTTGTGGGAGTTTTAAAGGGAATGAAAGAGAAAAAGTATGCAAATTTGAAGATGTCAGCTGATAAGAGAGTCAAGAAGATAACTGAGTCAAACCAATAATCATGTTAATTGTACATGATAATAAAGAAAAATACATTTTCTATTAGCAGATGGGAAAAATGGAAGAAAATTCTATGTTGAAGTAAAATAACCCAAGGTGCATTAAAAACGGTAAATGCAGAAAGTGGGTCCAATATATAAAGATGAAAAATCGGTAAAGTTGTTGGTATCTGATAGAAGTTAGAGATTTACATGTGATACACACTATTTGTTGAAAAAACGTGTATACATTCGAGCATATGCCATCGTGACTCTCAGAAAAATTTCCAGACGCAAGAGTTATTTTTTATCAGCATCATACTTTAAAGATACACAATGACAATCAGATAAGAATCAACCCACAAAATAAATTTTCTACATTACTCATAAAAACAGTAAAATATCGCACTGCATATTTTCAATCAGGCCGTCAGAACGAGCATTCATAATTGTGCATCTTAGCTTGGAGGTGTTTATCATGTGAAAAAATGTTTACCCCGCAAAATAGTAGCTATTATTAATAGTAGCAATATTAGTAGTTAGGGGAATTAAATAATTACATTGGCCCTTAAACTGGCTAGAAAATTTGTAAATAGTAGTTGATAACCAATTTCTGTTTCGATGCCCGATAAAGAAGCGAGTAATTTTCTTTACCAGATTATGAATGGAAAGTAAGGAAATAATAAATTACGTGTATTTCAGTACCAGTAATCTTCAATTTTTTCCATTCAATTTTAAAATAACGTCTAATAAATTATATTCCATAAATATTTTGCACGTACGCCAATGGGAAGAAAGTAAGGTATTTTTGCAAATGAATGGAACCATGATTTTGTAAGCGCAATATAAAGGTAACCACGAGCACTTCCAAAAAAAATATATTTTTTTAATGTACTTTACTGGCGAATAGTACATATATGTTTATGTATAAGGAGATAACAACCGATCAACGTTTGTTCATCGTGTTTTCACATCCACATTATTAGGTATTATAACATTCCCCACATGCAAAAAAAATATATATATATTTCAGAATAAATTTGAGGTATGTATTCTTGTGTGTAAAGGTATAATATTTTCAAATGTTTTACTCCCTTTGACTTCGCCAACTCTGTAACTGAAACTCGTAAAAGTCCAAAATTGAGGTCATGTTCCCTCCCCCACAATTCACTTCCTTTCTCAATACGCTTGGCAAAGTATACACGCCCCACCTCACTGCCTCATTCAGGATGGAGGGTTGGACATTGAAGCCGTGTCCACCTCTTCCAGATCTGGCATCAGAACCCTTTTTCCCTTTGTCACCCCAACTGAGGAAGAAGGTTTGACGAGCTGAGGGAGAGCGGTTCGGAAAAGCAAAGGATCTCAGGAAAAAGGGGGGAAGGGAAGACGCGGGTTGAAGATCAAATGGTGGAACAGGGGAAGATTGGGAAAAGGGGCAAAGAAAACTGAAGTGAGAGACGGTTGGGAAGAAAAACTGAAGAGAGGGTGGACGGATATGAGAAGGTAGGAAAAGTGCCAAGGCAAAGAGCGAACCGTAAAGAGGGGTTGGCTTTAAAGGGTGAATTGGGATAAGAAGAGGGTGAATAGGAGTATTTCAGAGAGGGAGACTGAGAAAGACCAGGGGGGTCGAAAGCTTCAAATGGAAATCGGGAAAGAACGAATGGGATGGGAAAAGTTTTTCGTTATTTTCACAACGGTGTGGTCGAATTCCTTTTAGGAAGGGTTACACATCCTTTGTGACCCAGGAGATATAAAAACGGTTACTGCTCTGAGTTAAATGAACAATTTTTCACCGGAAAATACGTACACACAAATTAATATCATTATTACTCTAATATTCATCAGGATATGTTTATTGCATGATTCGAACTTCTTTTCTTTGCATCTAACGGCTCATTTGCTATGTTATTTTTGACTTCATATCAAACAATTTCCAACCTCTAATCACACTTTATAGGGTATCTTCAATATTTCTGCTTGCTGTCGAATTTCCTGGATTCTACTGCAGCACATCATTTCCCCTAACTATAAGTGCAACATCCTTCCATGGAATCCAGCCACTCCTAATTTATAACGATACACAATACCTTGGTCAACATATATAAATTCATTCTTCTCCCCTTTTACTTTTCTATTGAACGCACACATTTCACAACATTTCACATTTTTATCGTCATTCTTCCCTGCAGTATAATATGTTAAAAAATACACGCTTCTCTGCAACAGTCATCCCAGACCTCCTATGGCTAGCAAACGCCGTTTATATTTTTGATGGAATACATACGGCTATCAACCAGCCTACAAAAACTTTAGACTGTATTGATCTGTCGCAATTAAATTTTTCCACATAATTAAAAATTTTAAAAAATTAAGTCTTAATTTTCCATGCATTTATATTTTATGTAACATTATAGTAATATGAGTATTTGCACTCAAATTAACCCAAATTCAAACAAGTTGAGAATAAAAACATGCAAAGGTTTAAAATAAGAAGAATATAGCCTAAATTAATATACTTAATTGAATGCAAACAAAATGCAAATGTTTCCATCACCAAGCTAATTAACTGATGAATAAACAAATTTCAATTAAGATTGCAGCTGAACTGATTTAACAGACGCGAAATGTACCATTTATGCACTAACATATTATGGCGTCCATTCCCTCTGGCCAGACGTAACTTTATATTCATTTTGACAAGTTGGTGAGAACGCGGTTATACATTCCAGGCTTTAAAGAAATTATTACTGAGTTAAATCAATAGCTTCCCAACCTCTATCCCTCAATGTTTTGAAAAAAATGGTGGCAGTTTTAAATCATACCACATTGAGGGCTAATAATATTGGATGAGTAAAAAACTTGAGCAATTTTCCACAATGTAATTTAAAATAATAAAATTACACAACACGTGTTTCGGCTTACTAAGCCATAATCAGGTGTACACTTGGTGTACGCTAATAATATATTTAAGTTTTACGAAAAATTAAATGTGTAGTATAACTCAGTGCTGAAAATTATTCCGTCGTATGCATTATTTTTAATGTGACTGAGATAAACGTAACTATTTACCTGGTAACTATTGTGCATTCTAAATACAATGTATTTCATGGTCTCATATGTGATCATTTTCTTGTCAAACGGGAAACATTGATGAGAAATTCAAAGCTCGCGAGCTAGCCGCGAAAACTTTAGCGGAGTTACCCGCTGAATTACACTACAGCAAGATATTCCACAGAGAAAAAAATCATTCGTCTTGACCGGAACTCGAACCCCGACCCCCTGACAGAGTAGAGTGGTAGTAGTAGAACTGGTAGAGCACCTGGTAGAGTCCCGGCCAAGGCGAATGATTTTTTCCTCAGTGTAATATCTTGCTAACATGCAATTCAGCGGGTAACTCCGCTAAAGTTTTCGCGGCTTGCTCGCAAGGTTTGAATTTGTTATAAGTAAGCATTTTAGTGTTTAAATGCCGGCTTTAACCTCGTATACGGTGGCGCCATGCGTGCGACTTCGGCTACTTAGTGACATGCCCTGTCCATCAGTTCGGTAATATCTTGTTTCTTTAAAGCCTCTAGAATTTACACAGAGAAAGAGGACGTCATTGTAGTTCAACTGGTAGAGCACCTGGCCGGAAATCCGGAATGTGGAATATCTTGGTATCATTTATGAGAAGGTATATAAATATTTATCCTGATTCCATTTCTGCAATATCAGGCGACGATAGTAAAAGTATATAACCAGCAACATATTAGATCAGACCCTTTGTTATCTAAATATTTAGGTGGGTGCATGTTAAAATCAATCCGTGTGTGCGCCTATCATAATAATTCAACCTGTGCCACGGATCAATTTTAATGAAATCCCTTTTGACGTACTCAGTTGGAGTTTTAAAAAAATGCACTCAATTTTCTGCTCAATCATGGATTGAGTAAGCATTTCTACGGAATGCTGAAGAAAGGCTAAGTCATGGTAAAAGAAAATGCGTAAGTCAGAATTGAGTAGGCTTTGTGTTTAAAAGTACACCATTCGGCCAGTGAAATTTCACGTTGATGACTAAGGGCGTTCATGAGAACCAGGTAAATTTCTACCACTTTAAACAACGACGAAATCATCTCTTTCGTGAAAACGTGTCCTGAATACTTATTTTCAAGAATGAAACGTATAGGATAAAAATATAGTCAAAAATGGGCAATTTCGCTGTGGAAGCGATTTGATAAAAATATTTGCAAAATAAAAACCATTGGGATATTAGCTTCAACCACTATTTAGGCACATTATCATGTGCAATCAAACCGAGTATAACTCATTATTTTTATTTTTACACTTGTTTCCACCCAACTCCATTATATTTTCCTTCCCCAAAATCCCATTTATCTACCAGACGTTCAATCCTATAAGTGAGGGTGGTATGAACTCAGCATCCCTGTATTCCTCCACCACCACTTTTACGCATTATTTCCCTACGTTTTCATCCTCTTCCTTCCAACCCTTATTCCTTCATTCCTTTATCACCCTCTCAATTTCTCCCTCCTGCCTCAATCCTTACTTCCTAATCTCCTGAAAATCCCGCGACAACCGGGTAACCCCTGCTTTTTCCAGGATTCAACGCACACTCACACAAACACAAATTGCCCCACACGACGCACACATGTGCTCCCACCTCACCCTCACACCCCTTCAACCATTTCTCACGGTTTCAGCCTCCACATTTCTTCCGGAAGTCGTCGCATTGCATTGTGGGAGCCAGAATGGGTCTGGTTTGGCGCGGGAAGGGGTTTTCCTTTTTTTTTTGGGGTGGGGGAGAGAGCTGACGAGAAATGGGGGTGGAGGCTCGCGCTGGCCTGTGGGACATAAAATCAAGGCGGGAGAGAAGAGTTAAGGGATGAAGGCGGGCGAGAAAGAAAGGAGGGGGCGGCGGTTAGGCAGTTGGCGTATTTAGAATAGTCAAGCCGCAGCAGCAGTGGGGACGAAGTATTTAGGAGGGTGTACGCCCCAGGTCCCAGAGGGCGTGTGAGTAGACCCTGAATTCGATTTGTATGGCACTTCCTCATTGGTGTAAATGTTTGCCTTCCGCGGGGAACAATCCTTGGCATTGTAGATTTATCCCATTGCAGTCCTCCCTGATGATATATACTTGATTTTTTTAATGCTCCAGGTTTGCATTTTTTTACGATAAAATGCATTGAAGTAGGAGGTTTCTGGAATGTTTGTGTGAAGATGAATGGAGAGATTTAGCTGGGGTACTGACTGACCAACCAAATAGACAAGGTTGAAAATCTGAGAGGATTATGTATACGTGCTGATAGAATGATGGTTTTCCATTCTGAGTTCCGAGCTCAAATTGCCGAAGACGGCGAGATTTTAAATTTCTTTGCGTAGTCGTTTTTTATTGTACACTTCTTTAACTTCATTGCCATATTTTCCTCACTTTCCCTCCGTTTCGTCAAAAATGCTAATCTTACCCAATATAAGAGCAATCTAGTATTTAAAAGTAAGTAAATAATTCGGCTTTTACCCCGTGGACCTAGTAGCCTAGTGCGGCAATTGCAGCTGATTTGTGACCTTTTTTTTATAGCAGCTCCTCACATCTAACTCCTTCAACTCCCATAGAAACGAACAAGCATGAATAATGACTTTGTGTATTAGGCTGCTTAAGCATCTGACTGGACGTTAGCGGCATTCGGGATCAAATCCTAATGAAAATGCATGACTTTTTATCAATGGGTATATTGTTGTCATTACTGAAAGATATGGACTTAACTGCCGTTCATCTCTTCAGAATAATTGTTACTGCTTGAAGTTTGGAGGAAATTCTATTGCAATCACATCTTGATCTATGAGGAGCGATGCACAAACTCAGCACTCCTCCGAAGGATAGGACCTTGCTTTGCAGTCACCTTAATAGTCTTACCCCTACCATGAGTTTTTTTAAGTCTACCATTTCCTTTCCATTCCTACCGTACCCTAACATTTATTCTTTCAGTCTGAAGACTTGACTTGACTTGGCTTTATTTTACCTGGGCAGGATGAGGCCACAATCCGGCCCCCTCTTCCCCCTGCCCACGGCTCTTTTACAGAGTTTTAGCAATATTTATTTGGTTACAAGTAAGTTTAGAGTCAAGGAAAAAAAGGGAGTTCAAGCTGGCACGCAGGCCAATGGTTCCCATTCTGTAGTTCTTTACATCAGCGGCTACCTTCTGCCTGACTGCCAAGACTGAAGACTGCCAAGAAAAGGTCAGACTTGAAACCAATGATAATTGGAGTAACAAGATTATAAGCCTTTCCACACTAATGCGCCGGGTTCAAAACCCTATTGTAAATTTCGTTGGTATCCCAGTATGAATGAAATATGAGATGTGATCAAAATTCAAGATTCCGTCCCTCAAACGGAATATCAAACCATTTAACCCTTGAAGCCTCTAGTAATGAGCAGGATAACTCCAACTTCGGCTTCTCGCCACCAATCCAATACCAGCCGAAATCTAAATCTTTGCATCTGAAAAGCTATCTAGATTGGTATAGACCTCAAAATGCTGCTTGAAGAGTTATGACAGATAGCGAGAAAAATAGTAATCAACCCTTGTTCAGCACGATAACATCCCTGTAACAATTTTATTGGAGCTCTCCTTTGCTCATATTACCTTCACTGCCCTTCTTAAAAATTTTTTCTCAGTTTTAGACAAGCATCTGTGTATAATGTGAAACTACTGGTTTTTAGGTAGAGAAGAGTAAAAGAAAAAATAAGTGAATGCTAAATGCATATAGATGGGAAGTTGGTTGGAAAGATTTAAAGTCCTGAAAACTAACGATAGCTTTAACAGGATGCACGATAAAAACGGCATGTAGACGTTAAGAAAAGAGCCTCCAGGTGATATGGAGGCAGGTAGTAGATATAAACATTACAATAGTGTTAATAAATCCCAAATAAGCTATCAACTCCGCTAAAAATTCGAGGCTTAGAACTATAGACAATAACCAATGTGGCTTAAAATCCAAAATTTTAAGTCAAAATTCTTCCAGAGAAGAGCATGTTTTAAGTTTTAGCTATTGATTTAAATATTTACTCTCCTAGGATTTATAAAATTATTAAATTTAATAAATGTTTACTACATACTCAAGATTGATACTTTTAGAGCAAGAAAGTGCATTGATACCCTGTAAAATCACTACTCTACGTGAAATTAACTCTATTCTAATGAAATTAACAGTAAAGGTCTATTTTATGAATAAACATGGGGAAGAATCATGCGTATATACTGATATCCATCCGTCAAGATTCTACTCACTTTCAGAAACCGGTGTAAAGTGTTTGACGGATGAAGTAATCCTTACTATAATAGGTACGTACGTACTACTTCCATTTGAAAGACGCACTAGCCAACAGCCGTTCTTCCCTTTCATACGACTGCACCTTTTTTTTACATTTATGCTGCAAAGCCCGTGTGCTCACTGAAGCAGCGTTAAAATGCAATCGTTTTCCAACTTAACGGTTACAAAACGGTGAAATAACTGCTTTGGAGGGGAAAAGTATTCCTCACCCATGCGGTTCAGCGATGGCTTGTACCGAAACCAAAAACACGGCGTAAAAAAAACCAACTTGAAGCCTGTCACTTGAAAAACGTTGCGGCCTCTAGGGAGCCATTCCCTGTCTGCGCGTGGTACCGAGTCCAAAATGTAGTTACGCCGGCACGCTACGGCTAGCCAGCTTCGTCAGACGTATTAAGCATGACTAACGGATCAAGAGAAAAAATGCGCGCTATAATCCACTATGCGCGAGCAGCGAGGCTCGCATGAGGACGAGTTGCGGGGCAGAAATCCGGACTCCGGATTCCCTTTGCCGAACCTGCACATACCAACACCCACGCAGTACCCATCCTCTCTCCCACACGTGTTCTCATTCCCCTGCGGACCCTATCCCCTTGTAGGGTTACGGATGAGTGGATAAAATAAAATTCCACCGCAGGCCCTGCACGCGGCGCTATTTACCTTTTTTGCGCCCCTCCCGGAACGAGGATTAGTTTTCTTTTTAATGGTGAAAAAAAACTTCTTTTCTCTAGAGGAATATTTTCATGGCCAAGCACGAATATCCCCGCTACGAAAGAGGAGGAAGAAGACAATCGAGAGTAGGGACTGTGTGATTTGTGGACATGAATATCGCACTGCGGTATGACAAACCGCTCCGTTTATATCGAAAAACTATATATAGTACGTTAGCTCCACGTTTTGAGGAGATGGTACAATGGGTTCGTCAATTTATTTATTTATTGCCGAATCTGATAGAGTACGTGAAATCGAATACCCGTATTTTTCCGTCATTCGATTCATCAATTAGTTCTTGAGTTATAATTGGCGTTTTGCTTTTAACCTTTTCGGAAAGGACTTGTACGTCATCCACTTCGTCCAATCACAAGTGAAACCGTGAAACTCCTTCGCCTTATCACAACTGGGGACTCAGCTGACTACAAAAATGGAAGGAGTTGCGACAGGATCTGTGCGAGTAGGCTTTCCGTCCCAGCCTCCACTCCTCCCCTCCTTTTCCCTCAAGGCAGTCACGGACGGGAGGTGGTGACGTATATATCCTAGATGAAGCTCATTTGGTGGGCATCACCTTTTTGCTTATTTTAATTTCTGATTTATGAGTGAATGGCTCTGGTTAAAAGATGAATATTTTCACAAAAATTCATTTTCGTTTCCATCTAACGATTCGGTGTACAAAATAGCGATTTCGATTCCGAGTAAACTGAGTACATTAGGAGTTGACTCATATGCGATGGATGTATATTGAATCAAATGGTTGTTTAACAGAACTAAGGAGTTTTTTGTCTGTACGTAAAATCAAGTCGCTTAGTAAACAATTGCTAGCTCTCTCGCAGGGATCGCCAGCTTCACGAGTTACTCGGCAATCCCAGGCAACCGAACATAACAAAGTATGTTATAATCAAAGCTATATTATAAGGCAATAATATTTGGCACAATCATGGTGGTGAATATAAATAAATACGAAAATTGTTACGAGGATCCGAACCAATGGACCGATGTTTTATTTATTTGTGCTTAAGCAGGAAATGATATTTTGGCACAATCATGGTGGAGCACATATTTAAGTACGAGTAACTGTTGCGAAGAGGAAGCAATGGACCATGTATCGAACGTACTCGGATGTCTACAAGAAAGGTAGTAACCTCATCTACGTATCGAAGTCCGGTGAGGTCGATAGGGAACTCGTATAGGAGTAGGTATGATACACATCCAATTCGACGTTACAAGTGGATTCACATGGGAATGGACTCTTACGTGTACTCAACTCTTTAGGTTCGGAATGCCACATGGTATCGTACGTCACGAATGGTCGTAAAACTCAAAATATTTCATCATCATAAAGGGTCAACAATCCTAGGATTGGTTTGACGGAGCCCTCCACTCGATTATTCTATCGGCCAACCTCTTCATATTAACGAAGTTCCTCTCTTTCACGTCCTTTACGACCTGTTCTATGTACCTCATACGAGGCCTGCCTTTCCATTCTTCCCGTTCACTTTTCCTTCGACGATTGTCTTCATCAAGCCATCGTGTCTTAAGATGTGGCCGATTAAGTTGTACCGTTTTTTTATAATTTTCAGTAGACTTTTCTCCCTTTTCTCCGACTCTTCTTAGAACTTCTTCATTTGTCACTCAGTCGATCCATTTTATCTTCATTATTCTTCGATAGCACCATATTTCGAATGCTTCCACCCTTTTCTTCTCCGCTGCTGTCATCGTCCATGCTTTACCGCCGCCGTAAAGAAACATGCTCCAGATATACGCAAAATATCTCATTAATTTCAAATACCCTGATTTTGCATACTGCGTGTCGTGTGATATTCATATAAAATTGTTTCAATTAGGACTTAAAAATGTAATCTCACTACTGTATTGTTTGTACCAATTTTATAATATTATAATAGTTCAGTAATCTGATAAATAATGTTATAGTTTTGCCTTATTATTGATGGCTTGTTTGCCAGCTGCTCTTTGTGTCAGTTTTATTGAAAAATTGCAAACACGTTTTTGTATTGCTCCTTTGGGGAAACCCAAAGCATGAAATAAACGAAATCAATCAATCAAGGTACTGTTGGGCTCCACGATTTTTTTTAACATTTCATATTTTAATGTCACACCATACTTGGGAAACACGTGACGTGATACTGTTGGATATCGCTTGAAATCGTAAAATAAAATGTGCCGATATATCTATAACGCCCGACATAGGTAGTTTCCATCTTAAGTCACCACATGAAGCACATATCACATATCGCAAGCGATCTATCGAGTTATTTTTACACTCTCTAGTTTATAAGACAGTGACAGGGTCCTTTGGCAGGGAAAATGGAGGTCCTACTAGGCCTCAAAAAGGACCCAAGACCCAGTTACCCACCCACTTTTGCTGAAGTGAGTTACTGGAGAGAAAAAAAATAGCAGAGCCCTAGATGAGGCATCCTCTTCCAGAAGTGGGTAAAGAGGAAGCAAGGGGACGTGATGAGAACAATGGAGAGGAAGCTTATGCACAGGAGGAGGTGGGTTTATAGAGGAGGTGGGGGGCGGAGGATTGAAGCACGGTTTCGGTACGGGAGAGGAGAACGTTGTTTGAGAGGAAAATGAGAGGCACGTTAGGAAAAACGCTTATTTTCTCCTTTGCTGCCGGCACGGTGTCGAAAAAAAACAGAGCATCGAGATGGGCGGAACAAAAAAAGGGAGAAGAGAAACTGGAGGATGAAGGATGTATACGTGGAAAGAACTTCACTTTTTTTCTCGTTCGCTCGGCAAGTTAGGGCATTCTCTCGTTAAGGACGGAAGAAGGATTCACATGCGCTCATTACGAAGATTTTTTTTTATTTATTATTTTTTTTTATTTTTTCCCCGTGCATAAAAGGAATTGCAAATCAATGCGTGATACTAAACTCACATTCATTCATTCCAGGAGAGACTTTAAAACTTCAGTGAGATCAACGGAAGTCCCAAATGGCTAGTACTTTGAGAGAATAATATAATCACCGACGTGCGTATTGCCTCGTGATCTCCCTTGAAGCCGTGAAACGTGTGATGAGATTCTCAATATTATGCTACCAGGGGAAAACGTCTGACCCTAATTCACGTGTTCGGATGACGTTTCTGTCACAAAACGTAGCCACCTTCGTATCCTTCAGGGTTCTTTGGTTCATATGTGATACAGTCCTAATTTAATGTTTCGCAGCTGCATTTACACTCACAATTTTTTATGATAGAATATATAAAAAATGTGGGTCGTGATAATTGGATGGAGCGCAGAGCTACCGACCGGCGGGCCCCGGGTTCAAATCCCGGGTAGACGCCTTTCTGGACACTCCCACCTATTATCTTCACGAATCTATTTTCTGGGAATTATAACTTCATAGAAAGTCGCAAGTGGCCCAGGGAAAGGAACTGGCCCCCCTAATACCCTGAATGTATTAATTGCACAAGCCAATGTCTTTTTACGGGGTGACCTCAACCCTCAGCTAATAAAACCTAACCTCTGGGTTGAACACAAATGCTTACAAACTGGTCAATTGTTCAACTAGACAGAATAATATTACAAATTCAATACTACATGTTCAAATTATTAGAGCCCGTGAGCTATCATGACAACGCTTCGTGAAACAGAGGGAAAAAATTAATTTTTCAGGATGATCTATTAGCACGAAAAATGCTGAATTACCATTTTAAGTATTTAGTACAAAACCTAAATGTATGATTCGTAATGTATTGGAGTAGGTGGGTACATGTAGTGCGTAGGGGGAAGTAAACATAACAGAAAGTAAAACGAAGTAGGAAGGAGTATAAGTAATTAGGGGAAAGGCATCCTGAAGGCGGATGCAGAGAGAAAAGGGAATAGAGTGAACGTAAACAGGAAATTAGGTTAAAATAAAAGGAGTATTATATAAAAGCGTAGCCTAACCGGTAGGAAAAAAGATAATATTTGTTAGTAATATCCTAAAAAGTTGAATTGGACACGTCTGGCCTACATACAAGTGTTGCTAGTTTGGGAAGAGTAGTGTATAATGGCCAGAGCATTTGTTTTCTTCCCTCCTCTTCGCATAAAATCCTAGCAGTAGACATCTTTTATTCACCAACCAAGATGGATGTCAAGTTTAAAGCGCTAGAAAACTACTCCGGATTGGATAAGAATCCTTTGATACCATACATTAAAATGAAGATAATGTAGGCACCCAATTTGTCTTCAATTTCCAACACTCCACCCATAATCCTATTTCTGCATCTCGTAGCGATGCACTTTGCCTTTAAGTGTGAAACAAAATAGAAACATTGATCATGAAAAGAAATTGCCCTTCCCATGTGGAGCAAACATCAATTTTTTACTCAGGTTCTTAGACTCAGCACTATCGTAGAGTCAACACACCTATATTAAGACGTAGGTAGGGAGATTTCATACCGGAATTCGCGCTCACGACTAATAAATTCTGAAGAGAGTTGCTGTTGATGGAAAGAAGCAAATCACTTGCCCGTCGCGCGTTTGTTTAGGTACGCGATGCATCTTCGCGACACCAAAAAGAAAGGTTTTGCGCACGCCAAGTGGGAAGCATGCAATATGTTGCTTCCAAGTAATGCAAACGGAGATATGCGCGAGAGATGTCTGTACAATGAGCGGGAGGCCTAACTGTGGCATGGGTCCCCCGTCATGAGAATACACGCTGGGAAGGAACGCATCGTCGGAAAAAAATAATATACGTCCTCCCCACCCCATATGACAAAGTGAAACACACTGAACAAGAAATTTTTCTTTTCCCCATTTTTTTTAACTCTACGCGATATCACCCTCGTGACATACCGCAGGGAGACGGACGGGGAATGAATATGAAAAAATCCGCAGGAGAGGATGGAGGGAGGATAGAAGGGAGAGGATTGAGGGGTTGTAGGGAGCTAAATAAAACGCCGCGACAGACTGAAAGGGCGGGGGTGGAGGGAGGTGATGTTTTGGTGCGAGTGGCATCAATGAAAAAGGCAATTCCGGTTAGACGCCACCTCGCTCACCCCTGTCTCCGATCTCATCCAAGGCAGTAGCTCAAAACGCCTTCCCCTGCCCCTCATCCACCCACGTGAAACGTCAGAGGGCACTTTCTCCACGCTATTCAATCATCCATCGCCGCTAATTCATCCGTTCTCCCCGCACATGGCCTATTATCCCCTTCCCTGAACGGGCAAGGAGTCTTGTTTCACCGATAGGCTTAGCTTGCAAGCGAAAATGGTGGAATGTGGTGGAATTGCATGCTACAAAACGAGGAGTAATTTGGGGAATGAAATTGAGGTACGCTTTTTCAGTGACTGAATTGTTAGGCGAAAAAGTTTCAGATTAAATAATGGACCAGATATTGAAGCGCAAGGAGAAACTTTAGCAGAAATAAAAACCGGATTGCTTTCATGAATATGTTTAAATCGTGATGAAAACTGCATCAAACTATGCCTTGAGTGGATAACAAAGTCAAATTAGGAGTTAGACAAATAATGAAAAGTATTGGTTTCCAGTTTTGTCACATAAGAAAGTAGAGTGATTAATTTTCAAAGTAACAGGGATGTAATTTATTAAAATATGTAGCGTAGTAGATATTTTGCCAACTTTTCATGACGACTTGAAGTAAGCAAAATTTTAGCGAAATTATTTTCCAATTTGCATTTTTGTGTGACTAATGTTAGACGTGTAAAATGTGTGCAGTTATTATTATCATAACAATTAAATTTAGGGGCTTGATTACCGGTGGAGATGATTTATTTACTCGATCGGTTTAAATGGATGAGGAACCAAACAAGCATATGAGAGCTACCCACATAATTGTTTACGTAACGTCGTAAATTGTGAGTTTCGATGTCTTTCCTCCCTCTACAGTAAAGGAACTCCCGATTTATTCTTAATTATACTCTTATACTCTTTGCAATGCTCACACATCTAATAAAAAAATATGATAATTTTACTTCAAGCATACTTCATCGAGTCGTATCAAATTAAAAGCTTCAGATCCAACCAATCCCTCTGTATATCTCTCTAGCGCTATCTACGGTGATAGCCAGTGACTATCATGGATAGAAGAAAGCCAGTATTTCATATCAATCTATTTTGAACCTTAACATTTCGTTTGCATTCTTTTGAAAAAATAACCCATTAAGATATGGAACTGATAATATTTTTTCCTCATCTGCCAGAAGGAGATATTTATGAGTGATTTTTTCTATGCCTGGCATTCTTACCAGAGCGAATTTCTTAATATTATAGATCAGCGTTTTGTTCTAGATAGGGACAAATCTGAATAAGTGTGTAGGTTTTGTAACTAAAGTTATATCATTAATACAAATTATAACAACTATAAATCTTAGAAATGATTGTTCAACAGCAAAAAATAAGTCGAAACATAGTATTGTCTTGACTAGCACCATGGCTCAAATTTTCCCTGCTTTTCCGAGATGAAATTCAGCCTCAAAAATCAATTTAATTTGAAATAAAGAAGAATTTCATTAATTTATTGCGTCACCCACTCTCCGTTTCTTGTATTTTTCTGCATAGCCATCGTTGTATGATGAAATTCCTCTGCGATATTACTTTTATTTCTTTAATAAGAAAACGCTGCTATAGATTTTTATAAGGGAAACAGCCAGTAATAAAAAACTACTTCATAAGCATCATCAAAATGAAAATATTTTTCTAATATAAAAGGAACTTCTATTGTCACTCAATATTATCTCTCCTAATGGTTCCCATCCCATAAGAAGAGATAAACGCTCTATGAATCAAACACTTCTATAGCTTGCTGTCACTTCATCATTGCTGAGAAAAAATCCTTTTTTACAATCATATTTGCTCCGATCCTTTCAAGCTCAGAAGAAACAGCAGTACAACCCATTATTTGATTTATCAATAACTCTTACAATACGATACATGTATAAATTTTTACCAACGCATAAATTAAAGGTTAAATAGAGCCTGCAAAGCTCAAATTTTCGCAAACCAATTAAATTCCCAAAACAATGCAATTTCTATCTTTACTGTTGGTCTAGATTTTATGTGAACTGATCATGCGCTTTTTATGTAGGCACACAATTAGCGAAAATATTCAACTACGCCATGAAAGGAAGAATAATGTTTAAATTGATAATTACTACTCCAGGCTCATGGCAAGCAGCACAAATGCATATAAATGGAACTCAGTAGCTATGCATATTTAACGAAGTAACCAATTCAAATAAGAAGTAATTTCGGAGTGATATAATAATAATGGAATGTGGTGTAATATGAATTTGCAATGCCACTAAAAACATGCATTGGCTTGAACAAGTAATATGGTTTTGTTACATGGGTAGCATAAGAGTCTAAATAAGTGAAGTAGCAATGATATTAGAGGAATAAATACTTCGCTTTAGAACATAATGCGTTAACTATCAGAATAGAAATAATAAGAAATTTTTAGTAGGGGTATAAAGAGTAGTTTAGTTTACAGCGTGATATATATCCTTCTAATGGTTCATAGACCCGGACGTTACGAAAAAATATTTGTCCTTAAAAAAAAAATATATATACATATATATATGCAGAAGATTATGTAAAAAGTTCGAAGGATGCAATGGAGGCTGAGCGAATAGTTGCTGAGAATGATTACATGTGATAGAATTTTTTTAGTGAATAAAATGAATAGAGTATAGTTATATGATTTGTGGACTGCTGAATTTAGAAGGCAGATAAGACGAAAAACAAGCTGGGATATGATGAATTATTTATAATTGCATGAAATTAAGGAATATATCCCGGAAAAAAACGATGTCGAGCCTATCAAAATAAGCGTATGAAACAGCCATGCGGCGAATAAAATGCAAAACGTAGGAATACTGCAAAGAAACCTTCATTATCTGGTATGCCTATAAAACCTTATGCCAATAAGTAGGAAGTCTTCTAGGGTCAATCACCAAAATTAGTAGTTTGTAGCTTCCGGCGCTACAAAAACTAATCTTACTGTGTATATTGGCCGCTTTTAATGGAGGTAAAAACCGAATATCTGTAACTCAACGGGACTGGAAACAAAAAAATGTTATTGTATGAAAATATTCTTGCTAAACAACAGGAGAAATGGAGCATTTTTGCTGAGATCCTGATCATTCTTCGAAAATGGAAGAATTTGTGGAAAAAAACCTCTTCTCCTTGGGCTCCGCCCCCGCCCTAATGTAGGAGGTTTTTCCTATTTTTCTTCCGTCTCGCCTGAAGACTCATCCCTTCCTCTCTCTCCCGGGCTCCGAGCCCGAACCATTCTTCACCGCACCCCACCCATCCCCCTCTCCGGGCCAGAGGTACCTCCAGACTGCCAAATTGTCTCCCCGGCCCCACACTGGCGCCCAGACAGTTGCTTGCGCCAACAGCAAGCGTCGCGTTCCGAACGTTGCCATCCCTCCCCGCGTCCCAATCTCTCCACCACCGTCTCCCACATCCCTCCTCTTCTGTTCCGTCGCCAGAATCATCATATGAGGTTTTTCCCACTGTCTACTCCTCCTCCTTTCCTTGGCGTCATCTTCATCACGGTTGACGGCTCTCATGAATTCAGATTTCTTTCGGCAAAAACAAACACCTTCTAGACGTGAAAAAAGACTCTTTACTTCCGCACGCATCTTCCATGCTACACATCTGTTTTTTTTGGCCACAACCATTCAGTTCCGATGAATATTTCTCCCGCCAAACATTACATATCGCTAAAAGGGAGAGGAACTAAGGAAATGTTACGATGCTTTAACGATTGAGAGGAAAGGTTGATCCACCCTTTCGTTGCATGATGAGAAACATACCTACACCATAAATTCATTCCTCGTTTCAATAATAATGGCGATAAAAATAAAATTTGCTTAATGTATAATAAAATTGAGAAATTAATATAGTTTCAGTTTTGTCATAATAAATATTAGCTCACTGGCAGTGCTACATAATTTATTTGGAGAATTTTTTGGAATATATATGTGCGTTAAAAATTATGAATGGAATAAGAGAAAATACGGCAGAAAACAAAGCTTTAGGAAGCAGAATATGCGTAGAAAGAGGACTTCAGCAGATCAAAGGTAGAAAAATCTTGAAATATTCAATGGCAAGCCAGAAGTACCTACTCTCCATTTACATCCGTGCTACAAGGAGTTTTGCGAAATGCAGCTCACAGTTAAGCATGATTTCATTTTTATGCTCTATAATTTAGACACTGAAAATATTTTTGAGATACTTAAATATTTTAGGCACAATGAACAGCTGATTCTATGTGACTGCTGTCAATATAAACACAATCCGGCTATGATGTCATCTCACTTTCCACGGTTGCGAAATCAACATTTATCAAGATATTCATGACAGGTATTCGTGGAATTTCTGTCACAAGAGAGTGTTAATTCATGAACAGCACTGAAATATATATCAAAAATTTATTACGAAAAGGTATGCAAGCCTCTATTAGTAGTTTTCGAAATAGTATTTAAATAATTCAATAAACTGAGAATTGAGCATTGTCACTCTTTCCAACAAATTCCACTTAAATTCCATTTCTGAAAAGTATTCGTTTCATGAAATGGGTGTTGTTTAAGTTTAAGTGGCATTGCGATATTTGCAGAGAATAAAATCATTAATATAATATTTAAGGCTAAAAAATATTGAAAACACAAATACCAACTGTGCATTTGCATCAGTAAAATATATACCTACTACATTCACTATCAAAATATATGTTTTGGTGACACCTGTCATGCAAGGAGCAGTTTTTGCATCCTTTAGAAAGCTACTTAATCATTACTTGAATTTAATCAAAATAAATTATTTGCAAAAGTATAGATTTAGAATTTTGCCATACATTCAAGCATTATTCTTCTTTTGATTTAGTATGTCGTAACGCATAGGCACTTAGAATACGACAATGTGGCATAACAGCTATCAGACCTCAAACTCCCCTTAAAATATCTCTTTTCCTCGATAAAACCGAGAAAGTGAATACCTTGTCAGAAAAAATATAGATTCATATTGATTGTATTACATTACATTATACAAAGTCAACTCCCAGTGTAATGAGAACTGAATTTAAAAGTTTAATCAATCAAAGCGGGATTCAAACCTTGAGGTATTTTGAAGTTTGTATACCCATAAATTAAATGTTTCCAGCCTTCATTTGCTGGATGGGTACAGTTTTACTCATAGTATAATGGCTGTCGCACTCACTAGCATTTCCAGCATAATTCCGGCATTGCTCGTCATGGAGGTAGTAGTGTACGTTTGCCAATTGGAATTCAATGAAATCGGAATATTCTTTCCGTATTTTTAAAAATTCATCTGCCCTCACGCAATATTGGAATCTAGAATAATCCACCAAGACATAATCCCAGAGCTCAACCGCTGCAAATCCAATGCAGACCATATTTAACATTTTTACGCCTTTATTTTCATTGCTAAGTCTCATAAGATAGGTTTCCTGGGGCTATAAATAAGGTCCGACTCTTTCCCCATCCAACGAAAATACCTCCGCAATCTTCCTCCACCTCATCTTTCCTCTTTAAATCAGTTTCGCTACACATTTTGGCTTCGGTCCCAGCAGTAAGGGGGTTTCCCCAGGCACAATCTCAGCCTCTGCCGCTGTCCCATTCATTGAATTAATCCTCTTCTTACATCCCCCTCTGTGAATCCTCTTTCTCGATAAACACCTTTAAGGACTACCTGGCATTTCTGTTTTTCCCACCTTTGGCGAAAAGATAGATTCCCTCTCTTCCGGCGAATAAGCGGAGCTTTCAAAGCGGCCCAAGTATGGCGGTGCATTTTCCAATTATGTCAAAACGCCTAGTATGAGAAAAAAATATTCCGTTGAAGGAGTGGCGATCAATAACTAAGCGGGATTGGCAGCTCGAGGATACATTTTAAAGGCCCTTGACTTAATTATTTTCCCACATGAAGAAGAAAAAAACACATTTTCATGGAAATAAGATTCATGCGGGGGTTTTAAGGAAAGCTATGAGAATTATATATAGCACCTGCATCCGGTGATGGATTTTTGGATGTCAATCTTCAAGGCAGATTGAATGTTTCAGTTAATTCAGTGCGAAACAAAGGGAAATCATTTTATTTATAAATGCTTATGAATTACATTCCCAAACAACCATTTTATTGTAAAACGTGTAGTATCAACGTTTATGCTACTCTAAGATCTTTAATGCTATCTATTAAACTCTTTTAGATAACCACGCTTCACACTTAAAATAAGGAAGCTTAGCATACTGTTGAGATTTGAAATGTGAATGCTGATAAGGGATGATACGAGTATTTAGGCTTTTTTAGAGATTTGAGTAGAGTAAAGAATAGTAATGGAACGGTGGACTTTTCGAAAGGCTTGTTTTAGAACTCCAAGCAGAAAGTAAGGTGCTGATCTTGGTACAGAAATTTAGGGGAAAAGAAAGACAAAGGAATGGGAAGAAACTAACCAACTCGAGCAATAGGGTACTGCTGGCCGTCACTATAGTTAGTATATAGGTAAGTGAAGGAAACCCAGTAAAATAAAAGCGTATTTAGAGTTAATTATTGCGTATTTAGAGTTGTGATCAATCCGAAGAGTGGACTGGTTAGGGAGGACAGATGTAACAAAATATAAAGCCTAACTGCATGGGAAAGGCGTACATGGGCAAAGGCATTTTTATCATAATTTGAACCCCAGACATTAGAATAGCAGCCCATTGCTATCTACTGGGCTACCACATAGGGGCGGGCAGAATAAAAAAGGAAAAATATTGATGTGAAGGAATTAATGACCTAAGGAAAACGCATTAAAGACAACCATCACCGGTAAAATGCGAAAACAATTGTAATATTTATAATATGTATGCCATGCTGATTCAGCCACCTTATTTCTTTCCAGTCATGTGAAAGTAAAGAGATTTGATCACTATACAATAAAATTGAATTTTGTCCACTACATCATAAGAAAATCAATATTATGCCGTTTAATCGGATACACGGTTTGTTACCGCTGTTTGTTATTGGCTATGATAATAATCAGTATCACCGAAAGATTTGAATCCCATATTTCGAAACGCTTGCATTGAATAAGAGATGATAAATGCTTCATGAACGCTCCTGGATCCAGCCTTCCCTTACCCACTCCCTTCATCAACTGCTCATCATCAACTGCCACCCTCTCTTTTCGGGATGACGTTTTCAATTTGCCGTTTGGTTTACTTAACCCCAGGCACACAGACCATTCTACCCACTTGCAATTTTTTTCCATCCATCCCCTTCATTCATTTTTTTCCATTACCGCGATAAAAAACAGTTAATTTTCCCCGCGGAAATGCTTTCGTCCAAATTTCATTCGTTTCCATTTCCCGTTCGGAACCACGTTTCCCCACATTCCACACACCAGATCCCAGCCTCTTGCGATTCTCAAGAAAAATTCTTAATTCAACTGATTTGCTCTCTATTTATGCAACACTGTTGTACTTGGATAGTTAGTATTCTGCCAGCGGCGGGAGGTTTTGATGGAGTGTTATTACTCTACTTTTCATTTCATTCATCCACCGACCTTGCCCTAACTTTATTTCAAATTGGAGTATATTCTAGTCTCTATTAATTTCAGTCATTGCACCTTTCTAATTTTTTTCACACTTATATCAACCAAGCTTCCAATCTTTATTTTCATCTTTCCCTGGAGTCCAGACTGAGTCTGATTGGGCACCAAGTTTTATTTAACATCTTTTTTAAATCATCTGGAATACCTAGTGGCATGGACTCCATATCTTAAGGATAAAAACCTTTGCGCCATATCAGGCTCGTAGCTGATCTTCCTTTTAAATTCCTCATCTTCGTTTTTGTCATAACTGCTCATATGTTCCTAAATTCCTTGTCAAGGAATTATACTCGTATCACCATTACCACTTCACTTACCTACGTCCAATGAGTTAAGAAAGTGATAAAACTCTACTACTTGTTTCAAACTTACTACTTTATATTAAATTTGACGTTATTCTCCTTCAATATTGTATATTTATTATTTTTTGATCCACCATATTGGTTGCTAAGACATAAAAGTGAAGACATATCACATTTTTCCAACGTTCCGCCGACTATTTCACGAAAGCGATAATCTAAAAAGGTATTCAATATGTAATCCATGATATCACAGATATTTTAATTACCGCTTCCCTCAGATTTTATTTTATTATTTTAGGTGAACTTTTACGATCCATTTCAAATGATCAGCATATCCAAGTTTTCACATTACATTACATTTATATTACATTATAGATGACTCTTCTCCACTTACACACCTTTTCACCCGCCCAGAAATTTCGAAGTCAATACCTTTCCTTCCCCCGGCCCTTCGCTGTATCCCGTAACTCCCAAATAATTTGCGGCAAAACTATCGGTTGTAAAAATAAATTTTCGTGGTTTATTTTAGTGGCATGGCTCGAGTATTTTACGGACTTCATTTACTTGAAGGATCTTTCCTTTAAATATCGCTTGTCATATTTGCAAACGTCAATAGATGATTTCATTTTTAATGCTTGCCTGGCTCATAAGACCATTCAAGGACCAATTTCATAAAATGACGATGTCTCTTCTCGTTTTTTAAAACGCCAGACTAACTTCACATTTGGGCTTGCAGAATAAGGGTGTGTAAACAAGGAATATCGTTGATCTAAGCCGTTGACCTAAGCTTGAAAAACTCAATGGGCTTCGTGATCACATTTACTTTACTGTAAAGCATTTAAGAACATGAATATAGCATAAACATTAGATAATTAAACCTATAAAGTCCTATTTATTGGATATAATTATTATAGAATAATCAGGTGTCAAGCTAAGTTCTTAGCACTAAAGGTAATACCATCGTCTAACCATAAATTAAACCCACTCGTTAGCTACGGAAAATACAGCATCTGCGCCCTAAGATAAATTCAGTTATAACACTCTAGCTCTACCCCCTATCAACCTACCAACTTCTTCAACTGGCAGCTAATTATTTCTTTTTAATTAGTTGTCATTAGGAATATTAGACGATAAGAAGAATCTGAAGTGAATGTTCCAAAAGGATTTGGTTCGGGTTACCCCATCACTTCCCTCTTATCCCATTAATCTGGATTCGATTTCCGACTAAACCGGTCCCCACTAGGGGGACGTACGCTAGCCTATGTGTGCAGTACCAGTCCGTGGGACGGAAAGTTAAATCTACCTCTAGAAGCTCTTTATTACAGGAATAATACGCCAACGAAGGATCTCTATCCATTCTTCTTCCATTTCTTGAAAAATCCTATAGCTGCCCAATTTCTCACCCATCGTCAGTGCCGCGAATAACTTAGCTATCAATCGCCTTTGTGGAATACCTACAACTGGTGCAGAAATTACACAAGTTATCGCAATTGTTAGTGTCCCGGTTCCTGTAGTCAGTGAAAAAAATGTATGTGATTACCAGATGCTTAGTTTTGGCCTTGAGCCTGAATATAATTTTCATACACTTACGGGAAAACAAGAGAGGGATTATGCAAAAAATTTAAACTAATGAAGCAGTGTTCAAAACAGTTGTTCTAAACGCCTCACTGTGTCAAAGGGTCCCAACTTTTATTTTCACTTGCGTACCCCTAGGAAATCCATTTCCTTAAGATCTCCTCCTTATCAAAGAGTAATCCTTTCTCGCAATTTCTGTAAATTATGAAGATGATGCTAAACAGGCAGAGATCGTTGTTCTGTGCCAATTCAGGTCTTATATAATTAGTTGAATACAATACACTAATACTGCAGTGCGATATGTTAGAAAAGAACTAATACGAACAATGATTAAGTCAATGATAAGTCGCGGGTAAAAGACTCTTAACCACAGCATCCATCAATATAACGTATTAAGCAATATAACGTATTTAAGCGAAGGCCTCATTAGTGGAGATAATCTCTTGTGATCGTCTTGATAATCTCTAGTTCATATGAGTAGTGCTTGTACCGTGATTTTTCACCCCCTGCCAAACATTCTCTCCGTATGATTCACGGTTTGCGGAGATATAGATGCAAGTTAATAAACTGTTTTTCAAAAACATATCCTTTGTGCAATACCCTTAGTGTCCATTGATCTGACTTTCGCTACGTAAAATTTGAATAAGACGATATGATGAAAAATACAAATAACCATTTACACATTAATTAGAAATAGCACGAAAAGAACTTAAATGTGTTTATCTGAGAGTTTATAGCTACAAAACTATCATGAAGCATATGCACCGATAGTGACAATGCTTACAGGCCACGCACCGAAAAGATCAAATAATGCTGGCTTAAAATATCAAAGTTTTAATACACAACAGTGTTTAACATTAATGTGCATTTGCATGTACAAAACCTAAAGCTATGTCTAATTTTAAACATTAAGCTAGTTAGCACAATTCCATTTAAGTAATCAAACGTCCTACGCGCCGTCATCAGGTTCCCTTCCTGTATCTGATAATATCTCAGCAGCTGAAGCGGGTTTTACGCATTATTAAAATCTGTAGAAATGTAGGTAATAGGTACAGAGGCTATTTTTTAATAATGATATTATTCCACTACACCTCACCAAATGCAGTTATCATCGTTTACATTTATAACCAAATTATCTCTCTGGAAACTCCAGTTTATTCGAATCTGCACAAACTGTACAATTTTCCCTCACATGCACCCAAAGTAATTGCATTAGCCTCTTAGCCTTACTACTTAATCAACGCATTTTATCTTAATAACCTAGCCAAACAATGCATACCAGAGTTTTATTATATAATTAAAATCTGAAAATATATAGGTATTCACCTTATGTGCCATCGCGATTCTGCTTATTTCTAAAAGAGAAATTGTATTGAGATAGGTCGATGCTGAGAAGAAAGAGGGCAATCTTTTAGGATTTCGTGCGAGTGAAGGTACTTACTGGCTGGGGACGGGAGGGTTTGTTGAGAATAGTTGGTTGAGCAGAGACGGTGATATTCCCACACAGTGACGTCACAGATCTGCAAGGATCAGCGATATCGGGGTACCCAGCGGGGTTATGTTTAGGGATAAGAGTGAAGGACGTAATTCTGGGGAGGGGTAGATTTTGGATGCCGTGGAGCAGGCAATATAACTATGCGATGTGGGACGGTATACTGCTTTGGGTATGGGCGTCAGAGATACTGGCGCAAGTAGGTGAAGATGGGTGGATGAAAGTGCAATAAAGATTGGGAGTGGGTGGTTGTTTGATAAGGCGGTGCGGGATGTAGGGTAGCGGAGGCTGTTACGGTGGTGAGAGGATAATGATCGAGAAACTTTTGTGCATGAAAGAGAAGCTAGGTGGTGTTTGCTACAGGAAAGGGGATAAAGTGCCCGCTGTGGTTTTAAAGCGATATTTTTTGGGCACATATCCATCTCGTAAGCATGACATGCTGGGAGCAAATATTCTGAACCAAAATAGAGTGAAGAAGATGGGGTAATTTCTGATATTTAGAATTTTGTGGTGTTAGAGCAACCAAGGCACCACCTTTATTTATTTTCAATAAACGAAGAAAACCCAATGATTCACGATTATGCGTACATGAAGAAAGACTGCAAAAAATCGCATCAAGTAATGAAAGCAGAACGTGAAGTGCCAGTGAATACTCTATCACTAGTGGAGCTCATGAAACAATACTTCATTCTATAATTATTTTTGCTAACAATGCATATGGTCATAGTTATACGCATGCAGAGTTATATGGTTGTTAACACCTTTCCTTGTACACTAGGTTCCACCAGTGAAAACTGCTAAAATAGCTAGCTAGATAGAGTATTTACTCTTTAAGCATTGTTTCTTTTGCGATTAATATATTCAAACGCATAAAAAATTGTAACTTTTGCTAACTGTCTTCATGAGTCTATGATGCCAAAAAACAACATATTGGTACATAATTACGTCTTCCGATCTAACCAATATGGCGGCTCTTCCTGAAGCTAGGCGAGCAGTTTTCGCTGCATAAAACGGCAATCATTTCTCAAGGGGTGACATTGGGAAAGAAAGGTATAGAGTGCGAGAGAAAGTGGAATTTTTAAGGACTTTTGTGTGTGATCGCATACATGTGTGCAGATGCGTGTGTCCGGGAGACTCGTTAGGTGTACCGGACGCTCCCGTTAATTCTTTTTTTGCAAAAATTATGGGCCGCGGTAGTCTGTGTTCCTTCCAACCTTTTTTTTTATCCCCTCCCGAGGAAATTTGTTTCCTTTATTTAGCGTCGGAAATTTAGTGCTCCTCTCTCTCTCCACTGCTCGTTAATTATAGGGGCCATTAGGAACTGTAGCGTCGCGTGTGTAGATGGGGTAACATTGGGAGACTTTCGAATCCTGCCTCTTCTTGCTTCTCCGTAAATCTTTACGTTCGAAGGCCCGTCCTCATTTTTATAATAAAACGCGAGAGATGCGAATTCATGGTCTCGAACGCACTGATGTGTCCGTCGATAAAGCAAGTTCTCCTTCCTTTCCCCAACCTCCGCTTCATACCTAGCCTCATTCCCACTGTATTTTCGCCATATCGCACAGTCTCACGGGAAAGAAAGAGAGATGATGCCATAAAATGTTCGGCAAATTCAATTACAACTCGGACTCGAATTTCGATGAGCCGTCCACCTCCCGCTTGTTATCAATGCGTCGAAATCCTCGACATGGATAAGCCACATGAACGGGATATTTGCAATGATATTCCCAGATAAACATGTATGAGGATAAATTAAGTTTCCATTCATGTCCACGACGGCTAAAAGATGTTTTCCGCGCAGATAATTTGAGTTTATGTCTATAATAAATAGGCACTAAAACACATGCATTTATGAGCATATTGCATTAATTGTATTTTTAATATTCATTAGTACTGCAACCACTCAGCTTAAAATATTTCTCGTAATAGTTTTTAATTTGTTGAAGAGCGGCTAAATGATAATCAAAACATTTGATTTAAAAATCGGCTAACACAGTTCTACCGACTTGCTCTAGAAAAAGCCACACTAGACAATAAAATTCTTAATTTATGTTTGACATGAAAATAATTCCAGTCCGTTAATGGAATTTTTAATTGAAACAACTATTAAAATTTAATGATATATGGTTTATGATTCTTTATTCTAAATGTATTTACCGTAGCTTATTATTTTCATGTACCTTCAATGGGTATAGCATATACAATCTCAATTGCTACTTGATGAGGTCAATTGCAATCCACATAATGACCAAATGTTAACCCAAAATGTTTTTCAGAGCATATGGACCCAACAATTAAACATATGGCAGTGAATTTTAGCACCTGAAACTTAAACTTATATATTTTTACTTATTAGTTCAATATAGGACAGAGAGATGAACATTTGAACATTTCCAATGGTTATGAACGACTTACACCTTGCAATGAATATAATAAAAACCATATATTTTTTTCCGTGACCGTAGGGAAAAGCTCATATTAATTTGCACCATTTTATCTTTCTGGGAGCTCATAACCATTATTGACAATCTGTCCCGACCCGAGGATAAACTTTTCGTAACCTTGGGAGGGATGAAAGAAATTTTTATTCCACTAGACACGGCTGCTCCCACTTTATCGCAGCACCAACTAACCAAAGGTTAAGTTATGACACACTTTGCGGGGAGTTTCGCAAATGCGCTTCAATAAGCGGCGTAGCACTAGACACTCGACGTCTTCCATTACGGAGAAATCCTCCAAGCAGGGGCGAAATATGTCCTTATGCTCTGCAAGCAAAGCATTTGTATCCCTCAAGTCGCAAATGCACCCCGTCATGTTTTGTCACCTTTTACACATTAAGGGTTGGAATGGATGAGGAGATGAAGGGAAAATAGTGTTTTTTATGCGAGAAACTGAAGCGGAATTCACATTCCATTCTCGTTTTTGTAAAACTTCAGCAAAGCTAAATCATGGAAGAGACATGCTTGAAAATAAACTCTTAAGAGTTCAAGGTGAAAGTAACTAGCATACCCTAATGTGTTTAGAAAGATGAATTCATGGAAGACTGTTAGTGGCAACGTATGCACTTGAAACGGAAGAAAAAATAATACGACTGTACCTTCCAATGTGCTAGCTGCCTTATAAAATTATAAAATGATTAAGATCTCAAAATAAATTAAGATATCATAGGAATTTCGAAAAATTTATCTAAGACCCAGCTGATAAGCAAACGTTTGTTGACTCGAGCATAAATTCTTAGATAACTTAACGCCTAATGGAAATGGAACATAATATTGCCGACTATTCTCAATTGAAAATGGGATAAGGTCCATCAGAAGTAATATGTTTAGTTGCCAATAAATAATTCCAAAAATTAATAGAAGTGACGGATATATCAAAATGAATTTGACTTACTTTCCATTTCACAGTCTAGGCATACAAATTGACCAGTATAAATAGCGAAATGCGAGCTATGTACTGCAAAAGAATAAGTTGCAGGAAAATGATTTTACCTGCCCTTGCACGCATCGTAACCAATTATTATGCCAAGGTACATATTTGTAAATTAGCCCCAAAATAGTCTATAGTAAATAATCATCTCTATTTCAGATAATGCTGAGTTTTATCTGAAGGTCAGAAGCTTGAATAGCAGGCTCAATCAGCGGTAGAATAGAGCCCTTTGCAATCGCATCGAGAATTTTCTCGGCACACGCAAGAGGTGAACCTCACAATGAGCTTTTTTTGAGTCCCTCGGTAGTAATTGCAAATATTCCAACCGAAACTACATTATAACCGACCGGATTCCATGCCACGAAAATGACCCAACCTCCGCCAGCAAAATCCTATTAAAGGACGACATATGCACATTACAATCTGCCCTGCGGAACGAATTCCAACCGACATGGTATGGGTCGATGAAATTGGCGGGAAAAACGCTTCATGAATTAATAGGGAGCGGCAAAAGCTTGCGCTATCGAAGAAAGACTTGGACGTTTTTGGGAATGTATGCATTCATTATTGATGCGGAAGATAAAAAAAAATGCTTTTAGCGATTTTTATTTACCATCGATACGGGATTCTTTCCAGCGTACACGGCTCGTCAGTTGGCCGCTGATGCAAGCCACTACACATTGCAGTTACTGAGCGACATTCTGTCGCTTTATACACATTTTTTTCGCACCAACCGGTTCCATTTCAAAACAAAAATTACCGCTCCATTGAATTTCGGAATTATTCATAAATAAGATTCATGATAAGAGAACTAAACGATTGAAGGCAAAGGGAGGATATAAATAGGTCGTGATCATCTAAAATACAATGGTTTAATGTGACCTAATGTAAAATTATAATAAGGGAAGCTCTTTATATGCGATATGTGCGATTTCAAACATTATCGATTGCGGTAATTGACAAGAAAAAAAATATATTTTCCATTCGACGCCAATTCCCCATATAAATGCTTCAAATGGCAGAGAATCTAAATAGCAGTTTGCTGATGATAAAGTAATCTGTGAATGCAAGGGAAAGACCTTGAAGATAAATTTATTAGTTCTAAGGGCACAAAGCTGAATAAAATAATTCCAAATAACCATTGCTTCCAAACAAAAAGGTTTCTTCGTTTTGTAATAAATCTACTTAGGCTACAGATCAAGAAATTTCTGATCTAAAGCTATGACTTCATGTTTAAACACTATCTGCAAGGACATAGCACAATAAATTCTATATTCCTATTACCATGATGGAATGAAACAAATGAAACTTTTCATCAAGACTTTATAATACAGGCATATCTACAATAATGTCATTGAAATCCAATGGATTTAATGACCGGACAAGAATTTTTGCCAATAACCTGAATTAGAGAATATATATCATCGGATAGACCGGTTGATAGGATTAAGTCGCAGAAAATAATCACTGAAACCCATTAAATGCTTCACATTGTGGACACCACACATACGATTCAGTGCTTATTTTCAATGTCATTATGCCTAAGAATACATCAACAACGACAGAACGGCAAAATTTCCTCCCTACACTATCCATTTAATCTGCGTCACGTTGATATATCGCCAGTGTGCCGATATTTTTTTTCTTTTATTGAGGGTCGATAATGTAAATTGAGCATTCCACGACCCTGGCAGTTGGTCTCTACACAGGGTCGGAGAGTCCTCTTGCTAATCCCTACTCTCCTACCCTTAAGCCTCGATGGGAAGCCTGAGATGGGACGCGCAAAGAGAATCATGGGAAGGGGGGGAGGCTGCAAGGGAGTAACGTTGGACCACGAGGGGCGAGTGAGGGGCCCGGTAACCACGGTAGGAGAGGGCTTGGCGGGTCCTGGACACGCCCCACCCGCCAAAAAGCGAAATCTAACCGACTGGGGTCGTAAATTTCAATGCGGTCCCGTTAATGGCTATTGAGAAATGCGTGAGGCATAACTTCCGCGCATGCGCGAGACTCCGCTGCGGTAATGTTCCTGGGGGAGGTAGACAAGAGGGATGAACGTGAGCCTTGTGTATTTAAACCGCTGACCGTCTCTTTCCAACATCCTGGAGGAGAGATGACCAAACGAGAGATGAAAAACAACTGCCCACGAGATATGTGGGGGGAATAGGGAGGTATCGGGGTGTTTTATAAATGGAAAATATTTTCTTTTCCAACTTCCCCAGCCTCCAACAACCAGCCCCATCCCAATAAACTACGAAGAGGGAACGAGATGGCAGAATAAATATAAAATGGCCGAGCAGACTTTTTATTTCTTCCCGCGCATTTGTTCGAATGGGGCTGGCAAAATGCGTCCACACAAAGGGAACCGCATATGTATAGAAAACTCGCGCCGGGGAAAAACCTGGTCCCAAGGAATTTGTCCCGGAGGTCGTATTTTAAAACCGAAGTTGCGTGGCGGAGTTGTTGAGGATGAGGTGGTTCCTCTCCACTAATGCTTTTGCTGAAAGTTTCCGTCCCCCCAATCTCTCCACACACTCCCCACACCTCCCTCTGGATCGTAATTAGTGTGTGTGCGGGAGAAGTGCTAAAATGCGAAAGCTTTAGCGTGAGCGGTCGCCCCGGTTGTTTGTGCGGGACCAGGCACAAACTTCGCAGCAACCAGCTGGTATGATTATTAACTATCCATTACTGCTCTACTACCATTAATGGATAGTTAATGCGACAAAATTACATGTGTATGTTCATCCAGGTACTTCGTTTTCTCAAAACAACTTTATTTTTTCTCTTTCGGCTCAAGAAATAGAGATAAATAAGTTAACGTTCGTCTTCAAAGTAACGAGATCACGTCAAGATTTTCTATTTTTTTTTCGTCATGAGAGTAACTTTTGAAAGTATTGAGGAAGTACCTGTAATCTATTTTTTATGAATGAGAGCCTAGTGATCGGGAATAAATTCAAATACGCCGTAGAGAGGAGGCAGTTGTTTTTCATTTCACTTCGAAATATACACTCTCAAAAATCCCCAATCCATAATTTCCCTAGGCACATACGATCCCATGAAGATGTTTTGCAGGAACGACAAAATACCATTTTTACTCGCCACGATCTTCAGAATTTAGTCTGACATGTCTTACGCAAACACACAATTGGAAGAGGTGACTATACTACTGACTTCATAACGCAATGATCCGAGTTCGAAGCCCGACAGTTGCAAAGATTACTCATTGGTGCAGCATCACCGTATAGTGATGTACGGAGAGAATCCTGGTGATCCTACGTCCGTTTGGTGGTATGTTAAGTCGTAGGACCCTTCGTTAAGAGTAGGCTATTACCGGCAGTGGGTTTTTCTCCATCCTTTCTGCTCTCCTTTTAAAATCCTTGAGCTACATAATCTCTCACATATCCTGAATGTTGAAAAAAAAACTATTTGTGAGTCATGCCCCTGATTTATGCAACCGTCAGGAGGTAAAGGGTATGGAAAAGTAGTTAGGGATCGTCGTATGTAGTTGTAAAAACACCCTACAGATTCTGTCGACCTTTAGGTTTTATTTAGCTCCTAACTTGATCAGTTTGTTCCAAAAAAATACGCCTGACAACGTTAACTTATGACATAATTTGAATGGGAAAAACTGCTGCTCTGATCCTATTTAAATCAATCAGTAGTTTTCTTCCAGTAGGCTTTGATGTATTATCTGCAACCTACATTGTAGTTAATTCATCTTTCACCTCCGAATAATCATCAATAAATATGCGATTACCAACATAAAGTTTATAATTTTCCATTGATTCATCACTGGTGCTTTTCCTTCTCATAATTAATTTGTTTTATTAACGCAAACAAACTAAACTCATCCCACAGTCTTGAGTCAATAAATATGGACCCCATCACCATTTGCTCTAAGAACAATTTGGCATATAAGTCCGAGGTATTCACAAGCGGAGGATTACCTCAGAGATTGGAGCTAAGAGCCAATAATATATGTGCAAGTGAACACATTCGTTTGGGTGAGAGAAGATTTGGTGCTATCATAATTGGGATTTACGAACTTTATTTCCTGAGCCATGGACTTAGCTCGATTAGCTAATTGACCCATCGATCTAATGGTCACGATTGGAGTGGCTTCTTGAAGACATGATCATAAAGACATCAGGTCCAGCAAAGAATAACCACATTCATTATATCCAGGAGAGCAAATGTGAAACGGAGAGAGGAAAGAACAAAAGTATGTACCTATCCTTTAGACATTTCATCCAAATGTCCCAGATTCATCAAAAACAGCATCTCATATGCGCGTTAAATTTAAATAAAGCCTCCACTTTTAGATTCCCCGAAATTCCTTCTGTATAGGGAAACAAGCCAAGCATCAAAAACATAAAGGAAATAAAGTTGGTATATAATAAAATTATTCGCCATAAAAAAAGTAACGCTCACTCCGGAAAGAACATGAAAACAGCCGTTGAGTATTCAATGTAATGAACTGGTGCGAAGGAAAAACTGCTGATTTTGATCAACATTTATTTTACTACAAATGCACTAAAATATGCAATATATTTAATCACCAATTATTGACAATTGTTTGCTTTTCGCATTATTAATCCCATTAGTGGCAATGCCCACAAGTAGTTTCAGGATCCATTTTGAACATTAACCTCATTATTTGCGTTGAAAAATAAAACCAGACTCGATTATCACGACTGCTAATTTGACGAAATTTTGTTTGAGGCCCGATTAAATTAATGTTCCCACGACCACATATTTATGAATGTTAAACTCGTCTCATTTTCCATAGCGGTAATGCTACTTGCCCATAAAAATTAAATTATTCCGGAGAAAATTAAATTCTACGCTTTTTGGATACCTACTCCAATGGAATGTTTCAATGAGGGCATGGCACAAAAATTCGAATCTTGAGCTCCTCTCATCAATATTCAGTCCTGTCGCACAACCGAATTCCGTTTCACCCGATTCCTTCTTTCAAACTGACCGGACAATAGCATAAAATTTAACGGCCGAGCGCTCATTTCACGCACGTGAATAAGTTAAATTTTGGGCGGGCATCCATCCAGTCATTTATTCCCCACGTACACCGCCATGCCCATGGGTGGAAGAGGATTCCACAGCAAGGAAAAGAGAGGTTAAAAAAGTAGTAAAAATCGGAGACCTACTCGGTCACAATGAATGGTGATTGCGAGCTCGAAATCTCGCTCGCCCATATAGAGAGCGCTTAACATTAATACCTGGCAGTTCCAGTTTACTTAAGCAGCAGGCGGGGTAAGTCCTGCCCAATTTATCGATCACTATAATCCTGTATGGGCTCAGTTTGCCCAGTTGGTACCGGGAGTAGAGTGGGATGGGTGGGGGAAGAGAGAGAGTTTAGCGTTTAAGGTTTGCTAAGGGAAGATGGAGGGATAGCTGAGCGTTAGGCGAGGTGAAGTGTGAGGGGATGAGTGGAGTGATGTGCAAACTATTGCAACTGTTTGCGGACGGTCGGGATGGGTGATATCTATCGAATGTGAAAGCTCATTGGACGCCGTTACGAGGTCGATGTGGGATGGGATGACGTGAGGACGGTTCGCGTGGAAGAAAAGGGGTTAGGCTGGCGGGGGAGTTGGGAAGGAAGGGTTGTGTGGCAGGTTTAACGGAAAGGTGGAACAGGGAGAGGGGTGCAGGAGCCGCCCCTGATGTACGCGGCTCCGTTGAGTGGCGCGAGACTGCGGTCGGGAAAACAGTTGAATCGCTCGGACTGAGCCAAAACGACGGCGCGAATCCCATCACCTTGCTCTGCCCACAATTGCGCCCAAACGTTCCCCAAGCCAAACCCATATTAGGGCTTATCCACCCATCCGGGTGCCTTCCAGCCAGTCCCGAAAGCTTTCCGTGTGGGCGCTGGAGGTGGGAATTCCTTCCTGAGTTACGGCGGGGTGGTGGAAGGTAGAGGAAGCGGCTGTCCGCGGGCCACAAAGTTATGGAGTTGGCGCCAGGGGCGTTTGCAAGCCTTGGAGCAATCATTTAGGCATCCGGAGAGCCAATAGGCGAGCGGCGCGGGAGGGAGCATTTGGCGCGACACCTGAGCGTGTGATTTTTAATTAAAAGGCGCCGAGCAGAGCGAATGGGAAGGACTGGAGAGGCCATGTGTGTGAGAGGGAACCGTGGGACCGCGAGAGAGAGAGAGAGAATTAACGATGTGTGACAAGAGCAAGTATCACGAGAGATGGATCCTTTTTTAATTGAGAGCAGAGGTAAGCACACATTTAAATGGAACGCGACGAAATGAACGAAAGTTATTCTGGGAACCATTCCGGTTCGCTTTATTCGATAGCACAGAGAGGAAGTATAGGAAAATCCCCAACATTTCCGGATACATTCTCTGAAAGCTGTTAAAGCCATCGCGTCAAACAAACGACCTAATACCAAACTAAGCACCTCAATTCCTAAAGTTGAAATTGGATGACAGTATTCACAGCATTTTAACTTGAACTTCAATTGGTTTAAAAAGTTTTAAATTGAATTAAAATGCTAAGATACTTGAATTTTCTTGTTGAATAAAATACCGTTGATTAGCTTTGCGTTAAATGTAATTAACATCGAGCCGCTTAACTTATTTGACTAATTTCGATTATCCTTATCTTTTGCAAATATAAATATGGTATCTATGTCAAAGTGTATATTCGGTTCCTGAATTTGAGACGCATGTGCATACAACAATTATGATAGATTTTAACATTCAGAAGACAAAAATATGAAGATTGGGTTTCGAGTGACACTTCTGAATCTAATGATAAAAACCAAATTATTCACCTTCAATATGCTAAAATAAAAAATTATGCATAATATCCGTTAAGAGGGAAAATAGAATTTATAATTTATTATAAAGCAGTTACCGCGTCTCAAGGCTGAAAAAATATTATCTACAGGACATACCACTGTATTATTATATAATGTAATACCATAAAATAATAGTCAGTCATCTTTATAGCCCTCTAAATTTCTTTTTATTCTGATAGCCCAATCCAATCGTTAACTCAAAGAGAGTAAACTAAAATACGAAAAGACATTTAAGAGTGAAATATCAGCTCTCTGCGAAAATCCGCCAGCGCACTTAAAATGTATGTGATCGTAACAAATTGGCATATTGAATGAATACTTGGAGCCACCCCGTTAGCTGTGCAATACAATACGACGGCTACGGGAGGGAGTTATGGAGGAAAAGAGGCTGCTTGGATGGAGAGAATTTGAGAAGTGTCGTGAAGGAGCTAAACAGAGAGACAGGCGAATAACTCCGTAGACAATCCAGCCTGGCACCATCTCGCATCTCTCCTCAATGAAAAGAAGCACCCCCTCGGAAACGCCTCGCAACTCACGACAACGCAGCCTTCAACCCGTATTCCTCCTCCGTAACCTTCCTCGAGGCGAGGAGACAAGCTTGGCAGGCAGGAGGAGACAGCGGCAGAGTGGGAAGGGGAATATTCCCTCTCACCTTCCCCACCGTATAGAGAGGACGGACAGGAATCATCTTCCAGAGTTCGGAGCCGGTTTGAAAGACGGGAGATGGGACGGAAGAGAATGAGGATAAGGGGTGAACTGGGAGGGAAAACGTTGGTGGAAACAGTTGAGACGCCAACTGCTAGCAAATGGGCCGAGATCAAGGCGGGCAGGGGTTGGGAGGAGGTGGGAGGGGTTTTGCGGCATGGAGAGGGGGAGACACGAGAGATACCGACGGTATTTCGTATTTCTCCCTTCCTCTCCCTCTCTCTCCCAATTTCCCTCTTCGTCCCGCTCTCCCCACCCTGGCTCGCACCCTGAATGCAGAGAAGGACGGCTGAATACGTCTGAGTGTGTGTGTGTGTGTTTTAGGCGGTGTGAGGTGAAGCAGATTCGGCTAATGGATTTCACAGGTGCCTCCACAGAGGCGCACCAAGGCATTGAATCAGGAGGCGACTGCCGCGTAGAGGCAGCACAGGAATTTATTTTTCATTTCTTTCTTCTATTCCAGGTCCGGACCCGACCCTCGGCAACGGGCTATGTAGGAAGGCGTATATAGGATTTTAGTCGGGGCAAAAGTGCGGAAAACTGGAAGGGAACCAAGTTGCTCTTTTATTCCCCGCTCCTCACCTTTTCCCGCTCACTCGGGTCCTCGCTTTCGATACACAAGGGGCTCGGAGACGGAATGGTCCTTAAGTGGCTTATATTTCGCGAGATAAAAAGGTGGTAGGGGGATGGGTGTAGGGGTGAATTGGGTCAGTGGCGGAGGTGGAAATGGGGCACGGTGAGGTCGACCTTTCCTTCCTAGAAGTTTCTCGGAAATGCCGTGATTCATTTAAAGGAATGCATTGGTGAAGAAGCACATCGGAGCGTCGAAACTCAAACGGGAATGGCACAGAATTATTCCCCAAGGGGTGAAAAATAAGACAAATTAATGAGTGGAAAAAAAGAAAGCAATCAATTAAAGCCAGTCAAGAGGTGAATAAACTTACTATTAAGGAGACCTTAAGAAGGATAAAAAAATTTACTCACTAATTACTTGTAGAATAATATCATCGTGTTTTGTGAAATTTATATAGACCACTTGTAACCAAAACTCCAAAGAAATTTAAAGGTAATTAATATCTCAGACAGCTTTCATGTAAGTATTTATAAGGAAAATATTTTTCCTGTTATTTACACATTCCGCCATGCTAAACTAATGTGGATAAGTATACAATACTTGTTTCTCCTACAAAGAAATTGATTGCCCTAGCCAAATTAATAAAAAATAACAGTGTGTACATTGTTCACTTCAAGAACACAAATTTAGTACAATGACTTTATCAAGAGTCTATTCATTTTAATTATGATTTGATCGCATCTGCCATGAATGGTAATGGTACTTGAGAAGTAATTAGCAAGTAATACGCTCCATCCATCATCTGTGAAGAATAATCTAGTATTTATAATGCTGTATAGCAACAATTCGAATAAGTGAGTTAATCAAAGTAAATTAAAATTAATTTTAACCATTTGAAGGATTGTGGAAGAAAAGAGAGAAACTACGCTTATATTATACGGCTGGCCGATAAAAGACTCAAGTGGAGGGCTGCGTCAAACCAAACTTTGGATTGTTGACCGATGATAATATTAAAATGAAGTAAATTTCAAAGGGATATTAGGTAAAGAGGTTAAAAATGAAAGAAGACTTTAGTTAAAATCGCAATCTGTCTGGATCAAATGTAAATGAGTAAGTTTTAGAAACAAAAATAAAATTATTGAATTGACTCGAGGCACGATTTGAAAAAAAAATGCATCCGGGGTCAAAACGTTATCGAAAAAGTAAATTACTGCAATGAAGGAGCATTCCAAACGCATACCTATTTTAGTCTTTGATTTCCTAAATGAACCTGACATAAGGAAAAGGATTACTACATGATTGTAAACCAATATCCTGGCAATGCAAAATTTAATAATATGGTAGAATTTTTCTTGTTCGTTTTATTGTAATTCTAAATTTTCAAATATGATCCTAAGTTATTTCCAATAATTGATGAAAACTGGAGATTTTTATAATTGAACATGTTAGAAGAAAAAAGGACGAAGATTTGACTATAAAAAACACGCAAGGCACGCAAGCTTCGCATGCACTACCAATGCACTTGCAGTTTATGTGATAATCATGTTATCTTTGCAAAATTTCATGCTGTCCGTTCGTTGGAACGGCCATTACATGGCACGTAAGGCGTAATCTACTCAATTTTTTATGGAATTAAGCGGGTCTTCACTATATCCACATATACAAGCCAAAGTCTATTTCCATGTGCGTTCCCCGTTGATATTTTATCCTCATAAATATTAATTTACTAATTTGCTCTGCTTTGAGAAAATCCACTGAAAAGACCGATAGATAAATAGTTAAGCCCAAGTCCAAAAAGTTTCTCAAAACGCCCAACGCCAGAGGAAGCCTAAAGGTATCAGAGCGTCAGGGAGAAGAGAGAGTAATGGCCCTGAGGCCTGGTATTAGAGGGAAGATCAGAAAACATAAATTGAGGAAAATCCGGGAATTTATAAGAGAGGCTAGCGGAAGATGAAAGAGGGAGAACAAGTTGAGGGGGTGGACATGGGCAAAATAAGGGAAAGAAAGTTCGGGAATGCCAATAAATAGTTGAGAAAGTGAGGAAAAAAATAACGTACGAAGGAGGAGCTGATAATAGATGCAGGAGAAAGGGAGGGGGACGAGGTCAAAAATGTAGTTTGCTAAGAGGGAGGAGTGTTTGAGTGGCTCGCAACCCTTGGGTTGGATAAGAAGTGGGTTAGCGAAAGCGTGGAAGTTAGGGTGAGGGATAGGGGAGCAAGTGGGGAGAGAGAAAGAGAGAGAGAGAGGCGAATCAGGAAGGCCCTTCCTCCCAGTCGTGCGGCATAACTTGTGGAATTCGATCCCAGGAGTCCTGCCTCAATAGCCTCCCTTCTGGGTCCTTAGCCTCCAACCAATTACCAAGCCAAACTCACTCGACTGCCGATGCGAAAACTTCATAACCACCTTACCATCAGTTTATCCCCACTAGGCTAACTAGCTATGACCTTTGATACCAGATTTATCTATGCAACAGTGCACCACACCATGGGTGTTTCTCTTCGAATCTTAGCTCATCATTTTCCACTGATAATGATGGATCAAATCTTGGAGAAAATTGTATTGTCGCCTGCTTATGGAAGGAAAGGAGATAAATTACTATTTTTGCAGTCCAACCTCCTTTTATATGTTACACAAAACTTTGCTCGATGATCACTCATTTAAATATCCCAGAAATCAATTGAGTGATAAAATGAAGAAAAATTAGTTTTTTCATGCAAATTTAGGTTTTGATGCAGTATCCCTAGTATGATTAACATTTTCCCAAGCGTCTTCCTCCAAATAGTTTTGGTAATTATTAATACAACTATTACTTTAAACAGAAAGTTTCAAACACTATAGATTGAATATTTATGGAAAATCTTCTCTGATAATTTGCATTAGCCAAACCGTGAGGTCCCATGGTTTTCACCGTTTTATATCCCTTCGCGGAACAGAAGGATGTTGTTTTGGATGAAAGGCTAAGGAATGTTACTATGATCATGTTGCTGTTAAATTTAAAAAAAAACAGATTAAAAAATTGCCAGATAATGTAATAGCATATTATTCAGCCTTTTTTACTTATCTCTGAGTTACAAGCTTTTGATATTACTTTATTTACACGAGATTTAAAATATTTTCACATAATGACCTAAAAATTGTATATTACTATATGGAATACAACCTCCTAGACACACATCTAACATGGCAAAAATTTGTTCTTCAATGACTTGTAGAACAATCAAACTATGCAAGAGAGAATATTGATTGTTTTTCCATTTCATGTGTGTTATTGAAATTAGGCTCCACAATTTTTCTAAGTCAAATAATTTATAATGCCATTTACTTATCAGCCTGTAAGACATCATGCATCATTTTCTTCTTAGTAAGCATGAAATTCAAATATTTCTTTGATACATTTTATACATTGTAACATACTATATTTACCTTATTTTTTGAGTACATGTAGTTTTGCAGTAAATTAATTTCTTTTAATTTATTTTGCACCTAATATTACCAACTATTTATCAAATTGAATTGTAACCTATTTGTAAGCTATTTTCTTGATGATAAAATTCCATTCAATTTATTGATGCAATGGTTTATGAGTCGAACGCAATTTATGACAAACTATTTATTTGACTATAGTTCACTGCATTAATTCCTATTGAAGAAAGATAGATTTAGCACAACTTACACATATTGGTATTAAAGTAAAGGGGGCTGGTTTGGTGTACTCTCCACTGGTGGAGCTATTTATGGCAACCATTAAATAAAAATAGTAACAATAATATCATGTTATATTCTTTTCAGAATTGAAAAAAAAAAGTTTCTTCCGCATTCAATGGAAAGGAGGCACTTGAGAATGATCCCACGCATATTTTCCAAGGTTGTCGTCCAGCCGTTCACCACTGCCTTTTCCCTTTTTACCCAATTTTTTCGAGAGGTGTATCCCCTTCCGGCTGTGGAGCGGATTTTCCGAGCCAGGGACCAGACTCCTTCACCACCCTTCTCCCCCTTGCACCATTTTTCCCCCTTTACTCTTCAGAATCCTATGTCTGCGCCCCCCTACGCTTCCGCAATTTTTTCACATTATACCCTCCCATCGGCTCCAATTCCCCTTCTCTTTACATAAATCTCGGCGTTTTCAAGGAGCGCAAAGTTTACTCTCAGCCCCCGGCGAGTAATTCAAGAGGACTACGATGTGCTAAGATGGGGAGCATCATATCCTTTTCCTTAAAGTGGCTAAGACGGGGAGATGTTTTACTTGGATTTCATGCCTAATTTCCGGTTCTGGAACGAGACTTGTGTCATTATTAGTATCAAATTCATCAACGTTTTGCACCATCTCCACTAATATGTGAAATTACCCGAGAGTAATGCTAACGAGGGTCTTCCCCTATTGGCATAACCCTATTGTCAAACAAGCATAATAAAACGCAATGGTAATACTCCACACTAATTAGTGTATGCATATTAAACACTTCCACAAAGTCACGTCTTCAATGACTTCTTACAATTGTCTAACACCTGAGTATCCTATATTTAAAAGCAGGCCATGTGAACACAGAACAGTGCTTGAAGGTCTAAATCTAATATAACGCCTAATATATAAACTCATCAGTAATAAAACCGCCATAAATGACACTATATATTGCAGACTGAAGAAAGAAAATAATTGTTTGCACTAAAAACGCATTGATTAAAAAAAATATGCTCTCGTTAATGGAGCAAAAAACAAGTTATAACATTCTTCCACTACTTGTTTTTAGATATAAATTATAAACGCGTTTCAGACATTTCCAAACATGTTCCATGACATTTTGCCAAATATAGTTTTTTTTCCCTTTTACACCTCAATACTTAATATACTGGTCGTATTAAATGGAAAATTAATGGAAATTAGAAAAATAAATGGAAATGCCATCGAAATTTAGCAGATTTGGTTGTTTCGTCTGATTTTTAATATTTACCTTTTACCAATTACTTCATATGGTCACATTATTTGCCATGAGAAAAAAAATCCCCTGTACCGGTTATGGAACCGCGGACCTATGACTTTCCGGGCCACTACGCAGACCACTACCCTACCCAGGATCCTTAATTACGATGACACCTCGGTAATATTGCCATGAGGTTTAAGGATCCTGTGTAGTGTAATGGTCTGCGCCATAGACCAGAAAGCTAAAGGTCCGTGGTTCGATTCCCGATCCACGTGCATTTTTTCTTATGGAAATTAATGTAATTTTCACCGCCGTTCACGCGGGGCTTGAAACATCCTACACTTCATATGTAACTAGAAATAAAATAATAATGAAACTCAGTTTAAAACGCTCACATTGTACACATATAAGTGAATGCTCCCAGCTATTTCAATTTCGTTAAGCAATACCTGTTAACCAGGTATACACTCAATAGATGAATGATCATAATATGATTTATAAGAAGTTCAGTAAAAAAGCGTATAATAGTTGCAAATCTAGAGATATGTTATACCACCTACATATACGTTGCGTAACGGCATCATCATAACAAACAATTATTTTGAAAACGTAATGCATTCCATAAATGAATAAATTGGTAAAAAAAGAATGATAGGTTTCTTTAATGCATTCTAGTAAAGAACAAATATCGTATTTTTGTATTAGCTGATGGCCATAACAGGAGAGATCTACGAGCTAGAACTTCCAAAGGTAACGGTATCTCGGTCTAAGTTCCACGAACGTTAGCATGATGACGTCAGAAATGAGAGGGGGAGTGTAAACGTAGGCCTGAGGGACAGAAATAGCTTATCCAAGGGAAAAATTTATATCCATATTTACCATTAAAACTTGAGATCCTTACCTTTTAAATTACTAAATGTGCCACATAGACATTTTCTCCCTCTTTTTTTCTTTTTATTCCCTCCACACACCCTTCAGCATTTTTCTTAGATTTATCTCCGGAGTAAGTATATAATATCCTATCAATATATTCGATATCCGGTATTCATCCTGCATGGAGTTTCCCCCGACTGCATTCCAACATTCCCCAAAAACATTACAGTTCATCTTTCCCCATTTAAGTCCGTCATTTCTCCCCGTCTTATTATATCAACATTTTCTCCAATCTACATCCATCTTAACCAATGTTCTATCACATGGGTCAGAGAGTAAATATTCTATATGGTAGTTCACATGGTAAACCAATAGACCTGACTTTTAAAAGTAATGGCAGGCAAACTCGGAAATTTTCTGGGATTGAAATAATTAAATCTGCGCTCTTTCAAATTGAACCCAAGTTATATCTAAATAACTCTGCAGCTTATACAGAAATCGATAATTATTACAAACACCTTTAAATCAGAGGTAGGATTGGGATTTTTCTGTTTAAGTTCAGTAAGTTCGTAGGTGGTCACAAGCAGGTGGTCACGTGGTTTTTTGATAAACAACTAATCAGCATAGGTGGTCGGTTGCGACAATGTAGAAGGAAGACATCTGTTACTGTGAACTTTTTGTCTTGTGCTTGAAAGTTCATACAATTTAGGGATAACAAAAATTAAACCATCCCACGGTTTACGCATGAAGAGCCTTATTAAACTGAATTCTAAAAGTAAGAGTGTAAGAGCAAGAAATGGCTATTTTAGTGGATTAGAGCATGTTGAGGTAAACTGATATGGCCATTATTACCAATTACATATATCGTTCCAAGATGCTATTTTACACTTTGCGAGAAATAATTTGCAAGGCGTTTCTCAATAAGTGATCCTGTATACTAGGTAATAGTTATGTCCCAACAAGGGTGATTTTCAATTTTCTAAAACTGATAAATCAGCTAAGTCTTACATAAGCCTTTCATGCAAATTAGCCCTACCGAAAATAATTTGCTGCAATATTTATTAAATATGCTACCAGTGGCAAATGTTATCCCGTGATAAATGTATAAGTGGTGATAAATAGATTACAAATAGACGTGGACAATTGCTAATTGAAGAAATGGTCTCGTGTTTACTTTCATGGAGCATAATCATGAGGAGTACACACCCTTAAAACAATCCTAATGCGAAATTCCAATCATTATTTGTTCAATCCGTATATAATTCTGATATTGTCAGATCATCTGATACTTCGCGTCATCTCTGAGTGGTAACTATAAGAGCCAAACATGATCAATATTAATAAATTAGTGTGTAAGAATATGTTGTGTACCTTTGTGTACCTCATGAAAATTTGCATTAATAATACAATGGACAGAGTAACTTATACAAACTGTTAACTAGTATCATTTTCACTGTTTTCCAGAGAAATCAATACCTATTTCTTGAATTGTCGAAGCCATTTTTGCAATATAAGAAGATACCTACATATTTCAGAATAATCTATAAAATACGTGTGGGGAAAAAATAATTCTGCGGGAAAAATCCATCCTCGTCTATTGTAGACCAACTTTCATATCGGCCTCTGGAGATACTTTCACAAGTTCTGCTTCGACATCACCTCCATGCACTCTACTCCCGCCTACCACGTTCTTCGCCTCGCTTTTTCGTTCCCTCTCGCCATGGATCCTTCCTCCCGGCACGCCAAGCCTTCCTTCCGTCCTTCTCATCCACTCCATTTCTTGAAATTTTCACGGAGGGAGGACGGCACTATTCCGCTCGCTACCACCCCACCTCCCTCACCTCATGTGGCAATGTCCTCGCAAAAAAATAATACTTCGCCAAGACTCCTCTCCCCACAAGCCCCGGAAAGGAGAATGGGGTGACTTTCAGTTTTTTTCCCTCCTTCCAGCTCCAGTCTTTTTTTCGGCAAGGGGAAGGGACCCAAACGGGGACCCTGAAGGACCCCTCCAGTTCTTTTCCCATCCCGTTCCTCCTCCTCTGACACCCGTGAGAGAGGGAATTGACGTAAAAATGCTGCCGGAGAGGAAGGGTACCTCTCACGGCGAAGGGAACGTAGATAGGTGGGTGGAGACCCCCAAGGGGGGGAGGTGTATGAGGGAGGACCCTAGGGGGGTTCAGGGTTAAGAGTGGAGGGGAGATGGAGGGTAGTGTGGGGGTCGGAGAGGAATTGAGTCGGGACGGACGGGGTGGGGTGGTTCTTTTTCCCCTCCACTCCTCATGGTTTGGGAAACTTGATCGCGTTTACATTTCGGAGCCGTGGGTTGGGCACTGCGGTCCCTTTTTTGGGCATTATTGTGGGGAAAAAATAGCAAGCGAGTCCCCTTAAGACCTTGTATGCGGGCACAGGAGGGGAAAAAATGTGGAAGCGTTTCAAAAGGGTCAGCCGTTTTCTTATCGAGAAAGCTAGGGGGACGGAATGGTTACTTTCAGGCCTGAGGATAAACATACGCGTATCTGTGATGCCACGAGAATTTATACTGACTCCGTTCCTTACGTAATAACCCTCCAGCGGGCGCGCTGTGGCACAAAGTGCAACATTGTGTCGTTTCGTTCTCACGTTATTAATATTGGAAGGTCAGTGAACCAAACGCACCAATTATTCCTTCTTTGTATCATTATGAAGATTTCTATTTGTAATTCAAGCGCAAGGCTTCTCGTATTTCGTAATAAAACGAATAAGTAGCTGAACTGGTCGTCTTTGTTGCACTCTGTGCAACGCGCGCCTGGTGATGAAATTCGATTCCATAGTGGCACTTATTGATCAACATTGTTTATTTCTGTACGATGTAGTGTGAGGTGAGTAGGTAGGAACACATGAGTTTTCACCATTCCTTCTCTGAATCAGGTTGAGCTAACAGCTAAACGTATGGTGTGTAGAAGCAGCTGTATGTGGAGAGAAAAACTTTTGGAAATTGACCTGTGGCATTCTTTCCAACGCGAGCCCTATGATGTATATTTTTAGGAATAATTTCCATTGCATATTTTGTTGTCCTTTTTATGGGTTTACTATGATCCAGAAGCTAATTATCATACTGCTTAGGGCACGAAGATCATTACCGACGAAGACTATCTGAGGGTACTACAACAGCTGTCAGACGAGGAACAGGAAGTTGAGGAAAGTGATGATACGGATGTGGAGGAAAATATTTCCCTTGGTGATCACGGCAGAGACTGATGAAACTACGTCTATTGGTGACATGGAAGAACCTACTATTGCTGAAGATTGTGATGGTGAGAACAATAATTTTTTTGGAAAAGTTGATAAATCTTGCAAGTGGAAAAAACTTCTTTTTCCGGTGCTACAAAGATAAAGCGCAAAAACATTATAAAATCACTCCCAGTGAAAAAACTCTGGGCAAGAAATACACCTGATTAGGCTGCGGCTTTCCTAAAATGTATAGATATAGACATGATTGATGAAATTGTGATGCAAACAAACAAGTACATTCAAACTAAAATTGCTGATGTCCACTATTCAAGGGATAGGGATTGTACCGAAACAACAAGAACAGAATTTTTGGCTGTACTGGGTATACATTTTCTAATTGGCATAAAAAAAGGTCATCATGCAAATGCTTTAGAATTGTGGAGTGCAGATGGATCAGGAATGCAAATTCTAAGGGCTGCTATGAGTTACAAACGATTTTTGTTTATTCTGCGATCAATAAGATTTGACGATAGGACGTGTAGGGATTTCCGAAAACAAACAGATAAATTAGCTGCAATCCGAACAATAATAGACTCTTTCATAGGAAATTGTCAAAAAACATATGAGTGAATATGTGACAATTGACGAAATGTTGCAACCATATAGAGGCCGTTGCAGTTTCATTCAATATATACCGAGCATACCCGCGAAATACGGGATAAAGTTATATGCTATGTGTGATGCCAAAACATTCTTCACCAATATTCTCGAAGTGTATTGCGGGAAGCAGATGAATGGTCCATATTTAGTTTCAAACTCACCAGTAGACGTTGTCAAGAGGCTTATAAGATCAATAGAGGCATCTAATCGTAATCTAACAACAGATAACTGGTATACTAGTTATCCTCTTTCCAAGCACCTCCTTACAAAAAACATTACAACCATTGGCACGCTGAAAAAAAATAAAAGAGAGATTCCGCCTGAATTTTTGCCAAACAAGACGCGCGCTATAGGGTCATCTCTCTACGGTTTTCAGAAAGACATTACACTCCTTTCATATGTTACGAAGAACAAGGCGGTGTTTTTGATTTCAAAAATGCATGATGAGGGGATTACAGATCAAGGTTCAAATAAACTATGTATTGTATTAGATTATAATGCAACGAAAACAGGTATCGACACAGTTGACCAAATGTGTAGTTTGTATTCTGTGTCCAGAATTACGAAAAGGTGGCCATTAGTTTTATTTATTAGATTTTTGGACATCGCAGGAATCAATGCTCACATATTATATAGGGCAAACCATCCTACGGATAAACATTGCAGGAGAACATTCCTGAAAACCTGAAAAATATGTATTGTATGTCTAAACTATGTAAAGTTCTATTAATAAAATAAGGAAAGGAATGTACGCTTCTTAATTCGAGTTTTTGTTATTAATATCAGCGGAAAACCAAGTGTTGCACTGAGTGCCACGCGCGCCCGCTAGTGTCAGAGAATAGGGCGCGCCTGCTGGAGGGATAATATCCAGTCCCTCTGTTTGTTTCAAATAAACCTTCTGAAATTCATGTTTACCCTAAATATGTTCGTTTTTGGTTTCTAAGGTCAGCTGAATTAATTATTTAAACAATTTTTACAAAAATACTAAGTCTACGCAGAAAAAATGGTGATAGTCAACGCTTTTTCGACAGCACTTATAAAGCAGTTAAATCACGTTATTAATTTATAGTACACTTTGTATATTAATCTCGTTAAATTGCATGCTTTTTGAAGAAAATCTAGTTTCATGCAATTCATAGTCATAAGTCATCAATCCTCAGATTTGTTTGACGCAGCTCTCCACTGATTTCTTCTATCGGCTAATCTCTTCATATTTATGTAATTCTTCTCTTTCACATCTTTTATCACTTGTTCCGTATATTTTGCACGAGGCCGTCCTTTGCCATTCTTCCCTTTCACCTGTCCCTCGACGATTGCCTTGATCAGGCCATCCTGTCTCATGATGTGGCCGATCAAGTTTTCCCGTCTTTTTCTTAGGGTATTCAGAAGGCATCTCTTTTCTCTCACTCTTCTTACAACTTCCTCGTTACTTACTCGGTTGATCCATTTAATCTTCATCATTTCATGCTATTATTTTGATTAATCAACAATGCCGTAAATATTACAGAGGAATTCAGAAGTATTCACCACAGTATATGCGTTATTAATATGTTATTTTTCTTCCTAATGCTTCTCAATCTGAGAAGATTCTGAGAAGATATCTACAAATAAGATTTGAACATTTCACACCATTCATAAGGTTTTTGCCATTCAGTTTATCAATATACACTTCGGGTGAATATAATTATCAGTAATAGGGAACCAAAGGATAAAGTAAAAAGCTGAGGACTTCACCGAATAAGGTAATACGAACTAATAACGATAATATACATTAAATATGCCATTGAACTATAAAGATGAAAGCTTCTTGATCTTATATCATATTTATGAAAGAAGTGTAAATATATATTTTTTATTCAAGGACTAATTACATGTCCACCGTTTACTCTCATTTCATGCCGTTGACTTAACAGCAATGGCAGGAAAAGAGACAAACATGAAAAGGGATGTTCATAATGAATATAGATATGAGGATGAAAAGTATTACATATTTGTAGGGCCTACATTCGAGTGTATTTTTAAACGATGGTTGACTGCGATTATCCATGTTGGACGGCGAATAAGAATGAAATATGAAGAAATTATGGCTTAACAGTAATATTAATGAAAAAAATCGAATTTTGAAAGCGTCGCGGAAGGTATTCACACCAATTTCAACATCCATACTGAAAGTCGTATTATTAAAAGAATTATAAAATCTCAGTAATAATTGTGTTCTTCTGACTGTTTCATTCTTTCATGAAAAAAACTAATAAATACTATGGAAAAAGAGAAAGTAACTTATTTGTGAACAACAATATAACATAGGACACATTAGCGAAGTATTAAAGAATCATGTTCACAAAAAAAATAAAAAAATTCTGATTTCAGAATGCCAAAAGAATGGAAAAAGTGGCTGTAATGAATTTTTGACCCAACAATGGCTTTACACTTTATTTTAGACATAAAGTTATGCCAAACTTAGTAAATGTTGGCTATAACGAAAAAAAGAGGCTCTTTTACAAGCTAAAAGTGGCCATTCAGAAGACATAAACAAGGCTAAGTAAAATTGCTAAGACTTGTTTAGATCAAGTGGAGAGTGAAACTAATACTGGCTATTGCTCAAGTTTTCCAATCCAGATTTAAGAACCAAAAATCAAAAAGTATATACCTACTAGGTGTGGAATATCTGAATATAATATGAAAAAATAATCTTGCCAATATGTATAAACATTAAATTGATATAAATAATTGATGAATATGCAGACAGAAAATGTGGGGACATGTAACTTAAAGTGTAATGGGAGAAATATGAGCAATATTTAAAGAAATAATAAGATAATATTGAAATATTTAAAGAATTTAATACATTAGTGTGAATCAAAATAGGAAGTTTTTCATGGCTAGTTTTCATTTATTTGTATCCAGACTTTATCTATGTTTACAGGATTTTGAGAGATCATAAAGTGCGGTCGTAGAGAAGATTGGAGAAAATAAATAAGAGCCGTTATTAAAGGAAATATGTGAAGGAGGAAGGAAATGTTAACTTAGAGTCAGTTTGATTTATTGAATAAGAGCGAGATAAAAATACTCGTTCACCAACATTAGAGTTTTGGCACAAATTATATAGTTAATGGAATTAAATATAAATAGCATCTGAATGTGTCCTAAGTTCACTCTCTCCTCCGATGGATGTATCTAAATAAATGAACGCCTTACCAATTTTCAATAAGATGCAAAAACCAAGAACAAGATCTCTAAATGTTTCCTTTTTCTTCCATCATACTTCCTTTCCTTCCTTGCACATTTTTTTTAAGGGCTGAGGGAACTTCACAACAATAATAACGTGGAAATCCCAAGTGAAATCGTCGAATTTTAAAGGAGCTAACCCGGCGAATTAAAAAACAAAATAAAATAAAAATACAATGGATGGATCATTCATTTACGCGGACTTAACTTGGAATAACTCACCCCAAAATATTTAGGCAAGGATGTCTTACAATTTAAGTCAAACCATAATGTACCCTTATTAACCATCTGAGTTAGTCTAAAATATCCCAGTGGCGGGAATTTAGCTTATAACATTTGTTCAACCCAATATTCTAGAAAGATAACAATTCATAAAAGAAAACCAATTCCAGACATTTTCATTTAGTATATGTTAACTCAAAATAAAAAACATATATTGCATAGAAGAATGTAACATATAAATCAAAGGTAGCAGAACATTAAATGAAAAACATTACTCCTGGAAGAAGGGCATAAAGAAGACACGATGATAAGTGAAACCTCCATTTCTCTCGATTTAATTGCTAGTATCTTAGCCAGTAAGTATAGATATTGTACTCAAATTTATACAATATAAATATGAATTTTTATGTGATTACCAAAATATCAGAGCCTAGTCATATTAATTAATGTAATTAAATAGTATCAATACGGCAAAAAAAATGTATGAAATACATAGACTTTACAGACCATGATTTTTAAAATGTACCTTTTCGCATTAAATCGAAGGAAAGTCATAGTAAAAATATTTTTTCTTGGTAAAAATGAGCGTCACTACTCCAGCGTCCAAAAATGACCGAAGCGTATGTACTTAGAAAAAACACTTGGCGTACGAACGGTGGACGGTAAAACTAGGTCAGTCAAACAAACAATTATATTCGCTCTTGTATCAGTCGACCTATGTAAACCTAAACTTGCTGTAATTACGGCTTGCGTGATGTTTTATTCATCAGTCGTTTCCGGGAAATGGAAACATCCCCGGAGTTTCTCTCGTCCAACATCCCATAAACACACTGATACGAAACAAATTCAGAGGTGGCCACATTCCACCGTATTTCGATCCCGTTTCTCCGCTCTTGACAAAACTACGAACCAATCACGTCTAGGCCCTGTTTAACTATTCTCTAACTGACCTTCGCTTAAACTCCCGGCACAACGATTCGCATTTGATTGTGTGAAATCAAAGCTTGGCGGTAAGATGGCAGCAGGTCGGACAGAGTCGTGGGAGATGCAAGACCAGAGTACATACGTACACTTTCCCACTCAGTCCGTTAATGCGATTCCGTTATGATCCTCGCGAGGGAGGCGCAAGGGTCTGCAACCAGCAAAGGCCATCTATCGAGCGGGTTGCGAGGGATACAGGAAAAGGGAATCGCTGGAGCTAGTGGGAATTGGTGTGCCGATATCATTCCCAGCTTGCGATGAGCAATTTCTGCCGTAGAATCGCATCTGAATGGCTTCTTAATGGTTTGGGGGGACGCCTCCAGCCTTTTCCTCAGCTGGATCCCCATAGGCATTCACGATGTCACCGTGGGACACCGACTCGAGGATGAACGCGTCAGAAAGGATTAGCTCCCAATGGAAGGCTGAGCGATGCTGAGGACAGAATGGAGCGACGATGGTTATTAACGTCTGACCCGGAGAGAGGAGGAGGAGGAAAAAAAAAGTGTTTTGCTTCGGGCATGCACTCGCTGGCAATCCCGCGATTAAGCACATATTTCAGCGAAATTTTTCCAACGGATATATTGATGTTTCAGCAAGGGAGGTGAAAAACTAAAGAGATATATCATTCACAAGTGCGACTCGGAATTGGAGCAGATTCCAATTGAAAGAAGGCATAAAATATAGTTAAAGCACCTATTAATTTTCAATTTTATGACATGTATTGATCACAATTACAGAATTATAGTTTGTAACTGAATTCGTTTGGGTGGAAACAGTTGTCACAGTTCAACGACAAAAGGAAACATTAGGTTTGTTGCTCACTTTTCCCTGAGCCTTTATTTAGCAATCATGGTTAAAAACTCCACTTGATCTCCCTCATTCCTTAACTTTATACTATCTTTAGATGACGTATTGTCGCGAGCATGCAGTCATTATTATGAACGAAGAAATTTTTATTTTCATGGTGTAAAATGCTAAAGGTATCAGGACACACTACGGATTTAGCATTGCACCTAATGATTTGGTAGAGAAATACTGAAGACTTGCAAATGGCATGCCGTCTTTCTTTATACTTATGGGAAAATATTCTTAATTCATTACTCAAATAAATTTCGTCATAAAATCAGAATTGATTTTTTTGCACTGAAATCAGAAATTAACGAATACTTTAAATTTTCACATATTGCGGAATACTAACTAAGTAAAGTAGAGTTAATTCATTTGTTATCTGTTTGAATAATATATCTGTTTGAACTATGGGAGTGTCACATAATATAGCAAAGAAACCAGCCAGGCGAATGGGCCAAAAATATTTTAATGAATTAAATAAGATTATGGAAGTAACGTACTTCATCTAATTAAACAGATATCAGCAGCCACAATCATCAATCACACATAAATGTCGTCAAGTATTTTACGTAATTGTTTTAAAAACAGTAATGAAAATCACATACGTCTCTGGGCATAACTTCCAACATGAGGAAGAAGTATCCTTCGTTAAACATTGAAAATACTTCATTTTTTCGAAAAAAAAGAAGACGCGTATGCATCCATCAAAGAAGATCATTTGATTATTTCAGGCGTTGGAGCAGTCAAGACATAACATTCTCAGGAGCCATCAATCTTGTAGTCTGACGCGCCGAGGATACCGCTGGCAAAAGGGGGTTCCCGGGATGGAGATGTTCTCCTCCTGCTTAAAAACAGTCACGTCTCGTGGAGCGCTGAAAATGGAAATTCAAATGCTGGCGAAGATAACGGCCTTGAACTCAAGTTTGTGTTTATTATTTTTTTTCAACTCGCTCAGTTTGGCGTCTATTGGGAATCTATGGTTTTCTCATCCTTCGACGTCCCAAGCATTGTAAATTAATCCTGCTAACGGTAAAGGAGGGGTTCCACTTTTTTGTCCTTGCTTTTCCCTTTAAAAAGGGATCAATTAATAAAAATGCAACGGATTTTCCCGTGAGATTTCCTTTTTGTGAGGCACATCAGAACCCACGTGCAGTAAATGAATTCCAGGCAGGTACTCGGATGAAATGCTTCCAATTATTGGGAAATGGACACTAGATCCCCGGTTCGATATTCTGTCTTGTTATATAACGAAAAAGATTAACGTGATATCAGAATTCATGCAATACCGTTATTGGAAGTACTTTATTATGACCACAAATCTTTTCAACCAAAATCCAGTGAGCTATTTTTGTCCTACTCCAGGGTTGAATCAATAAAATAACCAGCAAACTCTAGCTGCTCAAATATTTCATTTCTGCGTATGACTCATCTGACGTATTTGGTACAGGGCCATGAATGTGCAGCACTGTAAACCAGGAGGCAAAATTGAACAAACATTTTGGCATGCATGGAAACATTTCAGATAGGTAGAAACTTTTATTCTGCCAAGTAAGTTAAAAAAGATTCTTTTTGTGGATAAAAGATGACTCATAGGTATGTTTTGGCACACAAAATAGGCTTCGGAGAGGAAAGTACACTTTATCTAACTACTGAATTATCTTAACAGCATTAATGTCAATAATCTGTGTAAAGGGTGCCATCAAATCAATTTGAAAACACATACACTGTATATGAAGCAAATAAGAAAAAGAAAAACTTACGGTTTATACTTAATTCTGAAAAATTATTTTTAACAATTGGAACAGTAAACATATGCAAAACAGCTATTTCCTGTACGTGCTGAATTGAGCGCAGGCCCATTTAAAGGAGGAATATTCTTCACAGGGAATGAAATTAGTTAGTATCAACTATAGATTTTGTAATCCTGAAATTGGAAGTTAAAGAAAATAATCTTGTTGGCTTTCTAATATAGCAAACGATCCCAATTTGTTAACGTATTTATTAACACCATGAAAAATATTCGGAAGAGATTCCAATGAAGTAATAAAATACGAGAAATGAAGACATAAACCAATTATTCATAGATTGGGGTACCTTGGGGTGTAATAAATTGGAATAATTTAATTGAAAATTAGGCTTTCGTGCTTTGAATAAATATAGCTTTCATGGGAAAAGGTTTATGCCAATAATCTGTGTAAAGGGTACCATCAAATCAATTGAACATACATTTGAAGGTTTTCAGCACTCAAGAAATCGATACGTTTCATCAGATATCACTAGGACCTTAGTTACTGATCACGTATGCCAAAACATTTGTGGGTATTCGCAATAAAATATTGGTGAAAGTGAAGAGAGCGGCGAAATTGGAAGTATTTTCACCCAGTAACATGAGAAGCAATGTGTGATGGAGGACCCCACGGAATGATTTACATTTCTTAACAAAGACACTGTCGACCATTGCACCCGAATAAGTTCATATAAGCGATATTTTCAGGTAGAAATGCAAAGGTTTGGTGAAAGGACTAGCATGTTTCACAATATACCACAGCTGAATGGGGAATAAAACCTAGATGTATTAATGAGTACACAATGAAACTATCAATTGAGATAAGACATTCATCCGTAGTGAACGAAAGCTGGTACAGCATATGAAGACCAAATTTACTAATCAGTAGTGCTTCTTGATAGCTGACATAGGAAACAAGTGGATGGAAAATAGAAAGTTGTTTTCTTCAACGTTTTTTATATCGCTAGAACAAATTTTTTTTGAAACAATTTGGACTGATATATCCAAGAATACATATTTGTTGACCATGGGATCTAAAGTTATGACGAAACAGTGCATGGAAATGCTGCATAATAAAACATTCCAATAGGTGATTCTTTAACAAAACATGAATCTGAAGTAAAACTGAAATTATAAATTCTACATCGCCTTTAAAAAGCTTTATAGTGATAAACAAGGGATGACGCAACTACTTAGAGATTACTATTTTAAAAAATGTTCGGTGAAAATTTCGATTTTTCTAGCGAAGTTCTAAAGGTAATTATTTATTATACGAATACATTTTGTTCTTCTTTAAAGTGGAATATATTTTTTAAAAGCCATGAATAATTTATGATGAAACAAAGAAATCAATAACATGTCTCAGCATGTATGTAATTGAGAAAGTATTGTGCACTGAAAATATACTTTCGATCTTTTTCATTACTAGTGAAATAATTGGCTTAATAATATTGCCTAACATTGTATAGCTATGATATTTTGTGCAATTGAAGCTAATGGTGTAGAAAATGATAATATTCAGGAATAAACTGCTGTTTTACTGATTGGCATTTTTTCTCGTAGTTAGCAGGTACGGAAAGTTTAACATATTCATAGCCATAACTTTCTAATATGAATCATAAATTATTTCAGTGAAAGTAGAGATAGATAAGCATTCATTTCTGAGGTATTTAATGTTTGTTTACAAACAAATAAAGTAAAACTGTGTAGATATAAGGTTTAGGAGAAAGTGAATACGAAGAGAAAAAAATTATATGACACTATTTCCTATAAGGTAATATTGAAGAAATTTACTAGCTGACTCTGCTTTGATTCCTAACATCGATACAAATAGACGCATGAATCGTTCAGTAGCAATAAATGTCACACTGCCAAATCCTTTAATTTGAACTTTCAGGGATTGAATGTTTATGCTCTAAGCACACTATGGCATAGCAAGATTGAACCGACCACAGTAGAGTTCAAAGGCAGCAAAAATCCGAAATACAAAAGAATCAGAAGGGCAAGAGGTCAGTGGCCCTCGTTTTCATGTAAAAGAAGGTTAAGGAGGATATCGATGAGAGAATAGAAGTTTGTAGAGTTATAGGGAACAACTCTTTTGAAAAACATTAAACGCAGTCAGCGTGGAGTAATACAAGCCTGGAAGAACGGAGGGGGAAAGAAGATAAAATTGGAAGTAAGAGGGATTTGGGAGTAAAAGAAACGCTCGGGGAAAAAATAAACTATACGACAGCGCAATTCTTCGAGACCAAGAACAAATAAATGTGGAGACAGATAACGACGAGATCTTCGTGGACCAAAAAGGCAGATTGTAGAAAATGAAGGGGAGGGAACATATATTTATATACATTGGGATACGCACAAAAGTTAACCTCCCAATGAAAGAAGAGTATGAGAGAGACAAAGGTTATTTATAGGGGGAAACAGTAAGACAGAGGGAGGGAGAAAGAGAGAGAGGAGAAACAGGCACGAATGGGGGAAAGGAATGGACAAACATACACAAACACAGCTTCAAACTCTTACGGACCGACTCATTCACCATTCATGCCCCATGCGGCTGCTGCGAAGGCTGAAGGCACAACAAACACAGCCAGCGTCGCAACCGCCGCTTCACACAAGACCTCGTGTGGAGCGGGCACATGGCCGGACGGGAATGCGGGAGAAAGGGATTGGGAATGTTGCCTGGGAGAGAGAGAGTGAGGGACGCGGCGGGATGAATTCAACTGCCGGCGGGACAGAATTGATGGCCACTCGGTCGCGAGGCTGGGTGTGGGGAAGGGAGCGTTGAAACTAGCTTAATAGGTCTGATACAGCAACTTCCGTAGATCAAGGCTCAGTTGTAAATATTGCAACGAGGAAGTGCTGGGAGACAATGTGGTATCCGTCACTGGTTTGCTGTAAAACGCATAAATATAGCACAAAATTGAAATGCAGTAATGCCACATATTCCAGCTCCACCCGGATATTTAAACATATTCCAAAACGGAGCATGAAAATCCCGTTCGCATTAATCTCTAATAAGGAAAATTATCAGAGTGGCATTGAATAATTGCAAAAAAATATTTTTTTTAAATTTCAATTTTAAAGTTTTTAGCTGAAAATATTTTTCCTGTAAAATCAAATGGATTTCAGCATGTGGAGAAACGAGAAACCTATCAATGAAAAATATGATCTAGTCATAACTTCACACTTATCAACTGATCTAATAAATTCTTCGAATTTCTCTCTAAATTTTTATACCTCATATTTAAAATCTCTCTCAGCCCTGAATGCATGCCAATTTTATTAGTCAATTATCGCAACTCATAGGTTTAATGCTTGAAATTTCGTTTTTTTTCTAAAAACAGAATAATATCAGGGCGTCATCAGTTAAAGATATTAATCAAATAAAAATGCAATAAATTTAGAACAGTTAGCATGTAAAATGATACATTTTGCCCATTATTAGAGAAAAATATATAATATCCTAATTGAGGTATGCTAATTTTCTCATTTGTGTACTATGGTAATAATGTGTATCCACACAAAAATAAACGTTCACATTTACAGTGTAACCAGAAATAGGTTAGTGGAGTGTACTAGGAGTAAAACTTCAAAATATATGCATAAATTCAAGCTACTCTGAAGAATTATCAGCAGTGCAGTATTAAATGTCAATGACTCGGAGGTGTTACCATTGATAATAAATCAGATCTATATTCATTTAATTGAGTCCGTTGCGTACATTAGCCCTCTGTTTGAGAGTTTTTCTCAACGGTGTTTTTGCAATAGGCATGCAACATGCTGAAGATATGCCCCTTTACAAATATTGTCACTGATTATAATGTACCTCGACTATCAAGATTTTATCAAAAGAGTACAAAGCACTGGCAGAGAACTCTGAAAAAGTTTAATGAATTCAGGGAAAAAATTATCATTTCCTGAATTAGGAAACTCTTCTTCCTCGTAACCACTTAAAAAATCGTAATGGACATTTTACTCGATCCTTTCCTTCACGGGAGTGTTTCTACTTCGGATGCCATAAATAGAAACGACCAACATTGATTCCACAAATAAAAATAACTACGATACTTTCGAGGATCATATCAACTGCAATACTATTAACTAACCTTAAACAGTTTCACTACCTTTACAAAATCTAGTCCATTCATCATAATTATGAATGGAATGGTACACGTCAACGACAATTGAAAATTTATTTAAAATATCCTTGTTTATATTCAGGATTAGTTGAAACGGCGATGACAATATAGATAGAGTTGCGGCAAGCCGAGAGTGTTGTCACACGGCCTTGCAACTCCGCATTATTCGTTCCAACTCAGCGAATCTCTTTTCAGTGATCTCGGAGATGACTAGAGAATCAGGGCGCTCCGCAGAGATTACACGACTGGCCAGTTCATGCTGATCATGCCTTAGGTCTTCGAGGCAGGTCTGAACAGTTCGCAGGTTGGACTCGATACCATCCAACCTTTTCATGAACTCCGACATGGCGTCAAGGCGAGAAAACACCTCACTCAGACGGCCCTCCATCCTGACGATTTAATCATCAAATGAAGACATTCGATCTTCGATTAGGCAGCATAGCAAGGAGATAGGTATGGGAAATATTTAAGAGTAGCCTGTAGTGCATGATGCATGTAATAAACCCTTGAATACTATAGACATTAAAAATGTAGTTGCATGAGACCCTGCTTGTTTGCATGTAAATAGTGCATGGTTGGTGATCTTTGCCCCCTGCCTCACACCCTCGTGATAGCTTGCAGGGTATCGTGTATATGCAGATGTAGATGATCTTCTATCATGTCTAGATTCAGATAGCGGAGAGACTTACTCTAGGTGTAGATTCGTTAAATTAACCATGACTGGTAAACATTTACTATAAGTTATACAAAATATCCTCTATGCAATGGAATAAATGAATTCCTAATACATTACTGATGGATAAACATTTAGGCACAGGGACATCATGGAATAAGAGGGTTCACAGAATATGATTCCTTATTAGAACCAGCTACAGTACGTAAATATGTAGCATCGGAAAATTCTTGTGAGAATTCGGGTTCCTTGGAGGCGGCCTAACCAGGCTATGCGTGAGGTAAACCCTCAACCAGGAAGGAGGCATAAAATATTTAAAAAGGGTTTCCCATTCATAACGGGTGCCGAACAAAAAATATAAGGAGAGACTGAGTAGATGGAGTCGGGTCGAAAACAGAAGGAAGCCTCGAGGGACCAATAAGAACGCAAGAGCATAAAGAAGAGAATCTGAGAGGGTGGAGCAGATAAACAGTAAACGAGACAGGAGGAGAGGGGTACTGGAGAGGCAGGTTGAAAATCCAGAAGATACAGTGAGGAAGAGAAACACGAATGGTTGCGAAGCAAATAGAATGCTTGGATTGGGAATGAAATGCGGAGATGCGATGGAGAGGAAAAATTCCATCGAAAACTAAGAACATTATATATATATATATATATGCCGTAAAACTTGTTAAAAGGACACTAAAAAGCCCCCGCGTTCACGTTACATAAACTTGGTTTCCTCAAATATCCATTGGAGATGAGAAAAAAAAATGTTTTCTATCACTTTGAAGGCTAGCTTTAGCCCTGCCAGTATCGGTCACCAACATATAGAGAGTGTAGTACCTTAGTCTTCATCCTAAAACCAGTCATAATAAAGAAATTTTTTTTTCATATTCTAAAACTAATTTACATTACGCCTTTAAACGATCTTAGTCTTCAACTTGTATTAGTCATCTTCCAGCTTAAAGCAAAAGAAAATAAAAAAGATAGCATTCTACTGTTTCTAAATAACCTATGTATTTCCTTTCCTAGAGCAAAACGCCGAAAGAATGTCATCATTAACATATATTCTATAGCTCTGAATCTCGGCTAAGCTCGTGAATTGGATAAATGGACACGTTTTGTTTTTTAAGTATTTACTAATAAAATAGTGCGTGAATATTCCTTATAAAGAAATAAAGACTGCCTAGCATTATTATGGCATAAAAACATTGAAAGTGACTTACTTATGATGAAGTTAAAATTTCAAGCACTATATTCATTCACCAATGTAGGTTGTGATTCAGCGACAAAGAGAATACTATAAGGAAAGGCGTATACTGGGGAATAAAATAGTATCATGAGAAAATCGATTAAACGCTTCAAATTGACTCTCTTCTTTTAGCCAAATAATCACCGGTTCCTTTTCAAACGTGCTTTGATGTTGATCATTGGCACCACTATCACAATGGCACCAAATTGCAATCCCTGAGGTATCTTTCATCAACTGTAAGCTAAGTAAGTAAAATGAGCGGTTCAATGCTTTTGCTAAATGCAAAAATGGAATTCAAAAGGAAAAACGCTTTGATGGAACAAAAGAGGTTTATATAATCAACACTTTTGATGGAACAAGTCAGCATTGGGAGCAAAATAATCTGAACAAAGGTTGGAGACCGTTAGACTACAAACCTGAGCGAGCCGAATTATTTTCGAAAAACTTCAGACTTGTGTGGTAGCAACTCAATTACGTTCTAAACTCTGGAAATTTTTGCAAGTCCAGTGATGGTTCACACTCTCACTCATATTAAGTTATGTTGGTGATAACTTACGTAGAAAGTACTTCCAAAATTAAGCTGTGGGATAGCATATTAAATCATGAATGCCCACGCCGGATTTCTCTCCACCATAAGCCTAACTCTCCCCATATAGCCGTATTTCATGATGCTAATGACAGTGAAAGGGTGTCACTCCTATTAGCAACAGGAATGTGGCTCCGAATGTTAAATCGGGAGGAAAGAGACAAAGTCATAGAACTCACTCGAAACCTGGTGATCATGATGCGCAAACTTAGTGGGGTAAAGGGATTGAAGGACTGGACATAGAGACGTGCTATGCCCACCCTTTGAAGGAATGACACACGCATAGAGAATCACGCACGGTTCATCTGGGATGGACACAAGCGGGAATCGATCTCGGACTTCAAGGAGTAGGGAATGCAAAGTGAAAGAGAGAGGGAGTTGGAATTGCGGGGGCGAGCGTAGTAGAAGGGGTGAAAGAACCGGGGAGGTGGGGAGAGAGGGGATAAAGGCAAACACTAGACGAGGGGGAGGAGAAAAGGGATAGGGAAAAGGTACGGAGCGTGAGAAAAGGGTGTGGTGTTGGTGGGACCGAAAACGGAGGGAATGTGGATTTTAAAGGAGGAAAGCGGAGATAAAGGGTGGATGGGGAGGGAGGGTAACGTGTGGGGGAAGGGGTCACGGGGTCGGGGGAGGATTGAGAGGGGATGAGAGGAGGATTTAAAGGCAGGAGAGGAGGAAAGGGAAAAAAGAGGAGAGGAGGGGAGAGTTGGAAAGCTCAATCGATAGTCTTTTCCTTTCTCACCACTTCCAACCGTTCAGCTTGGCGCAGCGCATTGCGTCCTCGCAGCCAAGAAGTAACCTCTCCACAAAAACCGCCCGGAGGGGGGAGTGGTTGGAGGAGAAATTGGTAGGGGTTTTTGAGACACCCCCACCACATAACTGACGAATGACCCCCCCAATAACACCAACCCTGGAAAACCTTCCCCTCAAAAACCCTTCCCAATCCTCCTGAACTCACTCGCCTAGACAGGGATGGATCGTTTAAATTTTAATTTTTACTAATTTCCCTATCCTTACTTCCTCCACCTCCCACGCCACGCTATCGGTCAAAAAGGTTTGCGGAAGTCTCTTTTTTTATCGAATCGAAATTAATTCGGCCTCGACGGAATTTAATTTTTTCTGCATTTTTTATCTCCCGCCGACTCATCATTTTATACGTTTTCGCTCGGGTCGGGGAGAGAAAAAAATATAAAAGGCCTTCGTTCATCCGCACAGACGAAGTACTTCCCTTCAGAGCCAAAATCATCCGTGTAATGGAGAGATAAGTGATGAAAATGTACGCTTTGTGAGAGTATATCGCTTTTTTCATCGTTCTCCAAACTGGATGTGGATCCTGCGCACGTGTTCCTTACAAATTGGAGAGCTTTTTCCAAAATAATTCCAATTATATCCCCCTGAAAGTTACGGAGAGATCAAGTTCGTGTTTCATATTGCGGCACTTTGAAAGATCCCTTTAGGGAAAAAAAACAGAAATTCAAAACTTAGAAAACCGTACCAATATTTAAAGATCCCTCAAGCAGAAATTTCCTCCAAAGAGAGTTTGCTGGGCATGTAAATTTTTCCCACACGCTCAAATAGTTTCAGCAAAAATACAGGCATTAGAGTCACTAAAGTTCTGACTTAATTCCAGAAAGACATTTTATTTAAAAAGGGACATGTATAGACTAGGGTTTGGAAAAGTAAAATATTCTTTTCCTATCAAAAATCAATCGCAAAATATACTCCCTCTAGAGGTATATTTCCTTTAATACCAGAAAATCTAAGCTTCACTACATGAAAAAAGCCCTCGTTTACGGTTCAACACCGTAGTGATTGAGTATAAGAGGGTACTTCACAAGTCTTTCCACAGGCGCAATCAAGAATGAAGACGTAATTTATCGAATTTTGTTTGCTCTGAAAATTGTTACAATTCAGTATCACTTGCAATACTGTCTGTTGTCGAGTCACGACTTCTTACGTGAAAAAGTAAAATATATGCAATAACTACTCGTAATTCATATAAGAGCGGCATCAATAGCTGTTTATAACACAATTTTAAGAAGAAGATTTTGAACTCCTATTTGATAGTGTGGTAGGTATTTTTCAAACTTTTCCAGATATTAATAACCCCCACATCCTAAAAATTGGAAGTTTTTTCCAATTATGTAATATTCTTACCACAGATAAAAATCAATTTACTAACTGAGTTCCAATTTTCCTACGATGACATATTTTTATGTGACAGTTCTAACACGAAGTATACTCCCTCCGTTCATCCGCATGAAAATTTAGAATTGGGTGTGACAGATAATTCGCAACTAAAGCTTGTGTTTTTATATTTCTTACGCGAGTATTTCTTTCCTAGTTCTTTTTCACTGTCTGACCATGTTTACAATATATTTATGCAAAAACATAATTATTTTTCAATAACATGTTCATAATTGATAAAAAAACTTAAAAATATATCACATAGCAAATTCAGGTAATATATCTTGACAGAAAATTCAATTAAACTTTGTATTTTATTTGTACGTGAAATCATGTATCCTTCAATTCGAAAAAATAACAGGTCTTCATGAATGCCAGATATTTTGGGGCGAGCAATAGTTTCTCGGCTTTTTTTTATAGCACCAGTATCAAATGTCCTGAAATTTTGCAGGTCATGCAATTGATCATCATCGCGTCACGAATGAAGTGATTATCAAAACATTAGATTTATAATTGGGTGTGTTTAGAAGGTGCAGTAGGACTTTTTCACTTAGAATGTATCATTAGCTAACTATACCGCTATGCATCGCAAATATACTACGAAATAATTACTCATCATCATCGGTCAGGAATCCTAGGATTGGTATGACGCAGCCCTCCACACGATTCTTCTATCGGCCATCCTCTTCATATTGACGTAGCTCCTCTCTTTTATATCCTTCACAACTTGGTACATATACTTCATACGAGGCCTTACTTTTCCATTCTTAACGCTCACTTTTTCCTCGACGATTGTCTTCATCAGGCCATCGTGTCTCAAGATGTGGCCTTTTAAGTTGTCCCGTCTTCTTTTTAAGGTTTTCCTTAGACGTATCTTCTATCCCACACTTCTTAAGACTTCTTCGTTTATCACTCAATCAATCTATTTTATCTTCAACCTTCTTAGGTAGCACAGCATTTCAAATGCATCCAGCCTTGACTTCTCTGCTGTTGTTATTGTCCATGCTTCGCTGCCAAATAGTAGAATACTCCAGATGTATGTTATAATGTTTCCTCACTTCGACACTATATTTGAAGCCGTAAGCAGAATCTTTTTCTGGTAAACTGCCCTTTTCGCTTGGGTTATTCTACTGGAAATTTCTCCTTTACTTCGTCCATTGCTAGTTACTCGGCTTCCCAGGTAACCGAACTCTTCCACCTCCTCGATTTTTTTGTTTTCCTAATTTAACATTGGTCCTAGATTCCTTTCTCTTACTTCATACCAATACCTTAGTTTTCTTTTTATTTATCGTCAGATGATACCTGGTCATATTCCTTTCCATACTTCCTAGTATCTTCTTTAAATCTCCTTCTGTTTCTGCCATGACTGCTATGTCATCGGCGAATCGTAGCATGATGATTTTCTCCCCGTGGATATTCACTCCCGTAGAATTTTCTTTGACTTTTTCGATGACTTTGTCGATGTAGACATTGAATAATACGGGAGACAGTACACATCCTTTCCTCACTCCTTTGTTTATGCTTGCTTCTGCACTACTGGGTCCTGATTTAATTATGGCCACCTGGTATTTATACAAGCTGTGAATAGCTCTTCGGTCACTGCATGATGATCCAATTTCTTTCAGAAATTCAGAATCATGTTCCCATCCACATTGTCGAATGCCGTCTCCAAATCTACAAATGCAACAAACGTCGGTAGATTCTTCTCTATTCTCTTCTCTATTAGCAGCTGGAAGGCCAAGATCGCTTCTTCTGTGCCCTTGTTTCTTCTGCACCCGAATTGGTCCTCATCCAGGAACTCCTCAGCTTTTCTTTCTATTCTTCTATAAATGACGTTAATATCTTCGAGGCATGTGTCGTCAGAAATAATTACTAGCCGATCATTTAACTTTCGTTCGGTATAACTCACCTGAGATTGATTCCAAAACCTTATTCGAGAAAATTATTCTATGGACCGTAACCTCCTCTTTTACCTATAGTCAAGATTCTTAGGAGAATATTCCTTTCTTTTGCACCCGCTACCTTGGCTGATGCTAAATAAATTAGAAGCGGGAAGAAAAGAAGGCGGTGGAAAGTAGGATGGAAGGAGAAGAGAGTGAGTGCCTGGGAAGCCTCGAAGAAAGAGAGAGTGGAGGGGGGAGAATGGGAAATAGCGAGGAACATGAGTGGGAGTGCACAAGCCCCTTAAATTGGATCGTAGTTAGGAGAAAGAAAATGCCAACGTTATGCAGCACTTGAAGAAAAAACGTGCGATTGCACAGTGGTAAATATACTTAAAGTAAATTTTGATTGAGGTCATCAAAAGATAAAAATAATCTCACTGTTAGATGGAAATGATAATTTGGTGGAAAGCATGCCTGTGGAGTGAATTTATAAAAAGAGTAATATTTCTGTTTCATTGATAAAATTAATGCTTTTAACTGCTCAAGTGCAATGAAAGTTTTGACGCAAAGCATATCTACAGCTGGGAGCCCGGCATTTTGGAAAAAAATGCATCTTCGAAAGTGAATTGCAAGGTACCTTTAGTGATGTGTTTTTGAGTTTTTTACGTAATTTCCCATTTAAAAAGTGGTAATAAAATTACGAAAGATTGTAAACATTAAATTACTATTGCTAAAATATAATTTCTACCAATTAGACCGACAAGGTTCTTCATATTACGTTGCAGATGCCGTTAGCTGGGATTCCCAAGGAGCAAAGTTAAACAATAAATCTTCCTACGGTTAATTTCACTCCTAGTCGAGCTATTTCAACCCTTTTACAGATAAATAATCGTTACGGAAGGAAAAGAACCCCTTTTAAACTGATATTCAATTATTAAATGAAGAAGGTTAGTATGTCATAAAGGTTACCATTTATAATTTTACCACTTTTATTGTCGAGTATTTTCTCTCATTTTTACATATCAATAAGAACTACGGTGTGTAAAGCACCTGATAAACAGATTCCTCCGTCAAAATCAACGAGATTAAAGATCAGGCTATGGGAATAATATGCCTCTCCAAATAGAGTGCACGCTACCATATTTTGGAACTAAAGCATATAGTGTTGTAATGGTTGTACTCTTCAACATCCTTGACGAAATGTCAAGGAGATTTATAATACTCTTGATAGTATAGGCCGTTAGGTACACGGTGAAAATGATTTATTGAAAAACAAGAAACCATATAGTCTTTCCAAATCCATGTGCTTGTCAATTTGTAGTTAGAAACAGTCAAGGAATTTAGTCAAGATATTAGAGGATGGTGTTTATCAAGAATTCCGTGAGTAACCTTCTTGAGGAAATGAAGTCAGGAACCTAATGCTTATACGACGAAGGAAGGGAGAGTAGGAGGCGAAGATAAAGATTGGCAAAGAGAGTGGGAGGAAAAGAAAGCGACGGTGAGACGGGGGGCGTGGTGTAGGTTTGGGGGACAGTACGGTTGGGGACTTGTGGAAAAGGAGTGAGGACGAAGACCCAACGTAGAGGAAAGCAAGACGCAAGAAGCCATGCAAGAGCGCCAGGGTGCGTAGCAATGGGTAAAGTTTGGTTAAGGATAAGTGGAGCGGATAAATAAACTGGTTTCCTTTTGCGAAATTAAGGCCGGGCCGCGCCCCCTTCAAACCCCCCCCGCCTCCCGCTCCAGCCCACCCCCTAACCTTCTACTTCCCAATTGGCCCACCTACGTGAAAAAATTAACAAAAGGAAGGAGAGGGAGTGGATTTTACGAGCGGGAATAAATTCATCGTTGAATGAAATGCGGAGGAATATGGATCTGAGATCTCACGCAAGTGCGGTCAAAGGTAAAAAGAGGAAATAGCGAGGCGAGCTCTCTTTAAGAGTAACGTGGAAGGAGGTTGGACGAAGGGTTCGGTATGAATCAAGCGTCAACCTGCTTTTCCTCGAGAACTCGTTAAAGAAGACTTCTAGCCTAAGGCTGTTTTTGAGCAAATACTATTACTCCACTGGGTATAAAACAGATAAATCGTTCAAAAAATAATTTAGGAGGTAAAATAATTACATTTTCAATTTGCTCCCATTATTATAAAGATTTTTGTATCGATCACATTAGAGCATATGGTCACAAAATCCATAAAATAGTTCGCATTCATATTCTACTCTTCATTTTCCTACTATTCCTTTTTTATGATCCACAAGCATCCTACCACCATTTATATAAAACACTAGCCTTTTTTTCACATTCTGCATTTAACCAACATTCTCCAGTTGCCTCAAAAATGCCCCATTTCTTGTGACCACCATTTTCCTAAAACTATTCTGTTGTTTCTATCAAGAAATCGGTTGGAAACACGATCACAATATAGTTGGTCCAATTTTAAAATGGAAAGAAATCGGTTATTATATTTGCCCTCGTTTCATTTTTACATCCATAAATATTTTACGGGGTGTATTTTTATTATGCCCCGCGTCCCTCGTTATATTGGTAGAAGTTGCCGCATTGCGTCCCGAGGGCCGATAAATCAGTGTTAACGGCTAAGGAGACCCCATGAAATGGCTTTTGTTTTTTTTTCACCAAACGTTGTCACTAATTGTTAAAAATGAACTTTACAGCTGTAACTGTCACGGTCATTGCTTAACATTTGGGAAATATGGAAAGAGGAAAGAAAATGTGTAAAATTTCCCGGTAGAATGAAATTCCAAGACGTCACTGGGCCACTTAATGATATTCACCATGGTGACAAAAGTGCAATGTGCTAAGCGATTTGAGAAGAGTACCTTGATGGAAAATTTAATGTCATAATAGTAAAGTCTACATTAATATATTTACGTTATGCTTATGCTTCCAAAAATGCTTTAAGCACGCTATGGAATGTGTTATGGCACTGCTCAGTTCTGCAAGAGTTTAGAAGTACGCTAAATTAATGCCTATAATGAGAGTTTTTGAGTAAACAAATTCAGATACCTGATATGAAATCGAATGTTTTTCGTATGATGCGAAGGATTAATAGTGCAGAACAGAAATTAAACAAATGAAATAAACGAAGATCACATTGCTGACACTAGAGGAAAATTACCATATATACCATTGTGGCTGGGGAGTAGAGAGCTATTTCCATGATTCCAAAAGGACGGATTCAAATCCCGACTCTCTAAGAAATTTGAACGTGGTGATGAGATTTCAACGAGAACGGCGCATCAGCTACAATTTTCAGTCTGTCAGATTAGACGTTGTGTAGTTGTGTACAAATACTGCCACCATTCATTCAGAGTAGACTAATACTGTCGTTTTTTTTTCTCTCTTCCTAAGATTCAAATTCTCAATAAAAACACGCATCTTTAATGATGAAATTGATGCAAAGTTTGGTTGCCTAGCCTAACAGCCACAAAAATGGAGAAGCATTCTGGTAATTACACAAATCAAAAAGGTGGATGAATGGCATTAATGAGAAGCCAAATTAGTGGAAAAAGAAGCTCCTAACTATAAATGCAGATATTGATGTTAAATCAACTTTCAACATTCGTACCCTGAATTTAAATAGCTAAATGGGAAAAATTTAATCATGTGTAGGGTTCCACCAATTTCAGGGATATCTCTCGCCAGACGACATCAATGAACATTGAAACGGGGGCAATCTTCAAATAAGATCAATTTATGAGCTTTATTTCCTCCTCATTTACTATCACCACTTGATCCGAGTGCAATAAGTCAGCTGTGATCCATTAACTCCTCACTGAAATAATACTCGAATTTGAAGGAATACCTAGAAGTATTTGCCTGACCAGAGGCTGAAGAGTGGCATGAAAAGACAGCGAGGATGGAAGTGAGGGTTAAATGGGGGTGAAGACCCAGATGAAGAAGAATAGGCGGGGTGATGATCGGATCAATTTTGAGGAGAAATCCCTGGGAGATGAGTCTGGAAGGGGGGGTTAGGAAAGGGAGGAAAGAATTTGGGTAGCTGGAGACGAGGTGGTTAAAAATTACAGGAAATCGAGGATTCAAGTCTTGTCCTCCGGCTGAAAGGGAGAGCGGTAATTTGGTTGGTTGGGAGGATGGGGTCTCGGATTTGATGTGAGGGGAATTTTTCGGACTCTGGGAGAAGCATTGGTTGGTGGAGAAGAGGGGTAGGAGGTTGGTGGAGCTTGAGGAGGGAGTTCAGGAGGATTCGAAAGCAAGCAAGCATCTCCAACCTTCCCCTCCAACACTTATCCCCAAGGATTTGCATTCGAGAGTGGAGGAAGGAAGGGTATGTAAGATAGGGAAGGGGGGCCCTAATGGAAGGAATGGGGAAAAGAATGGCTCGAGCCTTCTCGTGTGGTGGTAAGGAATGAAGGTCTGAGCATCGCACGGACTGCCGAATTTCGCGGATCATCTCGAAATCCCAACCCAACTCCAGCAGCCACCTCCCAGACCGATTGCCGGTTGAATCATTGCGATATCGGAATCAAGGGAGGGTTGGGATTGGAGGTGGTAGATGGGGGGAACGGTTCCCGGTCAAATGGGTGGCTGCGGAATGAAAATGCCGATAAGGGGAGAAAGGGTGGGATGAAAATCCTCAGAAGCTTGGGGGTTGGCCGGGAATCCGATAATTTGAGGGGGGTTAAAAGTGCGTTAACACTCTAGGCTGGAATTCCTCGCGGCTCTTCCCCTACAGAATCTAACACCGAATTGTTTTGAGTTATTGCGTTCATCGGTGACTACGGGAGGAAGACGGAAACTTGGACGTGGGTGCGTCCGCAAGTCCCGAGTGAGAAATTGGTTGGAGGAAATTTGATAATTGGGACAGCTTTTCAGACAAATTTCAACTGGGAATACTTTGAGTAGTTAAAAGTACTCAACCCCAATATTCGATCACTAAACGTGTTACAAAAGGATTACCAGCAAAATCTACGTTTACATTCAAATATTAAAGAGTTGATTTGAGTTAATTATATATTTAGAGCAATCAAGCAATGCGTCTTATTCCTTAAATTAATTAGACGCAATCGTCCTTTTGCCTGCTCTCTTAGGGCTCTACTTAGCTTTGCATCTTTGTAGCCTTCTCTAAGAGTACACTATCCAGTTACAGTTTAAAAAAAACTAAATCATTGGCATTAATTTAGGAACTTTTTTTTCTTGTTTCTGCAACTCAATACCAGTGAACACAGTGTATAAATAACATTTTTCTGATATTTTGAAAGCATGTGACTTTATAAATAAATATTTTTGAAATATCCAGCAATTTAAAAGTCAAGAAATGTAATGGATGCTTCAGCCATTGCAATATTAATAGCCCAAACAATAATATGATATGGAGTGAAAGTTGCTATGTATATATTGGCATATAGTAGGAAATTTAAAATCATCAATTGCTTTGTGACTAAAATCCTATTTTCCTTCAGTTTGCACACTCAAATCTCAGATCAAAACAAATAAGCAGTTGTAATAAATGCTTCAATGATTGAGGGTAATCACTCATATGTCAATAACATTCACCTGCTGTTTGTTTCCATAGCATAATATATTATAAGCATATACTTCAGCTTAGATGAATGTGAAAAGACAAGTGTAATGATAAATAATACTTTGCCACTCTGAAGCGTGCTCTGAAGTCAATGTTGATTTTTTTCTTATTCGGAAAATTTAAAATGAGAAAAAACCCTTGCTGTCTTATGAAGTAGTAGGCTCATCTGAGATCTAAACAACTTAATCAAACATTCCGTAAGCAAACATTTTTCTTTCTTCTATGATATATCAGAGTAAGCAAGAGAGATAGTAATAATAGTATACACCACCGTCATCTTCCTTTAGGGTTTGTTTTAACTACAGACAACATTTACTTTTGTACCGCGTATGCTTCTACCGTCGTACGTAATAATTCACTATTGAGTCTGCCAGCTTGAATAACGAAATAATGATCTTTATTGGAACCAGCAAGGATACGTTGAGCGATAACCAAAACGCAATGTGACAGATACTCGACAAGAAAGATGCCATCAATGGAATTCAATGTGAACTCTAACTTTACAATGCAATTTGTTGAGACAATTGCTTGTGCATGATACATGGATGCCCAAATGATTAACACCATGACTAAAAATATCACTATAAAAATGTAAAGTGTTACTTTTATCAGAATTAATCTTATTTTGCAGTGGGAAAGATAATACCAATCTCGAAGAAAATATGAACTAGCATTTAGCATATACCTCTAAAATATACAATAAGTAATATGCAATTACTTCAACAAACGGCTATCATCTCCACACGTTATCATTCTTCAAGTCTTGCCTAGTAGGTTTAAAAAGTATATCCTCTAATTTCAAGGTGCGCAAAAGAAAAATTCTCAAGAGATTCTCTTTCAATCATAATCCAGTCGCACGGATGGTAACTGAGAACACCGATATTGGACAATTACAAAAGTTTATGTTCTGAAAACAACCTCAGAGTTCCATTTATTTCAAAGTATTTTGACAAATACGATATCAAGTAAAATTCATTTAAAATGTTGAGAAACCTATGTTAAACGCATCATCATTATGACTAATGATATAATAATATTATTAGATTACCAGCATCAATTATCAATAAATAAGATAATACCATCTTTGAACAAAATATGAACTAGTATTGAACATATATCTCGAAAATATACAATAAGTCATGTATTATATACTTCAACAAACGCCTATCATCTCAACGCGTTATTATTCTGCAAGTTTTGCCTAGTAGGTTTAAAAAGTCAAATCGGAATTGTATGCTAATTGCGATTTGAATTTCATGCGAGGGCATGATTAAGTAGGCATAGCGAAAGCATAACAGAATGACTAATCGTTTATCGAATAATCGAATTCAAGGCGGAATTCTACAATTTGAAAGGCTATGAACAATTATATAAATGGAGATAAAAATTTATTTTGCAGATTAATTAAGTATAACTGATTGATAATTTTTTTGATCAACACCAAAATGTTCTTCAATGACTGGTTAACAAGTCATTGTTATTCACTTCAGTTTAGGCATTTTTCATTACGATGCATTAAATGACCGTCTCTACAATAAATTTCGTGTACTTGCAACTCTGAACCTCTATGAGGACAATCAAGTTTTTCTGCGACTGCGTTTCCATTTAAACCTCTCAGTTATTTTTTTGATAACATTCTGTAACTTACCCTGAACTTCGCCAAACTAATTCAGTCTCCTCTTTGCTAACACATTGATGCATTTCTTTGTCTGTTTACATAACAGAAAATATAAACATCTACCATATTTGCCCAGCAAGGTTACACATAGTTTTTTTAGTTTAGTTTAGCCTTTATGTGTATCTGATAAATCTCCAATATATGGACTTGAGTCTTCTCTCCCTATAAACATCATGAAAAAGGAAAAAGTGTAGCAATTGAGTCACGCATACAATGAACCACAAATTGCGATTCCTTTTGAAACATTTACAGGACATAAAATCCGCCACTTTTAACTTCTGGTAAGGTTCTTTTTTAAATTACTGCTTTCTTCTCAAACGTATTAGTATTTAATATCGTGACAGCTTGATTGATGGCCTATCGTATGAATGGTAACCAACTCCGGAACTCGACCGAATAATTACCTCCTCCCAAGATAAATATATTACACCGTATAAAATTTATTTACGTGTCAGAAACTCTGCCGTTGGGCATGGCGGACTAGATAATTCATCCGGATCATATCCCTCTCAAACGAGGAGTGGTACGTATGCGGGACAAGCCAGTTTTATCGCCGATTATGTGGCAAGAATTAATCGTTCCCCGATGCGAAACCGGGAAATGCCGGACTGCAGTCTTTTCCCATTCCAAGCTCCAGGCACATGTTCAGCACTATCGCCTCACCATCATTCACGTCCTATCCATCCCGACATTGGAAGGACCGCATGCAATTAGCTCGTCGCTGTTGGGGGATGAGGAGATGCTGGGGATAATAGGGGGAAGGCATGGGAGGGGTGGTTTTTGGGGGGTGTCGAATGGGAATACAAGCCGCGCTCCAAGCATTGGGGGCGTGGTGTGGGGGTTGGTGCCGCGGGGCTCCATTCAACACCGCGACACCAACGCCACCACCCGCTCGGTGCCGTAAATAAGGCGCATTATTTGTAAAGGCCACGTATTTTTTTCCCTCTTCCCCGTTAATATCGGAGCAAAAGCTTTTATCAATCAATTAAAGTGACGCGAGGAAGATGTGGGTTGGTTTATGGTGAGGGGCATGCGAAGTCAGTTTGACCTCTCTTCCGACAAGGAAGGCAAGGCCGTATTGGGGATGATATAGGCTTCGTAGCAGTCACTCCTCTGGGTGATCGGGAAAGAATTTCTCGGGAGCTTAATTTTGGGAAATAAATTGCGTTCGGTTTGATCAAGAGGGCTATTTGATAAATGATCAATTCCGCAAATCAAGACAGGGATGCAATTAAAACGGGCCAGATCGGAAATTCTCATTAGCAAAAAACAGAATGAGATGAATAACTGCATGGTATTGGCATATCAAATACCTGGCATTCATTTAACGGGTTCATCTGGTTGAGTCAAAATGTAGAATGAAAAAACGTAGGAAAACAAGTTTTCTTCCCTACATATATTTATGATGCATAAGTATACTTGCAAAGTCCTCATAAAAAAACTAATTAGTCACATACTTATTAGTAACAACTTCCTTCCATTTTCTGTTTCTCTCAAAATAGAGTATTTCCCCGCAGTAAATAGGTTTTAAACATGGGCACTCATCCCATGAATTCAAACAAAATTACCAAGTCAAGTAGAAATTCACATATCAATATTCCATTAAATGGTTCCCCGAAGTATATTTATAAAAAATGAATAGCAGAGAGGGAAAACACTGACGTGAAATACGTTCAAGCTTTGAATATTGATAGATTTTGCATATTTTTTGGCAAAAGGAAATAGGGTAATTTTTGACAAGGATGTTGTCCAATATTTTTTCTCTCCACAAAGATGTGATAAAAATATATGAATAGCATTCCAGTTTTTGCAGGAAGGGGTGGTTAAAGTGACCAAGGTGCGGAATAGTAGAAAATTGCATTTAAACTCATGATTCAAGTGAATCCCTTTGGCGGAATATGTTGGTGATATCACACAAACTTTATTCGCACACACCGCTAAAAGAATTTAAAAAAATCGAGTATTTTTTAACTTTGTGTTGGTGTGGCCAATAACTGCTGTATTATTGTGAATGCATGCACTTTTTAATGGTTATAGAAATTTCGCAATCTTAAATGTTAAGACCTCTCATGGCAAAACTGAAAAAAGTCTACTTAATTTCACATTAAACAAGTCTTCACATTTAACCAAACCAGGAATTTGAATGATAAATATTCCGTGCAGATATAAGGAATGAAATGCAGCCATAAAATTACAAAGGCACAAAGAAATTATTTCTTATCGACGGAGTTTTTTTTCTGCATTTGGATATTTATGATTTTAATATCTCATAGAACTATATTTGGTTCCCCGTTATAATTCACATAATAATACAGCTTCTATACGGAATGGAAATCGTTAAAAAAAATTCCTTAAAGAGCATTCCCTCGTTCACTACAATTTTCCTCCAAAACAAGGCTCAGGCAGCCATTGCAAATCAGAATGTAGCTTCGGGATGATCTCAGAAAAAAACTCTTTGAGGCATGAGAACACACAAACCTTTTAAAGAGAGATATGAGGTACGTAATAAGTAACGAATCATATGAAGTAAGGGGATATTAACCGACCATGTACCTACCAACTTGTAGAGTCCGAGAGCTTCAAAACACTACGTACCGATTTAAACACTAAAATTTAAATCAAAACGCTTTGGTTTAACCTTGAACAAAATATGTTAGCCTATTTACATCTTAATAATGCCGTGCAAGCCACCATAAAAATGTGTGGCAGGGGGGGAATTCTCACCAAGCGTAAACTACACATCATGCATAAAAAAGCATTAGTATTTGTATACTGTTCTAAACTTCACTATTAAAAAAAAAGATAAAAATAGCAAAGAAAACATGCAAAAACATGCTGTTAGTTGGGTTAGCTTCAAGCCCTTATACCAACATGCAGCTACCAATATTATCTATTGCTACGCGCGTATTGGATATATTTACCGTTACACATATCCTTAATTATACGAGGAAAGGACATTTTGAATCTGTCAGTATGGCAATCGATTTCTCTAATTTTGTGATTATGGTCCAGTCTACCATAGTAAGTTGGGGTTCGCAAAATATTTTTAACATCATCACTAAAAATATGGCCTTGGAATATTTTAAAGAGATTATGTCTAAATTTCAACCTGCGAAAGTTATATGTAGGTCATGAGTTCAGATCCCGGATCGTTCATACATATCGTTTCTGATTCAAGCGTGGTTTAGGTGTGGTTTGACCACACCAGCTGGTGTACCAATAAGCAAGTCTTATCATCTACTTCAAAACCGTAGCGTAGTTTCTGAAATGTCCCGCGGGCACAAAGCTCTCCCGTCCCCTGCAATACTTTTTCACTTGTGCCCTCCACCACTGCCTTGTGCTCCTTCAGGCCTTTGCACTTGGATCATTATCTCGCCTGGAGCCCTTGGGCGGTGGTCCAGCAAAAGGGGTACAACTCCTGCCGAAGGGGAAGCCAGGAATTGCGAGGCGAAGAGATCGGAGAGGATGTGTGGTGGAGCATGAGCGACAATCCAAACCCCTTTCGACCCCATACTCACGAAAGGGTCGACCCGTTCCAGCACCCCTGCCCAAAAGGTGAGCTCTGGGGTGCGGCTTAAGGGAAGGACTTTAAAATCCCAAGCCTCCTTCCCTCCTCTCCCTCCTCACTGCTCGTTAAACCGTCTCAGGGGTCCTCAATAACCCTACGATCCATCTCCTCAGCCCTTCCACCCCATACCCCTCGCCTCATTCCTTCCCATCATACCCCTCTCCCCTTCCTTCTCAATCCGATCTCACCAATCCAGGGTGCTTTAAATCCTCTCATTTTTTTCACCCCCAACTTCCCAAGATCCTTCATCTTGAGGCTTGATTTATAACTAACTTCCCGGGAGGAATATTTTTTTTCCGAAGTCAGCGAAGACTACCGAAACATAACGAGGTGCTTTGTGGCGTTGCGGTTCCTGGGATGCCCACAGAAAATTCGCGATTTCTGCGGCGATACTACGTGAATTAGTTAGAGCACAGGCTGCATCTCATGCATGGGCTTGAAGAGTGAGTGCCCTAAATTCACATCTAGAAAAGTCTTGCACGTATTTCAGTTACATAGAATTCTGGTGGAATGTTAACGCCAGTCATATTACTCTTATTAAATAGTGTAGTTCTGACTACTATATTAATACTATTCCTTTTTTATGCATGATATGTAGTGCATGTTTGGTGAGCAATCGCCCCCTGCCACACACCCTTGTGGTGGCTTGCAGGGTATTATGTAGATGTAGATGTAGATTACTCCTTTGAATAATCATCTTAGTTCGAAAATGGGCTAAACGACATCTACACAATACCCTGCAAGCCACCGTGAGGGTGTGTGGCAGGGGTATAATAAACTCGCTTAAATCATTGATTAAGCATAAATAATCGGTTTCGCTAAATCATTTGCATTAAAATATCATTATAAAGGATACAAATTCCTGCTAGATGTGGTGGAAGTTTTCCATAGTGGATACATGAAAAACTGTAGTGAACTCCACAGTGAATATTATTGCAACCACCTAGATTTCGACACGTAGTGTCTTCTTCAGGTAACTTATACACTTCAACTTCACTTATAGACAAAAACTTGGAGGGGAGGGGGAAGGAATAAGGGGTAGGTGGGAAAGGGTTTTGAGGAATTGTGTTTGGAAGGTTAGTCATTGGGTGTTGGCGATTCGCTGAGTTGGGGGGGTGTATGGGGTCGGGTTAGTCATTAGGCCTAGGTATGGGACATTCACTGCGGGTGGGGAGGCTAGTCATACTTTTTTTTGTCACCGATGTTTTTCAGTTCGGATTGCATTGCAGTTGCGTTTGTTCCACTATTTTAGGCATAGAGTGTTTAAAGGGTTGGAGAATAATCCCACTCTCCATTACCCGTATTACTCATTCCCCTTCTACAAGATTTTGTATACATAAGTGAAGTTGAAGTGTATAAGTTACCTGAAGATGACACTACGTGTCAAAACCTAGGTCGTCGCAATAAAATTCACTGTGGAGTTCACTACTATTTTCCATTCATCCATCAAATATCATTACTTAAACCTTGATCATATTTTAAACATGATATTTAAAAATTTCACTCAGGTACTAATCATAGACAAAACTTATCAACTATACAGTGTTGTGCATCTTAGTGCCAAATATTCTTATTTCCTTAGCTATTAATGTAAGATAAACGATATAAAACGTAATCATGTTAATGGAAATACCTAGGGACATAATTGTATATTATACGTATTGAAAATGTAGGGCTGAGTCAGCCACCGAAAATTTGGCAGAAAATGACCTTAGCAGAAAAGGATCAGAATGCGGTGAGAAATACGTGGAGATCTTGCACATTTTTTAAGTTGTCGATTTTATTTGATTGATCACCAAAATGAGTTAATTTTTCAAAGATGGGATGGCAATGTAGGAGTGATTAAAATGAAACTGAGCCGCAACATTAAGCGACAGCAGAGCGCAGGTGGAAAAAGAAATGCCATCTCCGTAATCCCATGTGTAGCTCTTCCGCGGACCAGAAAAACGGGAAATAGGAAGGCAAATGCAATATTTGAACTTTCTTCGCACCTTGGTGGCCCGATCGAGCTCGGAAAAAATGATTTCCCATTCGTATCTTTTTATTTTCATTTCTCTGGGGGGTTAAACAATGGACAGTATTCCAAATTACCTATGTAATTTGGAATTACCTATTTCCTCTCGGCTTGATGGGAAAATATTGAGACTCAGCATTATTCGGGGTCAGGATGTACAGGTTGATACGTACGCGTTGGGTTGATCAAAAAAAAGGAGGTAAGGGAGAAAAGACCATTGGACCCGCATACGTTTACAATTTCATTTATAATTTACAAACACAAAATTCGAGATAAATTGAAAAATATTTGTGGGATTTGCCGCGGCTCTGAAATTCCGCTCTGCCACGCAATATCCTGTTTACCTGGATGCAGCTTACAATCAGCCACTCCCCTGGATCCACTTACGTCTTGTGCATTTTAAAATGTGAGTGAAACACGAAAAGAAGAGAGAAAATTACGTAAGATGGGAAGTAGGGTCATATTTTTGAATCGGAATCAAGACTCATCTGTAAAGTCAGGGTTCTAATTTTTAGACAGCATCGGTATATCGGTTCTTACAAGAGCGTTGCGTGGGGAACACTTAAAATTCAGTACTCCGTCCGTCCAATGGGACATAAAGGCCATGGATACCGTTGTGAATTTCGTTAAGAAGTAAGTGCCGGCGCCGAGTTTCCATCCCCTCTTTCTACTAGCTACTACCAATTACGACACCCTACTTTCCTTATACCATCATCAATTTTTTTTTCTTCCGGACTCTTCTGTTGGCCTTGCCCTTTTTGACTAAGGAGAAATGCCTTGTACCGAAGGAGCAGGTTTCATATGAGCCGTCTTCGAGCCATGAAGCGGAGACGATATGCCTTTCTTCGGATGAGGAGGAACTCTAAATTGCGACGAAATATTTTTTATCTGAGTCCCAAGAAGGTTGCAATTGTGTCTCATATGATGCATGATTATTTTCAAACTAACTTTTATTTCTATTTTCATGGGAAAGTTTGGTGAGTCGACCAGACTCGTATTGGCTGGAGTGGAATGTTTCCTGGCCCATTTTACCCCTGGTATCCCAATAGGCTTTGGCCTGTCGTCAGGTTTCCGAGGGGCTGAACCAACATAGCTTGACAAACATCCATGCACTGGGTGGAGAAAAACCCATCCAGGTGGGACTAGAACCCGGACCCTATGATTGGCAGGCCAGGACTTAACCTCGTCACCACTGGGGCCGGCCGGCTACGAGCATTAGACACCTCCCGCAAACAGCATTTACTTGTCGATACAGTAATGTAATGTCGATATTCTCTCTTTACTCAGTGTAACACGATTAGGCAGTACGCAATGTTATTCATATGATTTCAGTAGTAGTTATCCGGACTATAGCTCCTCTTCAACTAACAAATATTACTAACATTAGCAAAGGTCTATTTGTCAGTATCAGTGGCAATTCGGTAGCTTAAGATTACTGAGAACAACTGATTCCTATGAATATTTCTTCATATTCATTCAGCATTCATTTACTTCGAATATACATTCTGTCATGTTACGAGCAAACAGTGAAACTATTTCAATTAGTTAATTAAGCGATTTCCTTTTACAGACACGTATAACTAAGAACGAGTAAACTTGAAAAATCAAAACAAGCACTATGCCTTTGGTGATCAACGAGAAAAATGTTGGAGCATCGAATTTGTGGTGCGTTTCCATTTGCTTCCTAATATTTAACTGTAAAGATATAAATTCAGAGGGACGGTTATAATTCGGCGCTATTAAGCCTGAAATGTTCTTTTTTTTACTTTTACACGCTAGGAATATACGTATAGAAATCACAAGGCTTGCAATAAAATTCCCAACCAACTTAGTCTAAATTAATGATTAGGTACGTAGCCACCTAGCTCTACCTAGAATTTTAGCATCATACAGGGAAAGGGAAAGAAACTGTGAGAGAGGATCACTTTATGCGGCAGATCTATATCTATAAAATTTCTTCTGCTTCCATTAATCTTAAATGGTGGCAGAAGAAATTTAACAACTTACCACTAAACTTTAAAACGTTTTCCTGTTTCACTTTTGATATCAGCAGAAAATGAATTTTATTACTGCTAATTAATTAGTGCATTTTTTCAAATAATTTGACCACCCTAAAAATCATGAAAAAAATGATGATTGCATTTAATACATTCACCCTTGCCTGCCACACACCCTCGCGGTGGCTTGCAGGGTATCGTGTAGATGTGGATCTAGATTAACTGGTCTAGAAAGTGTTACTTTCGTTACCCTGGAGAAAACAATAAAAATATGCATTTAAGGACATAAGGGTATTTTATCAGATGACATTTAAATTTAATGTCGCAATAAAGTAAAACGGTTAACTACCGGTGCTTATAAAAACACATATAATGAACACAACAGCTGTTAAATTACTCGTAGCCGATAAACGTCACAATCCAAGTTTATAATTTATCAAAACCCCTTTTTCGTAACATATTTTTTTATGCATGGCAGCGAGGTAATTCGCGTTACTTAGCCGTGATCAATATTTTTGAGCCTTTAAGATGCAATCGAAATGAAAAACAATTATTATGTTAAACTACATTTAACCCTTTAAATGCTTTTATTTTCAAGTAATGCTTACATCCAATGAATGAGCAGGCACAGATATGTAATATTGCCCCTATAAATAACATCGAATCAATGTGCGCTGAAAATACGAGTGAAAAAAAGTTCCCTGTTCAAGGAGTCAAATCATGAACTCTAGGTAGCGTAGTGGTTTGGGCAAGGTAGATGTCCACGTTTCGATTCCCGGTCATGGATACCCTTTACCTCGAGTAATTTTCAACGCGCTTTCTTGCCGTGCATAATTGCGAATTAAAATTATCGAATGTGGGGAAAAAAACTTTCAGGTAACATGAAGGTCTCACGAGAAATGCATGCGTAATGAGACGACTAATATCCCCCAAGTGTTGTGACTTTCGCATATGATAATTTTGCGATTGGTCTCGTTAAATTTTCTAAGCTTAAGAAAAATGTAATGCCTATCTTTAACTGCAATTCACTCGATATTATAGCCGAATTACCATAAGTAATATACCAGCAATTAGCAGAAGAATGATAATTTAGTACGCAAATTAATGATATATGTTCAACGACGTTTAGCTAGTAGTATTCATGTGCGTATAGGCTAGCAAGAGTTACGGAGAGGGAAGAGGAAAGGACACAGAGGAACACGTGGGTATCCACTCTCTCGGATTCGAGTGGATTGTGAAGGGTCATTGCTGGTAACTCCATAGTGCTGGGACAAGGAGAGCAGGAAGCAGGCAGGTGAGGCAGATGAGAAAGGAGCTTACTGAGTTTAATGGATGCAAGAGTATATCTAGCAACGTATATAACATTTCCAAACGCTTCAAGCCTTACACGAAGAGAATCATCGTGCTTATACACACGATGTCTTCTGAATTAGTTAACAGCAAGTATATTCTAAAAGAAAAATAAGATTTCACGATACAAGAATTAAATTTACTTCCATATTCCAATATTTGATGAAAGAACTCAGTATTCTAATAGCAAATTGGAGATACAATTATTTTCTCTAAATATTTAAAAGTTACTCTAAGACGATTATTAAGTACGCAAGTAACACTTTCACAATAATTTGGTATGGAATTAACAATCATGGAGTAAAATGCAAGGAAGCAAGCTGAGAAAAAATATTTAATTGATTAAGGAACAGGTATGGAGAAGAAAAAATATTAACCTGAAAATATCGATCTGATGATTTAAAATAGAGAAAAAGTGGAAAGAATTTTTTCACAAATTACGTTGGCATTCTCATTGATTAAATAATTAAATATCTATATCTGTACCCGCTCATCATTAACACCTAATTAGAACTTATGAGCTAATACAGAAGTTTTAAATGATATATATACTTCGTAAATCATTTCAATATTCCAAAACTCAGTCTATGTACGTTGATCATAATGGTGGTTTCCGTGCTTTGGCTCACGCAGATATTTATAGCATTTTTCTCAATCGCTAGTGCTCCTGAACAAAATTTTATAAGCTACTACCAAGTATTTGTTTTATTAAGCCACGCATTCTATTTTAAATTTTGCCATCGGAAACGTTTAGTGAGCGGAATAATGAATGGGAATAAATACGGTTGTCACTTCAGTTCAAGTCAATTACTGATTATTAATAAATGGATTCCTTTTGGAGCCAGAAGTGGTAATCCAATGGTGGTGTGATGACACAATAGTATTTGCCGATGCATGGCCAATTAATGTCACCAGCCAGGGACGACAGAATAGGATAACGTTAAATAGCCCTCGTATATTTTTGAAAATATCTTCATAGGCTTTCACATTGATGAGCACCTACGAAGAGAATAAATTCATCTAGCAGTTAAAGATAAAAAAATACTTGCTAAGTATGCGGAAAGCATTCATGAGATGAGGAATAAAGTCACTACTAAGAAAAAAATAAGAGATTATGTGAGGGGAAATTTGTTCAGAATTTCCACGGGGAAAATCCACACTCACCGGGACTCGATCACGTAACCCCCATGTTTGACTGTTGCTCTACCAATTCAGGTACTAAGTTTGCAACCCTTGAGATAGAAGTGAGCGAGGTGACAGCATCCTAAAAATCCACCCATCATATATAAATATTACATATGGCGTAATATAAACATCTAACAATATAAGAGCGATAAGGATGAATGATAGGAAAGGAGTGTCCATTTGTTTCGTATAGTATCTTTGAAACTTGTCACGAGTAGTACCAAATAAAAATTTCGTTGAAAATATGTATAGATGATTACCTTAAACTGTTAACACTAAAATTTCCTGAAATAGCCTGAATCATACGCTAAGTCCTAAATTCTAAATGCTAAGCCCAAATGTGCTAAGATTCAGGCTAACATTTGAAACCATTGTTTTTATTCTGTAATTTACCATGAGCGGAAATTAATTTATGATGCTATCATAAATTATTGACCAAAAAAAAGCTTATGAAGACCTAAGTCGTGATTACCAAACGTTGAAATTTTGTAAGGAATTCAAGTCTATCACTAAATGAGAGCTTTATCTTCTACATTGCAATTCTAGGACACAAACAAAACCCTGTAATATCGTCACCTCAGAGTGAACTTCAATACGTGGAAATAATAACAACGAGTGGCTCTAACTGAATCCTAAATGGTCAGGGCAATAATTATGCACTTTATCGAAATTTTTATCGACACCATTTATCACATAATTAACCATACTTATAAAACCTCCAAATAGAGAGGACACGACGGATTTGTGTGCAAGACTATGCTACTGGATTTCATAGTATTTATATTCAGTTTTGACGGGAAATAAATTATGTTTTGCGACCATGGACCATAAAAAATGAGGAAGGGAGACAAACTGCATTCTAGGGGGAATTTTGGCTGAGTCACAGTAAGACTTCACTGGATCGTCATGTGATGACTCGGAAGTCACCGCTAGGGAGACCATTCGGCAAGAATGGGAATGTACATGTAAAAGTAATTTATATGAAAAGGTGCCCCAAAAACTCTTTACTTTATCCTCAAACACGTATAAAATTCTTTTTACGTAACTCAAATATGAATGAAGAGTCTGCTTACCAAGAGCTGTCAAGGAGTAATTAAATTACTTGATTTAAAATAAAACATCAATTTCAAAGCAGTGCTTCTACTACCTTCTGTCAAACATTCTTGTAGTAGCTCGAAGGGTAACGTCTTGATGTGATTCAAGTAATGAAATGCTAATTGGTATCTCCACATTACTAAAAATATAACAGTGCACTACGAATTACATCGATTTGGGCTTCAAAGAAGTATCGAGACAGTATGATTTGTCCAGTGAAATACGATAACATTATCGAACAACACATTAAACGAACTATGTGAGGAAAAACACCCCTTTCTGTGCTTTCGTAAATAATGGCCGTAAAATACCTATAGTTATGTATTTAATTATACTACGTATACACTCAGAGTGATTCTGCTAAAGGCAAATGTGTCAAAATTTTTAATGGCAAGAAATAGGGGTGACCTTCCCACTAAGTGGTAAGACATTAGCCATTAGATCTGAATGCATTCAAATTATGCTTAGACAAACTCGAGTAAAAGTTTTTACGAATATCACATCTTAACCAGCCAATATGATTCCATGAACCAATCAACATTAATTTTTCTGTACATAAAAAATTATACCTTGGAATACTAAGCACAGCGAATGTTTGCGCAATCTGTGTTTTTATAGGATTATTCCACTCTTGTGTATTTTTCGACTATGATCTGCTCATGCTCCTGCTGACATTCTCAGGTCTGCTGAATGAAATTTTAACTGCTTTCTTATGTGATTAATGTATGGGAATCCATTACTGAGTTTAAGGTAGTCCATTCCACAGATATTCTTCTGTAAGGAAATTAGTAGGTTTGGAAATAAATATATACTCCCACACATCCTCGAGGAGAATTACAAGTTACTTTACTGATATAGATGACGTGTTTTGGGATGTAAACTAATCCTTCATCTTGCTTAAGTGTTGGTAAATGGATTTATTGAATAAATCCAGTTAGTCACGGTCAGTGTCTTCAAACTGGCTGATTTCCTCTTACTTTTCTGCTAAGGGCATACCTCAAGTCTCCGTAGCCCCAAACCAACCGGCCTTCCACATCAGCACCGTTGGTCTCGCCTATATTATCTCCGCACCTTTCTCCAAATAGCCACGTTCTCACTGTCTTCTTCCTGTGCCCGGGACATCGAATGAATGGAATTAATTACGTGATAGCGGCTTGCAGGACAGCTCTTCCCACTCCTTGACTTATACCTCACAACATTCGATATTCCTCCCCGCATATACTCAGTGAGAGCTTAGATAAAACATTGATTATTCTCTCCTCTTTTTCCAGTTATCCATTAATAAAATAAAAAACTATCAAACGGTTCGCGGGCCTCCCTGTTCATTAGTTTCGATAAACATATTTTAGTTCTTGCGTAGGAGATGGATGGGGAATGAAGAATGGTACCATTCACACGAATTTTATAGAAAAAGGGAATTAAAACTTTATTTATTTATTTTTTTAAACTACAGAGCCTCGTTGGGAACGGCCGTATTTCCAATCGGTATCAATTTAAAATTTGTCATTTGTGCTCCGTTCCACGTAGTGAGTCATTAGTGGTCAAAGAGAAATCTTCATATATTATGCCTCGGTGATTTATTTCATTTATTTACCTTTCATTGGGTCCTCCCACCTAGAATTAATTACATCATCGGGTTACTCTTTAATTCAAGATCCGATCTTAAAATTTTGTAGAGTGAATGAGAGGTATATTGCGTTTCTTTTTTTCTAATTAAAAGTGTATCGAATGGAAACATGAAAGTCTATCCGTGAATCCGTTTAAATTTTGTGACGGAGACAATTTTCTTTCGATGCCGGCATAATTAATTTATCGGAGCGGGACGCTGAATAAAATATGATTCTGCAACATCGCTTCCGCTCTAAATATATTTCCCCAATTAATTAAAATATCGATCCTCCATAACACTTAATTTTCGATGAATTCTAAAGAAACCCGTTTCGAAATGTGTCTCACTAATAACATTGCCACCACACTGAATAGAACTAATAAATTTTGCCAAAAACGAACATCTACTGGGTACGAACATCTAATTGTTTTTCACACATTGTTTTCAAAAGAGTAAAAACTAACGATTACTAAGATGCGGCAGCTGTATAGAGAGATGCGCAAAAGGATGATAATATGTTTATAAAAATTCATTCCTTTTTTCACACATACTTTCAGGGAGAATTTTTACAGGGATCCGATTTTAGAAGAGGTTATTCTTCTGACATATTACAACAGAGCGTATACTTAAATATGCGCTACATTACACACGGTAGATATTTAAAATATAGTTCATCAAAAATAGTTTTCAAAGCCATATAGCATGAAAAATATGTAAATCGAGAAGTAAATGATAAAGATAAGTATTTATAAAACTACTATTCATAAAAATGTCAATCTAATGTCTAAATTCTAGTAGGTATCAATGCTCTCCTATTTCCAAAATTTAAGATATTCCTCATTGTTAGCTTGCATCTAATTCAATAAGTTGAAAATAAGTTGATTCCCCATTATGGAAAAAATATTTTTGATTAACATTGCAGTCATTTGCGAATAAATACGCAGGCGTATGAAAACCTTAATTTTTCTTTACAAAATGATGCTAATCACGACAAAAGTTAATAAAATTAGGGATAATATGGTGGGAAATAATATAAATTAGCCGGACTGTTTGTTATAGTTCATCACAGAAATAAATTTATTTTACTAGACAAACTGGATATTTTTGATATTAAAATGCCATAATTACTTTCAGAAAGTGGAATATCTGCAGTTAAAATCCGGGTACGACTTCATAAAGTTAAAACGTGCTTTAATTACTCATTTATGAATTCCTTTCCCATTTGAACTAATGCTCCCTTCGGCTATGAATTAATCTATGAAATACAAACAGGCTTTACCTAACCTCATAGCAAATTTAAGCGTCTGAGGGATAACTTGATGATCCACCTCATTTCCCTTGAAAATATTTGGAGCCCGGTGCAAACACGTAACTCAGTTTCGTGTGTGGAGATATTTGGCCGAGATTTAAGTCCTGAAAGTTCCTTCCCCAGTTACGGCTTTGAGCGCGGGTCCCTTCAGATTTGTATACGGTGGCTTCTGCCGGGTAGACAACCCTACCCTGGGAGGTAGCGCCGGTGCATAGGGACACCTGCTCATGAAGTGCCTTGAACCTTTCTCAAGATCTAAAATGAGGCATTTTTATGGCCTCCGCAGCTCGTTCCGTGCCTGATAAACGCAACTGACGCAGGAAAAAAATATAATTTTCTTCTTTCCTTTCAAGCCACGGAAAAAATTAGCATTCGGTATCGTTGTTACTATAATTGATACTTGAAAAGGACTAACACGGTCGAGTACCGTTACTAGGTGGTGAAAATTTATCCAGTGACGAATGCTTTGAACTTGCGTATTTGGAAAACTTAACCAAGCATGTGAGGTAGAATATGTAGGTTGAATCATTTAGAAAATACAATTTTGTCAAGGTGGTGAAAATAGTTAAATATAAGAAAGTTCATATTCGTTTTCTGGATAACTTGTTGAAACAAAATGTGAACATTCTTCCAATAGGAACAAAACTTGCCCGTAAGATGCCCTAAAAATTGATTTTGCAAAACAATCAAATCAGCTAATGTACTCCATCCGAAACTTGAGTACTAACAATTAACCATTACAAACGGAAAGAAATAACGATTTTAATCTCACATTGATATTAACAAAGGTATAAATTTAGATCCATAGAATATCTAATGAGAAATTTTGACGACAAAAGAGGCTTGCAGTATTACGTTGAACAATATGCTCGGAAATTCAAAGCAAAAAGCAGTTAATGGCATTTTGAAGTGAGCATACTGCTTGCCACGTCAAATTGCTAGCTCATAAATATCTTCATAAATAGCTTCATATAAGAATTGAGGGATAAAGTAGGGATTATCATCCATTTAGCCCCTCAAGCCGGCTTTTTATGTTTGGGTATTTAAACCCTCCGGCGGTATTTAAATTTGTCTCAAATGCACGGTTTGGACACTGTCTTCATTAAAATGCAATAACTCATAAAGTACATCAAATAAATTTTTAAAAATTTTATATGTTGTATATAAATGTTGCTTTCGCTTACCTTTAAAATTTAGCGGTCGAAACTCAACTTTTTCATTCACTCATCACACTCATGCTCTCTGGAATCAAAAGTTTATTTCGGTGTGAAATGTCTTGAAGCATCCTTCGAGGCAAAGTCCAACTTCACACACACTGCACCAGTATATGCTTTCTTTTCTTCTTCCATGTTTGGTGCAGACAACGCATTTCCTTTGTGGCTTCGCTTTCTTTCCTGTTGCAGGGATCCTTTCTAAGAAGTGCCTCTCGACCAGGCGTCGTGGTGGGGGGTTTATCGAAGGCCTCCCGACGGTTGGGCTCCCCAGCTGTGGTCTGTTTATGTTGACAATGGCCTTGACCAAGCTTATCCTAAAGATAAGATGATCTACGCCCGCATTTCTAGCCTGGTATAAGATATAGGCGTTGTGGACCGCTACATTGAGTAGTCTCTTGAAAAATTTGATGTACCACTTCATGCCTCGTTTTCTTTCCACCAAATATGGCTGTAACTTCTGGTCCTTCAGATCCACTCCACCCATAGCCAAATTGTACTCATTCACACACTTAGGCTTCACAATATCCACGCCCCTTATCTTTTTTTGAATCATCGCATCGTCATGAAACGATGAAATCATTGCCACGTCTCTCTTATCCTTCCACTTCAACACCATTATGCCATTACTTTCATACGCTACCGTCTCGCCCTTTTTCAGCTGCTTGGTTTTCACACTCAGAGGAACGTTCTTTCTGTTCAATCGAAGAGTCCCGGCAACATTTACACCATTCTTACGTAGTACATAAGATAAGTAAGGAGAATTATAAAAATTGTCCATCCATAGTGTGTACCCTTTTTCAAATAATGGTTCCATTAGATGAACAACAATTTTTGTACTTTTCAAGTTGTCATCAACATTGATATTACATGTAATCTCGGAACCTGAACCAGTATACACTATGAAATTCCACAGGTAGCCACTTTTGGATTCACATAGTTCAAAAGTTTTGATTCCAAACTTAGCCGCCTTCAAAGGTATGTATTGTTTGAAGCCCAAACGGCCCTTCCACAGCGTTAGGGATTCATCTATACAAACATTTCCATGGGGAACATATACAGTTTGAAATTTTGTCCGGAGTAATGAAACAATTGGAAATATTTTGAAAAGTTTTTTTGGGCCAGCAAAATTTTTCTCGTCCTCATTATCTGCAAAGTGCAAAAATTTTGAAAGAAGCTCAAAACGATCAAGTGACATCACTTGAGAAAAAATTGGAGTTTCTAAGAAGGGATCTTTTGTGAAATAAGATTTTATAGATGGCTTTTGTATAATGCCCATCAGTATAAATATTCCAATGAAAACATACATTTCTTCACGGGTGACCTCTCGCCAGTTATTTACACGGGAACGTGGGTTAGGAGCGGCCTTAGCGATAAATTGCCGTGCGTATCTGTTAGTCTCAGTGCACATCAGATCTATCACTTCAGCATCAAATATATGCATAAAACTGTCCAAAATAGTACCAACCGGTATTTGAGGGCCAGACTGTCCAACAAATGGAATTCTTGATGGACAGTAAGCATCACCGACACGTTTCCAGCCAAATGGTGTTGGTGGAGATTCGTGCTCCTCTGATTCATCTTCAAAATCACTTTCAATTACTTCACCCTGTGCATAATCCACAACACTAGCATCACTAAAACCACTCTGTGATGAAAGGGATTCCTTATCACTATCACTTTCGTCCAAAAGACGCTCAATATCTTTATCTATCACGAAAGAGCTACATTTAGCTTCCGCCATTTCTCCGAGGTCTGGAGGCACTAATTCTCAAACTTCATCAAGAGAAAAAAAATATTTCCAAAAAGGTTATGATGAGTCAATTAAGATGGCAGCATCATGCAAAGCTTCCTAGCAGAGGACCGAAAGAATTGACTAAATAGAACAAGAGATGGCATAAGGGAAGCGACTAATGCTGAATGAGGCGAGAGGGCGTACGGCGTACGTCGAAACGCTGGTGGAAGCGACCAGCCGGGGACGTACACGTGTACGTCGAACCGGCTGGAGAGGTTAGAGCAGGTAAGAGAGGGGGCTTTGTGAAGGTACTTATTTATTTGATTTAAGATTAAAATGCGAAACAGTTTGCATTCATGACCTGAATTTCTTGGTTGCTGCCGATACTGGTACCAATTGTCACGCAACACTGTATCAACAAGGTCGTCTCATATGGTTAAAATTCTGATTATAACATCTGGAATTCAAAAAAATACCTCTTTAACTCTCCTTCACCTGACTACAATCCTGAAAGGTGAAAAAAGTGAAGGCAAGACAAGTGGCATAATTTTAATGATACTGAGACTAACAGCGGTATTGGTATATTTTAACTAAAACTTATTTGTGAAGGTCGATACTTTTCCTTAAAGATTTGATTTCAAATATTTATTAATGCTATGATTTTAGAAATCATAGACAAGGATAAAACCATTTAATACGTATCCTTTCTCTATATCGTAGTCTTTTGCAGAAAAGCACTAAGTCATAAATTAAAGACCAACGTTCAGCATGCCTACTAGGTACATACCAGTAAATGGTAATGAATAAATGTAAAGTTACTTAGTTTATTACTTCATAAACAGGCCCAACAAAAATACGTCAATCCCATTTAATGCATATACCTGCGTAATACTTTTCCGTTTTCGCCATTTGTGGACAATAGTTTTCTATTACTGAATATATCATGCCATGCACTCTGCATATAATGCCTGCATGAATTATTCCATTATTATTCCCGATATTTTCCGAAATACGGTCCTAAATGACCTTAATAGTTAATAATTAATCGCAACAGCAAAGTGTTCTTATAGGGAAATATTCAGTGTAATAAATATAGGTTTTCATGCATAAATTGTCTCATATGCAGGATCGTGATTATCATCAAGTTAGAGAAGAAGAATTTCCATAAGATTATTTAAGGCCTTCCCAGACAGTTGAAAAAACTAATTGAAATACTTATGCAAATATTGTCCCACAAAAGCTTTATTTTCGCGACAATTCTAAAGAACTCCAGTCCCCAATTTTAATTCCACGTGCTAGGGAGCGAAAAAGAAAGATGAAAAAACACAAAAGGCATTAACTCATAAATCTCCAACTTAAATGTCAGTAAACCCTACCAAAGAAACGGCTTAGCCTTAATGCTCGGAGAAAAAATTGCCTTGCCAGATAATTATTCCTTTTTTAGCAAATATTCCTTGTGAAATTACACGGCGATGCATCATTGAAGGAGTTTCGCTCATAAAGAGAACACCTTGAAGGAGGAGATGATCTCTTAGCCAAGATTTCACCCACATGTTCCCAATATCACCCGCTGATATCTGGAGAACACTCAAGGGGCCTAATCTGTAGTCTCTGAAGGACCCACTTACCCTCACCAACGCTCAATATGGCTTCTGGGACATTGTTGAAGACCCTTCATTACGTCCCCTAAAGCTGTTTGCTCCACTTGATCCGCATATATCGCATCTTCATCATTTGTTTGAGCCCTTCTTGAGGGAAAGTGATGTAACCCCATTCATTAAGCACCTTAAAAAAAGAAGCTTAAATAAAAAAGGAGACAAGAGGTGCTTGGAGGTAAAATTACAAGGGATCCGCATTAAGGGTAGGAAAAGATCCAACGGCGTCGCTTATCTTCGGGACTTACGTCAACCGTGATGGATCGAGTTATTCTTTATTTCGAAGGTGATATAAATCGCACTAGTCGCTTTCCATCAATTGTAAATATGAATTTCGGCGGGCAGAGGAGAATTTAGTGCGTCAGTCGCCGTTGACGCATTGTCTTCCTTACGTTGAATTCTCCTCGGAGGTTTTCATCACACCCATTGACTGCAGTGAAAACAGAGTACCCAAAAAATTTGTTTCCTCTCTGTGAATAAGAGAATAAAAAAAGGCTACCACATCACCGAGTCACCTATTTTGCATAATACATATTTCTTAATTCATCCACTTTAACCGCCAATCGTAGATTTATAAAAAGATTTTTTACCATGGCGAAATCTTAGCAGAAAACATTTCTTAAAACCATTTCTTTTTTTTTGTTCTGCCCGTGAGAATATATTCCGGCATTTGCATGGCAATTATGCACAAGGGTAGGATTTGCTTGGCGAACGATTTGCGCGATATCTACTTTTCTCCCCTCAGATTATGGACGTGTTCCTAAATGCAATCTAACTTTTATAATTAATTCATTTGAATTATCACGAGTTAAAGAAAAATTGCCATTTTTATTAAGAGCATGCTTTTGCACTCAACATTAATAGTAATAAACAATTTAACAAACGTTTTGCACTCAACTTAAAAACAATAATCAATAACGCGTAGAGATAAGTACTCTACGCATTCATATCAGATAAATCCTTTTGTTAAGAGATGGAGCTAAAGTCATCAGAGATTATTTCAGGCGATTCAGTAACGATTCTATTTTTCTGTCTAAATGCAAATCAAACGGTTTCTTCAAACTTTTTTATTTATAAATTATCATAACAGGACATTTTATCAGATTAAATAAAATGTATATTTAACAGATGGCTTGAATGCAAATGATTGCTGTGCATTCAGAATTATTTATCTACTTGAAGTCACAGCCTGAATGTCCTTTTAATGCAGATGTTTCTGCATTCCGAAACGCAATTTACCAGCTATTTCGTGAGGCAATTATTGACATATTTTTCGAATCTATACTTATCGCCGTAAAATCTACCACATACGATGAAGTTAGATTTTATAATTATGGTAAAATAATTATTTGCGATATGGATAAAATAGTTCACACCTACCTTAGGGTGTTTTTGAATCCGAAGCCGGCACTTGAAGCTCTGGAGCAGATAGGCGAATATCTTCCGAAGTATCTGCAGTTCTAAATCACAACAACGGGTAATGAAGAAAAAAACTTTGCGTGGGAGCAACCGATGATTCCCTGGTAACTCAGATGGGTGATTCAAGGGTATGAACAACTGTCACTGGGATCACTTATCAAACTAATACCCCACATTTCCCTTCACTTTCGTCTTCTGCTATCTTTCGAAGAATCTCCCTTTCACGTTCCCCCTTAATTCCGACTTTCCCTTATATTTTACTTTTTTCACTTAACCTTCACTCACAATCCTGTTTACACACGTATATTTCACATTGCTAGACCATCACCATACTCCTTTTGAGTTCTAAGCACTCGACTTCTCTCACGCATAAATGTTTCTCCGATTCAGCACCGGAGCAAGCTGTATGGTTATTTAGCCAGTATATAATTTAGGCAAGGAAAAACATTGAACTTCTCTTAAAGAACCACACTAAGGGTCTGATTAAATCTTATGAAAAATGGCCTTCTAGAATATATTCATACAGTTATCATTTTAGCCCAAATAATGAGTCACGCCACTCTATTGGAATTTAAGCACATCGATGTTCACGGGAGTAAAAAAACGCATGAAAATTTATGTCATTGACGCTTAAAAAAAATATTAGGGTAGTTTCTTTACGCTCAGAGATTACCAAATCACAGGGGCACGGTAGAAAGTTTGGGGATAGGTTGGCTCAAACAGGATAGCACAGGTGAGGCTAGGTCAATATCAACTTGATATGATTTCGGGCCACTTTTCAGCAAGAAGCGCCATCCAGCGTAGTCAGAGGACAAAGCCGGAAGGATACATCCGCAATTCCAGCCGCATAGAGTGTTAGTTTTGTGGGCTCGATTCCTCTCAAAGAAAATCTATGCGGTCACCTCGTGAAAAGGGTCCAGGATCCTTAGAGCGCCGTCCCTCTGGTCTCACTTCCCATTGTCTGGTGGGTGTGGGACCGAAGAGAGTCCGTTGGCGGGAGAGTAAAATGGCCCAGGAGTACGGAGCACGCCGGAGTAGATTTGACCCGGGCCTCCACACCACGCTGGCCGAGAAGTAGGAGGCGTGCGGGCTGCCTACTGACAAGGATGTCTCCACTCACCGCCGGCCGACCGAAGGGTTGAATTGGACCTCTCTCTCTCTGGTCCGCACAAACTGCGTCAAAACACAAAGATGAAGCAATCAGAGGAGCCAGGAATACGAAGCCAAAGTCCTCCTACTCTTCATAAACCCTTCACAAGGTCCACGACAGAGCTTGACAGCCCGGAGTCACACGGTGAGGGAATAAAGTGGTTATCCGCTGATTATGGGAAAACTGTCACGTTCAAAGTCGACCCACGTTATCTCGGACCTTTGAGCGTTTAAAATATCACGCGAGCTGCTTCTCAAGCGTAATACTTACCGCAATATCCGCCTCAAATTCGCGACACTAAAGGTATTACCCACATTGGCGCGGCTCCACTCCCCTTGGCAACGGTACACACGGCAAGGTCGGGATTGAGAACATGATGATCCCGATTCTTATCGTTGATAGCTCCCTGATGATGCACGAATCGATTTTCAATCCCAGAATCGATTCAAGGGGACGTGACGCTGGCGAGGAAAAGAATCGAGAGTCCTGGCAATAATACGCCGGCTACCGCAGATGTGGGAATGAAATTAGTCTCTCAATTCCCTTCCCCAATCGCCCGCAGCTGACCCCGACGGCCAGGGGTTCGTTCCATTGGCGCGGTACTTCGCGTATTTGCGCGGGACGAAGTTCGGTGAGGATCCCACGTCCACCCTGTTTCCCGAATAACGGTAAAGCTTCCCAGACTCCTTTCTCCTCAATACACCCGACTCGACTGAACGCCTCTGCCACCCCTCCCACTCCCTGCCACTCCCCCCTCACTCTACCTGGCGTATAACATCAGCCCAACCACGAGATCCCCATCCCACGGATCCGTTAACCGTTCCCACCGCCCCCCACTCCCGTATCAGTCCGCCCTCAGAGCTCTGCGCGCGCCGGGTAACCCCTCCACGCCCACCCACCGCCTCCCCTCCCGTGCCGACACGCCCCACCCCCCTCTCCGCACCCTATGCCATGTCCTCCCTTTCCCAGCACCCGCACTTTTCCCCCATACCACCGCTCGGCGCCTCTTACACGGCGCCCCCTCATCCCATGCTATCCCTTCGCGTTGCTTGTTTTTATTATTTCGCTAAGTAGGAATTAGTGTAAGGGTCCGTATTTGTGTGGCGAGTGTGTTTTTTGCTGGAGAGGGACCAGGGTTCCACACGCTTGGGGTACAAGCGGGGATGGAGGCGGCACCTCACTTCAAAAACATTCCCTACTCCTATTTTTTTATTTGTTTCGCTATTTTTACCCAGCTGCCAGAGGACGTCTTATGGAAGTCTCCAATTAGCACGGCGACGGGGAGGAAAGGAACAGGGTTTATAGATGTGAAACAGAGGATGCTCGGTTCGGTAGCTCACAAGGTCACATCCATGGTTTAGAATATCTTTAGTCTGGTCAAAATGTTGAACTTTTTCCACCATCATCTACGGCATAAGATTCTGATTTAGGGTACCGTAACTTCAAATGTCATTTTACCTAAATTCTTACATAAGCTCCACCTCAAAACAAAAGTAAAAATAAAAAGTTTTATCCCTATGACTCCTGCCATTTAATAAGGATGCAATTGTTCCTTGAGGATCGAGGATATCGTTTTACAAGCCACCCTCCGATACTCCGATATAGCGAAGCATATGGTAATTTAAGGAGAAAAAGGACTGTATTTTATCATATTCAAACGTTAACTGAGGAGGCAACAAAGTGTTAATTCATTTCAATCGTTTAGCCACTCAACGAGGTGAATACTTTTAACGTTTAAAGATTAATATATAAAGTTTACTGAGGCGGGATTTCAATGAATGACCGTTCAATCTCCATATTGCGCTTTTACTCACCCTCTTTAAGTCAAAGATTTCATTTTATTAGTTCCACGTAACCCGACTCCCACGCCCTTGCTTAGCCTTCCATTGCAGATCACATTATAATATTCTCCCACCGCTATCTTTCAACTGATGGTAGAGTGAACCTTGCGTGGTTAAAGAGCTTATAGAAAAATAAAATATGGTCAGCTAGATAAAATCGCAGTGCATGAAACCACCGCTACTCCACGCTACGGAAAGTAAGCAAAAATGTAAACCTAAAAACAGCGTGAAAATTATAGATAAAATTAAGAAGTAGGGTATAATATGTTGCATGTGACTGAACAAAAATAATGGAAATGAGGAATAAGTAAGCCATTGAAATTCCCTGTTAGGATAAAATTGTTTTCTATTGTAAAGGACATATTAGTAAGACAAAAAATGCCAAACAAAATGGCAGTGGAATTGTGTGTAAAACAAGAATAGTGAAATCAACATGTCTGACTATGCCATAAGACTCTTTATTCAAGTAATATACCAACAATGACAAATAAAATCGGGAACATGAAGCTGCGTGTAAGCTTACGAAAGAATATCGGAAGATGGCATTCGAAGCTAATCCGGTGTACCGATACCAAAATCGTATTTGAAACTCCCTATCCCTAATCATGAAAGTAAAGATGATATAGAAGTGTATTATTTGATTCACACGATTTACGTTCCCTTTGCTTATCGTGAATTTAGGCGCCTCCATGTCAACGCTTAGAGGGTGGTAAACAAGACTGTGCTCTCAATGCGTGCAAAATCTACTCACTTTCTCAACAATACTAGGCTGAGGCATCATTATTTTAGTTCCCAATGTATATTAATTTTAGATACATTTTTACATGCATAAGATTTTAGATACATAGTACTCCTCAATTATTCTACCTCTAGACTTCCTGTTACATATCGATTAATACGCCTAGCATTATTTTTCTCTGATATTCTATTCTATAAGTATTTCAATTTTCCAACTGTTATCCATACTCAGTTTTATATACATTTTCCTCTCTTGCTCAAAATACTCGGTCATCCTTGGTGAATTTCCTTTAAAGAGCCAGTAACTGAACGCAAATATACTCCACAAACCGTCGAACTTAGCGAAACATCTGCCGGAGGGGTGTGATACTTGAGTCTTTGCACCAGATATGTTTCACCAAGGAACTTACGGCTGGGTTCTTGACGTTTTGGAACACTTTAAATCGTATAGTACGGTAGCAGTGGACACGAGGCCAATCTTCACTCCTGGGCGTCAATTTATCCCTGAAATTACCTCCTCCACAGCTCATATGATCCTCTGATTTGAAGTTCCACTCACACCCCTCTTTCTCATTGTTTGCCCTCTTTACTATTCCGTTCTCCAGTCTATCCCTTTCTATTCTCCCATTTCATAGACCCTCCCGCTTCCCTCCTTAGCTTATATTTTGGAGCTTGGAGTCAGTATGCGTTACACCTGTGGGTATTGACTATTTTCCAAAACAGATAGGGTATAAAATAATGTTGACAATTTAAAATGTGTTAATTTAAAATATTTTAATTTATAAACATGATATTTCACCATTCTAAGCCATATTTATTTCAATATTTTAATTGATATTTCTCCGTGTGGCAAAACGAAATTTCAAACCATATCTTCATGATACACACAATTCTTCATTCAGGATATAATTTCACAGTTATAGTGTTTATTCAACCCCAATACCGCCTTGTTACAACGTTATTCCAGATAGGTCCACCTCATCCACACCTCAAAATTAAGCATCCAATGATATAAAACCGTGATTTCAAGTGAATACCAAATTTTACTCATCTTCTTCTGTTGTAAGATCCATGTCGAATCAACTTCTATTCAAATAAGCTTTCAATGCCATTTGTGAAAGATTATTAGAGCACACGATAGTTCAAAGGAAAAAAAAAAACACCCCGACATGGTTGACCAAAAATGTTTAAGGACTAGATATAACTTACCAAGAAAAATTACAGTAAAATCATAAAATACACGCCGTGAGAACGGTTTAATTCTTATACTTTCCAACAAAAATCAAGACGAAATAAAAGGAAATTCAAAATCAGTATAGTTTTTTTTGTCTTATTGAACTAAAAGAAGCAAAATAAAATTATTTTCTTAACTATGGAAAAAAAGGTGGCATGATATGTCTAGAAAGTAATTTATTTAGCATCGATTTAGCTAGTTGATACCCGTAGACGCCGTAGACCAAGCAAGACAAAAATGTGATACGCACGACTGCCTACCTTTAGGGATATAGCGGTAGTTTCGAATAAAAGGGGGCAATGGGAACGTAACCGAATCGGAAAACGCCAAAGTCGAAGATTTTATGAGGACGAAAGGTAATTAAACTATGAAAAACAATTATTTCCTTTGCTATCATCAATTCTAGAAGTTTCATAACGGTCAAAATAAGCATTTACAGTAGCTACCTTATGTCTTCAACGCCACCAATTTTCATTCAGAATGAGTATCGTCGCCGGAGTAGGCACAATGCTCAAAAACAGTGCTAAAAGGCGTGTAACGAACTCACTGCTGTATGCCGTAAGGAAAGTAATGGCGATGATACCAATCCTACATGCACCATTGTGCTGCTGGTTTACATGCCTACGTCGGAGTACGAAGATGAAGAATTGGAAGCCGTCTGTTATGACATTACGGAAGTAATAAAACAGATAAGAGTAGAAGAAAATAAAACAATGTTAGAATATCGGATTTCTATTGCTGGAAAAATGTTGATATGGGAGTAAAACTGAAAAATATGGATTTTTCAATCGAAATGTAAGAGGTGTAAGATTTTTATAAATCTGCCCGTAGAACAAGTTAAAGGTGGCAAAAATATTGATTCAAAATTTAATCAAATGTGATATATGTAAAAAATGCCAAAATTTTGATGAAATATCCAGAGAAAGTATAGTTTTACCGGAAAAAGTGCCCTAAATGAGAGATGCTCATTGCATTTAATATAAGCAAAAGCAACTAACAACGATACATATGAAAAGAACAATATGCATAAAAGTTTATGGATGAACACAAATTTGGATTCAGAAAAATTTAAGTCCCAAAAAATCGATTTGACCCTTAAGCTACTTACAGAAAATGAATGGATAAAAACAGAATACACATGCTTGTGAAATATCTCAGATTTTCCTGGTACTTAGAATGGAGAAAACGCTCAGTTTTTTCGCTAGGTTGATGGTCAGTTCTCTACTATAACCCACATGGTTGCCATTGAGCTGAAACTTGGTGGGAAAGCTAATAAATCTTCCTCCAAATTTGAGACGCTGACATATTTGAAGACCAGCGTGAAATGAAATGCTCTAGATCATAGAGAAATTTGGAGCATCATATAGCAACTAAAGAAATATATACATCATATATAAAAAGATAGTAGTTGTTATCCAGTCAAAAAAAGTATCTTGGGTAATGAAAGGGGATAGAGAAGGTTGTGCACTGTCTACATTATTCTTCAATTTTTTCGTCAAAGAAAAAGACTGCGTGGGTGAACACCCGCGGGATGAAAAAAAGCATCCTGCAAGTCGCAGATGAAAGAGTGGTCATGGCATAGATAAAATAGAGTTCTAGAGGACTAGAAACATGGATGTAATGACAAAATATCATCTGATGATCCTTAAAAACCAAAAATAGTAAGGGGTATGCAGTGAAGAGAAGAGACGCCGACAAACGTTAAGCAAGGAAAACAAAACCTGGAATACATGAAAAAGTAGAGTTATTTGGGTTATCCGAGTGGTAAGCGAAGTGGGAAGCAAAAATGATATTGTCAGTATAATAAACCCGGCTAAGAAGACATTTTACCAAAAGAAGAATCTACTTACAACTGGAAACACTAGCGCGGAAATAAGAATAAACTTTATTCATTGACCTATAAGTGGAACAGATTTCTTTATGGTATTGAGGTACGGACAATAAGATCTGCAGAAAAGATAAGCCTGAAGCATTTGAAAGGTAGATGAATAGAAGAATGATGAAGATATACCGGAGTGACCGAGTGACTAACGAAGAAGTCCTAAGTGGAGAAGGGAACCGCTAATTCTTCGGAAAACCTCGAAAAGATAGGGGAGAATTCATATCTTTGGGCATGATGGCCTGATGAAGACTATCATCGAAGAATCAGTGAGTAAGAAAACGGAGAAAGAAAGCTTCGCATTAGATAAACGGAGAAATAGTAAAAAGATATTTACAGGAAGAGCTTAGCCGATAGAGGAACTGAGCAGAGGTGTATCTGACCAATCCTAGGATAGATAGTCAATGGCAATTATGATGAGATGCAATCAAAATAAACACGAGGTAATTACTTACAGAATACGTGAGGATGCAGCTCAAAACATGATTTCCAGTATGAGAAAAATTCTAAACAATAATACTGAATCTTACCTTCACGCTGCTGAAGCCAATCGACAGCATCGGGAATGAAACTCGCAAAACGGATTTATCTTCAAGGAAATATCCTGTAAATAATTAAAATAATTTAATTCAACTATAACCTTTTTCATGTTGGTTCAAGGTTAAATTATTATCTTTTAATTATCAACGGAAATGAATCCTTATAGCCCAACTATGATAACATGAATGAGCTTCTAAGCTGTGGACGTAAAAATTATTTTAAAAAAACTCATTACCAAAAGTCACTCATTCTTTTATTTAAAGTAAAAAATGAAATAAAATTAAAATTTTGAATTCAGAATATATTTCTTCAGATTGTATATATAAAAAAGTAACCATAATCATAGTTAACTAACTGTAATTTAAATGAAAACAATAACAGGCATTTCTCATGTCATAAATGTTTATTTGTGTCATGTCATGTTTAAAACTTGCATGATCAAGGGAGTAGATATAAACGTTATGTGTATATCTATCTTTAAATGTGACGAAACAAATGGCAATATAACTTTCCACAGAACAAATAATTAATGCTCCCTGTCTAAATTCCACCAAACATCCCCTGATGACTTCTCATTTAATCTGAATATTATAAATAAGGAATCAATCCAACGCTTAGTATTACAAAGCATAAATTTAAGCAAATAATGAGTTATTTTCAATGAAAATTAGAATAGTTACACCATTAGTAAAGCATGGCATCAACGCAAAAATGAAAACATACAAAATGAAGCCAACTTTGAAGATATTATTTAGCTTCAAGTATAAATATTAACATATTTCCAAAATTAGATATTTCAGTAAAACTTAAAAAGATCATTTGAATAATTAACTTATGACTTATAGCAACAAAAATATACTTATGACTTTTGAGATAAAATCTAGAGAAGGGGGGAATTTACTGATTACAATAAGAAACACAAGTATTTCATTATTAATGTCAATAATCAATTTAGGAAATCAGTTTCTTAATTGGGTGGATCCACATTGCATGAAACGAATAGCCTGAAGCTTAGAATCCTATATTATGTGTTTAAAGGGAAACAAACGAATCAGTTATTTACAAAAGTTAACTATAACCAGAAGAACTGACATATTCCATGATGGTACTTTAGTCATTCCCAGTGTGAACACAATAAATTCATTGGTTTATGCAAAAAATTTTTATCATTAACAGCTCCATATTTGAATAGTAATAACACAATATGTGTTGAAATAAAAGCGTATATTATAATTGGTCAGCAGAAAGACACAAATTAAACAATGAAACACGAAAACAGATCTATTCAAAGCCTATATGATTTCCTCACAACCACAAATATAAAATACGCCAATGTTACCAATCTAATTCTCTTCTTTTCACTCAAAATGGGGTGCACTGATAAATTTTGTCACTCTATGCTATTAATGCCGAAGTTAAAAAAATAATCACGAGGATACATATACTGGATGGCACTGAATAGCAAAAGAGAAATATAAGTAACTCTTCAAATTCTGGTAGACGTGTTACATGCCAATGAAAATCTAAAGAAGTGGAAACGAGGGAATATATGTCCACAGTCCATGTACCTAAAGGCACTAAACTGGTATTTCAACACAATGGTGAGAGAAAAATAATTAAGGTAACGACCAATGTCCCTATAAAAAGACCATGGTAACGACTTTCAACTCAGTATTTCAGAGGAAGCGGCCAAAACATACAGAACCGTCTCTCCGGTACAGTTCTGCAATTCTAATCTCATCAGAAACTACAACGGAACGCATAGTTTGTAAAGTCATTAATGAAAGCTGAACCAAAACCAATTTACACGGTACTACACGCACCTTCTTTGAGAAGATAATCCCTAAGACACCTTACGTGACTTGTTCTCACTATCCTCCACTACAGCGAAGATAACGGCCTGCCCTCAATATCATTTGTGGCCTTAGGATATGACCACCGATCCAGCTCAAGGGTAGTTTGGCAACGTACTGAAAGCATTTTAAACAGGATGAACTTATAAACAATATCATAAAACGTGTGGGCAATGATAATTTTATTTATTCCGAGTCATTATTATTGGTCTACAATCCTAGGATTAGTTTGGTTTTATCGTCCATGCTTCGCTGCCATATAGTAAAATTATCCAGATGTATGTGTTGATGAAATGCTTCCTCACTTCCACGTTAGTATTTGCAGCTATAAGTAGTTCTTTTGATAAAATGCCCTTTTGCCTGAATAATTATACTAGAAATTTCTCTTTTACTACGTTCATCGCTGTTTCTCGGCATCACAGGAAACAGAGCCCTTCCTCCCCCTTGATATTGTGTTTTCCTAGTTTAACATTTGTCCCGGCTTCTTTTCTCCTCCTGCATACAAATACCTAAGTTTTCTTTTTATTGTTCATCAGGCGATCTGGCCAATATCCTTTCCATATTTCCTAGTATTTCCATATTTCCTAGTTTTCCATATATTTCTAGTTTTTGGGTAACAAACAGGATATATCAGTGCAAGCTATCTGAGGAAAATTTAGATTTTTGATGTACGTAGTTTACCGGTCAGCTTAGGATCACTTGCACTCCCTGTGCAAAACTTTATTCCAGGCTTTTTTACTTTTCAATTAACTTTAACTTCCTTACTTTTACACTTAACAAATGATTCCCAGTTCTTAGTAAAATATGCAATTCCAAAATCCGCTTTATTTTAGCTTCCCTTACTCACAACATATCTTCGTAGCTAAGTTCATTTTTGCATAACATTATTCTACTCTACTGCCTACAAAATTTCTTCATTAACATACTCTCTTATCAGCTCCATCTTATCTGTATCTTTCCTGCTGCCTGATTCTTCACTATAGGTACGTCCCTAACTTAAACATTTCCTTCTAATCCTTCTATCTAAATGTTGCTATTATAAAACGCATAATAAAGTATCCGCTGAAACATGATCTTTGTTATTCGTGAAATCCTCTTTAGCTAGACAATGTATATGCTCCTTTAGTAATATTTATTCCTTTGATAAAAATGGACCTAAGTAACCAAAATGTTTTTTTGATATGCTTTGATGCTTTGATATTCAAACTAAAACATTTATAATTTGCATCTTCCAATAAACTCATCGGTTTAGTACCTACCTCTACTGTGGTGAAATTTAAACTAAAATTACCTTGGTATTAGCGCATTAAATGTACGGCCCACAAAATATCTTAAACCTCACTAACATTACCGTGTTTTTCGCACCACCCTTGTAAAAAGATTTATAAAACGAAGGTACTAATCGTAAAAGTATTATACTTTTCATTTGAGTTAAGTACGCTTAGCTATAAAAAGTCTTTGAAAGTGGTACACTCAGGATATATGTGGCAAAAATGAGTGATTAAAATTAAAACAATTGGAAATATGCAAAACAAAAATGATGAAGTAAACCACGCAACTACATCTGAAGGATTTTTAATGACTTTTATGCTAGATAAAATCTTTTAATTTGCAGTTTAAAATATTTTTTTTCTCTTCCTTGAAGGCTGACATTGCACTCAATTTTACTTGGGCTAGGTAATAGCAGTTTGTAAAACTAACAGTAAATAATTTATAATAAAATAAAGAAATACTCTAGAATCCCTACGTTCAGAAAATTCTGCCTTCTTCTTGCCTCTTCTTTCGTGGTAGTGCTAGAAGAATCCCAGAAAAAATACGAGAACCACACGAATCAGGCTTCAATAAATGAATTGGAAAGCTGATATCGATGATCCGTGAGATCTGAAAGAAAACACTTCTATTGCCTTGACTATATCACAAGAGTTAACCAGGATCTTGGATAGAAGTCACATCGTGCCGTAAAGTCAAATACACGCTGAATCGTTCGGATAAATTCTAAGCTCTGATCTCTTCTCTGACAATTCCAAAAGCATTTTCAGAACTCAGTGAGGTAATGCAAAATTTGATTAAAAGCGTGATATTAGATATATATTCTGACTTGCGCACACGGCCCGATTGAATCAAATGACTCATATGTTACACTACAAGAAGTAGCAAGGATAATGTTGAAGAGGCGATTCACGACAGAGACAATTTGTGCAAATCGGAAACGCGGAATATCAAAAGGCACATGCGAGTCAAATATTTATCATCTAGCCAAATAGATGAAATAATAACCTATATATTCTCTCAGAAAATCGTTTACATTGAGGCAGATTATACCCTAACGATCCACTGAAACTTCCCAGACTCAAGCACTAATCTACGGGATGCTCTATTACTGTGATCTAACCATATCGTAAACCCGATTAGCCAATGTTTTTTCTTTACCAGCAAAATCTTGCAGAAAATAATTCCATCGGAAATCTAGAAATAAGGCCTCCTTATATTTTCACCTAGCATTTTGAACATATCTTAAAACGAGACGGAATTACTGAATATCAAAATAATGAATGTTCCTCGCAGGTAATATTAAGCCCAACGGTTCGCGTCGGGTGAATTCAAATCGCCTTCTGCCGTAAATATCCATTTTAGGCAGAAGGGAAAATACGACGCGACGTGCCTTTGACTCAGGACATTATTTAGAAAAATCTATTTTTGACGTGCAACTGACTTATCGGTTGAATGTTGGAAGAGTTCACGCGATGATGGAAGCGTGGACTGCCCAGCCACTGACCTATGGCTATAAAATAAAATCAATATGCCCTTTCATGTAAGAGATATCTATCCCTTACAGACTGACCATAATTACGGTCACTTAAAATGAAGAGATTATCATTTCTTTACTATAGCTTGGGGACAAGAACGTGAAACCTTTCACTCGGGGTAAAATGTTTCATGAATTCAGGCTCAAAATACATCCATGGCGTCACGCGCACCAGGAATCACGTCATGGAAGTAGCGGAGTTCTTTATTGCGTCACTCTAGAAATGTCGATTATTTTCGCGAAAAAAAGGGAAAGAAATTCTCGTAAACGCTTCATTACGGACAGGTATCTAAAGATGCAATCCCGCAAAATTCCTAAAATAATCAATTTACATCAATTTAGGAAGAAGGAAATGAAACCTTCCTGCTCATGGACGTTGATACCATTGTACAAAAATATAATATAAAAATACTGCTATTAAAAAAGTCTACAGAAGGTTATTTAAGAGCAGAAAATCACTTTTCTAACAGCTAAAGATTAACCCCTTCATCCTCTTCTTTATATACTACCCAAAAATGAAAAAAATAGTTATTTAAGCATTTACCATATAGATACGGTATAACGTTAGATACACATGACTCGGGAATAGGTAAATGTTGGCATCTTGTCCAAACGCTTTGGAACACTGCATGTGAAGTGATTTCACCCTGAGCAAAGACGTATGGGAAGTTTTATTGTCTCAGTAAATAAAATATGTTATAGAGTAAACATTATTCCATTACATTTGGGGCTCTGTATATAACGTCTGTAGAGTAAGGGCTACATAGTTTGGCCGCTGGTTGAAAATAGCCTAAATAGGCCCTCGTTGTGTTGCATTTCTACTGTATAAGTATGGATATAGCTCACAGCAGAGATGGAATTACATTCTCAGCAAAAAAACTGCGGTTATAAAGATATATGATGTCTCACCATTTTTGAACGCTTAGTTGTTGTAGGATATTAACACGCGATCGATGAACAACATGTTTCTGAAACTTTGCTTGGTACGCATTACTCTATTGCAAACGACATCAATGAATCTAGAGGTATATCGCAAGCCAATAAATGATATGAATCCTTTACTGCCTTTAACTTAGCAGCGTGATCAGAAGTATAATATCCTCTGCTGAATAGGCCCAAACATTTCACAGAACTCCTTTTCCGATAAAGCCTGAATCGAGGCAAAAGATTCACTGAGGAGGAGGGTGATGAAAAGTGTAGGGGGTGTCCCCAAAAGGTAGCCAAGGAAGTGTCTCAGTCTCGCAAGTGCTCCCTCAGTACTCCGTATTCAAACGCCGAAGTCACCCCCAGTTCAACCCTCTTCCCCCAGACTATTCCTCCCCAGCAGTTAAAGGTGGATAGTGAACGGCTTGTTTTAAATCCAGAGCAGGCAGAGAATGGTTGGCGAGAGGGGGAAAGGTATGTGAGGGATGGGTGGAGGATTGAACGATTTCAAAGGGAATAGGGGGTGCAGAAGGGTTAAAGGGGGTCGGACAATGAGATCGGGTGGGCGTCATGCAGGGTGCAGGGTCAGGGGAAGGTAGCGGGGAGGGGACGCAGGAGACGAAGGCAGGAAATTGAAAAGGTCGCCGTCCCAATTCCCTCGAATGAATTATCCTTCTCGGATGTAAGGAAGGGTTAGGGATCGAGGGATATGTAGGTACGTGGCGGATGAGCAGGAGCAAAGGCGCCTTCAGAACGAGTGCACAGCGAGGAGGGACGGTTATAGGAAATTAAGGACCATGGAGAGGAGACAAAGGTTCTGGGGAGTTGTTTGCTGAAGTTATACGATGAGTGAGGTGGACGAAAGAGTGAACTCCACCTAATAACGCACTTGGTTCAGGTATTCTTCATGCATCCTGAAAACTTACGCAAACTACTGATCCTTTGAACTCAACGCGGAAGAATAGGCAAAGGCGGTGAGTCTAAGGTTAGAAATTCCTCAAGTAGGTATGTTTATCAATAAAAGATGAAAATAGTTGAATTCAATCCTTTCAGGCGTAACATCGTGGAAGACCATCAAAACATAGTTTGTTATTCTCATTATTCATGACTATAATTGCCGAACAAAGAAAGCCTTAATTTGTTTAACGTGAATGTGAAGAACAAAGAAAAACGCCAACATGTCTAGCAACCAATGTGTCCAAGTCTGCTTACTTTTGAAGGCAGTACCTCTTTAAATTAAACGTTATTTGGCATACGCAACTTATTTACTTGCATGAAATGAAATGCTATAGCTTCGCTCCATGTTTTTCCAAATTAGCAAACTTTTCACATAAATGTAGATTAAATCTACCGTCACTCAAAAATGGCAATTTAGATGGAACTAAAAAAATTGGGACACATTAAAATAACACAGTAAATACCTAGACCTCAATGGGTTAAAAATTATAAACGTATTCACTATAATACACAAAATAAAATCTCACCATGTATTTAACCAAAAGCAGAAATGAGTGTCATATATTTAGGTACTGCCATTTAAATATGCACATTTGCAAAATGAATGACACGTGCTTCGAATAATAAATCTACAAATTAATACCATTTCTTATTCATTCTTATAGCACTTTAAATAACATAAACTGATAAGAACAATGCAATTAATAGAATTAAAAATAGATAAAGATTAAAGTTAAAATAAATTCAAAGATTGAATTACTTTTAATGTATTCTGGACGCCATTGCGCAGTGATAACTTGATAGCAATAAAGAATAAAAATTGCTTGCGGAATTCAATTCTGAAAAACATATTTCTTCCCCTTTAAGGTACTTGATACAAAACTATTACATCTGTGAGTCGGATAGCATTAACCCCAAGAGAATTTTATCTGAACTGTCACGTTCATTTTTAAAGCCATTACATTACCAATGAATAACGCGTGCCATTTATATGGCATAAATCAAACCAAAATCAGGAAAATAAAGGGACCAAAGCAAGTAAGATACGAGCATTGAAAAATGTAAAACTTATCCTCATACTTAGGGAATATAATGCTAATATTGATTTTCAAGTGAAATATAATAAACTGCGTTTCAATTAAAGAGAAGACAATGCATGAATCTGCGTGCTGAAATTTCACGCAGCTTATGGCGACATGATTTGGTTTTGGCATACAATAATGCTTTAAATGTGAGGATAAATAAGATATTCCATTTACGATCACTACTCAGTGAGCTCAATGGGTAAACTCGGATAAAAGGTTAAAAAGAAAGTGGAACTCCGTCTAGACTGAAGATAAAATGCGTCGTTAACAAAACTTATCAGCCTGCAGAGTAAGGAATCGTACCTGAATAAAAAAATAGAATACTAGGAAATGGTACTGTGATAACTACGATTTTTGGTGGAGATATGTTTCATTCTTGAATAAACACTCGTGGCACCAAATATTGATCACTTCTTCATAAAGAATAGATCAGATGAGTTTAATATATTAGTGGAGTTACTCTAGGAGTCCCTGGGGTACTTATTGTTAGACCTATTGGTCCATTGTGCCTACCACCATTCAGGAGATCTCATTAAGAATAACTAATGATAATACATTTCATACGAAAATTCTATTGAAAAATGGAACAATTAATTATACGAGGTCATCAGAATCAAACTTGTTGCCTAATGGCTTTATTAGGTGTTAACAAATGAAAAAAGAAAGTAGAAAATCAAGTACTAGACATTAAGGGCAAATAAGGTTTTAAAAAAGTAATATGGTGAATTAAAGATCAAGGGTATCATGAACAATGAAACCGAGCTGATCTTGATGACAATTGATAAGAACGTTATAAATTAGTGAATTGTTATGAATTAATCGGAAAATTATTGATATCACGTGCTCTATGAAACTTAAATAAATAACGTTTAACGTCGGGCAATGAAGACTTTAATTTGAACGGACCTCAGATACAACGAGTAATATTAGTATGCATGGATCACAATTTGAAAACTGTAAGAACAGTGAACAACGATAAAGTGAAGCGAAGAATTTGTACATGGAAAACTTATAAAATTAATTAGTAGGAAACGAATAATAGCTAGGATGAATAAGCCAATACCAAGGAACGGAGTGTAATCTTCTGGAAGAACTGTTACCAAGTACAGAACCATAGGGGCTCACCCTAAAGAACCCCATACAATAGACGATACCATTTGGAATAAAGTGGAAAATTTCTTATTGAAAATGAAGAAAAAGTTGTGGAGAAGGAAGGAAATACCTTGAGGGTCCATACAATCGGAAACAAGTGGACAAAAGAGCATATGAAGATGGATGAGGATGAAGCTGAATAAGAGAATTTTATTTTTCGATAAGAATTTGAGGTTTCGCAGTGGTTTAGGGAACAGACAAAAATGACAACATTGTGGCTAAAAACATCCGAAAATTGGACAGTAAAAAAAATGCATTAAGTAAATTGCAATGCTTTTGAATCGGGAAAAATGAGATACACTCCGAGAAAAACTTGCAACAAAAGACGAAGAAACGCAAGGGATAGGGAGGAAAAGAAGACTGATTTGAAAACTTTATCTAACATCAGTGCAGTGAGCAAGTATTAAGCGTCATGACGAAAGCAAAAGAGTTTGCATCGGATAAATATCAGGAAACAGATGTCTCCTCGCAAAAACGTGTGCGACAAATCAGGATGCTTGATACTGATCCTGGTACTCATAAAATGAGGGACAAATAATATGATACGAGGGTAAAAATCAAACTATGGAGAGAAAATAACAAAATATCGATGATAACGGAGAAAAGAAGGAACATTTATGAAAAATTTTAAGAGATACCTACTCGGGGATAATCTGTTTGGTGAGCAAAGGGGTAATATGAAATGTAAAAGCATAAACTTTGAGCTATGAATGTCGGCAGGTCAGCCGTAGAAGTAGCATATCTTAAGTTAAAATATAGATACGGTACATTTTCATAATCCACTGGAATATTGGACTCATATAAACATTTAAGTTTCGGAATTCATTGGTATGAAATGGTGCATCTCAAATTAGCAATAAAGGAGAAATTGTCAACAAAGTATTGGAACACTATAGCCCAATCTGATTAATGCATAAACATTAAAACTCGAAAGAGGGTTACTTAACTAGATCCTTCACCGTATTTAGCAATAAAGTGGTATTTTGGGAAAAATTTGAATCCATCAACAAAACTAAAACAATTTGCAAGAAGGTGTAATCTCGCAAATACTTTCCGTATTTAAATTTTCAAAGTAGAACAAATAATATATTTGCATTTTTTGTTAGATTATAAAAACTTTGGTAATGTCTATAATTGTCATTATTATGTCAATAATTCAATCTAATTTCGTATATTCTAAGATACATAAAAAATATATGGATAATGTAACCCTGTAAATCCAGCATTAATAATTTAAAATTGCAAACAATAACAGCCTATCAAAATATTTTCACACGAGGCCTAAGACAAAGACAAGTGAGAATTCACTTTTCAGAGCATAAAAACGTCATATTAAGTAGTTCGGTCAATAGGTTTTAAGGAAGATCATATGAAAATATCTGCCTTGCACCATTTGATGATGGCTAAGATTAAGATTGGATTTAAGATTAAATTATATCTAGCCACATATATAATTTCATATTAATTTCATGACGCATGAAACTTATACTGAGATACATGAGGTACTCGATATTTCCTATGAAGTTCAAACGCTAAGACTTTTTGTTCACGATTAATGAGCTTAAATATTTTACTAAAGGCTTTATTTGAAAATTGAATGCACGACCACCCGAACCGATATGTTTAAACACTCACCTCTAATAATTTAAATTTTTTTGTGAAAATGATGGACTTATTTTTTTGTGATGAAAAGCATTGCTAGTCCTCTTTCTCACGCCTTTCTCTCCCCTTGATACCCTGAATTTCCCCTGTACTTTTCACCGATTGATATTGGTGGAAAGTGGTAAGGTTACTTAATTTACACAATGCACTTCCAAAAAGTAAGGCCCAGAGATAAAAACAATAGGTTCTCCGACGTTGCCATAACATTTAATAAATGCACTTTGCACGCCAGGCTTTTGGCTGGATTGCAAAGAAAGATTTTGCCAGCTATAATTTTGAAGCTAGGGAATAGGTAATATCCTGATGTTTATATTTTAAAAATTCAGTAACCATAGCATGTCGTAGACACACTAGCAAACAAAAGATGCACACAGAGAAAGAGACGGATATGAAATATAAATTTTGGTGTCGAGCAGAAATGGCGACTACTCACGCAAACAGATCAGCCAGGAAGTATGTAAATCAAAATTAGAGAGGGGGAGTTGGCCAAGCCATATTATATTATCAGCGAAATATAAAGTAAAAGATCTATATTCTTTGAAATATTAAGAAATGAAATAGAGGAATTTTGTCTGGTTTATTATAGGAACGAGATATAACGATAGATACTCAATTTTATTCTCATTCTACCACCTATTTATCTCAGGGCCCCATTTGCTGTGGTGAAGATCGAAAATCACTCTGCTGAAAACCTTAGCGGCCCGTATTCTAAAAGAGCGTCATCGTGCAAGTGATGTCATTTTAAAATCACATTGTTTTATAATGATTTAACGCTAGGTACATTCAGCAATAGTGCATTACCCCTCATTGGTGGGATCCTCTTCATTTAAATCGGAAAATGGTGCACACTTAAAATTATTAAATATCCTAGACGCTAAGGATACTGAAATATAAGGAGCATAAGATATGAATGATCAAAAATCAAAACTAAAGCCTAGGTTTTCCGTCGAAAACATAGATAAGGAGAGTTGATTTCTTCGGCATCAACTGCATATTTGAGAATTTTAACGAGTTTGTCATTCATATTATATCATGCCGTTTGTACTCTCTTCACTTAGAAGGGAGAAACCCATTTTAAAAGAGGTCCTTTGAATTCAAAGTCACTTTCGTTAGCCTCATCTCCCTAAACCATATATGTGTGGTATACTGTGTGGCAGACCTTTCAGGGAAACCACAAGAGGATAGGGAAAAGATATGCCGCCACCCCCTAGCTCTACTACTCTTTGAACTTTAACCAGATTAATTCCATCTGCCGTTAAGGTTAGCTTTATCATCAGTTCCCGACGAAATTTCAAGTTAAGTTGCAGTGGTTAATTCATACACTGATTCTGACGGTTAATTGGCGTTACGCACAATATGGAAAAATAACCACATTTATCATTTTTTATAATGAAGTAAGTAACTTAGGAACACATAGCGGTCGTTGAAAAATATGGTAAGGTGTACATTATGACTAACATTGAAGAACTTGTATATATATATTAATTTTGTATCGTGTCAGTCAGTCATTCTGTATCCGTATTGTTTTATTCTCTCCCAAATTTTAAGCTAAAAGAGTGATGCTTAGTTCGTTGAGTGTGGATTTTCTGTCTTTATGATTTGGTAGTAGGTTTGGATTTTAAGCAGTTTGTGGTACAGAGAAAAATGCAAAAATGTTGTTCGTGGAAGGCAGTTGTCTGCACAGCGCTCGAGGCTGGTTCATTAATTTGAGGTAATCTCCGAAGGCTCCAAACGGATTGAAAAGTGAGTGGTGTCGTTTGAAAGACGAAAGCTAAGGACATTGCTTAAATTTATTTTTATTTACGTTGTTTGAACGAAAAGCGTGAAATTTTAAGCATGAAAAAAATGGTGTTTTTCCTATCTTTTACCATGGGAAACCAGTTGCTATGCGATTTTGTTTACGTTGCTAAGTAAACGTGTTTACGTTTTTGATAAAGGGAACAAAATTGGATTGAAGAAGTTGAAGAAAATGGAATTAGTTTCATCAATCAACTTTATAAGTATGAAAATATTAACAGACTTTTTTTGATGTGCAGAGAGTGAAATAAAACAGTTTTTGCGTACCGGCCCCGATCTTGGGTTTGAAATGTGAATTTCAAAGCTAGGCGTTTTGAAGTAGGTTTTTCTTATAGTTGAAAGAATGTTATAAAACGCTAATTGTGTATAATTAATGTTTTTTTCTAAATCAGCAGGTTCATTCGAGAATACCCCTACCATTTTAAAATTATCTCTCCTTCACCCAAACTATTCCGTTTTTTATCAATTTAAAATAAAACAATAAGGTATATACAATTATCTTAAAGTCCTGTTACTCTCGTAGTTAATTATCTACTCTTTTGTTGGCTCTGATGCATTCATTTTTCGTCTCTGTCGGTCAGGGAAAAATTTATTTTAACACAGTTGCAAGCAGGTATCCTGCTAAGAATTTAGGTAGGACTAGGAATTCACCCTGAATTCAGATTCATCGCTTATTGGTCATAGATGACTAACATTACCTACAAAATTAGACACAAGCTCTAGACCAGATATGTTTTTTGTCTGCCTAGAGGATAATATTTAATGGTGATCACTGATAAGATCGCATTAGTAGCAAAAAAGAATTTTTAGTTTTAAAATAGCTCACCCAGCCCCTACGCTTAACTGCCTCGAGGAATTTGTTAAGCACCGTAGCTTTTTTGTGAACCAAAATGCTTGAAAAGGAGTTGTGAGTGATAAAGGTCAATATAAGTAGATACTGTAAAATAATATTTACAGGCAAATTAAAGGGTGCATTTATTGTAAATTAACTACCTAGAAAAGCCTTTTTTACACCACAGGTCGGTTTTTATGGGAAAAGAGCAAAGTTGAATTCCCGCATCAAAACATAAATTGGATGCTAATGAATGTGAAAGGGAAGAGACCCACTAGAATGCTTAATGAGCCATAATGACCACTGAATCATCACTTTTCCAAAAGAATTTACCAGCTCCGGAATAAATGAGAACCTTGTTCTCTGGTATCCGAAGGGAGGTGATCCAGGATTGTTTGAAAAAAACGTTGAGCTTGCACAATGATCAAAATGCTAAAATCATAAAAGAGAATCACACTGCCCTTTCAGGGTGGAAACAAAGATTTTCCGGCTCAAGGGGAAAAAATAACTCTTTGCCGATGCGGTGGATGCATGAGACCATATAATTCCTTAGGAAAGAACAGTATAAAAGAAATAACTAGTATAAGAACATAACTAATGTATTGAAACGTTCCGTAAGCATTCAGTGACCATCCTGGGCTAATTACCTTTTCTATATCCAATTACAGCGTACCTTCAGACTGTGATAAAGTGATTTAAAATTGTAACCAAATTAATTTACATATAATCGTCCATATTCCTATCTTTTGCCTTAGGCGTAACTCAAGTATGCATATCTTTTGATTTCGTCTTAATACACTCACTACAGCATCAGTAGTTTTTTTTTACTTTTACCGTGAATAGTTATGTATAGGTATGTGCATATATACAAAAACAAGTATGTAAATACCAATGTATGCATACTCTTTTCTTACTACATCTATTAGTATTTAGGTTATTATTTCTTTAAGATCAATTAAGAAACTTGTTCTAATTGATTCATACAAACGGCACCATACGGAGAACTGAAAAAAAATAATAATTAAATATGTGTTAGTTGGTTTAGTTGATTATATTGGTACGTAAATCCCCTATTTTCCGATCTCATGATATCTCTCAGAACCATGTGGTGCATGGAGAAGAAATATAGGCTATTCATTCCAAGAACGCAGTCATTAATTAAAATTTTCGACAATTCATCGCTCACTTTTGTAAAATCCTAGCCTATGCATAATATCATTGCTAATGCCATTCTTCGCCATTGTATATTGCTGAGTATTTAATTGTTTATTTTAAAAATTAATACAAAAACAAACTATGACTCACTCACAACCGAACTAAATGCTAACAATCCTAAGTGTCAAGACTGAGGGCTAGAACTACTCCTAAAGAATCATACCGTGATAAAATTCCGGCAGGAAAGCTAATATACCTTCAAGTTTTTGATGTTGGCATATTGGCTAAGTGTGAAGTTATCTTAAATGTCTGGGCATTACTCATCACCTCAAACCTATCAAGGAGGGATATATTCGAAATGTTAAATTGTCTGAAGTCATTGAAATTTAGCAAACGAGCTGAGGAAAAACGTTTTTGAGTAGAAGTGTAAAATAAGACGAGATTCCAAACTCGGGAGGCTACACTGGGATTCAGCACCAAGTATTTGGACTCAGGTGAAGAAATAAATTCTTCGGGAGCTGAATAAAGTGATGCTTAATAAAGAAAGCAATGACTTTTGTGAAATACTGGTAATACAGCATTGAAAGTGTCGCCTGGCTATTTGAAGACCATGTTTGGAAAGCTCTAGTGACTAGAATGTTCTGTGCAAGATTGAAGCCACTTGAAAAATTCAAATCACACTAATTCGAATCTAAAACTCCATCATCATCATCACCATCAATATCATAGATCAAACAATGGTTCGACGCAGCCCTCCACTCGATTCTTATATCGGCCAACCTCTTCATATTAATTAACACCGCAAGGATATTCATTTCCCCATACTACATTAGCAGGACAAGCAGAAGCGATAAATTAAGAAATATTAGCTGTGGGATCGGGCAATTAAAGAATTCGTGTTTTACAAACACAGTACACTGATTGCAACGCACGCAAATTAAAACGCATCACACATTTTACGTACTCTTATTCATTGTTAATTAACACGATTTTTTAACTTAAGTAAACTTCGCGGCTGGTGACTCAACACTTCCTCTCGCAGGGTAAAAAATAGTTATAAATGTAATCTCTTCACCAAAAATCGATTCCGTTGCTTGCATATAGTACGCAATCGAACGTCAATCTGGGAAATATTTTTTGGGGTGAATTCATCAACCTTCGTCTATAGACAGCGTAACCAGCGCTGTGCAAGACATCGAAATCGTATGGGTGTAAGATCTCAAGTCCTGAGCTATCCCCTACCTTAAAAGAAAAAGTCCATGGCACCAAAATACAGCCATAAATGACAGAATCAAACATAATTCAAGAACAAATGAAAGTAAATTGTGGTGATCGAGATAATCAATCTGGGTTGCACCGTAGTCGGAAAGAGACAGCGCTGCTCGCAGGTAAGTAGAAAAATAAGGCCTAATAGAAAATGGGGGGGGGGGTTAGGGAGACGAAAAGGTGGAGGCAAGGCCATTACGACATTGATGGGCATCGGTTGGGAACGCGGAGGGTAGAGCCGAGATAGAAATTTCAGCCTCCCATCGGGATTTTATGAGCGCCTCTTTCTTACGACGGGGACGAGAGCCGAATTGGGGGAGGGGTAAAACGAAGTCAGGACCATTCCCTACTCACCCCACTTGTTTTTTCTCTCTCCAGAACAACAAGAGTTAGGAGGTGGGGTAGGAGCAATGGGTGGAGGCGGTGTAGGAGAGAACAGAGGATAGGTTGGGTAGGTGCGCGGGTCGTTCGCAGAGGTGGGCACCTCTGCGTACGAGTGGTTCGGGAGTGACTGACACGTACGGGTTCCCCAAGTTACGGATCCAAGCGTGAGCGCTTATTATTGGCGGGAACGACACGAGCTTCCTTATTTCGCCCTCACATCACTCTCCCAGCCCCCCGGACTGCGATCGAGGGCATAGCCTCCGCTCCCAGGAAACGAATAAAACGTAAAAAAAAGGGAATAACAGAGAGCTGCGTGATGATCCGAGTAGATTGAAGGTTTACGAGCGTGTTGGGGGGATGAAGACTCCGGCGGCTTTTGTAAAAGTCCCCGGGACCTTCCGCCGAAACGTCGCCGACTGACCCTCTCGACGTCCAAGTGAGGGTGGATTTTTTTCCATGATTCTTCCGCATTTTCTCCCCACCCTTACTTAAAATCTCAATCCATCTGGCATTTCATTTGCCGGAGATGCACGGGATCGTTGATAGCAGCCTCTTTTTAGGGCCGTACATTCTTCTCTCAGCATATTACCTACCCTCTGATATTCACGTTCGTAATAACCCCCTCCGATGATTGTGGGTGATTAAAACCAAAGGCTTAGCGGTTAATCATCCGCAATTTCCGTAATGGATCGTATGGTACCCTAACTCATTAGTTAATTAGCCCGCATTCCCACACATTGCCACAAGTCTATCGAATCCTACCTGGCACGTGCGTGATTTCTACGTAATGGGAATGCAGTTTTAGGTTGATTACCAAAATGCTACTGACGTCGTTGCATCAGTTGATCTCATCAATTCGCTGACCAAGAAGTGGATGTCAATTTTGCGGCACAGTTTCATCAAACAAAGAAATTGCTCGAAACGCTTCGAATGGTCGATCCTTCTTACATATAATGGGTAATTTAGATATTTGTTGTGGATTTCTCCCCCGCTGAACACCTTCATGGGGCTTTGCGTGGTATTACACCGATGTAGATGAGGGAAAGAAAATCCGAATAGGTATAAACGTAATTAGCAAGCAGTTGTATACAGTTTTACCTGGAATTTTTTTATCCCTTAACGTTTAATCAAAAGTCCAATAAGCCAATAAATCGTTCAATGATAAAAAACACCTTTTTTCTCAGCAGTGGGGTACCTACTATACGGAGGTATCAAATTTTAATGGAAGGGATATTTTAAATCCACAATAAGCTAAAGAGGTTTATGAATGGGAAAACGCTAGTTAAATATGTGAGCAAAGGAACAGAATTAGAATCACTTTTGACAGTTAGTGAAGAGAGAAAAAAATAGACAATGATATATTAACATGCTACGCAAAGAAATGATTGTTTAAATAGTAGAAAAAGGATGATGATTTGGTAAATAAGTAGGTATGTCTATCAGTCTATCAGACATTACTGGATGTATATTATATACATACATCCACCAAGTCATCGTATTCGGCGGTTTAATTTTGTGAAAAGTGCAGTGGAGTGTATGTCACAACAAGAAGGCATTGAAATGTCTCCAAGGGTGATGAGGAAATTCGACACCAAATACCAATTTCTGAAAAGCGCATTACTATTTCCCAGCAAACTGAGATTAATTGTGGAAGCAAAATACGCACCTTCTAATCGACTATCAACAGAGGAAATTACTCAGTATATGATGTCACCAACAAACCCTCCATTTGAAAAAAAAACACGAATCTTATAGAACAATAACATGAATGCAAGCTCTGGGCCGCGGGAATCAGTCGATGTTTATTAGCTGCAAAAAGTAGTCCGAGGTTGCGTCGTAGTGAAATTTTATTCCGGTTCCTTCAACTACCAATGAGTCCCGTGTTTTTTTCCCCCGAAGCATTTTCTTGAGGCAGGCTTTTATGCACCAGGACGCTTAAGTCTCCACTTATCCCCACACTTTTTTTCCACCCTTCAGTCGGGTCAACGCTCCCAGGGAAACCTCTCAAACGCCATTACCACCCGTTTCCATCCCTCGCTACGAATCACCTCCTCTTCCAACCCCTTACTCTCGTTTTCCCTTTAGGCAATGCCATTACTTTCTCCTTACCAATACCTTCCACTTGGTGCAGCTTGTCTACACGGCTCATTTGTTCGATAAGGCGCCGAGGTTCGTCTAACGACAGCGTTCTCAAAGACCTATATCCAAATGACTCCAGAGGCAGGATCTCTTTTATCTGCAACTCAAACCTTGCCTTATGACAGGCTGGAATGTCATTCTGCAAATGGTAATTGCTCCGGGGTTGAATATCACGATTTACTTATTTACTCGAGGTACAGCGGGTACGTAATGAGTAAATACTCATATCAAGGTTTGTACCAATGCCTTAAGGAGGCAATTACTAAGGATGGTGTACATTTCTTATATAGTACTGAACATTATATATTTCATGTATTCCAAGTAAACATAACGTTGACAAAACGCCAGGCACAAAATCCATAGGAAAATCATTCAATGCAAAGAAAATAGTCCGGAATCACATCATATTTGCTTCAAAATTTGATTTTGAAGGAGAAAAGCGGGAAAAAGATTATTTGTTTGGATCCTAAGGCATCCTCCCGATACTTAGCTCCTTACCAGCATAATGTGACATGCATATCCAAGAATACGATGTATAATATTCTCTACACCCTCTACACTAAGATATCAATGATTTTGAGAAAAAAATAATAGTAAAGATAATACTGAACAATTTTTTGCATATTTGTTTACATAAGGAATATACATAAAAAATTCTTGGAGGATAATCTCCAAAGTTTTTACAGCTCACGCGAAGGTTTAAAAATTTTTAACTAAGGCAAATTACTCTCAGATATTTATTAGATTAATAAGTTCTATTATTCTTGATATCTTCAACCTAGGCAAAATAAGAAGTATTATGGCAACGGAACGCTTGGGAATGCCAATAGTTTCGTACAAAACAATTGGATCATAAATGGTATTTTGTTCGAGAAAGATATTTGAGTCATGAAAGTTTTAGAGCAAAAATAAGGAATTAAAGCACTTATATCCATCTATTTCAAAATATTAAATATTTGCAACGCGTGTGACAATTTAGTTGCCCATAATTGCAACTGGTTTTTTTCCAGTTTCACGCAAAATATTCAGCTTTCCCAGAAAGCAAGTGGTAGGCTGATTGTCACTGCTCGTGCCATCACTTTTTCCTAGCATCATTTGATGCTATCTCGATGCTTTGGCTATCAAACAATCACAGCGATACAAGTTCATATCGTAGGAAGAGTGATAGCAAAAAAAGTGGAAATTTCGACACTAAAATGATTTGATCAGGGTAACTTTATGGCGGAGGATCAGGTAGGTTATAACTCCAAATGTCTGCCTTAAAAAAACACGACTGTCTTTTCGTGAGTGTGTGCCCAAATTTTGTTAACCATTAATGCAGTTAAAACCAGAGGTACCTTGCGAAATAAATATATTTTCCGAGGCGAGTTTATGGCGTGAAAAATACGCCATAAATTAATTTTATCCGTCAGCCTCATCCACTTTGTTCGAAAGCTCTTCTCCCAGGAACACCTCTCTCCTCCTTAGACTCCTGAAATCCTTTGCCCTTTCCCGGAGATTAACACCACCCTCTTTAGCTCCAGCTTTCCTCTCTACCACACGTCCCACGTCCCATATTAAGGGAGGAAACTTATTTGTCTTCATGTTCCTCCGCGGAAACCCAAACAGTTTAATCTAAGTCCACCATGCTTCATTTGACTCAACACCACCTCGAAGCGGTGAAGAGCTTCCTCTCCTGCATAGACACCCGCATTTTCAGGCAGGCGTCTTCTACATACAAGGCCCGGAGCAGACAACACAGATCCCAACTACGCAAGCAGATGTGTACTGAAAGCGCAGACCACTTCAATGGCGCGTCGGATACTAAATAAACCAGAATTCTTTGAATTTCTGCCCCCTGGTAGGACGAAAACATATTCTCTGGGTAATACGTGCATTATAATGCAAGCAAGAAATTAATTTATCCTCTCCAGAAGCTATGCGATAATTTTTGAAGATAAAAACTACTAAATTCCTGGGTTAACGATACCTGAATAAAACTAGCCCTTAGTAAATTTGTACATATATTACGTTAATTCATATGATACCGATATCATCATCATCGGTCAACAATCCTAAGATTGATTTGACGCAGCCCTCCACTCGATTCTTCTATCGGCCAACGTTTTCATATTGAAGTAGCTCCTCCCTTTTACATCCTTCACAACCTCATCCATATACCTCATACGTGGCCTGCCTTTTCCATTCTTCCCATTCACTTTTCCCTCGACCATTGTCTCCATTCATGTCATATGATGTGGCCTATTAAGTTGCCCCGTTTTCCTTTTAATGTTTTCAAAAGGCCTCTCTTCTCTCCCACTCTTCTTAAGACTTCTTCGTTTGTCACTCGATCGATCCATTTTGTCTTCATCATTCTTCGGTAGTACCGCATTTCAAATGCTCCCAGCCTGGACTTCTCTGCTGCTGTTATCTAGGCATGCTGTGGCATGCTTCGCTGCCATATAGTAGAATGCTCCAGATGTGTGTTCTAATGAAATGTTTCCTCACTTTGACGCTATATTTGCAGCTGTAAGCAGAATCTTCTTCTGGTAAAATGCCCTTTTTTCTTGGGTAATTCTACAGGCAATTTCTCTTTTACTTCGTCCATCGCTGGTTACTCGACTTCCCAGGTAACAGAACTCTTCCACCTCTTCAATTTTTTGATTTCCTAGTTTAACATTGGCCCGGGCTTCCTTTCTCCTACTGCATACCAATACCACAGTTTTCTTCTAAATGATCTCCAGATGATATCTGGTCATCGTTCTTTCCATTTTTCTTAGTGTCTTCTTTAAACATCCTTCTGTTTCTGCCATGGCTGCTATGCCATCGGCGAATCGTAGCATGCTGATTTTCTCTCCGTGGATATTCACTCCCGGAGACTTTTCTTTGACTCTTGGATGGCTTTCTCGATGAAGACTGAAAAATACGCGAGACAGTGCACATCCTTGCCTCACTCCTTTCTTTATGCTCGCTTCTCTAGGACTGGTTCCTGATTTATAGCCACCTGGTTTTTATAAAAACTGTGAATTATTCTTCGGTCATTGTATGATACACCAATTTCTTTCAGGAACTTTAGCATCATGTTCCAATCCACGTTATCAAATGTCTTCTCCAGTCTACAAATGCAACGAAAGTCAGTAGATTATTCTCTATAAGTAGCCTGAGGGCCAAAATCGCTTCTCTTGTGCCCTTGTTTCTTCTGAACCCAAATTGGTCCTCATCCAGGAACTCCTCAGCTTTTCGTTCTACACTTCTCTAGATGATTCTCGTCAATATCTTCGAAGTTGTCAGGCTTATGGTACTAAAATGTTCACAGTTCTCAGCCCTCTTCTTTTTGGCAATAGGGATGATGATTTTCTTCTCAAAGTCTGTGGGTATCTCTCCCGTAGAGTAGTACATATCGCATATGGTTTTGTACAGCTGAGTAAATGTCTTCTCTCTTGGCATTTTTAATTAGTTCCCGAAGATCAATTCCCGAAGCCTTATTTATTCTTAGATCCCTTACAGGTGATTAAATATTCTGATATTAAGGTTGAGGCTCCCAAATCATCCTTATCGACTTCAGTTTCCTCTTCGATTACTTCCCTTCTAAGATAGCTTCCATTGTACAACTCTTCCAAGTATTCCTTCAATCTCTTCACTTTGTTCTCATATTCAGTATAGAGTTCTCCATTCTTGTCCCTGATGTTGTTACATTTTGCAGCCCGTTCCTTTAAGCGATTTCTCACCATCCTGTAGGTAACTTCCACATTTCCTTTTGCGAGATTACTCTGTACATCTTCGCATAGATCCTTCATCCACATATCCCTTGCTTTTCTCCCTATAAGGTATATTTCATTCCTGATTTTTTTGTAGCGAAGTTGCCCTTCTTCAGTTTCCACATTTTTATATTTTCTTCTCTCTTCAATCGAATATAAGACTTCTGTAATACATTGCTTCTTCTTGACAACTTTTCTTCCTCCCAGAACTTCTTTTGCTGCTACCTGTAGTCCACATTTAATGTTTTACCAACCCTCTTCCACTGATTTCACAGTCAAATCCTCATATATTTTGTTTTCCACTGCCTTCTGGAAGGCCAGCCGTTGCTGAGGGTTCCTTAGTTTCTCTACTTTCCATACGTTCTTCATTGATTTCTTCAATTTCTTGAGTGTTAATTGGCATTTTATCATCACTTAGTCGTGGTAACTGTCGATATCTGCACCCGGGTAACCTTTGCACTTCTTCACCTGGTTTCTGAACATCTGCTTCACTAAAATGTAGTCAATTTGAAATATTCTTCTTTCCCGGGCATTTTCCAGGCCTTCTCCGTTGGTGGTTTTTAAAGAGTGTGTTTGCCACCACCAACTTGTGTTTTGTGCAGAATTCTATAAGTTTTTCTCCTCTCTCATTTAGATTTCCCATGCCATATTTTCCTGTTATTCTTCCATCTTTACCTTCGCCAACGATAGCGTTCCAATCTCCTAAAATAATTTCGTTTTCTTCTCCTTTTACGCGCTCTATTACTTACGTGATATCCTCATAGACGTCTTTCATTTCTTCATCTTCGTCCGACGTAGGCATGTAAACTTGTACTACAATGTTATCTGTAGGCTTGGCCTCAATCTTCACCATTATAATCCTCTCACTGTACTGCAGGAAGCTCTTCACGCGCAGTCCTGCACTCTTCCTGAGCATAATGCCTACTCCTGCGTTACCATTCAGTGATCCGGTGTGAATGATTCTATAATTTCCACTCCACAAGTCTCCTTCTTCGGGCCATGATACCAATACTTGCACTTAAATAAATTTTACCAACTGAATAGTTGACGTGATGTATATTGAAGGATTCCTGATCGTTTTCAAGCCTAAATCTGCCCAGACATTTCAAAGCCAGGACTATCAAAAACACAAATGTTTGGTCGAATGCATCGTTAATTAAAGTGTTTAATAGTACAAATTGGCGATATTAAGGAGTAATATATGCTATTGTACATTTAGTTTGGGAGATGCCCCTCCTCGTCCAAGTTAATACTTCAGTTGTATTAACGGGTGAACAATTTTTTCTAGAGATATGTTAACCAAAATTACTTCAAACCAAATATTTTTACAATCACTTGGAGTTGAAGAGCTCACTGTATTATTTATATTAACTTGAATAGTTAGGGAAGTTGCAGAAGAGATAGGGGCATCGTGCAAATGACAGGAACGTTATACGAAGAAGCAGTAGCAATAAGACTGAACCCGGATGTGAAAAAGCTACACTAAAAAACAGAAAAGTACTCTGCCACCCTTGAGGCTTAATGTCTCCACTTGAGATGCAATTATAGGAGTCAAAGAACGGACTTTAAGGGTGAGTAACCAAAGAGGAAAAAAATTCATGGTACTTTTTATGAGAAAATACCTGTAATCGCAGAGGAATATTGGCTACAGAAAATTTAAGAAAGACGTTGGTTAACTTGAAGAGTATAGATACAACACATTACTCAAATATAAATAATGATAAGGCATTGATTACCATATTATGAAGGAGTAGACGATTCACAAATATTATTTGCATTATCATCATAAGTCATCAATCCTCAGATTGGTTTGACGCAGCTCTCTACTGAGTTCAATCGGCTAATCTCTTCATATTTACATATTTCTTCTCTTTTACATCCTTCACCGCTTGTTCCATATTCTCACTCGAGGCATTCCTTTGCCAATCTTCCCATCCACTTTCCCTTCAACGATTGTCTTCATCAGGCAATTGTGTCTTAAGATATGGCCGATTAAGTTATGTCGTTAGAGTTTTCAGCAGTCTTCTGTATTCTCCCACTCCTCTTAAGACTTCTTCGTTTGTCACGATCCATTTAATCTTTATCATACTTCTGTAACACTACATTCCGAATGCTTCCACCCTTTTTTTCTACACTGCTGTCGTCGTCCATGCCTCACTGCCATTAATAAACATGCTTTTGCATTATTTGCATATAAGCAAAATTTGGGGAAAAATAACAATAAGGAAGGTCTATATTTTTGCCATTTTCTGGATGCAAGCATGATATTCAGGAAGACTGAAAGTTTCTATAAAAAATATATTCAGCTAATGGCAGTACAGAGAGGTATATTATTGTAGGAGCATTTTATGCACTTGTTCCTTAATGGAATTGAGTGATAACAAATAACCAGTAGTATAAGCAAGATCATGAAAGTATAATTTTTCTGGCAGAAAAAAAAATAAATCTAATAAATAATAAAGGTGAAGAGAGTAAACTGTATGATTTTAAATGCAGTGAATAACATGAAAATAACGAAATTTACAAGAGATTGACTAACTGAACACTTCTCTATACATGATCAGCTTATGAAATATTTATATTCACAGAGGGTCTATTAATTCATGCCACTTTTATGGCAAAATGTTGGTTTGTAACATGAAAATACATTTAAAGACAATGATCAAAGAATAAACTTTTAAAGACCTGCTGAGTCTGTAATTGTTACGCGTTCAAATGCCAACTAGGCATAAGGCATTACTAGGCACAATATTTGTTAAACTTTATCCAAATTCATACAATCCATGCTTAAAGTGGACTTCAAACTCGTGACTTTATACATTCGGGTAACAAGTTACTGGCGTAGAATAAAGAAGATCATTTGATGGTAGAGCTAATACATGAAGTCTCTTAGAGAGATATATTACAAATATTTAGTCCTAAGGACCACAAAGAACTCACCACTTGAGACAGTGGAATACCTCAATTCGTGAGTTCATTTTACTTTAAACATTTCTACAAAATAGGGCAGATATGAAGATATGCATAGTGCAAAAAACATGCAAAAGCAGCACTAGAGCCAATTTATACTTGTTATTATCAAAACTGTGCGAAATAAAAGAGAGATAGTATTGAACGACTGACAACATGTATCGAACCCCTCAATTACAGCACAGGGGACACTCCAAAGTTACCTTTCACAGATTCAACCGACCATATCCTTACATGAGCCAACCTTAGCTTATTTACGTAGCCTTGTGATGGGGAGAGAGTTGGGTTTAGGGGGGAGCAAAACAAAAATAATATGACCCTTTTAACTTCTGCCTCAGACGTCTCTACTCTCGACCGTCAAGAAAATTATTTTTTCGAAAACCGATAATTGTTACAGAGCGCAGGCACTCTAGAACGAGGTTTTGGAGTGATAACGAGTCGAGAGAGAGAAAGGGAATATGGGGTTCTGAAGGAAGTTGAGATGGGGCCAAGGGTGGGGGAGAAGGGGTATCGGAGGGTTTGTGATAGGGTATGGAGGGAATGGATGGGGGATCGGGGCGTGGACAGGGTAAGGAGGGAAAGAAGGGAAGGAGAGTTTGGAAGGAGAAAAGTACGAAGGCGTGATAGAAAGCTTTTGAGGCTTAAGCGAGCTGTATGGTATTTCTCGTCTCGACTCATTTATATCAATGAAAGGCTAAGTTGTTTTCCAGGTTTGGCGAGAGCCATGATTGTTGCCACTGGGGTGGTCCCAGGTTATGATGCTGCAATTTTATGGCACAGAATATTTCAACAAAGCACAATGCAAGGCAAAGTATTGCTTTGCCTATTACATATCTATTTTTTCAATATTCTGGGTGCACATGGGTACTTGTATCATCACGGGTGAAATATTATAATCTTACGAGTGAACGAAATCGTTGAAATGTACAGAACAGTAAAAAATGATAGCACTGAAATATATAAGCTTCTAATTTTTTGGAGCATAGCATATTGATTTATTGACTTTAAGAAAATGAGCGTTAAAAAATTTTCAAATGGAAATTTTCGACAATTTTTTAGTATAGCGTTGAGTTTTTGGCCACATAGTATTTTAGTTTATAGATCTGAAAGTAAGAGATGGTGCACCTCTCAATTTTTTAAGTGAGAATATTTGCTGTAATCCTAACTTTACTGTATTAATATTAAAATTGATATTAATTAAAAAATTACGATTCTGATTTTTCTGGGCATAGTGTTCTTAGTTAAGCAACTTGTAAGCACGAGATAATACACGAGACAACGAGTCTTCAGCATTCCCAAAAAAATTTTCTTTTTCGGAACACCTTCTAAGCGAAAGGATTCAAAGATGCTAAATACTCACTGAACATCCACTGTAATATGGCAGGTAAGACGACAGTATAACATTAAAAAGTTCGACAGTAAAATGCAAACGCATAAGATGTCATTATTTCAAATTATGATAGGGAAAAATAACAGAATAAGAGCAGATACCCTGAAGAAAAATATTTGTTTTGACATCTTTCTGCATAATTGAAAATAAACCAGAAATACAACTTTCTGAATTTTCGTAATACCCGACTAAAAGTGTATTTGAAGTATAAACTAAGCAATCAAGGTGATCAGGTTATTCATTAAAACTTGCCTATTTCCTTTGTAGCAACATTAGTTGTTAAATTTGTTTTTAACAGTAAAACGATAGTGTAGTCACTAATGTGATTGTTAACCTGTCTGGGGGTGTGACGGACTGGTAGTTAATGGAAAAATATGTGAGATTTGTTTTTAAAACTATTTTATTTAAATATTTTTTATTTTTTTATTTAAAGATTTTTCAACATTAATTCATTAACCCAATCATCACGGAAATAATTCACCGAAGTTGAGAATTTCGTTCCTCTGACCAGTTAATTCAGCACAAATGAATTCACTATATAAGTGAGAGCGACTACTACTAAACGCATATTTACACCAAGTAGTATTTAAATTCTGTTACGAATATGCATTACGCCCTAACGCTAAAAATACGTGATGAAAGTAATGAAGATTGCTGGTAAAATGGTATACATTCAATGTTTATATATTTTTCCTTTGTTCATTTATATCTTGGCTTTTATATTTAAGTTTCTATAGACCTTACTTTTTTGTTTAAAATACCTTTATTCCTTTTCCATATTCGATTCCCTAAGGCCCACATTGAGGCTCTGGCTTCTGGTTCAATGCCTTTAGCTGGAGTTTTTACTTAAGCTAGGAGGCTATGGATTACTTCATGTATATTCATTGATTTATACATTAGGAATTACTATTAGTTTTTTGATTGTTGGTGTTAATTTGGTTTAGTTTATTAAAAATGTACACCATGGTATGTTTAAATTGCATAGTATTGTGGCGATTTTTATAAGCATAAGGTATTTATGTCAATAAGAAGTTATCATATTCTACAAAATATCCAAAGAGACGTATAGTTAAAATAAGACTTAGGAGAGAAGGAGAAATTTAATGTTAAAATATATATCCTCATAACTCTTAAGGTATCTTTTCGGGTTCGTAATTTTCAACACTTCTCCATTCCTGCCACCTATTCAGGAAAGGAAGAATTCGGACGCCTTCCCCTTAAAACACAGTTGGCAACTTTCAGACCTCGAACAATCACTCGTTCTATATTTCTCCCTCACCACCTTTTTCGGAGTTTTAATAACGGTATCCGGACAAGGATGCCAACTTAGCAGTCTGGGTATCGAAGAAAAACAGTTCAAAAGTCTTTGGCAGGAGATACGAGGATGAAACCTGACATCATTTGTCCCCATCCTTCTCCGAACAACGCTGAAACAAAGGAACGGAAAGAAGGTTGCCTATAGCAGTCGTGAGAAGGCAACCCTTGAGATAAAAAAACTCCTCCTTACAACGGGCACAACTTTATAGTTTGGGAACAAGAAATACGCCGACGTCATCGGTTCTTTGTTCGCGTCATTTCCGCTCACTTCTGCAGGAAAATAAGCGTCCTTCGGAATGAAGTGACGGAATTCTTGGAACTATTTGCTGGAGCACTCAGAAGATAATGATGCATTGAACAAAAACGCCAGCTTGCATCTTGATTCCGTTGCCTGATACTGAGCGAAGTTAATCGAAGGCCTCGGCAATGAACTGAGTATTTGTACAATTTACTAAGTTCAGCACCCGATTGATGCCCTGCAAACATTTGTCATGAACGATGACTGAAGATGAGAAGTGATAATCATCTTGCGACTCAAAGCATGGGAATTAATACTTTACTCTTTTTGTGTGAATTAACGGAAGTCAATAGATGGGAAATATGAAGTACATTTTGATAGATACCAAACATTTTAGTTCACATGAACCCGTAAAAATAATTCTCTAACCACTTATATGTCTTAGAATGATTGGTAAGTAACCAGTAATATTATTATACACAACATGACTTACTAAAAGTTAGGTTGAGAAATAAGGTTGTATTGCATTCAAAGACATTTCCTTTCCATATTTAAAAAGATTTTTGATCAATGTTAAAGTCTATTATCACTAAAAATATGATTCCTAACGCTTTGAAAATGCATGTCTGGTGTGTAGTTACTTCCTGCCACACTCTCATGTAATGGTCTGAAGATGTTAATGCACATTTCGATGTAGGTATGTCATGGGCCCATAAAGTGGCCAATATTGACCCCTAGGATCATATCCATACGGCATCGATAGGGGTCGAGTGAAGCCGGGGGTCAACGAGGGATAGTTGGGAAAAAGTGGATCAAAATTGCTAACAAAGTATATGCTTTAACAAGCATCCTAATACAAACAGAATAATTGAATATACAACCTGAAAATATTAATACACAGTCAATTATATTTTAAAGAATATATAATATTTCAACATATGCCTAAGTTACGGAGAAATTACTTGTGAATTGCTATAATAAATATTTAGGGACTCATGATATGAACCGGGTCCTCTGTACTTACATTTTAATGACAATATCGTGAAGTGCGTGAAAAGACTAACCGAAGTGTACAGCTTTATAACAAAATTTTTCTTTTGCAGTTATCGTTTCGCTGAAAAACCCCATGCAACCCGGCAAAAAAATCAGCCTTATTTACAAGAATTTGAGCGTAGAAATGATCGCAAGTAATATCAAAAAGCGAAAATTAAAACTATACACTCAGCAGCATTTAGACAGAGGAAAAATCATTCCCCTTGGCCGTGAATGAATTCCTTTTTGAGGGAATTTTCATATTTTTCATATCAGTGTGTGCCTCCACTTACGTTTTTTTCCGGATAATTCGCATTCTTAAATTTATGTACTTACTTAGATTCAAACTTTTTGCAAAAACGTTTTTTTTTGGTGAGATAAATTGCTCTGAAGTTACTAAAACTGGCAAATAAAACTTAATACCATATATTGCTTTTGGTTTCATGATTCGTGCAGAGGTATAAAAATGTTATCTGGCGAAGAAGGCTATCTCCCGTTCGCCTTTAATTCTCCTTCAATGAACACCGACCGAGTATCAAGGAAAACAATATGAAAGTGTTGGCTTCAGAAGGACTCGCATAAATCTTGGGAATTAAAATTTACTCCGGCATCGGGAGGTGGTTTACGACATGATTTCCCGGCGAAATGGAAGCGAGTGGTGCATTTTAAAACGCATACCACATTCCTTCCTTTATTTTGTTTTTTGAAGACCACTGTAATATACTGCCTCGGTCTTCGGGCGATGAATTTTTAAAATGACGCATTCCCGTTTCTTTTTACGTCCGTTTTTATAATGCCGGAGAGTTTTTGTTGGCTTGTAGTGGCCGTCCTTCTAATGAATAAATTGAGTTTGGGTTTTTTGTCTACTTGTTTTTGTAATGTAGACTTCGCTCGCTATCTACACACACCCATATCACACCTGCGAGATTCTTTCATCAGGAGCGTACCAAAATCAGACAACGAGAGATGCTACGATTATGACGGGTGAAACCGAAACCCCGAGAGACAAAGGAAAAAATGTTTTCAACAACAATCCTACATTTTGCCTTTACAAGTGCCATTACAAGGATATTTATCTCTTTTCTCCTCACATAGTTTGGACCTTTCTCCAACTATTCCTATTGCAACATCATTTCTTTGCCGCTAAGTAGTATTAACAAGATACCAAAAGTTAAATCCACTCAGTGATACCAAAATGAAATACCGAAGCGGGTGTCATTTTTTGCTTTCAGTTTCAAAACGCTCCATTTTCCTAACATTTTCTCTTCCTCTCAGTGTATCCCTATGTAGCATCTACTTCGACCGTCCAGCTTTACGATGATTATAGGATGGCATGGCTATGTCAACAATACACCTTTTTTTTAAACCACATGATATAAGGATAGGTTATTAATCAATAACTAATTAATGCAACATCAAGGTTTGAGCTTACAGGGGCGGACAGATGGTTTTTGAACAAAATGTTTGCAAGACGAAGGGAATGGCTGGCATAGGTAATTACGGAAAACGAAATACTGAGGGCCGTTTCTGAAGGTATATTTTGAAGTAAGTGAAAAGGGGAAGAAATAGGGAAGGTATATAGATGAAAAGACAGGGTGGCTACTGATATACAATTTTCAAATTCCCTGACTATTCCGTGACTTTTCCCTGATTGCCTTACCTATTTCCCTGACCGATCGCCAAAAGGATTTAAATTTATAAAACTATTAAAGTAAAAGTAATAAATTTATTTCTGAAGAATTAAATTTTCGTTAAAACTAAGAAAATATTAAAAGCTGAATTCAATACATTAAAAGCTATAAGAATGAAAAAGTACATGAAACCTTCACAAGTTAAGCCCTAACACAAATAATACACACTTATAATACATTTATCGCGACCACGAGTACGCAGCCGCGTATCGTATCTGCGTGGTCGTGTAAGTTTCCTTCAGTATAATTACAAATTGACAATGTATAATTCTTCATGAAAGAGGTAGCGTGTCGTGGTAGCTCTAGGAAGTTGAGGATTACTGAAAAGGCATCGAAGGGAAAGTTAATGGCGAATTTACAGGCGGACTCCGGCACAGGTTGCGCGAAAAATAGAAACCAAGCCCAAGTTGTTAGACTGGATCAAAATCTGATGGCACGAGTGACGTTTAGAAGCGAATAACAATTTGATTAACGTGGTTATGACCCCTTGATTGTAAAAGGGAACCAAAAAGTAAAAATATTTGTATAAACAAACAAAACGTAATCGCGCCACTGCGAGCGAATACAGGAGGCAATTAGCAACGGCAGCATCATATTCAGGAATATCATATTTGAGATGGTTTGTGACCTGACCAAATTGCTTCGAGACGGAGCTAAGGGGACCATTCGATAATTACGTCGAGCGTGAAAGGAGGGGAGGAGAGGAGGACACTTCTTAATGTCTCGCGAAGGGGGGTATGGGAATCGAAGATGATCTTACATAAGATTTTGATTACACGTGTGATTGTAATTGTGCTACCGTTCTAATAATCATCGTCTCGTATTTTTAGAACTACAAGCACGTATTTACTGAAAGCTAGTGTTCTGCAACTACCTCTTGACCTGAGTCTCGGAAGTTAAAAAAAACATGATGTAAAATCTTCCGAACAACATAGACTCGGATTCCTTGTGATGAGCGGAATACATGGTGATCATGAATTATAACGCTACTAGGCAAATATCGCATTAAGAATACACAAAAGAGATACATCGTACGACTGATTCACAGCTAAATAACTAAGATTCACAACTGAATGTTCAACGACTTGACGGGGCTTATTCTATGCACTTCGGCGACGAACATTCGTTTTAGTTGGTGAAATGTTTAGGTGAAATAAAGGGTGGGAAAGACTGCCACATAAATGTAATGGTAGAAAAATAACGAGAATTGCCTATCCCAGTTTCTCCCTGACTGTTACGACAATTCCCTGACAATTCCCTGACTTTTCCAGATTTCCAAAATTCCCTGACAATTCCACGTTTTCCCGGTTTTTTCTGACGATCGCCACCATGAATGACGTCTATTTTGAATGAGAAGCAGTGTAGAGGCAGAGTTTTCAGAAGAATGAAATGCAAAGAAAAGTGGACGATCCAACAGAAACTAACTTCATAGGTATATGGTAATAATAAATTCTAATATATATCTCCTCTTATCTCCAATCTATCCTTCATTCTAACCTTTGCACTCTCTTAAGCGCACAGTATCATCTGTGCTAATCACCCGTGCCGAGCCGAGACAGTTCTATCCTGCCGCTCGCGGGCCGCAATTGATCCCTCACCTTCAACCACCCTTCCATCTCCGTAATTCATCGCGACAACACCCTTAGAGCAGCTCCCCTTCCTTCCCTAACAGTGTCGCACCGTCATCCACGTCAACCCAAAAGGTTCCTCGCTCTGCGAACACGGCGATATAGTCGCAGCGCTCCCCGCAATCTGATCCAGCGGAGGAATCTTCTCTTTACCTAAGTAGCTTGCGACTCCAATTAGAGTATAGTACAACTATATTTCTGCCTGCGAATGAAGTAAAACATTTTAAATTAGCAAGGTTTCTCCGGTATTATACGAACTCTGTTCGTTATGGTTTCATCTTTGGAACTTTTTTATCTAACGTGCGCGCTGATATAAGTACTTAAATTTGACAATTTTGGAAAAAGGTAAAAACGTTGAAATGACAGAGTATATACAATAATTTCATACTAATGATATGGGAGCCAAATGTTTTGCAGTAGAATTAGTTTATCTGGCTTTTACCACATTATACACCACAATTCAACCTAAGATCCAACTGCAATTCGAATAGGACACACATCCATGGCCTGGTGAGATTCAAACTACTGACATTTGGTCCTTTAGGGCAAGTGAGTTACCTTCCCGACCTCCGTTATCGCTAGGGTAACAAAAACAAACAAGTGTTCCAGAGACGAGGGCACGAGGGTAAACATTTTGCTGGGGAAAACAAGAATTCAAAGATGACCCTGCTCCAATTATAGAAGTGAATACAGTTACGTACGATAGCAGCAAAAGAATCACTTGGTCAAGCCATGTTTCGATTTACAATAAATTGTGATGCGTTTGTGTGTGTATATGTAATAACAACCAGGGAACAAAAGTACTTGCAGTAGATTTTGTTTTTCACGCTCATTTTATACACCATTATTCATTCTACGAACAAACTGCAATTCTAATAAAAACACATAACCAAAGCCTAGCTGCATTCAAACTGGTCACATTTATGCATAATGTAAGACTTCCACAATATTTAGCCGGAATTTGCTTCCTCAATGGTGACGCCAGCCCCGGTGGCTGCGGGGTAAATCCCTCGCCAGTCGTTCTCAGGGTCGCGGGTTCGAGTCCCGCCCGGGGAGGATTTTTCACTGTCAGGGACATGGATGTTAGTGATTGTATAATCTGTTTACTGCAATAGAGAACTTAACAGTCCCAAATTCGCAGGTTAATAAAGAAAAGTTTAATTTAATTTAATTAAGGTTATTAGAGCAAATGAGTAACCTCCCTGACTTTCGTGATCGGTAGGGAAGCAAAAATAACAAGTTAAACATTTCGGTGGGTAAAACGAATACAAAGATAATCCTGCTTCACGTACGTAAATGAATATACCGAATTTTCTGCTGAAGACCACTGAAACCGCTAGTCTCACCTCTGTCAGTCCTCTGATAAATTTCTCAAACATCATTTTACTTTTAATTCTGCACGAAATGTATCTATAATTACGATATAAAGTCCATATATCGACTATTGAAAACTTATTTGTTAATGCTTCCCTAACAGTCACGGAGATTGGGAAGAAATCGTACTAGCCTTACGGGCCTAATGTTGCGTGATTGAATTCCAACTAGGTCATGGACGCTGTGTTTTCAAAATTACAATTAGTTCTTAAGTTAAATGGTCGTTTATAACATAAGCAGTTGACACACCTGCTTAAATAATTATACCACATTTATTTGCTTCAAAATATGTGCTATACGCAGCCTTTGAGTATAAATCGTATTTTACAAAATGGTCAATTCACTGACTTCGTGGTGTACATTTGCGATGTCTCATTACTTTCATCATTTTTCGTGATTTTAATTGTCGCCAGCTTTATCTTCATATCCCAATACGATATTAGCGACATACTAAAGGCAATAAATTGTAGATTAGCTGTAAACTGGAAATATAGTTATTGACATCACATTTAAATGTGTTATGATGGCGACAGCTATTTACAACTTAGGCACAAGGAGATCTCGCTACCAAACCTGGAGATCAAAATGGCCAATCTTAGCTGCGTATCCAGCAATTTGAGGCCGTATTATTAAATCAAAATTTAAGTATCAGTCCTACTTATCTGAAAGGTAATATTTCCTACGATTTCAAAATCCTTTGCATCGATATTTATCACATATTCTAGAAATGAATCAATTAGCCTACCATCCTTCACTGCAAATGACATAATACTCTCCCATAATTCCGCATTTCGTCCACCTCTCATGAGCAAAAACCACCACTTTAAATTCCATTTCCTCTTCTGCGATGCACTGCTCACATCTAAGAACACTTTAGAGTTTTCTTCACGTTCTCTCCGTGCAAGCCTTTTCCTAACGGACGTTCTCACATTCATCTCGCCACTCCTACCCCCACGTCATCTCGCCTAGACAGCATTTCTTCTAATTGTAGCCGCGGAATCTCCCTGTCTTCAACCCCCCCTCCTCTCTACCCTAAACTCCCTTCACAAACCCAACCCTCCCTCTGTTCGCTCTCTCCGCTTCTTCTCAATGCCTTCATCTCATTACGCCGCCTGCTCTAAGGATTCCCCCAGTGCATTTCCATCCTTTACATGTCCGTCTTGTCGACGCCAATAAGCTGCTGCCCGTGTTCTTCCCCAGTAAGCCTGGCTCCAGGATTTTCTCGACGATGCTAAACACCACTGGCTCTTTCCTTCCTCACTAGATAAATCTACGCTACGTCAGCGTGGTGGGCGATTTAACGTTGCAGCAAGAGGTAGAACTAAACATGTACTAATTTTTAAATCTATAAAAGTCAACACAAATGATAGGTAGAATGCAGGTAGTCTATACTGCATGTACATAATGTTTGGCACTACTGGCTCATGTAATTTCCACCTAGGCATATGGTGGTGGTGGTGGAAAGGCGGATATGTGTTAAATAATTTGAAGAAATATCATGCATTCACTTCTTTCGTATGCCCTACAAATCCACAACAGGTATTGTTGGTAAATTCGCCACCAGCAATGAACTGTAAACCAAAGGGGATTAAATTTACGTCAACCATCATGAGAGCATGTAAAAATACAAGTCTGTGACAAGTCAAAATATCAAGTCAAAAAAGTCAAGAAGACAAGTCAAAAATGCAAGTCAAAGACTCCCCACAAGCAATTGAGAGATACAGCCATATCGCTAGCCTTCACAAAATAATGTAGGTAATAATTGGTGATTAGTCAGTCATCACATTAAATATATTGATGAATCCAAATGCGATTTACATTTTAGGAATTTTAAGTATTTTTAATTAATTAAAAATTAAAATGTTTTAAAAAATCTCTACCGACTATCCGTCTGCATAAAAATATACAATGCCTGTTCTGATTTCCCACAGGATTCTTCGCAGTGAAAATAACTTTTTAAACTCTGGATTTTTATCTTTCTCTTTGATTTCATAATCATGATCTAACCATTATTATTAGTAAGAATTGTGATTTTACTATATTCATAACATTATCAGAGAAGTTATCCGTATGTTAACACCTGATTTAGTACTTGATCCCACAATGAGCACCTCAACAATGACGCAGCCGAAGAGACAAGAAAAAATAACTATAATCCTAGTGATACGGAATACTTATGATACTGGAATTGATAGAACTCCAATCAGATTATTTGGAGAACCGTGGATGCATAAATATTGCATTTACATCTGCTACTGTATATTTATGGCAATAGAGATTGCGCATCACGGTGTGTACATAGCTTAGGTAGAGAAAAGGGAGGACTATTCTTAACATCAAAATTTATCCCCTTTAGATTTTCGAACAGTTGAAAATGTATGAAAACGCTGACCTTCCGGGATTTCCTCCACGTTGGTCCATAATTCCTGGGACGACAGTTTCGCTGACGATGCAGTCGGCTTCTTCAGGTCAGTGAAGTGAATATGCAGAATGTTTGCCGTCTTATATACTCATCCGTTGGGGATAGGTCCGTCGTGATCGGTTGTTGCATTGGGGTCCGTGATTGGCTCTTGAGTTGAAAATGTATAATAAAGTCCCCATAGCTTCATTTATTTGGATTTCTAGTTCAACATTAAATTGCAGAATATGTACGTGCTCTAATACTCAGAAGAATTGCATCTGATAGATGCGGTAGGGGACATGAAGGAACATACATTACTTTCGGAGTTGTGTTTCTTCGCTTCTACAACAGAATAAATCACTTTCACACCAGGTACAAAAATACCTTAAATAGATTAACGTTCAACTACGCATAAAGGCGCGAATAATGAAACCTTTTAAAAAATAAACGTAAATGGAAGCAGAAATAGAAGATTCTGTACTGCCCACCTAATGATCCTTATCTGATTCAACCCACAACGAAGGCTCCTTAAGGAAATCTAATGTAACATGTATTTTTATTTCATTTGCATAACGATATTACCATTTATGCTCACGCAAGCACTCAGATAATTAGATTCCACTGGCATGCTCCCCCCTTTTCAAGGCCAGGGTCCGTTTTACAACATCGACCGTGGGGAATTTGAGATAACTACAAATGTCCTATTTTCCAAACGGCCAGTACGTCCTTGGTGCTCATTATACACCAATTTTTCACCTGCTTGAGTTCATTGTCATGACTCACTGAATTATCAACTAATATATAAAAATAAAATGGTGTCTGTCTGTCTGCCAGCTTGAAGTTATCCATCTCCTCAAAAACTTATGAATCGATTGAGCTGAATTTTTATAGGATTCTAGCGCATAGATTAGAAGGTGCTATAGGCGATATAAAAAAAAAGGATCGGGTGAATTTTTTCGCTCAGTAGAATAGCTAAATATTAATCGATTTCTTTTATTCTTCCTGTATTTAATGTGAAAATGTTTAAACTTTTTTTGTTTTTTTCACCGATTTACACTTTGTTGTCGATGTTTCTGGAAAATGTGTAATTTACGTTGCAAATTACTGTTTTTTTCGGCTCTTTTCCGGGCGTTGCTAAGCCCTTGGCCATTGTCGTTTCCCAAATGAAAACATTGTTTACCAAACAAAAACGTCACTGTCCTTTTTGTAAGGATATAGGAAGGTACTGAAGGCATTGTAGGCTACTGTAGGCAAGGTCGGCCGTATTTTTGCGCACAAAGATACGTGCTGACTGCTAGCGCAACTCACGGATTTAGGTTTCTATTCGTTTACGTTTAGCAGTATGATTTGCAATGCCTCGGCAGTATTCAAATTGTGAATGTTTTTTAAAATTTATTTGCGGGTTTGTGCATTTGAACCGACCTGAGACATGAAGAGCGGAGATGGAACGCTTTCTAAATCGTCATCGATGGAGATTGAGTTTGACAAAAACTAGGGAATAAAATTCAAAATCCAATGGACCATTATATCTCATTACGTATCTGTGGATGTTCATTGATGCCGTTGAAATGACGCTAAAAAAGTTCGTCCAAAAGCGATGCCGGAAGCAGCATTGTTCTATTTGTAAATATATAAAAAGTTACAAGAAATGGTATCGCAGCTAATTCTTGAATCTAGAACGGCCATTTCATTTTTTTTTAATCTTACGGCTTACTTTTCGCGCTACTCCCATATCAAATACGATTGCACTCGGTAAAACTAAAAGTATTTAAATGAAGGATTCTGCGGGGTTCAAAAAGTGAATATTTTATTGATTTATACCATATTCCGAAGTGAACCGCTTACATAATTGTTCTCATTTGAGACACAAGAACGAGATAAAAACGTAAATGAAGTCTGATCAAAAATAAGAGTAGCAAGATGAAAAAAAATTTTGATACAATTATGCGTCAAATATACAGCAGAAGGTTTGAATATGCGCAACTGAGCGAAGATTACCTGGTTTAAGTAGGCTAAATCTGTACTGGATTAAAATTATATAATTTACTCTAATTGGAATAAAACGCATTAATACGTATCCCTAGGAAGTTCATTGTCGCCAATATCATGATGTTGAGGAATTGAGATAATCCTAACATACGTAATAGGTTAGAGAAAATTTATTTTTGCCGAAGATTTGGGTGCTACCATTCCAAAAAACCAAATCTGTCCTCATTGTCAACAATAGACAGACATTCATATGCGCCCCCTCTTCTAACCTCTTTTCTAACCAACTTTGTTTCTTCTGGCCTGAAAGTTTCTAAATAAAATTTATATCGTTGTAATGGCCCAGGTATGAGTCCAAGCAGTAATAAGATATGTACGTTGGTTTAAATTATATTTATGGTTCCGATAGTGACTTGGAGCCATAGCTAGCTCCATAACACAAGTTTGTTTTCGCCACTTCATGAAAAATATTGATATTTCTTAATACAATTTGTAATTGTTATATATTTTCCTCCTGTTGAATTTCAACGGGCACCTTCAGCTAGTACATAATATTTTATCAAAAGTTTATCATTAATCGATTAAAATATCGAACACTGCTTACATCATTCACAACTTTAAGCATTCAACTTTTGTCATGTTGCAACAAGTACTAATTAGGACAGCATGAATTTTTTTTAAATTCATTACAAGTAAGCACTCCTATGTCAGATTCATGCAGTTTTCCACTCGCTTATTTTTATCTTGAACATTTCCTTAACGATTCACTTCTGCCTCGACGGATGTCCTCAGTGTATAGGTAACCATTTCTTGGGCCGTTTAGGTTGCACCGTCTTTTTCTGTTTTCAATCATAATACTGATTAATTCACTCACCTCTGAACTGTCTCGCTAGTTATTTACTATTTCCATTGAATCAACAGAGCTATATTTCTAATATTAAAATCACGCTTTTGTGTTTTTGTTGTGCTTATACATTACTGCTAAGTGTACTTCATAAGATGTAATGAATTGTTTTCTTATTTAAAGCTAGTATCTCCAGATGTAATTGGACTCCTCATAAGACAAAATGTCCTCTTCTCTTGGCCTTCTTCATTGTTTAGTTTGCAGTTACTCGGTCCGTCGCTGACAATTATGTTTCTCAGGAAGCAATGCACATACAAATTTTAATAACTTTCTCCTCGAATTTTTATTTCGTCCAAGCTTCATCTTTTCTACCTCATATTGCAGTACAGGAGCTGATGAAAAGACACTTGCATAGCATTCGCTTTATATTATTCACTTCCATGTCTGCTGTCATCAACAAGTCGTTTAACACTAAACTCCAAAGCCTATGCCATTACAAACATCAATTTTTTGAATTCCATTTGTTTGGATATTAGCCACGATAACCAAGTTCATAAATGAAATTCGGGTGTATGGGATTTTGGATTATCGTAGCAGAGGATAGGTTCGAGATGAATGTAGTATACTGGAAGAAGAAACAAAACTCTCTCTTGTTTGTGAATAATAAAATAGGTAAGTAATGCTGCAGGAATTAGGCATCATTTGGTATTATTTATTCAATAAATTATGAGAATAACTTTTGTGGGAGAAGCAAGCGAAGAGTCATTCCAGGTGGAAATTTGAGCAAAATATAAGTATGTATGGAAGCTCCCTCAGATGGAGTTCTACTCAAGGTATTTATCACCTGATGTAGTGCTATTAATGTGAATGTGTTCAGCACAGTGGACCCGAAATATCTAAGTGTTCACAGCTAGTGCAGATGAATGGTAAAACGTAAAAAAAATCTGTATTTACTGCTTAAAAATAAATGCTCACCAAGAAATTTTCCGTAAATTTTGAAAACTCTTGTTAGGGTCTTGAATAAAGCAACTACCGTCAAGACTACTAGATTAAGGGTAATACCGTCAGCGATCATAATCAAGAGAGTCTATTAAAGGTTTTCGCAAACTTTCTCTCCCGCTGGCTGCAATAACGGATCTGACATGCCCCTTAGGCATTTCGCGACTGCTGGAGGGCAACTTATAATCGGCTCGTGTTTCCGTTCCCTAAGGGGAGGCACGTTCAATCCGGAGGCCGAGGCAGGGGGAAAAAAATACCTATCGTCCCAACTGATGAACGCCGGTGATCACACCCAATGGCAGCCACTCAAAGCACAACCGATACTTATTCGATCCCCGGGGTACCATGGAGACGGGAGGAGAGAGAGGTATATATAGATGAAGGAGTGGTGTGGGTGAGCCAAGCTTCTGGAATCTTGTGGAGAGAATGCGTGAGAAATTGAGAGAAAATGGAGGTGGCGGATACTAAGAAAAAAATCCAAGATATATGTGGTCTTTACTTCCACACCACCACGAAATCAAATTGATACTCCACTTGACTTGGGACGCGAAAAAAATGTTCTAACTTTTCCGACAGTGGATTATTTATCGCCGCAATGGTGAGATTACAAAACGTCGAGGTTTACCGAGATTATTCTTTTCGCTTTACCTCGCTAAATTAACTAACTCATGTTTTCATACCATTACTGTAGATATTTATTAACTCCCCGTTTTCGTTGAAATAATGATATTTAGCATTAGCAAAATGCTATTAAACTAGGAATTTAAAAAAATATTTTCATATGCTCTTCTCTTTAGATTAAGATTTTCCAAGAATAGTTTTGACGTCTAAAGAGACAAAAAAAAAATGTTTTAACTTTGGGCTCTGTTACCACCTTAAAGAAGATGTAAGTGTAGTCAAATGTTATTTTCCGCAGTAAAATTATCTCCAGCTTTTGTACAATCAGATCATCAAATGTCAAGAATCGATTCAAAATTATAGGATATGCTTGAAAGTACTGAGATAGGTAGCAGTAAGTTTTCAGTGATACTCACATGCAGCGCAGTTTGGGGCAAGATAAACGCTAGAAGGAGAGTGAAAAGAATGAAAAGTGAAAGGGAAAAATGTATGCTGCATTTCCATTCATGGGGATCGGGTTGAAAACCGACCGATATGCATCCCTAAATTGTGTAGATTAATGTCGCGTAGAAAGTATTCCGATGCCGAAACTTCAGTTTATCATCCGTCGGATGGGACGCTCAACCGTGGGCCACTTGGCACTCACTACCTTCGTATGAGAAGGAGAACAATGAAATTCTCTCTGATCTTCATTCTTTTTCTTTTACACCAACTTTAAGCTGCCTTACCATCTAAATATACTGACAGAGTAGGTATCCATGAAGACAACTCTAGTGTGCAACATGGGGTAAATTATGGTCAAAATTGCACGAAAGAATAACACTACGTATTACGGGAAGCGTATTTGTTAGACGTATATTACATGTATGTAATGTATATTTAAACAATCAAATATGTGTAATCACAAATTAAAATAATTTTTGCAATGCATTTAAGTTTGCACCAGCATATTTATTCAATCCAGACACAACAATGGCTGAAATAACTTCTTTTATTATGTATCTATCACACAATATGCAGTATCCACATCCAACGTAATGCTAATTTCCTACATTTTCAATCTTCTATTCCCCTCTACACAAGCTCGTGGGTCTCTCCAATACCCATTCCCTCACAAACTTAAATAATGCTACCAGAACTCTCTTTTTTGTAAATAATTGAATATGTAAGTACTGCTGAAAGAATTATGCATCATTTGTTATTATTTATTCATTAAATTATGGGCATAAGCATTTTCATGATCTTAATTTTAAATGAACCTTCCTCCTGATGTAACATATGGCTGGAAATTCCCCTCCCTACCATCATACAGAATCATTACAGTTAATCCGCACTATCTCCCTCTTAGCATTACACAATTCATATACGGCCTCGAACTAATGACGCAATTTATGGCAACATAACGCTCTTCGAGATGAAAGTAAAACTTACAGCAATGAACATTCAATATAACTTAATACTATATATACGTGTGGAATTGAACCTGGGACAGCTCGTACCCAAAGGTAGAGTCCTGTCTTTTGTCCATCAGTACTCACCTACCGTCATCAGTCGCCCCTAGCAGCCGAACATAGCACTAATGGCGATAAAAATCATTTTCAAATGAGGGGAACGGACATTGCATGAAAAAATCTCCACCAATGAGAGGACGTGAAACCGAATGAGATGTCAGACCAGTTAACGTAACAACCAGATCTTGGAGGAGATTTAATCGTTAGCATCTAAGTTACGGTCTCGGGATCATTAAACCTGCCGAGTCCTTTGTATCTTGTACAGTGATTCCTTTTCTTACCCTCCTTCACTCCATCTGCCTGTTCAGCGAATCGGGGTGCGGAGTTTACACCATATTCTGCTCCCCTTCCTACCTTTATCAACCGCACCTACCTGCCGACCGCTCGAACCTCAATTCAACCCTCACCCTCTTATCACCTATTGAGTATTTTATTCGGAGTTTTACTCTAACAGGGTATTTCAAATGTAAAACTGCATAGCGTCATGAATATCAGAGGAAGGGAGTATGGCAGGGTTGAATATGCGTGGATTATAAAGGCAAGGATAGATCATATGTCGGCTATATTATTGGCCCATATAATACGGGCTCGGGTTTGAATCTCAGAAGTGATATTTTTTTCATTGATACACGAGTCCCTATTTTGATTTTGTGCGGTTGAGCACCCCTATGTTCACCAGTCCGTCCATCTGGTGATACGTGAAACCGTGGTTTCTTAACGATCATGGTTAAAGGTTGGTTTATGCTGTCACCAGATTTATCTCCACCCTTCCCCTGCTTCCTAAAGAAATCCCTTTCTCTACTAAATTCCTTAGTTATTTTAAATACTGCAAATAGCTGTAGAGGTTGGCATGTACAAAATTACTTTAAAATATTCGCCAAAAAAGAATAACAATGTTGCAAGAAATACACCTATTATTATTGCAAACTATCTTCGCAAAAGGGACCAGAAAGGAACACCTTTTTTTTCGTTTTGTCGCAACATTTGATGGAATCACTTAAAAACCCATTTCAGAGTGTTTGCTGAATAAAGGCTTCATATTTAATGCTTCAAAGTGCTCCCACTAACGTGTTTAAAATTCACACATTATAGTAAAGCTAAGAGTATATTTTACTGTGTCTTCGCCTGCAATATCACACAAGAATTACGAATTTTTGGTTTAACATTACTTGTATATAGGTTTCTTGCTGGTTAGAGCCCAGGATATCACACAATTAAGTATCCACTTGGTTACCCTTCTGACCACAAAGATTTGTGACAGCAAATTCTCTTTTGTGAAAAACATTGTCTTTCTTACAAATATTCAACACAAGTCAAACATTAAATTACCCATATCATTAATAATAAACCTAGTTCGTTCAATTACCTTCATTCATTCAGTCACTTCAGTCCGTTTGTAAGTCTGTGATACAAATCGCAATTCTATAACAATGAAAAGAACGTATCTACGGCTATAATAAATAACAAATGAAGATTAAAATCCACCTGGTTTAAAGAAACACCCGATGTCTAAGATCCAAGAAGCTTGCAGCCTGCTTTAGGCTAGGTCATTTCCAACAACCATCAGTAGCCCAACATATGCATTCAGAAGAACACTGCTTCACTGTTGACAATGTAAAACTCTTGAAACACGTCCCAGACCATTTGTTAGACGCATAAGAAAGTATTCATGTACAGAAGAGTTTCAGCAACAACATGAATAGCGACCAAGGGCCAATTTCCTCCTGCTTCATTTCTCTTTGTGCAAAGTAACCAAGTACCGCCCCCCCCCCCTTTCCCTCACCTAATCCCCACACACCTCTAACATCTGCCTCCTGATCACCCAAGCAATCACAACATACTACCCCCTTATTCTAGCTTCCCCTCTTGACTCTGAGTATTTCCTATTCCTCTCCCAGATTGACATTCTCCTCTGACGAGGCCTGCTTGGCGGGCGAAACACCCGGTGTCTAAAAAAACTTATGGTTACGGCTTTGTGGATTTTAATAGCAATTCTTTGCCAACACATTTTCCCGCGAAATTCTTCATCATTCACCTTTTCCTAAGTATGAGCCTGGCTGCACATCCAATGAGTTCTCCTAAGTTTCTATTTAAGTTACGTAAAATCTTAGGTTTTATTAAAGTATAAGTATCATCGTTGAGATTCATGTTTTAAAAAACTACTTGCACGATGGGTAGGCATAAGAGAGCTACGTAGTCTTTGTCACGAAGGATGCAAACAAGTAATCTCACATTTAGTAGTATTTCATCTAATAGTTCATTCACGCTGTGCATGTTTACTTATGATCTAATCACACCCATGCAATCGCTAATGGCTTGCAGGGTACACAACAGATGTAAATGTGCAAATACTAAATTAGTTTCACCAATGAAACCTATGGTGTTGTGAATGGAATCTTCTTGTTTGAACTTATATACACCAGATATGTATATCTAGCGTACACCTCTACTATATTCGGTAAATATTTTAAGCTACCCTCATTCCTAGAGGTTAAAAGTTCAACATTATACGCTTACGTTCAGAGTAACTTAAATGCATATTTTACCAATAATTTTCATCATTTTATTTTTATCTCCACCATTCCCCCCTGGCCCACTCACCTTTATTATTATTCTCAAGCTCGTTTTGCACCCCAACCTAACATCTGCTTCTCTTCCTCCCTTCCTTTTTCATTTTTCATCGATTTTCTCAATTTCCGTTTCATTCTCCATTCTATCCTTCTTCCCTTTCACCAACCATAAGCCGCACAGCTGTGTGCGTAATCCCTCCCGCCCACATTGATATTTTTGTTTGCTTTCCTGTCTCCACTCTAAGCATCACCTCTTTTCATTTTACCAGTTTTTATTTTCTGCAGTGATCCTACGACAGATGTTGGTCAGGTTGTACATTCTAATATTGCTAAGGGCTTCACTATGTTACTCAATGACCTTTTACCTACTATGAAATATTCGAAAATCACAATTTGCTGTGTTATGGATTGTACTGCTGTATTCATTTAAATTTCTCATAATATAGCTCTTTTTAATACGTTGGAGAATGAAATAATGAAAACATTAGATAAAATTCAGATATAAAGCATATTTATTATAATAAGGGGCTACTAAGCGTAACTTCGCCGCTAGAGACTGTTGGTAGGAGCAGTGGTTACGGGGGGCTTAGAGTTTAACCCCCCCACCTCCAAACATGTTAACCAGTTATGTAATAAGTCTGCCGATAAAGCCATTAAGACAGAAATATCTAAAGAGCCTGCATTAGGTACACAAATAACATGGAACGAACATTTTTAATAATCTCTTTCATCATATTAATAGCAAAGGGGGACACATATGGACGTGACGATTCTAATGTATCTTTTCACTACTGATAAGCAGTTACTGCTTCCCGTAATATACTATATTTCATATATTTACACTAGCGTTTAGAATTTTGCTTATTGATCTGAAAATAAATTGAATTGTCTTCATGAAAATAGAATGTTAACTTAATTATTGTTTCAGTGAATAATAATCTAATAATCATTTTATGATGATGTTAATACATATTAATGAAACACCCCAGAAGGAAGTCCTGTGTACGCCACTGGGTGAGAGACAGTTAAAACGTGAAGACATTAAGCCAAACTAAGGCTTTTTCATAGGTACATGGCAGACAAGCTGACTTCTGACATCGACCGAATTTTAAAAGCCCCACACTTCGGTAGAAGACAAAACAACTCAGAAGAGATAAGAAAAATAAGCGGCAGCACGGGTATTCAATACTCGCTTTTTCCTTGAAAATTTCACAATTACGATATCATTAGAAGTTCACAAACAATGTTCCCTTCACAACATAAATTTCCCTTGACAGAAATATGTAACTGCTCACATAATACTATTACTAATGATATAATTAACTGATAAGAATAAGATGGATTTTTTTAAGTTGTAAGCATGCCTGCTTGAGTCCTCACATATTTAATGCATGTCAGTAGTATTTCTCAAATGTTTCCTTGTATTTTAGATGAAGATAGCACATTTTAACGTGAGCCCTGGATGGTTTTCATCTCAATACGTAGGTAGCATATCTTAATCTTGCATTACATATGGTCGTAAACGCGGAAACTCCCGTCTTAGAAGAAAGAGCTATTCAAAAACATAACAGAGTTATCATTGTTATTAGACTGAATATTTAAAGACTGTACAAAGACTTCAGTAATTTCGATAATTCGATTTATTCCTAACCACAGTTAACACCATTTTTTTTCGGAACTATTAAAAAATTTCTAGGTTTAGGATTCACAATTTCCCCCCCTAAATTTAACAATTACCCTAGCACGGTTCGCTAAAGAAATAGAACTGCTAACTCAGTTTTTCTAATGCAATGGAAAACTCTTTATGAATTGGCTAAAGATTAAGTCCCAATTTTATCCATGAAACCAATTACCCAGTAAATCTCGTTTTGCTGAATTAATTACGCATCCCTTACACGAGCTAGCGCAGGTTACTGCAGCAACTGCCTGAGCAAGGCAAAATTTCTGGATAAGCAACAGTTCGTAATTTACGTAAGGCAAGCAACGTTGCTCAAAATTTCGGTTAAGTGTAACAGCTGAGCTGCAGTTATTTTTGTATCACTCCCACGCGCGTGCATAATCGCTCCATATTTTCGTTTCGCAGCCTAACACACGGCATCACTCTTTCATTACCACAGCTCCTTAATTTCCTCTCTCTGCCCCTGCAAGTTTCCTGTGCTTTGGACCAAGGCGAGTCTTCCTCTCTCCATACCTGCTGACTTCTTAACTCCGGGATCGGGTCATTCTCACAATCCTTAGCACCTCCAACTCGGTCGACTCCGTCCCCTTAACCCTCAGCACTCAAAAACACGCGCATACACTATCATACAAGAGTTCTCTCCCCTCCTTTCCCTCTCCCAAAAACGCGAAAATCCTCCGCCATTCCTGCTTTGCAATTCAACCTTTACGACACTTGGATATTTTAGTATTTCCCCAACGCTTTCCAGCCATCTCCGCTTTCTTGAATTCACTCCGGTGACCCCCTCCCCTCTACATCTCTTCACTCCGCGTACTTGGACCTATTCCTGTCCAGCGTCGCGTTATGTCTGCTCTCACCTTTGCTCCTTGGCCCTTCTCTCTCTCGTCTCATTTTTTTAGTTGTTTGTTCCTCCCAGCTCGGCGCTAGCTCGTGTCAGGGATCTTTTCAGAACCCGTCTGGCTCCTGCCGCTTCTCTTATACGCCTCGTGCCTACCGTCCCCTTTCATACGCTTCCAAAATATGTCCAGGGATCCAACGCAATAACACGTAGCGGGAGGAGATAGTACACCATTCGTGCATAGTGAATCTCAGAACTTGGTGTTTTAAAAGTACTGTTATATTATAAACTCAATAGGTATCGTTTAAAATATTTAGTCAAAAGTGATTTGAAGAATAAGGTTTTTCATCTTCTTTTTTACTTCACTGTTTTGGCCTTTTCTCCTCCCTCGTTATCATTATCCCTGGGGAGTTATTTTTTAAACCTTTGGGTTTATCTCAAATGGGTTCCCTAAGAGTCAAGTGGTATGAATTGTTTGCAAATTTAGTGTAGGTACCTGAATTGCTCGTTACAGTGTCATTAGTAGTTTTCACTTGAGTTTTTCACATCTATCTCGGCTATAGAGCCTCCACATGAGATAAAACACAAGTGTAAACAATGAATGAGGTTTTATTCAAAGAAATGGTTGGAAAATCAAATTGGCCAACCATTCCTGTTTATTCCACATGACTCCTTGGTTGCCTATTACAGGTGATCCCAAAGGTTTCAGACACAATCCCGCTGGCGAGAAGTTCTTAAGTGAGGGACTTGTTTACTTAATCATTTATGAATGGGTCTCTTACATTGTGTGTTTGTTTTATACTTGGATTTGTAATAGATATTGTGTTTTTCGTATTACCCTTCTTTCTGACGGGTAATTAGGTTTAAGCGTTTTTTATTATGATAAGTGTTTTATACGAACTGTGCTATTCTTGACTTTGGTGTATAACTTCAATAAAGGTATTTATTATTTTTTGCTTAGCTTAGTTTTCAGTCCAGCTCTCAGGGCCGGGGGTGGGGGATATTTGGTATTTTCTAGTATTAAGCATGATATTAACTGTTAGACGATTGTAAAGTAGGACTATGTTATTAAAAATGAATGTTTAAAGAAGATTGAGGGGGGTCAAGTTGTGTTTTGAAAGTATGCATTTTAACTTTTTCTCCCTTGAATCAATTTAAGGAACTGTATAAAGGGTCAGAGATTTACGAGCCATTGTTGTTAGCAACATCGATGAACTACCGGGGTGGAATCCTTTGGTTCGCGGGCTCGAATCCTACCTCGGATGCTGATGCTGTTGACATCGAGATTGGTGAAGAGTTATGCCTTGTTACAAGATGTGATATTATATTTGAAGTCCCTTTAGAGCTAATTCAAATGCTCTTAGAATTGTTTACGTGTCTTTTCGAGCAGGAAGTTTTGGTTGTACAGGAAGATCAAGGAGAAACACTCCCCCTGAATTAGTCACATCTTATCGGAAGGCACCAAGGTGTGCAATTCTTTAAGTGCCTCAAGGCGGCTAGAGCCTTGACCTGGAAGACCTCCCCCACACTACATTAAAGTAGAGACCAGTGAACCACCAAAAAATCTATCATTACCAGGCATCGGACCCCGGCCATTAAAATCTGATGCTTTTTTGTAGACACCATCCAAATGCCCATACATAAATATACCTGAACAGCATACAAGCGTTAAAATAAGTCAGCTGTGGATGCAAAACGTCAACTTAATGCTCATCAAAATAAAAATGGCACGTCTTTAAAAAATAACTTCTGTTTATTGAATAAATAATTTTTACCTCCTATAAAATCTTTGATTTAGCATAAAAAGAGTATATGAATCAGTAACTGCATCCATGAGAAAGAATCTCAGTCTTCATGCGAGCATTGACAAGGTTGCGACAAATTTAAAAATATTGAACACCGGTATCCTGAAGATGGCCTCGGTAACCCTATCCTACACGTTCTGGGATGTAAACCATCAAACAGAAGGTTTTAATCCCGTTTCAGGCATGCAATCTGAGTTTACCTTAGGTTTCGGAATTTAGATGGTAAACTTTAATCTACAAAATTCTGGAAGCGTTCTTGCCAAATGTCAATTTTAGTAGCCACCATAATAGCATCGGCCATCAAAGCTACTGAATACTGAGTCCATCTCCTCGGATTGAGTTATTGACATGCAAAACCTAATATTCTACTGTCAATGGAGTAATGCTAAAACGAATATTTATGGCAATATAAAGTCAAGAACGGTACCTAGTTTTTGATGTGAACTAAGGTATATTTATTGTAAAAGTTTCTATTTCCATATTGCCCCTTTTGGAATGCCTCGATATAGCCCAATGAATTAACGCTACTATTTTAGAAATCGATAGAAATCCCCAACTGCATTTTCAATAATGTGACCCCAGAACAAAATAAAACTTTGTACAACAATCGACATGATTTTTCATTATTTCGACGCACAATTCACATTCAGAGCAGTCGAAAGCATCAGCTATGATAATGCGTTCTCCCTCAAATTATTCACATCAGGACTTCAAATCCATTTATACTGTATGTACGCTCGGACCGTAAAATTATGCGATAGGCTTAAACTTACATACCATTTTGGACCCGAAATCAACAAACATATTCTCTTATAACCATAATATACAATATTTTCACACATATTTCAGTTTTTTGTAGGTGATGCACGCACGGAACTTTATTTTTACTTGCTCCAGAGAGAGTAAGAGCAAATGGTTGCTCATTTGACTTAAAATGCATAACTTGCTATGGTTTAGTGGTTCCCTAATGTGGTATTTAGTAGATGTACATAGGTTCTGCACTTTTCAATATTCTAACGATCACTTAGACTTCTGGCCGCCAAACCATTACGAAGAGTTCTGCTGCCATTTCCAGTCATCTGTCGCCATAATTAATTATCTTTTATCCCAAATACGTTACCGGGCGAACGAAAATTTACGATTCGTTCACCCGTTCAGTACGCTACTACGCATCACTAGTTTTAGGTGTCCTCATTAGATAATTCATCTCATCACGGAATGAAATACCCAAGAATATGATGTAATTCTGATAAATAATCTTTTACTTTGCAGAACTCATTCGTAAAACAATTTCACAAGACGATAACTCGATTTGAAATGGATCTTTTCAGGTGTTACGGTCTGCGGAATCAAGTTCTCGTAACAATCGACTCCCCCAAGGTACTCCAAGGCGTTCCTCAGTCACGAAGGCCTTGGAATTGGATTTAATGGCCTGTGAACGACAGCAAATACTAGTTTGCTCACTGGCCGGCACTCGTCCTCACGCCTCATCACTGCGAGTGGCAGCCAGGCAACCTTACTGCCATCTATTGAGGGCTCCATCAGACAACCACACTCAATCTACCGACGCTCAATTTCCACTTTCCCTCCACTAAGCAGTCTCAGACCTGCGGCGACCTTCCGTTAACTTTAAACCGCTCACTCTCCTTAAGGGCTCCAGTCCAGCATTCACGTCCAGCATGCTTCCATACCGTATTACACATACATAGTACCCTGAAACCATCCAAAGTTGTTGGCAGGGAGTGATCCAACATAAGACATGCAATAATGTCAAGGAATGAAATCGTTCGCTAGCAACTGCGTAGCCATTACTATTTATATTCTCAAATTAAAATACGAAAAGAATCTAATCTACATCAAAATATTCACCGAGTAGCTTCGTGCCTCTTAGTTCCATTTACTTAGTGCAAGCACGGTCTAATATTTTTGCATGCCTCCTTGATAGGAAGTGTAGATTTGCTCCTCCCTTGATTTCAAATTCATTCCCCGTTATGTTTAACCTCCTACTCCATGCGATGGGTTTCAGGGCATTATGTAGATGTAGATGCAAGTCTCTTGTTATTCTTCTTCTTCAATGCAATCGCCAGGTTTGCACAAGTTTAGAAGAACATGAAGTCTCAAATTAAAATGACAAGATGGTCACTCTTGTCTTTATCCCCGGCCATAGGTAGGCCAACATCCGTTTTTTTTAGCAGTAGGACGATGCATACATTGAAAAAATAAAGTTATTTGAATGGAAAGAAATTTTTGGGAAAAAGTTCCTTAAAATATGCATGAAAAATGCTGTGTTTCCTTGGAAAATAAGTTTTATTTTTAAATTTAATAATAACAATGAACTCCTTAATGGGGTAAAAACTATAGGTTTTGATCACACGGCTTTAATTAATGCCTTATGATGGTCCACTGCCAGCCTTACATGCCTTTCCGGTGACTTTAAGGGCATTGTGTAGCAGTAGGTAAATTACTACATATCATAAGTATACTTTAACATCAATGAAGATTCACCTCCAACTTGACCACAATATATTAAAATGGGATTCATTGACAACATATTCATAGTAGTAGTAGGTTTTGATTTACGTGTGCGTCGACGAATAAGGTCATTAACACCACACCACAATTCATTAAGGACCAATCCGATAAGAGAATTATAGTATAGGAAGATAACACGAAATCCGAAGCACATTTATCTCAAAAATACTATCTCAACGTCTAAGATAGTATTAATGAAAGTTCATTTCTGATGAATAGTGGTGCCCTAATGACATTATTGCAGAAATATTTCCGTATTTGAGAAATTCATAGCTGGAACGAAGTTTATGAAATCTCTTGGCGTGTCAAGTTAAGAACATTAAACGATACTCAAGAGAATTTTCTGTGATTTTCTCAACAGAAATCATTGGCCCCAACGTTTTGACAGTCGATAGTATTAATGAGAGTTCATTTCTGATGACTAGTGGTGCCCTAATGACATCAGTACAGAAATATTTCCGTATTTGAGAAATTAATAGCTGGAACGAAGTTTATGTAATCTATTGGCGTGTCAAGTTAAGAACATTAAACGATACTCAAGAGAATTTTCTGTGATTTTCTCAACAGAAATCATTGGCCTCAACGTTTTGACAGTCAACAGCTAATTCACGGATTTAACAGACGTTTCACTAGATGTTCTATGCCTTCAGTGCTACCGGTTGGCTGGCTACGAGATGAGCGTAATGCCCCTTGTCTAAATCCACCCATTATCTTATCTAATTCCGTCTCTAAACCTCTGAATTTATAAGTCTTCCTTCTCACTTGGGTTCCTCATTAGTTTCCTATCCACCAACCCTCCTGTCAAGTTTTAGTTTTGACATCATCGCTGCACTGACAGGCCTTCATCCCTAACATTCACGTGTTCCTCCCAATACGAAGCCTCTCTCTCCTTTACCTGGCCGCTTCCTTACTCATGTCCACCCCGAGGGCAGGAAGCCATCTCCCCTATAATCAAGAGGCATCGAGCACTTTTTTCCTCAAAGTCCTCAGATCCACTGCTGCCAACGCAACGGGATATCGGGAAGTGAAAATTGGCGATCGCATGAACTTTTTCACTCGCACCCTTCTTCATCAAACTGCACGCGTTCACGACACCGAAAAGCGGTCCTTTTTTTGTCACTGCAACTCTCACGAAAATCCTCGGCAGGAGGAAAAAAAATATTGAGAAACGATTTAGGCGGAGCCATTCAGGTCATTGCGCTGCTATACACAAAGATGGATGAGAATAATTGACAACTTTAGGAGCTCAATGGGAAGGTTTTGTGTTCTAGAAAGCAATGAATTAAGTTTCGGACAGAGGTCCCGAAAGAGAAAGAAAATGTTTTCTGAATAGAAGACTCACTGAATTCCTAGTTTAAAAAAAGAGTCGGCATCCATGCAGTTACATGACAATGTCGCAGTTGATTCATCTTCACAGCAATGCTCAGCAAGAAGCAAATATTTAAATGCAAACTACATTTGGCCCAAGTCCTCGCATTAGTGACAAAAAAGTGTACAGTGAAAAGTCATCACCACGCAGTTGCAATGGAAACTTCCTGCAATGACACACCTATTAGATTCAAGATGACAATTCGACTGCCAGACCAAAGAAGAAATATCTTAATGTAAAACACTTAAATTAGCCATAACACTTCATGCATCATTGAACCGGCTTGCAATTTCATGATAACGCAGTAGATGATTTCCGTAACTTGACTACGCTTCATATAAGAATCAAGTAAACTGCTAAACATTCCTCGCTCAACCTCGCGTTTTCGTAATAATGCCGTTCGCAAAGAAAAGTATTAAAATAACATTTTATCATTATATTGCAGTATTTTAAGATCAAAGACACGGGAACAGATTCTTCTGCTTCTGTTAGTGAGTTTAGTCCATAGAGACAACGAAGAAGCTTTTTCTTCAAACACAAACATTTGATAGCAGATCACATTTAATAATGACATTAAGGTTTTATTTTTATGTCTTCACTCTTCCAACATTATTTTTAATGCTTACCAAAACCACCCTTAATCTTTCCCGCCAAACAAACAGAAGAAAAATGAAATGAAAGACAAAATTGGCCTACCATCTCAAGCTCTTTCCGGACGTAGGCAATCAAAAAGATTCGGAACCTGACAAAAGTTTAGCACATAAATTTGCATTTCGATGGACAAAGCGATCGGCTCCTTATCTTCTAAATTCCTTGACTTGATCTCTTCGTGGAATACAGCCTGCTTTTCTTCGCTTCCTCTTTTCAACTGACAAAGGCTTTATCAACGTTGGTCAAGAGACGATGATTTTCCCGCGGGCGAAAATTTCCGAAGACCGCCCACTCAGAAATTTAGAACTCGGTATTCGGAAATTGACCTCACGCCCCGCTGCCAACCTTGACTCCTCGCATTAATATCCACACTGGTCACTTCCTCCGGCCTCCAACAACACCTCGGGATGCTGAGACTTTGTCACAGGTTGTAAATATTTCTAAAGCCTTTCTGTTCACAAATAATCAACATAGAAAGTTATGTACGCAGTACGGATACGACCCTCTAATACGAAATAATACGGGGCCATCCGTAGCGTTTTATTTCTTACTGCAAGTCATATACCACTTCTTTCCTTTCTTAAAAGTATTTTTTTCCTTCCCCTTCTTTTGATGGAACGTTTTAGTTCTAAGAAATTTGTTCTCCCCTTCAAAATGAAAGTGCTGCTTATTTTTCGTACGTCTTTTATACGCCGTCTATGCCTGTAGCTGTTTTTAGAAGATTATCAGCATGATTTGTCTGGAAGATGTTACGGGTCAAGGTGGTTAGTTGAGTCGCTTTTGTTAAACAATTTAAACCCAGAGATGGCACACAACACCCTTGTCATACGTGAAAACCATCCCAGGTCTACAATACCAACATCGCGACCGGGGTCGACTACTTTCTTCGAATGCTACGGTAAAATATAAAAATATAAATGTTTATTGTTCCGTAAAAAAGACAACATTTGTTGAAACATACACAATGAAGTTAATTTGGAGCTAGGTGTTCCCCAAGGCAATCATCCTGAAGGTGGGGACACCTTCAAAAAATAAAAATGCAATACTTCTGATCCAGCTGATTATGGCCTTCAAGATAACACTTACACAAACATAGATACCGTACACAGGAACATACACACAAATATGTAACTTTAGGGAAAGTTTTACATATAAAACAGTACAAACCTATGCATTCAAATGGGATATCAACAAGAAACTATTTTAGAATAAGAATCAATTTGCATTTACTATGCTCAGTATGCATGGTTTTAAACATCTTAAGAATATACTCTCCTAATCATCAAGTTCATGATAACTTACTTCTTCTTCCAAATTTTCTTCACTCTAATCCGCATTTTAACGCAAACCTTATCATCTTTCCAATTAAGATTTCCAGAGTGACCAGGCTATACAAACATCTCATCGCTACTCTCCAGATGAAACTCTTAGGTAAGGTTTCCTCGACGATATAAATCTTAGTTGCAGTCATTAGCTCTTTTCTCCTGGTAAGATTTCTCTCCAAAAATTGTATCTCGCTAATGAATATGGCCTCACCCGAAATGTTCAACCTAATCCAAGTCGGAATTCGGAAACCGTAAATGCGATCGAGTCGACCTTGACTCTTCACTGAAATTTGACTTTGTTCACTCTCAGTGAACCATCCCCTCTGCGGCAGTTCTCATCTCAGTGTCGCCACACCTCAGATTTTCACACATCCGACCCCGATGTCCCCCACCCACCCACAACGCTATTTCTCTTTCCATCCCTACCTCTTCCGATCTTCTTCTGTCTTCTCCCCCTCGCCTACCTTGCCATCACCTCCCTCCCCATCAATTCCCCTTCCCTCACCCCCAACTACGTGGACCCCTCCCATTCCGGCAGTCCTCCCCCCATCACATCTCTAACGGATGCTGACCTTCGCTTCTCAACCGGACAAGCCTCTTACTCCACCCGACTCCTCCTACAGCTTCCCTGCTATATATATTTTTTTTCTCTAGCCTCCCGACTTCCCCTCACACCCCTTCTTTAACTCCTACCTTCGCCCCACTCCAAATTCCAGAGTTCCCTCAACAGCGTGGGGTGAGGATGAGTCTGGGAAGGATTAATAATCTCTTTCTTCCTTCGCCTCCCCTACATTTTCCTCATCCCTTTCTTCACCTTAGCTTCCTTCCCCGTTTTTCACATGCTCCTCGCGTCTTTCAAGGCGTCTCAAGGCACTTCGCGTCTTCTTGTCAATAGTTCCTCGCCAATCCTTCATTTCTCGTCATCTCCACCGTGCCTTTTCAACCCACCAGGAGAAGGGGCTGACTGTTCCCACCGCCCTGATGAAGTCACTCCTCGTGCTGAGCGATGTATCAACAAAGAATCACCATGAATTAGTATCATAATACTACTCAGGGCCCCGATGAACGCCTTTATTCACGCGGGAAAATATTTTACGACACTAATTTTTATTAATATGATATAACACCTCTAGCGTCTATCATCCTGGTCACAAGGAGCTGCAATCTATGATAAAATAGCATCATGTTTGTATGTGAAAGCATTAAATTTTTCATGATAATTTATCTCTAGTGTTTATAATATTCTATGCCAATTTCTGTATGAGCCAACAGATTTTTTTAAGCCGTGATCAAGACATGAGCAGATTAATATTTACCGGATCGATTGCCTCCCAGAGAATGAATCTTTTATTTTATTTATTTATTTTATTTTAAATAAAGTTGTTCACATACAGCAGTGTTGCCATTTTACAGTGACGTATGTAACAAGACACATGATGAGAGACACATACATGTAAACATCTACAAGAGCACGGTAAGAATAATATCAACTAATAAAGGCCAAAGTAAAGTTACAAAATAAAGACAGGAAGGAAGGTTTTAGTTATTTTGAGAGAGATGAGATAGGGCTTGGTTAGCAAATACGGTTGAAGATAATAAGAACGGATCGATGTTGTTGGGAAGTGGATTCAATTGGGAGGAGAGCCGGAAGAGGAGCGAACGTTTTGTTTGGGACAGTCTAGGAAAGGGTAAATGGAGTAATTCATGAGTGAGAGAGAATCGAGATGGAACTCTGAAGTATACGATAGATAGGAGTGCAGGGCTGTCAGTTATGACTGATGCCCAAATAATAAAATTTGAGGAAAACAGATCAAATAGACTGGAGAACTCAGAAGACCAAAACACCTCTAATGATATGCAAAATTTTCCGGACACACCCATGGAATACATAATTTAAATTCTTCTTGATTATTAAATTTTCCGGTCACAGCTTCTTTGAATCGTTAGCACAGTTCGTTAACATCCGATTTATAAGAGTTTCCCACACCCTTCTTCTCCTTTACCAGCCTCTGCAGCAGTTGCCTCGAGCCTATCTAGCATGACAGGCTCAGTTATTCAATATCATCGTCTTAAAAACAGAGCTGAAAATTCCTTTCACTTTCGTAAATGAAAATAGGACCCCCAGGCTTCGTATCCCTGATTTACATTACGCACGCATCAAGTAATTATGATCTCCAATTTATTAGGCTTCCTGATTACTCAAGCGATGCAGTATTTGTTCAAGAACGGTTGCATTAACAGAGGAAGCTTGAAGTCCCTGACCAAATGCCAAGGTTTAACGAACATTATATTCCAATGCAAACGTGGCACGCATACCCGAGGAGGGATTTAAACTTGCGTTGCGAAGAAAAGCTCCACCAAATTGGTCATTGGTCAAATAGTGCAAAAATTACCCGACTGAAATGGCTTTCAGGACAGATACAGAAATTAAGAGTCAATTCCAGGGCATTTTACTCTGGCACATTTCATGTGTGATGAATTTCAATTAGAGAACTTTAAAAAAAGATGTAGCATTATATGCTTGCGATAATAAAATTCATCTGAGCGATTAGTAGTAAGGCTCTAGTAAAGCTCTATTCTGAGATATTACAGTGCATAGGTTTTATGCGTACTAAAATATACATGGATATGATACGTAGCTAGGAGGTTAGTGGTCAAGTTAACAGGATTGATTTCAAAATTTTTTTTGCATGACTGTACATAAATTTCATATAATCTTTCAAACATGGTACCAGTCCCAGTGGTTTACGGATTTTCATTAGTATTTTAAGCGAAAATACTTTATTTATAAGGTAAATTTCGATTTGTTTTCAAATTGAAGGCTAACAAAAGAACCCGAAATGTAATAACCAACACAGGATTTGAATTCGTAATTTAAAATTCACCTCCTTCCACAAGCTTGCATTTGCTTGCCGGGTATTGTGTAGAAGATTAGGTATGTAGATGTGAACAAAGCGCAACAAAATATTTTTATGCATCAACTCACTGTCTTAGCTGTCAAATCGAAGATGAATTTGGTAGTGGAGTACTTTCACCTCACCTTCTGTTAAGCCGAAATGAGACTTTATTAGAATACAAAAAACGATTTTTTTTAGAGCAGGAGTAAGAGGAGCCTATTCATTAAGACATTAAGGAATAGTTACCAAAATCCAGGATATCTTCAATATATATCAACATAATATAAATCATCATCCATGAAATATCTGATACGTATCACTATCTTTTGTGACAATCTCTTATGATAAGGTAACCTCGCTGCAACAAGTATTGTTATCATTTTATTTATTTAAGTTAAAGCTAAGCAACAAACTTCAGTTTTAAGAGATCTAAATATTATTTTTCCGGGTGCCATAAAAGTAAGTAGTTTGTATTAACGACGCCAACGACGATTTTATTAGATTTAGTAATGTAAATTAGATTCTTTGCAGCATGTCTGCAAGAAATGCACCATTCATGGCTATAGCAACTATAAATTCACAATTTGCTTGCCTTATAAAATGTGAAGCTGGTATTATGTATTTAATTATCCTCATCATTAATCTCTTACCAAGCAGCACAGTAGATATCAGTGCTAGCGCATAGGGCATGCATAATTATTATACACCTCCTGCAACGCATAATCGTGATTCGCAGGGGGCAGTGTTAATGTACATAAGGCAAGGACACCTAGTAGCATATATGCTAATAAATTATGCCCGTCATCAGCGCAATTAGGAATACAGGAGTGTCTATTGAGGAAGATAACAGATTTGAAAATTTTTAACCAAGAAATGATTGCTATTAAGCCGCGGAAACATACAAAATACTCGTCTGCAATGAGTGAAGAGTACAAACTCGTGAAGCTATGAGCGAAAGTCAGAAACACAATCCGGGTAACGAATTACAATAACTATTTTAGAAAGGATGAGAGGTTGAGAGTACCAAAATACGCTGACAGTGGCGCGGTAAATGTTGGCGTGTGCTAAACCTTTTGGTTTCCTTAGCGTGGGACAGGAGTGAGAAGAAAGTAACGAAGTTCGACATTTAAATAGGGTTACATTCTTCATTCCTAATTAATTCAGTTCCCTCGCCTCTCAAGGATTGACCCTTGGCACTTCCATCCCTCTTGCTCCTCCTTCCTTCCGCCTTCTTGCGTCTTATGACCTCCGCAGGAGTTCCTCGCTCCCAATTCTCATCCACTCTTCCTTTCCCCTCTTTCTCCCCATTTTTCTCTCTATTTATCACCCCTCCCGCCTTCCCAAGCCGCTGACCCCTTCCCTTTGTAAATCCATTTTCTTCCACTCCCAACTCCTCCACCCCTTTCGGCCTTCCAAACCCAACCCACCCCATGTTTCCTCGCCTCCAATTTAGCCGGATTCCTCCTCCCCCCCCTGACTTCCCCACCCTCCTCCTCCCACTGTCCACTCGCGTCCGCGCTCTTGAGGGGAAGGTCGGAGGGGGGTTTAGGTGAGGCAGGGGAGGGGAAGGGTGTGTGGTCGCGTGGAGCCATGCGACCAGGCGTGCCAACACGACGGTGTGGTTTCATCTCCCCAGGAAAATCGTCTCCCGTGCTCCTCGGGGCTGGGGAGGTGGTTGAACGCACGTAAGCAGTCAGACTCCCTGGTAGCAACGGACGGAAATTGATGCGATGATTTAACTCAAGTGCAAGAACTCCTTCCCATGACTCGCGACGATTCAAGGTATATAACGGATGTTTTCCAGCTTTATTAACGCTACTAAACCTAACTGAAACTTCAGTTTGCACATAAGAATGTATCAAAATCGACAATTCATCATTTAATGAATAAACACTATCCTTATGCATAAACTGTACTTCATGATCTGTTTGAGATTTTTCTCCTTCAAGGTTCACACTCTGTTTCCTGTCATTTAGGCCTCATTTATTCCTCTCATCCTCTATATTTACATTTTTCTCTGGTTGGCACATCTGTCCTCGGTATTTCCTTTTGTTCTCCACCTCTCCCACACCCACAACCTCTCACACCGCTCCTCCGCTTTCGGTCCCCGCCTCGATTTTCGTTACTGTTTTGTTTGCTACGCGTTCACGTCACAGGAGTGCGATGCTTTCTCCATCCTCCTCCCCTTCCTTCATCTCCCTCCGTCTCCCTTTTCGTTTCGCGATTACGTAACGAATTCTTTTTTGGCATGCCCGCTTTTTTTCCCCTCCCCGCTTTTTGATGAATGCGTCTTTCTCCCTCCGTGCCGGGCATTCATGCGAAAGTTTCGCCGATGCTTCTTTAATTTTTACTTGCGGGTTGGATTTTTTTAAAGCCGAAGATCTCATCCGCAAGGGCACGTTAAAATGGAGGTTCTCTAGCATGAGACGGATTTCTAAAAATCTATGAAAATCTCAAACCAGAATACACTGACCTGCAAAGATTTCTTATAGTTAGATGCTGGTAAATATCAAAACTACAAAATTAAGCATAGCACAATTCACCCTCTAAAACCTTATATTCCACGTATTTTACTATTCTTAGGGTGTACATTTCATAGAAGAGAAAATTCAAGAAAATTATTGAGTTTTACGACTACTTTTATCCAAAAAATCCCGCAAAAATACTGCATGGCTAACAACTCTTACAGGGAAGATAGGAGTTTTAATTGACAGGGTTTGGTCTTAAAACCGATTTCTGTTTCCAGCATTTATAGTCAACATTTTGGACATTTCTTGGTATTTCTGCGGTAATTTAAACCACTGGAATTATCGTTCACGTTTAAATGTATCTATAGTCAGGAGTACAAGGTCTCAAGTACTGAGTTTAATTTAAAACTATCCACCATTAGACTGATGACATATGACGGAGGATCTATTCTAATTACTCAAGACCTGATACTCTAGCATGTTTTTAAAGTTAAAATTTGCCTGGGGTATCGCAAACATATCATTTTCCCTTAAATTGAGAGCAAAATCCACTAATTAGTTTACAGGTTCAGGAAGTTTCTGGCAGGGGTCACATGTCAGAAAAATATCCTGCCTTGAGCGATAGCATTTCCTCAACGGGAAAGTGGAGCATTCGTTTCACGTTTCAAAAAGCGAGCCTGGGATGGATTTTAAATTCCATGTCGCTTTACACTGATTGGTGATGCCATCAACAGAAAAAGTCAATCCAAAGAAACCTTGGCGAATTACGGCATGATTAATTTTAAATTTCAGGTTAATTCACCCATTCTCATTTGCGAATCGACGTATCCAATCTAGATCCATCAACTGTCCGCGTAAAATAAGGACAAACAATTTAATCTGGAGTATATTCCAAGTCGTTTCCCTTATCATTACGCAAAAATAACATAAGTACCCTCGTAGAATAATGCTAAAATGAATACCAGCAGAATATGAAATGGCAAGGTCAGTTATGGAAAAAGCATTATTTTGGTCAAGTACATAAATTTCATTCTATTCCCCACCCGGCAAGCAGAAAAAAAGAAATTCCGTACGGGAAATTATTTTTTTTTTTTAGTGCCAACAAACTACTGGAAGGGCAAAGGATAGAGTTGGTGTACATTTCAAAATTTGATATGTAAGATAAATGAACATCAAAATCATCTTAACATTGATTATCATTAAGAAAAATGTCGGTGAGAGTAGGTATATACAATATAGTAACACTACTTAATTTAAGGAAATTTCCCCGTCGTATATGAAAATTCTAATGGCAAGTGAATATGCTTACGTTGAATTCGGTACGCTATGATGTGCATTCATTCTCTTCAAAACTATCAGTTCCAAATAGTCTAGCTAAAATCTCTGCAACTTGAAAAATCAAGAACCAAGATTATTCTCGAACGGATTTTCATCAGGAAACACATCTTGAATCACAGGAAATACATTCTGACCTACACAGGAACCTACTCAATTTCCTATACCGTGGAGTCCGAAAGACATTTTTTCCCGTCTGATCACTTAATTAAGATTCTTCGTAATACTATATCTTATGTAAATCCCTATATCTCCAATTAACATAATAAAGTTCCACCTGATTTCTTATCTCTCACTCATTCTCTCGAAGCATTATGTACCTATATCTATTTATCGCATTAAGACCAGATTTTTGATATTTCCATCAAAATATTCTCCACAGCTCATGATTCCTTTTTTAATTTCATTCACTTGTCTTCGTTTGCTGATATTTGTGACTAACATTATACGTTACGTTTCAACGCGTCTCGCGCATATCATGAATTTTTCGATGGCTGTTCCGCACTTGCTTTTTCAGCTTCACTGAACATTCAAAATATTTTCCACTTTGTATCTTCGGCCTATTTCAGTGACGACTCACTCCATTAACAGATCTCACTGAAGTTTTCCAATACCACATGCATGCCTTCTCTCCTCCGATAGCAGTCATCAAGAATGCGCAGGGTCTAGAATTTAAGGCAAAACAACGAGGTTATAACCGCATGTTTCCATCAAAAGAAGGTTTCCCAGATAGATAGTCCGTCAATGACCAAAGTTGGGATGATAACTGCAGAAAAGGAAAGGCAAGACTGGGAGCATTTGAAACGCCTACATATCATTATTCTTCTTTTTCCCAGAAGAATGGAAAAGATGTAATGGTTAAATTGAGCAACGAATGATGAGGAGCATGAGATAAGGGAAGTCAAATGAAAACTTTAAATAAAGGAGAAGACAAAATTAACGGTCATATCTTGAGGGTCTCAAGCATTAATTCATCGAAAGGACTAGGTATAGCAAGAATATCAAACGCAGGCCTAAAATGAATTGGTGGAATATATATTGAAGGGTATAATTATTATGAAAATTATTACAACAATATAAAAATGTTTGCCGATAGGAAAAATGAGGGGAAACCGTTGTTAAACCAACCTTGTAGGTGACTATGATGATGATACAAAAATAAATACGTTATTTTGTCCAGATGTTTCAGGCGCATAAATTCAGTTAACACTCTCAGGTTTCAACTGTTAATGGTTAGCGATGATAGGAAATCAATTCTTAGCTGGTTATTTCCCGAAATGATCCAGTCCTACATTTTCAACTGCATTATTTGCAATACTAGTAAATCTCAAATTAACGCTGGTTTGGTTTGGAATGATAAATCTCACAAATTATTAACGCCAATTTCAAGGCAAGGGCGTGTAGGCTTGCTAATTTCCGCACGTCACCTTTGTATTCCAAGAGATCTGTCTTTGTTTTCCAAGAAGACTTGATCACCTAAAATTTAAAAAATAAGTCTAATTGGTGTCTTAAGAAAAGGAATGACCATCCAATGATCCTATCAACGAGTGATGAACGATATGTTCACAACAATCATTCATTTCCATTCGTGGATTCGTGAATTCTTGGAATTAATTAATTACTTAGTTGCGATAGTAAATACACAAGTATCCTACATTTCATAGCCATTCTACTATTCACCTGTTTTGTGATACAAAGCCCCAAAACTTGAGTCTAAATACTTTTGGAGTAAGCAGTAATTATCGCATCAATCTGTCGTAAAATCGCCTAAAATATGACCAACGCAGATTGTTCAATTTTTTTTTATTTTACAAGTTCAAATAATGGCCTAATTTCCACAGAGAAAACCACTTTGACCGGGAATTGAACATGGAATCCCCGTACCGAGCATTTGGCCAAAAATCACTGGGTTCCGAGTCTGAGTCTCGGTCAAGGGGAAATTTTATCTTTAAAAAATCTGCTATGGTGCATTTCAGCTGTGGACACCGCTAAGAAAATCGTGTCAAGTTCACAAATTTGAAGAGGTTCAAGTTATTAAATGCTATATGTATATAGCCTAGTTTAGCAATCTTGTTGGCATGTATATAATCCCTGCATGATAGACACAATTTAAAAATGTTGATGGAGGCTTCCGCGGAGTGGTGCAGCATGCGTAGCAAGGTTTTTCGGGTTGACCTCCGCGTCGATTCATCTTCATGACGACAGTTTCGCCGTTGTTGCAGCTGGCGTCTTCAGGTTCGAAGTGTTTGATGCAGGTTTTTGCCCGTCTTATATAGTCCTTGGTTTTGGCTAGGTGCGTTCTGATTGGTCCGTTTGGGTAAGAGTCTCTTCCAGGCGTTAGAGAGCGAATAGCTGTCCTCCCTGTTGAATGTGGATGTTTTCGCTATTTCGATAGCCTCTCGTATGAGACGGGGAAAGTAATGCTTCTCTCTAGCGATGATTTTAGCATTTTCAAAGTCCACATTGTGTGTTGGTCCTTCCCATACGTGCTCGGCGACGGCGGATGACCGAAACTGCCTATTTTTGGTGTCCCTTTGGTGTTCTTGCATTCTGCATTTCATGGCTCTTGATGTTTGGCCAATGTATGAGTCTCCGCAAGAGCACTTAACTTCGTATATTCCGCTTAGGATACTCATGGGCACGCGGTCCTTGGCCTTGCATAGGAGGCTGGATGACTTGCTGAATATAATATTTATTTTCAGGAATTAAAGTAAAATCCAAACGTGGTACTTCTGGTACTGGTACTTCTAATAGAGAGTAGGGAGACCTTCCGTGTGGCGGTGAATACAGGTCCTTACGAAATCGTAGATGGCAATCGTGTTCGCGCCGCTACAAAAACTCACCGGGTCGAGAGGCCCAATGGGCCAATAGGAGTCTGGGGTGCTAATCAAAGGCAAGCCGCCATCGATAAATACAGCCCAGTGAGAAGCGAAATGAAGCATTGGCATCATTAATTGAGGCGCCGAACTGATAGATTATAAGAATCACGTTCTGTATCAAGCTGGGAGATTCCCGAGAAATCTCTTTTTTTTTCTTTTGCAAGATTAGTCATCTATGTTTGAAAAACTCAACCGACGCATTGCTTTGTCACTGACGAAGAGAATTAGAGAAATTTATTGTTAAAGAGCAAAAAATTCAGCTGGTACAAGAAGGATTATGAAATATGTATGCGAATGGATGAGAGTTGAGAGAAGTGAAATCAATTTCGGAAGACTTAGATTGACTACTGGGCTATATCGTGTCATTATCGCCCTCCGATGATAATTTCTTATTCCATTAAAACTCTTCACGAAATTGAACCCCTCATAACCGCCAAAGAAATCACTGGTAGAAGAACAAACGATTTTTACACCTCAAAAAGTGGCGAGATGCGTATATCAATTTAATTATTTAAGCTCAAAATTCCGAACTAAGTAATGTTTCATTCAAATTGATGTTATGCTAGAAGAAATATTTCTATGAGAACATTGAATTCGATGTTATCTGAGAAAGGAATAGAAAGTAAAATCTGATGTTTACCATATTATTTTGAGATAGAGATTTTCATATCACCCTTGCTCAGGTCCACATGGTATTCTCATGGAAACCGGTCAAAATGGCTTCCTATTTCATGCGGTGTACCACAAGGGTCGGTGCTTGGTCCACTATTGTTTTCATTATATGTTCGCGATTTTCCAAACTGTATTTCAAACTGTAAGTATTTGATGTACGCTGACGGTCTACAAATCTATTGCCATTGTTACCCAAAAGACCTCATGGAAACGATAAATAAGGAGAATGATGACGTCTTTGCCATCAGTTTGTGGGCCCAGGAAAATTATCTGGTATTGAACAGTAACAAAACAAAAGCTATAATGATTGGCAATTTCAGGGTCATTGCTAAACTCAACCTTCTAACGCTGCCCACGATAAAGGTGCAAAATACCAGTGTTCCCTACTCCAACAGTGTAAAAAATTTAGTTGTTACGATAACATATAATTTGTCATGGAAGGAACACATAATGAGTTTAGCCAATAGGGTTAATGAAATCCTTCATCAGCTGAAATTACACAAAAATCTGCTGCCCACCTATATTAGGACACGGCTGATTTCCTCCCTTATTTTTCCACATTTCGATTACTGCAACTTGGTATTTAATGATTTAACGGAGGAACTCAATATCAAGCTCCTGCGTCTCTTAAACTCTTGTGTCAGATACGTCTTCGATCTGCGGAGGGAGGATCATATTTCTCCCTACCTCGATAGGCTCTCTTGGCTTGATCTAAAAACAAGGCGCAAATTCATGATGGCCTGTTTCAAGTACTCCCTCTTTAAACACAATGAACTCCATTATTTAGTTGAATTTTATCCAATTAAGGTAAAGTCTCTTAATGTTGTAACTAGGATGGAGCCAAATTATCTTTATGGGCCCAAAATTAGATCCACGACTTATCAGAATTCGGTCACAGTTGTAGGATCGCATATATGGAACAACCTCCCCAAAAATATCAAACTCTCCATCCTTGAACGTAGTCAAGAGGAAACTCTTCAAACTTCTGAAAGAAAAATCCCTTTGTCTGTAATATTCAAATGAAAATCTCTTGTTTTGTTCTATCTACCAATTGATGTTCTGTATTTTGAGTAATAAATTTTCTTGTATTTAGCTTATGTTTATTATTACTGCCTATGTTGTCTTTCTCCCGCTGACCCAAATACAAAATTGTAACACTTCAAACAAAATGTAACGTAGTATTCAATGTTTTTTTGTAATATTCTATTGAACCCTTTATTTTTTTGTGATGATATCACACTGTCAGCCCTATTGTAACATTTCTTATTTATTACTGTTAATAGGGGATGTACATCCTTGAACATAATAAACATTATTATTATCACCACAGCGTACAGTTGAAGATTGTTCACCAACTGCCGCACCTTCATGGTGGCAAGCATTATAATAATGAAGTATAAAATTTCATTTTAATTACAAATTGTAGTAATTTCTACTTTCAATCCAATTTTAAGAGTTTAAACTTAAATTTACTGCGCACAAGAATCAAACTTTAAATTAAATTTACTGTACTCATGCAAAAGGACATTGCCTATGTTATCTAAAATAGTGAATCCAAAAGACGGTGATGTTAAAAAAAATATAAAAAACATGGTAAAGATACATGTGTTACTTTCCATAAAGATACCAACCATATGTCGACCCTATAATGACAACACAAGCCACTGAAGGCTGACTTCATGAATGAAATGCTCCAGATTTGAAGACATTTTCATACGGTTTCTAAACCATGCATTGCGCTCCTAATTTCATTGTAAAAGGGATAGGACGGGTTAGAGGCATTGAAAATCCAAGTCTAACGCCAAATAAATAGCCATAAACGCCTCACCTCTTTATCAAATAAAAGTAAATGTTCCGAGACATAATTTCTTTTAATCCATTCCTTTTATCCCAGAACAAGAGATGATTGGGAGAGATACCAAGACCGTCTTCAAGAAACAGCAGGCACTCTTTCATTCCTTTTGGATCGACATCCATAATGTTTAGTGTCCTCTCAACGAAGCGGCTTGACACAGGTTTTGCTTTTCTATCCTTTCTGCCGTAGCAAGCCTAAGGGTGGGGAAAATGACTTTTGACCTCGAGCCCATATAAATGTCGGAAGGCCATTCTGTCTCCTTCATCCTTTTCCCTTCCCATTCATGTCGCACACCTTGCCGTGCCGTCCCGCCTTCTCCACACGCCCCCCTCCCTCTCCATTCCATGAACATCCATGGACGACGAGTTTAAACGTACACGTGGAGCAAAATGGCGGCTTTTTTGAAGACGGTCACGTGGCTCGTGTTTGGCGGGAGAGTGAAAAGGGCCGCGGGTTCTAATGCCGCGGCCGACGTGTCAAGACTTGAAAAGGAGTCTTCATACGATCCGCTCCCTCCTCACCCTCCTCAAGACCATTTTCTTTCAGTCACATCCTACTTCAGCCATCTTCATGACGTTATGAATCGAACGCTCTCGCCCTCCTAGCTTTTCTCCCTACACATCCCCGAGGTAGGAACGGGATGATCCCGTGTACACTGGCTTTGCCGAGGGCTGTCATTCCTCATTAATGCACCTGGAACCCCCCTCTTTATTATCCCACACCCTTTCAAGAGCTCCTACATTTCTTTTTCTCTCCTGCCACGACACCTGCGCCACCTAGAGGAGGCAGTACTACTCCCGTCTCTTCACCATTTTTTCTATACGCCCCACCTTCCTTGCTTTTTCACGGGAAAAATTGCTTTGGGAGATTTTTCCGTCGGAATTAATTGGGATTTCCCCTGCGAAGATCTCCTATAGTTCTTTCCTTTTGTACTGTTACCGATCCCGTCTCTTTTTTCGTTACAAGGCCGCGAATAATTATGGAAAAATATATTTAACTCCCAAGGAAAATTCCCCAAGGGAATAATGAATAATTACTGTATCTCTGGCAAAAGTGTTGGTGCGTACCACGTATAGAGTGATTACACATTAACAAAAAAGGCAATCATTTTGCTCAGCGTGAGTACGATTTCCTGACTTAAATGAATAATCAACATATTTCAAACGAGTTACTCGGTGATTTGATTTATAACATGAGCAATAGCAATTTTTTCTCAGAAACAATCATTTTGTGTGACGTAGAAACATAATGAAAATGAATTTACAGCAGTTAGCGGTAAAGCCTTTTTCAAGGCAAGGCCATTCTCCACGTTCACTCCTCCTTCGAAGACTGTCTTCATCAGGCCACCATGTCTCATGTTATGGGCCATTAAGTTGTTCCGTCTTCCTTTTAGTTTTCAGGAGTCTTCTCTTTTTCCTCACTCTTCTTGGAATTTCTTCGTCAATCACTCACTCGAACCACTTCATCTTCATCATTCTTCAGTAGAACCACATTTCGAATGCTTCCATCATTGACTACTCTGCAGTTGTCTTCGTCCATACCTCACTACCATAAGGAAATGTGCTTCATATGCAAGTTCTGATGAATTGTTTCCTTACTTCTACGCTTGTATTTACAACTGTCTGTATATTCATCTTTTGGAAGAATGCCCTCTTTTCCTGGGTTATTCTACTATTTCATTATCGATTCGTCGACCAATGGTTACTCGTCTTCCCAGGTAAGAGAGCTCTTTCACGTCCTCAAATGTTAATTTTTCTTGTTTAACAATGGTATTGGTTTCTTTGCTTCTTCTGCGTACTAATGTTTTAGTTATCATTTTTTTGATATTCAGCTGATATATGGACATTGATTTTTTTTGGTTCCCATTACCTCCATGAAATCCCTTTCCATTTCTCTGCTATGGTATCGTAGTGTCACAGTATGCCATTTTTTTCTCCGTGGTTATCCACTCATTAAGCTTTCTCTTTGATTTCATTGATGGCTTTCTTGTTGGAGATATTAATATTTACCGGCAGGGCTGTCACAAGACAGGGAACAATTTGGTCATATTCAATTTTTCATATTTTTTTCTATAAATCTGGGTACAGATTTTAAGATTTCATCACAGATCCTTTTCTTTGCTCCCGGACGATTTTGTTGGTCTCTTCATATTTACGTATTTCATTCATTTACCCAAATGTTACGTAAATTATAATATACCAGCAGACGTGCGGTCTGCTTTGCAAGCAGTCTCTGACTGATGTGCTCCTGAGGTAAACTTTGTGTTCTAGTGTCAAATGAGGTTTTACAAAGTTTTTGGAAAATACTGATTACACATTACCAATATGTGGTAGTAGTACTTGTGCTTCAGGCAGGCAGTTACTGCTTCACTACTCAGAATGGTCTTTGCATTTTTTTTACGCTTTTGTGCACCAACTTTTCATAATCTTTTCGAGTGCAGAGAGGAGAAAATGGCTATTTTATAAATAGAGAAGTGTCCCACTCTATCTATCCTATATGTTTTTGTAGTTTTTTCTGAACTATATCTTCATTAGATATTGTTCCCACACTCAAAAACCACCTTTTTTGCATTTTTCTCTGTACCTCAAACTGCTAATAATCCAAAAATACTACCAAATCATACAGACAGAGAATCCACTCTCAACGGAGCAAAGATAATTCTTTTAGCTCCAAACTTGGGAGAGAACAAAACAAAACGGATACAGAATTTAGAATTACACGGTACACAATTACACCCAAACCGATGAAAAGTTGGCTGTGATATTTTTTTGGGATCGTCTGGGTGGTTAAAAAATAGAATTGGCCCTTTTACCCTTTTCAAATATTTTTGGTGGGTATGTACGTGAATGTATTTTTTAAGTTGATGAAAAATGGAATACTCTAGAAAATTCAATATATATTTTTGGTAGGTATGTACGTGAATGTATTTTTTAAGTTGATGAAAAATGGAATACTCTAGTAAAATTCAATATAGTCAATCGATTGGTTTTGTTTTAATATTTGGTAAATATTATACCCAAAGCGATGTAAAGGTTGGTGTAATATATTTCTGGAATCGTCTCGGTAGATTTATTTCATAATTGTTTTTTGAGCTTTTGAAAATATAAGGTGAAACACCTGCTTATCGACGATGTAAAATATGGGATGGAACCCAAACACCACAAAATATTTTGGGATCTGAGCTAGGTATTGGGTGACAATTTTAAACGTGTCAGTTGCGTTCTAAAATGTCTTCATGAAGTGAATTTACTACCCGAAATTTGAGACGCATTTTAATTTGCCTAACAGCTCTAAATGCAACTCTTTTTCTATATGACCAATACAGAGTTGAGCCTATTGTGTCCACCCTTAGTTTACACTATTCCTAAGTAATGCTTGTACCTATACTATTCTACATACTTACAAAGTATTGTTTTTCTAACACATGTTTTTAATCTGGTTTATTAAATTCGCGAATTGATTTTAGTAGTCACAGGACCTTAAGATAATTATACAATATATATTTTAGGTGGAAGTATAAGTGAATGTTTTATTTTAAATTGATAAAAAGCGGAATGGTCTGGGCGTAGGACTGCCATTGATAATTTTAAAATGGTGGGTGTCCCACCATTTTAAAATTTTCAATTTCAGTTCAGTATTTTCGAACTTTAGCAACGAGCATTAATACATAATAAACGTTTTATAACCTTCTTTCAACCATCAGAAAAGTAATGTAAGAGAAACAATTGCACTTTTCCACAAATTGTTTTATTGCGTACAACGCGTTTCGGCTCACAGAGCCATCATCAGGTACAAGACAAAGTTATAAGAGAGTACCTGATGATGTACTGTACCTGATGATGGCTCTGCGAGCCGAAACGCGTTGTACGCAATAAAACAATTTGTGGAAAAGTGCAATTGTTTCTCTTACATTATGAAGAACTTCCACGATATCTCGCCTGAATCTGTTGAATTTATCAGAAAAGTACTTCAAAACGCCTAGATAAACGCTTTGATATTCACATTTCATACACAAGATCGGGGCCGGTAGGCGAAAATTGTTTTCTTTCAGTATGTGGACATGGAAAACGTCAATTAGTATTTTTATGGTAATAAAATTGATTGATGAAACTAATTCTAATTCTCTTTCTTCAAATTCTTCAATCCAATTTTTTCCCTTTAGCAAAAACGTAAACACATTTACTTAACAACGAAAAGAAATATGAATAGCAACTGGTTTCTCATATTAAAAGTTAGTGATAACACCATTTTTCTCTTGCGTTTTTCTCTGCACCATAAACTGCTAAAAATCCAGAACTATTACCAAATCATAGAGACAAAGAATCCACACTCAACGCACCAAACCTCACTCTTTTAGCTCAAAATTTGGGAGAAAACGAAACAAAACGGATACAGAATGACGGACTGACTGAAACGCTGCAAAATTAATATACGTACATATATAGAAGGATTTGAAGGGCCTCAAAGCTTAGAATTTTGGGGAATATCTCAGTACGTCCATTGTCAGTTATCCCATCTCTCTTTGCTTAAAGTAGTTCAGTACAACTAACCATTTCGCAGCACGTGCATTGTGAATCAACATCTAAGATGCATTAATAATTTACTTAATAGGACTGCACCTCTTGGTTGTATGCAAGTGGTGCATTACCTTGATACTTCACCCCATACCAAACACCCTCGCGGTGGCTCGCAGTGTATCACGGAAATGCAGTTGTAGACGTGAATTCTATATCGCTCTAAATTTTGATCTCTCAAGGTTTACCTATATTATTTTTTTAAAATTGTCTTTTAAGTTAAAATATTTATCCTTTTCATATACCTACATGACATATATTGATCCATTCTACTAACATACGGTGAATTTACTGTACAATTCTTCACATCATTTATTTTTGATAGAATTGAAGAGTTGCATTGCTTCGAGCTGTGAAACAAAATACATCGCAGATCATTGCCATTAAGTTCAATAACATATATGTTATATGTTTAAAATCCAACTAAAAATAGATTACTTATTCATTCTCTACGGACACAGAGATTAAGTTCGTGCCATATTTCTAGCAGGGCTATAAAAGATTATTTTCAGTTATTTATAGTGATTCATTTACCATTCCTCCTTTAACGAAGGCAGAGTAAGAATCTATGAAATACCACAGAAAACATCCATGCTTCCACTTTATTCTAACTCGTGAGCACTCCACATTTCTTACTAATTCTTCTCCTCCGTCCAAAAAAACAACTCTAGTAAACAGAAAAAACCCAATCTCACGAAATATTAGCCATACAGTTAGCAATGTATTTATTAATATGATTCATTAACTTACTGTTAGAGTCTTTTCAAGTACCCCCTGAAAAATATTTGAAGGATTAGAATAAATGCAATTACTCTACTACAAATTCGAAAAAAATACAGCGGCAATAACAATAAAATTAGGCACAGTTTCATACTTAATCTTATTTCCTACAGAATATAAGTTCAATACGATCGTCACACTCCTGGCAAACAAGCTGAATTTTACAGTTAAGTTTTATGAATACGATTAGCTTAACCTGTCCGACTCTCAAAAATTCCTCCTGCAGTACACTGAAGAGTGGTGAGCAAAGTAAGTGGACAATGTTCAATAATATTAATTTATCTACAGGCAGGTGAAATTTTATCAAATAATCTCCTTTGTTACCAGTGACTCGTGATATAATCTACAAATAAATTACTTGCGCAGAAAAAATCACCAAATTCATAAGCACACTGGTGAACGAAAACCACTGGTCACAACGCTGAAATCACAAAGGGTGAAACTTAACAATGATATCGCAAAGTCACCTTCGTACTGATGTATAGGTTTTGAGCGCATTGACCTTTGTGTTAAAGCGAGTTACGAGCAATTTAACAGCCTCTAGCAAAATTGACTCTCGCCTTTCAAACCCTTAGGCTTTCAACGCTCCTATTTGCTGACTAAACCCAGTCATGTGGAAGTGGCCATAAGTTATTTACCGTATAAATAAACCCAACATTTACATGTCAAGATATTCTTCGCGTAGAGCGTCGCTCAATATCAAATTATCGCTTGTCAAATGATCGCGAGACTAGCATCCGTCATTATGCCAGGACGCCATCAAGAACGAGGCCTCGATTTAACAAAAATGCTGACTCACTGCAGAAAAAGGCAGTGATAAAGAAGGATGCTCAAACTTCTCTCTTCAACAATACACTTGCCATTAGTCAAGCTGACCTTGCAAACCTCATTACTTGGTGGAGAGATAGAGCAAATCGCAATTTTGCCCAGAACATTTACATTGAATACATGTAATTCACTTATAACGATGCTGCGGCCGAGATTGTTATGATTAGAATTTTTTTTACTTGCTGATACAGTGTCATTGCCATACTCCTGCACTTGCAAAGCATTGATTCATCATTCCTTACTAGGAACCTATATCAAAACCGCAAACTATTGGAAATGAAAAACTAGTTTATTTATTCTACGCTAAAATTTTGTGGAACATGACCTGTATGGTTATCAAGAATATACCATGAAGGAACAATTTTTATGGCTGTTTTCAAGTCGGTTTACTCACTAGTAGGCACTTCAGACTGGGGGAAGAGGCATGAGGATGGGAAAGGAAGGGGGGACATCAAGTATAGGAAAAATTACATTTAATGATGCACTATGCTGAATTTAAACAGCTGCATTTGCTAAAGTTTTATCGAAAAATCGTAATTGTATCTTATATTTCCCTTTAGAACTCATAATGCTCACATTATTGCTTAATTTAACGTGCCGAACATGCGAACTAATTGTAATCAATAATGGTCACCGAAACCAAGCAATTGGAAATTCGGATTTTAAATCCCATGTAAATTATTTAGGTATCGCTGCACCATCTGTTCCACATTGTTGAGCTACAATCACCTGACTGGAGCATTTAACATTAATGAAAGCGGTGTTCAAAACATTTTTATGATACACACTTTTAAAATCTTTGCGTTCAGTAGCACCTTCGCAATCATTTTCAATCGATGAAACCACATATAGATATTTGCGGTGGGTCAAAATAAATTTTAGTCCAGAAGCCACAATATATTTCAATATTGACATAAACTAGGAAAATGTACAGCTCCACGCCTTCCGCAGCCAAGGTATTAACGAATAGATTTGGTTTTAAAGAGTCATTACAAATGCCTACGGAGAATTTGAGCACGTATAATATTTAAATAAATATTATACGTGTAAGCAAATAAAAAACAATGACTATAACTCCCTTATATTTAAAGCTCCTTAATTTCAATAATTAATTTAGTTATAGAGGGAAATTCTTAATCATGAAATGCAGATGGTACTGAAGGAATGCGAAGTGGAAAAGAAAGGGATTAAGAGTACTATATAAAAACTTTCCCTTAACCTAAATTGTGGAATAATAGAAGATTTTTCTTCTGGTGAAACGGTTTCGTTGCAGGTTGTGATATATGAATCGTAGGGTAACACTTTGAATGAGGAATATGTAATTTGAAATTCATGGTACTGCCTACATGTTATTGCATAGATACGCTGAATAAACGATGTGATACCGCGAAAATGCATCCAAACCGTACTTAATATCTCTCATTGCTTGGATACACTGATATGTGAATTGGTAACGGTTAAATTTTGTATTAGAGTGCGTAACACATTTTTAGTTGTCCTATCTATACCAATGTAATTATACCGACAAAGACGAATGTACATTACCTCTCGATATCTTCCATTCTCATCAGCACGGTTATCCTAAAAGGAATCTCAGCGTTTTCCATGTGGATGATGGAAGACGAATCGTGTAAGTCTGTCCCTGAGGTATGATTCCACTATAACAGCGGCTACCTACCAAATGCACGCCTATCACATCTTAGAAATTCAGTGGTAATGACGGAAGTAAAAGTTAGCACATTTTTTTCGACTAAAATTTCACAAACCTTCCAGCGAATAGCGGGCACTGCATTACGAGGGCAATAGTTTCAAGATCAGCGCACGAGCAACTAACAGATGCTACTTTATGAAATCTAGTTAGATATAGGTACATACATTCAAGATCATGGACAACTACTAAGCTACCTGAACTACATTTACAAATAACTATATTGCCACAAGTTCCTTTAAATGTCATCATCATCATAGTTAAAAAATATAAAGATTGGTTTTACGCAGCTATCAATTCGATTCTCATATCGGCTTACCTTACCATATTAATGTAATTCTGATCTTTCACATTCATCACTACTTGCTTAATATCCCAGGCGCATATAAAGCTAAAAAATGATTCATAGATATCAAACTATACTCAATCGTTTGTTTTTTCCTAATCTCTTTATTTGTAGATTTTCCTTCATTATTTTTTTTAAGTTCTTTCACCTACCTTCCCTATCCCGATCGTCATTTGTTCCAAAAGTAAGTTAAACATTATTTAAAGGAAATATAGTCATCCTGAAGTGTCTATAGATAACATTGGCATTAACATGATAAGGAAAGCTTCAAAATAGTGAAAGTAGGGCCTTGAAAATAACCCCACACCTTGCACGTCAGGTGGTTTTCCCGACCATAACCATCTTTGTTTCAGGTCCCGCTTGCTCTGTGATGTTTCCGGCTGGGACGAGGATGGCATTTCAGGGCGATTTTCTCACCGGATCCGTAACCCGCGAAGTTCATGTGACTTTCCCCCTCCCTCGGCAGGAGTGTGTAAGTGATGACTAGCTCACCGCTTCCCGTACGCTGCCTTGCCTTCATTTTTCATCGCACGCGTGCAAAATATCCGCCGGTGCAGATGTGCGTGCCAGGACCTCGTGTAACCATGCTATTCTTACAGCTGATGTTATTTATATATTGAGAAGTGCTGCGTCTTATACTAGGTTTAATCAAATATACAAGGCTAGAGAGATTGTCGTTCCGATAGATTTAAAATGTCATTTTTCCTGTATGCCATAAAATATCACGATAGGTAGGAAAGCAAAGGGAAAAGTAGGTGATATAATGTTGGAGTAGTCTGGAGTGAATAAAGTATGTTACAGAAATAGTATTACATACATGGTAAAATAATACAGAAGAAGGTATTTGGAGGTAGCTTTTCTTGCCAGTAATCACTTCATTACTACGTAGACGCTGACCATCAAGTTAGACGTGATTCTATGTCTTAAATCTTTTCATGGGGTAGTAGCATTGTAGCTCTTAGTTTCATGTAAGAAGTACATATTTGGTCATATTCACGCTCTGCCACACAAACTCGCCGTGGCTCGTAGGTCATTACGTGGATGTAATCCAACGGGATAACACCCAAGCAGTTGGACTAGTTGACGAGGGTTTCACAGAAGGTGAGGCTTATGATCACAATGAGCGAGTCGGCATATTTTTCACAAATACGGATGTAGCTTCGAAGCTGATGTATTAAATGACCACGCCGATAATCTATCCTGTCAATTTTCCGGCATGCGAGACGTAATAGGTACGTAAACACGAGTATTTTCATACTTAGACGTGAAAAATTTTTTTCTCAAGAAAATAAATAATACATTTATGTTAAAGGTTCATCAATGAAAAGGGTGGTTTCCTTTTCACTTCAACACGGTCACGACGGAGGCTATCTTGCCCGAATTTTTTCAGTGGCGAAATCTTTTGCTGAAAAATCAAAGTTAAAAATACTAGTTTTATGACGTAGTCAGGCTCTCTTACCCAGTCATTATATCTCATATTTGTAGGGCACGGAAAACATTTGCTAATGATTCATCCATAATTTTTCTGGCCACACCTCAAATTGGTATGCAAACGTTCGTATTTATGGAATACCATATTTATCACGCACTTCGTATGCCAAAGCAGCATTTCATATAATGTGGGAATACAAATTATTGAAAATTAGAACGAGTTTGTAGCCATCTTCACAAGATGCTTTACGAGCCTTATACTTGCATTTGAAAACATTACTCACCAAGTTATTATGTCGAGCATATACTAAGAAAATATTTATATTATGTTTTCAGAATTCAGCGTAAATAAATATACAATTACGCTACGGTGATTTGGATACGAATTTTCAAACTCATTACAACTTATCATAATGAGTGTAATGCCAGCTATCGTAGATTTAATAATTGAATTTATACAAGGAATAAAAACATCTCGACCGGGATTCGAAGCAGAACCCCCTGATTTCCGTCCAGGTACTCTACCAATTAAGTTAGTGCTGTGGAACTCTAGAGCTTGAAGGACAAGATGTTATCGGCCTGCTGTACACACAATGTCAAAGGCAGACCGTGTCGTGCGCAAAGCGCCACCTTCCACGGGCTTGAGGTATACTTGAAACACTAAAGGTGATTACTTAGACCTATGCAAAGATTGTGAACTAGCCGTGAAAACTTTGGCGGATTCACCCTCTGAAATGCACAGTAGATGAATTTCCACAAGGAAAACATCCAGCTCGACCGGGTTTCGAACCCGGACCCCCTGAATCAGGATTCGATTCCTTCCTTGTGGAAATTCATCTATTATGCATTTCAGCGGGTGACTCCGTTTAGGTAATCGAGGCTAGTTCGTAATCCTAAGGTGGCCACTTTCATAACCCAAGTCTCTTTCCTTACTTTCTTAATTTCATTTCAAAGAAATGGTATAAGAGAATAGTGTTTTTTTTTGGTATTGAGACACTATTAGAGAGTAAAGAAATGACCGACCTCCCCTCTGAGAAATTTTCCACCTCAGAGCTAAGGAGAGCCTCCCCTCCGGGAAACTCCCACATTACGTACCCTTAAGGGCATAATAATGTACGGTAACACCCATCTTGACAGTCGTATCCGCTTGCGCAGGCCTGTAGACCCAAATACAGCGGGTTCGAATTACGCTTGGAACACTAATGCTAAAATAAATTTAGTCATTTCGGCCATTGTGAAACATAACCCTTCCGAAACTAGTCTTACATTCAAATACAAGTTTTATATAACGTATTAATCATTAGCTACGTAATTCCATGCTATTATTCACCAATATGGATCAAAAAATGCCTAAATTGATTAAAAATCTTGTGAAGGTAAGCATATTGTGTACCTAAAACAATTTACAACTCTGCTACACACAGCAAATATGGTTACGGTGCAGGTTTAGTTCAATCCTTAATGTCTATCATTCAGAATAATTTTAACTAACCAGTTCATAGTTATAGATTCAGTTGGAAAATTTACGCTTATGACTTTCTCTCGAATATACCTTTTTTCACGCGTACTCTGTATACTCTATGGCACTAAATTTTAGCTTTTAATCGATACAGCTAGCATTCCAGTAAATCTATTTATTTAACACGTTTTCTCGTTTCTAGCTTCATTGTTAGAATAAAATAATACTTATATATTATGTAAATAAAAGAGTACTTACTTAATCGCTCAACCCATGGGAAGCAAGAAGTTTACAAAGCAATCATTTCGGCAAAGTTCTCGTTTCAGCGCGTTGATTTATTGGTGTACATTGCTTCATTTCCCGCTCAGTGACTCTGGGGATAATCTAATTGTCCTGAAATGAAGTACCAAAAAATATGTGATTCTAAGGATAGGTTTCAAATAATTACTTTAAGCAGCGTTAAAAGAAGTGGAATACCTTTCAGTCAACTTCACGATATCAAGATCTCAGAAACAGTTCCAATATATTATGGTTTAATTGCTGAGGTGGACAGGTTCCGAGTTATCCTTGGCATTTGAATTTAATGGAATTTTTACAATTCAGTTATTACAAAGATACATTCCTCCTGGACATCAGCAGAAATTCGTCTGTCATTAAGAAGTCATTGCAATGAGAATATCGGGAAAATATTTCCACATTTTAGCCACCTTGCTCTATTTTTTTCATTTTGCACTTTTTACCAGGTCATAATAGGCACGAGTTTTTTGTAAGTACACCGTAAACCAATCAATTTCATACATATCTCATCTGATCCTGATTTATCAACTGTTTGCACACATATTTACCGAGATATCAATGCTATGAGGCGCAAAAGTGTAATTAAAAAATCGTAATTTTTTCGGAGAACGCGTGAAAAAGAAAGATGGCCCTTTAAAAAGCGAAAACATACCGAATACACTTGAAAATACGTTACGGATACGAGTAAGGATACATAGACAATATTTTCATGAGAAGGCATTTCTAAATTATCGTCTGAAAAATGTAATTTCTTAAAAAAACCATAGGATGCGTTGCATTTCCTTCTAACATTGCCAGGTGGAAAGTGGAAGAAAATGCTTGTGCACAATATTAATGAACCAATTTGAACGCCAATTAATAATGTGAGCAATTACAGTTGCCAGGGAGCAAATAATAATTATTTGATAACAAGGGCAGAGTGAACGAATAATTGGACGGAATTATCACGGTTGAAACCTGGTGGAAATATGGATTAATTTCCTCGTTAAATATACAATTGTTAATTGTCAAACTTATTTAGTTACGTCCTAAGTTACATTTTTATGCAGCATGAAATGTTATATTTAATAAACTAATTAAAACGCAAATTAACAACGTTGTAAGTGATAACGGGAGTCAGGAAGGAAATAAAAATAACTTTATAACAAAAGGCGTGTATTATGGATTCATTGCATTGATGGATTGTGTGCAGTCATGGAATCGTAAGATAATTAAAATTACTTTAAAGGTAACAATCCTACAGTAGCAAAAACGTTATTGCTTGTACAGATACCTCCGAAATAGTTTAGTTCCTCGTTTTAGATGCAATAAGGAAAGAAATTGTTGCAAGTATTTCCATTTGGTTACAAAGTCCAAATTTATAAATTCTCCTAAGGAATAATGCTATGTGATATGTGTTATTGGCACGCAACATACCAATTCGATGGCCGTATATGTTCCCTCCAGAGTCAGGTAACTTATATTTCTGGGTTTCAATTCTACGAAGCTCAAAAGTAAATGGTCGTCGACGAAGAAATTGGCATACAAATACGCTGTATTGGAGCGCAAGATATAATTCCAAACCCATCATTTCCCATGCACCGGAAATAAACGAAGGACTATTGTTGTGGAACTCTTCTATTCTCTGGCAAGAGACGCGAGGGACATTTCAATTCTATAATATGAAGTCATGCAATACCGTATATACAACCCCGCCTTAAGGAAAAAGTCGCTATTGGGATGAATAAAATGCGCTCATGAGAAAGGATTCATGTCACCATTCTCCAAGAAGGATGTCACATCAGAGAACGAAGCGTATTACCCTGCTATTTCCAGTCAGATATGACGCATTTGTGCTCTATTATATGACCTCTCTCTAAGAAGGTATACGAGAGCAACATTATTGGATTTATCAATATGCAAAATGGACTCTAGAAATTTATTGGGAAAATCCTCTTCCAAGAAGGTAAGAATATATTTCTACAGAAATACAAATTTGACAGAAATCAAAGTAGGTTATATTTTGCAATAAGACTAAATAAAATAACTGAAGGGATCCAGTACCTCAATGTTAAAATTCCTAATTTAAAACTGGATATGTCCCTAAATTTTATTGATGATATTTATTGAAGTTCATTAAACATGACCACAAACATCTCCAAATTTACTCGTCGGATATTTTCGATCAAATCAACATTTAATGCACACATATTTTCTCATAATTTAAGAAATATTTACGACTCTGAATAGCATGCTATAAAGGCACATTTGGTGAAGGAAAATTTAATATCGATCATATTTTGCCAGTTTAGCTGACTCAGTAAAAGAAAATTGGGACATATTTTAAAAACCTTTCACATTAGAGCAGCATGTGGATATAAGAGTATCATGACATACGAAATACAACTCATGGTCAAGATTCCCTCCTGATGCGGACGAGTGGAGAAGAATGGCAAAAGATATGGGAGACTGAATAGCCAAGATTAGCGCAGCCCTTGTGGCAAAGAACACAAGGTGCAACTTGAACCAAGAATTCGGTAAGATAGTGAGGCACATTTCCTCAGGCGAAGAATAGGCAGCCTAGTCAAGGAGAGGTGACAACGAGAAGTACTGAGACAGACAGGGGAACCAGAAAGGCTGGGAGACAAAAGACTAAATGAATGGATATAGGACAGAGTTCCCGCAGGAAGTATCCACCTTCTTCCGTTTACCAACTTCGTATTATTACAAGAAGAGATTGGGTGATCGTTCTGGCTGTGGGGGGAAGTTGTTGAAAGAAGGGAAGAAGATTTCTTAAGAATGGAAGACGTGATGGTTTCTTGGCGAGGAGCGAAGAAAGATGAAACCTACACTAGCCCACCGCTTCGTTTCCTGTTTATTTTGAAGGAACGGAGGGAGTCGCTGCCTCCAAAGACTATACGCTCCGAGCCTCCCTCCAAATCCTCCACCATCCTATCTCATTCCCACTTCTCAAGGCCCTGCGAGACTCTCGACAAAGATAAAGGAAGACTGCCTCCCGTCTTCCCGTTCACAGCAGTCTCTGCTCTTAAATTCGGGAGCGGGGGATCCCGAGAAACCGTTCCCTTCGTCCCCGCACCCAATCTCAACTTCGACTCTAATCTTGAATTCGTAAGTATCCACTCTTTCCCTTACTTCACCCTTCTACTTTCACACCATTCCAGATACGTTTTCTTCGTCTAAAATTTCACTGAGGGACGAAGTAAAAGAGATATTACCAGTGAATGGGGTCGTTTACAATATTTCATTAACTGTCGACTACGATAGAGTTTGTAAAATAAAAATGCCTGTATTTTTCCGTTGTTCGATCCGTTAATTATTTCTCGAGTTATAAGTAACGAAAAATTGATGCTCAAACGCTTTCGGAAAAGTGATCGTGCAAAGGACTAGTACGTTATCCACTTCGTCCAATCATAACTTAGACCGCGAAGCTCCTTAGTCTCGTCACTACGAGGGACACGCAGCTGACTCTGCCCATTGAAGAGTTTGCGACAAGATAAGTGCGAGCATACCTTCCGCTCCCCATCCCTTTCACTCCCTTCCCTTTCCCTAAAAAAAGTCAAGGACGGGAGGTGGATGACGTAGTTATCCTTAACGCAGCTCGTTCCGTGGACGTCACCTATTGCTTATTTTACCTTTTCATTTATGACTGAATGGCTCTGGTTTGCCCAGGCGAAAAGGGCATTTTACCAAAAGAAGATTCTGCTTAGAGCTGCAATGAAAAGCGTGAAGTGAGGAAAAATTTCATTATAAACTTACATCAGGAGCATTGTGCTCTATGGAAGCGAATCATGGTCTATAACAACAGCAGAGAGGTCAAGGCTGGATGCATTTGAAATGTGGCTCTACTGAAGAATGATGAAGATAAAATGGATCGACCGAGTGGCAAACGAAGAATTCTTAAGAAGAGTTGGAGAAAAGAGATGCCTTCTAAAAACCCTACAAAGAAGACGGGGTACTTTAATCGGCCACGTCTTAAAAGACAATGGGTCTTAAGATGATTTGTGATAAAAATCTGAAGGACCACTAAAAAGAGCTTAAATCCCATCAACGGCTATTATCAGCAGCTAATGTAATAGATGATTGAATACAGAGAGTTAGACAGGCAATCATCCCAATATTATATTTTCGAGTGACAAAAGAAGAAGGGCTAAGACGTCTGGGAGAAAAGAAAAGTCAGTTGAAAACTCTAATAAGAAGGCGGTACAGCTCTATTTGCCATGTCGTAAGACACGATGGCCTGTTGAAGACAATCGTTCAGGGAAAGGTGAACGGGAAGATTGGAAAAGGCTGGCATCGTATGAGGTAAATAACGCAAGTTTTACATGATACAAATGAGAAAAATTACGTTAATATGAAGATGTTAGCCGATAGAAGAATCCAGTGAAGGTCTGCCTTAAACGAATCCAAAGGTTATTAACCAATGATGATTTTGGTGATGATGATGAAAATTTCCTTCCGTTTCACCTTCAGTTGACGAATATATATGCTCAATAGGATGTGTTCTCTTCATAAAAATGCCACAATCATCGTAATTTTACAGTGGAGACCAAAGTTTTGGTCATCATAAAAATTACGTTTCAAAAGTCCCAAACAAACTTGGAATGCCGATTGAAGTTGAATAACAGCCATGTACTTTTGTGACGAATGCAAGCTCTAAAGCGCAAAACAGGTATTTTCTAGCGTCGGTTAAATGTCCATCATTGTTTTTTTCTTAGGAAGTGGAAATCAGATACGGAATGTTCCTAAAAATACTGAGGTATTGTTTACCCTTACGTTCATTATAAAAAAATACCATATTTTAACGCATCTAAATGAAAAACAGGTTGACAAACACACTCAAAATACATGTATATATTTTTTTTTAATAGTACTTCCACACTATCCTAGATGGATAGCTACAATAATATGTAGGAACAAATTAAATATTCTAATGGCGAAATCTTGAAATTAATTATAATTATAAAATAATGACCAATAGGAAAAAATAATAGAAAATGTTAGTGTTTTGTGATAAATGTTGAAAACAGACCCAAATGAATGAGGGAAGCCATATATTGATTTATTTTATTGTATTTACTTAGTACCTGGTAAACTTAAGGATGCCTTTTTCATTAGCTAATGGACCACATCCAAATTTTTAACTTATATGAGCCTAAGGTAAATATGACCTTATCAATATGTGAAGGTACTTTGTACGTTCATGGTTCCAACAGTGGATAATATCCAAGATACAAAAATCTAAGTTTCCACAGGCTTGTGAAAGAATAAACTGAAAATCAACGGATAGATTTAGATAAAACTTCAAACACATAAGTGTTTGAGAATGATCAGGTAACTGTTTCTCCTAGGCGATTTTCAACAAGCATGCTGTTCCTAATGGCAGCATTAAATCTTTAGGACATTTTTGTAAGCCGAGCCACATGTTGTGCAATATTATTTTTTAACATTAAAATAAAAAAGAAGGAGTAAGTTTTTTTACTCATCTAGTGTCTCACTTCTACGATTTGAAGCCTGAAACTATCAACAGTACCTACTTAATTTTTGATCTCCTACCCCCCCTGAATATTCAATTCAATAGTTTCAATAGAAAATTCAACAGTTTTTTGCCTGTAGCTCTTATCGTGATAATAAAAGGCTTAAGTATTGTTGGCTCTGATATTTTAATATCTGTTTATCCTGCATACCCATCTGCACTTCAAGCTATTCATGATTTTTTTAATTACTTTCATGCAGTACAACCATCCGATTATTTCACTCCCACCATTTCCATGGACCGTAATTCTCTTCTTGAAAGCCGTTATTACCGTCTTAGTAAGTGCTACTGTTCTCCCATTCCACAGTCAGTATTAAATCGGCGCAGGGTGATTGATCTTTCAGTTTCTCAATGGAGAGATCTTTTCTCGCACAGAAATCTGTTCATCGAATTGGGCGCTAAATTTTAAGTCTTATGGGCATTCTGCGTGCTGTAAACGTTTACATAGCCGAAAGTCACTGAATACTTCTCCTGGGTTGAAAATTTTCTGCAGATGCGCTACAAGCTGAGACCCTGATCTAGTGAACCTATCCATTAAATGAGAAATTGTAGTTTAAACTTTCATTTTACGCGGGAAGAAATGAACAGTTCTCTGAATTTTTCCTTCTCTGAATTATTGGCCTTGTTTATTTGTTGTGCACGCAAATTTTTAGATCAATAGCCATCTGGATACAATTGCACCATGTTGTAAATTTTAAATCAGTTGTATTGAATCTTAATGCAAAAATTGTATCCATATTTGACCATTTCATTTAATATATTTACGGATCCTTACCCATCGGCACAAAGAGCAACTACGACTTTTATAGTCCACAAACAGTTCACCACGCACCGTGCCTCTGACATTTCTACACGCTCCGCGACCACGTATTCGCGACATGTGCAGTTTCCCTACGAGACGAACTGTTCCTCCTAGACTTGGCAAGACAAGGAAAGCATTCCATCTCCATTCGGAAAGCCCCTCTTTTCTTTTTCATTCCACCCCACACGTGAATATTTCCTGCTCCCTTCCTTGAATTTCCCCTCCGCCCAACATGCAGGGGGGGCCTGGCGGTGGGGATTCTGCTGATGCGTTCGGAAAAAGACTGTTTCATTCGCTCTTCCTTCCGGACTCTGCAAATTTTCGGAAGAATTTGCGAGGACGATTGATCGCCAGGAAAGAGTTTTTGGAAAGTCTCCAGCGACGAGATCCTTTTTTCTTTCCTTCCGATATGTTGCCAGAGAGGCAAGGGAAAGAATATTCCACCGAAACATTCCCCGAACGTAATCAAACCATCTTACCATAAAAAAGCAAGAGTTTCACGACCGACGCGGAAAAAATTCTCACGTAAATTATAATGTGGCGAGAGTGTAATGGCACAGTTTTCAGAAATTCTATTTTTGCCGTCATAAGTTTACCTTTACCGACTTCCTAGACGCATTCAAAGAAGACTTGGATGCATGGAGTCTATTTAACTTTTTTTAGAAAAAATATAATTAAACCTTTTACTTTTTTATAAAACTATTTCATGAACTCCATGCTAGGATGTCTGGTAGCTGTAGTTCCGTGGGAGAGGAGACCAATAGTTCAGCTAATTTTAGTGCCGTAGATGATTCGGAAGAAGTAGGCTTTTCCATAGAACAGAGAGAGAGGAGGAATAAAAGTCGCCAATGTGTGATCAGTTTTACCGTGGGCAGGATCCCATGCAACGAAGTGCTGACTTTGAAGTGTTCTCCACAATAATCTGAAGTTACGGACCGGATTACAAATGAAAAATCTCTGCTACTGTTGGGGCTCAAACCCGAGCCTTAGGGGTGAGAGGCCAACACTACAGTACTGCTCTAACCCCTGCATGATGTGTGTATTGACCCATTGTGTAGACGCAATGCAAAGATGAATGATGAATCAAAATCTGTCCTTTACCGGTAGAAATAGGTTCCCCAGATTCCTAATCTAATTTCATCCTCCCACATCCTAACAATGAGTTTTAATTGAGACCACCATTTTCAATTTACGGAAAGTGAAATATTTGGCTTATTCGCAATTCGTTATTTTGATAAGGTTATTTTTCGTCATGCATCCCATTAGGTGTTTAGATTGAAACGCTAAACTCTACAGGAAAATGCATATCTTAATATCAAGTACGAGAGTGTCGAGTGATTTCCAATAAAATAAACAAAAGAGAAGAGTCATCAGCAGTTGGATCACATTAGCTTAGCGTCCGGTTGAAATGAGCCATAATAAAGTCTATCAATGATATCAATCACACTATGCATCAGGAACACCGCTCATCATAATATCACATTGCCAAATATGGCACATGAAACGCAACAAACGTTTCAGCTATATCCTGCAACGTATAAGTTTGCTCTAGCGTTTGTTATCCCAGATAATGTGGATTCCTCCCAATTTCTAATCTTATCTACACCCAAAGGTTCAATTTACAACACGCTCACCAGTAACTGCAGTCTTTTGCCTGGCTGGTTAATAATCGATCCTCTACAGTTATAATTGACGCAATTACTAATCCACATACCTTCATTCCCAGTGCCTTTACGTCCCGTGCCACCCAAACTCTATGCACCAACACACAGTTCAGACCTATATTGAATGTAGGGGAACAAGGCAATTTTTCCGAATTAGTTACAAGTTATTTTGATTATTCCTTCTCAAAGTGTGCTAATTAAACCATTCATTTTATAGTAAAAACTTTACCTTTCCTCAACACTATTTTTTTGGTATATACTTCATGATTATTAAACGCACTCAAACTCATTCCCTGAACTATCTTTCTTTTTCGTTTTACGCGTATCTTCAGCATTATGCCACGCATTTCCTTCTTTTAGCTATAAACCAATACGTCAAATAATTGAAATTCCCAACTACCATCTGTAATTAAAAGCTTTTAATACTCCTAAAGTATTAATTGTAACCAAATAAATATTCTGTGTTACTACATGAGTTTGTTTTATCCTTCTTCGGAAACGCAACACAAATCGGAATTGAATTGGATTCTTTTCACTCACCTGTAACTAACAATTAGTAGTATCGGCAAATTCATATACCTAAATTACCTTACCCAACAGTTTAACTGAATGAGAGTCTATCCAAAAGGTACTACACCCCATTATTCTCCTAGCGTTATTTAAATGTCAAAAACATCTTCATCCCTGAAACTTCACAGCCAAGTAGGTAGCCAAATAAATTTATCTCAATACAGCCCTAGCACATTACGCGTAATCTATACCCCATACGTAGTATTTCAACCATATTATGCTAAATATACTGTTGTTTTGTATTTTTAATTATCGTCTTTTTTGGCCAAACAATTAAATTTCGAATCTAAATAATATCTTTCATAATTAACATAGTAATTGATTTTTCGTGGAGACACATATTCATAATCTTCTCCTGATAATTATCTCTGATTTCAGACTAAAATATAAAATAGTATTTAATGAGTTAAAGTATATGTAAGGCAAGGAAATGAAAATAATACCAGGATAGCTATATGGATTACATTGATCACATTGCATTTTGGAGTAAACACTTTGCTGAAGATATTTCAGAAATTAAGCAGTAACGTGAGCTAATATTTTGAATATGCTACGTAGTGGAATTACATAAAGCAAGGAAGAAGCACGTCCAAGTGCGTAGTATGAGTTAAAATGCTTCTGGGCTATTTTCAAGGTGGTATTTTAAGATGGTGATATTATTAGAAAATACGACACGGAATATGTCTTGTGTACCATATTTTAGGTTACATTTGTGACTAAGTTGCGGACTTCTTGAACTTCACCGTGGAAGTAGGCGGGTGATTTTATTCAGCAGAGGAGAAAATTGATCCCACTTTTCCAGGACATTATTCCACTTGTTTTGCGGCTTTTGTTTTTTTCTGAGCCACTTTTCGATCATTTTTTTGTTTTAGTTCCTTCTTTACGGTGATTCGAGGCAGAAATAGTGACCATAAGCGATGTCATCGCCAAAAGAAAAAGAAGCTGTCCGATAGTGTCGGTTCCTGGCATGCCTGAAATCGCTGTGGAGGGAGTGGGAATTAGAATCGAGAGATTAGTTCCAGCAGGCATGGAGTCTTCAAATTTTTACGATTCACGCCTCTGTTGACCACGAAGCACTTCCCTTCGATTCTCGGTTTTACTGTTACGGAGACCGAAAAACAGGAAATAAATGATTATAAAGAGGATAATTTAAAAATTCCCATTTAATGGACGTGAAAGGTGCAATAAAGTAGGGAAAACGTTGGGTGATTTCACCCAGTGAATGAACTCTGTATTTTATATCAAACACGCTTATTTTATTTTGGCTTGGATGGATAACTCAATTTTTTAGGCGTGGCCGATTTCTTATATCTATCAATCCGTATCTTAAGTTAAACGAGTATCAAACTTATTATTCATTGCATAATTTGTTAACGTTACCTAAACTATTAAGTAAAATTGAGAGAGAAATACAATTTTTTCTCATACCTCCGTCAATTGAAGGAAACAAATTAATAATAAGGTAAAGAGATCAGTTGTAGGAATATTTTTCACTGTAAAAACCGTCACCGCGTGTTCCTTTTCCCGATCAGCGGTATTTTTTATTAATGTTCAGTTGTTATCATTTAATCTCGATCCCCCAATACTTGAACCTCCATATCACCTACTATTCCCAAAACTGAAGCATTTTCGTTACCATCCTATATTTGGTCTCACTCTAGCAAGATGTCCCGTATTCACCACGTAGTTACCGACGTAGTATGTGCAAAATAACCCATTTCACCAAAGACATTGCGAACATTTTCTATGAGCACCGCCTGATATATATTCAATACACATAGGCATTATGAATATTAAAATTCAAGTCGTCTGCTTAATTTCTATTCCCCATTTATTATTTTATTTATTGAACTCCAAAAAGGGCACTAAGGCCTTTACATTGAGTTATACAAAATATAAATTACAAAAAATTATAATAATAACAAAAATGATAAGAAACAGAATATGAGCAAAAGTAATAAAATTGAAAGACCTCCTAGTTCTTAGCAACGTTGCCATATTCACCGGAGCTTGCAGGCTCCTTGCTCGGAAAAAAACCGGAAGTATGTTCTTAGAACTTAAATATTAACGTTAAAAATCCGATGACCTAGGCTGGAAAAAATATATTATGTGCTTTAATATCTCATGCACGTTTCTTTAACGAATATTTTAGGGCCAATGTCGAAATAAAATTTTTTATGTGAAGGAAGGTCATCATACTCCCATAAGAACAATATTTCAACGTGAAAAACCTTGGTTTTCAAATCCATATATCTTGGTTAAATGGTTAACTACATAGCAATATTTTTACACCATTCGATAGGAAAAATGCTGAACTATAATATGTTAAAATGAGGGTAGGTTATAGGGCATTCCTAAAATGATGGTTCCTCCTTAACGAGGGAGAAAGAAAAAAGCAAGCACTTGCATTACGGTCATGAACATAAGAATTTAACCGAGCACAATCCATCACAAATATGTTTACGCACACAGTTGCAGCTGTTCCCTCCCCATCTCCGGCGTCTTTGTACATGGGCGTAGGAATTTATGGACTGTTATTGACAGAGGAAATGAGAAAAAACTGCGGGGAGGCATTGAAGAGATATTTTTACATTTACAAGGAGTAAATGGTACGAAAAAAGCAAGACATACTGTACTATTTTAGTGTTTATCCCGAAAAAACAGCAGTTTTATATTGTTCTAGGCATAGGATTTTAATCGAATTGAGCTCTAATTTTCCTCTTATGTTGTAATTTATTTAGCTTTAGTAGTATCAAAATCATTCATTTTTATTAACATTGAACCGGATGAATAAGAAATAAATTTCAACAGTACTTACTACATTGGTTTTCATTTTTCCGATCAATTTTCACATTTATTGCGTCATTTAAGGATGGGAACGGTGGGAAACACCTTAATAAACAACAGTTTATTTAACATGTAACTGTAGCCACGTGCATTATTGAAAAATTAAACTCAAAATGAAATGTTTCAAAGTTAATTTTTTTCTCCTAATATCTTCAACATTTGGAAATTTTACTAGTAGTGACGTTCAGAAGTGTATTTCTTCAGCAAGGACCTAAAACCACCAGGGCCCTTATTCAGTCTCATCTACAGTCTTGCTCTACTTCTTACGTCCTAAAATCATTACACGAGTAAAATTGGAGTGCAGATTCTGTATGCAAAGGTAGTAGGTATTACTTATCAGCGTGATGCTGAGAACAGAGTTGAGATTGTATGGCCAAGAATCTCAACTGCAGTCTCACTTCTATTGCTTGGATCATAAAATCATGATTGCGAGATCGAAAGAGTAAACAGATTCTCCTCGACATAATTCAAAGTGGCAAAGAACGTGGGTATACCAACATTTCAGGGTTGTCCTCACACCAATTTGACCCGTATTAGGGATATTAGGAAGTAAGCAGTGGAAGCGAGACTATAGATGAGATTCTGAGTATGGCCTTTACACTCTATTGCACCGAATAGCCTTTTCTTATAGCTATGAGAGACCCATAATCAACGCACACAGTCTTTGAGTTGCCATTCTGGTACAAAAACGGAGTAGTTGCAGTGAACAGAAAGTCAAGTTTTCTTCCTTTCAAGTTAATAATCATGCTCCACCAAAGATAAATAAAAAACAGTACATAGAATGCTGTGAGGTTGCATCATTGAGAAGCAACGGAAAAATGTCGGTAGATAGATGCAATTAGATCCTATGGATCAGCACCATATAGCTATTATGTTATCGACGTTTATTAAGACAGGAAGATACGATTTCTTAAATATGGCCCAATTTCGTTACCGTATACATTTACATCACGTGATTATTCACTTTTGCTCAAACTTATATTCGATGCGGACTGGTGACGACCTGTTCAAAAATACGCAGAATGCAACAGTCAAGATTTTATACACGGTGACGAAAATCATTCCTTTCTTGAAGGAACATTAATGCAAATTCTTTGCTCCACTTATTCCACCACACCACTTAAAACTCATATACACACGAAAGCACATCTAATCTTTAGAGAAAACAAGGAAAAAAATTAGCATTCACTATGAATAGCAAGTCAATATGTCAGGTTCAAGTTTTGTACTGCAACAAAAAATTGTAACTATTGAAATCAAACCTCCGACTAATTTTAAAATTTCGCGCATACTTTGTCACACTTCATTGATGTATAGAGTTGATGTTTATGCAAAGAACCGGTTTGGCATCTTATAGGTAACGGGCTCCAAACATTTTAGTTTTGGGAATCTATATCCCATCGCCTGTGGATCAAATTTAGAGTTTATGGCAAGGCGTATGGCAGGGCAATGGCTACGTTGAAAATTTATCATGCCAAAACATGGAAGATTCTAGGTTAAACACTAATCTCTCTCAACGGGGGCAAAGAGCGGTCTGCTTTTAAGAAGCCACTCGTCCCTTTCCGTCTTATCGGGCTCCCGGCCCGGCTTCGAGATGACCAAAGATCGATACCCTGGCGAGCATTTCGTGATTCGGGACCATCCAGTGCGAGGGTGGGACGGGCGCAAGGCATTTTATAAGGGGGAATGGGAAGGGATAAAGGGTTGAGGGAGGGGAAGGAATTGCTACGTGAAGTCCGGGAGGAATTACGACGAGAGATAGATCAGGCAAGAGAGATATGACCTCGGGTCTGTCTGAAACGGGATGAAACCCGGAAAATATTGCAAGCCGATAATTGAAGGGTTCCGTGGCGCATATCTAAGGCATTCTTCATTCGTAATCACAGTCTTTAAGGAAATCTGGACCATTTTGCCAGTCACCCACTCATCAACCTCCTCCTGATATCGCGAGACAAGAATCTCCCACTGGTATATTGCGTGGGGAATCTTTAACATTTTAATGCCTTTTTTGTTACTTTCTGGCCACCAAATTGAATAAGAAGTACAGAGTACTACGCTTTTTCACAGCTTGCTTCGATCCTTCTACGCATTACCCTTTCTTTAGACTTAGTATCTAAGGATAGGTAACAATATTTGCACCAAAATTGATAAAGTCCATAAAAACACTTTTTCTTCCGAGAGAAATTTCTAATTCCTTTTCATCTGAAGCAGCTAGAGGTAACGGTAGCTCGCTTACTGGTTCATGAGAAAAGGGCTAAAATATCATGAAAATGAATGTTACCACACTTAAAAATTATTAAAATATTTTGCTAGCGTTGTCTGGGGGAAAAGATCACTCGCTAGCGTCTCTTATGAAATTTTGAAAGGAGTTATTTAGTATTCACGAATTTTAAGCATGTATTCTTAACCACTACATATTTATCTTCTATTGGACAGAAAAGGCACATTTTTATTAGTATAATCTGGCACACTTCTATTTATAACGAAAGGAAATCAAATTGAGT